>OY728139.1:474108926-475506980 GCA_963277665.1 Viscum album | reverse complement strand
AGAACACATAACATATATAAAGGTAACTTGGGGCATAAACATACTTAAGTGGAATAACCATACGGTCGACTTCCACACATATCACATAATGGAATAGCCATACGGCCAATTTCTATACATACTTAATGGACTAGCCATACGGCCGACTTCCATACCCAATGCATTGGAGGTTATAACGTAACCACCCGTCCTGGTATTCATGGCACCACCCATCATATGGTTTATAATGTAACCACCAGTTAAAATGTCCATGTACCAGTATAAAATCATAAAACATAAAACCAATATAAAGGAATGATAACATTTCCACATTTCAATCACAGTATATCATAAATATATTGACATAATAGAATCATTTTTCAAAACCATTTTCAATACCAAAATACATAAAAGATTATATGGTATTTATTTTATTCTAAAAACATTACGACTTGTTGAGAATGCCAAAGACCAAATAATACTCGCGGTGGCGGAAAAGGTTGTTGTCACCGCGTACGTTAAAAGAAACATTCCTTTTTGTCGTTTTGTAAAACGCTTCATAGAAAAAGATTCCTTTTGTATAAAATTAAAATTCAAAGGGTTTTATACACCATATGAAATAAAGTTGTGTATAAAACGAAATATGTCTCAATGAAAGGAGATTGAGACGATGTCCCTTACCTTGGGTCCGACTTGACTCGATCGTTCATTAACATCCTGAATAATAAACTTGAGTTAATTTATACTTGATTAAGAACCTTTTTAAAGTTCATTATTCCTTTTATATCACTTATTGCCATGTTATAAACATTATGTAACCATTTAAGTTAATAATGTTTGTTTTCTTAATATTTGGTTCTTAAGTCGAAAGTGGACTTCTTACAATTACATGTTGTTCGTGTGGTCAAAGGTTCATTATATCCAGAATGAAATTCCCGATTTGGATATAATATGTATCATATATATCCATAATATACATGTATTTATAATATTACATAATCATTTAGAGGTAAGATATGAAATGCACCGTTCATGGAGACGGTAAGCCGTACGTACGCATGAATGCTACTTTCATTTCTTTGTCATATTAATGGAATTCAAACTAAATGAGAGGTATGTATATTTTAATTACAGAATTATATTCATCATTTAGATATATCATTAATTATATATATCCATTATATACATGTACTTTAAATAGTACATTACATTTGGGGATAAGAAATGAAATGCACCGTTCAAGGAGACGGTAAGACGTACGTACGCTTGAACGCTACTTTCATTTCCATATCATACTTTAATGGAAAGAAATAATAATTATATAGAGGTATATTATAATTCAAGTGTAACATCATATATAATAACTTTAAATCCATCCTTTACACGTCCCACATATGGCATTAACGAATCACATCACTTTGAGGGGATGGTAGTCTGCACTTCCTTAAATGAAGATATCGTGTTTACCCATAATGGAAAACATAAAGGTATGCCCAAAATGAAAAATACAGAAGCTTAAAGAAAAAAATAAACATATTATATATCATATAAAAAAATAGTGACATCATAATGGCCACCTTTGAAGGTGTTAAATGAGTATTGAACAATCATCATTTCGGGAGGCAGAATTTCGCAATCCACGGAAACCGTATGTTCTTTAACCATTTCATGTAGTTGTGTGAGGTTAAAGCTAGAATAAATATTATCACAACATTCTAGTATATTTAAGATACTGGTGTTGTTACAAAAGAAGTAAATAAAATGAGTTTAGAGGGGTGGAGAAGCAAAATAAAACAAATTAACAAAAGAGAATGAATTACCTTTAAAAGTGTAACTCCTTTTGATTTGAGCCTAAAGGATTCCTTTGAAAAGATTCTGCACGAAGGGAATCCTCTAGGATGAGGATATGGATGTGGAGAGAGTAAATTGGCAGGATTTGGCCGAGCCAAAGGCTTGAGGAGTGTGTGAAATGAGGTAGAGGTGGGGGCCTTTTATAAGAGGAGAGGAGGGGCACTTTTGGACAGTAAAGAAATATTACTTTATTTGAAAATGTGTTTTGGTTTTAAAATGTCCCAAATTGATATAATTCGTGGATATGGTGATAAGGGTTTGAAATACACTCATACAATTGGTTTTGGACAGGTGTAGTTCATAGATTTTACATTGTCTTTCCATTTTATTTAAATCGTCAAACAATGATGTCATCACTTCATCATTATTATGTCATAAATAAGTTAATTTATTTAATGTCTAAAAATTATAAAATAAATACTATGATGTAGGAAATCTTTTTATCTTTCCAATGACTATTTATAATCAAATATATTATCTTTATAACCCTATGTAAAAATTGTTTTTGTAAAACAAATTATGTTTGTGTCATCTTTACTTTAACATTTAATAAAAAGTTATTTATGTCATTTCCCAACCAAAGTGTCTCCATGGGGTCCCCAAGTTGACACATGGCTTTTCTTGGTCGGCCGTGACACAACCAATTAGGGTAGGACATGTTTCAAGCTCATTTTATTTTATTAAAGCATTATTTTTACCTTAAACTACGCTAATTACCACTAATCGCGATTAAGAACTTAATAAGTTACTATTCACCAAAAAATTAATATAATCTCATTGAACCACATTTTACTTCTTAATGACAACCATGTATGTTGGATTTTTGAAATTCGAAATACAATGATGGAAAAATTTCATTTAAACGGAAAATCAGTCTTTATAAGTACCACTTAGTGGTTTCACTATTCATCAAAAATTGAAGTTTTTCAAAAAATTACCAAAACTTCACCCTAAGCTATATTTGATATTTCGAATTAAAAAATGAAGTCTATTTTACAAAATTCAAAACATATAATTCACATTATTTAATTTAATAATTAATTCCCGCTGTCAGAGCAAATAGCGTGTTTTTATGAAACAATAAGTATCAAAAGATTGACACTAGTTTAAGTCCGATTTCAAAGTGAAATTAATTCCAACGACCACTATTGGATTTAATGGTAAAAATATTTTCTAATTTCACTTTAAAACCAATTCAAAAGATAATATAATCATATAAATAAATTATATTAAAAAGCGGTTTTGAATTAAAATACAACATTTTACACTATTCATTAAAAAAATGAACTTTATCAGAAAGGTACCAAAAATTTACAGAAAGTAAATTTTGATGTCCCGATTCTAAAGAAGAGTTATATTTCGTCCAAAAGAATTTATAAGATCAATCAAAACTATATTTAATGACGGTTCTCCGTCAAAAGTTGATAAGTGGACCTTTCGTGAAAATTAGGGTATAAATGCCTAAAATTGAACTCTTTCCGTATTTTAAGCCTTGATCTTTTATTGGGTAAATGTAAAAACATTTAAAAACATATATAATCATATTTTAGTTATTTCTATCCATTCCTGCCAGTACAACGGCTACTCGTTAACTAACATTTAAAATAATATTATTTTATTACTTGTGTGCAACGTATGTTTTCAAAGAAACTCATCGTTGCGTACCGAGTATGCTATCGAACGTAGAAACCCCTTTTAATTAAAATTAATATTTAATTCGTAAATATTAAAAAATATGAAAATTCTTTATTCTTTATTTACCTGGGATGTTACATCCTTCCCCTCTTTTGGGAATTACGTCCTCGCAATTTTATTCACTTATCAAAATAAGTGGGGGTATTTATCCCTCATAGCATTTTGAGATTCCCACGTTGCCTCATCAATCACATGGGTTTTCCACAAAACCTTTACCTGATGAATCACCTTATTCCGTAACACCTGCTCCCTGTGGTCAAGAATCTGGACTGGTTGTTCCTCATAAGACAGGTTCTCTTCCAGCTAAACTACCTCTGGACTCAAAACATGAGATGGATCTGGCATATACTTTCTCAACATTGAAACATGAAAAACATTGTGTACCTGAGATAAACTCGGGGGTAAAGCCACCCGGTATGCAGCTGATCCAACTCTCTCCAGAATTTCATATGGTCCAATAAACCTTGGACTCAGCTTTCCTTTCTTACCAAATCTCATCACACTTTTCCAAGGAGAAACCTTTAGAAAAACATGATCACCTACCTCGAAAGATAGATCCTTCCTCCGGTTATCCGCATAACTCTTCTGACTGCTCTGAGCTGTTCTCATGTGCTTCTGAATCAACTGAACTTTTTCTGCCATCTCTTCTACCAATTCTGGTCCCATCAGATTCCTCTCACCCACTTCATTCCAAAATGCTGGAGTTCGACACCACTTCCCATATAATGCCTCAAATGGTGCCATCTGTATACTGGAATGAAAACTGTTATTATAAGAAAACTCAACCAAAGAAAGATGTTGGTCCCAAGTTCCCTGATAATCCATAGAACAAGCTCGTAGCATATCCTCCAATGTCTGGATTGTTCATTCTGACTGCCCATCTGATTGAGGATGAAATGCTGTACTAAAATTTAATTCAGTACCCAACGACTTCTAAAGGCCTTTCCAAAAGGTAGAAGTAAACCTGAGATCACGATCCAATACAATGGAGAGGGGAACTCCATGTAACCTGACTATCTCTTTAAGATACAAACGAGAAAGTTGATCTCGAGAGAAAGTATCTCGTATAGAAAGGAAATGAGCAGATTTGGTCAAGCGATCAACTATAACCCAGATTTCATTATTACCTCGAGATGTCCTCGGTAATCCTACAACAAAGTCCATGGATATGTTTTCCCATTTCCACTCTGGCAGTGGTAAAGGCTGAAGCATCCCTTTCGGTAACTACCGCTCTGCTTTAACCTGTTGACATGTCAAACACTTCACAGTAAAATCAGCAATGTCTCTTTTCATTCCATCACACCAGTGATACTCACGTAGATCTCTGTACATCTTAGTACTGCTAGGATGAACTGAAAACGGGGAACTATGAGGCTCACATAACAACTAATTCTTCAACTGTGAATCACAAGGCACACATAACCTCTTCCCAAACCTCAAAACACAAAAACAAACTTATTCAAGAACTCATGGAAAATTTTAATCATAAGGTCCATGAATACAGCAGGTGCATTGGTTAACCCAAAAGGCATAACTAAAAATTAATAATGGCCATATCTAGTATGGAACGTAGTCTTCATAACGTCTACTTCTTTTAATTTCAACTGATGGTACCCCGACCTCAAGTCAATCATTGAAAAATACGGAGCTCCCTGGAGCTGATACCACTTCATTCAATGGCCCAACATCAACTGAAGTTGTTGCAAAGGATTTCACCACCCCTTTCGGCTTGTAGTTTGGCTGCATTCCCCCAGTTGAGTTCTTCGTTGGACACTCGTTTGCATAATGACCCATTTCATTACACTTAAAACATCTTACCGTTGGCTTTTCATTTCCTGCTTGATCATCTTCCTTAAAGTTACGAGTAATATGACCAGACTTACCACAGCGAAAGCACTTAACAGACTTGGATAAACATTCTCCAGGATGCATTTTACCACACTTCTCATAGGATGGATATTTGGTTTTCTTACCTCCTTGCTTCTTTGATGAATTCTTCCCCTTTTCCTACCAACTAGACCTCTTATTCTGTTGTTTGTCACAGAACACCTGATCATCGGCAAACTCCATTTGCACCTTCTCCGCACATCGAACAAGTTTTTCATAACTTTTGAACTCACGATAAGCTAAAGCCCTTAGATACTTTGGCTATAACCCTGAGTAAAAACGGTTTATTTTACTATCAAGATCTCGTATGAAGTTTGGAGCATACCTTGCCAATCAAGTGAACTTTTCTTCATAAGCAGCCACTGAATCATCCTCCTGCCTAAATTCTAGGAACTGTTTTTCCATCCTAAGACGAACCACCATAGGAAAATATTTCTCAAGAAACATACCTTTGAATTCGTCCCAGTGAAGATCCTCAATCTCATCAGTGTCCCTTATATTTTTCACCATCGACCACCACTTATTAGCTTCACCTTCAAAACGGTAAACTGCAAGACTAACCTTTTGATGTTCTAAACACCCCATGACATCAAAAATATTCTCTAGTGCTTTAATCCACCCTTCAGCTTGCACAGGGTCAGATGATCCTCTGAATGATGGGGGATGTTGCCTCATTAAATGTTCCACTACTGACATGTTCCTCTGCGGTTGATCTAGCTGATCTCGTGCATGGATACCACCACCATTTATAGCCTGAGTCAACTGTGCCATCGTTACAACAAACTGTTCAGTTCCGATTCCGACCATCTCAGGTTGCTGATTAGGAAGGTTGTCTTCCTCCTGATGTCGTCCCAACATAGTTTCTTTGTTTCCTCTATGGAAAACCATTCTGAACACAGAAATATCTTAGGCGAAGCAACATGGTAATCTGTAAATGCTATATCATTTCAATCATATTATAATTTAACACTTTTCTAACTTTTAAAGTTGTCTAAACCGACCTTTGATACCAACTATAAGGCCCCGGCCTTAAACCTTACTTAATATTGAATTAAAATAATAATTCACGTTGAGGATTTTTTCAGGTTTAGAGTTTTAGAGAATTAGAACATAACTATTACATCTCAAAAGGTTACAAAGTAGTCACTTCTACTAAGTTTCCAAAAAAAAACTGTTAAAAGAAACATGTCTAGTTCCATGTTTTATATAGCATGGCATTCCCTTGATCCCATCCGTGACCTTATTCCACATTATGTCCTGTGAAAAACATTTCAAAAACATGGGGTGATCATAAAAAGCTCAGTAAGGGATACAGAAAGAATGAAAACTGTTAGTTTTTCAAAAATCAAATAAACCATAAATACTCTATCAAAGTAATACCTTCACCTTCATGAAGTAGTAAAAAGTATTCACTGAATAAAGTATCACTACTTACCTTTTTTAACGAAAGGATTACCATAAAATCCATAAAAAGAACACATAACATATATAAAGGTAACTTGGGACATAAACATACTTAAGTGGAATAACCATACGGTCGACTTCCACATATATCACTTAATGGAATAGCCATACGGCCAATTTACATACATACTTAATGGAATATCCATACGGCCGACTTCCATACCCAATGCATTGGAGGTTATAACGTAACCACCCATCCTGGTATTCACGACACCACCCATCAAATGGTTTATAACGTAACCACCCGTTAAAATGTCCAAGTACCAGTATAAAATCATAAAACATAAAACCAACATAAAGGAATGATAACATTTCCACATTTCAATCACAATATATCATAAATATATTGACATAATAGAATCCTTTTTCAAAACCATTTTCAATACCAAAATACATAATATATTATATTGTATTTATTTTATTCTAAAAACATTACGGCTTGTTGAGAAAGCCAAAGAACAAATAATACTCGCGGTGGCGGAAAAGGTCGTTGTCGCCGCGTACGTTAAAAGAAACATTCCTTTTTTTTGTTTTGTAAAAAGAATCGAAGAAAAAGATTCCTTTTGTATAAAAGTAAAATTCGAAGGGGTTTATACACCGAATGAATGAAAGTTGTGTATAAAACGAAATATGTCTCAATGAAAGGAGATTGAGTCGAAGTCCCTTACCTCGGGTCCGACTTGACTCGATCATTTTTTAACGTCCTGAATAATAAACTTGAGTTAATTTATACTTGATTAAGATCCTTTTTAAAGTTCATTATTCCTTTTATATCACTTATTTCCATTTTATAAACATTATGTAACCATTTAAGTTAATAATTTTTTTATTCTCATTATTTGGTTATTAAGTCGAAAGTGGACTTCTTACAATTACATGTTGTTCGTGTGGTCAAAGGTTATTTATATCCAGAATGAAATTCCTGATTTGGATATAATATGTATCATATATATCCAGCATATAAATGTATTTATAATATTACATAATCATTTAGAGGTAAGAAATGAAATGCATCGTTCATGGAGACGGTAAGCCGTACGTACGCATGAACGCTACTTTCATTTCTTTGTCATATTAATGGAATTAAAAATAAAGTAGAGGTATGTATATTTTAATTCCAGAATTATATTCGTAATTTAGATATATCATTAATTATATATATCCATTATATACATGTACTTTTAATAGTACATTACATTTGGGGATAAGAAATGAAATGCACCGTTCTTGGAGACGGTAAGTCGTACGTATGCATGAACGCTACTTTCATTTCTATCTCATACTTTAATGGAAAGAAATAATAATGATATAGAGGTATATTATAATTACAGTATAAAATCATATATAATAACTTTAAATCCATCCTTTACACGTCCCACATATGGCATTAACGAATTACATCACTTTGAGGGGGCGGTAGTCCACACTTCCTTAAATGAAGATATCATGGTTACCCATAATGGAAACCATAAAGGTATGCCCAAAATTAAAAATACAGAATCTTAAAGAAAACAATAAACATATTATATATCATATAAAAAATAGTGACATCATAATGGCCACCTTTGAAGGTGTTAAATGAGTATTGAACAATCATCGTTTCGGGAGGCAGAATTTCGCCATCCACGGAAACCGTATGTTCTTTAACCATTCGATGTAGTTGTGTGAGAGTGTAGCTCGAATAAATCTTATAAAAACATCCTAGTATATTGAAGATACTGGTGTTGTAACAAAATAAGTAAATAAAAAGAGTTTAGAGTGTTGGAGAAGCAAAATAAAACAAATGACCAAGAGAGAATGAATTACCTTTAAAAGTGTAACTCCTATTGATTTGAGCCTAAAGGCTTCCTTTGAAAGGATTATTCCCAAAGGTAATCCTCTAGGATGAGGAGAGGGATTTGGAGAGAGTAAATGGGCAGGGTTTGGCTGAGCCAAAGTCTTGAGGAGTGTGTGAAATGAGGTAGAGGTGGGGGCCTTTTATAAGAGGAGAGGAGGGGCACTTTTGGAAAGTAAAGAAATATTACTTTATTTGAAAATGTGTTTCGGTTTTAAAAGGTCCCACATTGATAAAATTCGTGGATAAGGTGATAAGGGTTCTAAATCCACTCATCCAATTGGTTTTGGACATGTTTAGTTCATATATTTTACATTATCTTTCTATTTTATTTAAATCGTCAAATAATGATGTCATCGCTGCATCATTATTATGTCATAAATAATTTAATTTATATAATGTATAAAAATTATAAAAAAAATACTATGATTTACGAAATCTTTTGAGCTTTCCAATTACTATTTATAATCAAAAATCGGATCTTTATATCATCATTTAAAAATTGTTTTTGTAAATCATATTATGTTTGTGTCATTTTTACTTTAACATTTAATAAAAAGTTATTTATGTCATTCCCCAACCAAAGTGTCTTCATGGGGTCCCCAAGTTGACCCATGTATTTTCTTGGTCGGCCATGACACAACCAATGAGGGTAGGACATGTGTCAAGCACATTTTATTTTATTAAAGCATTATTTTTACCTTAAACTACGCTAATTACCACTAATCGCGATTAAGAACTTAATAAGTTACCATTCACCAAAAAATTATTATAATCTCATTGAACCACATTTTACTTCTTAATGACAACCATGTATGTCGGATTTTTGAAATTCAAAACACAATGATGGCAAAATTTCATTTAAACGGAAAATCAGTCTTTATAAGTACCACTTAGTGGTTTCAGTATTCATCAAAAATTGAAGTTTTTCAGAAAATTACCCAAAATTCACGCTAAGCTATATTTGATATTTCGAAATCAAAAATGAAGTATATTTTACAAAATTCAAGATATATAAGTCACATTAATTAATTTAATAATTAATTCCCGCTGTCAGAGCAAATAGCGTGTTTTTATGAAACTATATGTATCAAAAGATTGACACTAGTTTAAGTCCAATTTCAAAGTGAAATTAATTCCAACGTCCACTATTGGATTTAATCGTAAAAATATTTTCTAATTTCACTTTAAAACCAATTCAAAAGATAATCTAATCATATAAATAAATTAGATTAAAAAGAGGTTTTGAATTAAAATACAACATTTTACACTATTCATTAAAAAAATGAACTTTATCAGAAAGGTACCAAAAATTTACACAAAGTAAATTTTGATGTCCCGATTCTAAAGAAGAGTTATATTTGGTCCAAAATAATTTATATGATCGATCAAAACTATATTTAATGACGGTTCTCCGTCAAAAGGTGATAAGTGGACCTTTCGTGAAAATTAGGGTATAAATGCCTAAAATTGAACTCTTTCCGTATTTTAAGCCTTTAACTTTTATTGGGTAAATGTAAAAACATTTAAAAACATATATAATCATATTTTAGTTATTTATATCCATTCCCACCAGTACAAAAGCTACTCGTTAACTAACATTTAAAATAATATTATTTTATTACTTGTGTGCAACGTAAGTTTTCAAAGAAACTCATCGTTGCGTACCAAGTACGCTATCGAACGTAGAAACCCATTTTAATTAAAATTAATATTTAATTCGTAAATATTAATAAATATGAAAATTCTTTATTCTTTATTTACCTGGAATGTTACCCATATATTTCATTATTATTAATTTTAAATACTTTTTAATCATTCTAGAATGGTTTTCATGGAAAATGAATCTCATCGTGTCTTGGAGACGTTAAGCCATACACATGTACGGGCGACTATATCTATCCCATAGTTATTGAACATTATTGATGTGTATGGTTTAAAATATAAAAAATTTAGTATCATGTTATTATAATAATATATAGTTACAATTTCCACCATTATTACCATCCCAGTAAGGTGGTAGTCAAAAACAGATTACACCACGGCGTGGAGATCGTAATACACATGTACGCACACACGGTGATTTCATTTTTCATAGGATGGATAGAAGTCGAAATATTGTTGTTTAATTTTAATAATAACATATTTATATATGAATGATACTGATGTTACTAATTTATAATGAAACAACTAAATAATAGGAAGTAGAATTTGAAATAAATTTGAAAGAATTAGTAGAAGAGATTACCTCTTCCTCGACGTGCCTCCTTTAAATTTCATCATAGGGCACTAAAGATGGTACATTGAGATGAATATAACCTCTAAAATTTAACTAGGGTAGTTTTTAAGGGAAATGGGTAGTTTTTTTCTAATCTGGAAGGGTCAATATGGAGTGAAGAGGAGAGGGAGGTGGTTCCCTTTTAAAAGAGATGAGATGGTCACTTTAGGAAAGATCCAAAATATTAATTTAATATAAATACAATTTAGATTTAAAATGGTCCAATAATTATTTAATTGTAATATAAGATGATTTTGGTTCAAATACCCATCATACATTAATTTTTTGACATGTTTTCATTATTTTTTTATCGTTATGTTTTTTGTTTTACGGTTATTTTTCACTTTTTAATCTTACACTGATATCTGGTTATTTACACATTGTGTGTTAATTTAATTTCCATATCAGGTAAAACGACCCAAAAAAAGTTATTTATGTCAAATATATACTTATATTAACCATTTTTTCTACTATTATATTTTAAGGAATTTAAAATAATTTAATAAAAAATTTATATTTTCAGTTATAAATTGGGACAATTTTAGACCCTATTCATGCATCATATTTCTAAAAATTCATTAGAACTTGATCCCTTAAAAAATTACGAATAAAAAAATATTACATGTCAATATAACCCACAAAATTTATGTATGGCTTCAAAATAACAAAATAAAATTTGTTTTAATATTTATAAATTCATTTATTTGAATCATTCATTAAGGAAGTAATCACTAAATCATAATTGTGTCATAAATAAATATATTTATATAATGTATAAAAATTATAAAAAAACAAAAATGATGTAGGAAATAATTTTACACTTCTAATTACTATTTATAGACATAGATATCAGTTATGTAACCCTATAGTAAAATTGATTTAGTAGATGATATATGTTTTGGTTATATTTATCTTCACATTAAATTAATACTTATAAAATTTCATTCTCAAATCCATGTGAATCCATGGGGCCCTAAAATAGACCCAAGGATGCCCATGGATAATGATATATCTTCCAATATTATGAGGACACGTTTTATTATAGTTTAATGTTATTATAATATTATGTTGTTACCTTTTTTTCTAGATTAACCCTTTAACCATGGAAAATAAAATAATTACTGACGTTACTATTCATAATGTCTAAAAACTAAAGGTACCCATTTACACTATTTGAACCTCCTGATTCCAAATATAGAATCCATTTTTCCAAATACAAAACACAAAAGTTTCAACAATTAATTTAAAATTAATTGTTGTTGTCCAAACCAAAAAGTTGTTTTTAAGAAGTAATAACTATAAAAAGATTGACATCTAGCTATCTCCAATTTGAAAGTGGAATTACATAAAATAACCCAAATTGGATTAAATGGTAAAATTATAATAAAATAATAGTTTAAATCAAATTAATAATATAATATATGCATAAAAATAAATTAGATTAAAAGACAGTTTTGTATTAAAATGCATTATTTTCACTATTCATTAAAATTTGAATTTTTTCAGAAAAATTCCAAAATTTAAAAAAATGTAATTTTTTATGTCATGATACCATATAAGAAGATTAGTTTTACAAATTTGACATAATAGTATATGAAAAGCATGATTTTAAATGGGTTGTCCATCAAAAGCGGTAAAATTGCATTTTTTTGGGAAAATGCTTTTTTATCATAAAATTCATTTAATTCTCATACCATGTTCAACAAAATGTGTAAGTTGAATGATAATGTAAAAAAATTTAAATTTTGGTTAATAATATTCATAAAAACTAGTGTATATCCCATTACATAATAATACTTTAATGATATATATTTGTTTAGTTAATCTCGGTATCAAGAAAATGTAAGCTATCGAGGAAGGTCACCCTTGCATGTAATAAAAGCCATGTCAGAGTTGAAGGTAGTTCAGCCTTAATATATTTTGGATTATTACATAATAAAAACATATATCATTTAATAATTTAACAAAATACATACTCAGTGTTGCGTGAAATCAATTCTATCAAATAAAATTAAGATTGTGTGCAAGAAAAGCCAAATGTATTGTTTCATATGCTACAAAATATTATGGGGTTGCATAGGGTGCATGATAATCTTCTCGTACCATACAAATAAAGATATAAAAAAATTAAAAGAATCTATCTCATAAATATTTTGGGTGTTACATTCTACCCCCATTAAAATTAATTTCACCCTCAAAATTCATCGAGATTTATAAATGGTTTTCTACATGAATATTACAGTCATCAAAACCCACATCATAAATAGTGATACCAAGACATAATTTTGAAATTGAATGATATAAATTTAACATTTACCCAAACTAACTCATTACTAGGTTTCCACATAGGAGAAAAAAGGTTGGATGTGAAAACATTGATATAAAAGAGAAATCTAACCATAATGTTTTGATGGATTGTTATAGGGAATAAGGTTTTGAGAAATTTAAAGAACATAAATCCATAAATATGTGATTATTTAAGGGACCATCTGATTAATTGGTTAAGTGGGTAATAGAATAAAATTTTTGGTTTTCATGATTATTTCCTTAAAGTATAAGAATTTTTGCATTAGTAGAAATACATACTTGATTTCATTGTAATATCACTTTAGTTCATTCCCTAAAAAATTTCCACTTAATCTTTTATTTAATGAAATGTAGTTGAATTTTCCATTCATGAAGTGTTATAAGATCATACAATTTAATGATAGGTCATTCCATTTTTCTCAACAAAAAGGGTAGAAGAAAATTGTTAAATATTCATAAGTCTACCTATAGTGAGATAATACATTAATCTAACAAACATCGACCAGAAAATAAATTAAACTATCCATAAATGGATAACATTAAAAACCATCCAGTAACTAAAAATATAAAATTTTATAAAGAGTTGAAATAAATTGACTTCACATTTTTCTCCCATATTTTATTTTGGAGCTATTAGTTTTCTCATTCCTAACAAATAAATATCGTATTCTTGTACTCCATTGAAATATAATAATAACATTGATTAATGTTGAACCTTGGTGAAAACTTGAATTCTATCATAAATAAATATATCCATGCACTAAAAATTTGAAAAATTATATATAATCAAACCCTGATATCACTTTGTCCTTTTATCAGTCATTAGCTCATTAATACTATCAAGCATATTATTTTCTCTTTATCCCATCAATATGTTCATATCATCTTCTTTCCAAAAAAATCTCAATCACTTTTCATCGTTAATAGTACAATATAATTATAGAAAACAATAATAGATCAATACATAGATATTACAATATTCCAAAATACTATAAATGAGATTCCACAACACTATTTTGTAGTCTAGTTATATAAACAGAAAATAATTTATCTACTTCATTAACATACTCAAAATGGCCAATAGTGATCGCATGTGACATCCCTTTTAATTTTATACATTGTGGGTGTTGATGTGAATCATCATTAACCTTTGTATTTGGGAATTGGTTAGAATAATTCCCAAATTCCTTGTGCTTACAACATTTAAGTGGTGGTGATGCGTTCTCTATAGTCTTTTCTACATTCACTTCATTAGCAAAATTTTTCCCATTACATTGGAACTCAACTACTAGATGACCTTATTTTCCATAAATGAAACATTTTCTAGTCCCTTTAAGACAATATCCACCATGATTCATTCCACAAATTGAGAATAATGAATCATTTATCCTTTTTTAGCATTGTTCTGATATTATCCCTTGAACTCCATCGTTCTTTTCTTATCAAAATCATGTGATGGATATGTAACACCAAATTCCATTTATTCATTGATATCACAATGCACAATATCTTAATAGCTACTAAAGACTCTTATAGTTAATGCCTTTCAAAGCCTTTGTTTTTAGTCATTGAAGAATTGATCAACTTTACTTTCAGGTTAGATGATAAATTTATAATCATACATTGTAAGTCTAGTAAAAATCACCTCATATATACCAACAGATTCATAATCCTTTTTATTAAGCTAAAGTAACTCCTTTTCCATATTATTTCAAATAATACAAGGTAATTACTTATTGTGAAATAAGTTCTCTAACTCGTCCCATTCCATGGATTCAATTTCATCCTGCGACCTTGTATCCTTAATTCGGGTCCACCAATGGACTGACATAACTTATAAATTATAGACTATCAAAATGACCTTTTCATGCGCTAAATAATGAAGGATGGAAAATATCCTTTCAATGGTACCGATCCACTGTTCAGTAACAGGTGGATCAACAGACCCGCTGAAAGAAGGTAGACATCGCCTTAATAAGGACTCAAAATAGTGTTGTTCCCTTCTCTACTCATTTGAGAGTCCACATTAAACCATAGCTTATGTATTTATAATAATAATATTTCTCATTCCATCTCCCATAACATTTGGTTGTTTAGGAGTACAATCATTGCACTGCCCAGTGCATTGATCATTAACATGGTTCTTTCTGTTTCCCGCCATCTTCTAAACCCAAAAATAATAGTGTGACAGGAAAAAATCCAACTAGGAAAACAACATAGTGAAGGAGTATTTCATTCAATATCTAACATCGTAGGTTTAATTCTTGGTTATTCATTATCATTACCATAATTTTATGACTGTAGACTATACTTATACTTTATTGTAGGGATATCCCTAGACATATCTTAAATATATCTTTCGGGATCTCACAAAAGTATTCACATCCACGTTTCTAAAGGATATCTAAACCTTCCCTCTGATACAACTATATAGAAAAAATCCTAAAATATATGGAAATTACATTACTTTTTCAAAATACATAGTACATGAAAAAATGGACCCCCAAAGACCATATTATTTTGGTGTATTTGGAAACTCGGATCATAATCATCTAATCATGGTTAATTATATTATATATATATTATAAATATATTCCACTTTTGATTTCCTATATAAAACCATTATTTATATCCTGGGGAAATAAAACATAAAAATGTTGAGCTCAAATGATTAGTAAGGTTAAACATGGAGAAAATAAAACAATCCATATATATTTGAACATAAAAACATGAACATAAATTTTAAACATCAAAATCATGAGTCATGAAATAAATCATGGAAGTATTTAAGGTATGGATCATTAAGGAATATTAACCATGTTAGAATATAATTTCCATAAAACATGAAATTGTGGAAAACTAAATAGCACATAATATGATTTCCTCAGTAGCCAAGTCATTGCTTCCAAGACTAGCATAGTGGAGAAATTCAATTACTAAACATGGTTTACATTCCATTGTACCATTGTATTAGTGAACTGGATTTACTTTCCATTATAGCCATGTCTATCTAATGAGATATATATCATAACCAAATGAATTTTGGGGACATATAGGTCCCACCCATATCACAATGAAGTCATTCATACATGGGCCCCCAAAACATTAATCATTCTACATATCATAGATCAAGAAATAAAAAAGGTTTCTAATATATCATTCCATTATAACATAATCCATAAAAATATCATTCCATCAATAATACAATCGAATAATAGAATTAATAGGAATAGAAACTTAACCCTATTGTATGACTATTATCTTAGATGGAATATAATATTGGTAATACACTTGGACTTAGTTCTTTAAGAACATATCCATTCTTCTTAAAAAATCTTTCTTTTCTCAAAATTCCACACAATTTTAAAAGAAATGAATTTAGTTGAAAAATAACATGAAATATTGAATATTAATTTTATGGAAATATGTCCTTTTAAAACCACAAAAATCCACTCATGTCGTATAAGTTTAACAAAAACATTCCCCTCTTACTATTGCAGGAAAAGTAAATAAAGTACCTCGTATGGTAAACAAAAGAAATATTACTTCCATAACATGTAGTAAAATTCAAAAATGATAAAAATGACATTAAAACATCATAGAATAACAGAAAGCATTTTATGAATTTTTTTTAGAAAACATGGACATGGATGATAAATTTTTTTAGTATATTTATATATATTGTATATTGATAAATGTAATGGAAAACACCATTTATGGAGATGGTAGCCCATACATACACATGAATGTTGTTTATGATTCCTCATTACATTGAATAGAGGTAAGTAAATAGAATATATATTTACCAAAATAAAGTAGCATTTTTATTTCATATATTTTATTATTATTTGTTATATATACTTTTTAATCATTCTTGAATGGTAATATATAGAATTAATCTCATCACGTCTTAGGGATGGTAAGTTGTACGTATGCACGAGTGACGATATCCTTCCCATAGTCGTTCAACGGTATTGATGTGGATGGTTCAAAATATCACCAATTTTGTATCATGTTATTATAATAAAAAATAGTTATTAATTCCACCATTATACCCATCCCAGTAAGGTGGTGGTCAAAAACAGATTACACCATGCTGCAGAGACGGTAATCTGTACGTTGTCACATGCAATTATTTCATTTTTTATAGGATGGATAGAAGTTGAAATAGGTTTGTTTCATATTTATAAAAATATATCATTATATGAGTGAGAATTATGTTATTACTTTATAATGAAACAACTAAATTAGAGTAATTATAATGAATAATAAGTTTGAAAGTATCGGTAGAAGAGATTACCACTTCCTTAACGTGCCTCCTTCAAATTCCTTCTTAGGGAGCTAGACTTGGTCTTTCGGAAAGACCAGCACCTCTAGAATGTATCTAGGGATGATGATAATAGTAATGTTCAACATTTTTCAGAGTTTGAAGAATCAAAATAGAGTGAAGAAGAGAGGGATGATGTTCCCTTTTATAAGAGAGGAGATATGATGTTTAAATTTTCTAAAAAATATTAATTTATTATATATTCAATTTCAATTTTAAATATTCCAAAACTTATTTAATTATAATATAAAAATATTTTGGTTAGAATACCAAATATACAATATTTTTTTGATATTTCTGGAGTATTTCATGT
Organism: Viscum album; assembly: GCA_963277665.1. NCBI lineage: Eukaryota > Viridiplantae > Streptophyta > Magnoliopsida > Santalales > Viscaceae > Viscum > Viscum album. Next base: position 475,489,045 of record OY728139.1, on the reverse strand, counting down.
ATCTTTATCTTTTTTGTTTTACTCGTATTTTACAATTTTTAATCTTACATTGATATCATGTTATTTACACATTGTTGGTTAATGTAATAGCCATATAATATAAAAATACCCAACAAAATTATTTTTAAATTATTTTCAGTTATATTAACCATTTTTTAGAATCATATATTTTTAGGAATTTAATATCATTTAATAAAGTATTTTATGTTTTAATTTATGAATTGTGTCAATTTTGGACCCAATTCAAATGTGACTTTTTAAAAAATTCATAACAACCTGATTACTTCTAAAATAAGGCAGTAAATCAAATATAATATTCCAATATAATTCATAAAATATTTGGATAATGTTTAAATAACCAATATAAATTCTTTTAATATTTATAAATTCATTTATTTGAATCATTCATTAATGACACAATAACTACATCATCATTTTGTTATAAATAAATATATTTATCTATTGTATAAAAATTATAAATAAAATACATTGATGTAGGAAATATTTATATATTTATAATTAATATTTAGAGATATAGTTATGAGTTATATAACTCTATATTAAAATCAATTTAGAAAAATATATAGGTTTATGTTATATTTATCTTTACATTAAATTAATTCTTATAAAATGTATTTTCTCATCCATGCGAATCCATGGGGTCCAAAAATAGACCCAAGGATTCCCATGGTATGATATATCTCATAAAATATGATTAAGTCATGTGTTAGGGAAGTTTAATATTATTATTATATTTTTTTATACCCCTATTACCAGATTTACCATTTAACCATGGTAAATAAAATAATTACTGACGTATAAATTAATAATGTCTAAAAAATAGAAGTTACTAATTTAAAAAATTTGAACCCCTGATTCCAAATATGGAATAAATTTTTCTAAATTCAAAACACAGATGTTGCAGTAATTAATTTAAAATAAATTCTTGTCGTAAATAATAAAATGTGGATTTTCAAGAAATAATAACTATCAATAGATTGACATATGTTATGTCCAATTTTAATGTTAAATTATTTAAAATAAAAAAAGATTAAAATATAAAAATATAATACTATTATAATTTAAATCCAATTAAAAACGACAATATAACAATATATTTAAATTATATGAAAAGGCAGTTTTGAATTAAAATGTAGAATTTTTCACCATTCCTTAAAATATGAATTTTATCAGAAAAGAACCAAAATTTCAAGTAAAGTAAATTTTTATGTCCCGATTCCAAATAAAAAGTTTATTATGTCAAATTGAACTAATAAAAGTATCAAAATCATTATTTAAAAAGGGTGTTCCATCAAAAGGTGGTAAAATTGTATTTTTTTAAATAATTATTTTATTCTAAAATATTCATTTTGTTCTGATTATATATACTATAAAATATATTAGATGGATTATAATGTTATAAAAAAAATATGGAAAAAACTTTTCATAATGTATAGTTTATATCCATTGAATAATAAAAATTTAATAATATATAATTGTTTAGTGACACTCGGTATCACGTACAATTCAAACTGTTGGGGAAGGTCACTCTTGTGTGTAAAACAAGCCAAGTTAGTGTTGCATGTAGTGTAATCCTCTTTTTGTGTTCACTAAAATATAATAAAAACATATTTTATTCATAAATTGACAAAAATCTTTCCTCATTGTAGCATGAAATCAATTCATTGAAAATAAATTGAAATTATGTGCAACACAAGCTAAATAAATTATTCAGTATATACAAGATAATACATTTTTGTGTATAGTGCAATCTAATCATTGGGTATCATAAAACTCAATACATGAATGAAAATAAAAAGAATCTATCTCATAAAATCTTGAGGTGTCATAGGTTTTCCATGATCAAGATCCTTTATGGAATATAAATAAAATAATATTTTTAATATGATTTATTAAAAAACCCGCCTAATTTGGTCCACCTCGAACCAAAATCAATTGATCCAACTGATTTTCTAAATTGATACAGGAGAACTAAATTTGAGCAAGATCTTGGACCAATTAATTACTTGATTAAGACAAAAAAATCCCATTTTCTAGAAGTATGATCATTTTTTTCATGATTTTAACATAAAAAAGAAGACATGTATTGTGATGTCACCATGACACCATTACTCAATATATTTGATTATTTAAAAATAATTCCGTAGATATTGAGAATTGATGAAAATGGTTCCTTGTATACTAAATACCCCATGAGATTAAATCATGTTTAGTTACCTCTAATATTTGATGAATTAGTATTCAGATATTATATGAAATACTCATTTACATTCAGGTTAAGGTTCATGTATCACATATTGTTTACCCGAAACATGAATATCATTGTTTTTTTAATATTATAAAAACTATTTATTTGTTATTATGATTTATTTACACCATAAAACCATTATAAAAATAAAATATATTAATTGACTGATAAATTATTTTTGGGAATATAACGAGTTTTAAATTTTTTATTCAATTCATTTCTTGGGTATTAACTTTTAATATATAAAATGGTTTGGATCTATGTTTTAATTTTTTAAATGGGTTCATGTAAACCAATTTTCAATGACACCTAACTATTTTTCATCTATACTCAATAAATATATATATTTGTGAATTCCTCTTACTATTTTTTAAATTAAAGAAAATAATAAATTTGAAGGAAATTGAAATATTTTAATTCCATTTAATATATGGTTTGGAAAAAATTTAAAAATAATTATTTATTAATTCCCAAGCCCCTATATTTTAAAACCCAATTTATTCTAGGTTTTTGGATATAATTATGTATAAATATAGATTTATTATCAAATTTTAATTATTTTTAAATGGGGTTTGTATGAAAATTTATCTAAAAGAATCTGTGTTTAAAAAAATTATGAGTTTAGATCATCAAAAGTGTTAATTATGATAAAAGAATGTTTTGTAAATTTTAAAGGAATTTTTTATTTGAATTAACATATTAAAAAATATCAATGGAATGTTCTAGTGTAGTTCAAAAATTTATTTGAAATAATAAGGAACCCCTAATATAAACTCTACAAGAAAACTATACTTCAGTGACTACATAGTGATCCCCAAATTATAATCACTTTGGGTTGGTTTTAGTACCTTTTAGTGATCATTGATTTGTTTTTTATGAAGATCGTAATAGAAAAATGTGGGTTTGAGATGTTGTGGTAGTCATTTTGGCATTAGGGGTGGTTTGGGTTGAGTGACCTTGAACCAAAAACCCTGAATAAAATGTCTAATTTATTGAATGAGGACACTGTATAAGGGGGGTTGGGATCAACAAGCCATTAATTGATACCACGAGGCAGTAGGGGGTGTTAGGGGTTGGTGGATCAGGACACTGAGGCCGGTGGAGATAGGGTTGTGACATTGTGGAAAAAGTTTGAGGAGTAAAAGTTAGTGTGACAAACCTACAAATAGTGTCCAATAAATCATACATCCCCCAATATGAATATTTCATTTAGTGAGATTTATTTTTAGCTTTTTAGATTATATATGTATATACATATATAATATAATAATATTTAACGATTATTATATTTGGATTTAATATCATTAATGTCATCCAAAAATATTATTTAAACTCCGATTAAAATATCCATGATTTATAGTCAAGTAGTCATATAAGATTAAGGTTCCACTAATACATCATTGAAAAGAAATTTTTTTTTAATTAACAATAAATTATTAATATTATGTGAAAAATAATAGTATAATATAAATAAAAATCCATTTTCCATAACTAATAAAAATAAATAACAATAATGGAATTAATCGAACAAGGCTTTGGTATAAGCAATGCCCTATATATAAATCTACTTATAAAATGAAATAAAACGATTAAAATTAAGGACTGCATAGATCAATATAAAATTTTTAATTTATTTTGGTGAGATAAAAAGGATATATATTGGGATGAATACGAAAATTCCACCCAAGTGGGTCTTTCTCACCCACATACATTTATAAAGAATAAGAATCATTGTTTCCTTCATTAAATACATGAGAATATCTCAACTTGATAAATTCCATAAAATAGGGACATTACATACATTCCCTATATAGCCTTATTGAAATAGACTTCAATTTATGATTGATCCTATTTAAATTATGAATCAATACCCTACCAAACAATAATTAATCAAAATGAAATTTTTTGAAATACATCACTATATAGATGATTTTCTATAGTTTTGTATCATGTAATGTCCTTTTCCCACTGAAAATGAAAAATTACTCTTCATGTATCCACTATTGGGTTAAAGTAATGCACTGTATCCCAAAAAACCTACATTCACAGAATCCTTACCTTTAATATTGAACTTGATCCAAGATGAAATGTTATAACCCCTCATATATATATGGGAACAATGAGTATTTTAACCTCACTCGAAAGGCCAATAATTCTAAGAGTCATTAGATACCATATGAAATTATTCATATGTACCTTTTGAGTCTAATAAATTTATTGTATATAATTAGTAATATTCAATTCAAGCTCCTAAAAAAGGTGTTAATTATCAAATCGTGCAATTTGTTTGGATTTCCATATGTATTTGAAACATACAATAATATAAACATATAATGAATTATGAATTTGATCATTGAGAATGCAGTTATAAAGTATGAGCATGAGTAAGTAAATATCTTTCTCTTTTAATATATAACATCCACAAAACCCATCAATATTGCCCCACAACATATTAGAAAATGAGTAGTGGAGAAAATGTCTCCAGTAGTTTCTGTTTTTTTTAAATTAAAACTAAAATTGAAATATTAAACCCTTGCAGTGCACAACTTATCATCTATTAGATCATTATCTTGAAATATTATCTAATTTAACAATTTGAGATTATGTGAAAACCAGGATTGTATGATTTTTTCCAATTCTAGAGTATAATCATGCACAACACAATTTACATTGATAAACAGTTTCAATACTAACCTTCCACAATGAACGAGTTATAAAATGGAACATCATGTTCTATAAATTTATTTATTCAAAGAGTTGTTATGATATGTTCAGAGAAGAATACATTTAATATATTATTACTGTTCAAAATACTAGTAATAAAGGATTTATCAAAAATTGATATAATCATTTAGATATTATGGATACAGATATGAAGACTTCTCATCCTCTTGGAATTCAATATGGAGTCTTTAGTGCCCCAACATTTAGTGTGACCAAATTAGTAGATTAAGATGCTTTCACATTCAACAAAATATATATAAGAAGATATAAAATATCAATTTATTTATTTTAATATGTTAATAATCCATTATATAAATAAATATTTATATTAGTTTTCACTATTTAGTAGGTCCTAAAAGAATTTTAAATTAGAGATTCATTGACAATAAAAATATTTTTAAATCAATCCCACCCATGCTGATCGATTTAGTGAAATGTTTCACTAAAAAATATAACAATTTTATTATCAAGGATACATATAATCAGAAAATAATTCATAATATTCTTTCAAAGCCTCTTAAAAATATTTATGTGCCACATGAAAATGGTCCTAGCGTAAAAAATTGAATTATTATAACAAAAGTTATAAAAAATGTCAACCTTATTAATATATGTATTTACAATTTTAACCAAATAGGTGAACTATGATCATGAAAACATTGTTTTCCAAATGGTATTTCCTTACTCGACCATAATGTAGGGGTGAAACTAGATATTGAAAGGGCAGAGATCATTAATTTCTTCTACGAATCCAGGAGATGTAAGATTTCATGTGATTAGTAATACCATATAAAAATAATTATAGACTTCTCTTAAAAAATCACCAATCTAGTGAAATTATAAAAAATGAAAGATACATTGAATATTTTTAATATATTTATTATCACAGTAAGAAAATAAAAAAATTTCATTTTTATAATATATGTATGTTGGAATACAATTTTTTTGAGAAACTCTAATATGAGGTAACAAGTGGGTGTTGAAATCTTGTTGAAAATAATTCCTAAAATTTTCATAAAATATTCCAATGATATGTAAGGGGAGGGGGTATCATTATTAAACATCCCTATAGAATATTAAATAATCAATCAACATTCCATTAACCAAAATATTCAATGAATAACTAATGAAAATATTTGATGGTAAACCATCTTATGTGGTGGAAAATAATTACCACTTCAAAATTGTGAAGATGAATATACATACTATGTTATCTAATGTATCTACTATGTATAACATAATATAACTATTTCTAACTTCAAATATATATAGAATAATATTAATAGATTCATACGAAATATAATGAAAATCCTAGATCATCTTATCAGGAATGAATCCAAATTGATTAATTGAGACACTATTTCATAGTGAACATTATAATATTTTAAAAATCACCTTCAAAATGATTTTAATAAGTTTATTATAAATAACAACAGTTATGGGATATTTGACATTCTAAACATGTTCAACTATTTTTTTTAATCACAATAAAATAAGAGTTGACACCCTCAAGACTATTTAGTTTAATGAAAAATTCTTTGATAATGAGGTAGATAAAAAACATGATGAAATCCCAATAACTCATAAAAATATATTTTTTATATAGTTGATGAGACACATAAAACCTTGATTTAGTGAAAAAATCCTAATCCTTTACCTCTTCATCTAACAAAATGTCCAGAAGATCACAATTTTTAATATCTATGAATGTATGAGGAAAAAACAATTAGTTGAATCTTATTCCTAAAATCAGATAAATCATTAACTGGACTGGAAAAATGATTAACCAACGACGATGAAATATCATTATATTTTAGATAAATATACCCATTAATTTAGAATGACAAAATTGTGTTTATGGAATTCATGTCTTGGTGTAATAAGTAATTAAATATTGAATATGTGTCTCCATCATTAATACACATGAAGAATGTTTTCCCCTAATAATGGAATTTTTAATATTAAAAAGCTACTATAATATAAAATATTATTGGGATTTGAACCTTTTTCTAGAGAATTCTATGTTTAGAGAAATGATAGTTTAAAAATTAAAATTACATTCAATATAGTCTAGATTAGTGATGGGTGGATTTGATTGATGTGAAGGTAGTTGAAATAGATCTTCTCTAATGTTTGTAGGTCCATCAAAAGTTCACATGTATTAATTTTTCCATGTGAAATCTTTTGTAGGGTCATAAGTTCAAGAAAGATGACGGGGCACTGTGTTTGTAAACATTAGGTTGTCATGTTTCTTAATCTTGGTATTCAGTGGAAAAGGATTAATTTTTTGACAACTGTCTTATTATTTGAGTACATGGGTCCTTATGTGCAATGAGTAGATTAAAAAAGTATCATGAAAGTAAATAGTTGAATTATTTTTTGTTCAACTGAAAATTTATTGAAGAGATGATATGTTAATGAGGGTTAACTGTATTTTTAATCTTTTCAAATGTTATGTTCTAGTTATAATAAAATCATTTAGTAGTTTGAATTCCCCCATTAACATAGGAAATATTCTAAATCAAGACATTAATCTATGCACTTTTAATTATTTCATGTTATTTAATTTCATGTATTACTATGGTATTTATTTGTAATACTTTTATTTTTTGTATTGAGGTGTGTTTGGTCGATTTTGGTTGTTGTGGGTATGGTGTTGTGTCTTCCTACTTCACTTACACTTTGTTTAAGGAGGGAAACCTTAAATTTTTTGGATTTCTACTACAATGAAAAAAATAACAATTTCCAATGGTTATATTGGTTATACATCAAGTGGACTATTGATAGTACTTGTGATCGATTTTTTGGCTTTAGATTATGATTTTTCATTCGTCAATATGTATAAGTGGATTGTGTCCCCTAGGGGTAGGTTATCTTCATGACCTTAATTTTGATCATCAGGAAGAACAATGTCAAGTAAATTGATATGATCATTTAAATTAGTGAATTTATCTTTATCCTAGATTTTTAGGACTAACTCAACTCTCTTGAATTTTCATGAGATTCTCTAAAAGTACACCCAATATCATTTTTGTTCAATTATCTAACAAAAATTATATTTATATTTACTTAAATATAGTAAAGGTGTATAGAATTTTAATTTCATAAGAAGAAACATTCTCATATTGAGTAGTGAAAGAAAAATGGGATTCCTGTGTTATTTCAATCTTAGATGAGTATCACCTATAACAAAGGAAAAAAGGGGGACTCAATATCAAGGGTTATAAAATAATGGTTGTTGCAACAATACTATATATAATTCAGAGTTTATTTGGACCATGTCAATTTAAAACCCACAAGATTAATTTCTAAAAGTGAATTACAGTCAATGAACCTTTGAAAATAAAGGAAAACAAATTTATTAACATGTTTTCGATCTTCTCATGAGAAACTTAGACATATGAAAATTCACAAAAAATGGCCAAGTTATATCAAGAAGATGACTGTTTTAGTTTATTCTAATCTATCTTTCACTTGATGTAATAAGGATTAACATACATAATAGAAAACATCATTAAATCATCATTAATAAGTAGATTAAAGGTAATATGTCATCGATTTATTTAGTAGATTATGTTGTCTAACTTATCATGAATTGGTTACTAAATCATTTTAACAGATTCATCACTACTCTTGTAAGAAATAAACTTATAAATGTAATTTGTTCATGTTTTAAAATAATAAAATTTCACCAAATTAACCATTGGCTTTACAAAGAAAATCACAGATTAGTTTGTGTTTATTGATGATATAATAAAGTGTGTAATAAACCTTAATAATGTATATACTGGTTATAGTAGTAATTATAATATAATTAAAAATAATTCATAATAATAATTTTATTATTGATAAAGAGGTAAAATATTGCAATCAATATGGTAATTATTAATTTATAATTATTTTATAATGTATTTAATAATATGTAATAATTTATTACATTATTAATTAGATTATAACTATTTTATGTCATTATTTATAGTATTAAATAAAATATTAATTATTTTTAATTAGTTATTAGTTCTTACTAATTACAATATTAGTTAAATTGTTAATTATATTATTATTTATTATTAATTAGTATCTATTACATTATCAATTACATCATTGATTATATTATACTCGGGAAGCTCAGTCAGAGGCAAGCCTTTGACCAATTATTAAAGAAAAGAAAAATCCAACAAGAAAGTATGAAAATGTGAAAGCAGAATTACTGATCATAGTAGTCAGACCCATAACCACACCCATAATATATTTCATCCTCCGTATTATCCGATTTCCACTCTGAACTATCATTGTGTCTCAAAATCATAGCGTACTTAATTATAAGTTTTAACATCTACAAATAGATAAATTCCTTAGAAGACTGCACAACACAACCTTCCCTCCCCATGGAAGACCTGGGGGACATTGGCTTTGGCAGATAAGAATAATCCCTCCTCAGCCTTCTTCATGGTGGGGCATTCATCTCTTCCGCATTCCCAGACACCTTGTTTTTTCAACCCTAGACAACATCACTGTAGGATGTCCCGACCATGACGCATTCATTTTCCTTGTCACTATCGAGGCAATCCCCCCATTTTCCAGAAATGTCCACTTCATGGTAACCCTCCTCCACACCCCGTTCTTGCTGAGATTGGTTGTTAGTATCAAGCATGTCAATACATTGTGAATGACCGATAATATCATAGCTAGAATTTATCAACTTCTTCAGAGTATCATCACTAGCTACAACCTCCTTAGATGCACTGCCATCTTCATTTACTTAAATATCCTCCTCAATGATATAGGCCTTCCCATTCCTCAATTCTTGCGAACAGTTGTCAGTGGATTCAACAACAAGAACACTATAATTACCATCATCCTGCTTTTTCAATGTGGCAACATAAACACATGGATTTGTATCACATTGCCCCACCAAAGATTTTTCACAAAAAGACACGACTCCATCTTGGTCCAACGCCAAGTCATCTATCACAAATCCAACAAACTAGTTAACAAGATCAATGCCAACCACCTGCTTCATAGACCATGGCTGCAACCCAATTGAATACTTCACCTACACACCACTCCCATAATTAAATGACTTCATTGAACCAGGATCAATAGAGGGATCTTTCTCTATCACCTCCTCCACAGCAGCTGCATTACTAATGACTACATCCTATGAGACATCACCCTCCATCACTATTTCCAAGGCCTTATGTACCAGATTTTCAGAATGATTGCAGCTCCACATTCGACCAAAATTATTTGAAATCCGATTCATAGCCCCCTAATCACCCTCTAAAGTGGATAAATTCTCCTTAGTGGGAACTGACTGCAAATGGAATGCACTACCCTCAAAAGTAAACCTGGACTCAACTCCAAGATCACCCTTCAGTCTGTCAAAAACATGCATTACAGATGGGTTCAAAGGTACCTGTACCGTCTTCAAACCGCATACAAGGCCCAACACATCAGTAAGAAGATCCTACCTCATCTCCCTCACTACATGCCCATTAGGTTGCATTTCAACAAAATCACCCTCAGTGCAAGAAGAGTCTAGTTGGTCTCCTTACAATTATTCTAATTTTAAAAGAAACATTAGTGCATCACAAACTCACTCTCTGATCATGTAATGTAACAAAATTCACATCTCAATCCAATACCGAATACTATTCAATCATAGAAACCCCTTAAAACATCACACTATATGTGGTGATCCACTATCCATACCCTAAAATGTTATTAATTTTTTCTAATTTTTTTTAATTTTAGGAACGATATATAAAGAATATTTGTTTTTTAAAATGGTGTTATTAGTTATATATGATGTTAATATTTATAGAATAATTGTTTTTTTGTTTATTGTATTTTTTCTTTTTCAGTTTAAGATCCTCTTAACTGCATCAAAAAATTCCTCTAAGGATTTCAAGGGTCACTACTTGATAAAAGAAATATTTTAGTAAGATTTTATGAAATATTTTTGGATTACATCAATGAATGATAAAATAAATATAATAATAGTTAAATTATATTTAATATTTTTTCATATAAATATAAATAAAACAAACATCTAAATAAAAATAATTATTTAAAAATATCCATATATATATATCACTTTTATTAGTTTACAGAAATATGTTAACAACATTAACACATTAATTTAATTTTTCAAAATTAATTCATCAATACCCATAATATATATTATAATCATGGTCCCATAAAATATAATATTGCCATTATAGTTTGTTAAACCAAAAATATTTTTGATATATATATTTTTTTATTTAAGATCAAACAATTATCATGGATTATGCTTTAATTATTAAAAAATATGCATAGCTTTTATAAAATGTATATCTTAAAAACATATACATTCTCATGTATGGGAGATATATTTCATAAAATATGTATTAGGTCTCATACATTGTATTTTAAATTTTCCTTGGGATCCCAAAATCTCTATCTTTTAGTGTTGTGGTTTGACATTAGAAGGTACTGTATCATTTTATCTATCCACCTCAAAAACATTACTTGGATCAATATCATATATTTAGATAAACAAAAGATAAAATAAAGATGAAATTATTTTCAAAAGTTTTCTGTTTTAAACAATACTAATGGAATTTCAACCAATGTGTGATAGAACATGAATATATTCACATTTGATACAAATAATTTGACAAAATTAGGTAATTATATATTCACATAATATCTATGAAATATCGAATGTAATTGTACTATAATACATTGATAACGATTTTATGAGAGAATTTGAGTCATCAACTTCAAATTTATCAGTCCTTAATATTTATAAATCTAATAGATTGAGTTCCTTTTAATGTAAGTTTATGGATAAATATTGAATGACTAAGAACAATTTTAAATTACATAAGGGCCTAATAGATTTTTTTTTATTTTTAATAAGTAATAATGTTAGTAATAATTCAATAAAGATGATGAAAAAATTGATATCAAGGAACATATCTGATTCAGGAAAATCGAGAGAAAACATGGAGTATTTGTTATAAATGTGTAATGAAATTAAAAGTGTGTCAGTTTCTGTCAATTTTTAGAGTGCTAGTATCTAGTCATTTACTCATTATTTGATCATATGAAAATATTTAATGAGTTTTCAATATGATTTGATTTAGATGAGATTATAATCCATTAAAATATGTTTATTAGAGTTTGTAAATATTTTATGATTATTTATAGAATTATATTAGTGGGGTGATTTGTTAAATGAAATTCAGAGCAGTTTAAGATAGTTTTAAATGTGATGACTATTATTAAACACATGATTTTTTTTCAGGTCACTATTAAATGAAATAAATATACATTTTATACAGCTGTTGAAAAAAATAATATTAAAATCATGATAAGTTGTTTTTCATACTTTGTTTACTATCGTGAATATTGTTTTTAATGAGGATTAATATACTTTGATGATGATGAAAATTGATAATAAGATTGTAGATGGTTGAAAGATGCCTCTAAGGTTTTAAAAATGACTTTAGGTGGTTGAAGATGATTTGAAGAAGTTAAGAGTAAGTTGTATGAGATTATAGGTGTTGAGAAAATAATTTTAAAATTTCGTGTAGTTGTATTTGTGTAAATATATATTTCTATTATCTACATATGATTGAAAAAGACATCTAAATCTCCCAAAATAATGATTTCTGAGTAGTTGGGTAAATATATAAATTAATCAAGAGATAAATTTTCTAATTTATAATTATTCAAATGATCTAAAGACCACATGTAAGTAGATCTATGAATATGTATGAGTGACTCTATGATTTCAATGGCTACATAAGAGTAATCAGACTCTCACATAATAATAATCTAGTATACACATAATATTAATCTAAATTTTCAAAGCTAATGTAATAATAATTTTGTATTTTGTAATAATAACTAAACCATATAAAATAATAATTTGAAGAATTAATGAAAATGAATGATTAATCATAACCCCGCATTAGAGTTATTAAAATATTCTAACAGTCCATGAAAGAGTACATTGACTTTATAAATGTGATTATTGATGTTACATAGTTGTAATAAAATACTTTATAAGTGTTATTTTCTTTTTTGATGAATTATATTTGAGTTCATTTACGAGGTCATATTTTTCAGGGGTTTAAGTGAAATAATTATTAGATATTTCTAGGGATCCATGAATAATATTTTTGTGTTGCTAAATGGTAATATTTATATACATATCTTCAGTAAAAAATCATTATCTATTTTTAAATAAACTATTGACCATTTTTAAATAGAGATCTTGTGGAAACTTTATATAGGATATTGAAATTCAAATAGTGAATCATTGTCCCTCCGTTCAAGATGAGTTTCTATAATAGAATGATGAGTCGAAGAAGAAAATATGAAAAAACAGAAGAGGGGAATATTGAGTGACTAAATGATTGATTTATTATTTGAGTATCTAATACTTCAAGTTTATTGATTAAATAAGAATGTTATTATAATTTCATGAAATGTTATGGTTTTTAGTATTTTTTGGAAATAAAAAATGTCTATTAAATTATGTTGTAAATGTTTTTATCTTCTTGAACATGATAAATAATGGCATATTCATGTTTCTATTTAATATTTTCTTTCCAACTATGTTATTTAAAAATAGATAACATGTTATATTGTTAATATTCTATAATATCAAGAGAATATATTTCATTTTTTGTAGTGACATCGTAAAGTGTTGGGAAGATCATTTCAAGGAAGAGGAATAACTAGAGAGTAAAGGATGATAACATATATTTCATTTACATAAATATAATGGATTAATAATAATGAACATATTATGAGGTCAAAAAATGTTTGGAAATTTTTTCAGGTTAATGGTGATGCATTCCCATAGTTTGTTAATTTTATGATAGTAGTAAAGAACATGTGTCTATAAATTCTTCAAATCCTAAAATGGACATTGTTACCCCAATTTTGTGGAAAACCATGTAAACATTTAATGTTATAATTTACATTATATTTATTTCACATGGTGTAACATTATTAGTTGATATACATGAGATCCATTAATCCTAATAGCATTAAATATTCAAATAAAATGGGTTGTGATTCATTAAAAATCTTCCCACACTGATTCAATCCCTCCAATAATATGGTTGTAAAAGTTCATTGGCACGAAAAATATATATAAATGATGATTTATTACCTATAATTTTATCTATGAATTTATATATTATTTTATCTATCTTGCCTGAACTGTATATTTAAATATGTTTTCAATTAATTATTAAGGGATATGTCTATGCATACCTTGATGATTTAGAAGAAGAGTTAAGACAATATGTTATGAAATATTTACTATATAAGATGTGAAGAGATTCTACAGCAAATCTAAATTAATCAATGTAGATAATGTTTAGTTAAATATATTAATAATTATCCTCTTAAACTATCTATTTATGGTTATGAGGAATATTCATCAATAGAATGACTTAATGTTTTTTAATTTCAAAATTAAGAATCACATGAAAAATATTAAGAGATAAAATTCAGTTTTATATTTTTGTTCATTGATGATCAAGAGGATGCAAAGAAATAGATAGCGTCAGAGAAAAAATAATTATAGAATTCATTGGATAATAATGTGTACAAGTGTAAAATATCATTAAAGTGATCGAAGGTAAGGAAATTTTTTCAATTTTTAGGATACAAAACATTCCAAAGATGCAGAATCATTAAAAATATTAATTAATAAAAAATATGAGATTAGAAATTTATTTTTCATGAGGATCCATGAATTTGAATAATCCTAATATTCTATTCTTTCATTCAAGAATAATCTATTAAAGATAAAAAATAATTAAAGATGTTGAAATTTTATTTTATGATCATGAAAGATATGGATAGATTTTTGAAAAATAATATTATAAAAGATTAAAATATGTTAATGATGAGAAGAAAACTCATAGGATATGTATTCTTGATCTTTAATTATGAATGAAAATTTTATATGTTTTGCTAGATTAACCTCCAGACATTACTGAGAAAAGAAGTCAAGCAATACTCAAATCAAATGAGATAGTTATTTCACATAACCTTATTATATTGGAAAGTATTTCCTGAAAATATATATATATATATATACATGTTGTATGATCTATTAATAAGAAGGTAAAAATTTTTTCTAGGAAATTATGGTTAAACTAAATTTGTTTTAATGAATGACGTAGGTTATAAGGATAATTCTATAAGCACATGAGATGTGAAAAATGGTGAGAAATATAAATATACATTAGAAGTGGTTCAAGATCCTACATAATGTTCGCGAGGACTTAAAAAGTGCATAAAAGAGACCAAAGATGGAATTTGGGTGGAAAATTGTTTTTCTAGATTTTGTAGAAGTACTGTAGCAGGTGAAATTTGGTACTATAATTATTAGAACTATTCATCCATTTGGGCCTTTGAGCCACTGGTTTGGTCCTTGTGTCCTTTATGCCAATTGGAACACCCAATTTATGTAGTATAGTAAATATTTTGGGCCTCCTCAAGGCCTTCAGGCCACTACAAGACCTTCAGGACACATCAAGGCCTTTAATATTTTGGGCCTCCTCAAGCCCTTTGGGCCACCCAATGTCTTTAATATTGTGAGTGTATAGAATTTCCATCGGTATGATTCCTGTGTATCACTACATAGGGAAGCTAGCCTACAAGCCATTTGAAGGTGGAGAGCTGACATTACAATATTTGTGGGGGGGATGGTTCTATGTTTTCTTATTTTAGATGATTTTCTAAGTCCTAAAAAACTTATAATGTGTCACTTAATCCTTCAGGCCTTATAACCTATCCCCCTCATCCATGGATGGGGGGATTATCAAATATCAAAAAAAAGTGAAGGCCTTTGGATCATTTTGGAATTAATGGTTGATGTTAAAAACACTATTCCATATTATTCTAAAATTATGTTTTATTCAGAACAAAATAGGATGGTTTTAACACTATATAGAATATGTTTAAAATAAAAATATCAAGTTATTTTTGCATTGTTGATGTTTGGGAAGTTCTTCACACAACACATAAGATTATTAGAATAATTATTAAATTCTAAGAATATAAATAAATAATTAATCATGGGATAATCGATCTAATAATTAATAAAACTATACTAGAATTAAGAATAGTGGAATCGAAAATATTTCTATAAATATAAATTAATATAATAGATTTGAAATATTAGAGTAATGATATAGAAGGCTCAATAGAGGTTCTATTGTGATGAAAAATATGGGTTCTTATAAACCAAACATATAACACCTTCTATGAAAGAATGAATACAAAAAATATTGATAAAAAACTAAACAATTAGTGAATATTATCTTAAATTATGATAGGTAAAAAAGAGAAGTGTGGTAAAAAATGAACTAAGAATGTTGATATTGATGCTTCACTAAAAATTAAGAGTTATTTTTATTATGGAAGGTAACTGTACATCATGTATAACTAAAAACAATTCATGGGAATCAAGGTTATAGGAAAAATTATAGATAATCAATAAAGAGTGTTAATCTTATAAAGAGTTTAAAGGATTTCTTTCTAGAATTCACCAATGAGAACAAATTATAATTTTAATTTCCTGAGAAAATTGTAAAATAATGTGAATCTGGACTCTTTAGAAGATATGTGAATGATGAAATAAATATAAACATTTTCTTATATAATGTTTAATAATTCATCCATCATGGGAGGGTACATCAATGTAATCATGCTAAGAACATGTGAATTTGTGTGCTATTCTATTTCAAATTAATATGGATGTTTGAACCAAAAATAATTTTGAAAGAATAAATAATAGCTTTCTATATAAGGAATATCTTTAAGAATAATAAATGAGAAAACCTAGAGAGTTCAAATACAATTGAAGTTCATTTGAAAGTTTTTGGGGGGGGGGGATTACTCAAAATCATGTTTAACTCATTATAGAGAAGTGGGTAAACCACTTTATTCCCATATCATTGTTTTTTTGTTCATGTAAATGAAAGTGATGTATTAAGGGTGAGAAGTGATATTTTGATACCCCAAGGAGGAATGTTCAATCATTTAATGATATAGAAAACACTACTTGTTGCCTATTTCAACACTTTATTTGATAATAATTATTAAATAACGTTTCTATATTAAAAAGTTCATAATGAATATTTGATAGAAATTACTATTATATGGGATCATATTTGAGAAATATATAGATGTTTTTATGAAAAATGAATATTCTATAAATTGTTAAAATAAAAGAATTTGATGAAAAATTTCTAGTATTGTGGTATGATTGGAATATTTTTTCATTATTATTTTTAGATATTAAATTAGAAAATTATGTGGGAGTAATATGATGTTTTATTGTTATGAAATGGGATAATATTTTTAGGAGTACATTAACAATTGTGATATGAGTTAAGAAATTAATCATTCAGTCTAGTTTTATAATGTAATCATATTTCAATTAAACATACTGTAAATTAATTAATGATCCTCACATTGGACAAATTTTTTTATTAATTTTAAATAAGGTTGTGAGATAAAATAAAAATTCAGTAGACATTAACATACATTTATTTATGGATATTGAAAAAAATCCAAAGGGTAGATTGAAGGACCCAATAAATTATGATTTTGAATTTTTATCGATAATTATCAAATTAATATTAGTTGGCTGATGTTGAAGAACCCTATAAGATATTATAATCCAATATATTGGGGATAATTGAGATGCATCTTTTTTTATTTATTTTCAATATGTTATCCTTTTAATAAATTGTATATTGTTTTTAATGGTCATTATATGAGGTTGTAGTTTTTTTATTACCTATTTATGGTTGGAAAATAATTGAAAATATATTGATATAAAAAGATTTGGATAAGCTGAATTTTTTTTATTTATTTAGAGGATTCTTACTAGAGTATATATATATATAACAATATGGTGATAAATTAGTTTGGCATGATTATGAAGTGGACGAGTTTCAACGATCAGGAAGATATTACTAAATTTAATGAATTTATAATTAAAGGAATGAGTGGCCAATTTGTTTCTTAGGAATGAAAGAAGAATTTTTTCCATATATATATTGAGAATAATCATATTATAAGAGTGGTGAGGTAGGTTTTAAAAGCTTTACAATGATCAAATAACAAATTATTAATGCACCAACAGGCAATTAAAACTACACTAACAAGATCTCAATGCAACAATAAACTGAAACCATGAATAATATAAATGAAAGACGTTTTCCATACACTATTAAAATCATCTGATATTTTTCATCAATCAAGGTTAGTGATAAATATTATTAAAGGCAAACCAATAGGTTCCTCTGTAATGTATCCACGTGTTGATGTAAATCCCACAACAACATTGGAAAGACTCTCCTCATGACCATGGAATTCTTGTACATTATGTGGAAAAGGATGGAGGTTAGTGAGTTTTGTGGAGAATATACATATGATTTTAAATAGATCATATGAACAGACACAATAGTTTCATTACTATTTAATAGGCCATAGAAAATGAATGGGCCTTCTCTATCATTTACTTTTATTTTATATAATGTACTAGTAGGGATTCATGTTTGAATTGGTGCCCTAGAAAAAAATTCGGTGTACATTATGATAACTTGTTTTAATAGTTATTTAGTATTAATAAAGTCTATTTCACATCATGATTGTTCTTATGCATAACATGTATTTGATAATATCCTTAAATTAGTTGTTTCACTAAACGGGCATAAGAGTTCCACCACTATAATGAGAACACATAAGTGAAATGACTATATCCTTAAAGATATGTTATATAGTAAGATTATAACATTTGTGGGACACATATGATACATGCTATTAGGGGTGTCTACTCAAAGGACATTGAGTCTCCTTTTAATGGTGTATTAGATTGCAAATATCCAACGTAGAATATTTTGAGAAAGATATCATCATGTAAGAAATCCACATTTATATATGTCTTTGGATATTCCTATCCACGAACATTTTTTTTGATCCTTAAACATTAATATTTTTATTATTGTGTATTATATGTCATGTACTCTGATGTATTGATGAAAATCAAGACTACATATGTTCTCAGCAAGGTAGGATATATTGTGTGTGTCATAAGTATTATTGAATAATTAATATGGAACGAAAGGATTTGTCCATCCTATTCGTTAACAGAAGTAGATATCTCATTCCCGTTTATGGAAATGATGTAGTGTAATTAAATCCATGACCATGGTGTTTCATATGAATGTTCAATTTCTAGGAAGTCAATGAAATTCACATCAAGCATATAGGTTGATGGAAATAACATGAGACCTTCTTTATTAGAGATATCATGATAAAGTGATTATATTACATAATAAGAATCATTATGAGTTATTAGGTCATTAAGACATTAGCTTCATTCTCTATGGGTTCCTTGGTGTTTGGATAGATGATCACCTTGGATATTAAGATTTTTTTTCCTAATGCCACTGTTAATGTGACCTTGACTGTCACACACTACATGTATATATAATCACAGTTAAATAATATATTATTATTTTTTATTAAACATGTTGAGTAAATATTTTCCAAAATGTGGTTTAATAATTACTCATGTATGTCTGATTTCATATATTCTTTCACTTTTTATTTGAGATAATATATTGTAACCAGAATATAGAATGAATATTTAATTATTATATATTTTTTTATTTCGTGAATATAATATTTTTTTATTTTTTGGTGAGAAATGTAGTGAGATTTATTTAAAATTAAAAAAGTTATTATTCAGGGATTGATAAATGTTGTCGATGAATGGTGGAATGAGTTTAATGGTCCATTGAGAAATAATAAATATTTATTTTTATTTAATTATGTAATATATCATTTAATTTTCAATATATGTACATGTCAAGAAATAATAATAATATTATTATTATTTGACATGGGGTTCCCCAGGAGTAAATATATAATAATGGTAACTTTTAAAATTATTTTATTTCAACCCTATTTATATATAAACCCAATTATATTATTTTCTAAGAGACCAAATTCATTTTTTTGGTTATGCATAATGAATTAGGAGAATACTCTCAATCCCTATATAGTTAGGATCTCCATGAATTCTCCTTTGAATAAGGATTGATATTTCTCCACCTCCCACCCTAAATCTAGGAGAGATCAAGGGGATTGATTTTGTAGTGATTTTCATGGTGATCCAAGGTTTATGACACAAGAGATGTGATATTATGTGATAGAAGAGTGAGATTCATCTAATGATGTTTATTTAATTTTGGACCATGTGTAGATCACATCTAGAGTGAATCTGCTCTTGGTTCCTACAAATGAGTGATGGTGCAACACAAATCTATTGTAAGATCCATCAATAGAGAATTAATTCAATGATGTTAAATCATTAACTAACTAAATTAATTGAAAATATTATGTGATGATCTCCCATGTGGTTTCTACATTCAATCTATTGTTTTTTTTAATTAATATAATTCTATTGATCTTAGTTTTTGTCATCATGTAGATCTCAGATTGATCATTGATTAAGCAAAAAATACATGTTGGGCAAGACCCGTCACACTCTTCTACTATTCCCAAAACCTACATGTCGTAATAGAATTGTCATATAATTCCTTACAATCATTTAATGACCATTTATTGATTTATGCATTTTCTATTAAGTTTTTAAATTCATGAATAATCGTTATCTTAATATTAATTCTGAGATCTACGTCTTCCTCATTGATTTCTCATAGATCTAATAAAAATGATTAAGTTTATGATTTAAAAAAAAAATTGAGGAGCTCATATGAAGGTTACCAAGGTTCTAGACAGATAACATATGAGCACACACCATGTAATAATAGTTACTCACATTGTATTTGGGTTCAATGCATCATAAATTTAATTTAATATATGTGCATTTAAGACTCGTTCTACATTTAATTATTGAACCATGTGTTGACCAGGCCACCCTGGAGCATGTTCAGGCATGGTACAAAATGTTTATCCCATGTACATGGTGTGTAGTCTCTTTGATTCATAAACAACCCATGTATTACCATATATGTCCTAGATGACTCATTCTCAGGTAACGTAGAAACCACATTCCATGTTGTCACTTATACAAGGTGTGTCATCCAATTTTTTGTGGAAATATTTACACATAGAGTCTCTAGGCATGTTCCTCAAAAAAACATTGAGATATGTACAGGTCATGTAGCTCGCCTATAAATTTTATTTACTTATACCAAATTACCCAGATTTAAACTTTATTTATTATAAGATTTAAACACTATTGACATAAAGATTAGGGTGCTCATTAAGCTGATAGTACACACAATGTGATATGTTTTGATATATATATATATATATATATATATTTCATTTATTAATATCTATAAAATATTCAGATATGCATATCATGTATGAGTCATATTACAGTTGT
Organism: Viscum album; assembly: GCA_963277665.1. Taxonomy (NCBI): domain Eukaryota; kingdom Viridiplantae; phylum Streptophyta; class Magnoliopsida; order Santalales; family Viscaceae; genus Viscum; species Viscum album. The sequence continues at coordinate 475,467,596 of OY728139.1, read as the reverse complement.
TACCCTTTGTTAATTGAAGCATAAACCATGACCTAAAAGTCATATAATAAGTATAATCAATAGGTTGGTAGTATAAATCATGAAATTACATGATAATTCCTGTATTCTATATATCATAATATAAAACAGTATATGAGTCTAATATATGTTGTGTTGAATGGAACATATATTTACTATGTTTCATCTAATATACATTTATGCACACAGTTAATTTTAAAAGAACATGTTTAATTCGTTTAAAATCATGATGGATTATAATTTCAAGGAAGTTCATATGATAACTAAAAGGAAAATAATTTATTAATAAAAGAGGATAATTAATTGATTGAAGTATGAATTATAATAAATATGAATGATTAATAATTTAATTATAAAGTATATTAAATGTATAATTGTTTTCATGCATGTGGATGATAATTTGAATAGACCAACCATTTGTATGTTATTGGTTTCATTTAATTTATTATTAAATTATATTGTTGGCATGTGTGAATTATCTTCTCTTATTATGCAAGGGCATATGATCCCATGGGTTCTTTTATGTAACCCCTTGTTTCTCACTCTTGAGTGTGAGTAAAAGCATAAATAATGGATGGATCTCTCTAGCTAGTGAAGGATGTTCACGTTTGGAGCCAAGGAGGAATAAATCCAAGAGAGATACATAGGTGTACATGTGGAATGTTGTAACATAAACCTTAATTGGTTCAAGGTTATTTTCTCTGAGGAAAACAGATATTTTATCAACAGCTAGATCACCTAACAATTAAATAAATCTCATGATCATAACGGTTTATTTTTTTATTTCTATGATATTTCATGGTTATTTAATTATGGATGTTTTTCCATAATAGCATGATTTATTTTTACATGATGATCATGAAAGATATAACTAGAATAAATTTTCGAGAGTGTAAATATTATCTAGAACATGGTTAATTACTTTTATAAATCAACATAATATTAGCAAGCACGTAATAAAGTTATGAATTTGTAATTTATGCAAAAAAATATAAAATCCATAAATCATATATATTATGTTAGTATAGCCTTCCACTACCTCAGTTAAAATTGAGCCATCGTTTAATGTTCATGACCAGCCATATAGTTTGTAAAGGACTGGTTAAACAATTTTTTTCTCCATGAAGGACATAGGTGAAGTTGCCAATATTATATGAATAGAGATCATTCATGGTATATCAAATAGGATTCCTAGTTCAAGTAAATGTACATATGTCGACTAGATACTAAATTAAATTAGTATGCAACAATCCAAGAGGGTATTAGTGCTAGTGTCACAAGGTTTATATATTTTCAAGAAAATGTTTCCTCATGTAGAATATGACAAAGAGAGAATGAGTATGATTCCATTCGGTATAGAAATATGATAAACCATGTATGCCATGTTATATACTAGTCATGATGTTGGATATTCATTGAGCATGCTTGGAATTTAAAAAAAGGATTTTGGGGAATAACATTGGATTCTTGTTAAGGCTATCCTTAATTATCTGGTAAAAACTAAGGATATGTTCCTATTGTGTGGAGGAGATGAGGAGATGTTCATCAGGGGTAATACTGATCCTAATTTTTAGATAGATCACAATGATATGAAGTTGCATACAGAATATGTTTTTTTGTCTCAAAAGAGGAGCTGAGAGCTGGAAGAGTTTGTAGAAGCCAATTATTGCTGATTATACTACAGAGTATCTATATATAGAGTCTTTTGAAGTATCAAAAAAAGTCATTTTGATTCAAAACCTTTTCTAGGAGATTGATTTTTACATTGTACTGAATACCCTATGACATTGTATTGTGATAATACTACTATATTGGATTGTGAAATAGATCTAAGGCCACACCAAGAAATGAAACACATACTATTTAAGTATATCCTTTTGAGAGATTTTTATCCGATGGGAGAAGTTGCAGTAATTAGAGTAATCACATAATATAACAAGGAAGACCCCTTGACTAAAGGCCCATCTCAATTGAAGCATGAGTATTATATGAGATCTAATAGATTGAAGGTTATTAGAAGTAGGGTCTGGTGAAATTGGGAGTCTATTTGTGTTAGTTCCCTAAAACAAACATACAAATAATTTCTCATAACCTATATTTAATTTTTTTAATATTAATAATCTCTTTATCACAACATTCTTATTATTTAAAGTAATATAGAATGTGATAAATTTACTAAGAGAGCCTATTGCACTAAAAGGTCAAAGTAGATCCCAAAAATGATTAGAACCCAGAAGTGATGTGATTTTTTTATATGTTATATATCTGAATGATATCATTTGAGGGACCCAAATGATATAGGCTATTAGTGGTGGAGACTCATAAGAATTTCAGGAACATTCTCATGGATTATTCCCTTAGTAATATTTGGTGTAAGATATTATGAGAACAGAACCTGGTAGTAAGAAATCTATATTTATATGTGTACGTAGATGTTCCTATATATGGAGGTGTGTATTTATCTTTATAATTTAATATTATTATTAATGATTATTATGAGTTGTGTACTTTGATTTTTTAATAAGAATCATGAAAAAAAATGTTATCGGTGAGGTATGATACATTTGGTGTGTCATGAGTAATATTAATTAATGAATAATGAGAGAAATGGTTTTTATATTGTATAATTTAACAGATGTATAAATCATAGGTCTTTTGAGTAAAATTAAAATAAAAAATAAATCCATGGTCTAAGGGTTCTGTATGGATGTTTAATTTCTAGTATTTCAAACAAAGAGACACTGATCACATTTCCTGACGGCACTAGCTTGCAACATGCTTGATTAGAGATTTTGTGATAAACTGATTATATTATAGTGTAAGGATCTGTATTAGGTATTATTTCATTTTAGTATAAATTTTTTTCTCTATAGATGCCTGGTAATTTTTGGATATTCTAACCTTCGACATTAGGTTTCTTCACATAATGCCACCAAGGAAGAGACCTAGAGGGTCACAGACTATGTATATCCATAATATGAGTTAAATTATATATTATTGTTTATTATTTAACAAGTTTGATAAATATTATTTCTAGATGTGGTTTAATAAATATTCATCTAATGTTGATTGCATATATTCCTTCACCAATTATTCGAGGGAATATAATTTGAGATAAATTACAAATAAAGTTTTAAAAAATATTTTTTTATCTATATTTTGAATATATTTTTTATTTATTTATTTGAAAATATTGTATTGAGATTTATTTAACTATTATTTAGTCATTGATTATGTCTGATAAATGTTGTGGAGGAATGGAATACTGAGTTTAATGGTCCAGTGTTAAATTAAAAATATTGAATATTATTTTATTAAATAATATTTAATTAAATCCACAAGTTAAGTGTTTTTCATGAAATAATAATAATATTATTATTATTTAGAAAGGGGTTCTCCAAGGTTTAAATTAATAGAAAAAGAACTTGTGAAATTATTTCATTTTAACCATAGAAATATATAAACCCAATTATATTATTTTATGAGAGAGACAATTAATTTTTTTGGTTGTACACAATGAATTTAGAAAATCCCTCAGGCCCTATAATGTTCTCATATCCAAGAACGATACTATGAATTTAGAGAGATCTTCCTCACCCTCCCACTCTCAAGTCAAGGGATTTAAGAGATAATTATTTGGAGACAATAAATTTAGTAATCAAAGGAGAATGACACAAGTGACACAAACTACCATTCTAGCACCTAGGGATTCCTACAGTGATGTTTGGAGATTTTTGGAACACATGAGGATTACTTCTAGAGGTCAACTTCTCTTGATTCCTACAATGCAATGATGGATCAACATGAATATAATTTCAAATCCATCAACAGATAAATAATTACAAAAAAATTAATTCATTAGTTAATTGAATTAATTATTAATAATCTTTGATGTTCATCCATAAGGTTTTGGAATTCTATATATTCTTAGTTATATTTAACCAAATTCCATTGATCATGACATTTTTCATTGTGTATAAATCATATTGATCATCGATTATGGAAAAAATCAATGTTGGTCACAACACATCAAATGCTTTAACGACACTTGAAATCTACACATAAATCATTTATGATTTTTTTGTACAAATGTGGAGTTTATTCCCCCTTAAATTTCATCATATGAAACATTTAATTATGATATAAAATGTAAAATCTATTTATAAATTAACTCTTAAGGACTAAAAACCCATTATTAATTATAAGGTGTTCTATGAACTGAATAATATGATATTTTTAATAACAGTTTCATAAGTCAAGTCCATGTCATACATTACTACAAGTCCTAAGTAGATTTAATATAATATCTCTATATTGAATGAAATAAGGTACCCAATGGTTCATAATACTCTATTTATAATATATAAGTTATGTGTATGGTTTATTCATAATGTAAAATAGGATATATTTGAATATATCATATTCTTTATATTTAATTAGTGGGATATCTCTATCAATATTTGACATTCACTAAATGATCATAGATTTCATGCCATTCCACCTTATACCATACCACATATTATAACTTGTGAGGCACTATCCAAATATCATTTTTTGGATATCTCAAAAGTCGTTTTGGATATATATCATCAAAATATCCATTGATCAATTTATATGTATTAGTTTATAGATATTAATCCAAATCCACTTTTTCATAAAATAGAAATAAATTTAGTGAAGCACATTGAGTTTCAAAACAGTCAATCCCAAAGTCATTCAACAACAATGTGGGACCAAAAAACCTTTTTATTGTTGAAAACAAATATGGATTCATAAATCCATAAATTTAACAACATTTTTCCCTCTAGAAAATAATTATCATCAGTCAAGATACCAAGTGATGCAGTGTCATCTCAATCAAAACAATTGTACCTCTATACCAGCATACCCAATTTATATCATATAAAATAATTAATTTTTATGACCCATGTTATTAGTTGATCGAGTAAACATGAGAATTAAAGTATTTATATCCCACATTGAAACTCATATGGCCTTAATTCATTGAGTATATGATGGAAAGTTCATTGAATACCCCACAATCCATTAACCCTTAGAGATAATAACATCATATAGACCACATATAAAGATACAAATTCAATATTACTTATATAGGTATGAATATACAATCATTTATTCCATCATAATTTCGGACTCATATGTCATACTATTCATACTGGAAAATATTTCTCATCGTTGTTATGCCTAAACTAATGACGCAATCAATAAAATACCCAACCCCTCTCTATTAAACTAATCATCAGGGCTTGCATAAAAACTGTATCAAAATAAAAAAAATTCTAATTCTAGGTATCTTTATAAACTAATCAAAAAATAAATCCAAATATAAAACCTTCTTTTCTTTATACTAAATTCATAGTGTACGTCACTCCATGTTGTATACATAGGGGGTCACCTAATTGAGAAAACATATTTTTTCCTTATGATCATATTTTTTATCTATAAAAAAATCATATCCTTGATAACATTATCATTTCATAGAAACCATTAATACTCTATGATGAATATTTTTAAGATATATGTCAATGTATGACATTGAGAGATTAATTATCATTTTACATTAGGAGTTTACATGGAAAACACTATACAACTAAAAATTTGAGACTTCTGTTTCTATAACATGATACATTTTTATACTCTTAAAATTGTTTATGAATACTAAAAATATATAAATAATCGACCGTTTTATAATCTCACATATGATATTCCACTAGATAGACCATGTGTTTGGTGTATTATCATTGGGGTTTTTAATCTCATTTATTCTCTATGTATTTCCCTCCACATATCTTTGTAACCATCTAATAACATCTTCCTATTAACCTCTTCATTTAGAAACATCTATGAATAATTTTTTTTTGAATAATGGTGAGTTTTTGGAATCATATTCTCAATATTCAACTCAACAAATTAGTATTTGAATGTCATTACTTCATAATATCAAATTTTACATTGTTAATTTCATATATTTTCTACATAGAAGACTTTATTATTTCATCATGATCATTATTATTACAATATTTACATCAATTTTTGTCCATGAAATATTTCCTGTTATATAATGGAATACTTGACATTTTTATTTAGTATTTTCCAATCACCATTAGTATATAATGTTATAGGATATTCATTAATGTGACTAAATGTTACTATTTACATTTTTAAGGGTGGTTATTCTTGTTTCAATTAGGTAACTAGATTTATCTCCTAGGATGAATGTCACTAAGAGTGTGGCCAACTCTATGATATATCAAAAAACGAAAATAAATCTTTTAATGAGGAAGTAGATTGATTATATTTTCAAATATTTTGACAAACCTACAATGATCAAAAAAATCTTCATCGAATAGGGTTGATTAGGTTACTTTAAATTTTTATGGTAGTCATGATATAGTGATTTTGGTTTTAATAGAGTATGTATTCAAGGCTGACTAATATATTGTCCCTATAGTATGGGGTGAGACCTTCATTACAAATTTTTATTGAGCAGTGAAGATCAGGTTGCACATTAAATGTGTATATCTAAGGGATTGTTTCAATTATGTGAACATAATAACCTATATATAACCTATTGCATCATAAAGTGAATATAAATAATGAAATGATGTTCCTTCTATGTAACCAGGTGTGATTTCCAAAAGAACATAAATACTCTATGTCGATTTGAATTTCCACAATTATTATTTTTTAAATTTTTATTTGTAATGTTTAAGCATCCTTATGTGTGTGAAAGTTAAAATTTGTGTGTTGGGTGGGGTTAAAAGACTTCCTAATTCTATTATAACCATTAAATGGATTACATCAAGATGATTTGGTACCATTTTGAATAATCCTGTGATCATTATTTTAGTTTGATACTTTTATTAGTGAAATGTTCATATACCTTTTTTGGTTTTTTTGGAAGGGGTGATGAAGGGATTCCAATTATGATGTATAAAAAATTGTTTTGGAATACTCATAGGGTTTTTAGGTTCTCTATTCAATAGATGTTATTTAGTTCTCAATGTGACTTTAGGGATAATGAGTTATTGTTGTATGAAGATCAAGAGGCACATTTTTTGTAGAGAGATAGTATGTTGTTTAGATTTTATATGATTTGTAATTTTTTTTCAATCAATATTATCTAATGATTAATATAAAGATGACCATAAGTTCTTCTACTGTGTATGTAAGGACAAATATCTACATTAGGTAAATTTTCTATGTACATTTTGATTACAATATCATTAACATTTCATGTTCTATTTTTAATGTGTGAGATTTCTTGAGTGTGTACATGGTTGAATATATAGGGTTAATGGGGTGAAATGAATTCATATAAATGGTACACTCAGTTGAGGAAGACCTTTTAGATTATGGGATACTTATGTTGGATAAATTATACATACCGTTGATATTTTTTGGAAGGATTCATAAAGTGATTCCCAAAAGTTTTTATAAGAGAATTGTTTAAGAACACTAGATGATTTCTTATATTTTCACATTCCTTGATATTATTTTAATTTAAATGGTAGTTACTATCATTAGATGGTATCGATTCAGATGAAGGTAACATTTATAAATATATTTTTTGGGGGATTATTTTTTCTTCTATATAATATTGATGGTGTGTCATATCATTCATGTATTGTCCACTTATTTGAATACATTAAGAAAATATTGAATTATGAATGAGAACATTTATTTTAGAAGGAACAAGCATTGGATATGATTTCATTAACATGGAAATGTCCTTAAATATCTAAAATGTGAATTAAATAGGGTATCTCATAAAAAACCTAAAATATGTGTATGTGAAAACTATAACACAAAATAATGTTTTCCTAAGTTTATGATTATTATTCATGTAGTTTCTAGAAGGAACCCGGAAAATAGATCATGTGAATAACTTAAATATAATCTTAGGGTTGTTCAAATCACTATAAGTGAGGATCACAAAAGGTATTTAGGAATATCTTATACTGTATTAATTTAAATATTATTGTGATGCAATGGTGAAAAAATTTATTACTTTCATTGTAAATACTTTTTCGGTGAATGAGGTTTTTTAGATTTTGATCCTTTGTAATTAATTCTGTTATAGGGAGGCACAAAAACAATATAGTAATGTACTCCATGTATTTGTATGAGGATATTCTTCATAATAGGAGATACAGTGGGAAAATATAACATAAGATAAGCCTTAATAAGGAATATTAAGGAAAACATCATTATAGGGTCTTACATGATGGAAATGTTGGATGAAAGGAAAAATCACGTAGACTTTCAGATGTAATAATGAGATATCTGGAAAGGGAATCAAATTATATAAGCACAAATTATATAGGCATATAAAGAGTAAAAAATAAACTATTAGTCAATGTGAATGTATTGGTGGTGTTATGGGTAGCTAAATCAAAATTGTAACGCCCCGACCCCAGCTGCCCAGAGTCGGTGCATTACTTCGTAACATTGGCATGATCACAAGAAAGATCAAATCTCGAAAGACCGATTGGTTTAGTAGCCTTGGAAACACTAGATATATTCATAAGTTTTACATTAATTCATAAAATGAAAAACTACTACAACAACATAATGTTTCCACAGTCCACACTATAATCCCCTCATAATATCCCTGCAGGTCATTCATAACTTACTTCTTCACATCCTGGGAAAAATAAAACATAGAAAAGGGGTGAGCTCAAATGCCCAGTAAGGATAACAATATAGCGGAACATTCAAAAATAAGCATAAACATTTAAGGCAATGAATTACTAAAACAAAAGCCTTTTAAACTTGAACTTCAACATAGTATGGCAAAAGTAAAATGAAATAATGCCATTTACTTGTTCAATGGATATTCTACTAATCGAATAATCACATGAAAAATCAATAACCACTTTCATAATGTTGGAATGCATAATGCCAGACTATCATAACCACATAGCCAAGGCCTCGTGCCAAGACTACAAATAAGCTTTTTGCCAAGGCCTTGTGCCAAGATACTAGTTTGTCTAATGAGACCTACCGATGCATCGAGGAGCTATAGCGGGCTCCACCCGTCACTTATTAAGTCCAATGCATTCCCATATGAAAAGGATTAAACATAACATAAACATTCGTATTAAAACTAGCATACGAAATGTCAATAATTTCACCATAAACAATGAATGGTATAAAAATAGCACATCCATAGTCAAACATATCAAAAAACCTTCAATACAATATAGAAGTTTTGTATCATAATAAATCAACTTCAAATAATCTTAAAATCCATCAAAGGATGTTGACATAGATGAAATCAAAATTCTTTTTTAAAGAAATATCTCCTTTTATTTTGAAATCATTTAACATCCATATAAAATAAAACATTTTCTTTGAAAATATTCTTATAAGCTTGTAAGGAAAGCTTTGAAGATTTTATAACGGCGTAAAATAACCGCACCCGCCGTATAAGTTAAAAAAAACATTCTTACCTCAATTCTGTCGAAAAGGTTAAAAAGGACCTTGTTTTGAAAACGACGGATAGATTCCTTTATAAACCTCTTATAAAAATTCAAACAAGGGTATAAATGACTTTAACCCATATTCTTGTAAATAGTAAAAATGTTTTGAAATACATTTTTAAGAAACATGGATGTGGATGATAAAGATCTCCCAGTAGATTATTACGTATAAACAACCTCGGATAATGAAGAGATTGTGAAATAACCCTTACCTTGTACTTTTCCTTTGTTGGGGTCGGTTAACCTCCTGTATAATGGTGAAATAATTGTTATTAAATTATACAAGAATCATATACATTAATATGATATCATATATGATCTTTTAACATTTCTTTTTTAATAATATCTTAGTATTATAGTCGTTTCAGGTGATAATCGATTCGTTTTTCTTAAATGTTTGGATACATAAGACATGTTTGTAATGGATAGATTAAATCTTATTCATAATCATAATGATATTAACATTATTTTTAACCCTAAAATGAGAATAATACTTGAATGGATACGATGGAGGATGGATCTCACCGCGTTCGTGGAGACGGTAGTCCGTACGTACGCACGAACGCTACTTCCATTTAATTTTTATTTTAAAAGAATTGAATCAAAATGATACATAGGTATATTACTATTCCAGTATAATATAATATTTTATATATGTTACTTAAGTTCATTAACACCATCCTTTATACGTTCCATGTGTGGTATGAACGAGTCATATCATTTTAAGGGGGCGGTAGTCCGCACTTCCTCAAATGAAATTATCGTATGTATATACAACATGAAACGAATAATGATATGAAATAAAATGGAATTAGATAAGCTTATATATAAAATATATATCATTAATATCATATTTAATCACAGTGCCATCATAATGGCCACCATGAGAGGCGGTAAGATGTATTTGAACAATCATCGTTTCGTGAGGCGTTAGTTTGCCATCCACAGAAACATTATGTTCATCATCCATTAGATGGAGTTGTGTGTATGTGTAGTTTGAATCCTTCTTCTAACAACATCCTAGTATATTTAGGATACTGGTGTTGTTACAAAAGAAAGGAAATAAAATGATTTTGGGGGTTGGAGAAGCAAAATAAATGAAAATAATTTAAGAGAAATCGTTACCTTTAATTTAGGTAACTCACTTTGGTTGGAACCAAAGGACTTCTTGAAATGCTTTCTTCCTAAGGGGAAGCTTCAAGGAGGAGTAGAGGGATGTGGGGAGCTTAGTTGGGCAGAGTTTGGACGAGCCAAGTGGCTTGAGAGGTGTGAGGAATGAGTAGAAGTGGTCTCCTTTTATAAGGGAGAAGAGGGGCTCTTTAGGAAAGAGTGAAAGTATTACTTTATAATATAATTATATTCGGTTTATAATGGTCCAAAAATCATTGAGGTCGAAGATAAGATGACTAATATTCTAAATAACATCAACCAATAATAATTGGACAGGTTGTAGATAATATTTTAATCATTATAAGCTTATTTATTTAAATGATTTATTAATGAGGTAAACATTGAATCATTATTGTGTCATTAATAATTTAAATTAGTTGATGTCTAAAAATTATAAATAAAATATCATTATGTAGGAAATCTTTTTAGCTTTCTAATGAATATTTATAATCAAAAATCCAACATGTATAACCCTATGTAAAAATTGTTCTTCTAAAAGATGTAAGCTTATGCCATTTTTATTTTTATTTTAGCTTTATTAATATAAAGTGTCCCTACCACATACAAGTGGCTCCAAGGGGTCACCAAATTGACCCAAGGATGCTCATGGTCGGTTATGTGTCCACCAATAAGGTTAGGACACGTTTTAGGGTAATTTTGTATTATTATAATATTATTTTTTAACCCTTATTTACCAGATTTACCCTTTAACCATGGTAAATAAAATATTTACCGCAGTAATTATTCAAAATGTGTAAAAAAAAAAGTTACCTATTTACATAATTTGGACATCCTGATTCCAAATATGAAATCCATTTTTCTAAATTGAAAACATAGAAGTGTCAGAAATTAATTTAAAATTAATTCCCGCTGTCAAAACAAAAAGCGTGTTTTTAAGAGATAATAACTATCAAAAGATTGACACTTGTTTATGTTCGGTTTAATTGTAAAATTATGTCCAATGACCAACATTATATTAAATAGTAAAAATATATTCTAAATATACTTTAAAACCACTCAAATTCATAATTTATCACTATTAATTATTTTGGTTAAAAAGTTGTTTTTAATTAAAATTTAGTAATTTTCACTATTCATCAAAATATGAAAGTTATCCGAAATGTACCAAAATTTCACCTTAGGCTAAATTTGATATTCCGAATCCAAAAATGAAGTCCATTTTCAAATATAAAATATATATAACTTCAAAAAGTAGGTGTTACTATTCATAATAGCTAGTTTGATTAGTTATGGTGTGTTAGAACTCGGTGTTGCGTACAACACACGCTATCACATTATTCAAAGAGAAGAGTATCGTAGAAGATTGGGGTGTTACATTCTCCCCTCCTTCAAATAATTGCGTCCTCGCAATTTCTAGGGTATTACTGCATAAAAAGACTCGGGTGGTTCTTCATCATAAGTTCCTTGGGTTCCCACATTGCCTCTTCCATCTTATGGTTTCTCCACAAAACTTTTACCAGACGTGTCGTCCGGTTTCTCAGTACTTGTTCTCTTGTATCAAGAATCTTGACGGGCTCTTCACAATAAGACAGATCGGGTTCCAGTTCTAATTCCTCATAGGTGAGTACATGCGTTGGGTCAGGCATGTATTTCCTCAATAGAGATACGTGGAACACATCGTGAACTTTGGAGAGACTTGGCGGCATTGCCAATCGGTAAGCTATAGCCCCAATTCGTTCTAGAATTTCGAACGGTCCGATGTACCTGGGACTCAATTTACTTTTCTTACCAAAACGTATGACTCCTTTCCACGGAGATACCTTCAGAAAAACATGATCACCGACTTGAAATTACAAATCCTTCCTTCGATTATCGGCATAGCTCTTCTGCCTACTTTGAGCTGCTTTGATGTGATTTTGGATTACCTTCACCTTTTCCACCGTTTCCTCCACCAGTTCTGGGCCTACAAGTTTTCTTTCACCAACGCCATCCCAACAGGTTGGTGTACGACATCTCTTTCCGTATAACGCTTCATATGGTGCCATCTAAATACTTGAATGGAAGCTATTGTTATAGGAAAATTCTACCAGTGGTAAATATTGATCCCACATACCCTGAAAGTCAAGTGAGAAAGATCTCAACATGTCTTCTAAGGATTGAATAGTCCGTTCTGATTGTCCATCTGTCTGAGGGTGGTAAGCAGTGCTCAAATGAAGTTCAGTATCCAGGGATTTCTGAAGACTTTTCCAAAATCTTGAAGTAAAACGGGGATCACGATCAGAAACAATCGATAGGGGTACTCCATGAAGTCTCACAACTTCATTAATGTATAGTCTTGCTAGACGTTCCAGGGGTAGATCTTCTCTTATAGCAAGAAAATGTGCTGACTTGGTAAGACGATCAACAATAACCCATATTGCATCGTTCCATCTAGGAGTCTTCGGCAGCCCCATGACAAAGTCCATCGTAATATTTTCCCATTTCCACTCCGGTATAGGAAGAGGTTGCATGACTCCTCCAGGCTGTTGCCTTCCAGCTTTCACTTGTTGACAAACCATACATCTTGACACAAAATCAGCAATCTCCCTCTTCATATTGTCCCACCAAAAATGATCTTTCAAATCTCTATACATTTTGGTGCTCCCAGGGTGTATAGAGAAATTGGAACTATGAGCATCATCCAGCAATTCCCTTTTTAGATCAGGTATATTGGGAACACAAAGCCTCTTCCCGAATTTCAAAATTCCATCTTCATACACAAAGTCTTTCAATCTCCCATCATTCACAGCTTTAATCTTCTTTTGGAATTCTTCATCATCGGTCTGAGAAATCTTAATCCTTTATAGTAAAGATGGTTTGGCAACCATTTGAAAAAGCATTTATGTTTCACCTTCCCTGGTTATTCCCATGTCCATCTTCACTAGATCCATGAAAATTGGATCCCTTTCAATTCTCATCATGTTCAGAACTCCATGGTCTTTTCTGCTCAAAGCATCTGCTACTTTGTTTTCTTTCCCCGAGAGGTAGTGTATCGTACAATCATAATCCTTGAGTAATTCAAGCCATCTCCTTTGCCTCATGTTGAGTTCTTTTTGTGAGAAAATATACTTCAAACTCTTGTGATCAGTATAAATCTCACATTTTTCACCATAGAGGTAGTGCCTCCATATCTTCAAAGCAAAGATCACTGCTGCTAACTCGAGATCATGAGAAGGATAGTTTTGTTCATGAATTTTCAACTCTCGTGATGCATAGGCAATAACTCTATCATTCTGCATAAGGACACAGCCAAGTCCTTTCTTCGATGCATCACTATAAATAACGAACCCATCATTCCCCGATGGTAAAGTCAATATAGGAGCATTGAATAATCTTCTCTTAATTTCTTCGAAACATTCTTCACACTCTTTTGTCCAAACAAATTTAACCCCTTTACGTGTGAGCTTCGTTAATGGGTTAGCCAATCGGGCAAAATTCTGGACGAAACGTCGATAATAACCTGCCAAACTAATAAAACTGTGTACCTCAGTTATACTCGTAGGTGCTGGCCATTCTTGGATTGCTTTGGTCTTAGAAGGATCAATAGAGATTCCATCTTTAGAGACAATATGGCCAAGAGAAGAAATCTCCTGAAGCCAGAATTCACACTTGCTAAACTTCCCATATAATTCATGCCTCCTCAGAGTCTTCAAGATAATGCGCAAGTGATTTTCATGATCTTCGTAGGTTTTGGAGTATACCAAGATATCATCAATAAATACCACCACAAATTCATCGAGATACTCCTTGAAAACTCTATTCATCAGATCCATGAATACAGAGGGTGCATTAGTAAATCCAAACGGCATTACAGTAAACTCGTAATGCTCGTACCTGGTTCAAAATGCTGTCTTCGGAATGTCTTCCTTCTTCACACACAACTGATGGTATCCAGATCGAAGGTCAATCTTTGAAAAGTATTGAGCTCCATGAAGTTGGTCAAATAAATCATCAATATGAGGTAGGGGATACTTGTTCTTTATCGTTATAGCATTGATCTCCCTGTAGTCGATACATAACCTCATAGATCCATCTTTCTTTTTAACAAAAAGAACAGGGGCTCCCCATGGAGAAACACTAAGGCAAATAAATCCCTTATTACTCAATTCCTCTAGTTGTTTCTTTAGTTCGACTAACTCTATAGTGGCCATTCTATAAGGGGTCTTCGATATAGGCCTTGATCCAGGAATCAAATCAATGGAAAACTCAACTTCTCGTTCTGGAGGATGTCCAGGTAAATCTTCCGGAAATACATCTACAAATTCTTTCACAACAGGTACATCCTCTATTTGAACATTCCTTTCCTCACCGATAGTTACTTCATTCTCTTCCTCCCCAATAATTGAATTTAGTTGAGCTACTAGGGGTGGATCTAAATAAGAATTAGGTGGTGACGATTCTGCTCTAAAAATAAGGTGCTCCTTATCATTATCATCAAGAATCGTAACCTCTTTCTTCTTACAATAAATCTTCGCATCATAGTCTGAACGCCAGTCCATACCGAGGATTATATCAAACTCAATCATAGGTATGATGATGAAATCAGCAGATAAAGAAAATTTATGTGCTCTAATGGGGACTGATTCACAATACTTTGTTGCAACGATACTTCCCTTAGGAGTTTTAACTGACAACTCCCTTATTAAATCAAATTGGAAATATCTAATTTTCTTAGAAAACTGGGAAGATATGAAATAATGCGATGATCCAGAATCAAATAATGCATTTGCTAAACTTGAGGAAACCATTAAATTACCTTCCACCACATCTTTCGGAGCTTCTACCTCTGCAGTAGTGATAGCATAAGCCTGGCCTTGATCCCTTGGCCTTTTCTGAGGTAAGTTCTCCTGACGCTTAGGGCATGCATTTGCATAATGCCCCATCTCCCTGCAATTGTAGCACTGAACGTTAGTAGCTTCCTTCTTCCCCTTGCAATCATGAGCTTGGTGGCCTTTTTCACCACACTTGTAACAGACTCCCATTCCCTTCAAGCAAGTACCAGGATGTTTCTTCCCTCATTTACCACAAGATGGATATTCAACCTTTCCCTTCTTCCCCTTATTTCCATTCCCAGATTGATCAGCAGGTCTCTTCTTCTCTTGCTTTGCTTTAAAGTCATAAGACTTAGAGAATTCCTTTTCGGTCTTGATAGCACATGAGACAATGTCTTCGTACGATGAAAAGGATTGTGAGACTACTGCTCGACGGAGAAATGGTTTTAACCCATCAAAGAAACGATCAATCTTACTTCTTGGGTTATGAATATAATCACCAGCGTACCTCGCTAACCTTGTAAAGTTAGCCTCATACTTTGTGACAATCTCATCCTCCTTTTGTCTCAGACTCAGAAATTGCCTTTCCATATCTGCTCGATGGTCGCGAGGGAAGTATTTTTCTAAAAACAGATCTTTGAACTCCCTCCATTCCATATTTGATACTTCATCATCTTCCTTCATGTTCTGAATCAATGACCACCATAGATTAGCATCTCCAGTGAGGCGGTAAACTGCCATGATAACTTTTTCCCTTTCACTGCTCCCCAAAGCCTGAAATATTTTATCTAGGGAAAATATCCATTGCTCAGCTACTAAGGGATTTGTATTCCCATTGAACGTTGGTGGTTGTTGCCTCATGAATCGATCTAACATTGATCCTCCACGCTGCGGATCAGGGTGCTCCATATGGGTAAGGTTATTTTTCATAACCTGAGTAAGTTGTCCCAGTATGGTGATTAGCTGATCAGCACCAGTTGCATCACCAGCCCCACTATAATTATCTTGAGCAAGAGGGCAATCCATACATGGAGTGCGTGCATTGATACGGTTTCCATTTCTTCCACTAGGCGCCATTTCTAAACAATGTCATAAACTAGATCAGTTTATGAATCAAAATACATAATCCCATACTTATAAAACACTTAAAATAAATTGAACTATTTATGGATATAATCCATAATCATAAAAATGTTTTCTTTGAGGAAGTATATACTCATAAACCCTTCATAATGATTTGTAAAGATAGTGAGAGTTATCCTAAGCATATCCCCCGGGAGTGTCGTAACCAAGAGTGCAGCAAGGCCCGTTGTCGTGCACCAGTTCCCGTTCGAGTCTAGCTCAAAGCGGTGTTTTCGGGTTTTACCCCTAGGTACATCTGTGCCAGAGCTGCCTCTACCTGCTCGTATCCAGACAGGGATGTATTGCTCAGAAAACTCACAAAATCTCTACAATACCAAAATTCTAGGAAGTTCTTCTATACTAATCCTCAAAGTTCATCTTAGGTCTACGTGCTCTAATCAGAGTTTATCTAAATCTAGTTTCCAAGGTTTGTACTAAACTTCCTCTGATACCAACTGTAACGCCCCGACCCCAACTGCCCAGAGTCGGTGCATTACTTCGTAACATTGGCCTGATCACAAGAAAGATCAAATCTCAAAAGACCGATTGGTTTAGTAGCCTTGGAAACACTAGATATATTCATAAGTTTTACATTACATCATAAAATGAAAAACTACTACAACAACATAATGTTTCCACAGTCCACACTATAATCCCCTCATAATATCCCTGCAGGTCATTCATAACTTACTTCTTCACATCCTGGGAAAAATAAAACATAGAAAAGGGGTGAGCTCAAATGCCAAGTAAGGATAACAATATAGCGGAACATTCAAAAATAAGCATAAACATTTAAGGCAATGAATTACTAAAACAAAAGCCTTTTAAACTTGAACTTCAACATAGTATGGCAAAAGTAAAATGAAATAATGCCATTTACTTGTTCACATGGATATTCTACTAATCGAATAATCACATGAAAAATCAATAACCACTTTCATAATGTTGGAATGCATAATGCCAGACTATCATAACCACATAGCCAAGGCCTCGTTCCAAGACTACAAATAAGCTTTTTGCCAAGGCCTTGTGCCAAGACACTAGTTTGTCTCATGAGACCTACCGATGCATCGAGGAGCTATAGCGGGCTCCACCCGTCACTTATTAAGTCCAATGCATTCCCATATGAAATGGTTTAAACATAACATAAACATTCGTATTAAAACTAGCATACGAAATGTCAATAATTTCACCATAAACTATGAATGGTATAAAAATAGCACATCCATAGTCAAACATATCACAAAACCTTCAATACAATATAGAAGTTTTGTATCATAATAAATCAACTTCAAATAATCTTAAAATCCATCAAAGGATGTTGACATAGATGAAATCAAAATTCTTTTTTAAAGAAATATCTCCTTTTATTTTGAAATCATTTAAAATCCATATAAAATAAAACATTTTCTTTGAAAATATTCTTATAAGATTGTAAGGAAAGCTTTGAAGATTTTATAACGGCGTAAAATAAACGCACCCGCCGTATAAGTTAAAAAAAACATTCTTACCTCAATTCTGTCGAAAAGGTTAAAAAGGACCTTGTTTTGAAAACGACGGAAAGATTCCTTTATAAACCTCTTATAAAAAGTAAAACAAGGGTATAAATGACTTTAACCCATATTCTTGTAAATAGTAAAAATGTTTTGAAATACATTTTTAAGAAACATGGATGTGGATGATAAAGATATCCCAGTAGATTATTACGTATAAACAACCTCGGATAATGAAGAGATTGTGAAATAACCCTTACCTTGTACTTTTCCTTTGTTGGGGTCAGTTAACCTCCTGTATAATGGTAAAATAATTGTTATTAAATTATACAAGAATCATATACATTAATATGATATCATATATGATCTTTTAACATTGCTCTATTAATAATATCTTAGTATTATAGTCGTTTCAGGTGATAATCGATTCGTTCTTCATAAATGTTTGGATACGTAAGACAAGTTTGTAATGGATAGATTAAATCTTATTCATAATCAGAATGATATTAACATTATTTTTAACCCTAAAATGAGAATAATACTTGAATGGATACGATGGAGGATGGATCTCACCGCGTTCGTGGAGACGGTAGTTCGTACGTACGCACGAACGCTACTTCCATTTAATTTTTATTTTAAAAGAATTGAATCCAAATGATACATCGGTATATTACTATTCCAGTATAATATAATATTTTATATATGTTACTTAAGTTCATTAACACCATCCTTTATACGTTCCATGTGTGGTATGAACGAGTCATATCATTTTAAGGGGGCGGTAGTCCGCACTTCCTCAAATGAAATTATCGTATGTATATAGAACATGAAACGAATAATGATATGAAATAAAATGGAATTAGAGAAGATTATATATAAAATATATATCATTAATATCATATTTAATCACAGTTCCATCATAATGGCCACCATGAGAGGCGGTAAGATGTATTTGAACAATCATCGTTTCGTGAGGCGTTAGTTTTCCATCCACAGAAACATTATGTTCATCATCCATTAGATGGAGTTGTGTGTATGTGTAGTTTGAATCCTTCTTATAACAACATCCTAGTATATTGAGGATACTGGTGTTGTTACAAAATAAAGGAAATAAAAAGATTTTGGGGGTTGGAGAAGCAAAATAAATGAAAATAATTTAAGAGAAATCGTTACCTTTAATTTAGGTAACTCACATTGGTTGGAACCAAAGGACTTCTTGAAATGCTTTCTTCCTAAGGGGAAGCTTCACGGAGGAGTAAAGGTATGTGTGGAGCTTAGTTGGGCAGAGTTTGGACGATCCAAGTGGCTTTAGAGGTGTGAGGAATGAGTAGAAGTGGTCTCCTTTTATAAGGGAGAAGAGGGGCTCTTTAGGAAAGAGTGAAAGTATTACTTTATAATATAATTATATTCGGTTTATAATGGTCCAAAAATCATTGAGGTCGAAGATACGATGACTAATATTCTAAATAACATCAACCAATAAGAATTGGAAAGGTTTTAGATAATAGTTTAATCATTATAATCTTATTTATTTAAATGATTTATTAATAAGGTAAACATTGCATCATTATTGTGTCATTAATAATTTAAATTATTTGATGTCTAAAAATTATAAATAAAATATCATTATGTAGGAAATCGTTTTAGCTTTCTAATGAATATTTATAATCGAAAATACAACATGTATAACCCTATGTACAAATTGTTCTTCTAAAAGATGTAAGCTTATGACATTTTTATTTTTATTTTAGCTTTATTAATATAAAGTGTCCCTACCACATACAAGTGGCTCCAAGGGGTCCCCAAATTGACCCAAGGATGCTCATGGTCGGGTATGTGTCCACCAATAAGGTTAGGACATGTTTTAGGGTAATTTTGTATTATTATAATATTATTTTTAACCCTTATTTACCGGATTTACCCTTTAACCATGGTAAATAAAATATTTACCGCAGTAATTATTCAAAATGTGTAAAAATAAAAGTTACCTATTTACATAATTTGGACATCCTGATTCCAAATATGGAATCCATTTTTCTAAATTCAAAACACAGAAGTGGCAGAAATTGATTTAAAATTAATTCCCGCTGTCAAAACAAAAAGCGTGTTTTTAAGAGATAATAACTATCAAAAGATTGACACTTGTTTATGTTCGGTTTAATTGTAAAATTATGTCCAATGACCAACATTATATTAAATGGTAAAAATTTATTCTAAATATACTTTAAAACCACTCAAATTCATAATTTATCACTATTAATTATTTTGGTTAAAAAAGTTGTTTTTAATTAAAATTTAGTAATTTTCACTATTCATCAAAATATGAAAGTTATCCGAAATGTACCAAAATTTCACCTTAGGCTAAATTCGATATTCCGAATCCAAAAATGAAGTCCATTTTCAAATATAAAATATATATAACTTCAAAAAGTAGGTGTTACTATTCATAACGGCTAGTTTGATTAGTTATGGTGTGTTAGAACTCGGTGTTGCGTACAACACACGCTATCACATTATTCAAAGAGAAGCGTACCGTAGAAACTTGGGGTGTTACAAAAATCACCATTCAACTCAACGAGGGAGCATGGATTCATGGATAATTATATCTCTTGAAAATTTAGAATAGTGAATTTGGTTAATTATAATGATTTAAAAATAGTTTTAAAACGATATCCATCTATATGGAGGAATAATGTGGAAGTCATAATGATGAAACAATTTGGATATATCATGGTTCTATGGAAGAATTTAGTTTCTTCAAGGAAACAACATCATGTAGGCTATGAGAATAGCTTTGTGAGTAGAGTCAGAAAACATACTCAAAGTTCCATGGTGGTTTTAAGTGGTTTGAGGGATGGGGATTTTTATTTGATTAGAATAATATATTGAAGTGGAATAGTTGGAAACACACCATCAGATAATATAAAGGATTTTAATTGAAAATTCATCCATCTTAGAAAGAAGAACATGAACGTTATAATGATTAAATGAATATTAAATTTGGTTCACTTGGATATTGTAATGTGATAATTTTTTTTGGAAAAACAAATAAATGGATCCTACGATATATATTAAAAGAATCCCAAATCTTGATGTTAGATATTGTTCACTCGGATGTTGGAGGACCTTCCCCCTTTCAGTCTATTATTTTCTCTCATTACATTGTAACCATTATTGATGATTATTCTATAACAGAATGGATTTAATTTTTGAAACATATTTCTGATGTTTTTCAATGTTTCATTCATAAAAAGTCGATGTTTCCAATGGAATGATGTCATAATTTTAAACTCTTTTATACCAAATATTGTTGTGAGTACATAGTTCACAACTTTTAGAACTTATACCATAAGAAATAGATAAATAATGAGAAAATGATTCATAGAACAACCTAATAAAATAGTATGGCTGAAATAATGAATAATACATTTAGTGAAATGGTTCACAGCATGCTGTTTCACTCCGCAATTCATATGAGAATTATAGAAGGGTAACTCAGCACAATAAAATACACATTCAATAAGAATCTATCATCATTTATTGATCATGAACATCTAGAGGACTTGTTGTCTAGAAAATAACCAGAATTTTTCCACTAAAAATTCAATAGAATATAATCATATGTACATGTTGATACTACGGATTGGGACACTATTATGTCTAAGCCTAGATATTTTTTATTTTTTGGGTATGGGGATAAGAACATTGTTTTCTAGCTATGGGATGATGAAAAGTGACATGTCATCTAGATTTAAGGTGTTCACTTGTATAAAAGAGTTATATAGAAAAAATTTAACTTGATAGACAAATAAGGCCAAGGAATCATATCAAGTATTTATTTCCATATTGATCTGAAGAAATAAGCCACTTGGGTACAAGTTCCGGAGATCATTGAAGTTGGATATGAAAATACAATGATGTGACCAATATAAGAGAAGAAAAAAATTCCTTGGACAGATAAAACTCAAGTGGGAGAATCCTAAGTCGGGGATCTAAAATAAATACTATAGTCTAGATATACTACGAACTAATATATGATAGGTCGATCAAATATGGTTAAGAAACCAATTCAATTATAAGGGTCTGAAATGAAAATTCTTTTTTTATAGATAATGGAGAGTTAGGGAGCCCAGATGAAGAAATAACACATATTTATTCTATAAAATTGAATTCAGCAATAAATGAGAAAAGTTATTCATTGAACTTTAGTGGAACTTTGGAACTAACTAAAAAACTAGTATGTTTAATGGCACTGGAAAATAAGTGGATTTTTCAATTGAAGGATGATTATTATGATATGAATCACTTCATGGATTGAATCAGTTAGTAGTCAAACATGAAACTATCTTGATAATACTGATCATAGTGATAATGAAATATCCATATATTGAAGTTATTGATGTAAAAATTTTCATCCTTTAGGGTGAATTGGGGGATGATTTTCTTTTGATGAAAACTATAGATTTCATGAAAATATAGAATTCGAATTTGGTTTATAAATTAAAGGAATGTATTTATAGATTGATTCATGCATCACGATAATAAAATTTGATATTTTGATCATTAACAGATGTACAATGATTCAGAAGGTTCAAATCAAAGTATTTTTATGACTAGAATTAGTGGGATAAGGGAAACTTATAATAATTATACATTTTTGTGATTATATATTTTTAGTTGATCTGTTAAATGGAATGATCTATATGTTGAAGGATAATTTTTTGAATGATTTTTTATTAAGGATCTCATAAATCTGAAGAATATTTTTAGGGATAAAAATCAAGAGTTATAATAGGGGAATAACCTAGGTTCTATCTTGACGGAACGACCTCTAAATTGTAATTGAAATATTTTTAATTCCATGATGCAATATAGTATAACTTCCCTTTGTCTAGAAATAGTATGTTTCCTAATAATGAATGACTACAAATGGAAGATGGGAACTAATATATTAATAATATTTCTTATGAATTTATGGTTGGAAGTATGAATTATTAAATAATTTGTACATTGAATGTAATTGAATTTGGACTGGGTGTTATAAGAATATTCATGTCTAATCTAGTAAAGGTACATTCATATGATTTCTAATGTAACATTATGTACTTTAAAGTAAATATGTTTAAAAACCAATGTTTTTGGATTAATGACCCTTTTTCCATGTATGTTTATTATAACATGATTAGTGATTAAGCAAAATGTATGTGTATAAATGGATTTTTCTTATTTATAGAGGATTGGGGGTCAACTATGTATCAATATTGTAGATTATTATTACTATATGTATAATTTAAGTATATTATATTAGGAAAAATGAATGAATATAGAAATGATTGTTTAGTGATGTTTCTGAAGGAACATAGAAGAATTCAAGAGAAATTAATCTTATTCTTTGATAGTTAGAGCTTTATTCCTTTGGATCAAAATGTTCTTTTCTATTAATGGAAGAAGCATATAATCTAGAAGTTCCATTTTATTGTTAATTATATCTAGAATACAAATTTAGAGAAACCAAAGATAACATAACATAAATATTCTGTGGATATTATAACTAAGGAATTAGTTCTATAATAAATGTAGAAAACCTATGCCTTAATGGGATGGGGGTAAATGGAAGGAGAAGAAGTGAACATTGTATTCAATAAGGAGGAGGTTTTCCATTTTGTTAGAGTATTGTAGAAGTTTCCTTGAAATAGTATTCAGATGAGAGATTATTATGAGGTGATGCTAGTTTTAGTTACGTTGATTGATATTATTAGAGAATTTCACTGATTTTTTGGTTGGATTAGTGATTTATATGTAAAGAAAACTAAATTAGTTTAGGATTTGGTGGATCAGTTAGATTTTTTTATATTTCGATTAAGTTACCATGTCAAATAAAATTTCATGTAATGAGGATGATCAGGTCGGATTGAATTTCTAAAATGATTGTGATTTGTGGAATTTGATTTTAGGGAAGTCGGTATTCATGGTTGATTAGCTGATTATCAATATGTAGGTGTGTGGGACTATCGCCAACAATTGTGAATGAGAATTTACAATCAATATGTGAATTAATTTTAGTTATATGATATATTTTTTACACAATTTTTACTTAGTAATATATTTATATCCTCTTTTATCTTTTAGTGAAAAAATGATCATTACTGTTTATCATGTTCATGTTGGACTCATTGTCTGAAGATTATGAATTCTATGTTTCCAATTTGATTTCTCATTATTTTACTTATCATGTTTTATTTATAATTTATAAGAATTATTGAATGTGAATGAGGTCAAATTTTTGTGGTGTATAGTGTGTACTGACTTCCATCATTTGGTAAACGTGATCATGGTAGTCCATTGAGAACTCTTACATCCACTACACACCATCTGCCAATCTTTCATTGATTGGTATACCTTCACTGGTTGAAGAGGATGTACCACTAGTGGATTTATTGTAAATATTGATGAAGGGAACCCCAACATATTTTACCTTAGTAATATACTCTAAAAACATTTAGGATATATAATGATATTCACATTGAATTCTAATTGGTATAACCCTTTACTTATTACTCTATGATCTTATCAATTCCTAAATATACTCTAACTAGTCTCTTATATACAATATTTGTTTTATAATGCAGTAATAAGATAGAAAAACACCTTATATTTATAAAATATCACTTATTTCATAATCTAGGGATATTTTAAATAACAATCTATTTTTCTATATCGTAAATGTTATACTTTTTGGATAATTTTTCAAGAACAATATTTTATTCTTTTAAAATTTTACATTGATATGTAGTGTGATCATATCCCTAATATTTTAATTAATATCTTGATAAACCCATTTTCCACGATTTAAAAATATTTTCCACATCTTCCTTTCATGAATATTATATAATCTGATGATGGATTAACCATATATATCCAAACAATCATTTCATGTTGTTTTCATGAACATTGGGTTAATAAAAAAATAAATTTATCATATAATATAAATAAGATAATGGCACTCATTATTTATTTATATACATTAAATATTGATAAATTTTTTGCATTCAATTATTTGATATACATATGCCTTACTTAATGACTTGAATAAAAATTATAGGCTTCATTAATTATTACCTAGATATTGAAATAAATTATATTTATAAGGTTTGTAGAATAAAAACTTGGTTCCATATTCTTTTAGAAAAATTATATAATTATACCAAACATGGAATTTCAAGAGATTTTCTTAAAATCATTCATGTATCTTAGAAAATCCCCTCAAATATGAAATTTTTTTCACTTACATATAACATTGTATTTCATGGAAAAAGACTTAATATATGACAAATTCAATCTTCATCTTCTAGAATTAAAAATTCCCCTTTCCTAGTATCATTAAAAAACAATATTTAGAACATTATATTTCTAGTTACCCCATATTTAAAAAATTTAGAAAATATGGTTATATTTTTCTATGATAATTCACGTCACTAGGACATTTGTAATAATTATTTTGCTTTAATTCCATTAATGGATCATGCATTCAGAAATCTTTAAATTTATCTATGTAATTAACACAATAATTTACCAAATTATAATTAGTATTTATCCTCTAATTCCTCAATAACCATACGTTAATCATTGTATGAATTTCATAAAGATCTATTTTTTACTTGTTAAAAAACTGTTAGAGTGTTTACAAATGGTTTTATTCTAACACATATTATCTATTTGCGGATTGGGAACCATTCTCAATTTTTTTTACCTTTCTACAATATTTCATACATTAATATAAATCATTAAATAGGACTAATTTCTAGGTAATGTATAATTATAAAAATTAAATTAATCTATAACAGAATAATTCTTTTGATTAGTATCCCATTTTAAATTTATTTAATAACTTTTTAAATAATATTTCTTCAAAAAAATGTTTAATCTTTTTAAAATCAACCAGGTCTATTAGTGGTTCCTGTTCCATATTTTAGCATGATATGATATTTAATTGTAATGAAACTCATAAAATTACTCATTTGGGGAATTAATTTTAAATTTCATATCATATATGACTCTTAGATTGATTAGGGGACAACTCATTTCACAATCCATTATATGGACAAACTCCACTCTACTCCTTCATTATCCAAACTCATATAATTGACTAGATAATTATAACCTAAATTGAACATTAAAAATGAGTAAATTAACTCTTTGGGTCACCACTATTCTTCCTTACATAACACATGATTATCCATGGGTACCTTGGGTAACAACTTCGCTTTAATTATTGAAATATAACAATTCATTATAAATATTTTGTATCACAATGCACATAACATTTTTCAAATATGTGGGTAAAAGTAAAATTATAAATTTTTATAATTTTAATCCTGTGGAATGAATTTACATTTATAATTCAACATATCAAAAATATCTTAGATAAATATTTTTATCTTTTATAAAAATTGTTTATTTTTTGTTAATATGGAAAAATATTCATCTAACAAATATTGTCACTTTTGTGGCATTATCCGGATTTTAGAATTACATTTTTGTTTATGAAGCTTTTTTTATAGAATAGATTTATATTTAAGAATTTAAATGATCTATTTAAAACTATAAATTTGAACATATTAGTCTGGTTTTTATGTTTTGAAAATTTATGTAATGAGTTATCCTAAAAAAAGACTCTTTTTTGTTTTTTAATTTATTTATGTAATTACATGGTTTATTTTAGTTGAATATTTTTTTTAAAAAATTATTTCCTTTTTTAATAATTATTTAAAATAATTCCATGTGATTAAATATTAAACAATTAATAGCTAAAAAATCATTATTATACTTAAAAATACATTTGTCCATAAAAAGTGATTTTTGATATTTTTTGTTTTTATTTTAAAATTAATACCCAAAACATGTGAAAACTGAATCATGAAAAGTTTATATCTAATTTTGAATTATTGTGTTTATATTTAATAATGAGTTCAATTTCATCTTATGATCATAATGAATAGTATCTGAGGTAAAAATTCATTGTTATTGTAATAGTTAGGAGGATTAATAGGTGGGGTTAAAAAAAATATAGGTTTAAAAATAACATAAGAAATTATCTAAATCCTTGATTGTGAATTTATTTCTACTTTACATTATCCCAGATTCTAAAATTAGAAATATTTGAGATAAATACCAATGAATAGAACATTATATTATTTAAAAAAATGAATAATTTCAATAGTAACACACCTATAACTTATAAATGGGATCCCCTTATATAAGTACCAATCCTTCAATGTTACATAATCTTGAGTGAATATAATAATTTACATTAACGATCTTTTCAGGATTATATTTTTAGAGAATTATCCCATAACATATAAATTACATATGCAATTTTTCAATGTAGACACTTCTACTCAGTATCCATTTTTATCAGAAAATATAAACTCTTGAAAAAAATAATCATGCCTAGTTGCATGTTTTAGATAGCATGACATTTTCTTGATCCCATCCTTGAACCAATTCATCATTATGTCATATGAAAAACATTTCAAAAAGACATGGGAAGAGCATAAAAAGCTCAGTAAGGATTATAAAATAAAGAAATAATACATTATTCAATAAATACATATCAAGCATAAGATCATTAAAATCCCTCATGAAATCATAAGTTTTATTAATAACACATAGAAATCATAAATCATAAAGGTTACTTGTGGCATCCATATCATACTTAAATTGTAGTTATCACAACTACATAGGGAGTCACATTTGGAATACCCGTCATAGTATATTCCATAAATATCTTAGGAGAAACATTAATGTTTACCCTCTTCATGTTACCTAATGCATTGGAGAGCTATCTCGGGATCACCCAACCAAGTTTTATTATCAAACCACTTGTATACATAAATACGCCCAAGAACCATAACATATAAAACATGCATAAAGTAAAGACAACATTTCCACATTTCAAAAAAAATATATCATTTAAAGATATTGAAATAATAAATGCTTTATCAAAACCATTTTCAATACCAAAATACATAAAAAAGGTATATGGTAATAATTTCTCATTTTAAAACATCACTATAGCTTGTTAAGGAAGCCAAAGATCAAATAATACTCGTGGAGGTGGAAATCTCATTGTCACCACTTACATTAAAAAGAAACATTTTTTTGTTAAGTAAAATTATCTATATAAATATATTCCCTTTTAATGGAATTAAATGTAAATTTTTTTGTGCAGCTTATAAAAAGAAATTCGTGTATAAAACATAATATGCCTCAATGAATGGAAATTGAGATGAAGTCCCTGACATCGTGTTTGAATTGACTCGATCATTTTTTAAAATATTGAATAATAATCTAAAGATAATTTATAAATGATTCAGATCCTTTTTAATGTCATTATTCATTTTATATCACTTACTACCATGTTTTAAACATTTAATAAATATTTAGGTTAATAATGGTCGTTTTGTCGATATTTGGTACTTGAGTCAAAAATGAACTTATTATAATTACAAGTTTTCCATGTGTTAAAAATTAAATTATATTCAGAATTATATTCCTGATTTAGATATCATATATATAATATATATCCAGTGCAAATATCTATTTAAAATAGTACATGTCATTTTGAGATAATAAATGAAATGAATCATTCATGGAGACGGTAATTCGTACGTACGCATGAACGTTCCTTTGATTTCTATTATTTATTTTAATGGAATTAAAACTTAATGATACATATTTATATAATAATTCTAGTATAATATCATATATAATATTAGTGACTCAAACCTTTATATGTTCCATGTATGGCATGGATGAGTCATAGCACTTTGAGGGGGCGGTAGTCCGTACTTCCTCAAATGAATTTCTCAAATTACCCTAATTATATAAACAATATAGGTACGAAATAAATGAAAAATATATAATTAGAGAGAGAATGTAAATATTATATATATAACATGTAAATATCATTCCAGTTTAATGGCCACAATAATAGGTTATAGGATAATATAGAACAATCTGTGTTTCGTGAGGAGGTAGTTCACCGTACACAGAAACAATATGTTCTTTACCCATTAGACAGAGGTTTTTGAAAGTGTAGTTCGATTAAATATCATATAAACAAACTATTATATTGAGGATACTGTTTTTGTTATAAAATAACTCAATAAAAAGAGTTTAGGGGGTCAGGGATGTAAAATAAAAGAAAATAACTTAAGAGAAGACGTTACCATTAAATCAGGTAACTCCCTTTTGTTCGAACCAAATGAATTTCTTGAAGTGAATTATACATAAGGTAAGAATTCTAGGTGTAATAGAGGGATTTCGAGAGATTATTTGGGTTGAGTTTGTAAGATACAATGGGTTTGGGAAGAGTGAGTAATGGGTTAGAGGTGAGGGCTTTTTATAAGTGGGAGGAGGGGGTGTTTTGGAATGTTTAAAAATATTATGTTATTATATAATGATTTTAGGTTTCTAAATGTCCAAGAAATATTTAATTCTAATATAATATGACTATTTTACGAAATAAAGTCAGCCAATAAGTATTTTACAGGTTTAAGATATTCGTTTAATTTTTATAATCTAATTTATTTAAATTATTCATTAATAATGTAAACACTATAGCATTATTGTGTCATAAATAATTGTATTTATTTGATGTATAAAATTTTATAAATAAAATACCATGATGTTGAAAAATGTTTTTATCATTCAAATGAATATCTATAGTTGAATAAGTAACTTATAAAAACCGCATATAAAAATTGATTTACTAAAAGATAAATATCTATTTCATATTTGTCATTACTTTATATTAATTAATATAAAGTGTCATTATCTCTCCCATGTGGCTCTATGGGTCTCAAAATCGACCCAAGGATTCCCATGGTCGGAAATGTATCAAACAATAGGATTAGGACACATGTTTATGTAATTTAATATTATTATAATAATATTTTTTACCCTTATTTACCAGATTCATGTTTTAACCATAGTAAATAAAATATTTACTAAATTACATATTCATATTGTCTAAAAATAAAAGTTTCCTATTTACATAATTTAGAAATAATTATTACAAATATTGAATCCATTTTTTCAAAATAAAAACACAAAAGTGGCTGAAATTAATATAAAATTAATTCCCATTGTCAAAACCGAAAGCGTGTTTTTGAGAAATAATAACTATTAAAAGATTGACACTTGTTTATATCCAATTTCAAAGTGAAATTATATCTAATTACCAAAATTAAATTAAATGGTAAAAACATAATCTAATTAAACATTATAACCAATTAAATATATAATCTAAAAATGTAAATAAATTAGATTAAAAAAAAATTTTGAATTAAAATACAGTATTTTTTACTATGCATTAAAAAATAACTTTATCAGAAATATACCAAAAATTTACTGAAAGTAAATTCTGATGTTTCCATTTTAAATAATAATTTTATTTTGTCAAATATAACATGTAAAAGTGACCTAAATAAGATTTAATGAGGTTTCACCATTAAAAGGTGGTAAATTGACCTTTTACAGAATATTAGAGTATTTATGCTTAAAGCAAGATTCATTCACATTTGAAGTCTATAACTTCAATTGGATATATGTAAAAACATCTAACGAACACGTATAATCATATTTTAATATGTTCTTCTCATTTAAACCAATACAATGGCTATGTGTTAGCTACCATTTAAAATAATATTATATTATTATTTTTCATTACGACCAAACGTTGGGTGAAAAGTAAAATTTCCAAGAAACCTGTTGTTGCATATCAAGTACTCCATCAAATATATCATCCAATTTGATGTTAAATTAATATTTAATGGGAAAATATTAATAAATATGAAAATTTATTGTTCTTTAATTACCTGGGATGTTACATCCATCCCCACTTTTGGAAGTTGTGACCCCACAGTCTTTATTCACATAACAAATAAGTGGGGGTATTTATCCCTCATAGAATTTTCAGTTACCCATGTTGCCTCTTCAACCATATGATCTTTCCACCAAACATTTACCTGATGAATTACATTATTTCTCAACAGTTTCTCTCTATGGTAAAAAATATGGACTTTTCGTTCTTCATAAGAAAGATTCTCTTCTAACTGAATGACCTTTGTGCTCAAACCATGAGATAGATCTGACATATACATTATCAACATTGAAACAAGAAAAAAATTATGTACTTGGGATAAACATTTAGTTAAAGACACTCTATAGGCAACTAATAAAACATTATTTTGGATTTCATCAGGTCTAACGAACCTGTGACTCAACTTTCCCTTCTTAACAAAACACATTAGACATTTCCCTGGAGAAACACTGAGAAATACCCGATGTCCTACCTCAAAATAAATATCCTTCCTCTGGTTATCTACATAAAATTTAAACCATCTATAATCTGTTTTCATGTTATTCGAAACTAACTAAACTTTTTTTATCATCTCATCTACGAATTTTGGTCCCATCAATTTCCTTTCACCCAATTTATCTCAAAAAATTTGTAGTTCGACAATGTATTCCATATAATGCCTCAAACAAATCCATCTTTATTCAAGAATGAAAACTGTTATTATAAGAAAATTCAACCAATGAAAAATGGTGTTCCCAACATCCCTAATAATCTATCGAGAATGTATGTAGCATATCTCAAAATGACTGAATTCTTCATTCTAACTGCCCATCTGATTAAGCATGAAAAGATTTACTGTAATTTAATTCAGTACCCAACAACATTTGAAGGACATTCCAAAAGTTATAAGTAAACATGGGATCATGATAAGATACAATTGATATGGGAACTCCATGCAACCTAACTATGTCTTTAATATACAATCATAGAAGATGACTTAAATATAGAGAATCTCGAATATGAATGAAATGATAAGATTCTTTCTATCGATCAACAATAACCCAGATTGCACTGTTACATAGAGTTGTCTTCGACAATGCCACAATGAAGTTTATGGATATATTTTCCCTTTTCCACTCTGGCACTGGTAAAGTCTAATGAATCTCTTTTGGTAACTCTCACAATACTTTAACTAGCTGACAAGTCAAACACTTCTGAGTAAAATCAGTAATATCACTTTTCATTTCATCCCCCTAGTAATAATCCCAAAGATCTATGTACATCTTAGTATAGCTAGGATGAACAGAAAATGAAGAACAATAAGTGTCACATAAGAACTCCTTCTTCAACTGTGAATAACAAGGAACACATAATCTCTTCTATAACCTCAAAACATATTCACTATCATTTTTAAAATAAAGAAACATACCCCTCTGAACC
Organism: Viscum album; assembly: GCA_963277665.1. NCBI lineage: Eukaryota > Viridiplantae > Streptophyta > Magnoliopsida > Santalales > Viscaceae > Viscum > Viscum album. The sequence continues at coordinate 475,435,210 of OY728139.1, read as the reverse complement.
AACTCTACCTTTTCCTGAATCCTACTATCTTCATTCTATTCTTGTTTAATTTTGTTTGCTTGTGATGATTTCACTGACACCTGAAATAAAACAGAATAATTTCTGGCACCAACAATTTCAATGCCAATGTTCATGAAAACATTAATCAATGGATCTTCTTCTAAAATTAACAAGGTTAATGTAACATTAAATTTTATACTCTAAGTATATACCACATTATTTTCTTTTTCTAGTATGGTAATGAATCATGCAATAATAATTATTGATAAATTGCAGTGATATCCTCTATCTCATGTTTAATTCTTTCTAAGTGAATATATACATTAAACTTTTTTGGTCAATATATATTTCATATTTTACTTAATAAAAATGATTCCCCGGGATTTTTAAAGAAAAAAACAATAGAAACTAATTCCAAATCCTATTTACAATAATTTAACTCATGAGGTTTCAATTAACTTGATACATAAGCAATTACTTGATCATTATGCATAAGGTCACAACCATGTCCTTTTAATGAAGCATCACTGTTGATAACAAACTCACCATTTCTGGAAGCCATTTCCAAAACTAGAGCATTCACCAATATTAATTTCAATTCATGAAAACTATCACAACATTCTTTTGTCTAGATGAACTTAACACCTTTTTTAGTTAACATAGTCATTGGACTAGAAAATAGTGCCAAATTCTCAACAAACCTCCATTAATAACATGATAAACCCCGAAAACAATGGATCTCAGTTATATTTGTGGGTAACAGACATTCTTCAAATTTTTTTTTTAGTGGGATCTACATTTATTCCATAATTTGAAGCAATTTGACCAAGGAATGATTTTTTTTTGTAAAACAAAGTCACACTTCTTGAATTTCTCATACTATTTATTTTATTCTAAATTTTTCATGACAACACTTAAATGAAATTCACGCTCCTCTTTACTTTTAGAAAAAACCAAAATATGGTCAATATAAATGACCACAAGCTTATACAAAAACTCATTTAAAATTCTATTCATATGATCCAATAATACAACTGGGGAATTGGTTAACCCAAAATGCATAACTAAAAATTCAAAATTTCTATATCTAGTATGAATCACGGTCTTCAAAATTATTCTACATTTACATTCAACTAATTATACCCCGACCTCAAGTCAATCTTCGAAAAATACTAAGCACCTTGTGGAAGATCAAACAAATCATCGATATGAGGCAATGGAAACTTGTTCTTAATAGTGATGTTATTCAATTCTCTATAATCAATGAAATGTCTCATTTAAGAAAATTTATTTTTTAAAAATAAGACAGGAGCACCCCATGGTGAAGTGCTAGGTCAAATGAAACCTTTATCTAATAGCTCCATTAACATCATATTTAACTATAAAAGTTCAATTTGAGCCATTTGATAATGGGGTTTTGAAATTGGATTAGTATTAGAAACTATGTCAACTGTAAATTCAAATTCTTGGTTTGGTATAATAGCAGGATACTCATCAGGAAAAAGAATCATGGTACTCATTTACCACTGGCACAATATTAATCTGAACTATTCCACTATTCAAAAATATGTGCAAGGTAATATTCATTTCCATATTTTACTAGTTTATCAACTTCTTGATATGTTATCAAAAGTAAGGGTTTATTCTAGTAAAAAACTAAAAAATTATTGAAAAGAAACCTCTTTATCATTTCAGAAAATCTTATCCTGATAAACAAAAAAGCCAATCCAAACCTATAATAGCATCAAGCTCTACTAGACAAAAAAGAATAAGGTTTTCAGGAATATTCTTCCCACAGAAAAGGACATGAAGGTTTTTATGATTTATTTCAATCTCAACATTTACCCCTAATGATTTTACCATAAGATTAGTATTCATATCTTGAGATGTAATTTCTAGTTTATTATAAAACTTCTCAAAAATGGAAGAATGTATAGACCCTGAATCTAACAAAAAATTTGAATTATCTGAATAAACAGTTAGTGTACCTGATACTACTTTATTTGATGGGACAACATCCACTAATGTAGTTGAAAAGGATTACACCAACAATTTTTTCTTATATTATGGATTCTTTCCTTCATTTGCATTCTTCTTCGGACACTCATTTACATAATGACCCATTTCATTACACTTAAAACATTTTACTGACTGTAAATCAGATTTTTTCTTATCATTACCCTTATCCTTTTCAATGAAATTATGAGCCTTATGTCCCATTTTACAACATTGGTAGCACTTATTATAATTCAAAATACATTCCCCAGTGGGATTTCTACCAAAAGTTTCACAATCTATAATCTTAAGTATCTAACAAATATTGTTTTTTACAGAGTTCTTCCCATTCATTTTCCATCTCAACCACTTATTCTGTTGTTTTTTAAAGAACACCTGATCATCGGAAAGCTTCATTTGCACCTTCTCCGCACATCGAACAAGTTTTTCCTAACATTTGAACTCACATGAAGCTAAATTCCTTTGATAATTTGGCTTTAATCTTAGGAAAAGATGTTGATTCTATTATTAAGATCTCTTATGAAATTTGAAGCATACATTTAATGTTGAGTGAATGTTTCTTCATATCTAGCCCCTACGGCATCCTCCTGCCTCAATTCTAAGAATTGTTTTTCATCACAAGACAAACCACCTTAGTAAAATATTTCTCGTGAGATAGACCTTTGAATTCATCCCATTAAACAGCATCAATCTCCTTACTCTCCATTATATTTTTCACCATCAACCACCGCTAATCAGATTATCCTTCAAAATGTTCAACAACGAGACTAACTATTTGATGTCTTGAACACCCCATGACATCAAAAAACATCTCTTAAGCTTTAATCCACCAATCAGCTAGCACAGGGTCATATGATCCATTGAATGATGGGGGATGTTTCCTCATGAAATTCTTTACTACTGACAAGTTCTTTTGTGGTTGATCAGGCTAATCTCATGAATGGATTTTACCACCAATTATATCCAGAGTCAACTGTGCCATCACTGCAAAAAAATATTTATTTCTAATTCTGACCATCCCGGGTAGCTGATTTGGAATGATGCCTTCCTCTAGATGTCGTCCAATGAAAGCCACCCTATTTCATCTACAGAAGACCATTCTGAAAAAAAAATTACGTGATGCAATATTGTAATCTTTAAATTATATATCATTTCAATATTACCATAAATTAATTTATAGATATTAATTTTACAATATCCTAACTCCAAAAGTTTTCTAAACCAACTTTTGATACCATGTATAAGGCCTTATACTTATACATTACATAATATTTAATTAAGTTAATAATTCACTGTGATGATTTTTTCAGGTTTAGAGGTTTTTAGATTTAGGCCATAACATATACATTACATCTCAAATATTACAAATTAGAAACTTCTACTATGTATCCATTTTTCTATAAAATAAAAACTCTTGAAGAAAAGAGTCATGTCTAGTTCCATGTTTTAGACATCATGAATTTTTATTGATCTCATCATTGACCCTATTCATTTTTATGTCTTGTGAAAAACATTTCAAAAAAATATGCGATGAGAATAAAAGGCACTATATGGATTTTAAAATTAAGTAAGAAAACATTAGTCCATCTATATATACCAAGAAAAATATCTTTAACATACCTCATGAAATTATATGACTTATGAATAACAAATAGAATTCCAAAATCATAAAGGTAACATGTGGCATTGATATCATACTTACATTGTAGCTATCACAATTACATAGGGATTCACATTTGGAATACCCATCGTAGTATATTCCCTACATATTTAATAAGAAATGTTAACGTTTACCTCCGTCGTGTTACCAAATGCATTGGAGAGCTATCTTGGGCTCACCATCCTTTTTTTTATCATGCAACCACCTATATACATAAACAATTACCAAGAACCATAACACATTAAATCGGCACAAAAAAATAAAACAATTCAACATTTCAATCACAATAAATCATTTTAAGATATTAAAATAATCAATGCTTCCTCAAAACCAGTTTCAATACCAAAATACATAAAAAATATATATGCTATTTATCTTCCTTTAAAAAAACTAAAACTTGTTATGGAAGCCAAAAATCAAATAATACTCATGGCGGCGAAAAGGTCATTGTCCCTAATTACATTAAAAAGAAACATAATTTTTTTGTTGGTTTAGTAAAATTCCACATATAAAAAGATTTCCGTTTAATGAAATGAAAATTAAAGGTATTTAAACACTATATAAAATAATTTCATGTATATAACAAAATATGCCTCAATGAATGGAGATTGAGACGAAGTCCCTTACCTCATGCCTGACTTGACTCGATCGTTCTTTAATATCCTAAATAATAAACTAAAGTTAATTTTTTACTTGCTTCAAAACATTTTTTCAGTATTATTATTCCTTTTATATCACTTATTACCATGTTATAAACATTATATAATCATTTATGTTAATAATGGTCCATTTTGTTGATATTTCGTACATGAGTCAAAAATGAACTTATTAAAATTTCTAATAGTCTATGTGGTCGAAATGACAATATATCTAGAATAATATTAATTAATTTGATATCATATATATCATATTTATATCTACTATATATATATATGTATTTATAACTGTAAAAAACATTTTGAGATAAAAAATGAAATACACTGTTCAAGGAGACGGTAAGCCGTACGTACGCATGAACACAACTTTCATTTCAATTTTGTATTTTAATGGATTAAATACTTAATTATTAATAGGTATATTATAATTAAATTATAATATTATATTTAATTTCAGTAACTCCATCTTTTATAGATTCATTTATGGCATGAACAAGTCATATTACATTGAGGGGGCAGTAGTCCGCACTTCCTCAAATTAATTTATCGTATTTACCATTTATTGAAACCATAACAGTATTATATTAATGAAAAATAAATAAGTATAGAGACAATATAAATATAATATATATCACATTTAAATATAGTTCCATCTTAATTGACACCATAAAAGGTGATATTAGATGATCGAACAATTATTAATTTTTGAGGTAGTAGTTCGTCGTCTAGAGAAACAATATGTTTTTTAACCATTAAACCGAGTTTTGTGTAAATTTAGTTCAAATCATTCCTATGTAAACAACCTAGTATTTTTAAAATACTGCTTTATATAAAATAATGAATAAAAATAGGTTATAGGGTTGGAGAAGTAAAATAAAATAAAAGAACATAAAACCATTAATCGGGTAACTCTCTTTGGTTTGAACCAAAAGGATTTCTTTAGGCTTCTTCTGCCTATGGTATGGATTATAGGTGGAATAGAAGGATCTTGAGAGATAACTTTGGATGATTTTGGACGAACCATGGGTATTTAGAGGTGTGAGTAATGGGTTATAGTTTAGAGATTTTTAGAAGGGGAGGAGGGGCTTTTTAGGAATGTTTGAAAATATTATTTTATTATATAATGATTTTCGGGTTATAAAGGTCCAAAACATAATTAATTATAAGATAAAATGACTATTTTTGGAAATAAAATCACTTAATTATATTTTGATAGGTTATTAATATTTTGATAATTTTTATAATCTCATTTATTTAAATTATTCATTAATAAGGTAAACACTGCATCATTATTGTGTCATAAATAATTTTATTTATTTGAAGTATAAAAATTATAAATAAAATAACATAGTGTTGGAAATATTTTTAGATTTCACATGAATATTTCTAGTTGAAGAGATAACTTATATAACCCCTTGTAAAAAATTTATTTACTAAAGGATATATGTTTAAGTCATTTTTGTCTTTACTTTAAATTAATTTATATAAAGTGTCATTATCAATCCCATGTGGCTCCCTGGGGTCCCAAAATCATCCTAAGGATGTCCATGGTCAGACATGTATCAAACAATAGGATTAAGAAACTTGTTAGAGAAATATAATATTATTATAATATTATTTTTTTACCCTTATTTACTAGATTTACCTTCTAACCACGGTAAATAAAATATTTACTGAATTAAATATTTATAATGATTAAAAATAAATAATACATATTTACAAAATTTGAACCTCTTGATTCAAAATATGGAATCAATTTTTCCAAGTTTGAATCAAATAATTTGATGAAATTAAATAAAAAATTTATCTCATTGTCCAAAACAAAAAGCGTGTTTTTAATAAATAATAACTATAAAAAAACTAACACTTGTTTATGTCCAATTTGAATGTGAAATAAAATAAAATGACCGAAATTAGATTAAATGGTAAAATAATATTTAAATTACACTTTAAAACAAAATAAAATGATAATATAAAAATTTAAATAAATTAGATTAAATGACAGTTTTGAATTAAAATATAGTATTTTTCACTATTCATTAAAAATTGAACTTCATCAGAAAAATACCAAAAATTTTCCAACAGTAAATTTTGATGTTTTGATTATAAATAAGAATGTTATATTGTCGAATAGAACATATAAAAGTGACCAAAATTATATTTAAAGAGGGTTTTGCATCAAAAGGCGGTAAATAAACCTTTTAATGAATATTAGAGTTTTTACGCTTAAAATTAGATTCATTCACATTTACAGCCTCTAAAATTTATTAGAAAAATTAAAAAACAATTAGCAAACATATATAATAATATTTTAGTTAATTATATTCATTCCCTCCAATACAACGGCTAGGAATTTACTACCATTAAAATAATATTATATTATTATTATTTAGTATGACCAAACATTGTGTGCAACGTAAAATTTCAAGGAAACTTGTTGCTGCTTATCAGGTATGCCATAGAACATAGCATCCCGTTTAAAGTAAAATTGATATTTTCTTCATAAGTATTAATAAATTTGAAAATTTCTTATTCTTTATTTACCAGGGATGTTACACCTTTTCCAATATTATGAAAATAAAATGAAAATTTTATATCAAATTGGAACTACAAAAATACCTTCCTAATATCCCTCCCCACTTTTTAGAGATTTTTTAATCCCAAAACACATCTTAAATATGGATTTTGGTTTATGCTGAAGGATGTTTCCCAATGGAGAGTTAATCATCTTAACCGAACCATTTATGTTTATTTCTTCTTCTACTCGTCCAAATATATTATATCCATGCTAAAATTATTACTTATGTATTATAAATATTCTAAATTTCAATTATTCTAATGTATGAACTATTATTTACATCATTTTCATGTGTTGAAAAAATGACAATGTTACACGTGCGTACTTGTGGACTATAAAATCTATGAAGTGATGTGAATTTTTACCAAATCAAACATTAATAGACGGTAATTATGATATATTTATGGTATATATATTATATATTTAACAAAATATTATTTTTATTAGGAAAAAAATCATCCACCTTTTATCCCTATTATCAATTTAAAAATGATAACATCGCTAATGCATACGTGTGGACTACCACCCTGACAAATCAATGTGATTCATAATTCATATATAAATTATTCTTTTCAAAATAAGGATGCATAAATGTATATAAATGATATAGATATTATAATATAGAGATTAAAAATTATTTAATTTATTTCCTTTGCATCCCTTAGGATAATGAATATGACATCATATGTATGTACATACTATCACCTCAATTAATAGTGTTTTTTGTTTTTTCATTACTTCTTTACATATTTTGTTCTAAAATTACATAAAATTAATAAAAATATATATTCATGGAATAATTAAAATTCTAGAGATGAAGGTACCATTTCATAAAACCTTCTAAAAATTGTTATCACACACATTTTTTTTGGAGAATTTGATCTTACAACATTATGTTGTTGACATACACAAGAAATAAAAAATGAATTGATGTCAAATAATTATATAATGAAATTAAAAAATAGAATATAAATGATAATGGTTCTAAATTATGTATTTATAAAATTAAAATTCCTCATTTAGGAGGATATAACATTTTCGACCAAGAAAGAATTTGAGGTAGGGGTGTTTTCATCTCAATTTCACCCCATTGATACTTATGTCCTATTATACACCTAATTAATTTTATATGGTTTATATACTATCCATTTTATATAATATAACCTAAATTACGCACTATTAATCGTATTTCATTTTTTAATTAATGTTTTCTCCTTTTAGGGATTTTGATTTAAATGTAATTAAATATGTAAAAATTTATTTTACAATCTCAAACTAATTCTAGAGTATACATGTTGAAATTTTAATTGGAAGAATTATAGGATTTTTATTCCTTAAAAATAAAATATTTTATTCTCAGCTTGTAATTTTTGGGGGTTCCATGTTATTATTCTAACTTTTCCTCAGTTTGGTATAAAAATAATAAAATATATTTTTTAAACTGACCATATATTAATTTTATAATTGGGAATATTTCTCATCCATATATGTAATCCTAAAATTTTTTATGGATATATTTATCTAATTTTAATTTTTTATTAAATTTATACTTCTAAGACCTTTTACTATTATTTTCAAATGTAAAAACGAAAAATTATTAAATTTTTATCTTGATAATTTGTTTTTGTCTGTTTAAAAAATTATGAATGGGATGCCCTTTTTAATATATTTAGTGGAAATGACTTTTCCTACATCTATACACGTTATTAATTGTTATTATTTACCTACAAGATTCATAGTTAATTTATAAAAAATTATTATTAATGAATCTTAAATGAAAATGAATAGTAATTATATTTTTAAAAGAATAAAAAGAATTGTTAAATTGATTTATATCTTCATTATTACACAATGTTACACAAAAGTTATTAATAATGTGTTAATTCTATTTAAATTTATATTTTTAAAAGTATTGGTTTTACAAAAAAAATTATTTCTAATTAATTTGTTATATTTTTTTAATTTTTTATGATTTATGGCTTGTGGTCAATAACTATTTGATAGAAATAATTCACTGGAAAAAACATTCTCTTCCGTGTACATATTTTATATTTCATGGATTTATACAGTATCATTTCCAATAATCTAATGTTGTATTAACTTTATAAAATTTCAATATATTGTATATGTTGAATGAATCTTATTAATAAGGTTATTTCATTGATTGGGGGAATATTATGTACTCTTGATTCAAAATAGAAAATTATTGATATAAAAGGTATTTTTTGAATTAATTGTGTTGATAATTAAATATATGGGGAATGTGTTGAAAATGTAATTTATAGTCTAGAATTAGTTGTATATAACCCATTGATTCCTCTATGTATTTATTGAGATAAAAAAATACAAATTAATTAGGTATTTGAGGTATACATACCCATTTGGTAAAAAATCTTAGTACGAGGCCTTAAAAGTAGTGTTTGTGAAGTCGTTGTATGTGGAGTTGATTGTAAGACCATGATATCCAATTGAATGAATTTACATAATATATATTTCAGTTATTTCTTTCCTTGTGATTGTTATGTTAATATTTTTATGAGTACATATTGAATTTCAATTCATTGATTCTATGAAAATTTATTGATTTAAAACATTACCATAATATTAATGCATAGTATTATTAATATACCTCTCATTATATTCTCTCCATTATTGATAATTTATGCTCACCCAATATTAATATTTCTTTTCCACTGAATATAAAGCTCTAATCAGTGAATGATTTTTAAAGATTCAAAAAAGAAAAATCATTCTATGTTGATTTCGAATTTGTTATGGTATCATGTATGCATCGAGTTTTCCAAAACTAAAAAACTGATCGATCCTTGGTGGTGTGTTCCCTTGTATCATATAATAATTTAATTATGTAGAACCCTTCCCTAGGTTACTATAGTTGCGGTCATTACACGTTTCTTTAGAGGTCATGGAAATGTTTTTATTTGTAAGGAACCCAATACTCAATATTTTTAAATGGGGTTTAATGTCACAATAATATGTCATGTTTCACAAATCAATGTATCCATGCTAGTAATGATTTATTTTAGAATAATATTCCATTCCCCAAATCAATAGGTTTAAAAAATTATTATTTATAATTCATTACAAACACATAAATTATTTTTACTAATATAAATTATAGGAAAACTATATTAACACATATTCAAATACATCATATCTATATATTATATGAAAAAATTTCATGTAATGGATTAGAATAAATGTAAAATGAAAATCCTTAAAAGAGTAAGATTAGAGTGACATAGAAGTTTCGCCTACAATTATTGAAAATGTAAAATCTTACCAGGTAGTGAGTTTTGAACCCCAATGTCCCTTTACCAAAAGTTATTTTACTCTGTAGATAAATTTCTTCCATAAAATTTTTTAATCCTAATATATTGACACTATAATGAACATGTTAATTTATGATCATAACCCAATAAAATTTAAATTCACACTATGATACAAAAAAATCAATTATCATACCCGACATATTATTCATTATATCACACACTAACTGTTAGTTGCATTTTTTTGGTAAATTGTTCATTGATTATGTTGCTAGATGAAATAGTCAAATTTTTATCATATAGAACTTTTTTTATAGGGAACACATTTATCTCCCAGAGTTAGTAAAAACCATGTGATTGGGCCTCCATCCATATAATGGTCATTTAATGTTTTTGGAACATATTTTTTCAATCTATTTGTCCATAACAGGTGATATACATATTCATTAGAAAAAATAGAATTTTCAAAATAATCTTTCCCTCTAATTAAACCCCCTAAAATTATCTCCCACCCCTCTCAAACAAAACACATATGGTGGTAGATGAAACACTCCCCTATTCCTCTTCCTCTGATCCATGGATATTCTTTTTTAGTTTTTGAAGTGAATAAATTCATGTTAGGCCTTTTCCACCCCCTTGTCCTTATTAAAATAATTATATCTTGTTTTCGTCCATCCTTCGATATGATAACTATTTTTCCAAATTCTAGGTAAAGATATAGTCTTTATTTATTATGAATTTGGTTTCTAAGGTGTGAAAATTATATCTCAAGCATTTATATTCCCATTCATGAATGTTTAACATCATTTATATGTGTCCTAGGTTGGTTTTCCACATTCATGCCTCGTTATTGTAGAACTGTTGATTTAATGGATTTAAACTTAATTTTTTTTATTCCTATTGATGATATTATGAATTTTTTTGAAATTTATAAATATAAAACTACATTTAAGCTTGATTTTCAATGTAATTTAAGAGTTATATTAGTTTAGATGTTGGTCTAAATGTGATTTTCCCTTTTGTACAGACCAATAGTTTATAGAATTTTTTTAATGGATATTTAAGAGGTATTTAAAAATTAAAAAATTTATTCTGGATTTTCAGTAAATTTACAAAGGGGTTATTTAGACATTAATAGTATAATTGATTCTAAAAAACAATATCACACTATCAAGGATTAAGTATATTTTGTAATGCTAAATGTTTTATATTACCCATGTTGTACATTTTTTATTCTACCTTTGATATATATACACATGCACACAAATATATATAGATACATTCATGTACATATTCATATAAGGATGTATGAATATGTGAACTAATATGAGAAGTGTCTATAAATATGAAAGCATATGTGTGTATGGATAAGGGATGGTTTTGAAAACTGAAATTTTATAGCATTGATCCAATTTTTCAAATAATACTCTCAATTTATTTTATAATTTTTATTTTTAATAGTAAATACAGTTTTTAAACTTTAAGGCATGGTTGAAAATTTATGAAAGAAGACTATGATTAGGTATTATAATTTACTATTATGAAAAATAAGTGTATTGAATTAAATTGGGAAATACCTTGGTTATTTTTTTATATAATGTGAGTCATATTTTATATTTTTTTGGTGATTTATGTGATTGAATCTTAGATATACACTCACATCCTTCATTATTTATCATGGGAACTTTCGATCATAGGTGAGGAACAATAGGATAATTAATGATAGGAGAAGGTCCAACCTACCTAAAATTGGGGATCAATACAATAATAAGAATAAAACATGAACATTTTTATGAAAATGCAGGTGGGGACCTACTGGGAATTTAAATAATGGTTCCTTTATTATATATCAATTTTACTGTTGAGTTATCATATAGTCTCTCATGGTTATTTTTATGTTCTTATATTGGATTGTGACTCATAAATTCATGCGGTGGGTAGTTAGGTTTTCTTTTATTTTATTTTTCGTATCACATCAACTAAATAATTCAATAATGATTTCATTTTCCCTCAATTAGTGTGATTCCTATATGTGGCATTTTAGTTGTTGAATAAAACTGGTTGTCTAGTATGTGGTAGTTGGAGGTGATATATAAATTTTGTGTGACTTATTTAATTTTAAGTTATTTTGTTTCAATATAATATAATTATTTATTTTGATATGGTATTCCAATGTATGGATGATCCTTTCCAAAATTTTAGAAGAATTAAAAATTCATTTTTAATTTATTTTATAAAATTTTTTCTTCCAAGTTCTATTTTGAAACCATTGGAACTTTTCAATAGCTCTAGGTGATCATTAATACACCTCAGATATGTTTTGGGGTAGATTGGGATTCCAAAATATTGATAGAAAAGGTTGGTTCATGAAGAAATAGAGTCACAAAAATGTTCTGAAGAGATTACAGTTATTAGTGCATACTTTATAATCTAATTAGTAATGGAATATATTTATTTAGATCACTGAATCTTGGATTTTTGGTCATGGTTGGGTGACTGATCACCATTTCATGTAGTCAAACCTGATTTAGCATGGGATATCAGGTTGAAATTGTTGAATTTAGAGATTCCAGGACTTATTTTTGGTTTATTGTGGTTTTTTTTGTTGTGATTATGATTGTTTAAGGGATTATATGCTTAGAGGGTTGAAATGGGAGTTTCATTGTTGTCCCATGGGGTGCTCTCATAACCTCTCAAACTATGTATAAGAGTACATGGCTCGATATAAATTATAGCGGTAGTTGCATTATTGGATCATGGTTTGCTAAATTATATTGTCAATTCATACACAGGAATTAGTCCCCTATAAAGAAAATAATCAATGTTGTGTACTATTATTGAATTAGAAATAATATGTTTTCTATTTTTATAGTTATTTATTTTAAAAATAAAATTTATTCATATATTTAAAATTGGAAAATTGATTTAGTGATGATAATTTGGTTTTCAAATAAAATATTTATATTTTTTAATGGATTTTAATTATTAAAATAAATTGGTTGGATTTTTAAATGTGGTTAATTGGTTTTATTAATGGGTTTCAAAAGTGTAATTGATATTTTTTTGGTGTTATGTATTCCTCATTTATTTTTTTATATTGGATTTGGATGAAAAATTAGTTTACAAACTATTGATGATACATTATAGGCCAATTATATATAAATTGGTGGGTATAAATTGATGAATATTTTCAATTGAGAGCTTGTATATCTGTTTCAAGGGAAATAAAAAACATTGTGATTTTTTTGAGGAAACACTGGTTCTTCTTCCCATAATTCACTTCCTACTCCATAATTCATGGTCATTTTCCATAATTTTTATTCATGTGGTCATACATGACACATGATGTTATTTTATCTCATGCCTATAAAAGTTTTCAACTCTTTTGGGAATCATGGTTAGTTGTAAATGTTTTTTGAGGCTATATGATATAATTTTAATTGAAAATTTTCATAGACACATATATGTTATATTGTGTATTCATATTCATAAAGGAATTAAATGTTATAATTATAAGGAACTACCTTAAACATCACATATTATTGAGTTAAGTTAAGAATTCAAAATTAATGATCATTCAGGTTTAGAGTTTTAGAGAATAAGGAAATAACTATTACATTACATTTCAAAAATTACTTGGGAGACACTTATTATCAGTCAATTTTTTTCACAATAATAAAACTTCTTAAATAAAACAATAACTTTTTTGATATAAATCTTATTCAAATATTCCTTTTTATTACCCTTACTTATAATATGTTAATTTGTTTTTAAAAAACATGGGATTAGCATAAAAAGCTCAGTAAGGGATATAAAATAATGAAAGATAACATTGGTCCATCAATACATTAAAATCATTGAAATAATACTTTTCAATCAAAAAACATTATCTCTTTAACATACCTTAATAAATATTAAAATTTATGAATAAAACACACAAAAATAATAAATCATAAAGAAACTTGAGGAAACTATAACATAATTACATTGTAGCTTTCACAGCTACATAGGGAGTTATGTCTGCAATACCCATCATAGTATTTTTACTAAATGTCTTAGGAGAAACATTATAGTTCACCTCTGACATGTTACCTAATAAATTGGAGGGATATATCAGGATCAGCCTACTTGAGTTTATAACGAAACCACATGTATATTAAACAATTCCCATGAACCATAACTCAATAATAACACACAAAATAAGCATAAAGAAATGATTAAATTTTGATATTCCAATCACAATATAACTTTTCAAGATATTGAAATAATAAATGATTTCCCTAATCCATTTTCAATACCATAATAAGTAAAAAGGGTATATGGTATTTATTGTCCTTTTAAAAACATTGTGTCTTGTTATGTAAGCCAAATATCAAAAATTTCCCGTGAAGTTAGAAAGGTCATTGTCACCACATTTGTTAAAAAGAAACATTTCCTTTTTCATTTAGTAAAACCCTTCATAAGACATAAGATTCATTTTGCAAATCGTTGAATGATATTAAAAAGATAAATGGTATAATTATAAACCGTATAAAAGAAGGTCGTGTATAAACCAAAATATTCCTCAACAAAAGGATATTGAAAAAAAGTCCCTTACAATGTTTGTATAAATCACGTAAGAATTTATCAATAGGGTGAATATGTATAGAAAATAGTATATCCACATAAAGGAAGTGGGAATTATAAAATAAAAAAATAAATAGTGATTCCAAACAAAATAATGGCATAATGTAATTAGTGATGTATGTGTAATACCAAATGAAGAGAAATTGAATTTAGAAATTTCCTTATGAAAATTAGGCAACCTAACGATGTCACATAAAAATTCAAAAAAATGATTTTATGAGAGAGAAAAGGATCTCTCATATTTTTTACATAAAATGGATAGAAATAAGGATATAGAAGAACTTATCCCATCATTAGAATATGGAAATTCAAAGACCTAACATAAATGGTCTTTGAAAAAAAGATGAGGGTGAAATGGTCCCTTGCCATCAGTATGACATGTCTTATTCGTTCTTTCTATACCTAAACAATAAACACAAGTTAATTTATCCCCTATTTTTACCATTTTTCATGTTTATTGTTCTTTTTAAATCAATTATTACCACATTATAAAAAACATAATTATTTAAGTTAATATTAATCATTTTTTCAGTATTCGATACACGAGTCCAAAATAAACTTATTTAAGCTAAATTGTCCATGCAGTAAAAATTAATTCATCTAAATAATTATATTGATGATTTAAATATAATATATAGCCATAATATATATATATATATATTGATAACATAAAATAATTTTTTTGATAACAAATAAAAATCCCAATCAAGGGGATGGTAAGCTGTACATATGAATGACTGCTATTTTAATTACTTTTTTATATTTTATGAAATGAAAACTAAATGACATGTAGGTTTATTATAATTCCATAATAATATAATATTTTATATATGATACATAACTTCATTAACTCCATCCATTATATGTTCTATGCATGGCATGAAAGATTCCTATCACTTTGAGGGGCGGTAGTCCACATATCCTCAAATGAAAATATAATATTTACACATTATGGAATACATAAAAGTATGATTTAAATAAATAAATAGAATAATAGAGACAAAATAAATAATATATATCATATATAAATATATTTCCATCATAATGGCCACCATGTGAGGTGTTAGGGTAAATTTGAACAATCATCGTTCATGAGGTTGTAGATTGGTGTACACAGAAACAACATGTTTGTATCCATTAAATGAAAGTTTGTGTAAGTGTGATTAGAAATATTCTCATAAAACATCATAGTATATTTAGGATATTGATTTTGTTATTTAAAAAAATATATGAAGAAAATATTGATTGAAATAGTAAAATAATAGAGAGAAACTTTAGAGAAGACTCTAACTCTTAAAATGTGTAACTCCCTTTGATTTGAGCAACAAGATTTTCTTGAATTGCCTTCAGGACAAGGTATCAATTATAAGAGAAAGATAGGGGTTTTGGTAGCTTATTCCGGTAGATTTTGGATGATCCATGGGCCTGAGATATGTGATTAAATTGTTAGGGGTGATTCCCTATTATAAGTGGGAGGAGGGGCACTTTAGGAATGTTCTGAAGTTTTATTTAATTATTAAATGAATTTTGATTTCAAATGGTACCAAAATCATTTATTTAAAATATAAAATTATTTTGGGTCTAAAACCGCTCAAAAAATATGTTTTATATATGTCTAGGTGACACATTTAACCTTATCTTTTAGCTTTGACCCTTTGTTAAAACATTTACCTCATACCATGTCTTCTTATACATTTATACTATATGGTTAATATAGATACTATAAAATACCAATAGAACCCCAAGTGGTTCATTAATGAAATTTAAAACATTATTTATTTCATTTTTCATAATAATAAAATTTTTGGACTATTATACCATTTTAATGAATAATATTTCTTTTAAAAACTCATTTGTTTCAATTTTGTTACTATTCATATCATGACTTTTTAAAAATACATAAAAATAAGTTTCTTTCATGAAAAATTTAATAATTAAAATTAAACAAGTAATAACCACCCATAAAATTCATTTACGGAATAAAATGTTTCATGTAATTTTTAATTTAATATTTATAATCTCATTTTTTTAAAATAATTTATTAATAAGTTAATTAATATATCATCATTGTGTCATAAATATATTTCATTATTTGAGGTCTAAAAATTATAATTAAAATACCATTAGGTAGAAAATATTTTTATCTTTCTAAATACTATTTATAGATGATTAGATTACTCATATAACCCCTATAAAATTTTATTAAAAAATACATGTCTATGTGATATTTTTCTTTACATTAAATTAATTCGTATGAAATGTCATTTTCACCTCAAAGTGGATCCATGGGGTCCCAAAATCGACCCATGGATGAAAAAGGACATCAATAACTCGTCCAATAGGATTAGGACAAGTATTAGGGTACTTTAATATTATTATAACATTATTTTTCACCCACATATACCAGATTTACCCATTAACCATGGTAAATAAAATAAATATTGATGTTACTATTCATAATGCATAAAAATAAAAGGTACATATTTAAACAATTTGAAGCTCCTGATTCAAAATATGGAATCCATTTTTCCAATTTCAAAACACATATGTTTCATTAATTAATTTAAAATTAATTCCTATTGCAAAAATCAATAACCAGGTTTTTAAGAAGTAATAATTATCAAAACATTGACATGTTTTTATGTCAAATTTCAATGTGAAATTACTTCAAAAAACAAAAAATGGATTAAATGAAAAAAAATTATCCAATTAATCATTTAATAAAATTAAAATTAAAGTCTAACTATATAAATAAATTAGATGAAAATGCAGTTTTAACATAAAACACAATATTTTTCACTATTCGTTAAAAAATGATATTTATTAGAAAAGTACAATAAATTAATTAAAAGTAAATTTTGATATCCCAATTCAATTGAATAAGTTTACATTTTCAAATATAACATATAAAAGTGTAAAAAAATATTTAAAAAGGGTTCTCCCTCAAAAATGTGGTAAGACGACCTTTTTTAAATATAAGTGTATTTCATGCTTAAAATCAGATTCATTTTTATATTAATCCTCTAAAATTCATTTGAAAAATGTAAAGACATTAAAAAACATGTATAATAAAATTTTAGTTAGTTATTTTCATTCCCACCCTTACAAAAACTCAAAAATAACTATCATTTAAAATAATAATATTGTTATATTATTTTTCGGTATAACTCAATGTTTTGTGCTATGTAAGATTTCCAAGAAACCCATTGTTGCATGTTGATTAAATTGTTGGACAAAGAATCCCTTTTAATTTTAAAATAATATCATAATAATTAATATTAATATAAAATTATTATTCTATAAATACCTAGGTTGTTACATACTCCCCCCTCTTTAGGTAATTGCGTCCTCTCAATTCTATTCACTTGTAGAATAAGTGGGGATATTTATCCATCAAATCATTTATCATATTCCCATGTTTCCTCATTATCCATATGGGTTTTCCACAAACCTTTTAGCTTATGAATTAAATTATTCTAAAACACTTTCTCTCTTTGTTAAAGAATCTTGACTTGTTGTTCCTCATAAAAAAC
Source organism: Viscum album (assembly GCA_963277665.1). NCBI lineage: Eukaryota > Viridiplantae > Streptophyta > Magnoliopsida > Santalales > Viscaceae > Viscum > Viscum album. The sequence continues at coordinate 475,416,854 of OY728139.1, read as the reverse complement.
ACTCACTTCTAACAAAACTATCTATGAAATCAAAACATGATATGGATTCAGGATATAATTTATCAACATTGAAACATGAAATAATAATTGTGTACCAGGGATAAACATAAGCATAAATCCACTCTATAGGAAACTAATCCAAATTTCTCTAGGATTTAATAGGGTTTAATGAACCTTAGACTCATATTTTCCTTCTTACCAAAATGCATCACTCTTTTCCATGGAGAAACATTGAGAAAGACATGATCACCTACCTCGATAGAATGATACATACATCCAATTATCCACATAACTTTTCTGCTTGATCTAATGGGTTCTTTAGTGTTTATAAATCAATCAAAATATTTATGTCATCCTTCCTACCAATTGTATTCCCATTAACTTCCTTTCACCTACTTCATCCCAAAAAGTTAGAGTTTGACACCTCTTTCCATATAATGCTTCAAATGCTTCAATATTTATACTAGAATTAAAATTTTTATTATAAGAAAACTCAACCAAAGAAAGATATTGGTCTCAAATTCATTACTAATATTTTGAAGAGGCACATAGAATATATTCTAATGTCTAAATAGTTCATTCTGATTCTCTATTTGATTGAAAATGAAAATCTATACAGAAATTTAATTCAGTTCCCAATGACTTCTGATGGCCCTTCAAAACGTTATAAGGTAACATGGGATCATGATCAGATATAGTGGATTGGGGAAATCAATGTAACCTGAATATCAATTTAATATACAATTGAGAAATTTGATCTATATATATTGTATCTCGAATAGGTAGAAAATGAGTAGATTTAGAAAATCAATCAACAATAACCCATATTGCATTATTAGCTCGAGATGTGCTTGGTTATCCAACTACAAAATCCAAGGACACATTTTCTGATTTCCATTCTGGCATAGAGAAAGGCTAAAACCTTACTATCAGAAACCTCCATTCTTCTTTAACCTATTGAAAATTAAAACAATTCATAGAAAAGTCACCAATATCTCTTTCCATTCCATCCCACTAGTAATAATCCCAATGATCGGTGTATATTTTAGAACTGCAGGGATTAACTAAAAACAGAGAACTATGAGATTCACATAACAACTCTTTCTTGAACTATGAATCTTAAGGCACACATAACCTTTTTAAAACCCACAAAACACATTCTTTATCTATATTAAATTCAGATTACATACCCTTCTAAACCAATTCTACCTTTTTCTACAACTCACTATATTCATTATACTCTTTCATTATCATGACTGCTAGAGATGATTTCATAACCACCAGAAGCAAAATAGAGGAAGTCCCTACACCAACAAGTTCCAATACAAAATTCATCAAATCAAAAACCAAAGGATATCATTGTAAATTTAACATGATTAATGTAGAATTACATTTCCTAATCAAGGATTAAACCACTTTATATTCTTTTCATAGATGGTAATGAATCATGCAATAATAATCCTGGACTAATTCTTATCATATCCTCTTTCTCATGTTTAATTATTTATGAGTGAATATATACTTCATACATTTTTCATTATTATATATTTCACACTTTAATCCCAAAAAATTATTCCTTAAATATTTAATTCTAAAAAAACAACAGCGAATTAAAAATTATTTGTAAGGTTATTAAAATCACGATATTTCAATTTTTGTGAAGCATAAGAAATTTCCTGATCATTCTATATTAGTACACAACCAAGTCCATTCAATGAAGAATAACTATATATAAAAAACTCATTATTTTGGAATGAATTTCCAAGACTAGAGTATTCACAAATATTCTTTTCAATTCCTTGAATCATTCATCACATTATTTTTTCTAGATTAACGTAACACCTTTTCGAGTTAACTTAGTCAATGGGGTAGATAACCATTTAAAAGTCTCAAAAAACGTCTGGTAATAAATTTTTAAACCAAGAAAACTATGAATCATTGTTATATTTTGAGGTGTTAAATTTTTTTTAACAGGTTTTGTTTTAGCAGGATCATATGTTATACCATCATTAGAAATAATGTGACTAAGGAAATAATTTTTTTGTAACCAAAACTCACATATTCTGAATTTCCCAAGAAGCCTATTTTTATGTAAGGTTTCTAAGACTAGAGCATTCACCAACATTATTTTCAATTCCTGGAATAATTCATCACATTCTTTAATAGGTTTTGTTTTATCTGGATCAAAAGGTATACCATCATTAGAAACAATGTGACCAAGGAAATAATCATTTTGTAACCAAAACTCACATTTTCTGAATTTTCCAAGAAGCATATTTTCATGTAAGGTTTTCAAAACAAGAGCATTCAATAATATTATTTTCAATTCCTGGAATCATTCATCACATTTTGTTTTTCCAGATTAATGTAACACATTTACGAGTTAACTTAGTCAATGGGCTAGATAACCATTTAAAAGTTTCAAAAAACATCTAGTAATAACCTACTAAACCAAGAAAACTATGAATATTGGTTATATTTTATGGTCATAGAAATTCTTTAAAATGTTTTGTTTTTCCAGGATCAAAAGTTATACCATCATTAGAAACAATGTGACCACTGAAATAAATTTATTGTAACCAAAACTCACATTTTCTGATGTTTCCAAGCAGCCTATTTTCATGTAAGGTTTTTATGAAATACATTAAATGACTTTCATAGTCCTATTTTCGTTTATAATAGTAAAAGATATCATCAATAAACAAAACCACAAGTTATCACCTAATTCAACTGATCTATCACAACAACCAACTATTCATTTCTCATTCCAACCATCTTAGGATGCTGATTTGGAATGTCATTTCCCTTTGTATTCCTTCCCTGCACTACTACCTTGTTTCCTCTATGAATGACCATTCTGAACACAAACATATATTGGATGAAGTATCATGGTAATTTTCAAATGATAAATCATTTATATCTTACCATAAAGTAAATATAATTTATTAATATTCATTTAACAATATCCTAACTCAAAAAGTTATCTAAATCGACCTCTAATACAAACAATAAGGCCCCATCCTTAAATATTACATAATCTTGAGTTAGGTCAAGAATTTGAAATTGAGAATATTTTTAGGTTTATAGTTTTAGGTAAATTTTCCATAAATATAACAATACATCACAAAAATTAAAATTTAGAGACTTCTACTACACCCAATGTTTTTCACAATAATAGAACTCCTTAAATTAAACATGACTTCTTTTATTCATATAAATCTTCATGAATTATTATTTTATATTAAACTTCCTTATACCCTATGAAATAAATCTAAAAAACATTAAATGAGTATAAAAAACTCAGTAATGGATCTAAAATAAGGGAAGAAAACATAAGTCCATCAATACAAGAAAATCAATGAAATCGTACTTTTCACTCATAAAACATGATCTATTTAAAATAACCCATGAAATCATAAGATTTATAAATACTAAACATATAAATAATAAATCATAAAGGTATAATGTTTCACCCATAACATATATACATTGTATCTTTAACAGCTACTTAGAGGGTTATGTTTGGATTACCCATCACAGTATATTCCCAAAATCTCTTAGGAGAAACATTAATGTTTTCTCCATCACATTACCCAATAAATTAGAGATCTATGTTAGGCTCAACCATCCTTGATTTATCATATAACCACCCATATATGTAAATAATTCCGATGAACCATAACATAACCATAACACACAAAATAAGCATAAAGGAAAAATTACATTTCTACATTCCAATCACAATATAACATGTTAAGATTTTGACATAATCAACTATTTATCAAAACCATTTTCAATACCTATATAACTAAAATGGTATATGGTATTTTTCCTTTAAAATTAATTATACCTTGTTAAGGAATCCAAATATAAAATAATGATCGTGACGGTGGAATGGTCATTGTCACCATGCTTGTTAAATAGAAACATTATATTTTCCATTTAGTAAAATGGTTCATAAAACAATATATTAATTTTTAAAACCATGGAATGAAATTAAAAGATAAATAGTATATTTAAACATTATATAAAATATGGATTTGTATAAGAAAAAATATTTTTAAATGGAAGGAGATTGAGATGATGTCCATTATAAAGTTCGTATAAATGACGTAAGAAGTTTCCAATGGGATGACTATTATTATAATGAGTATATTCATATAAAGGGAAGTCTAAATTATACAAATAAAAAATAAATAGCAATTAAACATGTAATCTTGGCATAATATAATCAATAATGTATGCTTACAACCAAATACGAAGAAATTGAGTTTTAAAATTCTATTACAAAAATTATCCACGCTAATAGCATCACATAAAAATTACGAAAATGAGCTGATGAGAGAGAAAAGGGTCTCTCATAATTTGGACATTAAATGGGCATAAATAAGGATATATAATAACATATCCCAACATAATAAAATGGTAATTAAAAGACAGAACGTAAAAAAGTCTTTAACTAAAAGAGGAGGGTAAAAGGGTCCCTTACTTTGAGTTAGAATTATCTTGTTCATTATATATATCTTAGAATAATAAAATTTACTTAATTTATACTTCAACCAAGAAATTTTTCAATTTTATTATTCCTTTTATATCTTTTATTGCCACATTATAAAAATTACATAATTCATTATCTTAATACCGATAGTTTTGTCGATATTCGGTACTTGAGTTGACAAATGAAACTGTTTTGAGGTAAATTGTCCAAGTAGTCAAAAGTAAATCATCTCCATAATTATATTCATGGTTTAAATATAATATGTATCCAGTATATATATTTTTTTATAATATTACATAACATTTGGAGATAAGAAATGAAATGCACCTTTCACGGAGACAGTATGCCGTAAATATGCATAAACACTACTTTCATTATTTTTTATATTTAAAGGAATGAAAAATAAATGATACATAGGTATATTATAATTCAAGTATAATATAATATTTTATATATGTAACATAAGTTCATTAGTTTCATCCTTTATACATTCCATTCATGGAATGAACGAGTTATATAGCATTGAGGGGAAGATATTCTGGACATCCTCAAATGATATTTTTGTTTTTATACATCATGGAAAGAATAAAGGTATGAATTAAATAAAAACAAAATCCTAGAGACAATAATATATATCTATATATATAATATAAATATATTTGCATCATAATGACCACCGTGAGAGGTGGTACGACAAAATATTAACAATCATAATTTCGTGAGGTAATAGTTCACCGTACACAGAAACAATATGTTTATATCCATTAGATAGAGGTGTGTGTATGTGTAGATCTAGACCATCTAATAACCAAATTCTAGTTTATTTACTATATTTATGTTTTTATGTAACCAAATAATAATAATTAAACAGGGAGTGAAGAAGTAAAATAATGGAAAGAAACTTTAGAGAAGACGCTACCTCTTAAAAAGATTAACTTCTTTTGATTTGTTCCAAAATGAATTCTTGAATATTATTATTCCCATGGTAAGGCTTCTAGGAGGAATATAGGGATGTTGGGAGATTATTTTGGAAGATTTTGGATGAGACAAGGAGCTTGAGAGGTGTTATTAAATAGTTAGTGGTGATACCCTTTTATAAGAGGGCTATATGGCACATTTGGAATGTTTTAATGTTTTATTTTATTATAAAATTATTTTCTATTTTAAATGGTCCCAAAGTAATTTATTTAAAATATAAGATTCTTTTTGGTCTATAACATCTCAAAAAATAGGTTTTATATAAGTCTAGGTCTCAAATGTAACCTTATATTTTAGCATTAAACCGTAGTTAAATAATTTAACTCTTACCATATCTTCTTAGATATTAAAACTATATGATTAATGTATTTAATATAAAATTTAAATAGAACCTCAAGAGGTTCATTAATTACATGTTATAAATTAACTAAGTCATATTTCAAAAAAAAAATTATTAAAATTATATCATATAATAAAATGGAATTTGTTTTAAAAACCTATTTACTACAATTTTATACTATTCATATAATGACTATTTAAAAATACATAACAACATTATTCCTTAAGAAAACATCATTAATTAAAATATAACAAGTCATAATCACCCTTAAAATTCGTTTATTGCCTTAAAAGTTTCAAAATAAATTTATTTTAATATTTATAATCTCATTTATTTAAATAATTCACTAATAAGGTGATCATTCCATCATCATAGTCCAATAATTATATTTATTTATATGATGTCTAAAAATTATAAATAAAATTACATGATTTAATAATTTTTTTTATATATCTAATTAGTATTTATAGTTTAATATATGACTCATATAACCAGAGATAAAAATTGTTTTAGTAATGAAGACATGTTTATGTTATATTTTTCATAACATTAAATTTATTCTTATAAAATGACATTTTCACATCAAAGTGGCTCTATGAGGCCCCAAAATCGTCCCAAAGAAGACCATGGTTGGAATTATATCATAAAATATTATTAGAGAAAGTGTTATTGCTATTTATTATTATTATAAAATTATATTTTACCCTTATTTACCAGATTTAACCTTTAACCATGGGAAAAAATAATTAATGATGTTTTTATTCATAATTCCTAAAAAGGATAATATTTGGAAAATTTTGACCACCAGATTAAAAATATTGAATCCATTTTTTCCAATTTAAAACACATATTTTTCAGAAAATAATTTTAAATTAATTACTGTTTTCAAAACCAAAAAGAGTGTTTTTAAGAAGTAATAACTATCAAAATATTGGCATGTGTTTATGTTAAGTTTCAAAGTGAAATTACATCCAATGTAAAAAATTGGATTAACTGATAAAAACATAATCCAATTATTATATTAAAACAATTAAAATTAAAATTAAACTATACTAATAAATTAGATGAAAAGGTAGTTTGACTTAAAATGCGGTATTTTTCACTATTCATAAAAAAGTAAACTTTATCATAAAATTAAAATAATTTTATGAAAAGTATATTTTGATGCCCCAATTATATAGAAGAATATTTGTTGATTCAAATAGAACAAATAAAAGTGAAAAAATTTATATTTAGAAAGGGTTTCACAAATGAAAGATGGTAAAACGACCTATTAAAAAAATTAGTGTACTTCATGATTCAAATCAGATTCATTCTTATTTTAAGCCACTAAATTTTATATGATAAATGTAAATACATTAAAAAAATGTATAATCATATTTTAATTAGTTTTTTTTATTCTTGTCAATACAACTGTTAGGTGATAACAACCATTTAAAGTAATAATATTATAATATTATTTTTTGGTATAACAGAATGTTTTGTGCAACATAAGATTTCTAAAAAACCCAATGGTGCATGTTGAGTATGTTATTTGAAAAAGAATACCCATTAATGTAAAAATAATATCTTATTTAGAAAAATTAACAAGTATATATCATTTTGTAACACCCCTAGCTTTCACGAGATGCTTCTCTTTAAATAATGCAATAGCTTGCATTGTACGCAAGTTCGAGATTCTAACACATTGTGACAAATCAAAGTAATAGTTATGAATAGTAATACCCAATTTTTGAACTTATATAAATTTTATATTTCAAAATGGAATTCATGTTTGTATTCAGAATATTGAAATTATCCGAAGTTGAATTTTTTGAAATTTCTTGAGAACTTCCAATTTTTTATTAATAGTGAAAAATACTTAAAAACAACTTTTTAATAAAAATAATTTATAATGATATATTATAATATTTAGTGGTTTTAAAGTATAATTAGAATATATTTTTACTATTTTATCCAATGGTGTTCATTAGAATTAATTTCACTTTGAAATTGGACATAAACAAGTGTCAATCTTTTGATATATATTGTTTCTTTAAAACATGCTCTTTGTTTTGACAGCGGGAATTAATTATAAAATTAATTAATTCAACTTATAGGTTTGGAATTTTTTAAAATATACATCATTTTTGTATTTGGAATATCAATTATAGCTTAGGGTGAATTTTTGGTATTTTTCTGAAAAATGTCAATTTTTGATGAATAGTGAAACCACTAAGTGGTAGTTTAAAAAATAATTTTTCGTGTAAATGAAACATTACCACTTCTGTGATTTGATTTTCAAAAATCCAACATACATGGTTTTCATTATGAAGTAAAGTGTGGTTCAATGGGATTGAAATAATTTTTTTGGTGAATAGTAACTTTTATGTTTTATTAATCACGATTAAAGGTAATTAGTGAAATTTAAGGTAAAAATGATATTATAAAAATATGAAAATACGTTTGCACTTATCCTACCATTATTGGATGAGTCTTTACCAACCCATACAATCCATGGGTCAACTTGGGGACCCCATGGAGCCACGTTGGTTGGAAAATGACATTAAAAACTTTTTATTTAATGTTAAAATAAAAATGTCACAAACATGAGTTGTTTTATTAAAACTATTTTTAAATGGGGTTGTAAAAGTCATATTTTTTACTATAAATATTAATTATAAATATAAAAATATTTCATACATCATGGTAATTTTTTTATAATTTTTAGACATTAAATAAATTAAATTTTTAATGACACCAGGATGATGCAGTGATTACCTCATTAATTAACGATTTTAATAAAATGGAAGGACAATATAAAATATAATAGTTAAACTATTACAAAGCCTATGGTATGAGTAGATTTAGAACCCTTATCACCTTATTCTCGAAATATATAAGTGTGGGACCTTTAAAATCTGAAACTCATTATATAATAAAGTAACATTTCATTACATTCCAAGAGTGCCCCTCCTCTTCTCTTAAAAAAGGCCACCACCACTACCACCTTATTCACACCTTTCAAGCCATTTGGATTGGCCAACCTATGCACAAATACTCTCTCAACATCACTATATTACTCCTAGAAGCCTCACTTTGGGAATAATTCTTCCCAATGAAGCCTTTGGCTCAAATCAAAATAAGAGTTACCTGATTTTAAGGTAATGTCTTCTCTTATGTTATTTTGTTTTATTTTGCTTCTCCAACCCCTTAAACTCTTTTTATTCCTTTCTCTTGTAAAAAAATAATTATATTCAATATACTTGGATGTTGTTATAATAATGATTCGATATACCCTTACACACACCTACATCTAATTGTTAAAGAACATACCGTTTCTGTGGATGGCGAATTTCTGCCTCACGAAATGATGATTGTTCAACACTCATATAAAACCTTAAAAGGTGGACATTATGATGTCACTATATTTATGTATGATATATAATATGTTTATGTTATCCTTAAGATTCTTTATTTTTTATTTATGGCATAACTTTATGGTTTCCAATATGAGTAAACACGATATTTTCATATTAGGTAGTGCGGACTACCGCCCCCTCAAAGTCATTTGAATCGTTAATGCCATATGTGGGAAGTATAAAGGATGGAGTAAATTGTATTATATATTATATTATAATGGAATTATACTATAACATAATATAATTATAACTTCATCCCATTAAATACCAAATTGAAATGAAAGTAGCGTTCATGCGTACGTACGGCTTACCGTCTCCATGAACGGTGCATTTCATTTATTACCTCTAAAAGTTGTGTAATATTATAAATGAATGTATATACTGTATATATATGATGTATATTATATCTAAATCATTAATATAATTATGGATATAATGAATATTTTACCACATGAACAACATGTAATTTTAAGAAGTTCGACAAAACGACCGTTATTAACATAAATAATTACATAATGTTCATAACATGGTAATAAGTGATATAAAAGGAATAATAAACATGTAAAAGGTTCTTAAGAAATTATAAATTAACTCTTGTTTATTATTCAGGAGGTTAACGGTCGAGTCAAGTCAGACACCATGTAAGGGAATTCTTTAACCCAATTTCCATTCTTTGGGTTAATCTCCTACATTCAAATTATGTCATGATATTATAATATCCTATCTTGTATTTTTACTTTATTTATGTGTAATTATATTAAATACACATAATATATCTTGTTTATTTTAAAAATGATCTTTTGATGGACTTCGTCTCAATATCCTTTCCTTGAGGCATATTTGGTTTTATACAGAACATTCATTTATACAGTGTATAAACCCCTTTGACTTTTAATTTTATTCAAAAGGAATCTTTTTATACGAAGCGTTTTTACTAAACGACAAAAGGAATGTTTTTTCTTATGTATGTGGCAACAACGACTTCTCTGCCGCCATGACTATTATTTGAGTTTCGGCTTCCACTATAAGTCATAACTTTTTTTTAAAAGAAAAATAAATACCGTGTTTTACTTTTCTTTTATTTTGGCCTTGAAAATGGTTTTGATAAAGTTTTTATTATATCAATGTGTTGTATTAATATCTTGTGATTGATGTGTGGAAATATTATGTTTCCTTTATGCATGTTTTATGTGATACAATTATGTTATGGTTTATGATATGTTTAAACCTGTTCATAAGAGGAACGCATTGGACTTAATAAGTGACGGGTGGAGCCCGCTATAGCTCCTTGATGCATCAGCAGGTCTCATGAGACAAACTCGTGTCTTGGCACGAGGCCTTGACAAAATCATATTTGTGGTCTTGGCATGAGGCCTTGGCTGTAAGGTTATGATAGTCTGGCATTATGCATTCCATCATTATGAAAGTGGTTATTGATATTTCATGTGATTATTCAACCAGTAGAATATCCATGTGAATAAGTAAATGGAATTATCTAATTTTACTTTTGCATATTTATTTGAAGTTCAAGTTTAAAAGGATTTTGTTTTAGTTATACATTACCTTAAATGTTTATATTTATTTATGAAAGCTTCCGCTATATTGTTATCCTTACTGAGCATCTGAGCTCACCCCTTTCAATGTTTTATTTTTTCCAGGATGTGAAGAAGTATATTATGAATGACCTGTAGGGATAGTATGAGGGGATATGAATACAAAATGTTGTTGTATTTTTGTTTTAATTTATGATGCAATGTAAGACTTATGAATGTATCTAGTGTTTCCACGGCTACTAATCTAATTGGTCTTTCGAGACTAGATCTTTTGTGATCATGCCAATGTTATGCAATAATACAACGACTCTGGGTAACTGGGGTTGGGGTGTTAATAATTATATAAATACGTAGGTTGCTATACAAATCATAATCCCCCATAAATAAGAAACTACACACCATTGATGAGTCTCCAGTTGATGTTGATATAAGTCCCCTCACAGTGTGAGGTGAAATTATTATTGTTCCTACCTTAGTTAATAAATTATTTGATATAGGTTCCTTTCACTCATCCATGCCTATCAAAATGTTATATCTTTTAAAACATCTAATGTAACTAATGCCATCAGTTATGGAATTCGTGACATCTCTAGAAAATAAAATGGTCATCGGTTTCAATATACTTAATTCTTTTTCCTCTTATAATACATGGATATGGTTTGGGATTTTAATGTTATTGTATTGGACCTAGTATATTTTTTTAACGGTATGGATTGATTGATTTCACACATGAAAAGAATTGTTTTTTAATGTTGATTGGAATGGTTTATAAGTTAAGTGGAAAACCCTTATGTTTTTCAAGGTTGGTGGGTCCCAAGGTCTATTCAGGTGGAAACTCATGTTTTGGGGTTAGTATTTTGATTTTTTTTCTCTATAGTCTACCTTTATAAGGTTATTAATCCACCTCAGGTAATCAATGAGTTTCATGAATTGTTTTTATGACTTCTTGGGTTTTCCCCTAGAGTGGGAGGTGGATTCCTCAACTGAATAAGTGTCAGGAACATAGATAATAATATTTTCATCATACCATATGGTTCCAAATGAGTTAATAGTGTTGAAAATTCAATTGTATGAATAGTTTTTTAGGTATTTAGGTTTTATTTGTGTCACCTTGGTTGGACCTAATTATTTGTAATAGGAATGTAGATGAAACTCTAGTCTTGTATGAAAATTATTAAAAGCTTAATCATGTAATAATCAATAACAAATATGACCTTCGATGCATTGATTATTTGTATTATTAGTTGAATGGGGCAAAGTGGTTTCCAAATATTAATCTTTGTTATGTTTTTCACCAGCTCATAATAATTAATTCAGATATTCTTAAGACTCCTCTCAAAAGTAGTTTTGTCTATTTCGTGTAACATGTGATTATTTTTGGTCTTAATAGAACTCCTTCTATCTACATGGAATGGATGAAACTGATTTTCCACCAATATATTGAAATATTTTATATTGTTCATATGGATTAAACTTTTTCTTATTAGGATTCCAAATAAGATCATGGATTTCAATTGAAACCTATTTTGGGAATATGAAGTGATTTCTATCTTTATAAAAAATTAAAGAATTTGCAATTTTGGATTTAAGATGTTCTAATCAAGGGACATGTGATCCTAGAACATAGTATCTGCATCAATCCTAAAAAAGCTTGAAAAATAATGTCATGAAAAATGTAACATAATTTTATTGAGATTCATATTATGGCATCCCACCTTTTTATTAAATAAATATTTCAATACATGAAACAAAATACAGAATCTTATATTGTTTATTTTATTACAAATTATGAACGTAATAAATAAAAACAAATATACAAATACACATGATACGATTATTCATGGTATCACCCTAATTTACTTATACTGCATCTCGTAACCTTGGTATTAACATCAAAGGAAATAGGTGAGCATGATCCTAATTAGTGAATAAGAAATGTATACATATAGCATCAGATCATGAGGAAAATCAATAACAACATGAATTATAAGAATATAAAATGATCAACAGAATTTGTGGAATATCATAGAAATAATATCATAATTCATAACATGGTTATATGGATACACAGTTTAAATGATACATTCATAATAATATCATCGAGGTGTCAGAAAGGAATATTATGAATTTTATTCATCAAGGGATCATAAAACACATCATATCTGGATATTAAATTCATCAACCAATGTAATGAAATGCCTTAATGGTGAAATATTCATATGTATTAATTTCATGTGATCCAAATTGATCATAATATACTATTTTTTTAATAACTTTAGGAGAATAAACTATGAGTCTCATTAAAATGTACACGTAAGTGCTTAATGGTGTGGCCATAGAATAATATTTAACCCCAAGAAAATGAAGTTGGGATCAGAATATCAATATCCCCATATTAATAAATTTTATTAACATCTTGGGGAATTCACTTGGATAAATGAATTTTTTGGATATTCATAATATTATAATTTCTTGTGTAAAAGGGAAAAATTTCAGAATTCTATTCGATAGCTTGATGGGTATGAATCTTGAATTTAGAAAAGGGTTAAATGAGAGAGAAAAAAATTCTCCATTTGAATAATATAATTTTGCAGTAAGTGTATGATCAAAATAATAATAAGAGAAAATAAAATTCCCTATAGAATACTTCCAAAAAAATAATAATTACATGAATGAAAAAGAAGATGGTGAGAATTCCCTTACCATGAAGAGATGCATTTAAATCATGAGGATGAAATCTTGTAGGGTTGGGGAAACCATTGGGGACTCTTTGGGAGAAAAAATACCTAAAAATGCATGGTGGATAAATTTTCAGTTGAGCTTAAGTGTGAAATTGGATTGGATTTATAGTAGGTAATTGTTTAATAATTCCCATATAATTGTATTAGAAATTTAGGTTGAGGAAATTGAAAAAACAATGTATTATAGATGGGTTCTTCCCATATATTTTGAAATTTGAGTAATATATTATGATATTTAAAACTGTAAAAATAGAAAACCATTTTTTATTACATCCTTAGACATGGAAAATTAAATTTTCCACAATGTAATGTTTTTAAAATCAAAATTTTCTTTGTTAGACATTGAAAATCACTTTTAGATTTGAAATTTACTAAAACATATTAAACTACTTAATGTTAATAAAATAACACATTTTTAGTCATTGAATATGGTAAATTAATTATTATTACATTATGAAATATTTTTTTTCATAATACATACTGAAAACCCATAATAGAATTATTACTATTTACTGAAAAATATAACATTTTTTTAAATTATCAAAATTTCACCGTAACTAAATTTTGATTTATGGATTCATTATATAATGTATAATGTATTAAATAAATAATATATATATATGATAATTATTAATTTTAAATGTAAACATCTGTATTTATTATAATATAAGCGTTTTTAAGACTAAAATTAATGGCACTTATAAAATTATATTGTTATTTTTAATTAAATAATAATATTTTTAAAGACTATCTAATAAAAAAAAATTATTTAGAATACCTGATCTTATATAAAAGAGAATAAATATTTTTAAATACATAGTTATGTTTTATTTTTTTTTCTAGAAACACATTTTCCAAATATATCTTACATAAACATTTATTTTATTTAACAAAATTATTCTAAAAATTGTATTTATTGAATAAGAACTTTATTTATAAAATGGAAATTACAATTTAAGAAACTAATACATTGACATGTGACCCCTTATTAAAATTTTAATCACTCCATGGTTAGGGTGTGCAGTGGATCTTGTTTCATGCAATGGATCTTCTATCTTTGATCAGGTGGTAACATATATTAACTTGAACATATCTCTTGTGTGATTATATTTAGGCTTTAATTATTGAATCTAGGTTTGAGATTGGTCAAGAGTCAACCCTTATGATGTTATCTCCCTCCCACGTTCTAACAAATGGTCTTCAAACTACATAAATCTCCAGGTTAATACTGTTGATTTACCTTTATTCATTAATTATCCTTTTTCATTTCTATGGTGGGGGTTTTTGATATGTAGTTTGTTCCTTGGATATGATGTTTCTATTTATTATCCTTTTTTTCTCCTAAATTTTACTTTATTAATATATTTGGGGGTCCGAGCATTCCATGTTCTATGTGTTCTTCACCTCGTTATGTTATATTTTCATTTTCTAAGATGTTATTCTATTTACTAATCTTTTGTTTCATTTCAATTTTGTTTTCCATTGCAGAAATGATTTTAACAGATTGGGTTGATTGATATTTCACAATTTTAGATTTCCTATTTGATATTTTTTTCCCAATTGTAATGTGTGGAATTTTAATTGGTTTCATAGCTGAAAAATTTAATGATCCTTAATAATGAGATATGGTTTTTGGGTTCCTTTGTATTTCATGTGGGTATAAAACAATATGATGTAACACACATTTGATTAAGAAACAAACATCATTTAATAATCCTTGTTCATAAGATTTTTTCCCACCTTAGAAATTTTATCCCCAAAATTTCAACTCATATTCTCAATTAATAATAGGTTATATTACAAATATTTCATTTGTTCATCCTGTTCTAATGTCTTGTATTCATACTTATGGTACATCCACAACACTTTAACAAGGTGAGTTGTCTTTTTTTTTGTAGAAATGTGTCTCCATGTTAAAATATCTCCACAAAATGGTCCTCATAATAGAGGTCATGTTCTATGTGTACCACCTTCAAATGTAGTACATGTGAAGGATTAGTTATTTACTTCTTCAAGAGAGATATATAGAATAAATTTTGAATTGATCCAAATATGGGGGACGTTCTAGTCAATATGACACTCTTCATATGTGATCAAGGATTTCAATGGGCCAATTCACCTACAAATAAGCCTCTGTTTATTCCTAAATCGAATGACTCTCTTCCATGGTGATATCAAAAAGAAAAACATTTTCTCTAACATCAAAATCCTCGTCCATTTGATGGTTTTTATCATTACCCTTTTTCCATATATGATAATCTTCTATATGTTGCAGGATGGTATAAACCATTTATATCATCTCATGTTCATGATCATGAACTAGTAATGTTCTCATCTCAAATTCATGCCAAAGGTAGTAGTTCTACATCAAATCCTTTATATATATTTATAGGGTTCTATTTGAATACTTGAGTGGATTTTATTGTTGTTTTAGAACCCAATTAATGGTTGGTGTTGGTCCTATACACCTTTATTTTCCAGGGAGTATGTCTTCAGTAGGTCATTAAGATTATGAATATTCTATTAAAATTGGACATCAGTATGGGCATGATAGTCTATATTGAAATTCAATTTAGTATTTAGAGAATGTGGATGACTTGCAAAAAATTAAGATGTAAACCTTGAATCATGATAAAAAAACACTTAAATTTTCACCACATATGGCTTCACCACATTTTTTATGTGTATCATGGAAATTTTTCCAAGAGATAAATCATCCAAAATAGTAATGAATGGATAGTGTTTGTGTGTCAATCCACTATAAAACTTATCAAATTATTTATTTATGATGTTCTTTATAGACTAGAGATGATATAGATTATGATATTGTACCATTTTTATATCAGTATGGGTAGTGGTTGAAATACCCCTTTAGTAAATTGTCCAGTCTTACTTCACTATTTTAAATACTAAACAACTCTTTGGGTAGTTATAAATCACCATTTTCAAATAATCTGACCAATAATGATCTCAATGATTCATATATATTTATGTTCTTTCATAATATATATAGAATGTTGAGTTTTGAAATTCACCCATAAACTACTTCATTATTTCCAGGATATAGGGCACACATAGCATTTTATATAATTTTATTACATCTTCATGATCAATATTGAACACATGAAACATCCAATTCTTCACATCCTCTATCTTCTTTTGTAGAAAAGTATATTATATTTGAGATCTATCAACCTTCTATAGTAATGATGTTTGGGAAGTAATTTGGGAAAGGATTGATGATGTCAATTCCCTTATGTTTCCCACGTCCAACCTTACTGGGTCCTTTATTAGTGGATCTCATGGAATCCTCAACATTTCTATTATAGCAGGGTCTTTCTTACATAATATACTAGTTAATATTTTTTCAATTCTAGAGTGATAATGAATTGAATATTCACAGTCTTTAAAAATTACAAGAAATCTATATTGTCTCAAGTCAAATTATATTTTAATGGATTTATAGTTCATACTTTGGTGGTCAATATATATATCACATTTTCTCCAATAATTATAGTGTCTCCAATCTTTACTAAAAATGCATCTAATTCCATGTCATTTGTCAGATATTTATTCTCATTATTTGTTAACTATCGAGACGTATAAGCAATCACCATGCCAATTTTCATGAGTATTCACTCAATCCCTTACAACTATGAATCACTATAAATAATGAATACTTATATGAAAATTGATAGAGTTATCATACATGAAGTAACCAATACATTATTAAAATAATTGAATCATTCAGTACACTCTTTTTTTAGGTGAACATATCACCTTTTATTGGTTAACTTGGTTAGTGGATTAGAAGGACATGATTGGTTTTTGACTAACCACCAATAATATCCTGATAATCCAAGAAAAATATGAATCTTAATTACTTTTTTTGGAATGGGCCACTCCTCTATAGCCTTTTTCTTGGTAGGGACAACTGATATTCTTTCATAAGTTACAATTTCCCCTCAGAATGATTCTTTTTATAACCAAAATTCACATTTCTAAATATTCCAAATAGCTTCTATATCCTTAGAATTTTTAATATATCCTTTATATATTACTAATTATCCCCTCAGCTTTTGGAATATATCATAATGTCATTGTTGGACTCTTTTGATTTTATCATGTTGGAATGCTAATAGATCATGGAAATTATGCTAATCAGGTTTAAATCAGGTTTGGAGTTTGTTGTCTTCTTATGATTCCATTCTTAGTAGATCTAATTTATAATCTCACAAATAATTATTAATCATGTTCTATTTTGTATTATAATACCAATAATTAATTTTAATCCATTATATGAATATTACTACTAAATATTGTTTACAAATATTTGGATAATCCTACGAGACAGTAAGTCTGCTTGCGCTTCTAGATTTTGGAAAAGACCCTAAAAATGTAACCCTGAAACCGTAATGCTGATATCGTGACCTTGACACTGTAACCCTGATACTGTGACCCTGACACCGTAACACAGATATTGTAATTCTGATAATGTGACTCTACCACCAAATAAATTATTAAAAAAGGACTAGACACTACTATCAAATACACCATGATCCTAATATTGAATTTGTGCTACCGGTTCCAGATGTCAACATAGTTGTGGAATTGGGACTATTTCACTTATTAATGGAAAAGAAGAGGACATTGTTTCCAAGTGATATCTTTTCAAGAAAATTGTTACACTATTCTTTAATATTTTTTTCATTTTCAATTAAATTTCAAATATTTATATTTGTGTTATTTAATGGTACTGAAATTATTAATTTTTCATTGTAGACATGTTACCTGAAAGTATGAGGTAATAGGTACAGAGTGCATGCATCCTGGAAGCAACAAAAAGTGCTCCCTTAATTAAAAAAAAGATAGACATAGATCATAAGAGATTGACAAGAGGTAATTTGAAAATCTAACTCTAGAATAAAATAATATACTGCTGATGAACAGACGAAGTACTCTCGATCACTGAAGGATGAACTAACATAGATCAGAGCATCAAACATCATTGTAGTACTAACTCAGAGAAGAACGTGGGCTCAATAGATCACATTATAAGACTAGAAACTAGAGCCCCATACTTGAGATACTTTGTTTTCACAATATTACTTTGGAACCACATCTAAGACATCCTAAAATTCTAGAGCTGCATAGAATAACACTCAAATCACATCTATCCCTTTCTAATCATATATTTTTTCTTGTATACTACTTTTTCAAATTTTTTAGTAGTGTGTGTCTGTATCAATGTACACACTCTCTCCTGTATTAAATAAGAGGATATAAGATATCCCCTCTCTAGTATTTTTCTACAATTTCCTTCACCCATGCATAACTTTGGAAGTGGACCTACGTGACCTGGCTGTTCATTTTCCACGTAGAACTTTCATAAATGTAATGTTCCATGGAATGTCTGTGTACTGTTGATTTACTCTGGTCTTAGTTTTGGATCAATCCCTTATCTATATAGACAACATGGTGTTATGTGATAACCAAGTAGATTGGATTAAGTCTCTTCATGAGAATGAACAACTTTTTTATCCACTTTGTCTTTTAATTAGGTTTTTCTATGCATTACATTATATTTTAAAAAACTAAATTTTGCCTTGATAGTTAGTCTTGTATTATAGATAAAACTATTTTTCCCTATTGGATTTTCTTCAAAAGTTGTATCAATAACTCACATTGATATTACTGAGAATTAATCAATCTTCTGAGAGGTTATTTTAATAGTTAAACTATTATAACTGTATTACCTTAATTAACTGGCCTATATTCATTTTTATTGTTGAATGTTTCTAAGAGAATTTTGTAACATAAATTTTTATATATACTCTATTCACACCAACACCCTTTATTGAGTACTCTACTTTGACCATCATTGTTATTAGATGAGTTTATTCTGGTTAATTAATTTTTTTATAATAATTCAAACTGTGATTTTATTTGTACTTTAAAGATCTGTAATTTTTTTTAGTTTTAAATTTCTATCTCTTTAAAAGTATTTAATTATTATGGATTAGATACTAGATGATACTTCTATAAATAGACCTCCATGTTTTCAATGGAACCAATTTTGTACAATGTAATATTAAAATAATAATGCACTTAGAAAGTATGATTTATGATATTTGGTGTTCGATTATAGATGCCAATAAGATTCCTGATTCAGCTAGAACCACTTGGGATAACCCAACTAAGGTGGAATTTAAAAATAACTATAAAGAAATTAATTCCCTATATTCTTCCTTAGGAGATGATGAATTTATTTGAATTTATTCTTGTAAAACTACCTAGGAAATATGGGACACTCTCCCTCCTTCACATGAGGGAAACACTAATGTGAATGAAATGACAAATAATACTTATACTATTAAGTATAATAACATATAAATGAATCATTATGAGCCTAGTTATGATATGTATCTGAGGCTCAAATTAATTGTAAAGACACTGATCACTCTCAGAGGAGAAGTTACAACCAACGATCCATGAGGATTTTACGATTCTCACCATAGAGATGGAGAAGATCATTTTTCTCCATTAGAGAATCATGTGACATCGACCACCTACCTATCAAAGAACTCATTGGGAAAATAATGATTTACTAATAAGATTTATATGTCAACAAGTAATAGGGGGATGGCCCAAAAAAATTGTGGATTTTAAGACCACTACCTCTTAACACAATGAAAAGCAGAAACTCAAGCCTATGTAAAAATTTCCAATAGTGAAAAATCATCACCCGACATTGATGAGGAGATAGCTCTAATGGCCAGAAGAATCATAAAATTTCAAAAAAGGAATAAATATTTCATAAATCTTAGCATTAAAGGTATATATGATCAAAATGGATGCTTGTAGAATAATTGGAAAAGAAATGACAAGTACGATGAGATTGTATGTTATGAATGCAAGTGAAAGGGACATGTAAAGGATTAATATCCCAAGATATAGTATAAAAAAGAAATATTAGGACAAAGATAGAAATTATAAAAATGCAATGAATGAAGCATGTAATTATTCTAATGATAGTTCAGGTGACTCAGAGTCTTCACATGATTAACAGGACAACAAAGCTAATATATGTTTCATAATAGACATGTTTGAGGTAATCCTAGAACCTCTTGTAGAAAATTACTATTATTATTTAGATGAAATTGTTTCTAAAAATATTTCTAAAAAAGAAATGTTTGAGTATGGAAATATTATTGAAGAGACCTATAATGAACTAAAATATAAATACATGTCTTTATTGAGACAGTATGCTCTCACATATACTGTTAAATCAGAAATTCCTATTAAAAAAGAGAAAAATGTTCAATTAATGATAGAAAATAATGAATTAAAGATATCTTCTAAGAAATTGAAATGCTACCTTGAAATTATTACTAATGGTAAAGATATCTTGGTATAAATTCTAGTTAAAATTTTTTTCCCATAAATACACTACTAGTATTGGATATAAACCTGGTAAAAGAAATTTTGGAAAAACCAAATTTTCTCGTAATCTAGAATATATATCTATTTTACTACATCAGTAAAACATTCTTCTAGTAAAAAATTTGATACATCCTATATTGTTTCAAATATTTAAGAATGAAATAATTTTTATTTCTCATATATTTTACATAATTCTTATAAGAAACCAATGAGGTAGATATAGATTCCTAAATCAATAGTAACTAATATTACTAGACCCAAAAAATAAGGATTCCAATGTCTATTAAAATTTCAAAATTTTGTAGGAAACATAATTGAAGAGATCATATAAAATCTAATGGTACATGGAAAATGGGTGTTCAAGACACCGGCATGATATTATCCAATTTTCAAGAATATAATAAAGATTGATGGTGGGCATGTCATTTATGGTGACAATGCTAAAGGAAAAATCATTAGCCTAGTCCAAATCGGTAACTCTAACTCAAGTTAAAATTTCTAAATTAATTTTTGTTGTTGGACTGAAATATAATCTGATTAGTATTTTACAACTATGTCATGATGAATTTCAAGTTAAATTTTAGAATAATGATTGAAATTTTTTTAATTCTAAAAATTAATTAGTATTTTATACATTATGAAATGAAAATATATATTCCACTAACATATATTCTTTAGTTACCAAAAATTGTTCATGATTAAATGTATTTCACAAAGATTCTTAGCATTGGAATAGAATAATATGATTCTACAATATTCACTCCTTTAGAAAAATAACTAGAAATTTTTTATTCAAAGAACTACCAAAACTAGTGCTTCCAAATAATAATTTGTGTAATTCTTGTCAAAAGTGATAGTGACAAAAAAATTCCTTCAAAAAAAAGGGTGAAGTCTCAACATCTTATCCTCTCAAGATAGTTCCAAAGGGTTTTTTTGGACCATCTGGAGTTTCTATTTTAAATGGTAAGCACAACGTTTATGTTCTTGTAGATGAATTTTCTAGGTATACTTGGACCTTATTCTTGGCTCAAAAAAGTGAATTCTGTTCTCATTTCAACAAGTATGATAAAACTAAAGAAAATATTTGGAATAATATAATAAAATCTCTAATATATTATCATGGTGGTGATTTTTAAAATCAGTATTATGAATCATTTTGCTCAAAAATGGCTACAGTCACAACTTATCTACTTCTAGAACTCCTCAACAAAATGGAGTTGTAGAAAGAAGAAATATGACCTTGTAAGAAATTTCTAGAACAATCCTTAGTGAACATGACATAACTATTTATTTTTCAGATGAAGCTACAGATACAACATTCTAAATTATTTATAGAGTTTTGATTAGACATATTCTTAAATAAACACCATATAAGTTGTTGAACAATAGAAAACCCAATTTGAAATACATCAAAGTATATGGTTTCAAAGTCTATGTCATTAATAGAAAATAAAATATTAAAAAAATTCCATCCAAGAGTGATGAAATAATATTTAAATGATATTAAATCTCTAGAAAAGATAAAAGATTTTTTAACAGAAAAACTAAATGTGTGGAGGAATGTGTCCATGTCATGTTTGATGAGACAAATCCATATTAGCCAAAGTACTTTCAATAGAATATTTAGAATTATGTGTCAAATATAGATGTCAATGCTAAACCATCAAACCATCTTATAAAGGAATCTCTTAAAACATCCAGTTTTTTAAATTCTCTATGTTCGAGCCATAATGAACTCGATCCTGTTAAAGAGCCTGAAATCACTAGAACTAATTTTTATTGGGATGTTAACACTCTTAAAACCCATCCTTTATATTCTTTCTCTATAGATTTAGATAAAACAACACAATATAGATATTATCTTTGAAATCATGATGAAAATAAAGCTTTCATGTCACAACGTATAGATAAAAACATCAATGATTCTATCAATTATGAATTTTGGGTGATGACTATGAAAGAAGAAAATAATAATTTTGAAGTAAATAATGTTTGGAAACTTGTTAATAGACCCAAAGACATTTTTACCATAGGTAATAAGTGGATTTTTAGAAATAAATTATATGAAATTGGTAAAATAGATAGAAATAAAGCCATATTGGTTGCAGAAGCCTATAGTCTAGAAGAATGAATTAACAATGAGGAGACCTTGGAACTCCTAGCTAGACTTGAATCCATTAGAATATTTCTTTAATATAAAAAACATCTGAATTTTAAACGATATCAAACGGATGTCAAGATTTCATTCCTATATTCTCATATAGCTAAATTGTTTTTGTTTAACAACCCTTGGTTTCAAAAATCATCACTTTCCAAATCATCTTTTTAAATTATCAAAAGATTTTTATTGTTTAAAATAATCTCCAAGGGCTTGGAATGATAGAATAAGTACTTTCATTATTTCCAAAAGTTTTACAAAAGGTATATCTGATCCAAATCATATTATAAAAGGAATTTCAATTGATTTTTTAGTAGTTCAAATTTCTGTAGATGATATAATATTTTGATCTTAAAAAAATTATTTATATATTTAGATTTCGAAAATAATGAAAAATTAATTTTAAATGAGTTTAAGGGGTGCACTAAAATTATTTCATAGATTTTAATCCATTATAAATAATGATGTTATTATTTTAAATCAATGAAAATGTACTAAAGATATTCTAATTAGTTGTGGATTAAAAGATAGTAAATTTAGTGATAATCCAATGAGTGGTACTTTTAAGATGGATCTTGATGATGATGGAAAATATATTCACCAAACCACTTACATAGGAATGATTGGAAGCTTAATCTAGTTAATTTATAAACAACTTGATATTATGTTTAGTGTATGTATTTTTGATATCTTTCATGCAAACCCTACATATTTACATTTAAATGTTGTTAAAATGAATTTCAAATACCTCAATCATAGACCCAATCTTGGACTGTTATATCCTAGAGGAAAATCATTTGAATTAGTAAACTATTATAAAGATTAGTTGGGTGGATGTAAGTTAGGAAGTAAGAAAATAACCTCTAGAACATGTCACATTTTAGGCAAGACTCTAGTGTCATGGTGTAGTAGGAATCAAAACTCTGTTGGATAATCTAATACCTAAGCTGAATACATTACTTCAGGTAGTTGTTGTGAAAACATTATGTGGATGAAACACACATTACTACACTATTGATATCAATTCAGAAATGTACTTATAAATTGTGACAATACAAGTGTTATTAAAATTTTAAAGAATCATATTTTACACTCTTGATGAAAACGATTTTGATGTAAGACATCACTTTTTGAGAGACCGCTATCCAAAAGTTGATATCATTTTAGAATTCATTGGAACTGACCACTAGATTGATGATATATTCACTAAACCATTATATTTCAAAATGATAAATTAGATCATACATGAATTAGTGATCATAAGTCTTATGTAAAAGGCTTACGGTCTTGAACATACAATTTAAATATTTACAGTTTCACATGTTACTATTTCACACATATTGTTTCACTTTTATGATCTCACATGCTACAGATTTGTAACTACTATTTCACTTTTATGGTCTCATAGGGACTTCCTTACACTTTCCGTCTTGTTATTACGATCATAATATTTGTTATCAAACCGTAATAATGACACACTAATGACCAGTTATTGTCTCAGAGTAATGACATGTATGTTTTATTTATTTATTTATTTCATGTACCATTGTATCTAATATTTTACCTTAACAAATGTTTTTTAGGACGTTTGGACTTCTTAAATGGTAAAAAACCAGATATTTTTCACTTCTCTCTTCACTCAAGCTTTTCTCTCTCAAAACTGAAGCCTTTTTTCATTCCAAATCTCATGCACTCCTTCAACTCCTTATCCTTCTTGAACCCAACATTTTATTCCCAGAATGAAGTGACCCTCTTCCACGACTCATGAGAATCGAAGGTCTCACAAGAAAGAAAGAAATGATCCATGAATTTCACCTGAAGGACCAATGAATCTTGGTCTTGTTTATAGAATAGTCATGCTTGAAAAGGATATATGTCAGAAGTGGAAACTACCAAGTAAGTCACTGCTCTTGAATTTTCTGACTGAACAGGGCTGGTGGGATTGGTTTACTAAGGATAGTGACCCATAAATCTGAAGCTTATCTTCCACTTAGATAACTATCTTAAGTTCTCCATTGAATCAGAAGATAAATAGGCTGTGAGAACATGGATAAAGGGAAAGAGGTTCATTATTTCATCCAGACTGTGGCCTTTCTGTCTTGGAATAACACATATAGGAATGTGTGAGAATCATCAGTGAGGACCTCCTCCTGCTAGTGATATTTTCTACTTGGATGTATCTCTAGGATGTCTAACTGATAAAATATAGAGAAGAAGGCCAATTACAGTAGAGCTAGATGGAGAAACAAGGCTACTATTAACATTCATTCAGAATATTATCTTCCCCAGGAAGGGAGATTTTGCAACCTTGAAGCATTAATATTTTTTTCTAATATATCTCATAATAAATGAACAAAAAATTAACTTATGTTAGTATATCATTCTTCACATTTGTTAAATGATCAAGAGTACATAGAAATAAACCTCACTGTTTTATGCACAATTTATTACTACTATGCTAGTTTCCAAAGGATTAGTTGGGCTAAATGATGAATTCAATGTGAACAATGAGTTCTATATCTCTATGTATACACTTAGAAGAATGAAAATCAATCGGAATCCATGGAACGTTCTTGGGTGTAATAAAATTAATGTTTGAATGAAAATTTCAATCCCATTGAAAATCCCTCATGACCTAAGAAAATGTGTGACCCGTGACTAGAATCTAATGAGTTTGTGGAATACCCAAGTCAAGAAGCAGAGGATGGAGAAGTTGTATCTATGGATGAAACTACCATTTTAGAAGAGGACAATGGCTTACCTCAACAAAAAGTTGATGAACAAAAAATTGTGATAAAATAATTTATGAAGACATTGTCAATAAAGAAGGAGATGATGTTGGTATGAAAGTGAAAAATGATATTGAGGAACATCTAGAATAACCTATTTCTGGGAATGAAACTATTATTGTGGAAAGGTCTAAAGAACATTTATTGCTATAATTAATCATTTCAGCTAATAAAACAATGTACCAAGACTTTTGTAAAACTAGAACAGAGATGGGTGACCCTGAAATAGATACATGTTTATAAATAGAGAAAGAGACGACGTTTCTCACACTAAGAGCTAACACACTAATTGAGGGGGATAAAAACCCTATTCTAGAATGTACTCAAGTACAATGTTCTTGTGAGACAAATCATATTGAAAATGATTATTAATTCCCTAGGTATTTTGATGTCTCTAACTCTAAATTGGATTCAATGAGAAGAATTGGTGTCACAATAATTTTTCAATTTTTTTTTCTCTTCCTAGAGTGACACCATATATGGAGCCCGAAGCTATTGTGGTTTCTGAACCATATATTGCAAAAGAATTTCCATGCTTTGTATTCCATGAGGGCTTAAATATGTTTGGTTAAAATATGGTGGTTGTATTTGAGAATATTTTGATATCTCAAAATATTCTTGTAAATCATATAAGTGAACATGATGTATGCTTGAATTCAGAGAAACTTATATTTGAAACCCAATCTCATTTGTTGTATGAAATTCAAGATGTAAGAATTGAAAATCAGTTGTTAAGTCAGGATGTGGAATATTTATGGTCATTGGTTGAGGAACTGAATAAAGGGTTAGAAACATATGAGCCCGTATTACTCAATTCATCACCAATGATTCTAAAAAGATAGATAAAAAGGATGAAACATTGATCCAGCCATGTTTGGTCATTGTTGTTGAGATAATAATTGCAAAAAATGACATGATGGAAAGGGAAATTTGAAAATTGGCATCCTCCATCTATTTGTTGCCTGATATTATCAAGGACTCTATTGAGATTATTGGCATGAGTATTCATGCCGCTTCTACAGGAATGTCAGGTCCTTCCTCCTCAACTAAGCCTAATCAGTCATCTTAAATATTAGAAATTGTAGTTCTATGATGGTTATTAAAGAAGAGCTTAAATCCTTGGAAATACCATCCGTTTAAGAATTCCTATATAAAATTTATGAAAAACAATGAGCATGACTATTTCATTGTTTGACTATACTCTATGGACGCTTCTACAGCCTATGTTGAGATTACAAAGAAGGTGGATTTATACTTCAATGGGATTTATATTAAACATGAATTGAAAATTCATTTCAAGTACCCTGTAGTGAATTTAAAAATGCCTCCTGTGACTCAAGAGTTTTAGGACCATGTGAAGATAATGGAATAGTTCACACCTACCATGAAGAAGTTTACAGTGAATAAAAATGATTTTGAAAATTCTATGTAATATGGAGGTGAATCCATCACTGATTTTATCAATTTTATGAATCCCTATCTCTACATGCAAGTAACATCTATAGTGGCTCCTATAGAAACTCCCTTGAGGCCTGGTTCCACCTTTTCTTCTATATACACCTTTGCTCCAGCTACCACGTCTATATATTAGGATCATAGCCATATCAAATATGTCATTCGTGAGAAATCCATGCCTTGTTCATTGACTAAACCCATTATTTTAACTTCTTTTTTTGAAGTTGTTCCTCTTCCTGCTCTCACCATTGGATCACTCGTAGCTACCACCTCCTCTTCTCCTTCTATGGATCCTTTTGTTAATTCTTCCAAGGTAAAAGAGAAGTCAACTACCTATAAATATAAGTGAAGGATGTCTATTTGATAAGGGTGTTCTCTATTTTTTACTATGTCTTTAATAAAATCTATCTTATTTTTTAATAGAATGTGCTTTATTGAACTTTGATTTTGTCCTTACACTTATTCATTTCTTATTTTTTGCTACTTATTTTCTTTTTGATAATCCCAAAAGGGGGAGGAAAAAGAACTTATTTATTCACATTGTAGACAGTTCATACTAGTTCATACATGCAATGACTTTTGATAATTAAAAAGGGGGTGTATTGTTGGAATCCTCCTGTTTGATAATGTTTTAATGCTCACAAATCTGGAAAATAATGCATATTATGTTAATCGTGTTTAAATCGTGTATGGAGTTTGTTGGTCTCTTTATGATTACATACTTAATAGTTCTAATTCAGAATCTCACAAATTATTCTTAATATTTTTCTACTGTGTTTTATTATACGAATAATTTGATATAATACATTCTGTGAATATTAATACTTAAGACTGTTTGCAACTTTTTCTCTAAGTCTGCGAGATAGTATGTCTGCTTCAAGTTCTGGATTTTGGCAATGTCCCTAACACCATAACCCTGACACCACAATAACGATACTATGACCCTAACACCACAACCCTTATACTGTTACCCTGACACCATAACGCTGATACTATAATTATGATACCATGAATCAAACACCATTCACCATTTTAACATAGGAAAAGACACTGCTACTAGAGACATCGTGATCCTAACACCACATCTATGCTACCCGTTCCAGATGTCAATGCAGTTGTGGAACCGTGACTGTCTCACTAATCAATAGAAAAGGAGAATACATTGTTTCCATGTGATATCGTTTCATTAAAAATTGTGACATAATTCATTAATTTTTTTTATTTTAAATTTAATTTATAGTTATTGTATTTGAGTTATTTCACGATACTAACATTATTAATGTTTCTTTATAGACATGTAACCTGAAATTATGTTGTATGAGTGAAGAATACACACATCTTGTCGCCTCTAACAATTGCACCATTAATTAAAAAGAATATAAGTGTGCCTCAATAAAGATAGAGAAGTGAGCATTTGAAATGCTTACCCATGCATGAAACAATATACTGCTGATAAACACATGTAGAACTCTCAAGACCCAAAGTCTTAAGTAAAATATATTAGAGCCTTAAAATTCTTTTTAGAACCAATTTAATGATAAAAATGAGCCGCATAGCTCAGTTCATCAAATAGGAAACCAAAGCACCAGACACGTGACACTGTATTTTCACATGAGAACATAGGAATCACATTTGCGAAATCCTACAAGTCCAAAGCTGCATATAATAACACTAAGAGAACTTCTAACTCTTTCTCATCATATTTTTTTATTTTGTAAGTCATTAACTACTTTTTGAGTAGTGTGTGTATCCATATTAAAACACATAATATCTTTAACATTAAACTGGTGGATACAAGATATCCCCTCTCCAATATTGTTCTACTCATTACTTCACCCACACATAACTGTGGAAGATGTCATCCATGACATTGATGTTCATTTTTCATACATTTAACTTTTCTAGAGGTCGTGTGACCTAGATAGTATGTGTACTATTTTTTAAACCCTATCTAGGGTGTGGATAAATCTTTATTCTATAGAGATTTCTTGGTGGTAGGAGATCACTAAGTGGAGTGGATTAAGTCTTGGCATGAGATTTAACAACTTGATTTATCAGATGTGTCATTAAATTTGGGTTTTCACCCCTTTACTTTATATTTCAGAAAACTAGATTATACATTGATATTTAGTCTTGGATATATGTTATAACTATTGTCCCTACTAGAGTAGCTTAAAAAGTTGTATCATTAACTCACATTGATATTACTGGTAATTAATCAATCTTCTGATATGTTATTTGAATAGTCATACTATTATAACTGTATTACAGTTATTAATTGGCTTATATTCATTTTTATTAGGAAATATTATTTAGTAAACATTTTAGAAAAAGTTTTTATAGATACTTAATTCACCCATGCCCCCTCTTGATTACTCTACCCCGACCAATAATATTTAATAAAAACTATATTGATTTTTTCATGATAGTTCTTAAATAATATATTCATCAATTCATTATATATAGTAGGATCACTAGTCAAGATGAAGTCCATAATAATTAACTCATAATCCCCATATAATTATTAGATGTTTGTCTTTACAATAACATCATTCTTCAACCTTAATTGATGAAAACCAAATCGGAGGTCTATCAAGAGAAATATTTTATAATTAAGAATCCATTCAAATAAATCATCAATCCTTGGAACAATGTACTTTTCTTCACATTCTTACTAGTAAGTTATCTATACTAAACGGATAGCCACATTGATCCACACTTCTTCTTAATAAATAGAATATGTTCTCCCCAAGGATAAACATCTTGTTAGATATATTCCTTCTATGAATGATCATTATGTTTTTTATTTAATTCCACATAATCGACATTTTTTTTCTTTATGGGGCCATTGATATTATCTAGAAGACATGTATGAGTTTAATTGATAACTCATCATCTTTTTCTGTGATAGGTTTAAGAAACTCTTCAAGAAATATTTCAATGTATTGATGATTGATAGGGAAATTTTCTATCCTTATACTTTAATATCCTTCAACGCCTTCATTAATCATGTCTATAATAAAGGCTATCAGTGGTGATTCAAGACAAATATAAAACCGATATATATCTTCATTGAAAATACAAGTATTTTTTCCAATCAGGTCTATATAAATTTACATTCTTCTATAGTTGATCTTGGCATTGTACTTAGATATCCATCAAATGCCTATTATAGTGTTGAATTACACTATGAAAATGGATACAAGACATTTTGATGAGATTATACTCCCCAATGTTAATAATGTTGTTTCTATACACTATTGAAGCTCAATTAATCCTTCTAGAAGTATTTAAAGATAACTATAATTATATTATCATAGATATTGATTATATATTGTATGAAAACATAGATTATATAAATGAATTAATATAAATTTAATCAAAAAAAGTAAATTATATATATGGGAGAACAATGAGTTTTGTTTCTAATACTCCATTTGGATCCTCTACAAAAACCTTGATGATTGAGAAATCCCAACCATTATACCTTGGACTTTTTTTAATGTTATTGATAGTTTCCCTCCATTATTATCTAATTTGGACATTGGTTGGAATATTTCTGACAATATCAACACATTAATAAGTGTAATTTTTGTTGAGAAATAACCATATTACATTTTTTTCAGTCTTGATGAGATGATACTTCACCTCACTACATCAATTTTGAGCTATATAACTATCTATTTTTCAAATTTACCACTATATGCTCTTAAGAAATATGATACCTGAATGCTTATACCTTTATTTTTTCACATGGGAAGATTCAATTATGTTCCCACTCTTCAATGATGAAAATTATTCCCTATGTTTTCAACCTTTTCTCCATTATCTTCATTCATCATATGTGACAACTGGATCCCCCAAAACTCAAATTAAACCTTTATATCACTATGAACAATCTCATAATAGCATTCATAATCATGGATTGAAAAATTATACTACAAATGGGTTATGAGTCCACCAAATAATATATCGTCATTTTCTTTAGGATCCATAACATGGATAGAGGTGTATCAAGAAATTCTTGTATAGTTCATTTTATAGCTTTGTAATAATTCAAATTCCTTATAATTTAACTGTTATTGTTTATTCTCATTTTTTATTCTTAATGAACATGAGAAATATTTATCAAAATATATTTTTCCAAACTCTTCCCCCACCCTATATCATCAATCTCCCTTCATGTATTCATGTTTTTAATCAGTTTTCACTATTAATACCATTTTGATTCTATGATTTATACTTATAATGTGACTTTATCTCACATTGAAGAGTGTAATGTAGAAAAATATAATTTCTATAGTGGTAATCCATTATTCAGTAATAATTGGTCAGTTATATCAATCATATTAGGAAAGTTGTTAGTGAATAATTATTAGTTCCCATTATTTATGTGGTACCTCTAATTTCAAACCATTTTTCAAAACGATGCAAAACATAGTGAGAAACATGTCAATTTGAAGAATTATATAATTATAATGGGATTTTATTTCTTAAAATATCCTTCTTAAATATTTTGTTCATTAATATCATATAATAAAAATTAACTTTTCATTATATACTTCACAATGATTCAAAAAAAGATTATGATTAACCAAAGATATCCTCTAGGAGTGCCAAAATAGGTATCCAAAAGGGCCAATTTTTATGCACTAGTTCTCAATATAGTCTGCTCAATACGGTGTTGTCATCTGCTTCCAGTACAACTTTTATTTCCAGAGATACATCAACATTTAGTGTCTGTACATCAATTTATTTTATTGGAATCCATTAACAAAATACAAAAAAATTACGAGGATTTTATTTATATTTTGACTTCTCCCAAGGGTTATTTGAAATTTTCTCAACTCATAATTTAGATAAATAGAAAAACCTCTCTCTGATACTAGCTATTGGATCATGCCTTTTTATAACATATAAAATTCCTTACATGTAAAAAATTTCATAATCTTTTAATGTTTTGTTTATATGATATTAGAAACATAATAAAAAAATTTAAAATCCTATACTAAACCACATGAAATTATTTTTCACATTTAAACCCTAAGTTACATTTATCAAATCTCATAACCATGGGACATAAATCAAAGGAAAGGGGTAATAATGAGACTTGTAATGGACTACGTCATGGAGACATTTTGAATCTGATCATAAGGAGTATTTATAAGAACATGGGGTATGAAAATATAACATGATATAGAGAACATGAGGCATATCAAATAAAAATAACACATTTCATAAAATTTAAATTTTTTTAATGAATTTAAATGATACATTCACAATCAGATAACCAATGTGTTGTAATCAAAATTACCATGGTTACTCACTGTGGTATCGTAAAACATTACATATCATGAGATTAAATTATATACCCATTGCATTGGAGAACTATCAGGGATCAACCTTCATATGTATTAATTTAATTTTATCCATAATGATTATAATAAATAAATCATTAAATTATCAATGGAGATTAAAGTACATATTTCTTATAAAAGCATTCAGTATATAAGTGCTTAATGTATTGACCATAACATCATTTTTATGCCATGAAAATGGAATGTGGGTTTCATAAATTTATATCCCTGAATCAATAAATTATATTAACATATAGGTGAATACCCTTGGAAAATTAAATGGTTTGGGTATTCATAATATAATAACTCTTTATGTAAAAGAGAAAAATTTGGGATGTAAATTCAGCATTATGACCAGTTTGAAACATAGATTTAGAATTGGGTAAAATGGGAGAGAATGACAGTATATAATTGATAAAACATTATTTAATAATTAATGTTATCATAAAATGTATTAAAAACAATGTTACATATACTTTTGAATACAAACACAAAACGAAATAGTTGAAGTGAAGAAAAGATGATGTGGATTCTCTTACCTTGAAGAGTTTCTCCTAATTATTAAGGATATATCCTTGGGTATTAAAAAACACAGAGATACTATTTGGGAGTAAGAAACCATAAATTTATTTAAGTTGAATTTACAGTAGAGGTTATGGGTGAAATTTGTGTGTATTTATAGTGATTGTGGAGGAATTGTTTAATAATTTCAAAAAACGGGTCTTAAAAATATATTTTCTATAAAATGACAATCCATTATTTAACCCGTAAGTTTTACTCATGTATTTGGAATTTTTCTCACATTTAATGATGTTTTAACACATTAAAATGGAACCTCGTGATTTCTAACTTATTTGGACTTGGAAAATTAAATTATCCACAAAGTAATGCTTTTAAAATAAAATTTTCCATTTTTGAATTTGGAATGTCACTTAAATATTTGGAAATTAATTAAAATATATTTAAATAATTACATTTAATAGAATAAGAAATTATATTTCTTGGAATTTTGTTAATTAATTATTATGTTATTATGAAATAAATAATCTTTCATAAAACATATCAAAATCCCAAAACTATATTTTTACTATTCACTAAAAAATTAAATTATTTTATGAAATTATTAAAAATTTAACCTAACATCATTTAAACATGATGATTTAAAATATATAATATATTTTATAAAAACAATCCTATAAATATGGTAATTATAACATTTACAAATAAACAACTTTATTTATTGGAAAAATAGTAGTTTTTATGATACGGTTTTATTTTTTACAATTATAAAATTATTTTATCATTTTTGTTTAAATCATAGGGCATTCAAAGGATATTTCATTAAATTAAATATTTTTTAAAATTCATGATATTATTATAAAATGATATAAATTTTCTGAAAAATATAGTTTTGTATTATTTATTTCCAAATAAACAATTTTTCGAATTCATCTTACTGAAACATATATTTTATTAAACAAAATTATTCTAAAAATAGGTTTTGTGTAATACATTTTTTTGGAAATTAAAATATTTGAAACTAAAGTCTGGACATGTATCCCATTATTTCACTTATGTACGCCCTAACGGAAAGGTGTGCAATGGTGGTAGTTTCATGGGGTGGATCCTTAATGTTGATTGAGTGGTAATTTTCATTCCAATGGCCCGAAGACCTTTATTTTTTTATTGATTTTGATAAACCATATTTCAAGGGGTGAGGTAGAACCCTTAAAAGGCTCATAGGCATAATTATTACATGGCATGTAGGCCTTAGAGAAATTCATTGCTCGTAGGCTTCAAAAATTACATACAACCAAGACTAACTACTTAGAACTGCTCCTCCAGAGCATCTTCACTGTGAAATCATCTCTCCACATTCAAATGGATGTTCGGATAGGATTTCCCATGCATGAACAGGCTTTCCTAATGGCAGGTGTCATACCGTCTCATTCTTGCAATCTATTTTGCTTCTGTTATGGTGAATGCTCCTTACTCCTCCTCCTTCTGACATTTGTTCCTTGTAAGTTGTTTGGTATGAATCTTCACTTAAGGTGTCCATGAAGGCCTCAAGGAAGCCCGAAGGCCTTACTAACCCAAAGGCATGGGTGGCCCAAAGGCCTTAATGGACTTGGGGACCAAATCGGTGGCCCGAAGGCCCAAACATGGGAACATTCCAGGCTGTTATTGTGACAAAATAGTGTCTGCTAAAGTTCCTGCTACAGTACTTGCTACAGTCTTCAGAGTTCCTGCTACAGTCCTTATATAGTACTGCTACAGTACCAGCTAGAGTACCAACTATAGTACTTTTTACCAACAACCGAAGGATTTTTTTATTTGATAAAAGTAGTGATGATACCTCCCTCCCATATTCTACGAAATGAACTTTAAATTGCATGACTCTCCTTGTTGAGGACAACATTTCTTCTTTCATCGTCTATTTTTGTTATTTTTACTACTCATAGGAACTAATTATAAGTGTCAAATTATAACCAATATGTATATTTTTCAAAGGACTAATTGACAAACAGTTTTACTATCAAATATTCATATTTTACCAATGGTGATATAATGGTTGAATCTAAATGGTCTCATTTCCCTTTATATCATATATATACCTCTTAATTATTTCAATAAAAGTTCACTAAAATTAATCCATCAGTTATATTGTCATTTGTTTATTTTTTGATTGGTTTAAATTTTTTTTTCAATTTTATATTATTTTACATTGGGGATATGATCATAAAAATTTTGGTCCGTCCATATATTCACAGTATATATTTTATTTTTTAAACATTTCATCTAATTATAATTAATGGGGTTGTAATTTGTTTTATTGTTGACTACTATAATGATCATTATTAATGATATAATAATCTTTTTGTTTTTAAATATTTTATATTTGTTTAATTTATTACAATATAACATGCATTTTTTAAGGAAACAAATACAATTTTAAAATTTTCGGTTATTACACATAAATTTCTGAGATTTGAGGGATATTATTAGTGGTCCGTAAAAGATTTATCATATATTGAAAATCCCTTTAAGGCACTCACCTAGATGGGGTGATGTTTTAATTAGATTCATTTTGTTAAGAATATTATTATTATTTAATGTATAGTTTTATATCATCATTGATTCTTGTTTTACTAGAGGTTGTTTAGGTATATATGGTTTATTGTATTGCTTTGGGTTCGGGTTTGGGTTTTTTTTCTAATGGAAGGATATAATATTGTGGATTATTGTTCAATTAATGTTTTCACTCACTATATTAATTTCCCCCCTCTTTATTTGTAACATTCAGTGGGTTTTCATTCCATTATATGTTGGAATTACTATCCTTTTGGGTAGAAGAATGTCCTATAATCTAACCCCAAAATTTTTAGTTAGATCTTTTCAAAAAAAAAATTAAACCTCTAGTAGATATGATGGGAAAAATACCAATTGTTTTTTTAACTTTTAAATTCCCACACTATATGAAAAATTAATATAATTAGATATTATTTTATTTGGATGCACCCATATTAGATTTTAAAAGAGTTAAAGGGTGAATTTGACAAGATGTGACTCTTTTCTCAAAGGCACTAGGGAGTCTTGGAGGAAGTGTCTAGTTTTTGTAGACATTTTTCTCTTGATGTCCTATATGCTTAAAATAATTTTATAATATAAACAATAATATAAATAGTTCTAATATATTAGTGATTTTATATATGGTTGGGATACCATCAATGAGTGGTTTCCCTCCTCAATGGGTACTCGTAATTTTAATAATCAATATTTTATCCCTTCATCTATAAGAATGGTCATGTTACTAGATTTTTAATATTTAGTGTGGGTTTTCCATCCCATAACCAAAAATATGTTTTATGACATAATTCATTGGTTTTGGTATACTGTTATTAAAAATGACATATATTACTTCTATATCGATATTACACTTTCAAATAGATTAAGGTTGTGGACCAGAAATATTCTATTTTGTTTCATACTCCTCTAGTTATTAAAAATAAGTGGAATGTGATTTAAATGGATTTGATTAATATTTAAACTTGAAATACCATAGGTAATATTTTCATAAAGTTTTTGATCAATCTTCTGACCTTTTCATCTCATTTTATATTGATTCATGACACCACCAAAGTGAAATACCTGGGAAAGTTATATGTAAAGGAGGTTGTAATTATTCATGAGTTCAATATGGTAATTATCATATATAGGGGCCTTGTTTTACCTCACATTTTGGAAGGTACTATAGAAGGAAACATGGATTCAGGTCCAGTTATGTACAACATATCTTCATTTTATAAACGGGAAGATTATATGGTATATTATGCTAGAAGGTCTGGAAGGCAAGACGAAACCTGCTTCCAATAAAATTAAATAAAAATTTAATCATTAATAGGGTATATTATGATTCTAGAAGATATGATGTGTTCTTATTTCTTGGGCATTAAAGGTTATTGAAATATGTTTTTGGGGATGATTTAAATTTTTTTTATAATAATAGTTATCATTCAACCATTATAAGGTCATCGTTCCAAGATTTTTATTTTAATCCTTATAGTTATCCTCTCGATAGTTCAGAGATTAAAAATCATCTTTGGTTGGACTGTGTCTGATTTAGGAGAAAATGATGACTATCTAATTGGTTCAATGGGATTTAGTGATAGATTATATCCTTTAAAATTCTTATGTGGAAAAAGGTCATCAACTTTTTGATTTTTCATTGGGTGACCATGTTTTCTTGAAATTATCACTTTAGTTGGGTCACTGATTGTTTGGAAAGAAAGGGATGATCACTTTTAGGTATGTGAGGCCATTTTAGATCATTAAACATCTCATAAATGTGTATTATATATTAGATTTACCAACTCAATTTTGTTCAATCCACAATATATTCTATGTATCAAAATTTAAAAAAGTATCATCATGACTCATATCATGTTTGGAATTGCGAAGACCATGATATAGAAACTAATTTTTCTAAAATCTTTCATGTATTATGAGTTTTTAGTACTCATGTGAGGGATCTTCAAGAGAATTGAATTCCACATTTTTGAGTTATATAGAAACAATTTTATGATTATCATCATACTTTTGAGAAG
The DNA here is from genome assembly GCA_963277665.1 of Viscum album. Lineage (NCBI taxonomy): Eukaryota > Viridiplantae > Streptophyta > Magnoliopsida > Santalales > Viscaceae > Viscum > Viscum album. Next base: position 475,379,036 of record OY728139.1, on the reverse strand, counting down.
GATTGTTTTATATTGGAATAGTAGCCTTACCACATTGTAGTTCATTCTTATTTGAATTATCCTTACATTTTAAGAAATAAAAATATTGGGGAAGACTGTAACATCATAGAATTGTTTTCGTGTATGACTGTCTTCTTGATTGTTTTATATTTTCTTTTATCAATACATTATCAACTCTTATGGTATTGATCTCTATGATGTATTTATAGTTATTCACTATAGTGGTTGTGGATAGAACATAGTTGTGGTACTATGTAGAAGTATATAATTTAGTGTTTCTTCCAATTTTGTTATAGATATGGAATAATAATTGGTCTATGACTTGGTGTCTTGTAAGGTATAACTAAAAAAGTTCTTTCAATTTTGAGGTCACTAATTCATAGATCCTAGATGTGACATTTCCTTTGTCATTAGTTGTTAATTTGAAGACGTTTTTTACCTAGGTCCATGGTGCATTTTTCATAGTTTATAGGATCTTATAGTTGAAATATATGTGGATTCCATAAGAGAATTTGACCATGACCAGTAACATTTCACTAACCCATTGTGATTGTGCACTCCCTTCTGGATTTTCTAATACTATTTTTTCATATAAATATTTGTATAATCCAAGCTAGTTTATTACACTTGTATTCATATTGGGGATTTATTGTGACATAAGTGTTCTTATTTATTTGGAAAATATTTCCTATAAACTACCGAGTAGATTTTTAATTCCATTAACTCATTCATTATCTCATCCACCTCATATCCTTGTTGTTTTTATACATGGGAAAGTACACTGGTGGAGGTTTGTTTGATGGTTTGTTTAGGGGAATAGATTTTTTCATTTGTAATCTATTTATCATTATGTTTTCCTAAATGTATGTGGTAAAGATGGTGGGTTTTGTATAACTGGGTTCTGAAATGTGGGATATTTTTGTAATTTTTTTGTAGGGTGGGATCGCCAAATATTTTTGGATTCCAATCCTAAATTGTAGATGAAAATTTTCTCTCCATATTTTATTTTATTATTTATACAACCTTTGTTGAGAGGATTCTAAAAAATTCTTAATTCCCTCAACCTTAGGTGATTGATTGGTGAAATTAAAAGGGGATTAACATAATCCACAAACCATGGTTAGTGTTCGTTTCTCCCAAGTCTGCTTTAATTCGATTTCACTTATAAGAATAGTTAGCTCCTCAAGAATAGATTTAAACAATGGTTATGGAAAAAAAGTTTTTATAAGGAGTACAAAGAATAACATATATAATTATTAAATAATTGAAGAAAAGTATTTAATATATACCACAATGATACATGTAAGAGACTAATAGTGGTTTGCTATATTTATAGGCTGCAAGCACAATTAAATTGTTTTCGTAAATATTTTCAACATATCCAAAAATGATATTTAATCATTGTAATATTCTTTGATATACCAAACTAAAAACCAATCATTTTTTCTCGGGGAAAATGGAGACATAAGAAAGTGTGAGGACATATGTTGAGTAAAGGTAAATATAGGATATATAAATCAATGTTCCATTAACAGAATAGGATCTTCATAAATATATGATATCATTGTATTTTAATATAAAGGTCATAACCAATAAATCATAGATCAAAAATCATGATTTATATGATTTTGAAATCATAATTAATAAATCAAGAGACACGATATTATTTCATAAGAATAATACAATTCTATAAAAATGCATGGTGAAATTATAAACATAGAAAATCATTTCATTGGTCAAATATCACATCCAAGACTATCATTGTTGATTCAGATTACATCCCATTACATCATTTCCATAGATAAGGTTCACATACAAGACAATTATAGTGTATTGAGTTCACTACATAATTTATCATTTCCTTAGTCAAGGTTCTCTCTGAAGGAAATAATAGTTGAAAATTCCATTAATAAACTAGGATCACTGCCTATTACATACATATTATCTCATGATATATCCTTATTTACCTAATCCAATAGCAATATATATAATCCCTATACCACCCATCACATAATTAAAACCATACATATGTGTTTTAAAAGATCATAAATGATTTATCAAATCATTATAACATAAATTTTGTGTAAAAAGGGGCTTCAAAAACATGTCATGATCACATAATTATAATCCCTTTAATGAAAGGGTATGGAGGTTATTGTAAGAGCATCATTATAGATTAATCAACCCATATGAAAGAAGTGAGTTAAAAATAATAATCCTATGATCTTAATCCTTATATTTCATTGAAAAAACATAACATCATTATAAGATAATATCCCTAGATAATCACTAAACTCTATTAAATATTCTGAAAAAGAAGAAAAATCTATTATATAAATGAATATAGAATACACATTCAAAACCAGTACAAAATGAATATTTTCTTTTGTTAACATGAAAAAACTTAAATTCCATATATATTGTTGAAAATATGTTATTTTTAAATAAACATTGAAACTTGTAAATTAATCTTCAACGAAATTGTGGTCATGACTGTTGGAAAATCTATAATTCTAGTAATTAGTAAAACAATGATTACCTTTATGTTTTTATTAAAAAAAATAACCGTATTTGGAAAACAACTAAATTATAAATTTTAAATGTTTTTAAAGAATTTGAAATACTGTTGAAATGAATTTAAACAATATGAGGTTCATATTAAAATCATTAATTGAAAATTCTTTATCAAACAAACATATAGTGAATATATAGTCTCTTGCAAAGGAAAAAATAAGGTCATTTTTTCTTATTTTTCTTCAAAACTGTTTTATGTTATAAATAGAGGAAAATGAAATGAAAATGTGAAACATCCAAAAATTATTTGAGCATAAGAAAATAGAATGATTTTATCAATTAATGATTATAATATTTCACTCGATGGAAATAAAATCAAAAACAATCTTGATTAAATTTTTAATGAAATATGAATCTATTACCACATTAGTAATATTTGAATTGAAAACTATTTGATGGAATAATTTAAATTTAAACATTTAATACCATGAATTAAGAGTATTCCATGATGTAATATGTAATATGAAAATTATATTTACCAAATAAACATATATATGAACATAGCATACGACATGTATCTGCAAAACAGTATTGAGATGAAGAATCCTTAAAAAAAATTGACTTCATTCATAAGAACTATTACATCATTTATAAAAAACATTGAAAATTAATTTTATATCTATAATATATACATTTTCAATCATAAAACACCATAATGTGTTTTCTTATAATATATATAAATTAAATCCAACATTATAATCAATCTTGTACGATAGTGATGGGAGAAAATTATATTTCTATATAGAGCTAGTAGTCTAATATATGCATGAATATGAGACACACTCGTTATATATATGATGTAAATGAGGTGGGTAAAAGTTTTAACAAAATCATAATATTATTATCAGTATATTTATAGTTCTATATTTTATATTTTTTTGGATATATAATATTTAGAGGAAGAACATTATGAAATAAACTATGAAATAGTCAGGTTAGATGATTACGACTTCTTAGAGAGACCACGATGGTCTTAAATATTAATTCATGAAATAATGGTCTTAGGAGAAGACCGAAAGTTATTGGATAAATGAAAAACATTTTAAAAATTATTAGGGACGGTTTTTTAAGATCTAGTTTTGTCAATATTTATGAATAAATGAGAAGAGGAGGATCCCTTTTATAATTATAGGAAAGGTCACACTTAGAGTTATATAATTGATTAGAAAATAATATGTATCTGAATCATGTGATGTGTCACCAAATAGACATAATTTATATGGTAGGATATGAAAAATTCAAAATCAATTAAACAATATAATTTAGATAAGTTTTAGTTCATTTTTAAATCATAAAATATAGTTTACTCCCTCATTAACCATTCTTAACCATGGAAATTATAAAACATTTTTATATTTTAAGGGTCATCAATTTATTTATAAGGTGACCTGTTGATAAAAATATGGTTTATGGATGATATTTTAAATAATTTAACATTTGAATTGTTATATTTCAATTTTTGTTGTTTTTAAATCATTTATTAAAATATGTTTTTCATAAAATAGTTTTAAATTCATGTTTATACTATTAATTTAATTTTGCATTTATGTTATTAAGACATCAATCGAATTATAATTTAATTATATTTATTATTAATCATACATTATAATTACCTAAAAAATTTGTTGTTGAATAAGATTTTATGTTAATTTTATTATTCTTAAAATTCCAAATCAATAAAAAATAATAAAAATAATTTAACTATATTCCATATAGAATTTTGAATTCCATCATAATTTTTTTTATTCATATGACTTAATATTAGAGAAATTAAAACAAAGGAATTGATATTTTGTATTTATGATTTTCTTAATTTAATATAATTGTCAAAATGAAATGAAATTGGAAATAAATTTAAATATATTCATATATAATAAATATTTGGTCAAAAAACACTAATACAATAGAATAAATTTATTTTTTAGTAATCTGTTTTGGCCTTATCTCATGGATTTGACCATGTTTTTCTTGTTTTACTATTACTATGATAACAAATATTTAGAGTGGTTACTATCAATTAAAACCAAAAATGAGAAAAATTTAAAAAATTTAAACCCCAATATTCCAAAAATATAACCCATTTTTTATGATTCAATTTTAGAATTTATTTTTCATAATGTGTATAGATGTCAAAGAAAAACATTTTTAAAAAAATTATCATTAAGGATAAAAATCATCATATAAAAAGTCAAGAGAAATGTTGACTCCTTAATTATTAAATATACTGTATATAATTTCATTATTATTAATTTAAATTATTATCAACATCATAAAAATGCTACTCTTAAATTTCATGAATTATTGAAAATAGATCATCATTTTGCAAAAATTGATATTTTCTACCATTCGCTAAAAATTAATTATTGTTAACAAAATCCAAAAAACCACCCTTATATAATATTTAACTCTTTTTACAAAAATATATTAATTTCCGAAAATAATATTTTTGAAATGAAAAAAATTCATTATAATCACTCCAAAAAATATGCAACAAAACCCATTGTCAAATAAAATTTATTAGGAAGCATAGAATAAAATTACAAAAAATTTAGTTCATATTTATTATAATTAAATTAATAAATTTTAATTATATAAAACCATTATAAATATATTTTATTTTATTTTTATGTAACACCCCATGATTTTAAAATAATAAAATTACATTCGATAGCGTATACGACCTACAACACCGAGCTTAAATATAACATGAACTATTATTTTTTAAATATGACCATTATAATATAGGTTTTGAATTGAAGTGTATTAATAGGATTAAATAAATAATGAAATATATATATTGGTCCTGATCAATAAAAACTTGTTTATTAATACTTAAAAAAACGGATTCAATTTTTAGTAAAATTATATTATATATAAAAAATACGTTTTTTGGAAAAATGGTTTTAATGGATTTTTTTGGGAGAATTTATAAACATTTTTTTTATATTTTTGAAATTTTATTTTATAATAAATATATTTTTCAGAAAAATTCACATAAAAATTATATTATGGTTAAATTTTATGTTTTTTAAGAAGATTTTATTTTCAATTAATTATGAAAAATACTATATTTTATTATAACTAGTATTTATATTTCCAGAATTAAAAATGTTATATTTTGTTTAAAAGTAAAATTATTAATATTATTTTATTGTTAATATAATTAATTTAATTGGAATCATTTTCATATTGGAATTTTGTTGTAAAACATTTTATGCTTATAAATGCTTTTTTTAAAACGTTTTCTTTTTTGTTATATGTTCTTATATTAAATGAATTCCCTTCCCTTCAGTAAATTTAATATTTAAGTATTTATTAATTATTTTAATCATAATAATGAAAATTTTTTATATAGGTCAATTTTTTTTGGTTAATATGATTAGTAACCGTAGTAAATTTTTGTCACTCAGAAATAATAAAATGGGTAAAATAAGGGTAAAACTTTGGGATTAGGATTTAAAATTTCTATAAAACAGTACTTTATCAAATTAGATTTTGGGTGTTCATCCATGTACATAAATGACTCAAATATATTTCCACTTGGTGCTGTATTTATTTATTTATGCGCTTTATATTTATTTATGTGAAATATAAATTAAAAAATTTCAAACTCATGACTTTAATATCTCTAATAATTTATCATATGGGTAATAAAAGGTTATGTTTGGTTACAAACATTTATTTTAAAGAATAATTAACTTACTTATCATAATAATTTATTTTTAAATATTATTTACTTAATAACTACCATAAATTTTTATGTAACACTGACATATAATTATTCGATAAATTGAAAAATAAAATATATGATAATATAAAAATTATAAGTAATACATTTTGTATGAAATATCGTGTTCTAAAAAAATTGTCGATAAACATGACATATTATATTTGTGTGATGTTCTTTTACTCGAATTGAATTTCTATCATTTTGTGCCCGGTTTCAAATTATGTGAATAGTGTCAAAAAAACAACAATAATATTTTATAAAAATCACATTTTATTATATTATTTCAAAATATTAAAAAATATTTAAATAGGAATAGTAGAATTAAAAATTGTTTAAAATACAATACCATGGGAATTTACATACCTTTTTTTTTACTTATAAGTAAAATTATAATTCTTTATGTGTTAAAAGGATGTTACCACGGTTTTGGTTAAAGTAGGTTAACTAAGGTGTTAAACTGAAATATATGGTTTAATAAACCACATAATGAATTACAAAAATTCTATTCTCTAGAAATTTAAACCAAAAAATTACTTATATTCAAATATATATATATATATCTATTTATAATCAATTTTCATCTGAATTAATTTAATATATTTTATTCATTTATAAAATTTCAAGATATTCCAACATCTAACATATAAAAGGGAACCACTCTTTTCTCTTATTTTCACCACTTTGAATAATATTCATAAAAAACCATGAAAAATGTTATCATGAACATACCTATCAATGAATTATAGGTTTTTGTATTCTTAAATGACCCTTCTAGAGTCCCTTAAAAAGATATCTAAAGAAGGCCTACTGAAGAAGGAGTAATCATCATACCCATCATGTTACAATATGATTCTTATTTTAAATCATCTAAATCTACTATATTCTACCATAAATAATAAATATAGTATTTCAAATATACATTAATTATTTTTATTGTAAAACCTTTTTTATTAACCATTTTCATAAAATGGGATGTGAAATTATTGCACACATATACATAGGACATATCATCTCCACATAGCGATAAAAATCATTTTCTGTCACCAAATTTTATGTGTGGGTACAATGATGGGTATAATGTTTCATTATTATATCTATTAAATAAATATAAAAATTTAATTATAAATTAAAATCTACCTTCTTATTCTCCAATTCATTAAGAAACGCTAACGTCGCTCGTGCGTACAAATAGATTATCACCTCTACAAAGATATATGTAGAGACCCAAAGCTGTACATACATATAAATTTTATTTATTTTGTGGAATAAATAATACATAACAAAAAACAAACACACATAGACCGTAATACTTTAGTGTCTTTGGAAACCCAGAACATAATCTTCTAATCGTAGTGAAAGATCTTCATCATCTCCCTTAAAGATCTTCCCCTTTTGTTTTATTACCTAAAACCTTTCTTTATATCCTGGGGAAAAGAAAACATATAAAGGGTGAGATCAAATGCTCAGTAAGGGTATGCATGGAGAAAATAAAAAAAACCATATACATTTGAACTTCATAACATGAACATAAAGTTTATACATTAAAATATTGAGATGTGAAATAAATCTTGGCAGTACGTAAGGCATAAGTCATAAAGGAACATCAATCATGATAAAATAGAATGGTAATACAACATTTAGTTATGGAAAACAATTAATCACAAGATATGATTTTTATAGTATCCAAGGCATTACTTCCAAGACCATCTTAGTAGACAATGTCCCTTTCTTAATTGAGTTCACTCCTCGTTTTAGTCCTGTAACAATAAACCGGATTAACGTACCGTTCCGACCATGTCTATCTCATGAGATATAAATCTTTACCCAATCAATTGGAGGGAGATATATATCACACCCATCTAATTATTAACTCATTATTACTTGTGCCACAACATGAATCTAAATAATTCATCATTACCCAAAATATAAAATGTGTTTTAAAAAATTTATCCAATCATAACATAATTCATAAAAAAATGGATATCATTTTATCATAATAAAAGTGAAACGATTTAAATCATATAGATATTATACTTGAAACATACACATATGAAATAATTCCATCTTATATGGAAAATGGTTTTGATAAAACACATGAAATGAATTGTTGAGGAAAATATCCATTCTTATTCAAAATCATTTTCTTTTCACAAAATGCCATGAAATTTTAAAAGATTTTTTTTTGAAAATAGACTTTAAATATTGTAGAGTACGCTTTATGAAAATAAGGCGTTATGAACCCGTAAAAATCTGTTCATGCCGTATAAGTTAAAAAAACATTCTTCTCGTACATGTTACGGAAAAGTCAAAAAGTACATTGTATGGTAAAAAAAGAAATATTCATTCCAAAAGATGTTGTAAAATTAAAAATGGATAAAAATGACGATAAAAATACATAGAAGAAAATAAAACATTTTATGAAATCATTTTGAGATCATATGGACATGGATAATAAACATAACCCCAGTAAATACTTACGAATAAACAATCTCGTATAAGAATGAGATTGGAATAATTATCCCTTACCTTATGTCCAATTTCTTCCATATGTGTCCACGACTCCTGTATACTAGGTTTAAACATATTATTAACTTGTAATAGAACAATAATAATATTTATGATATCATATATGATTCAGTTATGACATTATATTATCCGTTCATTTGTCAATTCTGTTGGGCGGAGAGTGATGGCAAGAGGGGGGTGAATTGCATTTTAAAAAATAATAAAAAATTTAAAAACAATTATCAACGTGCAGCGGAAATAAAAGAGGCAATAAACAAAACTTGATAACGGAGTTCGGCTTAAACCAAAGCCTACGTCTCCGCTCCCAACTCAACCGTTGAGAGATTTACTACCGCTTGATTTTTAATGGTTTTATCAAGAAACCCACTAGACTTTAAGGTATTCTAGAACCTATTACAGCTTGCTTTTAATGGTTGAGCAAGAACCCACTTGCTTTTAATGGTTGAGCAAGAACCCACTAGCCTTCTTACAGGTGAAGGCTAGCTCACCTATGACTCAAGCCTTTTAAAGGGAAGGCTTGACTAACCTCTTCACACCTTGAAGGTGGTGTGAAAACCCAAACAAATAGAGGATGAGAGAAAGAGGGGTTTGTAGGCACAAACCCAAATTGATGCTCAAAATGATAAAATAAGAAAAACCGTAAGAGGAGAAGCCTTGGGCGCCAAAGGATTGATTGGAGTTGATGAAGAGCGCTCCCAAGCTTCTATGGTGGTGCTCCTTGGATGTGGAAATGAGTTGGAGCAAGTGGGGGTTCCTTGGAGGAATGCGCCGGAGGTTCGCCAAATGATCAAAAATGTTCTCGTGGGCTTCCGTACGTTTCCGGGGCTTCCTAGTCCTTTATTTATAGAGGGGGAACCCTCAAATGGCCTTTGGGGGTCTTCGGAGCCGTTGGAGAGGCCTTCGGAGCCGTTGGGAGTCAAGTGGACAAGTCTGGTCAAAGCCCAACGGCTAGTTTGACTGGCTCCACCGGCGGACCGGTGCTTGCCCACCGGTTGGCCGGTGCTTTGAAAAAGGAGGGGCCTTCTGCCCAGGCTCCACCGGCTGGCCGGTGAGGAGGCCACCGGTTGGCCGGTGCTGAGATAGTAGGTGTCACTATTTGTCTGGGTTCCACCGGCTGGCCGGTGATGGGACACCGGTTGGCCGGTGGTCTGGACAGAGGGGATGCCTTCTGCCCAGGCTCCATCGGCTGGCCGGTGGTCATCCACCGGTTGGCCGGTGAACTGAAAATCAGTCCACTTTCAGTCCTTCTTGGCCCAATTCCTTGGCAACCTTTTGCCTATCAACAAAAACACTTAAAACAAGATTAGATAAATAAGAGAGTGATTGTGATCATGAAAATTAAACCACGAGGGGTACGAGAGGTACAACAATCTCCCCTTATTTTGATGATCACAATCACCAAAACAAGCAATGTAAAAGACTGAAATTAGAGGCATGCTTTAAAGGATAAATTGAAAAGTAAATCAAAGCATGATAGAAAGATTTCTCCCCCAATCAACCAAGAATTTCTCCCCCTTTGTGATTATCAAAATAGCACGGGGCATAAAACTTGATTGAGGGAAAGGATTGAAAAACAAGATAGAGATTTTAAACCAATTGAAATTTTTGAAATTTGAATTGAAAGTTTTGAATTGAAAGTTTTGAATTGAATGTTTTGAAATTGAATGTTTTGAAATGAAAGTTTTGAAATTGAATGTTTTGAAATTGAAAGTTTTGAAATATAAAGCAAAAAGGCTTAAACAATCCTAACTCCCCCTAAATAAAAACAAAAAATCACCGGGGAGAGGATTTTAGAACCGAGACAAATTTTGGTCCGGTGAGACTCGCTAAAATGGATTTTTCAATCCAAACTTGTCTAGTGGCGGGTCATCTCCTAAAAAATTCATCATTAAAGGAAATGGTTTTGGGCCTTCCATACCGGGAATTTTTTCAATCGCACTCATAAATTAAGTGCCCGGATTTTTTACAATAGTTGAAAAATTTATATTGTGATCTCCCCCTTACAAAAATAGTGGGAGCATGGGAAGAGGAAGCTTGCTTGGAATAGCCAAGCTCTTGGGTGGTTCTAGATACACATTGGGAACCAAGCAATTTGGTCAAATTTTGTTCACCTTGGGTGAACTTGGAAAGAGACTCCCTTAAATCTTTGATTGTTAATTCCATAGAATCAACATTGGGAAGGGTTTGGATCTTGAGGGACAACTCTTCCTTCTCTTTGAAAAGTTGTTCCTTTTCGGAAGAAAGTTTTTTGAAATTCTTTTTTAAAGCAATAAATTTGGAAGAAAGTTCGTGAAAACCTTCCTCCAATTGATCTCTAGCATGTTGGAGATCCGCGTAAGATAAATGATTAAAAGAATTTAAAGAACTAGAGGATGAGAGGTCGGAAGAGGTTACCTCATGAAATGCCATTAGGCATTTTTTACCGTTGTCACTTGAGGAGGAGAAGGAGGAGGATGTGGAGCTATCACTCCATGTGGCCTTGAATGCCTTCTTCTTTTCCTTTTGCTTGGCCTTTTTCTTGTTGAGTGGACAATCGGGCTTGTAATGGCCTTTCTTGCCACACCCGTAACATGTTACCTCGGGCTCGGATTTTTCGTTGGGTTGAGCCTTGCAGGATTTCTTCTTCTTGTGCTTCTTCATGAATTTGTTCATTTTGCAGGAAAGATTCTCCATTTCTGAATCGCCGCTTGAAGAGGAAGACGATGAGGAGGAGGAGCTTTCTTCTTGTTGAACTTTGAAGGCGATGTTCTTTGGAACTTTGATTGGTTTGCCTTCCTTTTCAGCATGCCTCCTCATGGTGATCTCGTAGGTCATGAGGGATCCGATGAGCTCTTCGACCGCATGTTCTTGACATCTTATGCTTCTTGGATTGTCGTGACTTTCGGTGCCCATGTGCTTGGTAAGATCCAAAGGATCTTCTTGACCATCGTTTCTGCATACACATCATCACCAAGGGACTTTCTCCCATTGAATACATCAGTAAAACGAGTAAACATATCAGTTATATTTTTAGATGGATGCATGGTAAAAGACTCAAAATCTTGATGGTACATATCCAATCGAGTATCCTTAACTTTGTTGGTCCCCTCATGGGTAACCTCCAATAGTTTCCAGATTTCATGTGATGAGGTGCATGTGGAAACTCGATTGAATTCATTACGATCAAGGCCGCAATGAAGAGCGTTCATGGCTTTGCCATCAAGCTCAAAATTTTTAATGTCGGCTTGAGTCCATTTGGTTTCATCGGGAGAAGAAAGAGAGTAACCATGCATGAAAACTTTATAAATAGGATAACCAATGCTTCTAAGAAAAGTGGTCATGCGGGTTTTCCAATAAGTATAGTCGGTTCCATCAAAAAATGGAGCACGACCCAAAGAATATCCTTCGGGGGCAAAAGAATATGAAGCCATCACAATGGATCTTGAATTTGAAACCGGTGAAGGTATTACTCAAATTTTCCCTTTGATACCAATTGTTGGGCGGAGAGTGATGGCAAGAGGGGGGGTGAATTGCCTTTTAAAAAATAATAAACAATTTAATAACAATTATCAAAGTGCAGCGGAAATAAAAGGGGCAAGACAAAAAACATGATAACGGAGTTCGGATTAAACCAAAGCCTACGTCTCCGCTCCCAACTCAACCGTTGAGAGATTTACTACCGCTTGATTTTTAATGGTTTTAGCAAGAAACCCACTAGTCATTAAGGTAGTCTAGAACCTATTACAGCTTTCTTATAATGGTTGAGCAAGAACACACTTGCTTTTAATGGTTGAGCATGAACACACTAGCCTTCTTACAGGTGAAGGCTAGCTCACCTATGACTCAATCCTTTTAAAAGGAAGGCTTGACTAACCTCTTCACACCTTGAAGGTGGTGTGAAAACCCAAACAAAGAGAGGATGAGAGAAAGAGGGGATTATAGGCACAAACCCAAATTGATGCTCAAAATGATAAAATAAGAAAAACCGTAAGAGGAGAAGCCTTGGGCGCCAAAGGATTGATTGGAGTTGATGAAGAGCGCTCCCAAGCTTCTATGGTGGTTCTCCTTGGATGTGGAAATGAGTTGGAGCAAGTGGGGGTTCCTTGGAGGAATGCGCTGGAGGTTCGCCAAATGATCAAAAATGTTCCCGTGGGCTTCCGTACGTTTCTGGGGCTTCCTAGTCCTTTATTTATAGAGGGGGAACCCTCAAATAGCCTTTGGGGGTCTTCGGAGCCGTTGGAGAGGCCTTCGGAGCCGTTGGGAGTCAAGTGGACAAGTCTGGTCAAAGCCCAACAGCTAGTTTGACTGGCTCCACCGGCTGACCGGTGCTTGGCCACCGGTTGGCCGGTGCTTTGAAAAAGGAGGGGCCTTCTGCCCAGGCTCCACCGGCTGGCCGGTGAGGAGGCCACCGGTAGGCCGGTGCTGAGACAAGAGGTGTCACTATTTGTCTGGGTTCCACCTGCTGGCCGGTGATGGGACACCGGTTGGCCGGTGGTTTGGACAGAGGGGATGCCTTCTGCCCAGGCTCCATCGGCTGGCCGGTGGTCATCCACCGGTTGGCCGGTGGACTGAAAATCAGTCCACTTTCAGTCCTTCTTGGCCCAATTCCTTGGAAACCTTTTTCCTATCAACAAAAACACTTAAAACAAGATTAGATAAATAATAGAGTGATTGTGATCATGAAAATTAAACCACGAGGGGTACAGAGGTACATCAAATTTCATGTTAAAGCAACATTTTGGGTAAAATCGTTTCATTTATCATTGGTGCATTGACTTGTATTTATTAAAATGATTACATAGATCATGATTAATTAATTACAGAATATAAAACATGATTTATATAAAATATATATTCAGAATATACATATATATAATAGATCGATAAATGGAATGAAATACACCGCTCATGGAGACGGTAGGCCGTACGTACGCTTGAACGCTTTTTTTCATTTCCTTATTGAATCAAATGGAATTAAGTAGATAAAATACATATATATATAAATAAATAACGTAGAATTATTATATCATATTTTTTATTATTACTTATTATATATACTTTATAATCATTCTTGAATAGTTAACATCGAAAATGAATATCATCGCGTCGTGGAGATGGTAATTCGTACATACGCACGAGCGATGATATCATTCCCATATATATTGAATGGAAATGGGGTGGATGATATAATATCATTGAATTATTATTATGTTATAACAATTATATATTGTTATTATTTACACCATTATACTCATCCAAGTAAGGTGGTGGTGGAAAAACTGATTACACCCTCGTGTGGAGACGATATTCCGTACGTACGCACGCGCGGTGATTTCGTTTTCCGTAGGAAGAATAGAATGTGAAATAAGGTTGTTTAATATTTATAATAAAATATCAATATATATGTAATACTGAATTTATTACTTTATAATGAAACAACTAAATACGAGGAAGTAGAAGAAGATTGAAACTTGAAAGAGTCGGTAGAAGAGATTACCTCTTCCTCGACGCACCTCCTTTAAAATTATTCTTAAGGAACTAGAGTTGGTCTTTTGAGAAGACCAGAGCCTCTATGATATAACTAGAGAGGCCTATAAGAGTAATTTTCAGGGGTTTTCTAAGCTTCAAGGCTCAAAAGGGTGTGAAGAGAAGAGGGAATGGGTGCCCTTTTTATAAGGGAGGAGAGGGGGACCTTTGGAAAAACACACAATATTATTTTATAATAAAGTCATATTCAGTTTATAATATCTCCAAATTGATTTATTTTGAATATAAAGTAGGTATGGGTATAAAAAATCTAAACCAATAGGTTTTAGAGATGTTTAGGTCACTATTTTTACCTTATCATTTAGATTTAAGTCTATGTTAAATAATTTATCTTTTAACGTGTCTTCTTTTTTTCTTACACTATATGGTTAATAAAACTACTATAACAAGAAATATGAACCACAATTGGTTCATTATTAATATATATAACATTTTCTGAGTCATTTTTCAGAACCTTAGATTTTAAGGAATATAATAACAATTAATAATATAATATTTTTTTGAAAACTATTTTATTTCATTTTTGACACTATTTGGTAATTTATTTTTGTGAAAATCATAACAACATGATTATTTCCAAAAAAAGTAAATTGAATCAATAATAACATGTCATATTAACCTATAAAATTAGTTTAATTCATAAAAACTCTGAAATTACATTTATTTTGTTATTTATATCATCAATTATGTAAATATTTCATTAATCAGGTAATTAATGATTCATCATTGTGTCATAAGTAAATTAATTTATTTATTGTATAAAAATTATAAATAATATACCATTATGTAGGAAAGATTTTTAGATTTATAATGAATATTTATAGTCGAAATTATCTTTTGTATAACCCTATATTAAAATTGTTTTATTTATTAATCTCTGATTTTAAATATTTTAACTCTTAATTAAATAAAATAATAATAAGTGACCTAAAATAATCCAAGTAGACCTAATGGATAATATTTTATTCCTAAAGTTGTTTTTCATCTAATTAAACTTATCCAATAGAATTAGGACATGTGTTAGGGTAATAATTATATCATTTTTACCCTTAATTACCCTATTAACTTTTAACCGTGGTAAAAAAAATTAAAATGTTACTATTCATCAAAAATTGTTTTTATCATATTGAACCACATTTTACAACATGATATTAACCTTGTCTCTCGGATTTCTGAAATTCAACTCACAGAAGCGGTTAAATTAATTTTTATGTAAATTTTCAAATTCTCCGTGGAGGTGGGTAAAAGACGGTGAGAAGTTCACTAAAATATTTATATATCTAAATTTATTATAAAATGACTCAAATTAATTAAATTTAACTTATATAGTTATTATGTATCAATTTTTACCTAAAATAAATTTAAATAAAATAAATAAATATTTAAATAAAAGGTCGGTTTTTAAATAGTAACCCAGTGTTTTCACAATTCATCAAAAATTGAATGTTTTTAGAAAAATACCAAAAAATCACCCTAGGCTAATTTCGATATTCTGAATCCAAAAATGAAGTCCATTTTGAAATATAAAATTTATAAAATTTTAAAAAGTGGGTATTACTATTCATAACGGCTAGTTCAGAATAATATTATAATAATATCTCGTTTAGTGAAACTTGGTATTGCGTACTACACACGATATCGAAGAAGGTCTTGATTGCATGTAATTCAAGCCATGTCAGGGATGAGTGTAGTGAAAGCTCAGTTTGGTGTTGCGTATAACATAATCAAAGCTTATTTTATTTATACATTATAAAAAATCTATACTTAATGTTGCATAGAATACTTTCCTAAAAACCGAATCGAAATTGTGTGTAACACGAGCCAAGAATAGTTTTGCATATACTTCAAGCTAATATGGTGTTGCGTATAGTACAATCTAATCTTAGAGTACTGTATAATATAAGACCTAAAATAAATTAAAAATAATGTATCTCATAAAATCTTGGGGTGTTACATTCTACCCCCCTTAAAATGAATTTCTCCCTCGAAATTCGTCGGGGTTATAAATGGTTTACTACTTGAAAGTTTCTTTCATAGAAACTCACATCGTAAAAAGGAATACTAAAACATCATTTTAAAATGGGAAGTTAGTATCATAACAGTCACCCAATGTAACTCATTAATGGGGTTCCACATAAGAAAACACAGGTGAAAATATGGATATGGAAGAGAATTATAACCATCAACATTTGATGAAGAGTGGTAGAGGACATGGCTATAAAAAAGAACAAAATAACATAGCCATAAATTTGTGATGATCTAAGGTACCATCTAATTAATCAGATTTAAGGGAACTACGACAACATTTTTGGTTTTCAAGATCATTTCCATAAAGTTAATGAAATTAGAATTAGAAGAAATACTTTCTTGATTTTGGTACAATCTCACCGTTGGTCATTCCATGGACAATTTCCACTTCATCTCTTAAAGAAATGAATTTGAATTTATCATTCATGAATTGTTAGCAGATCATGTGATAGAATGATGGGTCATTCCATCTTTCTCAAACAAAAGGTTTGAAAAAGTCATCAAAAATACATAAGGCCATCTATAGTGAGATTAATCATATATGTTTCCTAAAATGGACTTATACTTCATATATCATAATTCTTAATATAATAAAACTAGTTTCTACAAACCAGGGACTTCCTGTAGGCCAGTGGTAGGCGATAAAGGCCTATCGCACTTTGGTTGTGCGTTCGATTTCCCACAGCCTTGTCCGACGTGACATGTTGTCGCCCATCCTACAGGTTGTTCTTTTTCTAAAACTACATTATTATAACATTCCATAAATAAAATCGAAAAAAGTTCTATCCTTAAACAATACTGACTTATGTCCAACATAATCCATTCCAATCTTTAGGATTATCCAAAATACTTCTGTCTAAGCTCATAGTATAAATAAAACAATTACTAGAAATGTCATTTGTCTATCATGTTAATACCATCATTTATCCCCCATATAACATATGATATATCTTGTTGGTCAAATTACAAACATGTGAATACATTAATCATGTATTATCTTGAAAAATGAATACCCATTGACCCTTAGTGAAAACATGAATGCTGTCAAATTTAACACTTTCCACATACCAAAATCCCATAATTTCTATATACCCAAACAATGATATAACTTTGTCCTTATATCAGTCATGATCTCATTTCATTTTTTATTTATCACTTCATTATGCACATATAATATTCTATCCAAAAATATTACAATCACTTTTCATGGTTACCGGTACCATATAATTATTGAAAACCAATACAAAGATATTACAAAATTCCACTATGCCATAAATGAGATTCCATGATACTATTTTAAAATCCTATTATATAAACACTTAATCATTACACAAATTCATTATCAAACTCAACATCACAAATAGTGATCACATGTGACTTCCATATATCCTTTTCCTTAATAGGTTGCTCACATTGATCATCATTAACCCTTGGATTAGGGAATTCATTAGCATAATGACCAATTTCCTTGCACTTGAATCATTGATGTGTTGGGGGTTCATTCTCTACTGTCTTTTCTTTATTCACATCATTAGTAATGCTTTTTCCATTACTTCAACACTCAGCTACTCGATGACCTTCTTTTCCACACTTAAAACGTTTTCTATTCCATTTACGACAATCTTTACTATGCTTCTTTCCACAATTTGAGCATAAAGAAAAATTCATCTTCTTTTCACCATTATTCTGAGATTTCTCCTTGAACTCTATCCTTCGTTTCTTGTCAAAACCATGAGATGGAGATGTAACACCTACTTTCATTTCTACCTTGATAGAACAACGCACAATTTCTTCCTAGCTACTAAAGTCTCTTATAGCTAATGCGCATTGAAGACTTGGTTTTAAGCCACTGAGGAATCGATCAACTTTATTTTCAAGTTTGATGATAAAGCCAGATGCATACCTTGAAAGCCTTGTAAACATTTCTTCGTATATAACAACAGATTCATAATCCTTTTTCTTAAGATCAATTAAACCCTTTTCCATCTTTGTATGAAGAATAGGAGGGAAGTACTCATTGAAAAATATTTTCTTGAAGTCATACCATTTCAAGGATTCAATTTAATCTCGGGGCCGCGTATTATTAATTATAGCCGACCATTGATCTACTTAACCTTCTAAATGGTAAATAGATAGAATGATTTTTTCATGATCCAAATAACGAAGTATGGAAAATATCTTTTCAATGGTATTGATCCATTTGTCAGCAACAAGTGGATCAGAAGACCCCCTGAATGAAGGTGTACATTGCCTCATGTAGGACTCAATAGAATATTGTTCCATTCTCTTCTCATTTGGAAGTACAGAATGATTTATAGCTTCTGTAAGTATAGCAATAATATTTTTCACTCCATCTCTCATAACATTGGTTTGTTCAAGAATACAATCATTTCAATGTCAATTACATTGATCAACATGGTTCCTTCGGGTTCATGCCTTCATCTAAAACCCAAAAAGAATATTGTGAGAGGAAAAAATCATGCTAGAGAAAGAAAAAAAATAAAGGGGGAGTACCATAAATATATAACATATTAGGGTTAACTAAATGATTGTTACCATAATTCTACGACTATAAACTATAATTATACTTATCCTTAGGGATATCCCTAGACATACCTTAGAAATATCTCTAGGGATCTTACTAAAGTTTTTGTATCCTAGTTTGCAATGGTTAACTAATCCTTTCCTTTGATACGAACTGTAGAGACCCAAATCATGACATACATGGACAATACATTACTTTTTTGGAATACATAATACATAAAAAAACAAACACACAAAGACCGTAATAGTTTAGTGTCTTTGGAAATTCAGAACATAATCTTCTAATCGTGGTGAAAGACCTTCAACATATCCCCTAAAGATCTTCCCACTTTTTTTCATACCTAAAACCTTTATTTATATCATGGGGAAAAGAAAACATATAAAGGGTGAGCTCAAATTCTTAGTAAGGGTAAGCATGGATAAAATAAAACAAACCATATACATTTGAATTTCAAAACATGAACATAACGATTACACATCAACTTCATGAGTTGTGAAAACAATCTTGGAAGTACGTAAGGCTTAGGTCCTAAAGGAAAAGTAATCATGATAAAATATCATGGTAATAAAAAACATAATTGTTGAAAACCATTAATCACATGATATGATTTCCATAGTAGCCAAGGCATTGCTACCAAGACCATCTTAGTGGACAAGGTCCCTTTCTGAATCGAGTTCACTCCTTGTTTCAGTCCTGTAACACTAAACCAGATTAACATACCATTCCAACCATGTCTATCTCATGAGATATTAATCTTTACCTAATTCATTAGAGGGAGATATAGGTCCCACCCATCTCATAATTAAATCGTTCTTACTTGTGCAACAACATGAACATAAATCATTCATCATTACCCAAAATATAAAATGGGTCTCATAAACATTATCCCATCATAACCTAATGAATACAAAAAAATGGATATCATTTTATCATAAGAAAAGTTAAACCATGTAAATCATAGATAAATTATACTTTAAACATACACATATGAAATAATTCCATCTTATATGGAAAATGGTTTTGATAAAACACTTGAAATCAATTCTTGAAGAAAATATCCTTTCTTCTTCAAAATAATTTTCTTTTCACAAAATACCATTCAATTTTAAAAGAAAATGATTTTTTGAAAATTGTTATTAAATGTTTTAGATTAACCTCCATGAAAATAAGGCGTTATGAATCCTTAAAAATCTATTCATGCCGTATAAGATAAAAAAACATTCTTCCTGTACTTTTTCCAGAAATGTCAAAATGTACATCATATGGTAAAGAAAAGAAATATTATTTCTATACCATGTGGTAAAAGTAAAAGGGGTAAAAATGACTTTAAATATACATGGAAGAAAAGTAAACATTTTATGAAAAAATTTTGAGAACATATAGACATGGATAATAAACAGAACCCCAGTAAATACTTTCGAATAAACAATCTTAGATAAGAATGATATTGCAATAATTATCACTTACCTTATGTCCAATTTCTTAGGTATGTGTATGAGAATTCTATATAGTGGGTTTAAACATATTATTAACTTTTAAAATAACCATAATAATATTTATGATATCATATATTATTCACTTATGACTTTATATGATCCGTTCATTTGTCAATTCCAGGTTAAAGCAGCGTTATGGGTAAAATAGTTTCATTTATCGTTCTTGTTTTGACTTGTAATTATTAATATGATTACTTAGTTCATGATTACTTAATTCCAGAATATAAAATTTGATTTATATATAATATATATTCATAATATACATATATATAATAGATTGATAAATTGAATGAAATACACCACTCCTGGAGACGGTAGACCGTACGTACGAATGAACGTTGTTTTTCATTTCCTTATTGAATTGAATGGAATGAAATAGATGACATATATATATACATATTAATAAATAAAGTAGAATTATAATTTCATATATTTCATGATTACTTATTATATATACTTTTTAATCATTTTTAATAGTTAACATGGAAAATGAATCTCATCGTGTTGTGGAGACGGTAATCCGTACGTATGCACGAGCGATGATATCATTACCATATTTATTGAATTGAATTAGAGGGGAATGATATAATATCTTAGAATAAATTTGATGTTATAATAATCATATATACTAATTCTTTACACCATTATACAAATCCAAGTAAGGTGGTGGTGGAAAAACTGATTATACCATGGCGTAGCGACGGTATTCTGTACGTACGTACGCGTGGAGATTTCGTTTTTCGTAGGATGGATAGAAGGTGAAATAAGGATGTTTCATATTTATAGTAACATATCAGTATATTATTAATACTGATGTTATTACTTTATAATGAAAAAACTAATGAAGAGTAAGTAGACGAAGAGAGAAACTTGAAAGAGTCGGTAGAAGAGATTACCTCTTCCTCGATGCACCTCATTTAAACTTCTTCTTAGGGCACTGGAGTTTGACTTTTCAGAAGACCAAAACTTCTATGATATAACTAGAAATGCTTAGAATAGTAATTGGAAGGGGTTGGATGAGCTTCAAGGCTCAAAAGGGTTTGAAGAGAAGAGGGAAGTGGTGCCCTTTTTATAAGGGAAGAGAGGGGAACCATTGGAAAAACATAAAATATTATTTTATAATAAAGTAATATTAGGTTTATAATAGCTCCAAATTGATTTATTTCGTAGATATAGTGAGGATGGATCGAAATACTTTCAACCAATAGGTTTTAGATATGTTTAGGTCACTATTAAAATATTATCATTTAGATTTAACTCTAAGATAAATAATATAACTTTTACCACGTCTTCTTGTTTTCTTACACTATATGGATAATAAACATACTATAACAAGCCAATAAAACAAAAATTGGTTCATTATTAATATATATAACGTTATCGATGTAATTTGGCTGAATATTATATTTTTTGTAATATAATAACAATTAATAATATAATATATGTTTAAAAAACTATTTTATGTCTATTTTAGCACAAGTTGGTAATTGATTTTTGTGAAAATCATAACAACAATATTAGTTAGAAAAAAGGTAATTGAATCAATAATAACATGTCATATTAACCTATACAATTAGTGTAATTCATAAAAGGTCTCAAATTACATTTATTTGTGTATTTATAACATCAATTATGTTAATATTTCATTAATAATGTAATTAATGCATCATCATTGTTTCATAAAAAATTAATTTATTTTATGTCTAAAAATTATAAATAAAATACCATTATGTAGGGAAGACATTTAGATTTCTAATGAATATTTATAGTCGAATTTATATTTTTTATAACTCTATATTAAAAATGTTTTAGTTATTAAACTTTTATTTTAACTATTTTAACTCCTCTTTAAATAAAATATTAATAAGTGACCTTATCAAATCCAAGTGGACCTAAGGTTTAATATTTTATTCCTAAGCATTTTTGGTCGAATTAAACTTATCCAATAGAATTATGAAATGTGTTAGGGTAATAATAATATCATTTTTACCCTTGATTACACTATTTACTTTCAACTGTGGTAAATAAAAGTAAAAAGTTACTATTCAACAAAAATAATTTTTATCTTATTGATCCACATTTTCTACCTTGATATTAATCGTGTCTCTCGAATTTTCAAAATTCCACTTACAGAAGCGGTAAAATTAAGTTTTATGTAAATTTTCAAATTCTTCTAGGAGGTGGGTAAAAGATCGTGAAAAGTTCAATAAAATTTTTATATATCTAAATTAATTATAAAATGACTCAAATGAATTTCATTGAACATATATTAGTATTATGTATCAATTTTGACATAAAATAAATTTAAATAATATAATTAATTATTTAAATAAAAAGTCGTTTTTTAAATATTAACCCAGTGTTTTCAGTATTCATCAAAAATTGAATGCTTTCACAAAAGTACAAAAATTTCACCCTAGGATAATTTCAATATTTCGAATACAAAAATGAAGTCCATTTTTAAAGAGAAAATTTATAAAATATCAAAAAGTGGGTATTACTATTCATAAAGGCTAGTTTATAATAATATCATAATAATATTTCGTTTAGTGAAACTTGGTATTGTGTACTACACACGCTGTCGAAGAAGGTCTTGATTGCGTGTAATGAAAGCCAAGTCAAGGCTGCGTGGAGTGAAATCTCCATTTGGTGTTTTGTATAGCATAATCAAAACTTATTTCATTTATACATTATATAAAATCTATACTTAATGTCGCATAGAATAATTTCCACAAAACAAACTGAAATTGTGTGTAACACGTTCCAAGAATAGTTTTGCGTATACTACAAGCTAATACGGTGTTGCGTATAGTACAAGCTAATCTTGGTGTAGTGTATATTAGAAGACATCAATGAAATTAAAAATAATATATCTCATAAAATCTTAGGGTGTTACAATATATGAAATTTTTATTTAAGATTTACATGGATAATAATAAGTATACAACTAATACATATGCATATATGCTATATATTATATAATAATTATTATAAAATTGAGAATTATCATTTAAATTTCATTCATTCTATTTGTAGATAAGTGAAAAAAATATCCATGCATATGTACGACCTACTGACTCATATTTCATTTGAAGAGTTGATGATATCAAGAGAAGGAGGAAGGAGCCTCTGAGCGGTGACATACTTTTCTTCTCTCGAGGCTAGGGTTTCAATTTGGGAGTCGTCCTCTCCTCTCTTCTAGGATGGATTAGTTTAAATCTACATCGACATTCTTAGGCTCATCATTAGCATGGCTTGTCGAAGGTTTGTGTGAGGCTCCCAAGTTCAACAGTCTTGGCGCCTCAGCTCGGTGAAGGCTCAGGCATGGGCTCAGGCCTCAACGATGCTCGATCGTGGCTGATGTCGACCTGGCTTGTCGACAGCTTATACTCAGCTCTAGTGTGTCTTGGAATCATCCCCTATGTGGAATGGAGAGAGGAGGTTTTTAAAGGTTTTGTAATTCACAGCGCATACAGTTTCATTTTGGTGCCTTTGTTTTTGGATGAGAGGATTGTGGTTTCGAGGTGTCGTCAGAGTCTGTGCAAACTCACCCCTCACCGGTGGTCTCCCTTTTTTCTGATCCTACCTTGGGTGTGTTGCGGCTTCATGCACAATAGAGAGCCTCTTCAAGTTCCTTCTACAGTGGATTCGGTGGGAGCTATGGGTTACGGTAGGGTTTTCGTATAGAGATGGTCAGACATCTATGTTGCAAGCTCATGGTAGGGCATAAATCTTCCCTTATTGAGGACGAATCTGGTTTTTTGGTCTACGTGGAGTGTCATTGGTGATGGTTTTGTGTGAGGGTGATGATAGGCTATGTGGATCAGAATTTGAGATTTGCACCTCGATTTGCATTGGTTTTGTTCTTGACTTTCCTGGCTATTTCTTCTTCTCATTGTGATAGTTGTTTCCCTATGACCTACTATTCAAGGGTTATTAATTCCATATTTTCCACAAATACTACCACATATGAGGTTTATAGCTTCAATTTTTTACCAGACTTACATGATTCAGTTTCGGATGCTTGAGAGGGTATGGGCTTGGCCATCGGAACTGGCCTGTCATTGTATGAGACAACTTTCCATGTAGCATTAAAATGGTGGAAATTGGACTTAATTTTTTTTAGATATAGATGGGCCTTTGTTTTTGGTTTTATCTGGTTTTTTGAATTTTGAATTTTGGGGAACATTTTTATGTCTTATGTTTTTGTAGTCATGTTTCTTGGTATCACAATTTTTCTGTAAATACTTTTCTTTACTAAAAAAAGACTTTCTAGTCATCTTTGATGGATGAATATATATATATATAATGGATATATATATATATATGATATTCATATCATGGATAACATTCAAAGGATGATGGAACTATGATCAATGTACATGTCTCAGAACTAAATAACTGAAAGTCTCATGAAAAATGAAACAATTAACAATAAAAAAGGTTGATTGCAATATATAATTATTAATAAATGTGTATAGATGTGGTATAAGTGTATCATATATGAATTTTTAATTACATAAATTCATATGGTATATTAGTATAATAAATTTAAATTTATTATACCCATGTTCAGATCACCTTCAAAACAATGTTGAAGTTTTGGTAATAGTGTATCATCTCAAATAGTTTTTATTGGGAAATATGTAATATTATGAAACTATATTCTTACATAGAGTTAATATAGATCCCATTTAATACATTATATCATGAATATAAGTATGATAAAAATATTTACTATTTTATTTAATGTTAATATTTCATGGAATTATGATTCTAAAGATACCAAAATATCATGGGATTTCTATTACAATATCATAGTTTATAGGGATTGTTTCTAATCAAGATTTTTTTGGATAAATTTTATTACCTATCTCTAAAAAATTCCATAAAGTTTCTTCTACATTTATTTTTTGTATCATAAGTTTCCTTTAATTTTACACTCTTTAAGAACTGAAAATATTGAAAGAATTTTTTTAAAGAAAACTAACATTATTTGACTCTACTGCAAAAAATATTATTTCTTCCATATCCATGTTTTCTCCAAAAATCATGGATATGTTTAATATTCTCTTTTTATTTTATAAATTCATGTTAGCATATGATTTATTTTTTAATTTTTTTAAAAGTTTAATTTTTTTTTTTCCCAACGAGTTAGTTTTTACATTTCACTGAGTATTTTAGTGGAACATTTTTTTAATATTTATGGAATATAATTTACCACATTCATTACCACTAAATCTCTTGAATAATCCTTTACATTTTAGCATGGATATTTTTGAAAGAAGGTTTTTTCTATAGTATTTTTAAAATTTCCAGATTTTAAACATGTGATTTCCAAATGAAAACGGTATTTTCATCAAGAAATATTCCAATTGATCTTTTAAAGACATTTTATTCTAAAATTAAATCTTGTGGTGTTAGTTCTGACCTACTATGGATATAATCCAATGATACCCTCATTATTGTTTCTCTTAATAGTGTATAGTTATGATGATTATTATTTATGAATATTGTGGTTTTACTATGGGTTATTCTATGATGAAATGTTGAAATAATTGTAAAATAAATTTCTTTTCTAAATGTTATTATATATTATGAATGATTTATTTTCTTATGTCACAAATATGAATTCATTATTATTTGATTTTTTGGTCTATTGAATCCCTTAAATTAATGTGGAAATGTTTGAAAACCCATTATATTAATATGTTACATGTGATATTAATTTCATGTTCATAATTTTATACATGGAATTGGTTTCCATGTCTATAAGATTATGTATGGAAATGGATTTCATTTCAATAATATTAAGAATATACCACATTTTATTGCCTAAAATATTTTTCATGTACATGGATTCATGTCCATATGTTTATGTTAGGGCCTAATTTTGGGTCCTTAACTAAATGAGGGAACCTATTCATATTTATATATGTTCACAGTGTTATAAGATTATGTTTTTTACAAATTCCTATGTCTATGTTATTATCTCATCTATCATAACTTATTATTGATTATTTAACAATCCTGTGAATAATTAATTTTTCATGTATGAAGTATTATTCCATAAATCATGTTTGTGATCTATGAAATATTTGGTATGAAATTTTTCAATTATAATCATGATGTCATACCCTAATAATTATCTTATGATAATATATGACAATTGATTCATATATCATATTTTTGACCTTAATGAGATACTAATCTTAATATTTCTTATTCTTTTCCGTCCTCAAGTTAAGAAGAAAGGTATTTTGTAGGGTATAACTATGAATTTTTTAATGTGGTAAACATTTAACATATTTCTAGAAATAATATTAATTTTTATCTAGTCTCTAAAGACAATAAAACATTATAATTAGAAGATTCATTTTAATGTTATATATTTAATATTTATGTATAAAGATGTAATATTTTGTAACAAAATGATTGAGATACAATAGTTGGTATCAGAGTAGGATTTAGTCGATCATTAAAGAATATAAATATATAAATTTGGTGAAAACTATGTGGAAAAGGATATATACATGATAACATCCTAAAGTAATGGTAATATAGAGATTATGGGATTTTACATGCAATATATCCTTGTCTGGATACTACAAGTGGACTTGGATTGGGTTTAGATACATCTACGTGTAATATCTATGTAATGATTTTGCGAATTATATCTCATCTATCATTTTGGTTCATAGTCAATTCAACCTAATTGCACACCTAGTTTGACACTCATTGGGGATATACACATGTCAGCTCACATTTCCATTATGAATCATTTTAATGGAGTTGAATAAATTATAACCAAGGATGGCCAAGGTTAAACCTGATGATTCATAGTTTGAAAATAAGGATTCATGATTTAGGTATCCTATAAATGATATTTTATAAATATTTTGTTTTCCATTATGATTATATCTTCTCATACTATAATTTTTTGTCATATTAATTGTTTGGGACTATGATTAATAATGTTTTTTTTTGGAATTCTGTAGACTATATATTGATTATACTAATGAAAAAACAATTGAAATAGGACTTTTAAGGAAAAACCTTATAGTTATGTTTAATCAACTATTGTGATATATAATCAACAATGATACATTAGTGAGATTCCTAATGCATAAAATATGAAGAAATATGTAATTTTATAAATTTTAGTGTGGAAATTGTCCTAGAAGAACTAATTATTAGATTTCGTCATGTTAAGAATTTGAGAAAGAGAACACCTAATAATGTCTGAACAAATGAGATTATATTTAGGGTGTGGAAAGGAATGATATATGTTATATAATTTATTATTAAAAAAATTAAATGTTTGGTAAATTCAATGGAAGGAAATAATGTTTTTCCTATTTCATCATCATTGAATAAATATTTTAAACGAAATTTTTTTGGAATGAGGTAAATAAATGTCATAAACTCTTGATGATGAAGTGACTATGACTGAAATATGAATGGAAGTGGAAGATAATGACTGACATGATAAAGACTAATTAATGGTTTAATAAGGATGTGAATATATTGACATGTTTATGTATTGGAATTAAGGATTTTGAGGTATAATAATTTTATGGATGGTATTCTAGTTGTAACAATCATGAAACATTATGGATTTTTTATATAATTATTTATTTAAGGATTTTTTATAACAGGATTCACACTACTAATTTTATAGAAAAATATTTTAATTACATGGTAATTTTTTATAGATAAATACATTATGGAGGAATATATAGACTTTAATATATTAATCACATTTAAATAACAATGTTTAGTTGAGATAAAATAATTTTTGATAAATATAATTGGATAGTGTTGATAAGCTTGGAATTTATTACTAATTTGATGGACAAGATTATTATGGAATCATTGATAGAGTTTAAAGTCTTTTTGGATTTAGGTAATATATTTAACAATTTGTAAATTTATTTTGAGGGGAGAGAATATTTTTTAAAAAATGTATGTTTTCATTGAGGTTTTATCGTAGTTAAGGTTTTTACCATGTTTTAGGAGAATATATGATCAAGGTACTAAAATATATGGTATATGTAAAATAGAGAAACATTATGTTTTTATGTAATTAATGTTAAGTTAATTTTAAAAATATAGTTATCTTATTCCTAATTTTTTGGTTTTTGAATAGGGATATAATTATTTTCGAAGGATTAATTGTTAAATACTTATAGAATGGTTGAAATTTGTTTATTATTGTTTGAGGTTAATGTATGAGATATCATATTGGATACTGTTTGATATTAATTTTGGTTTTGGTAATTATAGTGATATGTGGAATTATATGTCATTATTTTAAGGATATTATTATTCATTAAAATTCATTTGTAGTGATGATGACATAAAAAAACCATATTGAATAGTCATTTAATGGTGTAATAGTTTATCTAAAAATTGATTGAATAACAACAAAAGGATGAAATTGTTCAAATGAAATGCACAAAAATAAAGTAATTACATTTTCACAGGTTCTTTAATGTGAATGTAAAATAATCCATCGACATTTGTAAAAATATCTTCAAATATGTTTTTTAAAGTTTACTATTATTCTTGGGGAATTAATTGGTATTTCCAACTATCAAATATATAGGGTTTCATGGTAATTATCTTTTTCATAATCATTCACTTTCTTATGAATAATGACCTTTTCCACTCTTTATTATTATTTTGAAATTAATTTTTACTCCATTTCCATATTTTCCTTTATAACTAATGTTTTACTATTTGGAAACCTAGTAATTTTTTATTATATATTACCTTCATATTTAAAATTATCTCATTTCAAGAGGAAGTTTTATTAATACTTTTACTGTGTCTGTTTTCAAAATTGTAATTTTCAATTACAAAATCCTTGATTACCGATAACATGTTCAAATTTGGAGGATGAAATTTATTAATGGTTGGTCAGGGGGTAAATAACAGTCTATGATTTTAAAAGAATAAATAAATGTATGATAGCATATAATACATGCAACACTGATCTTAAATAATCTAAAAAATATTATTATTTAATTATGACCATTATAACCTAGTTGTTAAATTATAGGGTAAGAGTTGGATTAACATCATTATAAAATATATATAATTTTCCCTCTCAACCTAATTTTATTGATTGATTTTTAGTAATTAGACACTTAATATTTAGTAAAGTAATTTTATTTTTTAAAAATGTAATTTCTTCAGAAATGGGTTTCACTGCTTTTTGTGAGAAAATATTATAAATAATATCTACAAATTTATGAAATTTTATTTTTTAAAATAATATCATTTTTGGAATAATCTTATCCAAATTAGCTTAAGATGAAATTTTGTGATTAATATGGAAATACTGATTTTCTATTTTATAGAGAGAAATACTAATTTTTAATGAAAACATTCTTTATGTTTCAAAATATTATAAATTTTAAATTTTGTTTCAATATAAAATTTGTTATCATATATAATTAAAAATTAAATTGTGTTCAAGGGAATCGATTTTCTAGTTAATATTGCTATAAAATTTGTTTTATAATTAGGTTTTTAAGAATTATTTCTTGTAGAGTTCTGTGGTTTTATCCTTATTTAACTTTATCAAATTCTAAAAATGGAATATGAAAAAATTTAATATATATTTTGAACAAGGATTTTAATAATTATTTAATATTTTCATTTTATTTTTGGTCAACATGAGTAGTAAACAGAGTATTGTTGTATTACCTTAATATGGGTAAAAGAGGTAAAATAAGTTAATATTTTGGGAAAAGGGATAAGGATTCTAAAAACACTTATATTAAACCTATTTTAAGGGTTTTTTTCATTCATGGACATCCAAGAATCATATATATGGCCAATTGGAGCTGTATTTCATTGATTATATCCTTTATATTAATTTATGTAAAAGATAAACTCAAAAATGTCACACTATGGACTTTAATATCTCAACTAATTTATTAGAAGGGAAAATAGATGTTATGGTCGATTATAAATAATTATTTGAAAGAGTAATGAATTTTATTTATTGTTAAAATTTATTTTTAATTTGTATTTATTCAATAATTACCATAAATTCTTAGTTAAATTATATATATTATTACTCCAAATAAGAGAAAAAAATATTTATAAAAATATTAAAAGTAACGAAATTTTGATGAAATAATTTATTCCCTGAATTTTGTAGATAAATATAATATATTAGTGATTTTTTAACTATTTTTATTATAAATATATTTCTTTCATGTGGTGTTTGAGGTCAAATTATACAAAAAAAATTTAAAAATGTTATTAATAATATTTTATAAAATATAATATATTATTATGTTGTTTAATAATAAAATAAATATAAAAAGAGTACAAGTAGGTGTAAAATTTAATAATTTATTATAACTTTTCAATTTAAAATCCAACTTGTAACTTATTAGTAAGATTATAATTTATAAATAGTGAAAAAGGAGTTACCGCGATTGAGGTTAATATAGGTTAACAAAGTTGTTAAGCACAAACATTTGTCTAAAAAAACCACGTAAACCTATAATTTTTTTTATTTGAACCATTAACATACATATCTTGAATTATTTACCCATTTGGATCAATGTTTCTTCTTAATAACATTATTATAATTTTATATTTTACGATATTATAAGAGTTCCCCTCTCAACACATATTAAAGGGAGCCACTCCTTTATCTAATTTTCCAAAAACAATGACATATAAGTCAACCAAACCCTACCAAATAATATTCAAATATTCCTTATATAATAATTAAATTTTATATTATTCATAAAATACCATTTTAAGGTCTTTTAAAAGCGGATTTAATGAAGGCCTACTGAAGATGAGATAATCATTTTACCCAAAGTATTTTAATTTTTTTCATCTTATAACTCTTATAGAACTATTATATTATTCATATAATAATTAATTATTAATAATAAATATAATGAAATATTATTATTATTATTATTATAAAATATACTTTATTCACCCTTTTTTTAGTAAAATAACATGTGAAGGTATCGCTTCTGTGTATGTATGACTTTCCATTTCCAAGTAACAATTTAATTCATTTTCCATTTGCTTCTTCTATTGATGGTAATTATGATGTGTTGAATATTTATAAATAATGTTTTTGAAATAATTAATTTTCTTTAATTAAAACAGCATAACTAACTTCTTATCATAATTTGTTTTGATAAATGATAACATTACTTTTACGTATGTGTAGACTACCGGCTTCTCGGAGCAATATGTTTTTTGTTTCTAGTTTAAATGGATAGTAGTAATGAAATATTTAATCAATATATATGTAAATATGGTATAATAATTATTTTTTAAGGTGAATTATTTTCTTCTATGCTTTATATTAACCTCTAGAAATGCAAAAAATCATTCACATTTATATTTGGCCTACCGACTGCATGAATGGTGTGAATTAGATTTCTATGTTGATATTTTATGGATGAATCTATATATAAATAAATATATATTATGGATATATATTATTTTTTTTATCATTATTAATTTTACTTTAGGATGGAAACATTTTCAAGATAAAATAATAATAACTACTAACCTAAATGTCTAATTAAAAACGAACCAATTAAAACCCTGAAACAATGGTTTTAGTAATGAATTATTAATAAATGGGTGTTGGAATTTTATAAGTTGATAATATATAATATTTAAAGTATTTATATTATTATATATAGTATTATAATGAATTATAATTTATTATAATATTTTTTAGAGTGCCTTCATATGAAATTTCAACTTGAGATAAGGGCTTATCATGATAAATTTTCTTATTTGGGACACATATAATATTATACAACTATCTTGTTGTATGAGGTTTAAACGAATGAAATTTTAAATTTTATGGAATTAAAAACCTTATAATCATGATATTTAATGTTTTAATCGATGTTATTATTTCATGTGGTATACGATTCAAATGTTAAAAAAGCGGTAAGGTATCTATTTTACAATCTTAATATTTATCGGGATTATTTATTATCAAGTTTTAGATGATGAAATTTTAGAAAATATCTATAAATATCCTCATGAATTTTCAAAATAATTTTTCATTAAATGGTATTAAATGATTTACTTTAATTTTAATCACTTTAAGAACATAATATATTGAAACAACGTTTTTAAAGAAAATAGCCATTATTTCAATCTTCAGCTAGAAAAACATTTTCTTCCATATCCAAATTTTCATTAAAAAATAAAGAATGTTTTTGATAATATTTAATGGTAATTTAAATTCAGTATTACTTATTATTTAATTTTTTTAAAAGAATATTCTTATTTATTCTCTAATGACTTACTTTTCACATTTCACAAAAAATGAGAATTGAATGTTCTCAATAACATGGAATGAATGGAACTTTTCATCATAATGAAAACATAATGAGTTTAAGAATAATTTAAAATTTTCCTTTGTTCTTTTCCATGAAATCATTTTACATAATATTTTAAAAAAAATTATATTTAAATGAAGTGATTTCAAAAAGAAAATTATATTTTTCAGCTATAAATATTTGAAGTGATCTATTAAATATTTTTTCATCTAAGATGAAATCCTTTGATGTTACTTATGAATTACTGAAGATATTTTCCAATGATACCATCCTTATTCTTTCTCTAGGTAGTTTACTATTATGAAGATGAGATGGTAATGATACCCATTTATTCTCCATGGTCAATTCTATGAGGAAATGTGGAAATTTTTGTGAAACCAAATTCTTATCCATAGTTTATTATGTATAATGAATGATTTTTGATCATATTAAATAGATATGAATGGATCGTGATTCTGTGAGGGGTGGGACTGTTATATCCCTAAACAGAATTGGGTAATGTTGGATAAATCCTGATATAAATATGTTATGTGTGTACTAGATTTCATGTTCAAAACATTACGCATGGACATGGTTTTAATATAAATAATATTATGCATGGAACAAATTTTCATATCTATAAGATTATACATATTCATAGTTTTCATATGCATATGATTGTACATAGAGTAGGTTTCATGTCCATAAATTTATGGAAATGTGTTCTTTCATTCCCTCAATATATTAAGTGAAACTGTTTCTATTTATACATTTTCAAAAAGTTGAAATATAATATTTAGGCCACATTACTATGTATATGTTATTATTTCATGGATAGTGATTGATTATTAATGACTCCGTACTCTTTTTAATACATCCTATTATCATGATAATGTTTTTTCCATGAATTTGTTTTATGATATATGGTATGTTGGGTATGAACATTTAATTTGTGACCAAGATATCATACCATTATGTGTATATTATTCTCATGTATGATCAGTTATTGATATCTCCTAGGATTACCCATGAATAATTTCATACCCTTTCTTCTATTTTTAATTTTCATAAGTAAATAATAAAGGTTTTATGTACTGTATGCCTAATAAGTTTTCCATGTGGGAAAAATTTTAAAATTTTCATGAAATAATAGAATTGTCTTTATATTATTTAGATAAATTAAAAAATTATTGTTATTGAATGGATTGTAATATTATGCATTGAATATTAATATGAAATGATTTAATTTTGATGTATGAAAAGCATTTTATACTCTAGTTCATGTCTGTAATTTAATTTTTATTATTTTCCAGACAATTATGAGGAGAAAGTGAGAAACCAAGAGTGCACAGACAGCTACATATCATAATATCCATACACATCACCACATCCTCTATAAGGTTATTCCTCTGCAATGGATTATTCCCACATAGAGGCCGGTTTATAATCCCACAAGAGATTATCATAATTGTTGTTAATCATTGGTTTCTCTAATGAACTCTCTTTCGGAAATATCTGGTAGACCAAACAATATTTCCCAAAAGAAAAGACAACCCATATTCCCATATTAGAGGTGGAGTTAGCAGGTAAGAATAATCCTTCCTCGTGATTCTCCTGGTTGGATTTGAAATAACATCTTCACACATGAGTATCATATATTTTCCACCTTGCACAATATAAATATAGGAAAGTCTAGCCATACCACTCACATTCTCCCTGCCATATCCCCCCCTTTATCAATATTAGGCCCTAATTCATTACCCATGCATCCATCCTTTCTCATCTACAAGGGATGCAGGTTAGAATCAATATGAGTAATACTTTGAACCATGTTTCCATGGTTGTCAATAGATTCCTTTCCCATTGAACCACCCTCATTCATTGCCTTGTGAACACTAGACTCATTTTTCTTAATAACAACACCGCAGTCTTGATTTTTACCGGACTGAGGTCCCATCTATTTTGGTATCTATAGGTAATCCTCGTGTCCCCTCCTTTTTTTCTTATTGATCATACCTTCCTCATGAGCCATAGGTAATCCTGCAACATCTTCATACCCTGCACCTTCTGAACTGCTTCCATCAGTATCATAGGATCGATGCCTCATGAGGGAGTGCCTTAGTCTCCAGACACTCAAAATAATTACGATTTTGAACACCCCCTGAACCAAACTTGGATCAACTGCTTACTGATTGACCCCCAAAGAAGAAGCGGCCATGGGGTCACTCACCATGCCACCCGTCCAAACCACAACCTCCTTTACAAATAACCTCCCACCTCTAGATTGAGGCAACATCGGGGAATACTCATCAACTTGAACCTCCACTATTTTACCCCTATCCGACCCACTAAAATCCATTTTTCTCCAATCCACAGCCCCCAACATAGGATGTTCGACACCTGGCTGTGCCATTATGCACTGCACTGTATTTCTTTCCTGGTTATATTGGTTTCCATCCAAAACCTTCCTCTCCTAGTTCGTCTTCCCCTTGTGTTCACCCCGCCTGTAGACATCACTCGAATGACCCAACTTATGGTAGGAGGGGAATAACTCTTACCATTGCTCGAAAACCACTGGTTTTTTGAAGCTGGCATCTTTATTAGCTTTAATCCACACAAACTCCAATGGTGATTTTGAATCATCAACCTATACACACATGCGGGGGTTGACCGGATGGAAAACTGTAGTAGTACGAGAATCAATGCAAAGGAACCATCCAACCAGATTCTATAACATACAAAGAATCGTAGGGTTCTCGAATGGATGAGGGATCTGAGGAAGGAATTCCCAACTAGGAACTATAGATGAATCATGATTCAGATATACATCTAAGCTCTACCAAGACAGGTGAAATCCGCCACCAACACCCCTTCTAGGAACAAAGGTCATACCATGCCCAAGATCTTCCGATGATGAACAACGCACCCTCATAAGTCTTCTATCCAACAGACCGACAACCACTCTATCTTGCATCCCCCAAGAATAGAAACCGAACCAATCAAAGTCCTCCATCGATGGTTGCCTATTTCTGAAACGTGTAACCAAAGTGAGGATCAGAAGGCACTCTGCTTCTGAAAACTCCAATGTTGATAATGGGACCATGGTCGTGCCATCATGGAGACCAGGGACCATTGGATCAAGATTAATCGATGGAAATGATGATAGAAAATTAGCTTTGGTGAGAGGGTAGAAAACCTGATTCCGTATATGAGGATATCTAGGATCCTCCCTCATTGCATTGACAAGCAGTGGAGGGGGTAATGACATCGATCCCATTAGGGATACACCATCGTTGTCTCATAGAAGGAAAATCTAGTGGATATCATTCATATTTATACCACCAATTTCATGGCCTGGTTATAAGGAACATATTAAAAAAATAATATTTTTATTATATACAATCATTTGGTAAAATCATGGTGTTTCACGTTATGAATTATATTGAAAAAATATAATTCATTTTAATATAAATATCTCAAAAATATCAGTTTGTTACATTCTACTCACTTTATAATAATTTATACCTCGAAAATCTATAACTATGATATAAAACCCAATAATAATTTTGTCTCATCACATCCTTGGGATCCCATATAAAGAGTCTATTAGAAGTAATAAAATATAAGGACATAGAGTAGGAAAATAAAATCTAAATAATAATAAAGGGTTAGATAAAACATGTTCATGATAAATTTATTGACTACAAAACCATAAATCGTTGGGGGATCAATGTGACAATCATTTCATTATAAATGATGGTAAAGGAAAACCCATTTCAATTTCAATGTCATATTTCAATGATTTGAGGAATTATTTTACCATGTAATATGAGAAAATATAGTTACTTCATTTATTAAAATAATTAAACATAATTTTATTATTTTTTTCTTTTTCAAATAGTTTACCACCCCTTTTTTATTTTACATAAATATTCATGTAGAATTGTTTATGCCTAATTCACTAATATAAACATTTAAATTGTTATTAAATCATTATAGGAACTGAAATTTATTCCACATGCCTTAATTCTTTCACTAGAATCGAAAAGTATAGTACAAAATAATACAACCACTAAGAAAAAAACCATTATTCAAAATATTAAGATCTATGGTTTCAATAATAATAACCAAATAACTATTGAATTTATTCCAAAAAGAGATAACTTACATATCTCTTCAATCCCAGTTTAACCAAAAATAATAACCCAAAATATTACAAAATATTAGTTCAAAAAAATTTCAAAATCATTTTATCATTAATTCTCCAACAAAATTAAGTATCTCATAATGTCACATAATAAATATTAGAACACTATAATAATATATTATCATAACATTTTTTAACCCTTCCATAAAATAACATAAATAGTTATAAAGACTCAGTAAAAACATAAATTCATCTAAAAATAAACTCTACACAAACTATACAATATATTTTATAAACCTAAAAAAATATTCAAACATTACTGTAAATTACATTATAATAAAATTGATAATAAATTTTAATGTTACGAATAATATCAATTTTCTATCAATATCAATCAACTTTTATCAAAACCAACCATTATTATCTCAACATAATGTACATATTATTGGTTATATATCCCTCAATCACATGTTTTTCAAAAATATCACCTTACTAGTTGTTACACACCGACCCCTCTAGGCTGGAGTCGGTGCATTACTTGTGATATTGGCATGGTTAGAAGGTATGAAAAATCTAAAAGGTATGATTAGTTTAGAAATCTTTAAGAAACTAGATATATATGTATAACACAAATTACATTGAAAAAGGTTATAAGATACAATCTATAACAATACAAAAAATTGCGACCACATGAACTCAATAAATGACCTTCTCTTCATCACCAGTTGAAGGTAACAATGAAATGGGTGAGCTCAAATGATCATTAAGTGTTAAAAATAGCGGAAGCATGAATAAAATAATATTTCAATCATAATCAATCTGACATAACCAATAAGGAATGGTGAATAAATGAAAAACGAATTCCATTAATAAACTGAGAATTAAAACTGCATCCATAGATTATGTCATAGTGCAAACCTCATGGATAATAATAAAAACCAATAATGAATAAAGATAATTATTATTAATTTTATTTCATTTATATGAAACATGAAACCATAATACCATTAAAACAGTTTATTTCTACGGTAGAAACTCATCTGATTTTTGGAATCAAACTCAAAAGGTTTTTCACCAGCTGATTTGTCTCATGAGACCTACCAATGCATAGAGAGTCTATAGTGGGCCCCAACCACCATTGTATGTCAAAAAAAATCTTTATAAATTTATTCAATACAATATTAATATACTATTTCAATATCCATATAGAGGTGAGTATACTGATTCATCAATATTTCCACAATTAAAATAAAATTCAAAATAAAAACCTTATGTAAAATGGTATACGGTTTAGAAAACAAACATATCCATGATATATGATTATGGATATTTAATATAAATATAATTTTAAATGAAATTTTATCTCAAACTTGAAGTAGGTACACCACATAAGGATTATTTGGTTCACCATACAATGTTAGTCACAACAAAATAGTAGTTGAGATAAAGTATCTTACAACAATGTAATCGGTCGAATCATATGACCCGAATATAAAAACTCTCAAATGAATCATTGAATAACATTAATTTAAATTGAATAATCTTATTATATATCAAATGAAAGTACACATATACCACATAAAATAAATAAGTTGCGAATAATGAAAATCTCACAGAAATGAAAGTTATATGAGAAGCCCCTTACAAAAATTTTGGCATAGTAACGAGTGTTATTACGATGGATTAAAGAGAGGTAAGTAAGTATTACATTATATATATGTCACAGGGGTTTTATGGGAATGTTTTAAAAACCTACCCCATCATTAGAAATTAAAAATAAAAGAGCACAACATAGGGGAGATTCTTGAACAAAAGTGAAAGAGATGATCCCTTAGCTTATGCTCGAAGGTGTTCTTGTTTGTTCATAACGAATGGAATAATCAAATTTAACTTCATTAATTAAAAAGTAAAAAACCTCATAAACATTTAGTTGATATGGTATAACCTTCTTAAGTTCATTAATTTCCTTTTTGATGGGTTTAAGAGATTCATTTTTATTGTTTTCGAAATATTTTCTTAATTGGTTTCATGATTTGTTTACTTGTATTCATTTTTGGAAGTTCATATAAAATATGTTTAAATATACAGAATAGTTAATATACATTATTAGTGATCTTAAAATTATATAAATTTTCTTATAATGAATCTGGTTATTTACCATGAGGATGACTCATTCGACGAGTTAAAAATAAATGCTTGGATTGGCTTGGCGGTTTTGTGCACAATAAACTTGTTTTTCATTATTATTTCATATTATGAATGTGTAAATATTCCAAGTCTTTAATAATGGTAAGACACATATATTATGACATGTTTCAAAAATTTAAATGGTTTCATTACTAGTATTTATGATGGTAATGAAAATTGAAAACCTGTCTTCCTGGAGTGGGATAAATTTACACATCTCGGATGGTGTTTTCATTTATTGAATACAAGGTGGGGAAAAGAGAGATTATGATGAAATATACCACTGGCATAATGAAAATACATTACATGTAAGTTACTAGAATTATCATTTCATTTTGATGAGGGGAGGTTATAAGGGAGAACAATATAATTGAACTTTGTTAAAGAAATTGAAATAAAAGAGAAGGAACGTTCACCCCTTGAGTACTCCTCCAGGAGAATCATCTTAAGGCCTTTTTTGGCCTTTTATTGAGACCAGAAGGTCTTGGACGTAAGATGAGTTATTGGGAAGAGTATTTGGCATAATGTATGCAAGTATTTAAGCTTGAGTGGTGTGGGAGGAAGAGGGGGTAAGGGGTGGTATATATAGTGGAGGGGAGATGCGTTTTCTTAATATTATAATCATTAATTTATTATTTTCTCTCAAGACAACCAATAGATAGTATTCTGTGACCAATAACAGTAAATATGTATTTGAATTCTAAGAAATTGTTCTTCCATCATCATGTCATCATCAATGACTCAATAAATTCCTTATTTATCATTTATCTTAAATTATCGCTTTTTTACTATTCATCAAAAATTTAAGCGTTTCAGAAAAATACAGAAAATTCACCCTTACAATTTTTCGATGCGTAGAATCCAAAAATGAAGTCCATTTTTCAAAAATAATATTCTAAATAGGATTAATTAAATATTTAATTAAATTTATTATTTAATCGAATAATATGAACACTTAAAATATTCATCTTCATTTTTAAGGTGCCTAAATTCATTTACACACTCAATGGTATGGATACCATTCATAAGATTCATATTAATATTCATAAGGATAAGATAATATTCATAATGTTAGGTAAATATTCATAAGGAAATGTTAATATTCACCGAAAATTGATTTTTACTTATCCGACTAGGAATAACTTACTGATCACAACCATGTATGTCAGATTTTCGAAATTCACATCTTAGAAGTGACAAAATTATTTTTACATGGCTAGGTTATGGATATCTCCTACAAGTAACACTGTTTTGTTCCATATAGGTTCAATGATTAATGAAATATATGCTATAACTAGAATGTATTTAAGATAAAGATACCATGAAGTGTTTGGGTGGTACATTATTCCCCAATTTAAAATTTCTTCCTCGAATTTTTATGTATGAAGATCAAAAAAATATGTGGGTTATTCTTTTTCATAACATCCTCAGTTTCCCATTTCAATTCCTCCATATTCTGGTTTTTTCAAAGAACCTTTACTAGATGTGTTGTTCAATTTCTCAATACCTTCACCCTTGTGTCAAGAATCTTGATAGGCTTTTCAAAGTATGAAAAATCAGGTGACAGTTCAATTTCTTCATATGTGAGTATGTTCAGTGGGTCTGGCTTGTATTTCTTTAACAATGACATGTGGAACACATCATGAACTCTGGATAGATTTGGAGGCATCGCTAAATGGTAAGATACAACTACATATTCCTTACAAAATTTCAAATGGTCTGATGTACATGGAGCTTAGATTCCCTTTATTATAGAATCTTAATACACCCTTCAATGGAGATACCATCAGAAATACATTTTCTCAAACTTGGAATTCCATATACTTTCTCCGGTTGTCATCATAACTCTTCTACCTACTTTGGGATACATTAATATGGGCATTTATTTTCTTCAACTTTTTCATGGTCCCTTCAATATGTTCTGCGCCTATAAGTTTCCTCTCACCAAAATCATCCAAAAAAATTGGAGTTTGACATCCCTTTCCATATTATGCTTTGTATGAATCAATTTGAATACTTGAATGGAGAATATTTTTTAAGGAAAATTACACCAAAGGCAAGTATTTATCCAACATACCTTGGAAGTCAAGAGAGAATAACCTCAAAATTTCTTCTATAGTTTGAATAGTCTTTTCAGACTATCCATCAGTTTGGGGGTGATAAGAAGTACTCATATGATGCTTAGTATTCAAAGCATTCTGGAGACTTTTCTAGAATTTTGATGTAATCTGGGGATCTCGATCATATAAAATTGATAGAGGTGCACCATAGAGTATTAAAACATCATTAATATAATGTATTGAAAAGTGCTCAAGTGGAATTTCCCCTCTTATAGGAATGAAATGTGCTGATTTTGTGAGGTCATCAACAATTACGCTTTTTGCATCATTCCTTCTAGGATTCCTCTGTAGTCCGGCGAAAAAATACATCGTAATGATTTCCTGCTTCCACATATGAATAGGTACAGGTTGCATCACTCCTTTGGGAATTTCTCTCTCTACCTTCACTTGTTTAAAAACTAGACATCCTAACACATAGTCACCAATTTCATGATTCATATAATCCCACGAAAAAATATTTTTTCAGATCTCTATACATCTTTGTGCTACCTGAGTGTATAGAGAAATTTAATCTATGAGCGTAATTTAATAGTTCCATTTTTAGCTCAGGTACTAATGGAACACATATCCTCTTCCCAAATTTCAGAACTCCTTCTTTATACACGAAGTCATCTAGTCTCCCATCCTTGACAGTATTAATTTTATTATTCAGATTTTCATCATCAGATTGATATATTTTTATCTTCTCTAACAGTGATGGTTTATAAATCATTTGGAAGAGGAAAGAGGTTTTCCATTTACTTAACAATTCCAATATACAACTTTAGTAGATCCAAAAATATAGGATCACTCTCAGTCCTCATTTTAGTAAAAAGTCCATGATCATTCCAACTTAATGCATCTTCCACCTTATTCACCTTTCTTGGGTGGTAGTGTATTAAAATATCATAATCTTTGCGTAACTAAAGCCATCTTTATTGCCTCATGTTGACTTCTTTTTGTGTGGAAATGGATTTCAAACTCTTGTGGTCTATATGAATCTCACTTCTCTCTCTGTATACATAATGCCTTCATATTTTCATAGAAAAGATTACGGCTGCTAACTCATGATCATGAGTTGTATAATTTTTCTAATGAGAATTCAGCTATCTTGAGGCCTAAGCAACAAAATTATCATTGTTCAAAAATATGAAACCTAGTGAATTCTTTGATTCATCACTTTATATTACAAATCCACCACTTATAAATGGATGAGTGAAAATTGGAGCATTGACCAATATTATTTTCAATTCTTCAAAGCATTAGGTACATTATTTTGTACACAAAAACATAACTCCATTATGTGTAAGCTTGGTTAGTGGGTTATCCAGTTGAGGAAAATTCTGATCAAAACACCGGTAGTAACCTGCTATGCCAATAAAACTGCATACCTCAGTTCTGTTTGTTGGCATGGGCCATTCTTTGATTGCCTTTGTCTTTGCAGAATCAACTAGGATTCCATCTTTAGAGACAACATGGCCATGA
This sequence comes from Viscum album, assembly GCA_963277665.1. Classification (NCBI taxonomy): domain Eukaryota; kingdom Viridiplantae; phylum Streptophyta; class Magnoliopsida; order Santalales; family Viscaceae; genus Viscum; species Viscum album. The sequence goes on along the minus strand of OY728139.1, from coordinate 475,336,358 downwards.
AAATAAACTTATTGTTGCCAGAATTTGCACTTGATAAACATCCCATATATTCCAATATTTCTCAGAATAACCCTCAAGTGATTCTCATGGTCATCATTGCTTTTTTAGTATACCTGAATATCATCGATGAATACCACAACCATGTTATCAAGATATTCCTTGAAAACTCTAATCATTAAAATCATGAAAATAGAGGGTGCAACTGTCAGTCCAAAAGAAATCGTTGTAAACTCGTAATTCCCATAACTAGCCCAAAATTATTTCTTAGGAATATCATCCTTCCTCACACGCAAAAAATGATATCTAGATCAAATGATAATATTCAAAAAGTGTTGAGATCCATGAATATGATCAAATAAATCATCAATATGGGGATGATGATACTTATTATTTATTGTAATAGCATTTATTTCCCTGTAATCAATGCAATGCCTCATGGATCCATCTTTATTCTTGACAAAGAGGATAGGGGCTCCCCATGGAGAAACACTAGATCAAATAAATAATTTTTTCTCAAATCCCTAGTTGTTTCCTTAGCTCTAATTCTTCCACAATGTCCATTCTATAGAGATTATTTGATATCGGTATTGCAGCAGGAAATAAATAAATAGAGAACTCAACATCCCACTTGGGAGGATGTCCATGTAAATCCTCTAGAAATACATCAATGTACTATTACACTATGTGCACATCTTCAATTTGAATATTTCATTCCACATCTATAGATGTTGGTTTATCTTTATATCCAAGTATTGCATTCAGTAGAGCTACTGGGGGTGGTTCTGGATAAGAATCAGATGGAGAGGTCTCCTCTCTAAAGATAAGAGATTCTACACCATTTTCAAAAATTTTAACCTCCTTTTTATTATAATAAGTATTTGCAAAATAATTTGACAGCCAATCAATACCGAGAATTATTTCAAATTCAGTCATTGGTATGATGATAAGGTAAGAAACTAAAGCACGATTAGGAGTCTGGAGGGGGACTAGTCGTCATGACTTTGATGCAATGATACATCCCCTAGGAGTTTTTATTGGAAAATCCTTTATTAAATAAAATTGGGAATATCTAATTTTCTTCGGAAACTGGGAATATATAAATGAATGCGATGATCCACAATCAAATAACATGTTCGCTAAGTTTGAGGAAAAAATTAATGTACCTTCAACCGTGTCATTAGGAATTTCAACATCCCCGGTTGTAATCGCATAGGCTCTCCCTTACTCTCATGGCCTTTTATGTGTCAGGATTCTTTGGATCTTAGGACACTCATTTTCATATATCCTCATATCTCTTCAATTGTAGCATTTAATATCATTGAATTGATTCATCTCCTTGTATTCATTAGAATGATGGCCCTTTTATCTCCACTTTTAGCAGACTCCCATGCCTTTTAAGAATTTCTCAAGATGATTCTTTCAACCGTTCACACATAATTGGAATATTTTTGTTCCCTTGTTCTTCTTTGGTGATTCTATTTTTCCATGATTATCATAGTACCACTTCTTATCTTGGTTTCCTTTGAAAAAAATTTATCTACCATATTCCTTCTTTGTTTTGTATGAATGTGATACAATTTCATCATATGATGAAAATGACTGAGAAGCTACTGCCCTTCGATGACTTGGCTTAAGACCTTCAAAGAAATGGTCAATAATGTCTAGTAAGTCACTAATGTAATCTATTTCATACATGTCCAGCCTTGTGAAAGTAGCCTCATACTCTGCAACACTATATTATTCCCTTTGTTTTATGGTAAATATTTTCCTCTTTATTCCAGTTTGTTGCTCCCGAGAGAAATATTTTTTGAAAAATATTTCCATAAATGGCCAACATCCCATATCATATATTTCTTCTTCGTTTATGGTATTCTGAATCAAGAACCACCATTGATCAGCATCTCCCTTGAGAAAATATACTGCCAGTACTACCTTTTCATTTTTATTACTACTTAATGCCATGAATATCTTTTCAAGGTACCTGATCCAATGCCTAGAAACCCCATTGTTAGTAGTCCCACTAAAATAGGGGGGCTTCTTCCACATGAAATGATCCTACACAGGTGTGGAATGGTAATTTATTACAACCTGAGTAAGTTGTACTAATATTGTCATGATCTGATTTTCCCCAACATTGATTGTGTTGAATTTCTATGTAGGGATATCCCTACCTTGCCCACGAGTATTGATTCCCCTTATTCCATTAGACACCATTTCTAAATAATGGGATACAATATATTAGTTTATGAATCTCAAATAGAACATCACTAAACATAGATTGAAATTCTATGCATAGCTAATCATATAAAATGGTTTCTCTGAGGAAAAGTTTAAAATAAACTATTACAAAATGGATTGTAATGAAAAAGTGAAGTATCCTAAAAATATACCCTAGGATTTTCATAACCAAGACTGCAACAAGGCCAGTTGTCATGCACCATTTCTCGTTCGATTCTCACTCAAAGCGGTGTTTTTTGGATTTTACCCCTAAATACATTTGTGCTTGAGCAACCTCAACCTGCTCGTATACAGACAAGGATGTATTCCTTAAAAGATCAACATTATCTATTCATTAAAAAATACTAGGACGTTTTTATACATTTGACCGCAAATAATACCTTAGGCTTTTGTTTCATATTATACATTACCTACTCTAGTTTACATGTTTTCTACTAAATTTCCTATGATACCAGCTGTAACACCCCAACCTCTCTAGGATAGAGCTGGTGCATTAATTGTGATACAAGCACGGATATAAGGAATAATAAATTCCAAACTAACAATCAGTTTATTAGTATTGAAGAAACTAGATACCTAGATGTAACACAAATTACATTGAAAAATGTTACAAGATACAATACATAATAAAACTAAAAACTGTGACCACATGATCTCCATAAATGACCTTCTCATCATCACCTGTTGAAGATAAACAATAAAAGGGGTGAGCTCAAATGAATACTAAGGGTTAAAAATAGAATAATAATGAATAATATAATAATTTAATCTTAATTAATCTGACATAATCAATATGGCATGGTGAATAATTGGAAAACTAATGCAATTAATAAACTAAGAATGAAACAGAATCAAAACATTTTTTTCATAGTGAAAACCTCATGGATAATAATAATAACTGATAATGAATAAAGAGAAATAATATTAACATAATTTCAAGTATCTAGAACATAAAACCATAATACCATTAAAATGGTTCAGTTCTATGGGTAGAAACACATCAGATATTTGGAAACAAACTCAAAGGGTTTTCACTAACTAATTTATTTAATGAGACCTACCGATGCATCGAGGGGCTATAGTGGGCCCGAACTGCCACTTCATGCCCAAATATTTCATTATACATTCATTCAATACAAAATAAATATTCCTTTTCGATATCCATATAGTGTAAAGTATAAGAATCCATCAATATTTCCATAATTAAAATAACTTTCCAAATAATCATCGTATGTAAAATGGTATATGGTTTAGAAAACAAAAATATCCATGATATGAGATTATGGATGTTTAATATAAATATAATTTAAAATGAAAAGTGATCTAAAATGGGATGTCAGTACACCACATATGTAATAATAGTTGCAACATAAACGTTAGTGACAATAAAATAGTAGTTGAGACAAAGGCTCTAACAACAATGTAATCATTCGAATCATATGACCAGAACATAATAACAATAAAATCAATCAATTAATAACAAATAATAAATATAATCCTGTTATAATATATCAAATGGAAGTACACATATACCACTTACATGAATTAAGTGGCGAACAATGAAAATCTCACAGAAATGAAAGTGTGATGAGAAACCCCTTAAAAACATTTCAGCATGGTGATTAGTGTTTTTGTGAGGTATTAATCATATGTTAAGTGGTATTACATTATTTATATGTCGTAATGGTAGTATGGGAGATGTGAAAAAACATACCCCATCATTAGGAATTAAAAAAAGAGCACAACATAGGGGAGATTCATGAACAAAAGTGAGAGAGAGGATCCCATACCTTACTCTCGAAGGTGTTCTTGTTTGTTCTTAACGACCTGAATAATTAAATTTAGAATCATTAATTAATATATTCAAAACTGCATAAACATGTATTTGATATGTTATAACATTATTATGTTAATTTATGAATTTTTTATGGGTTTAAGAGATTCAATTTATTGTTTTAGAAGCATTTTCTTACTTGGTTTCAAGATTTGTTTACTTGTATTCATTAATGGAAGTTCATTTGAAATGTGATTAAAAATCATCAATTTTTAATATACATTATTAGTTAAATTTAATATATATAGATTATATTATAATGATTCTGGTAATATACCATAAGTATGACTCATTCGATGAGTTTGAAATGAACGCTTGGATTCGGCTTGGCTCTTTTTTGCACAATAAACGTGTTTGGTATTACAATTCCATATTATGAATGTGTAAAGATTATAGAAAATTAATCAAGATAAGATACAAATATTATGACCTATTTCAACCATTGAAAAGGTTTCATGATCGGTATTGATGATAGTAATGGAAATTGAAAACCAGTCTTCCATGAGTGTGATAAATTTACACATCTCACACGATGTTTGAATCTATTTTATAAAGGGGGGGGGGGGAAGAGAGATTATGAGGAAATATTATATTAGAAAAATGAAAATACATTACATATAAGGTACTGTAATTATATTGGAATTTTAATGAGGGGTTTTGGTAATGGACAACAAAATAATGAATCATTATTAAATAAATTGAAAGAAATGAGAAGGAAGGTTCACCTCTTGAGTACTCCTTGAGAATCACCTTAAGGCCTTTCATTTTGGAATTTTGGTGAGAGCATCAAGTCTTGGAATTGGGGAGAGGTCTTGGGAAGTGTATTTGGTAGTATTTAGGAATTTTTTAAATATGGAGTGGTGTGGGTGGAAGAGGGGGTGAGGGGTGGTTTATATAGTTGAGGGGAGATGAGTTTTCATAATATTATAATCATTAATTTATTATTTCCTATCGAGACAACCAATATTGAGTATTCTGTGACCAATAATAGTAATATTTTCATGTGAATTCAAACCAATTGGTATTACATCAGCATATCATCAGCAATGACTTAATAAATTCCTTATATAGCATTTATCGTAAATTGTCTCATTTTACTATTCATCCAAAATTAAAGTCTTTCAGAAAAATCCCAAAAATTCACCCTAAACATTTTTTACATATATAATAGAAAAATGAAGTCCATTTGCTAAATATAATTTTCCAAATATGAATAAATAAATTTATATTTAAAATCATTATTTAATCAAAAAAATACAAACACTTAAAATATTCATCATCATTTTTATGGTGCCTAAATTCTTTTATACACTCAATGATATAGATTACATTCATAAGAGTCATATTACAATTCATAAGGGTAAGTAACTTTTCATAAGGGTATGTTACTATTCAAAATGGTTTGTTACTATTCACTGAAAATTGATTTTTCATTATCAGACTCCAAAAAACATACTTATCGCAACCATGTTTGTCAGATTTTCCCAATTCAAATCATAGAAGTGGAAAAATTAGGTTTACTTGGCTAGGTTATGTATATCTCCTATAATTACCCATGTTTTGTTCCATATAGGGTCAGTAATTCTTGAATTATGGGCTATAAAAAGAATTTATTTAATAGAAACATACCATGAAATGTTTGGGGTGCTACACTAGTAAATAAATTTTATAAGATGGTAGTATCATTATGTATATTGTTGAAAATAGTAAAATAAAAAGTAATACAATGAGATACTTTGATGTTTCAGGAATATTATAAAAATAATATCGTTTGATATCAAAATTATATAACACCATTCTCAAATCCCAATAAATAAACACTTTAATTGATTCACTACCTTCTCAAAAGAACTAGGATTTATCGTCATATTCCCTAATTCGTCTTTCATATAATATTAAATATTCCTCATATCTTATATTTCACTAAACAAAATTTAAACATTTTGATTACTTTTAATATAATAAATATTTTTAAAATATTTCATTTCGTTTATATTTCATTCATATTCTATTCATCATCAATAATAAAAACCTTAATCATAAAAATTTGTTGATTTCATTCTCTATCATACCTACTGGGAAAATAATTTTCATAATTCCAATAATATCAATGATGAAAACATTGAAATACATATTTTACCTATTTGAAAAAATTATTATCATCCATTGCATTACAAAACATTTATTTTTTTCATTAGATATTTATCGTGTTATGTAATTGTTTCCCTCACATAAAACATTCCCCACTCTTTGGAGACATTAACTTGATTTGTACATTGTACATTTGGGACCTAAATGAAATTGAAAATTTGTTCCTCTAGGATCTTCATCACATTGAATTTTGTAAAAATATATTTATATATTATTACATGTGTAGAAAACCCACATAGGTTCACGTTGTTAATTAGACATCGATATTGCTGGTAATGAAAAACTATTATATTTTTTACTACGACATTTATTCTAATGGGTTTCTCTTTTATAAAACCATAATAGTGTCATATCTCCCTAATGGCCCAAAGGCCTTAATTTTATTGATTTTTTAAAACCCCTCTTTCAAAGGATGATGGGGAACCCTTACAAGGCCCGTAGGAATAGAGATTACATTGCTCATAGGGTTAAGAGATTACATGACCCAAAAGTCTTAAGGAATTTATAATGACCCATACATTACATACATTGTTATTACTTCAGAATTGAAGCACACTTATTACAACATATAACAAAACCAAGAAAGGACCATATAGTTATAGTGTCTTTAGAAACTGGGAAACATAAACAACTGGTTCATATAGCGTCTACACTGTCTCCCATTTATTTCATCATATCTATAGTCCCTTTTGGCATATCATACTTAATAATCTTCTTCCTGGCCTGGGGAAATAAAACATACAAAAGGGTGACCTAAAATGCTTAGTAAGGGTAAACAAAATAAATATCAATCACATCATATTCATAAGAGCATAACATTTTGGAAATCTTAACCTGCAAAAGAGAGCATAATTTCAATACATGGGATAAATCATAGTAGTGAATTGAAATCCCAATAATCATAACTTAAAACATGAAACATTATGGTATACACATATAATCATAGATAATCATTTCTTATTAGTCAAGACTCATTTCCAAGACTATCTTAGTGGACAAAGTCCATTTCTAAACCGAGTTCACTCCTCGTTTCAGTCCTGTTTCACTAAACCGGTATAACCTACCATTCCAGCCATGTCTATCTCATGAGATATAAAATCTTTACCCAATTCATTGGAGGGTGATATAGGTCCCACCTATCTCATAATGATACCCTTCTTATGTGTGCCACAAAATCATAAACCATACATCGTAGAATAACCCATGTAATAAAAATGGGATTCTTAAACAACAAGACATCATAAAACAATTAATATAAGATAAAGGAATTCATAATAATAATTCCATCACAAAATAATAAAATCAATCTTATAATAGGGATAAAAACAGAACCCTTTATTATCTTAGATGGAAAATAATTTTGATAAAACACTTGAACTCCATTCTTGAGGAAAATATCCTTTCTGCTTCAAAAACACTTTTCATTTCTTAACATGTCATAAAATTATAAACTAAAAGAAGTTGATTAAAAATAAAATTGAAAACTTGTAAAGGAATATTCTTGGAAATAATGTTTTAAAAATCCATTCATGCCGTATAAGTTAAACAAACATTCTTCGTAATTTTTTTGGAAAAGTCAAAAAGTACCTCGTACGAAAAACGACAAAAGATTCCTTTCATATCCTCTACTAAAAACTCACCGAAGGGTAAAATTGGATTTAAACAATTTTTGGTGGATGTAAATAATATGAAATATTGAGGAAACATTGTTGTGGATGATAAAATACACCCCAGTAAATGCCAAAGTATAAACAATCTCGGATAAAAATGAGATTGTGATATTGTTCCTTACCTTAGGTCCGTTTTGCTTCGTAAGTGTCTGAAAATCCTTTATAATGATTTAAATAATGTTATTTACTTATTCAATAATCATACTTATTTTTATGATATCATATATGGTCATTTTCTTAGCTTCTTAGTAGTAATATTTCATTGCTACTTGTTATTCGGGTGTTTATAACTTTTTGTTCTTATGCGTGTTTTGTCGAATAAATTCTTATTATTATCTTTAGGTTATAGATACCTCATTTCCAGAATGGTATTAGTGTAATATATATCATATTAATTCATTCTATTCATTTATATAATCATTATGAAATGAAGATCATGTAGAATGAGTCGCATCACATCGTGGAGACGGTATTCCGTATGTACGCACGAGTGATGATATCATTCCTATGATCGTGGAATTGTATTGGAGTGTATTTATACTATTTCAGAATCCGCATCACTTTATAATAGTCATATATAGTCATTATTTACACCATTATACCCATCCACGTATGGTGGTGGTGGAAAATATATTACACCACGACGTGGAGACGGTATTCCATGCGTACGCACGCGCAATGATTTCTTTTTCCGTAGGATGGATAGATGGTGAAATAAGGTTGTTTCATAATTATAATAACATATCAGTATATGAGTTATACTGATGTTATTACTTCATAATGAAACAACTAAAGAAGAATAAGTGGAAGAAGAAATAAAGATGAAATAATCGGTAACAGACATTACCTCTTCTTTGAAGTGCTTCTTTGAGACCTTCTTTTAGGGCACTAAAATTGGTATTTGAAGAATACCAGGACCTCTAGGATGTCTCTAGGGAAGTGTAGAGGAGTAATTGGTAGGGATTGGCCGAGCTTCAAGGCCCAATGTGGTGTGAGGAAGAGGGGGAGGAGGTGCCCTTTTATAAGGGAGGAGAGGGGCACCTTTGGAATAACTAAATATATTATTTTATTATAAAGTCAAATTCGGTTTTTAATAGCTCCAAATTGATATATTTCGAAGCTAAGGTGGGTAGGGGTCTAAATCCTCTCATCCAATATAATTTAGACAAGTTTAGGTATCAATTATTACCTTATCATTTAGATTTAACATTAAGTTATATAATTTAACTTTTACCGTGTCTTCTTGTTTTCTTACACTATAAGGTTATTAAACTTACTATAAGCAGCCAAAAGAACCCAAAGTTGTTTATTATAAATATATATAACCTTATCTAAGTCATTTGGCCTAACCTTATATTTTTAGGAATAAAATTACTAATATAATATTTGTTATAAAAACTATTTTATGTCAATTTTAACACTATTTAGTAATTGATTTTTGTGAAAATCATAACAGAATGATTAGTTCAAAAAAAGTTAATTAAATCAACACTAACATGTCATATTAACCTATAAAATTAGTGGAATTCATAAAAAGTCTCAAGTTACATTTATTTTGGTGTTTATAACATTAATTATGTCAATATTTCATTAATAAGATAATTACTGCATCATCTTTGTGTCATAAATAAATTAATATATGTAATGTCTAAAAATTACAAATAAAATACAATTATGTAGGAAATATTTTTATATTTCTAATGAATATTTATAGTCTAATTTATCTTATGTATAACCCCATATTAAAAATTATTTACTTATTAAACTTTGATTTTAACTATTTTAACCCTTCTTTAAATAAATTAATAATAAATTTCCTAATCTAATCCAAGTGGGCCTAAATGGTCATATTTTATTCCTAAGATTGTTTTTGGTCGAATTACTCTTTTCCAAAAGAATTAGGACATGTGTTTGAGTAATAATAATATCATCTTTACCCTTAATTACCCTATTTACTTTTAACAGTGGTAAAAAAGTAAAAAGTTACTATTCACCAAAAAATTATTTTCATCTCATTGAACCAAATTTTACTTACTGACATCAACCGTGTCACTCGTATTTTTGAAATTCCACTCACAGAAGAGGTAAAATTATGTTTTATGAAAAATTCAGTTTTTTAACTACAACTTAGTGGTTTCTCTATTTATAAAAAATTGAAAGTTTTCAGAAAAATACCAAAATTTCACCCTAGGCTAATTTCGATATACCGAATCCAAAAATGAAGTCCATTTTGAAAAATAAAATTTATAAAATTTCAAAAAGTGGTTATTACTATTCATAACGGCTAGTTTTAATAATATTTTAATAGCACATCGTTGTTTAGTGAAACTCGGTATTGCGTACGACGCAAGCTATCGAGGAAGGACGCGATTTCGTGTAAAGAAAGCCTAGAAAGTGTTTTGTAGAAAAAGATTCCTTTGATGATTTATATAACATAAAAGTCTCGGGTGTTACATTCTACCCCCCTTAAAATGAATTTCGTCCTCGAAATTCGTCACTTTGTAACTAACAGATGAGGATACCTATCCTTCATCATATCCTCAATCTCCCATGTAGCTTCTTCTAATTGGTGGTTCCTCCATAAAACTTTCACCAATCAAGTGGTCTTGTTTTGTAGGACTTTTTCGCTATGATCCATAATATTTATCGGTTGTTCTTCATAAGAAAGATATTGCTCCAGCTGTACATCTTCTGAACTGAGTACATGTGAAGGATCAGGTATGTACTTTCTCATGAGAGATACATGGAACACATCGTGAACTTGAGAGAGATTCGGTGGAAGCGCCAATTGGTAATCTACCTTCCCAACACGATCCAATATTTCGAAAGGACTGATATATCTAGGGCTCAACTTCCCTTTCTTTCTAAATATCATAACCCTCTTCCAGGGAGATATTCGTAAGAACACTTTATCACCCACTTCAAACTCTAGGGCTTTTCTTCGGTTGTTGGAATAACTTTTCTGTCGACTCTGAGATTCTCTTATGTGTTGCTGAATAGATCTGACCTTTCCTACCATTTCATCAATGAGATCAGGTCATAATAGCTTTCTTTCCCCAACTTCATCCCAGCAAGTTGGAGTCCTGCATTTCTTTCAATAGAGAGCATCATAGGGAGAAATCTGAATACTGGAGTGAAAGCTATTATTATAAGAAAATTCAACCAAAGGTAGGTGTTGATCCCAACCACCATTGAAATCCATAGAGAAAGCTCTCAACATATCATCTAGAGTTTGAATTGTTCTCTCAGAATGACCGTCTGTCTAAGGATGATAAGCAGTGCTGAAACTCAACTCTGTATCTAGAGTATGCTGAAGACTTCGCTAGAACTTCGAGGTAAATCTCGGATCCCGATCAGATATAATAGAAAGTGGTACTCCATGCAATCTTACCACTTCCTTTACATATATCCTGGCAAGCTGATCCAGAGAGAAATCATCTCTAATAGCAATGAAGTGTGTAGACTTTGTAAGACGATCAACTTTGACCCAGATAGCATTATTGCCTTTGGATGTTTTAGGAAGTCCTGTGACAAAGTCCATAATGATGTTTTCCCATTTCTATTCAGGTATCTGTAATGGTTGTAACATCCCCTTCAACATATGTCTCTCAGCATTAACTTGATAACAAACCAAGGATCGAGAGACATATTCAGAAACATCTCTTTTCATGCCATCCCACCATAAGTACTCTTTCAGGTCCCTATACATCTTCGTGCTTCCAGGATGAATAGAGAATGAAGAACTATGAGCATCATCCAGCAGCTCCTTCTTTAATTCGGGGATGGGAGGAACACAATCCCGATTCCTAAACATTATTATCCCATCACAATCAAGGTTGAATTCAGGTACATTTCTCACCTTCTTTTGTAACTCGACATCTTCTTTCTGTGTCGCTTTAATCTTCACATGTATAGATGGTTGAACATTCATTTGAGAAAGAAACGATTTTCCCCTTTCATTATAATTCCAAGATCCATCCTTTGTAAATCCATAAATATTGGATCTTTTTTTATCATCATCATGGTTAAAGTAGCATGGTCTTGTCGACTTAATGTGTCTACCACCTTGTTTGATTTCCCAGGGTGGTAATGGATTCAGCAGTCATATTCCTTAATCAGCTCCAACCATCATCTTTGGCGCATATTCAGCTCATTTTGTGTGAAAATATACTTTAAACTTTTATGATTAGTATAAATTTCACACTTTTCTCCATGAAGATAATGCCTCAAAATATTTACTGCAAAGATTACCACAGCTAACTCCAAATCATGTGTTGGGTAATTTTGATCGTGGATTTTCAACTGTCGTGAGGCATAAGCTATCACCATATCATTTTGCATAAGAACACACCCCAATCCCTACTTGGATGCATCACTATAGATCACAAACATTTCTCCACTACAAGGCAGTGTGAGCACAGGTGCACTAGATAACCTTCTTTTAAACTTTTTGAAATTCTCTTCACATTCCTCCATCCAAACAAACTTAACTCCTTTCTGAGTCAACACAGTGAGTGGATTAGATAATCATGAAAAATCATTCAAAAAATGTCGATAATATCCAGCCAAACCAAAAAAACATCGGATCTCAGTTACTTTTGTTTGTCTTGACCATCTTTTGATAACCTCTTTTTTTGCTGGATCCACAGATATTCCCTCTTTTGAGATTATGTGACCCAAAAATGAAACTTTTTGAAGCCAAAATTCACACTTGGTAAATTTGGCATAAAGCTTCTCCTTTCTCAGGGACTTCAATATAATTCTCAAGTGATCTTAATGTTATTCCTTTCTCTTTGAATAGACAAAAATATCGTCTATAAATACTACCAAAAATTGATCAAGATATTCTCTAAAGACTCTATTCATCAGATCCATGAAGATAGCAGGGGCATTAGTAAGACCAAATGGCATCACTATAAATTCATAGTGTCCATACCTTGTACGGAAAGTCATCTTTGGTATATCCTCCCTTTTGACCCTTAATTGATGATACCCTGAATGAAGATCAATCATTGAAAAGTATTGAGCTCCGCGTAGTTGGTCAAATAAGTCTTCAATGCATGGGAGAGGATATTTGTTCTTGATAGTGATCTTTTTAAGTTCTAGATAATCAATGTAGAGTCTCATTGATCCATCTTTCTTCTTAAAAAATAGAACATGTGCTCCCCAAGGTGACGCACTAGGGAATATGAATCCCTTATCAAGATTCTATTGGATTTGCTTCTTCAATTCCCGCAACTCAATTGGGGCCATTCTATAAGATGTCTTTGAAATAGGCAAAGCACCCGGCACGAGTTCTATTGAAAACCCAACTTCACGATTCGGTGGAAGACCCGGTAATTCCTCCAGAAAGACAACATCAAACTCTTGTACAATGGGAATATTCTTAATCATGAGTTTCTCACCAACCATTTGAGATAAATAACCTTCGTTTAGTGGAATAAATACCCATAAAATGGAAGAAATTTCCATTGGAAGGTTATGTTCATCCTTTCATCGATAGACGATCATAGATTGATCTGGAATATGAAATGTGACATCCCTTCTTTGGAAATTGATATGAGCTCCATGTAGAGAGAGACAATCCATGCCAAGAATCACATAAAATTCCACTATAGGAAGGATCACAAGATTTGAAGGAAGCACTTTCCCACAAACATCAATCGGAGAATAATTATAAACTTTTGATGCGGCTGTTGTGCCATTAGGTGTTGTCATAGCTAAATCAACATCTAATTGTTGAGGTAATACGGTGATACCCTTAGAAAATCCTTCAGAAATAAAAGAGTGGGTGGATCCAGAATCAAATAAAACATTTGCTACTTTAGAGTGGATGGTAAGTGTTCCTTTCACCACATCGTTATCCTACTCCACATCGCTGATAGAAATTGCATGTGACTTTCCTTTATCTTTATCCTTAAGAGTTTGTTAACGTCGACCATCATCATCAACCCTTGGATTAGGGAATTTATTGGCATAATTTCCCATCTCCTTGCACTTGAAACATTGAAGTGTAGTAGGTTCATTATGTGTTTCCCTTCCTTTGTTTTCATCATTAGACATCTTCTTCCCATCATCGCGGCATTAAAATGCCCGATGACCTTCCTTTCCCCATTTGAAACATTTACTTTTCCCTTTAAGACAACTCCCACCATGTTTCTTTCCACACTTTGAGCATAAGGGAAAGCTCATCTTCTTTTCGGTGTGCTCTTTAGATTTTCCTTTGAATTCCATTTTCCTCATCTTATCAAACCCATATGACTGATTGGTTACTCCAATCTCTATCTTGACTTTGAGAGCACATCGAACGATTTCCTCGTAGCTATTGAAGTCCCTTATGGCTAACGCCCTTCAAAGACTTGGTTTTAAAACACTAAAGAATCGATCGATCTTACTCTCAGGTTGGATAATAATTCCAGAAGCGTACCTTGCAAGTCTTGTAAAATTTGCTCCATAGGTACCAACAGATTCATCATCCTTTTGATTCAGTTCAAGAAACTCTTTCTATATCTTTGTTCGGAGAATACGAGGGATGTACTTATTGAAAAATAAGTTCTTTAACTCGTCCCATTCCATGGACTCAATTTCATCCCTTTGCCTCGTATTCTTAATAAGATTCCACCATTGATCAGAATCTCCTTCCAAACGATACACTGCTAGGAAGACTTTATCATGTTCAGATCATTGAAGAACTGAAAATATCTTTCAGTAGTACTAATCCATTGTTCAGTAACTAATGGATCAGTAGACCCACGGAAAGAAGGTGGACGCTACCTCATGAAGGATTCAACAGAATGTTGTTCCTTCCTTTGCTCATTTGGAAGTCCTGTATGATTCATAGCTTGAGAATTTTGTGTGAGCATGGCTACAATATTTTGCATTCTAGCTCCCATAAGAATTGGTTGCTTAGGGGGACAATCATTGCATTGCCCGTCGAATTCCTCATTATCACGGCTCCTTCGGGTTCCATCCATTGACTAAAACCAAGAAGAATAGTGTGAGCAACACTAATTATAATAGGAAAACCACATAATAAAGAATAAAATTTCACACCTAAGGTCTTATCCTAGGTTATTCATGGCTATTTCTAAAACACTAAGATTGTGTCCTATACTTAGACTTATCCTTAGGGTTCTTACTAAGGCTTTCACATCCTTGTTTCCAAAGGTTTACTATACCTTTCCTCTGATACCAACTATAACGACCCATAATTTACATACATTGTTATTACTTCAGAATTGAAGCACACATATTACAACATATAACAAAACCAAGAAAGGACTGTATAGGTATAGTGTCTTTAGAAACTGGGAAACATAAACAACTGGTTCATAAAGTGTCTACATTTTCTCCCATTTATTTCATCATATATATAGTCCCTTTTAGCATATAATAATTAATAAGCTTCATCCTGGCCTGGGGAAAGAAAACATACAAAAGGGTGAGCTCAAATGCTCAGTAAGGGTAAACAAAAGAAATATCAATCACATCATATTCATAAGAACATAACATTTTGGAAATCTTAACCTCCAAAAGAGAGTATAATTTCATAACATGGGATAAATAATAGTAGTGAATTGAAATCCCAATAATCATAACTTAAACCATGAAACTTTGTGGTATACACACATAATCATAGATAATCATTTCTTATTAGTCAAGACTCATTTCCAAGACTATCTTAGTGGACAAAGTCCATTTCTGAACCGAGTTCACTCATCGTTTCAGGCATGTTTCACTGAACCGGTATAACCTACCATTCCAGCCATGTCTATCTCATGAGATATAAAATCTATACCCAATGCATTGGAGGGAGATATAGGTCCCACCAATCTCATAATGATACCCTTCTTATGTGTTCCACAAAATCCTAAACCATACATCGTAGCATAACCCATGTAATAAAAATGGGATTCTTAAACAACATGACATCATAAAACAATTCATATAAGATAAGGAAATTCATAAAAATAACTCCATCACAACATAATCAATTCAATGTAATAATAGGGATAAAAACAGAACCCTTTATTATCTTAGATGGAAAATGATTTTGATAAAACACTTGAACTCCATTTTTGAGGAAAATATCCTCTCTGCTTCAAAAACACTTTTCCTTTCTTAACAAGTCGTAAAATTATAAACTAAAAGATTTTGACTAAAAATAAACTTGAAAACATGTAAAGGAAGCTTCTTGTAAATAATGTTTTAAAAATACAATCATGCTGTATAAGTTAAAAAAACATTCTTCGTACTTTTGTCAGAAAAGTCAAAAAGTACCTCGTACGAAAAACGACAAAAGAATCCTTTTATATCCATTAATAAAAACATAAAAAAGTGTAAAATTGTATTTAAACTATTTTAGGTGGATGGAAATAATATTACATATTGAGGAAACATGGATTTGGATGATAAAATACACCCCAGTAAAGGCCAAAGTATAAACAATCTCGGATAAAAATGGGATTGTGATATTTTCCCTTACCTTAGGTCTGTTTTGCTTCGTAAGTGTCTGAACCGCCTGTATAATGATTTAAATAATGTTAATGACTTATTCTAGAATCATACTTATTTTTATTATATCATATATGGTCATTTTCTTGGCTTCTTAGTAGTAATATTTCATTGCTACTTGTTATTCGGGTGTTTATAACTTTTTGTTCTCATGCGTGTTTTGTAAAATAAATTCTTATTCTTATCTTTAGGTTATAGATACCTCATTTACAAAATGTTATTAGTTTAATATATATCATATTAATTCATTCAATTCATTTATATAATCATTATGAAATGAAGATCATGTAGAACGAGTGGCATCACATCGTGGAGACGGTATTCCGTACGTACGCACGAGTGATGATATCGTTCCTATGATCGTAGAATTGTATTGGAGTGTATGTATACTATTTCAGAATCAGTATAACTTTTTAATAGTCATATATAGTCATTATGTACACCATTATACCCATCCAAGTAAGGTGGTGGTGGAAAATAGATTGCACCACGACGTGGAGACGGTATTCCGTACGTACGCACGCGCGGTGATTTCTTTTTCCGTAGGATGGATAGATGGTGAAATAGGGTTGTTTCATACTTATAATAACATATCAGTATATTAGTGATACTGATGTTATTACTTCATAATTAAACAACTAAAGAATAATAAGTGGAAGAAGAAATAAAGATGAATGAATCGGTAACAGACATTAGCTCTTTTTTGAAGTGCTTCTTTGAGACCTTCTTTTAGAGCACTAAATTTGGTCTTTAAAGAAGACCAGGACCTCTAGGATGTCTCTAGATAATTGGAGAGGAGGAATTGGCATGGTTTGGCCGATCATGAAGGCTCAAAGTGGTGTGACGAAGAGGGGGAGGAGGTTCCCTTTTATAAGGGAGGAGAGGGGCAACTTTGGAATAACTAAAAATATTATTTTATTATAAAGTCAAATTAGGTTTTTAATAGCTCCAAATAAATATATTTAGAAGATAAGGTGGGTAGGGGTCTAAATCATCTCATCCAATAGAATTTAGTCAAGTTTAGGTATCAATTTTAACCTTATCATTTAGATTTAACTTTAAGTTAGATAATTTATCTTTTACCGTGTCTTCTTGTTTTCTTATACTATAAGGTTAATAAACTTACTATAATCAGCCAAAAGAACTCCAAGTTGTTTATTATTAAAATATATAACCTTATCTAAGTCATTTGGCCGAACCTTAGGTTTTTAGGAATAAAATTACTAATATAGTATTTGTTTTAAAAACTAATTTATGTCAATTTTGACACAATTTAGTAATTGGTTTTTGTGAAAATCATAACAGAATGATTAGTTTGAACAAAGTTTATTAAATCAACACTAACATGTCATATTAACCTATAAAATTAGTGTATTTCATAAAAAGACTCAAAGTACATTTATTTTTGTGTTTATAACATTAATTATGTCAATATTTCATTAATAAGATAATTATTGCGACATCTTTGTGTCATAATTAAATTAAAGTATTTAATGTCTAAAAATTACTAATAAAATACGATTATGTAGGAAATCGTATTAGATTTCTAATGAATTTTTATAGTCTAATTTATCATATGTATAACCCCATATAAAAAATTATTTACTTATTAAACTTTGATTTTAACTATTTTAACCCTTCTTTAAATAAATTAATAATAAATATCCAAATCTAATCCATGTTGGCCTAAATGGTCATATTTTATTCCTATTTCTATTTTTGGTCGAATTACACTTGTCAAATAGAATTAGTACATGTGTTAGGGTAATAATAATATCATCTATACCCTTAATTACCCTATTTACTTTTAACCGTGGAAAAAAAAGTAAAAAGTTACTATTCACCAAAAAATTATTTTCATCTCATTGAACCACATTTTACTTACTGACATCAACCGTGTCTCTCAGATTTTTGAAATTCCACTCACAGAAGTGGTAAAATTATGTTTTATGAAAAATTCAGTTTTTTAACTACCACTTAGTGGTTTGACTATTCATCAAAAATTGAAAGTTTTCAGAAAAATACCAAAATTTCACCCTAGGCTAATTTCGATATTCCGAATCCAAAAATGAATCCATTTTGAAAAATAAAATTTATAAAATTTCGAAAAGTGGATATTACTATTAATAACAGCTACTTTTAATAATATTTTAATTGTATATCGTTGTTTAGTGAAACTCGATATTGCGTATGACGCAAGCTATCGAGGAAGATCACGATTTCGTGTAAAGCAAGCCAAGCAAGTGTTGTGTAGAAAAAGATTTCTTTGATGATTTATATAACATAAAAGTCTCGGGTGTTACAGAATTCCACCAGACTATAACTATAAGGAACTGCCCCTCCCCAGTATCTACATCATGACAATAACTGTCCACCTTCATATGGTTGTCTGGATAGGCATCCCATACAATTACAAGATAGTCTTGATGGCTAATCCATACCCTCTCATTCTTCCAAATTCATTTGGTTCTACTCTGGTGGGTGCACTTTCTCTTGAATCCTCCTCTGGGCTGCTCCTTTTTTGTAGAGTCGGTCTGGGGTAAATGCACTGATCATATAGACCGAAGACCTTGATATGGCTTGAAGGTGTTAAAGGTGGACCCAAATCCTTATTTACCCGAAGTCCTGGGTGGCCTGAAGGCCATAAAAACTCCAAGGACAAACTGGTGGTCCAAGGTTAATAGTATCATCTACTACAGTACTAAATAGTAACAACTACAATACTGCTACAGTGCTGCCGCATAAGGTCATAAAAATGCCTAATGTGAGCAATAATAATCAGAGTGATAAATTTTATAATCATGTAACTCTTTTCCTAATATGTCATAAATTATGACTACTTCTTATCAAACTATGAAATGTTATGTAATTCAATATAAATATGGATTACTATAGGTCTTCATTGATTTTATGCTCTTCATTCATCAAAATGGTACATTAATATAATATTAATTAGATAAATATTATCCCTATAAAATGTTTTCCCAGGTGTGTCGCCTATGGCCCCATACATCATGAACCATGTAATGATTCAGATGATACTCAACCAATCCTATTCTTGGTGATTACCCTTTGATGCATCTGTTCCAAAATGGTATCCACTTTCTAGTATATAGAAATATATTTTGATGAAAGTTAACCACACAATCTATACTATACCAATACTGTTGGGTGCGATCCTATACCTATACTTATCTTAGGGCTGTTACCAATATTATTAACCATAATCTCTGAAAAAACTAATCCCTACTCTAATACAAGTTGAAGTGACCATAGAATAATATATATATATATATATTAAATAATTGAATATTAATATTAAATACATATCATAAATTTTATTTTATGCAAAACCATAAAGGCTTTGTGTCATTGGATACTAGATAAAAAATGAACATATTTCCTAAAAGTTATTTAAAATCCCGTTGAAGTTTATTTAATCGTTGTACTCTTCATAGATATAACATATATAAATAACTTTTCATAACCTTAGGAAAATTGAAACATAACCAAGGGTGACCTTAGATTCACATTAAGGGTAAAAATGAATGATATAAATCAATAATCATAAATAAGGATATTATAAGAATAATGTTATGAGGTCTTTATAATAACTTATAAATTTCACCCCCAATCTATCATAGATCATAAATCATGAACCGTAATAGTGTGGAATTATCTTTAATCAATCATAATCTCTGATAGAATATCATAATCATAATATCATATCATATAAACTGTGAAGAAATATGATAATCAACGAAAATAATTTCATTAGTCAAGGCTCACATGAAAGACTATAATTGTGGATTGGGTTCACTCTACATTCTATCATTTCCTTGGTCAAGGTTCAATTATAAGACTATCATAGTTTATTGGGTTCACATACCATTTCATTATATCCATTTTCAAGGTTAACTCCCAATAAAACATCTATGTACAATTAATCTTACCGAATTAGGCTCACTCCCTATTTGAGTATATATGATCACATGAGATATCTATCATTACCTAATGAATTTGAGGTCAATATAATTCCATCCCCCCATAACATAATGAAAACCTTATATATGAGTTCCAAAGATTATAAAAAATTCATAAAATCGTCATAACATAACCCATGGATAATAAATGGGTTTTATAAACTTTATATCATCACAAAATATTATGTCATAGAAAGAAAGGGTGTGGATTTTATCATAAACAATTATTCATAGCACAATTAACATGTGGTAATGAAACATGTTTACCATATTCATCATAACATCATCATCATCATAAATCATGTATAAAAGTGTATTTATTTAAAATATAATATTCCTAGTGAATGATTTAAATTCTTATAGGATTCCAATATGTATAAATTAAATTTTATAAACGTATTAGAAATGTGATTTGAAAAGAAAGAGAAAACATCCCTTTTATTTTAGAAACATTAAAAAGACATTAATTACTAGAATATTAGGCGAAATAATTTCATTTAAATTAACATGTATCCATTTATGGGATGAGTTAATGTTAAAAATGAACAAAAATGTGAGGATATACATTCCTATGTTAAATGTGAAAATAAAAATTATTTTTACCTTTTTAGTCAAACATCAAAAGTACCTTGTCTGAAAAAAATAATAAAATATACCTTTTATATTTTTTGAAATAATTTATATTATATTTGAAATTTACTTTTACGAATCAATATATCATATTAATAAATATATTTGAAAACATTTTACATAACATGGATGTGTAGGATAGTGATTCCTGACCAAATGTAGAAATAATGTCAGTTTTAAGTCAAAACATATTCTTGGTATTTTTAACTAATAAAGAGTGGAAAACTTAATGAAATAAAAGAAAAATACATAAATAAACAGAGGATATTAAATTATAATTGTGTGTTCCGAGAATGATTATACAATTTCACTTGATTTATATTCAAGGATAATAAATCCTGATTAAAATACCATTAAATAGTAAATCCATCACCACTTTGGAATATTTTGAATCCAAACCCCTTGGACGATTCAATTTGAATTATAAATTTAAATATAATTAATTAAGACCAATACATGATATTATATTTCAAAAGGAATGTATAATCACCTCATAAACATAAAATGGTTAATAACATCAATCATATCGCAACGAAACAATATTGAGATGAAGAAAACATTCATCAAGTATAACTTTCTAATGAAGCTATATAATATCCTACACAACATATAAAAAAATTATTTTTTATTCATATAATAACCTTATTCATATTTTTAATACCATACATGGTTTAATTATAACATTTTATCTCTATTCCATTTAAAATTATTTTCCAAAATGACAGTTCTTGGTGAAAACTAAATCATTTTTCTTGTATGTTTCGGTTCATCAGTTCTAGTCATTAAAACTTGTTTATAATTCCATTATATAAATATTATATTTTATCATTAAATCATATAATTACATAATAACATAATTACATTACATCATTTAATTAATCATTTCATAAACATTATAACATCACTCATGTAAGTGGTAAAAACGACCTAAACAAGAGCTTAATCTAAAGATGAATGGAATAAAAAAATACAGGGTGAAATATTCATCTAAAATTTTTATAATATTACTAATTTTAGGATTATCCTATATAATCATTATATATAATATTTGTTCAGTCCATAAAATTATAATATTGAAAAGAAAATATATCACTTATATAGACGGTAACTTGTAAAAATTTATGAACTATATATCCAATTTATAACAGGAACAAGGAAAATAAACTAGATGATTTTTTATCCATAAAAAATAATTATTGTGTGATAAATACTATATATATTTAGTAAATCAATCATTTTGATCAACCATGTGACTAGGTGATGGAACAAATCATATCACTATATTGGGTGTATCACAACCCGGGGCCCGTGTTGTGACTGCCCCAAGCACACCTTCCATAGGCCAGGGGTTGGTGACATGCACTGAAAGACATATCCCTAAAAAACGGGAATACAATGCATTTAAACCTATAAACACACAGTCTATGAATACAAAGATCACAACCAACATAGGAAAACTGTAGTAGTAAAAATATGTGTACTAAAATTAAATGGGGTTAGTACAATGAGTAAAGGGGTCAGAAATACAAAGCCAAATGAAAAGTACAATAGCAATAGAAAACCATCTTGTGGAATCCTCTACTCGGATTAATACTTGAATGGTAGGTACAGATCAGAGTCACTTGTCACTATGGCCCATCATGTCTAAAGGTCCTCCTCTGTGCACTATCCAGTCCAAGCTCCCAATCCTTGGTCAAAGTTGTCCATCATTTTCACAAGACACAACAAGGGGAGGGAGAATCCCATGAAGGTGTGAGTATTAAAATACTCAGTAGGGACCCCAATACCCCCAAAGGTTCCTATATCTCAACAATATAATAACCAAAAAGTAAGACCTCAATCAAAAAGCACAATGAAATTGTCATTTATCACTAGGTAGATAACTTAGAGATCAAGAATATAGATGATTATTCTTATGTTATTTTATCTTATTTTATTTAGAAGATCCAAAACTCATCCACAAAGAAATTTTTCAATAATCGATCCACTCTTGGACGTAAGTTGTTGTTCTACGATGGGCCATAGTAATTCTAGTTCATGTCAGGTCACACTACTGCTGATCCACACAAGGTATCTAGAATACTGATCCACATTGGGTCGTTGGAAGGCATATCCACATAGGGTTGCTGGAATGTTGATCCACATAAGGTCACTCGATTTTGATTCACATAGTGTCTCTAGTTTTCAATCCTTACTACACCACTCTAAAACTAGTCCTTGGTGGGTAGCTAAGATGTTGATCCACAAAGGGTCACTATGATGTTTATCCACAGAGGGTCGTTACTTCCAAGACAGCTAGTGACAGGGTTCCCCAAACATGGGGCTCCCGAGTTCCATAGAGTCTTCTCTACGAGATATATGTCATACCTAAACCACCACTTAGCTCCACAATGAGGTAACCCAATGGACTACAATTTCATAAGGGTTCCAACAAAATAGATGGTGTGCCAATCAGATGCTCTGTCTGTGAGTTATAAGCGTGTTATTACTGAGGGTCGGGTTCGATTCAATTTCGATCCAAACCAGCCATACTCAAACATTCTCCAAAATTTTACTTGAGTGTACCAAAAGGACGTTCTCATTCCAAGAATCCTAGCACCATATATGGTTCATCATACAGACATCTGAATTTCATGTTATGGCATTTTAAGCCAAACCGGGCCTGGATGGGTCCGGGTCCGGTCTGATCTGACTCGACCCGTATGATTCGGCTCGACCTAACCTAGTCCGGCTCGACCCGACCAAGGATGGCTCGACCCGTGTCGGCCCAAACTAGCCTTGGTCCACCACATCCTACCCTGCAGGGGGCGGGGCCTATCCCACAAAGGGGCATGACCCGCTAGAAAGGAATACGCAACCTGGCCCATAGGGCAGCATAGCCGAACCCACATGAGGGCATAACCTAGCCAGCAAGAGTGCATAACCCTGTCTGCAGGGGGGCACGTCTCATCCCGTAGGAGTGAAAGAGGCCCGCCCTAGGTGGAATGGGGGAAAAAGTCTACCCTTTCTCCCAAATAGCTAAGCAGTTCAGGATAGGGAGTGGCTCCCCCGGGTCGCAACGAGACGCACAGGGAATGGGTCCCTCCTCTACTATGGCTACGAGCCACAGCGGCCTCTAGCGGCGTGCGACTGTGCACTGCTCTGCCTCTGGAGTCGGTCGGTGCCTTCCGCCCTTCTTAGTCATCGCAGCTGATAAGTCCTGGCCTCCTCCTCCTGTGGTACGCAATGGCGCATCGTCATCTTGATGACCGACTTGTGCTGACCGGATGTCGACCACCATGGTATAGTGTCACAGACACCTCCTAGGGCACACGATGGAATGCTTCCACCACTAAGGCTGGTCAGGCCGACCACCTCCATCACCTGCGTTTGTGGGTTGCTAGTGTCATCACGCTGACGATCCTCGGCGGGCCCTTAGGTGAGCTCTAGTGATCTGTTTTTTCATCTGATCACACCTATGGGCTTCTCAAGTCATCTCTGTTGCTTCTTGACCCTCATATTTGGGTTTTGTCTTACCCAAAAATTCACCTGCATTGAACGCAATGATTGAAAAGTGGCAGAGCAACCATGCCTTTTTCATTTGTTCTGCGCCCTCTTCTTTAGCATCATATCAAAGAAGAAGATAATTTATTTAAACAATCATGAAATTTAAACAATAAAAACCATAACTTGTGAGTCCTTGGAGAGCATCCCTCTTTTGAAGATGGTTCGATGTTCATTGATCCTGAATCAAGCCTCCAACTATGCCACTAAAATGATGAACTTCAGTTATTGCTTGACAGATCCATTTTTTTAAGAGGCTCTTCCAAAATCCTACTCTCCCAAAAACACCTCCCCTTTTTCCACCCAATTCAAAAAGAAGATTTGTGGGAGTAAGCATTACAACACATAATTAAGAGAGGATCATTAATTGGTGTAAATAATGAACCACCCTAAATGAACTTTGGGTGGTTACATATTTCTGTGTAACCAGACATTTAATGTACTGTATTAAAGGCCCGACCACCCCTTGTGCTCCCTACCACAAAAACCAAAAGAGGGATAGGGGATATTGAAAATAAATATATTTTATTTTATTAATCCTCCACAAAATCCCAAAAACCATCTTCATCTCTTAGCTCACTATGGTAATGGTTAAGGCTTCCTTACGCAAATCTCGGCACTACGAGTACAACGGTTCCCTCATATTTCAATTCTGAGCAACAGTTCAAAAGATAGAATATCCCGCTCGCATGTTTACAGAATATACCTTATGAAATTTTACAATTCCATTCACGGAACACTGGGCATCATAATAAAACTCCCTCATATTTTCAGCCTCAAAATAGTTCCACATAATATAAAAATTCATAAAAAAGAATTGTCTTTACATTCTCCCCACCTTAGGAATTTTCATCCCCAAAAAACACAACATATAATAAGGAAACAGGTGGGGTTCTGAGCATGAATCTGAACCTCCCACTCCCATGTGGTCTCTTGGAGGTTCTGGTGCTGCCAGTGAATGTGCACTAGAGGAATTAATCATCCACTAAGGACATGCTGTTTTCGATTCCCAATCTCCACTGGAAGACTTATAAATGATCCCTCATCATCAATGTCTAGCTCACCGCAGTAGATAACATGTGATAGATCATACACATACTTCTTCAGCAATGACACGTTGAAAACAACATGCACCTGATGGATCTATGGGGGAAGATCTAGGTGATACGCCCCCTCGCAAACTCTGCTGAGAACCTAAAAGTGTCTGATGAAACATTGAGATATATTGTTTCCCAAGACAAACTTCCACAAACCTCACCAAGGTGAGACTCGTAGGAAGACATGGTCTCCCTCCTAAATCTCTGAAGGTCTCCTTCTCTTGTCCGCATATGTCTTCTATCTTCATGGTGTTGTCTTCATCTTCTCCAGGATGATCTACACCTTCTTAGTGGTAGCTTGTGAAAACTATAAACCCATAAGTTCCACCTCCCCAAGGTCTATCTAGCATAGAGATTATATGCTTGGTATACCGTAAAATGACTCAAATGGTTCCATACCTATGGTGGAGTGATAATTTATTTTGTACGCAAACTCCACCAAAGGAATGTGATCCTCCTAACTACGGACAAAATCTTGGACGCAAGCATGAAGCATGTCCTTGATTGTCTGAATGGTCCTCTCTGTGCGACCATGCACTTGAGGGTAAAATGTGGTTCTCAAACCTAGAAACATCCTGATCACCTCCTATAATCCCTACCACATCTTGGATTCAAAACATGCATCATGTCCATAGATGATATTCTAAGGAATCCTAGGAAGTTGTACAATCTTTTATACGTTGAGGCATCCCAAGCCTTCTACTGATCCCTGCTCTCGGATGGGTAGGATGTGGGGAAACATGGTGAGTCATTCCATAATCACCAAATTGGAATCTTGTCCCCTAGACATACATGGTATCCATATCACGATATCCATGGAAATACCATTCCACTTCCACTTCAATACCTCAAATGGTTGAGGTAGGCCTGATGGAACATGATGTAAATCCTTTACCTGTTGGAAAATGAGGCATCGTGAAACAAACTCTCCCATTGCTTTCGTCATCCCTGGACACCAGTGCTGATGCCAGAGGTCCTGGTACAACATTGTCCCACCAGGATGTACAACTATTGGGTACTTATGGAACTCCCTCCAAACCTATTATTACAGTGGAACGGGTACCGTGGAGTGTTCTATGAAGAGGCTGTCATTCTCACCAACATCATAAAATACATCAGGTGCCTGTCCTGAGGTTATATGAGCACGTCGAGACTTGGAATCAATGTCCCCAAGATGTGACTTCTGAAGTCGCTAATGAAGTGGGGGTGACAGTAATAGACTACAGGTCAGATACTCCATATCTATCAATAAAGGATATCTGCAATGCGGCTAGATGCTCTATCCCCTCTTTCAGAAACTGTAGACCATACCTTCTACGGAGTGCATCTGTTACTACATTCCCCATTCCCAATAGTGTAGACTATCTCAAAGTCATTTTCCGGGACAAACTCTATCCAATGTCGTTGTATCAGGTTCATGTCCGTTTATGAGACGATATACCTGATACTCTTCTCATCAGAGTAAATGGTAAAACGTTCACCCATCAAGTAGTGTCACAACATCTTCTAGGTGAACACCACTGATTCTAATTCCAGGTTACGAGTAGCATAGTTCTTCTCATGTTGTCTCAGATATGATGAACCATATGCGATCAATGTTTTCTCCTACATTAGGACACATCCATGTTTGGTCTCTGATACATCACATAAGACTACATACTCAATGCCCCCTTCTGGTATCCTCATGACGGAGGCACTCGACAGTCTCTGCCTCAGCTCTGGAAAACTCTATTGGAATAACTCCATCCACACAAAGGGTTTTCCATTATTCAGCAATACTGTCTAGGGTGGAACAACTCTATAAAAGTCAGGTATGAATATCATATAGTACCTAGCCAACAGCAACAAACTCTGCACCTCAGTCACTCTCTTGGGTGGATCTAAAGAAAGAACAACCTCTATCTTCTCTAGATCCACTGAAAATCTATCCTTCGAGATAACGTGTCCTAGAAAGTGGACCACATGTATCCAAAACTGGGACTTAGAGATCATACCATAATGCTAGTTCTCTCAGACTGTATCCACAAATATCTACATATGATAGGCATGCTCTTCCACTGATTCCATGTTTATCAAGATGTCATCGACAAAGACCACCACAAATCAATCGAGGTATGACTGAAAGATACTATTCACGAGTCCCATGAACACTATAGTGGAGTTGGTCACACCGAATGGAAAACCAAGATCTTATTGTGGCCATTCCATCATATGAAGGTCGTATTCTGGACAACCTCACCTCATACTCATAGCTGATGATAGCATCATCTGAGGCCTGTCTTGAAAAACCAAAAATCTCCCTTCAGCGAATCAAAGAGATCGTCAATCCTCAGAAGTGGATACCTGTTCTTCACTATAACTTGGTTTAGGAAAAAATATTCCACATAGAGCATCAAAATCCCATCTTCCATCTTGGAAACCAAATCAAGGTTTACCATGGATAAACACTGATCCTTATGAACCCCTTCCCCTGAAAGTCTTCCAGCTGTACCCATAACTCATGATGCTACATGGGAGCCATCTAATATGATGGTGTAGATATCGGTACCATCCTAGGGAAAATGTCTATGTAGAAGTCCACCTCTCTATGAGGAGGTAGTCTAGGAAAATAATCAGGGAAAATATCAGAATACAGGTCCACCACTACAAGATATCTTTAAATCTCAACATAAACTACTCCAAGGGTTAGTCTATCCAACTTATGTGCAATCAGGTATACCCTACACCGGGTAAGTCCATCTTATTATGAAAAGGTTCCCTTATTATAGGTGAAAGAAAACCTAGTCTCATCCTCATAGACACACCACACATTGCGCCTAATACAGTCAATCTAAACTTGGACTATAGATAACTAGCCCATAAACATGATGACATCATAATTCCTCGATGTCATTACTATAAGATCCCATCTGAAGCTCTCCCCTCTGAGAGTAATCTCACACTATTGAAAAAAAGTGTGTAATCATAGATTCGACTCTCGTAGGAGTCTCTAGTATCAAGGATCGAACTAATGACTCCAACGTAGTATCCCAACTATAAATGAGGGTCGGGGCAATGAATGATTGAATAGAACCTATGGATATAAGTACTGCAGCAAAGGTGGAGTAGACAGACATAGTACCTAGAATCAACTCTGAAATGTCGTGGTCATTGGCCTCAACATGGTGGATGTGAGCTTGTCCCTATTCAAATGACCCTGTGGTCGGGGAGGACCACCTAGAGGTGGTGGTGGTAGAACCTCAAATCACCACCCACCACCTACTACACAACCTTATCCTTTTCCATGTCACCCATTTATCTACGGACCTACCTGATCGAATCTCTACCTCTTCCTTGCCAGTCCCTCGACCATCTATTATTCATCAGTACATCTGGTCAGGAAATCACGATCCATGTGAATCATCCCACCACACGTGAAGCACAGTATGCTCCTCTGTTGTCCGGATATACCTCGTGAGCCTCACACCTCTAACCCTATGTGTTGGGGGTGTCCACCAGAACTTTTGGTCTTCTTGGACCTCTGTGTCATCTACCTACTACCAGACACAGATGACTCTTCTAGGTGTCACCTAGTGGTGGGTCTCACTATTAGTGTCTTCTCAGCAAGGAAACTTTCAACCAAGTGTTCAATCTTCAATACTGCAGTATGCATCAAGATGATGAGAGATACCATCGAAACTCTAATCTCCCATCGGAGACCCTGATCGAAGGTATGGGCCCTGAAAAAATTTCCCCACACCATGTCAGTTTAGAAGAGTGAGTGATCAGTGAGCCTCGCTAAGTACCGTTCCACAGTCAGGCTTCCCTACAGTAAGTGTAACAGCTCATGTATATGCATAGAATGTAGAGTTTCGGGAATGAACTCTACCCTATAAAGGCCCTCAAAATCTACCTTGGTGAGGGTCAACTTGTCATGAATCAAGAGAGTCAGGATTCATCATCTCCCTGTTGCACCTTGTAATAAACTAGCAGTCTGAATCACCATCTTGGCGACTGGTGTCCCAACCCGACAAAAAACTCTGGCCACAAGCTCCAGCCATTCATCACCTACATGCGATCTGTCTAGTATCAGATCCTTGAAGGCCTCTATTGCTAAAAATGATGCAACATGATCAATCGTTGTATACCATCTACTAGTGAGGTAGGTGGAAATGGCTGCCCAATGCGTAGTGGTGCTGCTAGTACACCACCCGATGGTACTATCACCATAAGGGGGCCCTGCACCGAATCCTCGTCACTTGATGGGTCATCATCGCAAACACTCACTACAATAATGGATGAATATATACATGGTGGATTCATATAAGTAAATAGGTGTGCCGCAGTCAATAAGTTATAAATGGAGAGCTAACTCAAAGAGATGCTAAATAAAACTCTTCCAAAACACACACAATTAGTTTTTTCGTGATCCAAGTCAGAAATCAGAATTCAGGGTCCTGGTGTATGGATACATCGGTTGCCGCACCAAAACTGGACTACCAAAACTAAAAACCTCACTCAAAACACATTACACTATTACTCTATTAAAAGATAAGATTCATATTTCTTCGGTAGAACCGATTCTTCTGATACCACTTTTTCACATCCTGTCCCTCGAGGCCCAAGCTGTGACTACCCCAAACCCACCTTCCATAGGCCAAGAGTTGGCGACTAGCAATGAAAGGAATATCCATAAAAACTGGGAAGTCATTTCCTCTAACCATGCAGGAATAAAGACCATGAGCACAACCCATGTAGTAAAACTGAATAGTAAAAATAATGTTTACTAGACATAAAAGGGATGAGTACAGTAAGTAAAGCGGGTCTAAATAATTGTTGAACTGAAAAGTACAACATAAATAGTAAAACATCTCCCGGAATCATCCACCATTGTTCCTACCTGATGGGTAGGTATATGTCATGGTCGGTCGTCACTTTGGCAGGTCAAATATAATGGTCCAACTCCGTGCACTGTCCAGTCCTGGCTACCAAACTTCATTCAAAACCGTTTGTCACCTTTACAAGAAACAACAAGGTGCGGCTGAAGCCTGTGTAGGGGTGAGTATACAAATACTCATTAGGTAACTTGAGACCCCTGGAGGTGTCCTAGAGTTCCAAAAAGTAAAAAAAATTACGAAATACCTTAATCACAAACCACTAAGAAATAGTCAGCTCACATGAGGTATAAAACTCAAAGATCAGGAATATAGATGATTAGTCTTAATCAATATCATTTTCTTCCATTAAAAGTTCCAAAACTGATCCAAAAAGAAGTATTTTATTATATATCCACCCTTAGACGTAAGTCATTGTTCCACGATGAGTCGATGTAAGGATGCTTCCAATCGGGTCATGATACTGTTGATCTATAAATGGTCACTTGAATGATGATCCACACAAGGTCGCTGGAATTTTGATAACAAAAAGTCACTGGAATGATGATCCGCACAAGGTAGCTCGATACATATCTATACAGAGTCTCTAGTTGCTGATCCTCGATGGGATGCTCTAAAATTGGTCCTCATCGGGTAGCTACTATGATGATCCGCACAGGGTCTCTATGATGATGATCCACATAGATTCTCTACTTTTAAGACAGCCAGCCCCATGGTTCCCAGCACCCAGGTCACATGAGTTCTGTAGAATTCGATCCTTGTGAAAAAGGTTATACCTCGACCACCATTGATCTCCAAACAGGTGTAACCCAAAGGACCGCCATGTTGTAAGAGTACTAACATGAAAGACAGTGTGTCAATCAGACACCCGGTATGTGAGTTATAAGTGTTTTTGCACCAAGGGCCTGGTTGGATTTGTGGTCGATCCAACCTAGTTGTACTCCAAATTTCTCCAAAATTTGATTCGTGTATACCAAAGCGACCCTCTCACTACAAGTATCCCTACACAGCTAAGGGTTCTTCAAACATATGTCTA
Source organism: Viscum album (assembly GCA_963277665.1). Lineage (NCBI taxonomy): Eukaryota > Viridiplantae > Streptophyta > Magnoliopsida > Santalales > Viscaceae > Viscum > Viscum album. The sequence goes on along the minus strand of OY728139.1, from coordinate 475,304,788 downwards.
GATTTCAAGATATGGAATATTAATTGAAACTGGGCCTCGATGGGTCAGGGTCAGGTCGGATCATGTGTGACTGACCCTACCCGACCCGGTCTGGGCTGCCCGACCTGGTCTGGGCTGCACGACCCAGTCTGGGCTACCTGTCCTGCCCATGAATAAACTGGCCTGGGCCATTCTAGTTGGAGTGGGACATGGTCCGGATCGGCCCGTCGGGGGCGAGGCCCGACCTACAACTAGGTTCCACCTGGCCCGCACGGGGGCGCGACCCAACCATCACTCAGGTGCTGCCCGGGCCGCAGGGAGGGCAATGCCAGGCCTGCATGGGCGGTCGGGCTAGGACAGCATGGGGGGATGGGCTAGACCTATAGGGAGGTGGATCCCAGCCCGCAAAAGGGCACAACCCAGCCCGTAGGAGGGCGCATCCCAGCCTACCGCAGGGGGGGGGGCTCATCCCATAGGAGGGCGCATGGCCCACCATAGATGACACGGGGAAAACATCCCCCCTTTCATTCAAATGGCTAAGACATTTGAGACATAGAGAATCAACGCAACGTGGTGCTGCCTGGTCGCCACGTAACCCATAGGGAATGGGTCCCTCTTCCGTTGTGGCTTCGAGCCCCAGCCGATGCGGGTCGCCCTACTCAGCCACCAAGTCTGAAAAGTCGTGACATTTTTCTCATGCGACACATGATGGCACGCCAGCTTCTTCGCAGCCATCCTGTGTCAACTTCTTCCTGACCATTGTGGTCATATGTTGTGGCATCCTCCATGTGGCGCACAATGGCACACCGCCTTCACCGCGTCCTGTAGTCGACATCGCCTGTCAGTGCGGGTCATCGGTTTCGCTGCCCCAGCGGTCTTCCACGAGCCATAGGTTGAGCTCCGATGGTGTGTTTTTTCATCTAATCACATCTATGGGATTTCCAGGTAATCTCATTTGCTTCTTGACCCTCATTTTTTGTTTCCATCTAACCAAAAAATTCACCCGCATAGAATGAAATGAATGAACAAGAGGAGGAGGGATCGGGCCTTGTTCATTTGGCCTGCACCCTCTACTTTAGAATCTTATCAAGGGAGAAGATAATTTATTCAAAAACTCATGAAATTATAATAAAAAAACCCTAAATCATGAGTCACTCATGAGAATCCTATGATTGAATATGGGTCGGGGTTCGTCAATCCTAAAACAAGCCTCCAACGATGACACACAAACGATGATCTGCAGTTCTTGCTTGATGGATCTGTTCTTCATCAAGAGGCTCCTTCAAAATCCTCATCTCTCAAAAACTCCTCTCCTTTTTCCAACCAATTCAAAAAGAGAGCCCATGTGAGTTATCTTTACAACACATAAATAATATAGGTTCATTAATTGGTGTAATTAATTAACCTCTTTAATTGCATGTTGGGTGGTTACACATTTTTGTGCAACTAGGCATTTAATGTCCTACATTAAATTCCTGACCTCCCCTTGTGGTCATGATTATCCACTGAATGAGGATAATATTCATTTTCAATATATATAATATTCATGTGATTTATTAATCATATTCACCATTTTAGTTCATTTTACACGTTGAAATTTTTTTCATACTATTATTTTAATTCCCCCTTAAAAAGCACTATTACAAGGTACATTTTTTGACCATCACTTAAAGTACCCACAATGGCCTTGATATTATTTTAATGTTTTATATTCTAGTATATAATTTGACAAGGATTAATTCATAATTTTTATATATCTGACGATTCACATTGGATGACCTCCAAAATGGGCTCTGATGGAAACACATTCTGGGAAACATAAACTGGGCAACAACCCAGTAATGATACTGTAGCAGCCATGATCCAAGATGCATGATTCATAAAATTTATCTAAAGATAGCTAAAATAAAGTGGAAACTTTCATTAGGCAGTGTCCAAAGCTAATTCGATGGTTGGAATTAGGTCGCAGGCTGCCCAAGTTGAAGATAAATTTCTGAGATGGATTCTACGGCCCGGAAAAACAAGAAACCATTTTATGAATATCTCGTATTCCATAAAATATTTTGGACTGAAAAATTACAAATGGTTAGGGGAAATCCAGATTTCCATTATTGGATTCTATGGAACACTATAATTTGACCATCTAGAAGGCCATCTAGGTGCCCTTATTCAGTGGATGAAAGATTGTTACAACTTCGGGTTAAGGGTGGAAAAGTCTCATCTTCCTTACTTTTCACCACCCTAGGCCAACCACAATTAATTGAAGAGACTTGGAAAGATGGGGGATCAACCCAAGCATCTTGAAATGACTATTTATGGTAGTTTTTTGGATGATTGAGGGATCTTGGAGCTTTGTTTTCATTGTAATGTTATTATGCCGATTTGACTTTGTAACGTTCTTCTTTCTCATGTGAGTTGTTTAAATCACCATAGTTCTTAATAAAATTCCTCATTTTACACTTATTTGGTTTTTCTTCTTATAACATTTATTCCATTACATTATTGTGTGAATTTATTCATTCCATAACTTGTGATATTTTTCACACAATGGTGGAGTGATTTCTTTCATTTTATTGTTTTCTTACATTTCTAATTCCTCCCTCATGAGTATAATTTCCGATTCCATTGAAACCATAAAATAAATTGAGGGAAAATCATTTATGGGTTGATACAATAGAGTACAAAGGGACTTAATTGGATGTTATTTATCAATATCTAAATGTTATTAATTTCTTTTACTTGATTTTCAGTTATTCAAACATTTCTCTCTTCCTCTTCCTTATTGAATATTATCGCCCCACATTTATGGGCTAATAAAATAATTTACCTTGGAGTGCTCATTAAAATGATCCAAAAATTATATAGGTTATTACCATATGTTTAGGATGTTGTTTAACCAGTTAGTTATGAGGTTAGTTTGAATTCATTGAATGAATCATGTTTGACTTAATGAAATTGAAATTGTTAAAAAAGAGAATTTATCCAATCCACCGCAAGTGATAACCTAGGATCAACTTATACTTTTAATTTGAATTAACTGAAGTCTATTAGAGTTCACTTAAACCAATATAAAATCATCGCATGTTTGCCACTTCATTTTCAAAAATATCCCTTAAAATGAATGTGTCTGTTGTTTTTTTCTTAGGTCTTTAGGATTCGACAACCCAAGCTAAACTACAAGCGACATCTTAAACCTAAAAACTTGGGTAAATATGGGAGAGAACAAATTTTTGTGTTGTTGATTAGGAACCAAGTAATTAATATTAAATAGAAATTCTATTCTCCCCCATTTCTTCTATGCTCATCCAAATTATCCTTTATTTTCCCTTTCTCATTGTTTTTCTTTTGGCGCATGTCTGCCTACACTCATGACCAATCAAACCGTCATGTTCGGGGGGATAGTATAGGGGTTGCGGATTCAAGTACACAAAGGGAACTATTTACATTAGATCCTAATAATATTAATAATTCAGAGTAAAAAATTATCCCATTTAAATGGAAGGTCTTCAAAAATATCAACCCATAAACCCGAGTGGGAACAAAAATGGAAATCCTATTGAGGCATCTCCAAACATGGGGAATGTAGTCGATTGAACCATAAATGAATACCTCACACCTGTCTAGAACAATTCCCCCACAATCATTAGAAAAACTTACCTAGGATATTAAAATTACATCTTTTAACCCCTTTTCTTAAACCACCTTACAACATTCCATGTAATGGAGTACCTGATGCCCTACATTCAAGTTAAGGAGTTCAATGACATTGTTGAAAGCATGTGTCTCCCACATCAACTAGAAATATCTAATATGAGGATATTTTCTTTTTCATTAAAGTATCGAGATAATAATTGGATAATCATTTTGAGACCATCATCTATAAACTATTCGGACCAACTACAAACATAATTCTATAAAAAATACTTTCCCCACCACAAAACAATTGCACTAAAAAAGGGAATCCAAAACTTTTTTGAAAATAGGGAGAGTCATTCTACGAAACATTGGAGAGGTTAAAATACACTCTAAACATGGTTCCACACACTATTTTTTATATTCCAAAAAAAGTGATAATTTTCTATGATGGTTTGGGTTTGGGGAACAATCAATTCATTAACATGCTGTGTATTGGAACATTCAAAAACAAAGCCCTAAATAATTCATAAGAGTATCTTGAAATCCTTGCTGAACAAAATTTAACATGGGTAACGTCACATTAAAATGAGAAACCACCCAAATCTGGTGTAATTGACACACTTATGGAGGAGGAAAGCCTTTGGGAGAAACTCTTTTCACACACTAGGAAGGTCGAGGAGATCGATCTTAGAATGGTCCATGAAATTCAAAATGTTGACCATTTTTGCGCAATTTGTGACAAACATAACCACAAGACTTACAACTGCCCAACCATTCCTTTCAATAAAGATGTTCTCCTAGGGGGAACACCAGAAGAGGTCAATTCTCTAAACATTGAAAAGACCCAATACCAAAACAAAGTCTACCCAATGTATAATGACCAACCAGGCTTCTCCTAGAAAGATAAACAATATTCTTGCCACCATAAGGACCAAAACCCTACCCTACACAAAATTTCCAAAACCATAACAAATTCCATCCATAAATAGTCCAGTACCAGCATCCTCCAATCCAATACCAACAACCAATTTATCCTCCTAGGATAATCCAACCAACAAAAGCCCCCACTCAATATGTCCCTCTTCCAATCCTTGAACAGTTGTGTAAACAAAGGGACAAAATGAACATCGAATTCTCATCCCCTAAACGAGAAATTAAAATCATAAAAATTGGGAAAGCACCCATACCTACTCAGGTGGTACCATCCTCAAATTTTAGGGGAGAGTCATGTTGCACTGAAATAACTCATGAACAACTAATGGTTGTGACAGTATTAATAAGTGGGAAATCAATTGTGAAACCAAAAAAATAAGTTAGATATCATGTGAAACATCAAAATCAAATTAAAATTCAAATGAACCCCATGATGAAACTCAGAAAACAGATAATAATGGTAAAGAAACATTCATTCAGCAAAAAAACTGACAACTTGCACCATTTTGTCAAACCATGTGGGGGAAAACCAAGCTTGAATTGAATGAAACATCGAGGGAAATATACTCACAAGTCAAGTTGAACATTCCACTCCTCGTTACTATCCAAACCATTCCTACATACTCAAAATACCTTATGGATCGCTGCACATTTAAAATGAAATTCTCACATAAGAACCAAGTCCTTCTAGCAGTAAATGTTAGCACAATAATCCAAGGAACCCTTCCACCAACGATGAAAGACCCAGGTTGTCCTTATATCAATGTTGAACTAGGAGAGAAAAATGTTGTCTAATCCTTGTGTGTACTAGGTGCCAGTGTCATTCTCATTTTTTATGATGTGTAATTCCAGTTAGGCTTGGAAGGGCTCTAACCCACATCATTCAGACTTAATTTTCTTGATCATATCATTAGGTTTCCAAAAGAGATTCTAAAGGATGTTCTGGTAAAATTAGAAAACTTCATCAACCCAGCTGACTTCATTGTCCTTGAAAACAATACTAGAGTAGGGAACAAGGAAAAATTCCAATCATCCTTGGTCATCAATTCCTTATAACAATCAACTCTATTATATGGGTCCATAATGGGAATATGACCATCAACTTAAGAAACATGAGACTAGACTTTAACATCTATAATGCAAAGACATAAATAGGGGATTATGAGGAAATTCGTGAGGTAAACATGATTCGAGTCATTGATAAAAAATCCATATAAATTCAAGGAATATTTGGGGAATGATTAAATCAGGATGAGATTATTTTTCTTTGTTCACATGAAGTATGTTTATCTCTTAGGCTAAAATCACTTTCAGATAGCTCCTATGATGAAATCATAAGACAAAAAATCTATGAAATATTGCAGGAAACCACATTTATGGAGACCACTCCAACTTCCTTCCCTAAATATGATCAATCCAATCTAGTAGCTGAATATTCTACACATGGGGAGTCAATCCTATATGAAACTCTAAAAAATTATATCTTAAGCCAATGTTCTAATATTCTTCTGAAATTTAAACAAACCTGATCATGAATTGAATAAAAATCCTTATGCACTAAATTATGCCTTCCAAGGAAAAAATTGAACACATGAGGTTGTATTTTCTTCTTCACTTCGGGCTGATCATGAAAGGATGCTTCATGATGACCTTAAGAAACACAAGAAATCCATTGGATGGATCTTGTATGTTATTTGTAGGATTATCCCACTTATGGGGACTCATAATATTGTTCTGAAATCTGATTCAAAGCCATGTTGTCAAACTCAACGATGACTAAATAATAATATCATGGAAGTAGTGAGAAAAGAAATTATGAAATTGTTAAAATATGGTATCATATATCCAATATCTGAGAGTGAGTGGGTCATCCCAATCCATGTGGTACACAAAAAATCTGGAATCACAGTGATAACCAATAACAATGGATAGATTCTTCCAAAAAGAGTGAGTAGTGGCTGGAGAGTCTGCATTGACTATTGGACGCTAATCCCATTTACCACAAAGGACCATTTTCCCTTACTATTGATTGACCATGTCTTAGAGAGATTCACAAGTCACACATTCTACTATTTCTTATATGGGTATTTGGGGTATAATAAAATCGAGGTCTCCCTAGAAGATAAAGGGAATACTTCATTCACATGGCTATTCAGAACTTTTGCTTTCAAATGCATTCCCCTCTGGTTATGCAATGCCCCTGGAACCATCCAGTGTTTCAAGAAGGGAATATTCTAAGACATGGTAGGGGATTTTCAAGGGGTCTTCATAGATGACTTCTCTGTGATTGGGGATACATTTGAGGGAATTCTGAGGACTGTGGAGAGAGTCTTGTCAATATTTTAAGAAAAGAATCTAGTCCTAAAATAGGGAAAAATCCATTTCATGGTTACAGAGGGACTAGTCCTCGGACATATAGTCTCGAGTAGTGGGGTTGAAATTGATAAATCCAAGGTTGAAATAATTCCTCACCATCCATCATGCATATTTGTCAAGGAAGTGAGTTCTTTCTTAGGGAATAAATGATTTTATTGAAGGTTTATCAAAAATTTCAGCTCTATTTCTCAACTACTCTATGCTCTATTGGTGAAAGATGCTCTATTTTTATGGATAGAAAGTTGTGATAAATCATTCTATACACTCAAGTCAGCTCTTCTCTATCCACCTATAATGTTGTCTCCAAATTGGAATCTTTCTTTTTGATCTCATCTTTGATGCGGGTGACTTCGTTGTAGAAGCAGTCTTAGGAAAAATTGTGAGAAAAATCCATGTGTTATTTATTATGCAAGAAAATATTTAAATGAAGAACAAATCAATTACACCACCACTGAGAAGATGTTACATGATATTGTGTTTTCTTTAGAAACGTTTAGGTCCCACCTCTTAGGATCCCCCATCACTGTGTTCACTGACCATTCTACACTAACATACCTCTATAAAAATCACGATGTTAAGGCTAGAATAAGTAGGTGGGTTATTCTTTTACAATACTGTCACCTCACAATAAAGGATAAAACGTGTGTTAAAAATTTTGTAGCTGATCATCTTTCTAGGATAGAATTCTGAGAAAACTCAAATAACCTTTCTATGTCTGATTCATTTCCCGATGAGCACCTCTATTCTGTGAGTGATTTCTCATGGTATGCCGAGATAGCCAACTTCTATGTTACATGAGTCATTCCAAAATTCCTAGGGACTCAAGCTCAAAGTAAATTTCTTTCTAATGTCATGAAATATGTCTTTGATGATCCATACCTCTGTAATTTCTGTCCTGACCAAGTCATTAGAAGGTGTTTCCTCGAATCTGAAAAAGAGTCCATGCATAAATTATGTCACAGTGAGGCATGTCAGAGTCACTTCTCCTCTAAGAAAACATCTATGAAGATTATTATGTGTGGTCTCTTCTATCCCAACCTCTTAAGAAACTCATTGAAATTTTGTCAAATTTGTATTAAGTGTCAACAAGTAGGGTCCATCACAAAAAAGAATCAAGTACACTCACTCCCATATCAGTGGTTGAAATCGTTGATTGCAAGAGAATAAATTTTAGGGGTCCCTTCCCAAACTCTAGGGGATATCAGTACATCCTTTTAGTTGTCGATTTTGTCTCCAAATGGGTTGAATCCAATCCTAAAAAATCCAATGATCATCATAATATGATTATATTTCTCATGGAAAACATCCTCTCTAGATTTGGAATCCCTAGGGCTATCATTATTGATCGTGGAAATCATTTATGCAACCATCCATTCTCAACACTCATGGAAAAGTATGGAATTTCTCAAAAAGTGTCCAATACTTACCACCCACATATCAATGATCAAGATGAGTTATTCAATCGAGAAATCAAACAAATTCTTGAGAAAAATATTAGTCCATCTAGGAATGATTGGCCAAGAAAAATATTATATGCTCTTTGGGCCTATCAAACCACATATAAAACCATTTTAGGAATGTCCCCATATAGGTTGGTTTATGGTAAAGAAATGCATTTTCCAGGGGATATTGATCATAAGGACTTTTTGGAAATTAGGAAAATGAATTATGACATCTAATTTGATGAAAAAAAATTAAATCTCAATGAACATGAAGAGAGTAGGATGTAGGCTTATGAAAAGTCATGGATCAATGAAGCTAAAGTACAAGGATACCACTCTTGAAATATTAAAACCAAACACATTGTACAAGGTAAACCGATTATTTTGTATAGTTTTGAAATTCATTTAATCCCAGAAAAGTTGAGTTCTTGATGGTCAGGTCCATACAAGGTGCATATGGTGTACCCCTATGAGGATGTAGAAATTCAAGATCCCACTAATGGTCAAACCTTTTATGTTAATGGTCCTAGAGTCAAACCATTCATTAAACCATTATAAAAAATAAAGTTGATGAAAAGTGTTGTGAACCAGCCTTAGATGATGAAAATACATAAATAATTAAGCATATAAGTTGAGCTAGTGACATTAATCCAAAGCGCTTCATGGGAGGCAACCCATGGATTTTTTATTTTTGAATAATCTTTTTTTAAAAATGATTAATAAATAAATTTTATATTAAAAAAATACTCAAATAAAAATATGATAGTACGCTAGGCTTTTAACATATTCTTATATTATGTGTATGGATGGATATGAAAGGGGAGCGCCATATTCATCATTGTCATGTGGTGTGATCCTAGAGTAATACCTTACCTAGAAATTTAAAAATAAGACAATGTATCATTCGTTTATTTTTATGGGTTTATAGGTTAAAAAAATATAAATAATAATAATTATTACATATATATATATATATGGACACATCATAGGTCATGGGGAAAACCCTATCACAACCAGTGAAGTCGCAGGGACACGAACCCGGTACCGAAAAGAGACAGAGGAGTGCACCTACCACTGAACTACGAGTTATAGTGCCTCCTTTTTCTATAATTTTTTATATATTCATATATTTTACTATTATTATTATTATATATATATTGTTTTGTATTTTTTGTTTTTTGTTTTTCCTTTTTCCACTTCTGAACTCTGTGAGTGACATGGTTATCAAAGGACTAAAATGGAGTATCATGAAATTCAACTTCAACCACCAGGTGACTTCATTCCATGATCCTAATTTTCAATTTCCTTTTTTAACTCCCATTCGCTACCTCTATCTCCTTCTAAATAATCTTTTCTTTAGATAATGAGGATAATGTTATTTTATGTTTAGGGGAGATGAAATAAAAAATTTGATTTTGTGTAAAAAAATTGCTCTTGTATGAAAACAATGATTTGAAAAAAATGTCTGTAAAAGGATGGAAAAAATATTTTAACCTTGAACATGATAATACACATTTCACACATTGAAACTGAATATAAAATAATTTAGCATGCTGTGATTCTAATTTAAATCCATTTATAATTTCATGAGGATAGATTTTGGAAAGTGCGGCTGTCTATTGTGAAATTTCATCATTTATATTTTCATCCAAATAAGAAAAAAGAGACCACAACACACTTACATTGGATAGAGGAGTATTAGTTTGTGTTCATGGGGTCCCAGTAATAAATAACATTGATTTGGTTATCATTTTAGTTTTAGTATTATTGTTAAAAAAATCAAAAACAAAACAAAAAAATTACACATAGTGCAATGAAATGAACAAATGTGTGGCTTTCGGCACTTGGGAATCATGACTCCATATTTGTCGAGCGTAGAGTTAGTAATTTTATTCTTATTATTTTATAATTTGACTTTTTTTACTGACATAACTCGAGATGATTCCCGAGTATGTAGGCTTCAATTGGTTTCCTAATGCCTTTGATCTTGGGAGTCATCGGCAATGTCTCTCTACATGGGTTGACAATTTTTAGGGCAATTTGAATTACAATGGAAATATTGAAAATAATTAAATAATCATCTTAAAATTGAATTTTTATTCAACTTAGATCTTTTATCATTTCCCCAAAAATCAAGATGAACCTCTATGTCTATTCTGATACACAACACATCCTCATACTTAATTGATATTGAATGAAATATGGCGATGAATTTGAACAAAGGAATGGGCTTAAGATTAGGATTTACATATTAAAATATCTTGTATTAAAATATTTTTATGGGTTTCATAATTGTTTCATATAAGTGTTTCTGGTGATACTTGTGTATTAAAATGTTTTTGGAAAAGGGAATTCGAATTTCATATTTTTGAGGTACATTTTTCTTGAGACAAGAAAAACCTATGTTAGTGGGTGTGATTAGCCACAAAATGAGACTAATATTCATTGTTAATATATATAATATTCATGTGATTTATTATTCATAAAAAAATTAGTGCATTTTAAACATTGAACATGTTTAGATATTATAATTGAAATTCATTCTTAAAATACACTATTAGATGGTACATTTTTCATCATTATTTAAAGTACACAAAATGGACTTGATTTAATTTTAATGTTTTATTTTCAGGTCTCTCGTGAATCATGGAACAATTCATACTTTTTATGTATATGATTATTCACATTGGAAGACCACCAGAATAGGTTTCCATTGCAATAAATTTTGGGATATGTAAACTGGATAATAACCCAATAAAGAGAGGGTAGAGGCCAAGATCCAAGACCAATGATTCTAAAAATATAACTAAAAATATAGGAAATCATGATTAACATTTCATTCAATAGTTACCAAATCTAATTTGGATGTTTTAATGCAGTTCTAGGAGGCCCAATTTGACGATAAAATTCTGGCCCAGATTCTGCGACCCATAAAAATAGGACACCTTTTTACACATATATTGTAATCCATAAAATATTATAGGTGGAAAAGATACATACGGTTAAGGGACATTAGGACCACCATTTTTTTATTCTATGTCCCACTCCAATTCAGTCATCTATATGTCCATCTAGGTGCCTCTTTTTAGTGGATGAAATATGGCTTCAACTTCAGGTCAAGTGTGGAAAAGTCTTCTCTCCATTACTTTCCACCACCCTAGGCCTAACATCATTAATTGAAGAGAAATGAACAGATGGGGCTCGACCTAAGACTCTCAAAAGGACTATTAAAGCTAGTAGTTTTGGTGTATTGGGGGATCTTGTAGTTTTTTTTCATTGTAATATTGTTATGCCGACTTGTCTTTGTAATGTTATTATTTCTCATGTGAGTTGTTCAAATCACTTTATTTCATAATAAAATATCTTTATTTCCTATTATTATATTTTTCTTATTACCGCATTGATATCTTTAAATTTAGGGTTGAATTTTTTCACAAATTACCTTGTTATATTCTTCACACAGCGGTGGAGTGATTGATTTCATTTAATTGGTTTTTTTCTTCTCTAATTCCTCCCTCACGAGTCTACATTCCGCTTCATCTGAAACCATAGAATCAGTGGAGGGATATTTATTTTAAGGGTTGATCCAATGGTGCAATAATGTGATGGATTGGATTTTATTTCACAATCTCTAAATATTATTGATTTCCTTTACATGAGTTTCATTTATTAATGGATTTTCTCCCTTCTCTTCCTAATAGAATTTTTTCACCACACTTTTTTGTGCTAATGATATTATTTACCTTTGAGTTCTCATGATAATAATCAAACATGTTTATATGTGATTAAGATTTGTTTGTGAAGGTGTTTAACAAATAGGTGATGTTCTTAGTTTGAATTGATTAAATAAATCCTTCTTGAGTTTATTAAATTGAAATTGTAAAAAAAAGGGAATTCATCGAATCCACCCTATGTGATAACCTAGGATCAACACATTATTTTTATTTGATTTAACTTAAGTGTCTTAGAGTTCACTTAAACAAATCTAAAATAAACCCAATTTCGCCACTTCATATCCAAAAATAGTCCATAGAATATATGTGTCTATAGTTTTCTTTTTATGTCTCTGATTATTCAACAACCCAAGATAAACTACAAGAGACCTCTTAAACATAAAAACTTGAGTAAATTTGGGTGAGACCAAATTTTGGTGCCATTTCCCGGGACCCAAGTAATTCATGTTAAACACCTATTCTATTATCAATAATTTCTTCTATTCTCATCCAAATTCACATATCTTTTCCCTTTCTCATTTTTTTATTCTGGTGCAAGTCCGCCTTCACTCATGACCAATCAAACCTTCTATTTAGGGTGAATAATCCTGGGTTTGGGGATTCAATTACACCAAGGGAACTATTTAAATAATATCATAATATTCCTAAAACTCCAGAGTCTAAAATAGAGCCCATTTTAATAGAAGGTCATCAAGGAAACCAACTCATAAACATGGGTGGTAACCAAAATGTAAATCCAAATGAGACAGCCCCAAACATGGGGAATGCAGTCGATCAAACCATGAAGGAATACCTCACAAAAACCTGGACCAATTCCCCCTCATGCATTAGAAAAAATTATCTATGAGATTCCAATTACATCATTAAAACCCATGTCATAAACCACCTTCCCACATTCCATGGAATGGAGTCTGAGATTCCCTACCTTCACATTAAAGAGTTCAATGACATTATAGAAATCATGTGTCCCACACATCAACTAGAATCAGCTATGATAAGGCTATTTCCTTTTTCCTTAAATGACCGAGCTAAAAATTGGCTAAAACATATGAGACCATCATCCATCAACTCTTGGGAATAACTGCAAAGAGAATTTTACAAATAATACTTTCCCCACCACAATAAAATTGCACTAAAAAAGAGCATCCAAAAGTTTTTTGAAAGAGGGGGAGAGTCATTCTACGAAACCTGGGAGTTGTTCAAAGATACTATAAACATGGTTCCACACCATGGTTTTTCTATTACTGAACATTTGATAGTTTTCTATGAAGGGTTGTGTCTGGGGAACAAACAATTCATTGACGTGATGTGTAATGTAAATTTCAAAAATAAAGCCAGAAATTATGCATACCAGTATCTTGATAACATTGCTGATCAAAATAAAACATGGGGATCATCACCTTACTTTAAAAGGCCACCCAAATATGGTGGTGTTCCCACAATTAGGGAGGAGAAAATCCCAAGGGTAAACCTTTTTGCACTCACTAGGAAGGACAAGGAGATCGATCGTAGGAAGCTCCATGAAATTCAAACTCTTGACCGCATTTTCACAATTTGTGACAAACCTGAACAGAAGACTGAAAAAACCCCAATCATCCCTTCCATTAATGATGTTCTTATAAGAAGACCATCTAAAGAGGTCAATGATCTAAAATTTCAAAATCCCCAATAACAAAACACACTCAACCCAAGGTATAATGACCACCTAGGCTTCCATTGGAAAGATAAGCAACAACCTAGCCAACCAAAAGGACCAAATCCATACCCTACATAAAATTTACAAAACCAAAACCAATTACAACTATAACCAGTCTAATACCAACATCCTATTTTCCAATACCAACAACCAAAGTATCCTCCTAGAAAAAGAAACCTAAAAAAATCCACCACACAATCTGTCCCTCTTCCAATCCTTGAATAGTTTTGTAAACAAATTGAAAAAATGTACTCAGAATTATCATACCATAAACAAGAACTTAAAACCATAAAAACTAGGATGGAACCAATTCCTAATCAGGTGGTACCACACTCAAATTTAAGTGGAGAGTCATGTTTCACTCAAACAACCCATGAATAACAAAAGGTTGTGTCAGTTTTAAGAGGTGAGAAATCAATTGAGATACATGAAAAAAAAAGTCAGAAGTCATGTGATGCTTCAAAATATAATAAAAATTCAAATTAACCACATGATCAAACTAAGGAAACTGATAAAAATGATAAAGAAACAACCTTTTAACATACAAACCCACAACCATCACCATTCCCTCAACACATGAGGGGGAACACCAAGCCAAAATTAATGAAACATTGAGGTAAATATTCTCACAAGTCAAGTTGAACATTCAACTCATAAATTCTATTCAAAACATTCATACATACAAAAAATTATTTAAGGACCTATTAACATTTAAAATGAAATTATCACATAAGAACCAAGTCCTTCTAGAGGAAAATGTTAACACAACAATCCAATGAACCCTTCCACCAAAGATGAAATACCCAGTATGTCTTTATGTCAATGTTGAACTATGAGAGAACAAAGTTGACAATGCCTTGTTTGATCTAGGTGCTAGTGTCAATATCATTTATTATACATTGTACTTCCAGTTATTCTTGGAAGATCTCCAACCCACATCTGTCACACTTCAACTAGTTGATCATAACATTATTGATCTAAAGGGGATTTTAAATGATGTTTTGGTAAACATATAAAAATTCATCTACCCTATGGACTTCATTTTCATTGAAAATAATCCTATGTAAGGCCACAAATAACAAACCCTGATCATTTTTGGTCATCCATTCCTTATAAAAATCAACTCTATTATCCGAGTTCGAAATGGGAAAATGACCATCACCTTTAGAAACATGAGTCTAGACTTGAACATTTATAATCCAAGATCAAAAATAGGGGATGACGACGAAATTAATTATGTAAAAATGATATGAAGAATTGATAATGAATCTATAGTACATGAAGTAATATTTAAGGAATTTTTAAGTAAAGATGAGATTAATTTTCATTGTTCACATGAAGTATGTTTATCTCCATGGCTAGAATCACTTTAAGATTGCTCTTATAATGAAGTCGTAAGACCAAAAGTCAATGAAGTGTTTCAAGAAACCACATTCATGGAGACCACTCCAACTTCATTCCATAAATCTAATCAATCTAATCTTGTAGTTGATGATTCTACAAATGAGGAATCAATCCTAATATAAACTCTTAAAAAAGTAATTGATCTTGATCCAATATCCCAATAATCTACTGAAATTTTGAACCAATCCGATATTGAATTGAAATATATCCTTTTACACTTATGTTTTCCTTCATAATATAAAATGGAATACATATTATTGTCATTTCCTCTTCTCATAAGGAATATCATAAGAGGATGCATCTTGATGTCCTTAAGAAACACAAGAAAGACATTGTATTTACCCTCTATGGTTTTCCAGAGATTATCCGACTTATCAAGACTCATAAGATTGTTCTGAAATATGATTCAAAGCCATGTTGTCAACTTCAACAGAGACTCAATCCTAATCTCATGGATGTAGTTAGAAAATAACTTTTTAAATTGTTAAAGCATAGTATCACATATCCCATATTTGAGAGTGAGTGGGTCAGCTCAATCCAAGTGGTTACAAAAAAAGTTGTAATCATAGTGATAACAAACCAATTAGGATGGATAGATTCTTCTAACAAGAATGAGTAGTGGATGGAGAGTATGCATCGACTATAGGATTCTAAAATCATTTACCAAGAAAGGGCTATTTTCCCTTTCCATTCATTGACCAAGCCCTTGAGACAGTCGCATGTCGTGCCTTCTACTATTTCTTAGATTGGTACTTGGGGTATAATCAAATTGAGGTTTCCTTAAAAGATCAAGGGAATACTACATTAACATGTCCATTAAGCACCTTTTCTTTCAAACACATTCCCTTCTGGTTTTGAAATTCCCCTAGATCCTTCCAGCGATGTACGATGGGAATATTCTCAGACTTGGTAGGGTATTTTCTAGAGGTCTTCATGGATGAAATCTTTGTTATTGGGGATACATTTGAGGGATTTTTGGGGAATTTGGAGAGAGACTTTTCATGATGTGATGAAAGGAATCTAGTCCTAAACTAGGAGAAATGTCATTTCATGGTAAAAGAGGGACTAGTCCATGGCCATATAGTCTCAAGTAGAGATATTGAAGTTCATAAAGTCAGGGTTGACATAATTCGTCCCCTTCTATCACCCAAAACTGTCAAGGAAGTGAGATATTTCTTAGGACATGAAGTTTTCTATAAAAAGTTTATTTGGAATTTCAGCTCTATTTCTCGAACACTTTGTGCTCTATTTTTGAAATATCATCCATCTTTATGGACAGAAAGCTGTGTGGAATCATTCTCTACACTCAAGTTAGCTCTAATCTCTGCACCTATCATGCAGTCTTCAAATTTGAAACATCCTTTTGAGCTCATGTGTGATGCGGGTGACTTCTATGTAGGAGCATTTTTAGGAAAATGGTGTGAGAAAAATCTATGTGTTATTTCTTATGAAAGAAAATCGTTAAATGATGCAAAAATAAACTACACCACCACTGAGAAAGATTTACATGCTATTGTGTTTTCCTTAGAAAAGTTTAGGTCCAACATTTTAGGATCCCCCATCACTGTTTTCACTGACCATTCTGCACTAAAATACCTCTTCCAAAAACAAGATGTTAAGGATAGACTGATTAGGTAGGTCCTTCTATTATAAGAATTCAACCTCAAAATCAAGGATAAAAAAGGTTGTAATTTTTTTAGCTGATCAACTCTCTAGGATGGAATTCAAAGACCACTAAAATCACCTTTCTATGTCTGATTCATTTCCCAATGAGTACCTCTATTCAGTGAGTGATTTCCCATGGTATCCTGATATATCCATCTACTTAGTTACATCATTCATTTCAAAAATTCTTAGAGACACAGACTCAAAGGAAATTCCTTTCTGAGGTGAAGAACTATGTTTTTCATGATCCATACCTATATATGTTTAATTATAACCTAGTCATTGTGATGTATTTCCTAGATTCTGTATAAGAGTCCATCCATAAATTCTGTCATAGTGAGGAATGTGGGGTCACATTTCATTTAAGAAAACATCAGCTAAGATTCTTTTGTTTGGTATCTCCTGGCCCACCCACTCAAGGGACTCCTATGCATTTAGTCAAAGCTATACTAAGTGTCAAAAAGTAATGTCATTCCTAAAAAGGAATCAAATTTCACTCACTCCCAACTTAGTGGTAGAAATCTTTAATTTTTGGGGAATTGATTTCATGGGTCTCATCCCAAACTCTAGGGGATATATATACAACCTTTTAACTATCGATTATGTCTTCAAATGTGTTGAGGCAATTCCTACAAAATTCAATGATCATCAAAATGTTATTAGATTTCTCAAGGAAAACCTCCTCTCTATATTTGTAATTCCTAGGGATATAATTTGTGATGGGTGAACTCATTTTTTCAATCGTCCATTCACAACACTTATGGAAAAGTTTGGAATTTCTCACAAACCGTCCAGTGCTTACGACCCACAAAACAATGGTCAAGCTGAGTTATCCAATCAAGAAGTCAAATTGTTTATAAGAAAACTTTTAATACATATTTGAAATATTGGTCGAGAAAACTCTTAGATTCCATTTGGGCCTATTGAACTATATATAAAAATAATTTAGGAATGTTCCCATATAGGATGGTTTATAGAAAAGAATGCCATTTTTTAGCAGAGATGGAACATAATGCCTTTTGGGAAATTAAAGAAATTTAATTATGACCTCACATTGGCTGAAACAAAACGGAAATTATATCTCAATGAACATGAGAAACATATGATATAGGATTATAAAAATCAAGGATCAATAAAGCTAAAGTACAATCCTACCACTCTCAAAATCATAAAACCAAAGACATTGTATCAGGTCAAACTATTCTTTTATATACATATAAACATCATTTACTCTCATGAATCTTGATGTCTAGATAGTGAGGTTCATAAATAGTGCATAATGTTTACCCCCATGAGGATGTAGAAATTCAAGATCCCCCCAATGGTTAAACCATTAAAGTTAATTGTCAGAGAGTCATACAATTCCATAAAAAATTCCAAGAAAATGAAATTGATGAAAAATTATGCAAACCAACCATAGATGAGGAAAATAATTAAATAATTAAGCATCTATGTCAAGCTAGAGACATTAAACCAAAGCGCTCTATGGGAGGAAACCCATGGTTTTTATCTTTGTGAACCATCATTTTAAAAAAATAAAATTAGTAAATCAAATTTATATTAAAAAATACATAACTCTGCATATGATAGTACCATAAACTATTGACATGTCCTTTTATTATGAGAATAGATGGGTATTAAAGGGGAGCACCATATTTATCTGTGCCACTTGGTGTGATCCTTGAGTAATACCTTACCTAGAAATTTAAAAAGAATAAAATGTATCATCTATTTATTTATATTGGTTTTTAGGTTAAAATAAAAATACAAAAAAATATAATAATATATATATATATATATTTATAAGGACACATCATATGTCATGGGGAAAACACCATTACAATTGGTGAAGCCATGGGGACTCGAATGTGGGACTGAAGGGAGACAGTGGAGTGCGCCTACCACTGACCTACGGTTTATAGTGCTCCCTTTTTCTATAATTTTTAATCTATAATTAAAATTTAATTTTCTTATTATATATATGTGTAGTATTTTTTTTGTTTTTTTACTTTTTCCACTAGGGAACTATGCAAGTGACATTGATATCAATGGACTAAATTGGAGTATCCCAAACTTCAACATCAACCACCAGGTGACTTTGTTCCATGATCCTCATTTTCAAATTTCCTATTTGACCCCCCCTAATCCACCTCTACCCCCTTCTAAATTCACTTTTCAATAGACACTGGGGACAATTTTATTTTATGTAACGGGGGAGTTGAAATAAAAAATTTGATTTAGTGTAAAAAAATTCATTTTTTTGAAAAAAAGGATTTTAAAAAAATGTGTGTCAATTGATGCAAACATTTCTTTATCCTTGAACATGATAATACACATTTCACACTTTGAAACTAAATATCAAATAATTTAGCATGAAATGATTATAATTTTAATCAATGTATAATTTCATGAGCATAGATTTTGTAAAGTGTGGCTATCTAATGTGAAATTTCATCGATAATATTTTCATCCAAATAAAAGAAAAAGATCCCAATGCATGTACATTGGATAGTGGGGTATTAGTTTGAGTTCATAGGGTCTCCAAAATAAATATAACAGGTTTGGTGTTCATTTTAGTTTTTATATGAGTATTCAAAAAAATAAAAAAACCAATAATTTTATGCATAGAGCAATGATATGTCCTAATGTGTGCCTTTCAGTACTTCAGGATAATAACTCCATAGTTTTCCAGCCTAGAGTTAGTAATTTCATCTGTATTTGTGTTAATTAGATTTTTTTTGACTGAGTTAGCTCAAGATGATGCCCGAGTATGTGGGATTCACTTGGCGCCCTAAGGTCATTGAGCCTGGGAGTCATCAACAAATTCTCACTACATGGGTTGAATATTTTGAGTGAAATTTCAATTACAATGAAAATACTGATAAAAAGATTTAATAATCATCTTATTATTCAAATGTGATTATACTTATCACTTATATCATTTCCCCCTTGAATAAAGATGATACTCCATGTCTATTGTGATACCCACCCCATCCTCATACTTAATTAATATTGGATGAAATATGGTGATAAATTTGAAAAAAGTAATGGAATTGATATTGGGATTTTTTAATGAAACCATCTTGTAGTAAAATATATTTATGGGTTTTATTGTTGTTTGGTATAAGGTTTTTTGGGGATAATTGTGCATTAAAATCTCTTTGTAAAAGAGAATTTGAATTTCATATATTTGCGATACATTTTGCATGGGACTAGAAAAACATAGGTTGGGTGTGTGATTATCCACTGAATGAGGATAGTATATATTGTTATTATATATAATATTCCTGTGATTTATTATTCATAAACACCATTTTAGTTTATTTTACACTTTGACCATTATTTCATATTATAATTGTAATTTCTTCTTAAAATTATCTATTACATGGTATATTTTTTTATAATCATTTAATGTAACCAAAATGGAAATATTATATTTTCATGTTTTATTTTCAGATATCCCATGCTACAAGGAACAATTACTATATTTTACATATTTAAATATCCACATTGAAAGACCACCAAAATGGGCTTTCATGGAAACACTTTCTTGGATACGTAAACTCGATAACAACCTAATAAAGAAACTATAGCAGCTAGGATCCAATCCCATTGATTATAAAATTTCAAATAATGATAAAGGACATAATTTGTAACATTTAATTCAAATGGGGAAAAAGATAATTTTGATGTTTTATTGGAGATCTAGGTGACCCAATTTGAAGTTAAATTTCTGGTCCAGATTCTGCGGCCCAGGAAAACAACCCACCATTTTATGCATATCCCATAGTCCAATAAACTATTTTGGGATGAACCATTAAATAAAGTTAAGGAAAATATGTAAATCCATGTTTTTCTTCTATTCCCAACTCCAATTACACCATCTAAAAGTCTATATAGTCCCCTTTGTTCAGTGTATGAAAGCGGGCTGCATCTTCAGGTCCATGCTGGAAAAGTCTTCTCTCGCTTACTTTCCACAACCCTAGGCCTACCATAATTAAGTGAAAAGACATGAAAAGGTAGGGTATTGACAGAATACTATCAAATATACTATTTATATCTTTGGTTTTGTAGGATTGTGGGATCCTTAAGATTTTTTTCATTGTAATGTTATTATATCGATTTGTCTTTGTAACATTTTAATTTCTTATGTAAGTTGTTCGAATCAGCTTATCTCTTAATATTTTTTTTTTGTTTCCTCTTATTTTGTTTTTATTATTATCAATTTGATACTGTTAACATATGTTGTGAATTTATTCACACCATACCTTGTGATATTCTTCACACAATGGTGGATTGATTTTTTTCAATGTTTTTTTACATATACAATTCCTCCTTCATGAGTCTACTTTCTGCTTCTATTGAAATCATAGAATCCGTGGAGGGATACCTCTTTTATTGTCTGATCCAAGGGAGTATCAAGGGGATGGATTGGAATCTATTTCTCAAGCTATAAATTTCACTGATTTTTATTACATGAGTTTCTTTTATTCAATGATATTCCCTCCTCTTCTTCCTTATTGAATTTTATCACCCCAATTTTATGTGCTAATAAGATCATTTACCTTGGAGTGCTCATGAAAATGATCCTACAAGTGTATAAGTGATTATCAAGTGTTTGTGAAGGTGTTTAAATAGTATGTGATGAGGTTAGTTTGAACTCATTCAATGACTCCATCTTGAGTTAATGAAATTGAGATTGTTAAAATACAGGAATTCATACAATCCACCACAAATGATAACGGAGGATCAAAACATTCTTTTTTATTTGAATTCACTTAATTCTATTAGAGTTAACTTAAAAACATCTAAAATAAACCCAGGATTACCACTTCAATGAAAAAAATACTCCATAAAATGTACATGTATATAGGGTTCTTCTTAGGTCTCTGAGGATTCACCAACCTAGGCTAAACTACAAGAGACCATTTAAACCTAAATATTGGATAAATATGGGCGAGAATAGGTCCTCACCACCAAATCCTGAAGAGAGTCAGAGGATATTAAATATAAATTAGATTTATTTTTTGATCCTCCATGAAAACCGTAGAAACCTACTTCCTCCCTCATCCTATTACAGTCGTGGTTAAGGCTCCCTTAATCGAATCCTGGCACTATGAGTTCAACGGTGCCCTTATATTTTAATTCTATGAACCTGTTAAAAAGTTTGGATTTTTTTTCTCTCAGGTTTACATAACGTAGAACAAGAATGTTTAAAATTCTATTCCAGGCACATCGGGCATCAGAATCATACGCGGTCAAGTTTTGCATCCTCGAAATGGTTCCGTATAATTAAAAAACATTACATGGAAAATTAGATTATTCACAAAGTCGGTAGTCTGAACATATGAATGAGAGACGATTTCATTTTATATTAGATTGAATGGTTTTTGATAATAGTTTTTAAAAAAAAATAGAAACATGTATTTACATTTATAATTCATTATTAATCATATTATTATAGAAACAATTGATTTGGAGGAAAAGGAATATGAAATGAAATTTGAAATAGTTTGGTTAGATGATGGTCACGTCTTTGAGAGACCTCGGTTGGCTTAAAACATAAACACTAAATGATTGATATTAAAATAAATATATGGAATCTATAATGAAATAATTAAATATAGGAAGGTATCATAGAATATATTATATTATATATAGTTCTCAATATTTTTGAATGATAGAGAAGATGATGTTCCCTTTTATAATTTATGGATAAGATACACTTGGAATAACTTATATGATTTAAATATAATATATATAATAACCAAGTAAAGTGGAATCAAATAGAAATAAATTTATATTTATGACATTATATGGTTTAAATAAATTCATCCAAAAAAACTTTGACAAGTTTGTGTTACATTTTAAGAATTATATTTTGTTTTAACCCCCTCATTAAATCGTTTTACCATTAATTGTTATAACAGATGTTTTAAGAATCTAATAGCCTATATTTACTTCTAAGGTGAGAAGATTCTAAAAATTAGTCAGGGATGAAATTTTATACTATTTCCAACCCAATTTTCACATATTAATTTCTTAATTATTATTTTTAAATAATTTAATAAAATATTTTTTATCATACAATATCATTAAATTCATCGTTGGAAATATTCACATAAATAATATTTAATGTCATCAATAATGAAATAGATATAGAATATAAAAATATTAATATTAAAAACAATGTATAAGTATCTTTTACAGATTAGATATGGCATAGTTAATCCAAAACAAAAAAATTTATTATTTTTAAAATCATTTAAATTGATTTTTCAACCGCTTGCATAAGCACTATATCAGAATTGCATAAGTGTTTAAGGTAATTATATCATAATTAAATGTTAAAAATATATTACATTAATAATAATAATTTATTTATGTTCAAAATAACATTTTATATTCTTCCATTTATTTTATTTATCCTTATGAGAACTAATAAGATAAATTAACATCAAGATATGGGCATTATGTATTTATACATTTCTAAAAATAATATAAATGTCATAATCAAAGGAAATAAAAAATAAAGGACCATATTTTAATATATTTTATTTATTTTGCCTAAAAAACTCATAAAATTTGATAATACTGGTTTTTAGGGATTTGTTAGGTGTTATCTCATAGTTTTAAGCATGTTTTTCCCGTATTACCCTTACCACGTTGACAAATAATTACCATGATTACTATTCATAATGAAAAATGGGACTTGTTTAAAAATATTAAACTTTACAATTCAAAACATGGAAACCATTTTGAACATTCATTTTCAAAAATAAATTTTATTATAATAATATAAAATGTAATAATTAATTGGTACTTATGTTATAATAATTGAAAATTAAAAACATAATGCTACTTGTAAATTAATATATTTAATTAAAATACAAGACAATTTTACAAACAAATTGGATTTTTTCACTATTTGTTTTGAAATTAATATTTTTATATAAATAAAAAAATGAAACAGAATATAATATTGGAATATATAGTTAAAAATGATATTAATTTAATTTTCTAAAATTTAGAGAAGTGTTATAAATTAATTATAATGTTTTGTACCAAAATTTAATAAAACTAATTTGTGAAAATTATGTATTTTGAAACATAAAATGGATTTACTGAAAATTCTAAATTTATTTATATTGAATTAGTCAATAAATATAAATTTTTTAAAACGTTTATATATATATATATATATTATCTCTAATATTTTTATTAATATCTATTTTCTAATTTAATATGTAAGGTACATTGAAAACATTTAAATACTAATATTTTTATAGTATATCGTAGTTCACTAAAAGCATAGTGATAATTATTAAGCATGATATTGAGATGGATAAAATTTATTTTAAAATAAATATTCAATAAAATATTGTAGTGTCTCATTATAACTAGTTATAATAATTTTCCCCATTAATTTACAACACCATGATATAAACAACCGAGGACACATATGACTCATCATATCCTCAAGTTACCGGACTGGGAGAACTTTGGTGGGATGTTAAAACATGGAATTTGAGAAGGAAAATGACATCTAATTAATAAGAGAGTGATATATAAAATTTTCATTAGAATATTAATGTCCAATAAAAAATATTCAGTGATGGATATATAATACCATCAATTCATCATAAATAAATGTCTAATGTATACATTTTCATTTTTAAGGTTCTTCTATTGAGAGTTAATGAATTATTTTACCATGGAATATGATAAAATATATTTACATGAATTATTAAAATTCATAAATTCAATTTCATCCTTTAGTTGTGTTTTTATTGTTTCTTTCCTCCTCGGTTTCATTCCATATAAATATTTATGTTAAATATTTCATGCCTGAAGTAATTAATTAATTTTTAAAATTTTATATAAACTATAAAGGGGAGAAACGATATTAATCCTGCCTCTATTTTGATATTAGAACAAAATTTATTAGTACATATTAAAATAACCAATATGAAATTACCTTAATTTTAGTGATTAATCTCAAAGATTTCATTAATACTGCCCTAAAAGAATTAATTGATTCCAGGAGAAGATTAATTCCAAATTAATTCCATGCCTTCCTAAGAATAATTCAAAAACCAAATAAATATAAAAAAATAGATCACAAAATATACAAAATATATATAACATTAATATTAAATATATATTAAGTGGCTCATAATGCCATATACCAAATATGTTAATATGGTAATCATATTTTCTCTTAAAACATGATAACTCATTCAAAAAATATAATGAATCTCTATATAGTTGCAGTGAGAACATATATTCTTTCAAATATTAACTCTTCAATATATCCCATCAAAAAAATGCACTAACATTCCAAATAAATAAATTTATCCTCAAATTACTAATAAATCATATAGTTACCAATACTATCCAAGTTATACGATCAATATCAATTAACTATTTATCCCAATTTACTATAATTTTCTAAATAGTAGGCACATATTAATTGTTATATATTCCTCAATCATGTGTTTTTAAAAAATATGTGTTTTTCAGTAAATCATTTTTTAATAGTATTAGTATTATTTTATCTATGACTAAAATATGTTAAATTAAAAATACAACAGAAAAATACATAGATGTTTTAAAATTATTATAATTAGAATAACATTGATATAATATTTATAAAATATCACTCTTGAGTTTTAATAGATAAACACTTAATTCATTCCACTTCCTTCGTAAAACATTACCTATAAATCAATAGTTTATCCCTTAATTCATCCTACATACAATATGAAAAATAATTCATGTCTTAATATTAATCTACAACAATTTTATCATGTTTCATAAATTTATCATAATAAATACTATCAAAATAATTTATACCTTTCATATTCCATTCATAGCCTATTCATCATCAACAGTAAAACCATTTCTCAAAAAATGTTGTTCAACCTGTTATTGATATTTCCCCCTCAGACATAGATATTCAAAATTCCCATACGTTACACATTTAAATAATTAAATCATATAATATACCTTTTGAAAATAGTTATTTTCATCCACTGTGTGGGCCAAAATTTTTATTTTTACTCACATTTTACTATATTTTACCATTTTTTCCACACACATTTTTTTATTTTCCATTGTGACATTTTATTGAGTGAAAATTTCCACATACTAATATGGGATTAAATTGAATATTTTTTCCTCTAAGGTCTTTATCACTTTATTATTTGTAAAACATATTTATTATATAATTTTGTTCATCATAAAACTCACCCATGTCTATGTTTTTATTCATAAATCAACAAAGTCTGTTAGGAATAGCCTTAATTGTTTCTATCCAACACATATCACTATTATATTCTCATTAGATAACCATCATAGTATCCTTTTCACCCATTTTCTAATTTATTACTCTCTATTATAGCCAAAAACTAAAACCAAATCTAATATTGTGAGAATAATCATTATAGTGAGAAATTATAAATTAAAAAACATTCCATTAATATCCTAAATTTTGACAATTTTTTATCAAAAAATGCCACTTTATGTTCATCTCATATCACCATGGATTATAATGGGTTGTCATAGATTATAACCAAGTCATTATTCATAATTATTAATAAAAAGGTAATGAATTTACCAAATCATATCACCTTATATTTTTTTATCCAGGTTATCAATCATATGCCCACTCATTATGCGTCGAGTGAATACTAAGTTGATACTCATTCCACCAATTAAGGGGGTTTACCCCTAGGAAAATATGTTCCATATCCATATTGACGTTATAGTATCTAGATAAGGATTTATTTATGATTACATAACATAATATATAATTTAGCTAAAATTTAGTAAATTATCCTATAGTAAGACTAATCCTTATAATTTTCACCAATGTTTTCTATTACTAATCTCCAAAAATAAAAAATAACTTATCTGATACCAAATGAGGTGATGTAACCGTAATTTACAAAGATATTACATCATTTAATATGAATATTGAAAAAAACTCATAATTATATATAGCCTCTAACCATTAATTTTTAGTGTCTTGGGGATTAGAAAAAAATCAATATATGCCTATATTGTTCATCAATAATTTTACTCTTCTTAGATATACCTTACTTAACACCATTATCCATTACCTAGAAATAATAGAATGAAAATAAAGGATGATATTTTATTCATATTAAGGGAAATAACGAGAGGTATTAAGAAATGATTATATATATGAATTATTTAATAATTTTTGTGTGAGATTATAATCAGAAAATTAGAAATTTTATACCCAATTTTCCATAGATCAAAAATCATGAGTCATAATAGTGATTAATCGTTATAAATATATCATGTTCCATGGTAACATATAAGAAGAAAAATAACATGTTATTAAAAATTTCATAGAACAGTATTAAGCATATAAAATCATTTTATTTGTCAAGTCTCACTTATATAACCATCATAGTGGATTGGTTTCAAGTCTTATTCTATCAGTTTTTAGTCAAGGTTCACTACATAGAATACAATAGTGGATTGGGATGACTACCCATTCTATCATTTCATTATTCAAGGTTTATTGGCAAGTCAATTCGAGTTGATAATTTCCTTTATTAAGCTATGTTTAATCTCTATCCTCTAAGATATTATGAGAAAAGATATCCTTCATTACCCAATGAATTATAGGATTATATAATTATTGTATCACCCATAAAATAATGATAACCATATATATGAGTGGCATAATATCATAAAAAATTCATAATATCATCATACCATAACTTATGGAAATCAAATGGGATTTGTAAGTAACTCATTATTTTATAATCAGATGTACCCTATAAAAAATAACTTGATGCTATCATAAAATTATTCATAAAATAATAATTAACCAATAAAAAAGAAATTATTTTCAAGCAATAATAATATAATCATTATAATAATAATTCATGTGGAAAATAGTTTTTAACTATAAGATATTATACCCAGTGGGTCATAACAGTCATTAAAGGTTGCCAACATTGATGAAAAACTCCTCTATTAGATTTATTGAAATATGAATTGAAAATAAAGGGAAGAAAATATATCGTTCTTTTGGTAACTCTTAAAAAATATAAATTCTCTAAATATTTAGGAAATCATTGTTTTAGAAATTAACCATGAAAATTTGTAAAGGAAGGATAGAAAAAGTGTTTCCAGGGATGTAGAGAAATAAACTAATTTGGTAAATATTATAACAATGTTTCATAAAACATTTTTATTAAAAATTCAAATGTTTCATTTTTTGAAATTGAATAGAAGATAAGTATTAGAAATTCTTAAATAATGTAAAATATAGTAGAATATTACCATTCTGAAAAGGTAGCATAGTAAAATAAATTTGTAACTATTTTGGGTAACATGAATATTGATGAAAATGATTCTGAACCCAAATGATATGAAAGGTAAATTTTTATTAATTTTGTTTTCTCATTTGATAAAAGTATAAAAATTTTGGAAAATGTAAGGAAAACATGAAAACTCTAGAAATAATTATAGTAGAATAAAATAGAATGGTTTTATTAGATAAGGAAAATATAACTTCCCTAAATCAAAATTCATGCCTATATAACCCTGATTATGTTGTGATTCAGATAAAAATTCATTTCCACTTTGGTAATATTTAAATAAAATCCCCTTGGATGAATTAATTTGAATTTTAAATTTTAATACCATGAGTTTATAAAGATTCATGATACAACATGTCAACGGAGTATTATATACATGTAATAAATATAAACAGGTTCATACCATCAATCATATCTCATCAATATAATATAGAGATGAAAAACCCTTACATCAAGTCTGATATTATTCATAATAATGAAAACATACAGTATAATAAATTTAAATTTTTTATAATTTTACAATTTAACCATATTAACAATCCTAATACCTTATCTGGATTACTCATATTATCTTATTACATATTTATATATAATTATTTTTTAAAATCATTGATCCATGTGATAACAATTTCCTTACTCTTTCTTGTTTTAGTTTGAATGTTATATTCCTTTAATTTTTATTATAGTTCTATTATCTATAAAATTATAGCTATTCCTTATATATAATATTATTATATAATACAATGATTATATAACATTACACATTCTTTCATGTCTTAAATATTATAACACCACCCAAGTAGGTGGTAAAACCTACATAAATAAGAGTTTGTTTTGAAGACTAAATGAGTAAGGACATGCCATGTTTTAATCATGATATAAAATTTAAATAATCTTATTCATGTCATAATTATATTAATTATTGATTTTATATTATTTTAGGACCACCTATAAAAGGTGGACATTAAAAATTAAATATATTTCCCTTAGATATAGTAGTCCATATGTATTCATTAATGATACTTCTATTTGGTAATGGGAAACTGAGAACAAAAGTAGATAATATTTAGACAATAAATAATAATTAGTATATTATAAATATCATAAACATCTATTAAATCCAGCATTATAACCAACCATGTGAGGTGGTGTTGGAAAAGAAATCATATTTCTATATGGATTTAGTAGTCTAAAAATAAACATGAGCAACAATTAGATTTTAATTTAGATTGAAAGGAGGTGGATAATGGTTGTACATATAATGAAGCTGTCATTTAATATACATTTATTAAATCTAAATTGATTAATATAATTTACATAACATAATGATCCATTCCATAATCATATAGGTTTAGTTTTTTTGGAAACGTGGACCAATAAACAATTGATTCAAATATAATCTTTATTATCTCCCACTAAATTCATCATAAATGGAACCATTTTTAGACATATAATTTCTAGAACCATTCCTCACATCCTTGGTCAACTAAACATAACAATGGGTGAACTTGTATCCCATTTAATATTAAAAAGGGAGATATCAATGATCACATAGGAATTACATGAGAAAGGGTGATAAGACATGAACTTAACAATTGAAATGTACATCATACATAATATAGATCGTAATATTGATTCATGTAATTATGATTAGTAGTTCATAATAAATAAATCATAAAATAATCAATAACACTATCCATGAGATAATAAATTTGGCATAAGACATGGAATTACGAGGTACTTGTAAACATATAACCTTATTAACATTTATAAATAGGAAAAGGGACAATCATTATGTTAAGGAAAAGTAATAAGGACCTGGCATTATCATATGGACATGAAACTGGGTCCATACATGGTATTATGTAACTGAAATCTAGATACAAACCTAAAATTATAGACAGGAAATTCAGTACCACACAAAAACATTTTAATATGAAATTATGTTCACACACAACATATTTACGTAATGAGTTATCCATCATTACCCTAGGAATCATAGGGATATATAGGTCCCACTCATCACATAAATTAAATCATACATATGTGTTGCAAAACATAATAAAACATTCATCATCTTAGAACACCAGAAAAGAAATGGATTTCATAAACATTTTATCAAGGTATAACCCATTGGAAAAGAGAACGTGTTTAAAAAATATCTTATCACCACAAAGTTAAACCGTATAGAGAAATAATAAGGTTTATATTCTTGTATTAAAACCCCATTAATGAAAATATAGAATAAATGGTTTTACTCATTTATTAATAGAGATACTATTAAATTTTTATTAAAACAATCTTGAAGAAAACATTCTATCCAATTTTAAAAAACATTTCAAATTTTTAGAAAAGCACACATTATAAAGAAACCATTTAAAAAAAATAAAATTGTAAAATTTTTAAAAAATAATAAATGAAATTATTCATCCTGATTATTGTAAATTCTAATAATTTCATATAAGTTAAAAATAACTTTTGTTCAATACTATTGTGAGAAAATTCAAAATGTAAATCCATTAGAATATAAATCAAAAAATTAATATAAAACGATTTTTAAAATATAAGAACATGGGTAAAAATAACATTAAAAATTAAAAGGATAATTTTAACGAAATTATTGAAAAAAAATTAGAAAATTTTCATATGGAAGGAAAAGTATTTCTCTCCTCAAGAGACAAATAAACTAAATTTAAAATAAAAACGCTCTTTCAATTTATTAAATAAATAAAGTGAGAAAAAATAATGAAAAAAATACAATATATCAAAATAAATAGACTAAAATAAAAATAAATTTATTCATCAGATATGGATAATATAATTTCATAAACAAAAATTCAAGTATAAATAATCTTGATTAAAACTGGATTAAAATATAAATCCTTGAACCTTAAGTATCTCAATTATCATTCATGCTCAAAATTCTTATATAATAAAAATAGAATTATTATAAATATATAACATAACAATATTACAATATATCATACCATTTATGATTAATTTTTAACATATTATTACATATTTATTTATAAAATTTCATTAAATTCGTTGTTATGTGTGATAAATACTTCATATTCTATGAATATTTTGGCTCAGATGGCCAAATCCTTATACATTGATCATGGTTAAATAACATAAAAATTATTATTCATTATATAATAATAATATATATTTAATAAATATATTATTATATATATATTTATTATCATTCATAAAAGAGTAGTGATATAAAAATAAATTACACTGTTCATGGAGACGATATGTTGTATGAATGCATGAATTATATTTTTATTTTATGGAAAATGGAATGAAATAATGGTAAATAATATGTCACATTATCAGAATAATTATTATATAATATATATTTTATATATTTATAAAATTCATCCTCATTACAATCCATGTAAAATATAATTCAATAATTAATCAGATGGCTTCTTGGATAGTAGTCCAGGTGTGTAGACGTCCGATGACATCATTTCCCAATGGATTGGATGGTAGAAAGGTAGACATGAAATTATAATTCAAGAAGTATAATTATGTCATTTAAATAATATAAAAACATTAATAATTTTAATAATCATCCATAAAATATAGTGATGAAATCTAAATTATATCACTATGTGGAGACGAAAAGTAATACATATTCCAGAGTGAAACTTTCACTTTTTGTTTGGTAGGAAAGAGCATTTATAATTATGGTTTCATAATCATTATATAATTTCACAATATTGAGGTAAATGATGTTATTATGTTATGATAAATAAAATAGATTTATATTATATAATGAATATTTGGAAATAGAGGGATTGATTAAGGTGAATCTCTCTCCAATTAGAGAATCCTAAAAATCTCCTCTAAAGGGCTATAGGGTTGGTATATTGGGAAGAGCAGTATGACAACCCATGTCATTGTAACACTTTATTTCTTTATTTAGGTAGTAATATTATATATAATACCACCTCAGTGATCAATAAGTCTTGTGTGATTGGGAATTATGTACATTTCAAAAAAACATTGGGGGCGTACATTGCCATTATTGAAAACTTCTTTTACAAGTGCATAATATTCCATCACACATAAAACTATATAGGGTATGTTGAGGAAAAAAATAATAACAGAGAGATATATGAAGAATAAAAAGGTAACAAAAATGGAATGAAATGAAGAAAGTATTACATGTTAGAAAATAGTCATTTTAAAGGAACATAAAAAGGGTGAGAAATATCAACATGAACAATGAGGAATGATAAAGCATGATAACATAAAGTCAACATAGAAATTTGAAAACAAATTTAGACACATGATCATAACATTTTTTATGGAAAACTGCTAATACATCATTATTGAAAAGGTTTTATGATGGATTAGGTTCACTACCTAATCCCTTGAATGAATTCTCATCAGACAATAACATTACCCAATGCATTGGGGTGCTATATAATTTTGGATGCACTCGTCGTATTCATTTCATTCACGAACATATGTGTGACATACATATCATATAAAATTGAATTATATTTCATAAAATCTTATTCAACTATTAATTAGTCTGGAATTCCTACATGTAAATACCCAATCAATGAAGTATAAGTATATAATGGTGAACAATCATTATTGAAAATTTGAATGGGTATTTACTACAAAAAAATTCGATTGGGAAATTTCAGTGAAATTTTGACAGCATAATAAGGGAACATAAATATTCATGGGTGGTATTAATGATTGTGAAATGGGGAACTCGTTATTTATAAATAATATGTGTTGTAATAAGGATACTTAATAACATATCCAAATTTTAGTAAATAGATATATAAGGAATAAGTTAATGAATATGCTTGAATTAAGATGAGAAGGTAAGGATATATTAACTTAAAAGTGTGAGCCAAAAAAATTGGGAGGAGATTATGGTGATATTAAGGGAACCATTGGAAGACTATAAATGGGAGGGAGGATTAATTACAAGATACAAGGTTTTTTAGTTGTGGAGAATTGGGTATTTTTTTATTTTATATAGGAAAAGAGAGGGGATTTCTTTATTATTTTTCAAACATATGTTTTTGTCTCTATAATAAATTAATTAAAATCAAAATCCATACCATGGTTTTGGCCATGTTCTCTACCATTGGGGTGTTTCTATTTTATTTTATAAGCCCAAGGTCCCAATATCTTAAAATATTACCCTTTCTTGTACTGAATTGATTTATGTTCTAAAATAAATGATTTTAAAACCATAAAATACAATATAGGTTCTCTAGGATTCATAAAGGATTTATAAAAGTAATAAAATAACCTGAAAATTATATTATATTATAGGTAAAACGTATATTTGGTCATCGATTCTATTTAACACATTTATTACATTATTTTTGGGTCATTTTGATGTCACAATACACAACATATATTTATACCGTATTAAATATTCACCATAAAAATCATCTTTCACAAAAAATTGAAAAATTCACTATTGGATAACTTTAATGTTTTGATTCAAAAAATAATATTTCTTTTATCCAAATAAATTTCTAAATACATGAATATTCACTTTTAAAATAATAATTTACATTTTTTGAGTAATGCTAGTTTTTTTAATAATTACAGTTTTCAAACTCTTTGAAAAATTATTTTGAAATTTGTAAAATTATATTATCAACGATAATTAATAAAAATTATTTAATAATTGTAATTTATAGATATATTATTAATTTCAAAGAAAATAATAATTTATCAAATGTAATGTCTTAATTGAAATTCTACATAACCAAAAAATATAATTTTTGTTTCATTGTACTAAAATAAAAAAACATTTATAACGAAATTATAATAAAAAAAAACATAATCAATATTATATAAAGTATACATATTAATATTATTAGGGTATCGATAAAAATTCATTTATTAAATTGAAATAAACACCAAGGTAAGGCGCAAGATAAGAAGAATTTTATTTGGTGATTTAGCGTACAAGGTTTGGGTCGTGATATCAATGAGCGTGATATTTTCTCATAAATTGTTCCACACATTATTTAGTTGTTTAATCTCATATTGGTCATGGTTAAGGGAAACAACCAGTGATTATATCTCCCTTGAATGCTCTGTTAAATGAGATTAATAGGGTATGATACAACTGTCTTAGGACATTACTTCCTTTGTCTAAGTCAATTGGATTCGTTGAAACATTATATTTATACTAATCAAATGATTATAATTCTATTAAAATATTATCAATGGTTATGATTCTTAATATTATTTTAAATATAATATAATAAAATAAATATAATGATGTTCATGTAGTTCTATGAAAATAATATATTAATAAATTCAAATAATGACAAGGGGAATTTTTTTATAAAATATTAGGATGTTACAATCTTTAAAAATTAGAATTTATTCCAGGAAAATACATTTCAAACACTAAAACATATATGTATAGTGATGTTTCACAACTTATTATAGTTCCTACATCATCTCTTAAAACATGTGGTTTCTCCATATCACTTTGACCAAGATAATTGTCTTATTTGGTAGAAAATTGTCCCTATGATATAAAATCATCACCAGATGCTCCTTATATGAGAGATCAGTCTTCGACAATACCACCTATGGATAAGACACAAGTGAAAGATTTAGTATGTACTTCCTCAAGAGGCATGCATGAAAAACATAATTTAATTGAGATATGTTAGGTGGGAGTTCTAGTTGACAGTAAATTATACTAATGAAATCAAGGATCTCAATGCGACTGATGTATCTTTGGCCAATCTTTTCATTAATCCCAAATCTCAAGAATAGTTTCCTTGGCGATGTGTGGTGGAAAAACATATCTCCAACCATAGACTCCTGTTATCACTAATTATTGGCACCATAGATCTTTTTTTTAAAATTTTAAAAGTCGTAATGTGTTACTGAATGGTCTTGACCATTTCCACCATTTCCACAACCATTTATGGAACCAATAGTTTCATTTGTCAACATCATCCTCACATATATGGTTTTTTCGTCTCTTCTCATCATGTGATTTATAAGGATACATTTTTATTCTTGATTGTATACTATTATTATAGAGAACATGATAGAGTAAGATGTTTATCCCATCCTTCTTTGATGTTAGTAGATCATTCTCTCAAAAATCCCTCGAGTTTCTAGATAGTACGATCAGATTAGACATCAGATTGAGGTTGATAAGACATGATAAAGTTCAAATCCATATTTAGATCATGTTTAAGACTCTTCTAAAACATGGAAGAAAATATTGTATCATGACAATATTTAATTGATATTGGTGTTTTAGGAAGACTCCCCTTTTCTCAAATGTATTTCCTTGAATTTTGAATAAGTGATAAATCATTTTGAATTTTAATGATTTGAGAAATCTTTATAATATGATCAACCAAAACCCATATATCATTTTTTCATTATGATTTCATCATAAGTACTTTTAAAATTGGAATATTAATATATTCCCATTTCCATGTAGGTATGGGTAATGGTTTTATGATCCCCTATAATTTTTTTCTTTTTTCATCACTTGATGAAATATAAGTCTACTTGGTGTATATTCTTTGATATTTTTTTATATTTTCCAAAATATAGTTCTCTTAGAGGTTTCTATACATCTTTTCCCTCCCTTAATTGATGAATAGGGTTGGTTTTATATGAATAATCCAATAAATCCTTCTTTAACCTAGGATTTGATGGTACATATATCCATGAACCTGATCATACATACTCATTTATTAATTTTGAACTCAGGGGGTTTCCATTTCTTTTAGAATCTACTTTGTTTCGAATTTCCACATCGTCTATTTGATCATACATTATTGTTTCAAGATTGAATCAATGAGAAATTATTTTTTAAATGATTTATGATATTGTTGATGCTTCTTTCCGTCACAGAGTCTAACGACTGAAAAAAGGGAAATAACTTAGTCCAAAGTGATTCATCCTTTGATGAAACATCAGAAATCAACAAAGGGATGAACAAGGAGAACATTTCCCATAGGTCGCGCAAGTTCCCTCATGGTCACGCAAGTACACTTGTGCGCCACCTAGTGGTCGTGCAAGTCTACTTGCGTGAAGCCTTATGGTCGTGCAAGTGACTTGCGCGACCTAAGTGATAACTGCCCGGTAACCACCTTGGGTCTTCTCCTGCCTATAAATAGACCCTGTGGGCCCCCCATTCGAGAGGATCTTTTTCCAGAAACTCGGATTGAAGCTCCAGACGCCCAAGCCTCTTCTCAAAGCTTTCGGAACACTTATAAGGTAATTTCTTACCTAGAAAGGAATATCTAAAGAGAGGGAGTAAGGCCTAAGTGTTGAAACTCATCAACACTTGCACGCCTGAGTGGTCAGCCCTTA
This sequence comes from Viscum album, assembly GCA_963277665.1. Classification (NCBI taxonomy): domain Eukaryota; kingdom Viridiplantae; phylum Streptophyta; class Magnoliopsida; order Santalales; family Viscaceae; genus Viscum; species Viscum album. Next base: position 475,268,202 of record OY728139.1, on the reverse strand, counting down.
AGGGAAGTGGTCACACTTGCGCGCCACTTTATTCCTTCGATAGAACTTGCACGTCCCTTTTTTGGAAGAACCTCAAGAGGATTTTAAAGTCGGTAATGAGGAGTCGCTCAAGTATCTTAAATGCTGGTTGAATATCGCTCAAGTACCCACCATGTCACGTAGGTATACATGCGCGACCAATTCTTGCACGCCGCCGCAGTACCTGCGCGCCTTCCAAGACTTGCACACCCCTTCCTTTTTGGGTGCCTTTCTTGCCCATTTTACTCCTCTTAAGCCATTACTCCTTTCTTATTTAAGATTCAGTCTTCAAGACACTCTTCAAAACCATTTATGGCATGATTTCGTGATTTTACTTCGTTATCTGAAAGGAATTCGGTGGAATATCTCTCAAAACCTACTGATTTAAATATCCTTATGTCACTAAATATGGAGAGTTCATTCTTTCAACCTCATCCTTTAAGATGAGAGAATCCTTAACCTAGGTCTCCTTTTCAGGAATAATCCCCAGTCATAAGTCCTCTAATTTGGGCATCCTTCTTAGGAGTAAGCCCCAAACCTTAATCCTTAACATGGGCCTCCTTTTCAGGAATAAGTCCTAGTCATAATCCGTTAACCTGTGTCTTCTTTTCAGGAATATTTCCCAGTCATAATTTTGGGCTTCCTTTTCAGGAGTAAGCCCCATGTCCCCTAACCTGGGTCTTCTTTTCAGGAATAAGTCCCAGTCATAAATTTTGGGCATCCTCTTTAGGAGTAAGCCCCATGTCCCTTAATTTTCACTTTTACCAGTCCTAACTTACCCTTGATTTGGGTTTCCTTTTTAGGATTAAAACCCAATCATAAGTCCCCTCCTAACTTGGGCATCCTCCTTAGGAGTAAGCCCCAAGAATAGAGTATCCAAATTTCCATGAAGCACATATTCCTTTATGGACCATGTTCTTAGATTTCCTCCCTGAAGTAAATCATAATCCTCATCCACTTCTGGGAAGTCATACATACATAAGCCCCACATCTTTTCTTATGATCGCATCTTTCATGTCCCTATTGTCTAATTTTTACCAATACCTCTTGTTTCTCACACCGAGCATGACTCACGTGAGCTTAGAGTGTAAAATTAATTATGACATCCTTCTTTTAACCATCAATCATAAACATTATACTCCATTATTCGAACTATGTGGGTTCTGATTCCTTTTCCAAAACAAAGGATACGTAGGTAGCCCATCTATGGGTTCGATCCCAAATCTGAAATAATTCATGTCCTTCTGAATGACAATAAACTTCAAGTGCCCCACTGAGTGGCTTTAAAACCAGCCTGGTCATCATAATGACCAAGAGACTTTTTATACAAATGTTTTGAAGGTTACCATTGACCAAGAATCTCTAAATAGATATAGATTATTCTATATTAATGAAGAACCTGAAATACATATAAAAGATTCTCTAAATTTCTTACATATTTAATCATTGATTGTTAAACTATAGGAAAGCTCATTTTTTACTTGGTAATGTAATAAGGATTCACGAACAGAACTTAAATCTATAAAGAGAGTCCCGGAATAGACAATAATTCCCCTCAAAAAGGTGTGATGAGTCTGACCTCCCATCCTCTCGACCAATGAAAATTCCTAAGCCTCATCAGTTCACAAACTAATGAAGCACCTACCATTGGAAAGTAGGCCCAAGTGGATGTGGAATCATTGGATGTTTCCGGTTCTACGAAAAAACCCGTTAGAAACTGATCGGAACGTTTGAATATCCCATCTAGGAGGTCATCCCCGAATTCTGAGGGAAACAAAAAATGGTGAACTCGACGTGAATCCTTAACCAAGTTAAAATGATGTTTTACCTATTTGTTAAGCCCCTATTTAAAACTCAATAAGAGGGCTAACAAAAACAATCATTGACATGTGTGTTCATCCAAGGGATGAAGTGACTGAATTTCATATTGATTACGTCTGTTATATGAAAAAGGAACTCTTTTCCAAGATCTTCTGTATTTCCGTAATGGCTGCTCTCAAATTCACATCTGTGAATACTGCTGCTGCAAATACCACTGTTACTATTCCTACTGGATCGCCATCCACTCTGAGGATGACATTACATACTCAGCATCTTCAACACTAGGTATCAAATGTGTTGGTTAAGGAGTACCATCAACATGGTACCATCCCAACTCTGGAGGCTGCCCGACAGGCCCTCCAAGTAAACAACTCACACAGGTCGTCCGGAAAACGACGACTAGTGATCAAAAGGCAGGCAGTGCTGACTACCGTCTCCAACCGTTTCGGGTCGTTATCCCGGGAACGCAATTTCCATTCGCTCCCTTACTCTGAGGAAGTGAATGAGCAGGTCCCTCAGGGCCTTAATTCAAAAAGACAGGAGTCCTTCCCAAGGGCTCCCATCAACAATCGCCGCCAGACTCGTGCGGAAGTGCGCCCTCAACATGATGAGGGTACCGACTCCAGGAATTCAGCTCAGGATCCTCGAACCCGAGCAGGCAAGACGAACCGCCAAAGACAGAATCCGGTTAACAATGGGAAGGTTTTCATCCCTGCCATATCCGTAAAAGTCCACCAACTTAACTTGGTGGCGAACAACGAACATGCACACACACCTGTCCGTTTTAATTCCGTTGTCCAGTAGACTCGTCTGGCAGCATCAAGCCAATCCCGCCAGGCAATTCCGGCTGAGTACTATAGGCATGAACATACACATGCTTATACATCATTAGTTAGTCAGCAGGCTCGCCTGACTACATATAATGGATCTCGTCAACCACGTTTGGCTAAGTGTAATCAGCGGGCACATACACCTGCTAGTACTAATCAAGCCTACCAACAGTCTCGCTTGGTAGCACACGGAGAAGTCAGTGGGAAAGCTCCGATGACAAACAGGAGGCAGACTCAACTCTCTGCCTCCACACTTGAGTACTGTCAGGATTCACTAACAGGAAAAGGAGGACAGGACCAGGCACATACGCCTACTCCATGCCCGGAATGGACGTATATCCTCGTTCCGGCAGCTGAAGTCACCAAACATATTTTGTCAATGGTGAAAGAGCAGAAGAAAATTCCTACACATATTCTGGATGCTTGCCAGGATATCATAACAGTTTCAGCATCATCTCAGGGAAAGACACGTAAATCTATCCCTAGCAGTGGAGTGACACATCAACGATTCACTCCGGAACAGACACACACATCTGTTCCAGTCCAAGAGGGTTATGGGGCATACTCCCCCATATCATACGGAAAACCAAGTCAGGCACATACACCTGATTTCAGTGGAGATCGTCAGTCTAACCTGACCATCTTTCCTGATCAGGCACATACACCTGCTCGGAGTAACCAATTTCGTCAACAAGTGGTTTCCAAAGCGAGTAAGATGGCATCTAAGAAAGAGATCTGCCCAGCACAGTCAGGAGATCAAAGGCCAATCTGTAACAAGGCCTTGCTCGATGCTGGAGTTATTGAACCCCTCAAGCATTTATCTGTTGGAATTAAAGATTATACTCCCTCAGTTCCCAATAACGGGATCATTAATTCCGAAAGTCTTCAACAAACACTTCCTCATGAAGTCTTACTTCATGAAAATTCAGTCAATATTGAAGTTTCATCTTCAGATGAGAGCCACAAGAACCCTATGTGTGGTCAGAAGACCAAGGAGCAAGAGATCTCATCTTTTGATGTAACCCATTATGGTGGTCCTCCCCATGATGATGAATTTCGCTGCGAAATTCCTCTCCGCAGTAGTGATTCACATTGCCTGGAAAATACTCCAGTGGACAATGTAGTGCCGAGAAAGCCCTCTTATCTTGAGGAAATTGCAAATGCGAAACCGGTCATGTCCGATGCTTTATCGCTAGCAAGTGAAATACTTTCTCAATCAGAAGATATCCCATGGTGTTGGTCATTCTCCGAACCACCCCTAAATCATGCATCTTCTAGTTTGATCAATGATCTCTCTACCAATCTTGTTGAATCCGATGAAGCAATAAGGAAACACCAACTCTGGTCAAAACAGGTAGAAGAATCTTCATTTTAAGAAAAAGAGGAAATGCTGAACATGAGGAAAAAACTGGCGAAAAGTGAGGTACCAGTCATGTTTTGGCCTTTGGATGACTCCCAGTATGAAATTCCAATGATGTTGACGAAAGATGGAGTCCATGATATTCATCTCAACATATGGAAAACTCATTGTCAATTGAAGAAGAATGTATTATCTTATGATGAATATGAAAATCATCTTAAGATAATAGAAGGCCTACAACGTCAGATTGATTTGGCATCTCTATTAGTATCTCTGTATCCGAAGGCTGAAAAGCAACAGAGAAACCTTCAACGTTCATGCCTTGGCGCACTATTGCGTCAGTTAATTACCAATGCTCCGTCTAGTGTTCATATTAGAGGATGGGGTGTTAACGGAGACCTATATTTCACAGTGCTTTCCAGTCAGTAAAGCCCACCGAAAATGGTCTCATGCAATGTTATTTCCCATGGCCGGCCACAGTCAATGGGCTTTGTTCATAATCAAAAGTTTGCTCAAGAAGAGGCTTCAACTAGTTCCTCTCAAAATCAAGCATATAGAGAACAAGTTGTTGAATTTCTCCTACATCAAGCAGGCGAGAATATTGCACAAGCCTCTCGTATGGAGCAAACACATCATCAAATGACAGAAGTTTTGGAAATCATCCAACGGTCTGTTAAACTAGGTGATAAATGTGGATACATGCTAATGCATCCAGCTAATTTCTGAACTAAGATTTGCAAGTTCAAGAGATCTTTTAAGAAGGTCTCAGTCATAGCATGTCAAGAGCCACCCCATCTTGTCAGACTAGGGACTCCTTTAACCCAACCCTCAGAGTCAACAAATGAGATTCGAGGAGTTGAGCGGAAGCGGTAGGAACATCCCCAGTTCTCGGGACTGGGGACTCTTTCAAATCATCAATCCCCTCCTCAGAGAATTTCGGTCTTTTCTCGATTGGGGAAGAAGCCAAAAGATGAATGAAGATCCAAATTATCAAGAGATTCCCTCCAAGTTATAGCTCCTCATGAATTTTCTAAAAGATTGAATCAATAAAAGTCAATGTCTCATCAAAGACATGAAAGAAGACAATATCACAGAAATGTTGATAGAAGGGATGTGATGCATTATACATCAATCAATGTCATCAATGCCATTGTTACTAATCCACCAGAGGAGACTCACTCAGGGGACTTAGATGAAGAGCGTCCTGCTCAAGAAAATGTACGCGCCGATACAAATGAAGAAGGTGTGCGTACACGAAGTCAAAGGATTACTCAGAACCTAGGTAATCCACTTCCTTCTCTCCAAAAAGTATCCAACAAAGGGAGGGGAAAGAATCAGGTTACATATCCTTCCTCTGGAGAAGGTCAATCGCTCTCGTTAGAGCAAAGGTTTGCACAACAAGAGGATGAAATGAAAGAATTAAGAAGGTTGAATGCAGAACTACATCAGTGTAGTCTTCTTCTTAAGAATGATGAAGTCAGATAGCCAAAGGAATTTGTTGTGACTACTGAGATGGATCAGGAATATCATCCTTTATCAGTACACCCTCAGAAGTCTAATCCTACGGGTCAAACGCAACAACGGTTGGCAGTGCTACCATCAGTTGCAGCAGCAATCACCACATCTATCCAAGCTCCATTCATTACACCTAACCAAGCCCAAATTCAACCTGATGTATCTCAAAAGTTTATGACTACTGTTGAGTCATTAACAGCTCGGTTAGAAACTATTGAAGGGAAATAAATGCAAGTTCAAAAAGAAAAGAATGTTTACCCTGAATGGGTAGATTCAATTTCTCCTCCATCTAGTTTTGGAAACCCTGTTTTCCCAACTTTTAATGGATCGGGCGACCCTGAACAATATTTGAGGCATTACGTGTCTTGTTGCGATCCTATGATGGGAACTCCAGAGCAGCAAGAAGTAGTGAAACTCAGATGCTTCGTGTGAACCTTGCAAGGACCAGCTTTTGTCTGGTATACAAGCTTACAATCCCGGTCAATCATCAGATTGGAGGATCTTCGCCAAAAATTCCTTCTTCAATTCAGCTCAACTTTGCCAAAAACGACAGTTTTCAATCTTACAAACAGCAAGCAAAGGGAGAATGAACGAGTCTCTGATTTCATTGCTCGCTAGAAGGGATTAACGTATTCCCTGAGTTTTGCACTCCCTCAGGAAGAGCTGTTGCCAATCTGTGTGGGAAATTTGCGTGACAAATTATGCACGCCATTGATCCCTGTGAAATACAGAGGAGGGTTTCGAGACCTTACTTCAATAGCTCAGCATATTGAAGATTCCCTTATACAGGTTAATGTTAAATCTCATGTAATTCCATCAGCTTCAGGAAGGAGAATGGGTAAAGAAGAAACGGCTACAGTTATGCTTAAACAAGCGCCTGTACCTATTTCTACTTCAAAACCTTCATCTTCTCGAAGGGCTCCACCTTCTGAACGCCAACAACAAAGGTCATTTCGTCCAATTGATCAAAGAGATCAACTACGAAAACAATTTTAGGATTTGAAGAGTAAAACATACTCTTTCTAAAATGAGCAAGTTCCTGGTTACTTCATTTCAGCTCTGGAAAATAATTTGGTTCAATTACCATTTCCCAAGAGACCAAACAAGGAAGGATATGAAGACCGTCCCAATTATTGTCCCTTTCATCAAATGTTGGGGCATCCCATCCAGGAGTGTTTTGCCTTTAAAGACCTCCTGCAAAAGATGGTCGACTTGGGACAAGTCATGTTGAAAGGTTCTTTGACTTAGATAGCATGTGTTAATGCAACAGTTTCAGAGGAGGAAGGTGAATGGCAAGAAGTCAAAAGAAAAAATGCACAGAAGTATGATGATTGGATGGTCAGAAAGACAATCAACCGATCTCATGCCATTTTGCGAACACAATTAAAGAAACCAATTGTGTCTTATTCCTTGAATATTGTGGTAATACCCTCTTCGTCAGAGGGAAAATCCTCAAAGAAACGGTTTGATTCAAAGAAGAAAAAAGAATCAGAAGAAGATGAGTATGTGTCAAAGCCTAAATTGTCTTTGACTCTGGCAGACTTTATGCCATCTACTTCAAAACCACGGGCGCCTCCCCATCAAATGGCACAGCCTAAACAGGATAGTCAGGCAGAGTCTTTATTAGACGAAGAATTAATCTTCGGTTCTGTTAATATGATTCAATTAATAGATCCGTATTCTAGTCATAATTTCAATTTTGATGAGCCTGAATCCCTTGTATCAAATAAGGGAATCCGAGGAAGTTCCCGAGGTTCCGGATACAGGGGAAGACGTGGATCTTTCCGAAGCCACTACTCTAATTCTACCCCTGTTAGCACTGTGTACGCAACAGAAACTCGTTGTAGAGCCCTTCAGCGAGCTCAAAAAGAACAAGCAAGTTATTCTGCCAATAGCCAACTCAGTCTTGGCACAGTTATTTTTGAAGACCGATTGAAAGTTCCATCTTCATTATCTCAGCAAGTAAATGGATCTAATTGGTCTAATCTTCCAAAACCAAGGATGTTGCCATCTTCTATCCGAATACAAGATGCATCAGCTTCCAAAGCATCTGCTTCCAAGGTACCTTCTAAACTGAATATTCATGTTGGGAAATGCAGACCTTTAGATCAAAAGTATGATATATTGAAACACTTGGCCCATTTACCAGCCAAGTTATCATTTTTGGGTGCTTTGAATCTGTCAAAAGATCTTTGGGAAGCACTCATCGAAGCTTTGTCAAGTCCTCAGGAGTTTGAAGCTGAAATTGCTACAGCTGAAGTCTATCACATAGAGAATAATCATGCAGAATTCCATGAAGTGATATCTTTTACTGATAAAGATGAAGATGATGTTGTGCATGGGCACATAAAACCTCTGTACTTATCTGGCAAAGTCAATGGTGTAGATATCTGAAGAGCTTTCATTGACAATGGATCAGGAGTCAACCTCATGCCCATTCGTACACTTCGTCGATTAGGCCTCACGGAATATGATTTATCTCCTTCTACCATGATGTTACAAGGATATGATAAAAATGAACCAGAACCACTGGGTGAAGTTACACTCAGAACATAGTTTGGAAATCTTGTATCCAATTTGGATTTCAGGATTATTGACCAAGACTCAGCTTTCAACGTCTTTCTTGGAAGACCCTGGAAACATCAGCATGCAGCTATCCCTTTATCATATCATCAATTTCTCAAATATAGTTTCAATGGTCAAGTTGGAACATTGTATGGTGATAATACCTCATTCAAGACATGTGAGTCTCAATACATTGAGGCAGAATTTTATCACATGAAGGGAAGAGAAAAATCTACAATGAAGGAAATTACAAAAGTTAATGCTCCATATGGTTTGGAGAAAATTCCAATAAATCCATTTACACATGTGAGTAAAGATTATGTGTTATCAATCATTCAAATTGACAAAATAGGCCCAAATCAAAATACTCTTCTGGAAAGATCCATAATGTCAATTACGGCAATTGAGCCAGACAACATGGGAGAAATTGGTAACCTACAAAATAGTGATGAAAGCACAAGTGGTGACGTCTTCATTTCATCTGCTGAAATCCAACAGGTCTATACTTCGCCAATCAGGAAAAAAGAAGTTATAGAAAGTTCGGAGGTGAATAATGATGTCAATTCTCAATCCATCATCTCCACTTTATTTCCCAAATATGTCCCTTTATCATCAATAAGGTCGGAAATGGAAGTTTCTTCTTCAAAATGTGCAAATTTTGACATCTATTCTGATCATGAAAATTTCGTTTTGTCATCTACTATTAAAGAAGAAACGGAAGAAATAACACATGATGAAGAGGAAGAGGAAGATCTTAGAGATGCTCCTCCAGCATTTGAAGAAGGTATCTCTACCACTGTGGATGAACTCAGAGAAATAAATCTGGGTACAGAGAAAGATCCACGCCCCACTTTAATTAGTGCGGCCATGACCTTGAAGAGAAATAAATGTATACTTATTTTCTAAAGAACAATAAAGATATTTTTTCTTGGAACTATACAGAAATGCCTGGGCTTGATCCTAATATTTCTATTCATCATTTGGGTTTACCAAAAGAACATCGAGGATTTAAGCAAGCCGTGAGAAGAACACACCCAACTTATGCTTCCAAAGTTAAAGCTGAAGTGGATAAGCTAATCAAAGCTAACATCGTCAGAGAAGTTCAGTATCCCAAGTGGTTGGCTAATATTGTCCCTGTAAAGAAGAAGAACAGAAAAATTAGGGTTTGCATCGATTTCAGAGATCTTAATCAGTATTGTCCTAAAGATGATTTCCCAGTTCCGATTACAAAACTCTTAATTGATGCAACTGCTGGCTATGAAGTACTTTCCTTCATGGATGGATATTCTGGATATAATCAGATCCGAATGGCCCCAGAAGATGAGGAATCTACAGCCTTCAGAGCCCCTCAAGATGTGTTTTGTTACCGGGTGATGCCCTTTGGTTTAAAGAATGCAGGTGCAACATATCAACGCGTCGTGAATCGTATCTTCAAACCTTTCTTCGGGAAGTTTGTTGAATGCTATGTAGATGATTTGGTGGTTAAATCCAAACAACGTTCTAATCACTTGGCTGATTTGGAAGTCATATTCCACAAGCATCGGCAACATAATTTGAAGATGAACCCCTTAAAATGTGCTTTTGGGGTAACCTCAAGAAAATTCCTCGGCTTTGTTATACGCCATCATGGTATTGAAGTCGATCCTGAGAAGACCAAATCAATCCTTGGTATGTCACCTCCTCAGAATTTGAATGAATTAAGAGGACTTCATGGACACTTAGCCTATATTTGGCATTTCATCGCCAATTTGGCAGGAAAAAGTTTACCCTTTACCAAATTATTGAAGAAAGGAGTCACTTACCAGTGGGCTGAAGAATGTCAAGAAGCATTTGATGTTCTCAAGAAATACCTCTTGAGTCCACCAGTACTCATGCCACCTGTTGAAGGTAGACCACTTATCCTCTATGTGACAGCTCTAGAGTGATCATTGGGTGCCTTTATCGCTCAAAAGAATGATACTGGGAATGAAAATAACCTCTACTATCTCAGTAGAACTATGCTTAAAGCAGAAACCCGGTATTCAAGTATTGATAAGTGTTGTCTGGAATTAATATTTTCAGTTCAGAAACTGAGACAATATCTGCAACATCACGAGGTCCAATTGGTATCTCGCAATAATCCGCTCAAATTCATCCTTAGTCGTCCAATGCTTAAAGGACGTCTAGCAAGGTGGGCAGTTATTTTGCAGCAGTTCGACATTCAGTATGTATCTCAAAAGGCAATAAAGGGCCAAGCTCTGGCTGATATCCTGGCTAAACATCTTTCAGTGGAAGACACGTCTTCAGATATTGAACTCCCTGATGAGGTATTTTTTTCTATTCAAGAGTGTCCTCAAACATGGGAAATGTATTTTGATGGTGCTTCCAGAAGTCCAACATGGAAGAAAATGGAAAATCCTAAATTCATCAAAGTTGGTTTAGGAATTGTACTCATTTCTCCAGATAAAGAATTATTACCTTATTCCTTTTTATTGTGGGAAGGTGGTACCAATAATTAAGCTGAATACCAAGCTCTTAACACGGGCTTGGAGTTAGCACTTCAAGCACAAGTGAATCACTTAAAGGTGAAAGGTGATTCAGACCTGGTAATCAAACAAGTCAATGGGGATTATGCCTTCAGAAAAGAAGAGTTAATCCCTTTGTATGATTACGTCAGAAAGTTAATGGCAGAATTCCCTTCAGAACCGACATTTTCTTATGTCCCAAGATCACAAAATGCTCAAGCTGATGCACTGGATAATATAGCCACAGCTTTAGAAAATCCAAATCGGGATGAGACAACCATCAGTATTGCCCACCGTCATGCAATTTCACCTTATGTTCAAGCCAGAACAGAGGAAATTAATGAAATTATTCCCATTCCTGAACCGTATGGTCATACTACAGGATGGATGTCACCTATCAGGGAATATCTTCAAAATGGAACACTTTCACCTGATAAAGCTGAGAATGAACAAATTCGGCGACATGTGGTCAATTTTACTCTTTATGATGGCCCAAACCACCTAGAGAAAATTCTCTACAAACGTGGTTTTGATGGAGTTATCTTTAGACGCATTGATGGTGAAGAGACAATGGCTATCATGAAAGAAGTACAAGCAAGAGTCTGTGGTTCCCACCAGTCTGGACATAGATTGTCTGATCAAATTCAAAGGCTTGGATACTTTTGGTCTTCAATGATACAAGATTTTGTTGATTTCACAAAGAAGTGGCATTCATGTCAAGTACATGACAACTTCATTCATCAACCTCCAGAGTTGCTTCATGTAGCTAAATACTCATGTCCATTTTCTACATGGGGAATGGATGTGGTTGGACCTTACCCTTCAGCTACAGCCAAGCAGTTTAAGTACATTCTTACTGCTATTGATTTCTTTTTCCAAATGGGCATAGGTAGTACCTCTCAAAGAAGTTAGTTCTGAATGCATTGTTAGCTTCATCAAGTCTAGCATCATTACTAGATTTGGTGTCCCTTATACCATATTGATGGACAATGGAACCAACTTCTGTTCTTCTGAGGTGACGAAATTGTATCAAGAATACAACATTAAATCCAACCATTCATCTCGGTATCATGCGGCGACCAATGGCCAAATAGAATCCTTTAACAAGACTCTTTCAAATATAATACAAAAGATGGTGGATAAAGATAAAAGGTCATGGACTGATAAACTCTTTCATGGTTTATGGGCTTATCGTACTACCATCCGCAATGCAACGCGGTCAACTCCATATTCGTTGGTATATGGAACAGAAGCATTCTTGACAATTGAAGCTCATTTTCCCTCACTTAGAGTAGCCATTTGTGATCTGTTATCTACAGATGAGCAATCCAAAAAGCGATTGAATGAATTGGAACGGTTAGATGAGAAAAGATTGTGCACTTTGCACCACTTGGAAATCTATCATAATCGAATAGCACGAGCTTTTGACAAAAAAGTTCATCTTCGTTCATTCATTCAGGGAGAATTGGTATTAGTTCTCATAACTCCAATGATACCAGGAGAGAAACCTCCCAAGCTTGAGCCAAAATGGGAAGGACCATATTCAATACATAGGGTCTACTCCAATGGAGCTTATTCATTAATCTTGATGGATGGTGAACTCATTACTACTCCAACTAATGACAGATTTTTGAAGAAATATTTTGTATAAAATACAAAGTATTCCCAAGATGTCCCCTTAACATGACACTAAACTGTGCAGCACTAGTTCGTCCTTGCTATATGACGTTAAACTATACAGAAATGGTCCAGTATGACCTTAAACTATTCACAAGATGTCCCCACAACATGACACTAAACTGTGCAGCACCAGTTCGTCTCTGCTCTATGACATTAAACTATACAGCAATGGTCCAGTATGACCTTAAACTATTCACAAGTTGTCACTACATCATGACACTAAACTGTGCAGCACCAGTTCGTCCATGCTATATGACGTTAAACTATACAGCAATGGTCCAGTATGACCTTAAACTATTCACAAGATGTCCCTGCAACATGACACTAAACTGTGCAGCACCAGCTCGTCCTTGCAATATGATGTTAAACTATACAACAATGGTCTAGTATGACCTTAAACTATTCACAAGATGTCCCTGCAACATGACACTAAAATGTGCAGGACCAGTTCGTCCTTGCTATATGACGTTAAACTATACAGCAATGGTCCAGTATAACCTTAAACTATTCACAAGATGCCCCCACAACATGACACTAAACTATGCAGCACCAGTTCCTCCTTGCTATATAACGTCAAACTATACATCAATGGTACAGTATGACCTTAAACTATTCACAAGATGTCCCCTCAACATGACACTAAACTGTGCAGCACCAGTTCATCCTTGCTATATGACGTTAAACTATACAACAATGGTCCTGTATGACCTTAAACTGCAACTTCATCCCACACGATGTTAAACTATGAAAAAGTTCCCTAAATGGTCCAGTATGACCTTAGACTGCAACAAGGTCATGTATAACCTTAAACTACATCATCAACGGTCCATGCATATAACCCTAAACTATTTGCAAGTCCCTTACGTACAGCAAGACGTTAAACTGTGACGTCCTAACTACATGACGCTAAACTGTATAAAAGTCCCTTACGTCCAGCAAGACGTTAAACTGTGACGTCATAACTACATGACGCTAAACTGTATAAAAGTCCCTTACGTCTGGAAAGACGTTAAACTAAATAATCATCAAAGGTCCTATATGACCTTAAACTACACCACCGTCCAGCATGACATTAAACTACACCATCCATGATCCATGCATATGACCTTAAACTATTCGCACTTTCATCTAACATGAAGTTAAACTGTGAAAAAAAATCCCCAATGCGTCCAACATGACGTTAAAATGGTGCACTCTTTTGTCCTCATTGCATGAAATTAAACTACACAGTTCCCCCCATTCGTCCAATATGACGTTAAACTCTATTGTTCCCATCGTCCTAACTACATGACGCTAAACTATACAGAAAGATCATTAATTTTCCTACAAGACATTAAACTATATTTTGTCCCTGCTACATGACACTAAACTGTGTAGCACCAATAGTCTTAACTGCAAGACTTCAAACTGCATAGTCCCTTTATATGTCCTACATGACATTAAACTATGCATCGTTAAGGTTGTTGTTACCTCTTGTTTCTCACACCGAGTATGACTTACGTGAGCTTAGAGAAAACCTCAACCGTAATGCTCTCTTTGGGCCGCTAACCATATATAAGTCCCAACAACATTTTTTTTATTAGATCGTTGTCCCCAAGAACAACTTGATCATTAATTCATTATTTAATTGAACTACATGGACTTTGATCCTTGCCCTCCAGGCTGGGTATGTAGGCAACCTCCTAGGGTTCAAGCCCAAAAACAATCTCTTCACATTGATTCACCACCATCTCATATGATGTTGATTCGTGAAACCGCCCCTATAATCAATATCTTTACATTGCTTCACTTTCATCCTTGTTATATGTTGTTAAACTATGTAAAACTTTTGTCCGGTACGACAATAAACTACGATACTCTTTGATTTACTCATTTGATAGATAACTATTATTGACATTGATTTTTCAATCATGTTTCATTTCAAAAGACGACGTGCATACATGGTAATGCTGAAACATTTATCTCAGGTTAAATCATCATTGCACTAAAGTCCCCTTTCACCCTTCACATGTACGAACCAAATTTGTACAAAGGGTAGTTATAGAACTACGTGGGCTTGATTCCCATCCTTATGGGATACGTAGGAACGTTCGAGTATCCCTCGAATCTAGCCCCAAGTCTTTTGGGCCTAACCCCAAATTTCACTTTCAGTCCCTTGGCTGAAAATTCCTCATGTAAACACACACTGTGTATTCATTATTATGGTCTGAACTCTATGACCCTAAACTAAGATCTCTCGTACTTTCGTCATGCACGATGTTAAACTGCATTTCATGAACTACGTATGGCTTGATTCTCATTCTTATGAGATACGTAGTTTAGGCCAAAATTTCAATTCATGACCCAGCCACAACATGATTATGGTTATCATTGACCTATGTATCTCTATATACATTGGAAAATACCCATCATTATGTGTTATAATCCAAACCTCAAATATTTTCAGATCTTCATAACCCTTTTCATGACTTTTAGTCACAAAAATGTCAAACTTCTGAGAATTCTTTTTTCCTGACTATGCAGTACGTGCCCATTGGTGGCCTTGCATAAACAGTCCACATAACATACTTGTTAGCCAAAAGATACTATTTTAATTCACTATGCAGCCAATGCCCTTAGGTGGCCCTGCATAATTCAACCCCCTAACGGGTTTGTTAAATGATGGTAACTTCATTCTTGGGAAGAATTCATCTTTTGTCCTTATTTGTCTTAAACGACAATATGTAAGGATCCACAAAAAATAGCCATCCTTAACATATTTTTCCCATATCCTTTTTCATGATCTGAAAGTATTCAAGTCTATGGTTTATTCTTCTTCCCTACGTTTGGGTTAGACCTTCGTAGGAGTAATATTCATCCAATTCTTTGATAATCTTGTCTGGAAATATCTTATCCATATTCAAGTACCTTTTTCCATACAGAAAACTCTATACTTTAGAAAATTTGAATCTCCAAAAACTTTCATTGGCTTTTAGCACTAGGAAAGTAAATTTCTGAGAGTCCTTTTGCCTGACTATGCAGCACGTGCCCATAGGTGGACTTGCATAAACAGTCCACATAATAGACTTGTCATCCGAAAGATGCTATTTATTTGACCATGCATCCAATGCCCTTAGATGGCCCTGCATAATTCAACCCCCTAACGGGTTTTGTTAAATAATGGTAACTTCATTCGTGGAAACTACTTCTAATGCCTTTTATATCTTTTTTCATGTCATTCCTTAGATTCAAATATTCTTAAGTCCTAGCTTACATATTTTCCCTCATACATGAGTATGGTACAATGTTTTCAAGTGAGTTTTCAACGAATTGATTCAATTCTAATCCATTTCGGTCAAAGCTATTTCGACCTTATACATTAGCCTTTGTATGTCCGACATGCATGACTTTAAACTGCCGGATTTCTTTTTTTTCTTTTCATCTCAGAGTCAAATCCTCTTTTATCTTCGGATCCAACTCTGAGGGGGGACTTTTGTTGACGCTCCTTTCCATCACAGAGTCTAATGACTGAAAAAAAGGGAAGTACCTTAGTCCAAAGTGATTCATCCTTTGATGAAACATCAGAAATCGACAAAGGTATGAACAAGGAGAACATTGCCCATAGGTCGCGCAAGTTCCCTCATGGTCGCGCAAGTACACTTGCACGCCGCCTAGTGGTCGTGAAAGTCTACTTGCCTGAGGCCTTATGGTCGTGCAGGTGACTTGCGCGACCTAATTGATAACCGACCGGTAACCGCCCTAGGTCTTCTCCTTCCTATAAATAGACCCTGTGGGCCCCCCATTCGAGAGGATCTTTTTCCAGAAAATCGAATTGAAGCTCCCGACGCCAAAGTCTCTTCTCAAAGATTCTGGAACACTTCTAAGGTAATTTCTTACCTAGAAAGGAAGAACTAAAGAGAGGGAGTTAAGCCTAAGTGTTGAAACTCATCAACACTTGCGTGCCTGAGTGGTCAGCCCTTAAGGGAAGTGGTCACACATGCGCGCCGCCTTATTCCTTCGATAGAACTTGCGCGTCCCTTTTTTGGAAGAACCTCAAGAGGATTTTTAAGGCTGTAATGAAGATTCGCTCAAGTATCTTAAATGATGGTTTAATATCGCTCAAGTACCCACCATGTCACGCAGGTATACCTGCGCGACCAATACTTGCGCTCCGCTGCAGTACCTGCGCTCCTTCTTAGACTTGCGCGCCCCTTCCTTTTTGGCTGCCTTTCTTGCCCATTTTACCCCTCTTAAGCCATTAGTACTTTCCTATTTAAGATTTAGTCTTCAAGACACTCTTCAAATCCATTTATGGCATCATTTGTTGATTTGACTTCCTTATCTGAAAGGAATTCTGTGGAATATATCTCAAAACCTAGTGATTTAAATATCCTTATGTCACTAAATATGGAGAGTTCATTCATTCAACCTCATCCTTTAAGATGAGAGAATCCTTAACCTGGGTCTCCTTTTCAGGAATATTACCCAGTCATAAGTCCTCTAATTTGGGCATCCTTCTCAGGAGTAAGCCCCAAACCTTAATCCTTAACCTGGGCCTCCTTTTCAGAAATAAGTCCTAGTCATAATTCCTTAACATGGGTCTTCTTTTTAGGAATAAGTCAAGTAATAATTTTGGGATTCTATTTCAGGAGTATTCCCCAAGTCCCGTAACTTGGGTCTTCTTTTCAGGAATATGTCCCAGTCATAAATTTTGGGCATCCTCTTTAGGAGTAAGCCCCAAGTCCCTTAATTTTCTCTTTAACCAGCCCTAACTTACCCTTGATTTGGGTTTCCTTTTTAGGAGTAAGACCCAATCATAAGTCCCCTCCTAACTTGGGCATCCTCCTTAGGAGTAAGCCCCAAGATTAGAGTATCCAAATCTCCATGAAGCACATATAACTTTATGGACCCTGTTCCTAGATTTCCTCCCTGAAGTAAATCCTAATCCTCATCCACTTCTAGGCAGTCATACATACATAAGCCCCACATCTTTTCTTATGATTGCATCTTTCATGGCCCTATTGTCTAATTTTTACCAATACCTCTTGTTTCTCACACCGAGCATGACTCACGTGAGCATAGAGTGAAAAGTAATTATGACATCCTTCTTTGAACCATCAATCATAACAATTATACTCCCTTATTCGAACTACGTGGGTTCTGATTCCTTTTACAAAACAGAGGATACGTAGGTAGCCCATATATGGGTTCGATCCCAACTCTGAAATAATTAATGTCTTTCTGAATGACAATAAACTTCAAGTGCCCCACTGAGTGGCTTTAAAACTATCCTTGTCATCATAATGACCAAGAGACTTTTTATACAAATGTTTTGAAGGTTACCATTGACCAAGAATCTCTAAATAGATATAGATGATTCTCTATTGATGAAGAACCTCAAATACATATAAAAGATTCTCTAAATTTCTTACATATTTAATCATTGATTGTTAAACTAAAGGAAAGCTCATTTTTTACTTGGTAATGTAATAATGATTCATGAACATAACTTAAATCTATAAAGAGAGTCCTGGAATAGACAACATTTCACCTCAAAAAGGTGTGACGAGTCCGACCTCCCATCCTCTCAACCAATGAAAATTCCTAAGCCTCATCAGTTCAAAAACTAATGAAGCGCCTACCTTTGGAATGTAGGTCCAAGTGGATGTGGAATCATTGGATGTTTCCGGTTCTACGAACAAACCCATTAGAAACCGATCGGAACGTTTGAATCTCCCATCTAGGAGGTCATCCCCAAATTCCGAGGGAAACAGATATTCCAGTCTCTATAATCCCCATGTATTTCATTTTCATGTCTAAGAAGATTATATCCATCTCAATTCTCATCAACGATAAATTTTTTTGGTTAATTTCTATGTAGAGTTCCTACTAATTTATTTTATTTCCTAATAATATAGTGGATTGAGAAATCATAGTCCTTAATCAGTTCTAACAAACATCACTTGAACACATTTATCTCTCTCTTTGTGAATATTTTCTTGATACACTTATGAACCATATATATTTCACACTTCTCCACAAATAAATAATTCCACTGGATATTAAACATGGATATCATTGTAGATATATCTAGATCATGCATTGGAAAGTTCTATGCATGAAATTTCCATTTCAGTGTGGCATATGATATCGCTTTGTCATTCTTCATTAACACATATTCCAATATGTTCTTCTAAGCATCGTTGTATACCACTTAAACTTCCCAACTTGTGGGTAGAATAAGTAGATATGTCATGATAAACCTATTTTTAACTCTTTTATGTTCTGTTCACATTAATAATTCCAACAAATCATTTCTCCCTTTTATGATAGGGTGGTTAGAGTGATTTTTAATTGTGATAAATTTCTCATAATTTTATGATAGTACACATCTATTCAATTAAATCTATGGATCTATATCACAAATGTTGGCCTAAAAAATCCTCCAAATTATTTTATATTTTAAGGGTCTATATAAATCCTTTTAATTATGAAAATATTGTCCAAAAATGAAACATCCATCAACAAGATCATGGATTTTTAAAATTTTGAAAAAGATTCTCCATTTGTATGGGTTTTATCACAATACTTATTTATTCTTCATGATACTCTATTATTTTGAATTATATTAGAATATTGTATATAATGACTAAAAAAATAGAAAAAACATCTAAAGACTTTATTCATAAAGACTATTAAGATTTATGGAGCATTAGTGAGTCTGAATGGAATGACTATGAACTCATAGTACCCATACCTTGTTCAGAAAGTAGTATTCGATAAATCCTACTTCATTACCTTTACATGATAATGAAATGACTAAAGATCCACCATTGAGAAATATTAGTCTCCACGTAGATGATCTAACAATTCACCAGTTTATGTTATATGATACTTGTTATTTATCATGATCATTTCTAACTTATTATAATCAATGAAAAGTCCCATTGACCAATCCTATTTCTTGAAGAAGATAATTGGTTCACCCCACGGTGATGCACTTAGGCGTAAAAACCCTTTATCATTATTTCACTATAGTTGTTTCTTAAGCCACTAAAGTTACACAACATCCATTATAAATTTATTACATTGATAATGAAAACTCCCAATGTATAAGCTTCATTGAAAAGTCAACCTCTCATTTTAGAGGAATACCAGGAAATTATTTGGGAAACCCATTAGCATATTCTCTCACAATGGTCATGTCTTTACGGATGATATTTTACTTAAACTCAATCACTTTATCTAGATACGCTTTCTTATTGGTAAATAATATCCATGATTGTGATTTTTGGTAAAGTAAAGGTTCATCATTATCCATTCATATATTCATAATCAAAGGATGATATAGAAAATGGGGATTGATTTTCTTTTCTCATCAATTTATGTAGGATTTATAAAAGGAAATAATTTTCATAACTATGATAAAATAAAATTACACTAAATGTATATTGGTATAATTTTAAAGAATAACATACCCAAAATCAACAACATGTGAAAACAATTATAGAAGTTTTTTCTCGATGGTATTAAATAATATTGGATGGTGACTCAATGTTTATACAATATGGGATTATATAAAATGAATATAAATACAGCCGACATAAGAAACTCTTAAATAGATATTATATGTGCTTCATTCATCATTATATATCTCCTTAAAGGATGTTCCTTGTTCCCCTATAAATAGAAATTTTCTATTCTCATCATGCTTATAATTCCTTGGAATAGAGAATTGTCATGGATAATTTCTTAATTCATTATAATTATAAAAAAGAAAAATATATGGTACATCAAGTTGAAATTTATCCCCATATATAATAGAAATTATTTTTTCATGCAATTTGAATATAATATGATTACTATTTAAACACATAAAAAATATCTCAGTTCTTTTGTGACATTTCCCTTGTTTCCTCTTTCCACATTTTTTCAAAAAGATGCGGTCATCTTTCCCATATCAAATTTATCAAATGAACTTACATTAGATGTTGTATTCCACTCCCTTTAAGTATTTTGGATGGATCTATGTTCTATTTTATACTCTTAATTTTTGATATCTCATTTTTTTATAAGCACAATATGTCTTATTTGTTCTCTCATTTGATTGGGAATCTCATAGGTAACATAATCACATTTCCCTTCACATTGGTTGCTTACTCAGTTCCTCTTATTTCCAAAAGTTGGATAAAAAAAGGGAAAAATATGGATGGGTATTTTTAAAGTAATATACACCTAAACCATAATCATATGATTTTAAATAGATAAAATATAAATGAAATATTTTTCCATGACTTATGAATTCACATATTCAATCATTTTTATCCATGATCTATCTTCTAATGTAACCACTTATGGGAGTTTTTATTTCCTTAGTAATGGTTCATTAAGAAATTTTGAATCTATTGATCGATATCCCATGGGAATTTTATACAATGTGTCCTTCAAATCCCATTTTCATGCACCATTTCGTGATTGATTCTAGATCAATGTGGTTTTTAGGTTTTACCCATATATACATGTATGTCAGAGCCACATCCACTTGTAGTATCCAAAATATGATGCATTTTTTTTGGAAAACACACAATCTACACATTACCCAAATTTGTGATGTTTTATTATAAATAATTTTACATCTAAACCATTCAATAGAGAATTATAATCTTAATATCAAAAATAACAAAACGTTCCGTTGATACCAACTATGAAAACCCGTGTCTTTATTACACATTATTTAATATTTTTATACAGAATATTGAACATAATAAAACCTCTAAGTTCAAGAATTATAATATATTTTGGAATAATATATATTATATAACGACTTAAAATTTTAGGGGTTACATTTCCATTAATAAAATTATAAGGCCCCATCCTTAAACCTTACATAACATTGAGTTAATACAACATTACACATTGAGGATCTTTTCAGGTTTAGAGTTTTAGAGAATTAGATCATAAAACATGCATTACATTCCACTTTTAAACAAAGTGGTTACATAAAAGACATGATACATTCTTCCCATCAACAGAATCATATTTAAATTAAAACTTGGATTCTTTATTGACACATCCTTGACACTATCATCACATCACGTACCATTCCCTTAACCTGTGAAAAACATTTTCAAAACTTGGGATGAGCATAAAAAATCTTAGTAAGGGATATAAAAATATGGAAAGGAAACATGAGTTCATATATACATAAGAATGAAATCATAATTTACCCATAAAACATAGGCACATTAACATACCTCATCAAACCATGAATAAATCATAGAAATCATAAGACATAAAGGTAACTTGAGGCATTCATAAAATTCTTACGTAGGGAGTAACCCTCTTGGTTACGTTAGGAATACCCATCACAGTATATTCCCAAAATATTTTCGGAGAAACTTTAAAGTTTCACTCCTTCACGTTACCCAATGCATTGGAGAGCTATATCGGGCTCACTCGCCCTTAGTTTATCACGAAACCACCCGTTTTCATAACAATTCCCAAGAACCATAACATAAACGTATCACATAAAACAAGCATAAAGGAAACATAATATTTCCACATTTCAAACACAAGATATAAATACAACACATTGATATAAAAACATTATGAAAACCATTTCCAATACCAAAATAAAAGAAAAGTAAAACATGGTATTTATTTTTCTTTTAAAAAAGGTATGGCTTGTTGAGGAAGCTGAAACTCAAATAATGGTCACGGCGGCGGAGAAGTCGTTGTCGCCGCATACGTACGACAAAAACATTCCCTTTTGTCATTTAGTAAACGCTTTGTATAAAAAAGATTCCATTTGAATAAACGTAAAAGTCAAAGGGGTTTATACACCATACAAAATAAGGTTGTGTATAAAACAAAATATTCCTCAATGAAAGGAGATTGAGACGAAGTTCCATACAAAGACGATATCCTTGGATTAAGGATAAATCAGTTACATGACTATGTGTGACAAATGAATACATGAAATATAAGTGGGTATTAAGTGTAAAACAATCAGAGGACATTCACACATAATCATAGAATGACATATTCAAGGTGTATAAGTTTATCCCAAAGAATCGAAATTGGGTTAAGAAGTTCCCTTTCAATAATTAGACAGCCTAACAGCGTCACTTCAAAATTTTGAAAAAGAGTTGATGAGAGATAAAGAGGGAATCTCATCACTTGGACATAAAATTAACATCAATAAGGATATTAAATAACATATCTCAACATAATATTATGTAAATTAAAAGACATAACAAAAGAAGTCTTTTAAAAAGAGGCGGGTGAAAGGTCCCCTTACCGAGTTGGGTAACTTTCGAAACGTACACCCCATGGAAGAAGGGTCATACAATGAAGATGTGAATAACCATAAATGAAATTATACTACACAAACTGTATAATAATGGGAATTACATACACCACTCAAAGGAAATTGTGGCAAATGTAGCATAAATCTCACGAGGATAAAAGTGAGATGAAAAATCCCTTACGAAAACTCGGCAGCCTAACGGCGCCACATAAAACATACAAAAATGGATTGATGAGATAAAATAGGGTATCTCATAATATTAACATTATGTTTATAGAAATATGAATATAAAATAACATCCCCCAAAATAACAAAGAGGAGCTTAAAAGAAGTGACATAAAGGAGAGTACTAAAAAAGAAAGAGAGAGGTTGGATCTCTTGCGAAAATTCGGCAGCCTAACAGCGCCACTCAAAATATCCAAAATGGATTGATGAGAGGAAATAGGTTATCTCATCATATGATCATAATAAATACAGTAGGAGTAATATAAAATAACATCCCAATCATATGAAATATGAGCTTAAAATGAATGACATAAAAGAGTGTACTTAAAAAGAAAGAGAGGTGTAGGATCCCTTACCTCGGGTCCGACTTGACTCGATCGTTCTTTAACGTCCTGAATAATAAACTTGAGTTAATTTCCACTTTATTAAGAACCTTTTTCTAGTTCATTATTCCTTTTAGATCACTTATTGCAATGTTATAAACATTATTTAATCATTTAAGTTAATAATGTTTGTTTTGCCGATATTTGGTTCTTAAGTCGAAAGTGGACTTCTTACAATTACATGTTGTTCGTGTGGTCAAATGTTCATTATATAAAGAATTATATTCATGATTTGGATATCATATATATCATATATATCCAGAATATACATGTATTTATAATATTACATAATCATTTAGAGGTATGAAATGAAATGCACCGTTCATGGAGACGGTAAGCCGTACGTACGCATGAACGCTACTTTCATTTCTATTTCATATTTTTATGGAATGGAATAATAATGATATAGAAGTATGTTATAATTATAGTATAAAATCATATATAATAACTTTAAATCCATCCTTTATACGTCCCACATATGGCATTAACGAACCACATCACTTTGAGGGGGTGGTAGTCCGCACTTCCTTAAATAAAGATATCACATATACCCATAATGGAAGCCATAAAGGTAATCCACAAATGAAAAATACAGAAGCTTAAGTAAAACATAAACATATTATATATCATATATAAATATAGTGACATCTTAATGGCCACCTTTGAAGGTGTTAAAAGAATTTTGAACAATCATCGTTTCGGGAGGCCGAAATTGGCCATCCACGGAAACAGTATGTTCTTTAACCATTAGATGTAGGTGTGTGAATTGTAGCTCGAATCCTTCTTATAAAAACATACTATTATATTTTTTATACTGTATTTGTTACAAAAGAAATGAATAAAAAGAGTCTAGGGGGTTGGAGAAGAAAAATAAAACAAAAGTACTCAAGTGAAGACATTACCATAAAATCGGGTAACTCCCTTTGGTTTGCTCAAAGGATTCCTTGGGAAGACTTATGCCCAAAGTGAGGCTTCAAGGAGTAATATAGGGAATTGGAAAGACAAAATGGGCAGAGGTTGGCTGAGCCAAAGGCTTTGGGAGTTTGGGTAAGGAGGTAGGGGTGGGGGCCTTTTGTAAGAGAAGAGGAGGGGCACTCTTGGAAAGTAAAGATAAGTTACTTTATTTTAAAATGCGTTTCAGATTAAAAAGGTCCCACACTGATATAATTAGAGGATAAGGTGATAAGTGTTCGAAATCCACTCATCCAATTGTTTTTGGCCATGTGTAGGTCTTATATTTTACATTATCTTTCTATTTTATTTAAATCCTTTATTAATGAGGTAATCGCTGCATCATCATGATGTCATAAATAATTTAATTTATTTAATGTGTAAAAATTAAAAAAAAATACTATGATTTAGTAAAGCTTTTTATCCTTACAATGAATATTTATAGTCAAAAATATGATTTGTATAAACCCATGTAAAAATTGTTTAAGTAAAACATTTCATGTTTGTCTCATATTTACTTTAAGTATAAATAAAAAGATATTAATGTCATTTTCCAACCAAAGTGGCTTCATGGGGTCCCCACGTTGACCCATGGGTTGTCTTGGTCGGCCATGACACATCCAATTAGGTTATGACATGTCTCATGTTCATTTCATGTTATTAAAATATTATTTTTACCTTAAACTAAACTAATTACCTCTAATCGCGATTAAAAACATAATAAGTTACTATTCACCAAAAAAATAATTTTATCCCATTCAACCACATTTTAATTCTTAATGAAAACCATGTATGTAGGATTTTTGAATTTCAAAACACAAAGATTGAAAATTTTCATTTATACGGAAAAATCAGTTTTCATAAGTACCACTTAGTGGTTTCACTATTCATCAATAATTGCAGTTTTTCAGAAAAATCCCAAAAATTCACCCTAAGATATATTTGATATTCCGAATTCAAAAATGAAGTCTATTTTAAAAAATTCAAAACATTTAAGTCAAATTAATTAATTTAATAATTAATTCCCGCTGTCATGACAAATAGCGTGTTTTTATGGAACAATATGTACCAAAAGATTGACTCTAGTTTAAGTCTGATTTCAAAGTGAAATTAATTCCAACGACCACTATTGGATTTAATGGTAAAAATATATTCTAATTTCACTTCAAAAAAAATTCAAAATATAATATAATCATATATATAAATTAGATTAAAAAGAGGTTTTGAATTAAAATACAGCATTTTACACTATTCATTAAAAAATGATCTTTATCAGAAAGATACCAAAAATTTACACAAAGTAAATTTTGATGTCCCAATTCATAAGAACAATTTTATTTGGTCCAAAATGATGTATAATAGTGAACAAAACTATATTTAATGACGGTTCGCCATCAAAAGGCGATAAGTGAGCCTTTATTGAAAACTAGGGCATATACGCCTAAAATTGAATTCTTTCCGTATCATAAGCCTTTATCATTTATTGGATAAAATTAAAAACATTAAAAAACACATATAATCATATTTTAGTTATTTCTATCCATTCCCTCCAATACAATGGCTACATGTTAACTACCATTTAGAATAATATTATTTTATTATTAGAGTGCAACGTAAGATTCCCAAGAAACTCGTTGTTGTGTGTTGGGTACGCCATCGAGCATAGCATCCCCTTTAAAGTCATATTAATATTTTATTCACAAATAAGGATAAAAATTAAAATGTCATATTCTTTATTCACCTGGGGTGTTACATCCTTCCCCCCTTTTGGGAATTGCATCCTCGCAATTTTTAGAATTGAGCTTGGAAACATCCTTGAAAGTCCCACATCGAAACAAGAGTCGGTAAAACAATCACTTTAAAATAAAGAAAGATAAGTACAAAGGTCACCCGAGTTAACCCATACTAGGATTCCATGTAGAAAAATATGGACATGGAGGAGAAAACATAGGGTCATGTTCTGATGGAGAGTGATAGAAAACATGTTTAGGAGAAAGTTAACAATAAGAAAATCACGAAATTGTGATGGGTTAAATGGTGTTGGGTTCCCCAGTAGGAAAAGTTAATAGACAACATTTTTGTTTTAAGTTACTTTTTATTGGGGAATTTATTCATAAGCAAACATAATCACTTATCATGTTGACTTTCAACTTTTACTAGATTCCTTAATCAAACTCATATTTTTTTTCCCAAAAGACGGGTATTTAGGGAGACTTGTTCGCATTAAGAGTACTATAATCAACTTTTAGAGAATAAACTAATCCACAAAAGAGAACTATATACTTCCCATGTCTTTAGACTCTAACCAAAACCAAAACTAAAAAGGTTAGTACAATCCAGAAAAGGATAAACCTTTCTAAAATGAAAATCTATTCTTAATCTCCAAAATTTGTCCAACAAAACCCAAAGTTCAACGAGGACCATTCTATAATCAATTTGACCATAAAATTTTTCAAAGTAAACCAAACTAAGATTGAAACCCAAATATTTGAAGGATTTAGTCACATAGTCTTCCAGGTTAAATCATAACATTTATCTCCAAACAACATCAGTTGCTCTTAAAGTCTCGTATTGAAAAGTAATTAACCTAATCACATATCATCCATGATAGGTTAAAATTTTTCATAAATAACACAAAATCAACTTACTCTTAATTCATAAAATCATATTACTATAAAGAATAAGTCAAACTAACCAGGGACTTCACGTAGTCCAGTGGTAGGCGATAAATACCAGTCGCACTTTGGTTGTGGGTTCGATTCCCACAGCTTTGTCTGACGCGACGGGTTGTCACACTGTCTGCGTGATGTCCTTTTTCCAAAACTATATAATTCTTAAATCATTCCCAAAAAAGGGATAAAATCATCAAAAATAACCATAACATAATTTAACCTCAATTTTATCTCTTGCCTTTCACTTCCATCATAACATATAGTAACCCATAATTACCTCAAAAGTAAGGATCATATAAACCCTAATGGTTACCTTAATAATTATTACCTGAATTTCCACATCGACTTCGCCATCCCATACATGATGCATTAGATAACTCACCAAGGTTGAAGTGGTTGATCATGACTCCTTGATTGTTGGTTTAGAACAACCATGAGATTCCTCATTGTATCCCCTCATCTCATCCAGTCTCTTAATCAGAGAACCACCATTGTTTCCTTCAAACCCATTGTCACTTTGGTGCCTGCTAGATCCATCGATTTACTAAATCCAAAAAGGTCAGTGTGAGTATATCAACATAACCATCATGTAATAATGAGGAATATAAACACTAAGATATACTTACTCATTCACTTTATCTAAAACTAGGACTCTTTCAGAAATCCTAACCATTGTGGTAATGTCACTTATGCTTAAAAAATATGCTAACCTCTAAAGTTATCTAAACCGACCTTTGATACCAACTATAAGGCCCCATCCTTAAACCTTACTTAATCTTGAGTTAATACAAGATTACACATTGAGGATCTTTTCAGGATTAGAGTTTTAGAGAATTAGATCATAAAACTTACATTACATTCCACATTTAAACAAAGTGGTTACATAAAAGACAGGATTCATTCTTCCCATCAACGGAAACATATTTAAAATAAAACTTGGATTCATTATTGACATAGCCTTGACACTATCATCACATCATGTACCTTTCCCTTGACCTGTGAAAAACATTTTAAAAACATGGGATAGGAAAAAAAAAGCAGAGTAAGGGATATAAAAATATAGAAAGGAAACATGAGTTCATATATACATAAGAATGAAATCACACTTTACCCATAAAACATAGGCACTTTAACATACCTCATCAAACCATTAATAAATAATAGAAATCATAAGACATAAAGGTAACTTGAGGCATTCATAACATTCTTACGTAGGGAGTAACCCTCTTGGTTACATTTGGAATACCCATCACAGTATATTCTCTAAATCTCTTCGGAGAAACCTTAACGTTTCACTCCTTCGCGTTACCCAATGAATTGGAGAGCTATATCGGGCTCACCCGCCCTTAGTTTATCACGAAACGACCTGTTTTCATAACAATTCCCAAGAACCATAACATAAACGTATCACATAAAACATGCATACAGGAAACATATCATTTCCACATTTCAATCACAAGATATCAATACAACACATTGATATAAAATCATTATGAAAACCATTTCCAATACCAAAATAAAAGAAAAGTAAAACATGGTATTTATTTTTCTTTAAAAAAACGTATGGCTTGTAGAGGAAGCTGAAACTCAAATAATGGTCACGGTGGCGGAGAAGTCGTTGTCGCCGCATATGTACGACAAAAACATTCCCTTTTGTCGTTTAGTAAACGCTTTGTATAAAAAATATTCCTTTTGAATAAATGTAAAAGTCAAAGGGGTTTATACACCGTATAAAAGAAGGTTGTGTATAAAACAAAATATGCCTCAATGAAAGGAGATTGAGATGAAGTTCCATACAAAGACGGTATCCTTGGATTAAGGATAAATCAGTTACATAACTATGTGTGAAAAACGAATACATGAAATATAAGTGGGTATTAAGTGTAAAACAATCAGAGGACATTCAAACATAATCATAGAACGACATATTCAAGGTGTACAAGTTTATCCCAAAGAATCGAAATTGGGTTAAGAAGTTCCCTTGCAATAGTTAGACAGCCTAACAGCGTCACTTAAAAATTTAGAAAAAGAGTTGATGAGAGATAAAAAGGGCATCTCATTACATGGACATAAAATTTACATCAATAAGGATATAAAATAACATATCCCAACATAATAGTATGTGAATTAAAATACATAACAAAAGTTGTCTTTTAAATAGAGGAGGGTGAAAGGTCCCCTTACCGAGTTAGGTAACTTTCGAAATGTACACCCAATGGAAGAAGGGTCATACAATGAAGATGTGAATACCCATAAATGAAATTATACTACAAAAAGTGTATAATAATGGGAATTACATACACCACTCAATGGAAATTGTGGCAAATGTTGCATAAATCTCACGGGAATAAAAGTGAGATGAAAAATCCCTTACGAAAACTCGGCAGTCTAACGACACCACATAAAACTTACAAAAATGGATTGATGAGATCAAATAGGTTATCTCATCATATGAACATAAATTTTATAGAAAGAGGAATATAAAATAACATCCCCCAACATAACAAAGAGGTTCTTAAGAGAAGTGACATAAAGGAGAGTACTAAAAAATAAAGAGAGAGGTTGGATCTATTACGAAAATTCGGCAGCCTAACAGCGCCACTCAAAACATCCAAAATGGATTGATGAGAGGAAATAGGGTCTCTAATAATTTGAGCATAATAAGTACAGTAGGAGTAATATAAATGAACATCCCAATCATACTAAAGATGATCTGAAAAGGAATGACATAAAAGAGTGTACTTAAAAAGAAAGAGAGGTGTATGATCCCTTACCTCGGGTCCGACTTGACTCGATCGTTCTTTAACATCCTGAATAATAAACTTGAGTTAATTTACACTTTATTAATAACCTTTTTCTAGTTCATTATTCCTTTTAGATCACTTATTTCAATGTTATAAACATTATTTAATCATTTAAGTTAATAATGTTTGTTTTGTCGATATTTGGTTCTTAAGTCGAAAGTGGACTTCTTACAATTACATGTTGTTCATGTGGTCAAATGTTCATTATATCCAGATTTATATTCATGATTTTGATATCATATATATCATATATATCCAGAATATATATGTATTTATAATATTAAATAATCATTTAGAGGTAAGAAATGAAATGCACCGTTCATGGAGACGGTAAGCCGTACATACGCATGAACGCTACTTTCATTTCTATTTCATATTATTATGGAATGGAATAATAATGATATAT
The DNA here is from genome assembly GCA_963277665.1 of Viscum album. Taxonomy (NCBI): domain Eukaryota; kingdom Viridiplantae; phylum Streptophyta; class Magnoliopsida; order Santalales; family Viscaceae; genus Viscum; species Viscum album. The sequence goes on along the minus strand of OY728139.1, from coordinate 475,238,180 downwards.
AGGTATGTTATAATTCTAGTATAAAATCATATATAATAACTTTCGATCCATCTTTTATACGTCCCACATATGGCATTAACGAATCACATCACTTTGAGGGGGAAGTAGTCTGCACTTCCTTAAATAAAGATATCGCGTTTACCCATAATGGAAGACATAAAGGTAAGCCACAAATGAAAAATACAGAAACTTAAGTAAAACATAAACATATTATATATCATATATAAATATAGTGACCTCTTAATGGCCACCTTTTAAGGTGTTAAAAGAATGTTGAACAATCATCGTTTCGGGAGGCCGAAATTCGCCATCCACGAAAACAGTATGTTCTTTAACCATTAGATGTAGGTATGTGAAAGTGTAGCTCGAATACATATTATAAAAACATCCTAGTATATTTATGATACTGGATTTGTTACAAATGAAATTAATAAAAAGAGTTTAGGGGGATGGAAATTCAAAATAAAACAAAAGTACTCAAGTGAAGACATTACCTTAAAATCGGGTAACTCCCTTTGGTTTGAGCTCAAAGGCTTCCTTGGGAAGACTTATGCCCAATGTGAGGCTTCAAGGAGTAAGAGAGGAAAGTGGAGAGATAAAATGGGCAGGGTTTAGCCGAGCCAAAGGCTTTGGGAGTGTGGGTAAGGAGGTAGGGTGGGGGCCTTTTATAAGAGGAGAGGAGGGGCACTATTGGAAAGTAAAGAAAAGTTACTTTATCTTAAAATGAGTATCGGATTCAAAAGTTCCCAAATTGATATAATTCTAGGATAAGGTGATAAGGGTTCTAAATACACTCATCCAATTGGTTTTGGCCATGTGTAGGTCTTATATTTTACATTATCTTTCCATTTTATTTAAATCTTTTATTAATGAGGTAATCGCTGCATCATCATGATGTCATAAATAATTTAATTTATTTAATGTATAAAATTTATAAAGAAAATACTATGATGTAGGAAATCTTTTTATTTTTCCAATGAATACTTATAGTCAAAAATAGGATTTGTATAACCCCATGTAATAACTTTTTTAGTAAAACATTTCATGTTTGTCTCATTTTTACTTTATCTTTAAATAAAAAGATATTTATGTCATTTTCCATCCAAAGTGGCTTCATGGGGTCCCCAATTTGACCCATGGGTTTTATTGGTCGTCCATGAAACATCCAATGAGGTTAGGACATGTGTCGAGTTCATTTCATATTATTAAAACATTATTTTAAATTTAAACTACACTAATTACCTCTAATCGCGATTAAAAACATAATAAGTTACTATTCACCAAAATATTATTTTTATCCCATTGAACCACATTTTACTTCATAATGACAACCATGTATGTCGGATTTTTGAAATTCAAAACAAAAAGATGGAAAAATTTCATTTAAACAGAAAAATCAGTTTTTATATGTACCACTTAGTGGTTTCACTATTCATCAAAAAATTGATGTTTTTTATAAAAATCCCAAAAATTCACCCTAAGCTATATTTGATATTCCAAATTCAAAAATTAAGCCTATTTTAAAAAATTCAAAACATATAAGTCACATTAATTAATTTAAAAATTAATTCATGTTGTCATGACAAATAGCGTGTTTTTATGAAACAATAAGTATCAAAAGATTGACTCTAGTTTAAGTCTGATTTCGAAGTGAAATTAATTCCAAAGACCACTATTGGATTTAATGGTAAAAATATATTCTAATTTCCCTTCAAAACCAATTAAAAAGATAATATAATCATATATATAAATTAGATTAAAAAGAGGTTTTGAATTAAAATACAACATTTTACACTATTCATTAAAAAATGAACTTTATCAGAAAGATACCAAAAATTTACACAAATTAAATTTTGATGTCACAATTCTTAAGAAGAGTTTTAATTGGTCCATAAGAATTTATAAGAGTGAACAAAACTATATTTAATAACGGTTCGCCATCAAAAGGCGATAAGTGAGCCTTTATTGAAAACTAGGGCATATACGCCTAAAATTGAATTCTTTCCGTATTTTAAGCCTTTATCGTTTATTACATAAACGTAAAAACATTTAAAAACATATATAATCATATTTTAGTTATTTCTATCCATTCCCTCCAATAAAACTACTACATGTTAACTACCATTTGAAATAATATTATTTTATTTTTAGAGTGCAACGTAAGATTTCCAAGAAACTCGTTGTTTTGTGTTGGGTACGCCATCGAGCATAGAGTCCCCATTAAAGTCATATTAACATTTTATTCAAAAATATGGATAAAAATAAAAATGTCATACTCTTTATTCACCTGGGGTGTTACAAATATCATCCTTAACATGCTAATAATATTCTATCATACTTAAAACAACATGAGGTAACATGGGGACATATATAATAATGGTGTGATCTGTAAATATGGTAATGGAATAAAAATGTAATACCATGGTGAAGTGTTAAAAATTATAGAATAAGGATTTAAATGGAATATAATTTAGGTGAGTAACATGAAAATCATGAAAGAGTAATGATAAAACATGATAACACAAAGAAAGTATTATAAATGTTAGAATAACATTAAACAAGGAATCAGAAACATTGATCAAGGATAACAACTAATAAATCATTGTGTAAAAGTCCCAGGATTGATTATGTTCAGTCACCAATAACATTCACGATGTCACATTAGACCAAAACATTAACCCATGAATTGGAGTGCTATAGAATTGTAGATAAACCCATCATTATTATTTTATTCACATGTATAAGTGATCCACATAGATCATAAAACATGGAATAATGTTTCATAAAATATTATTAAAGTATCAATAAATTAGATATAAATACACGGAATCTATCAATCAGATAAATATATTTTTAGAAGTTTGAACACCATTGATATGAAATGGGTATGGGTATTCAATACAAAATTGTTTGGCATGAGAAATTGTAGGGAAATATATGATACAGTATAGGGAAACATAAATGTTAGTGGGGGGATTAATGAGAGTTAAAGGGTATATAATAATTTATAATTAATATCAAATGTAATGGGGATATGAAATAATAAATAGAAATATTACAAACTAGATATATAAGGAATAATTTAATGACGACACTTGAATAAATAGATGAAAGAGTTGATCTCTTACCTTGAGAGTGTGATTCCAAAAAAATTAGAGGAGCATATTGACAGATTATGGGAACATTAGGAGGACTCTAGAGAGGTTATCTAAGAGCTAAAAAGTTTCCAATGATATTTCAGTGTATAGAATGGAGATCTTGTGTGGGTTTTCAAGGAGAAAATGAATAGAGTTATTTATTATTTTACAAACTTGTGTTTTGGACTCCATATAATAATGTAATAAAAGAATCAAAATACGCCATAGTTTTTTCCATTATTTTAGATAACGAGGAGTGGTTTTAATTTTTTTATAATTATATGGTATGAATGTATTAAAATAATACCCATTCTTATTTTCAAGTGAGTAATGTCCTAAATTAAATTATTTTAAAACCAAAAAATATAATATTAATTCTGGAGGATTTATAATGGCTTTATAAAATTAATAAAATAATATAAAAATTGAATTATTTTAATGTTTAAATATATATTTTATTCTTGTACCATTTATTGTAATTATTACATCGTTTTAAAGTCACTATGGTGTCATAAAACACACTGTATATTTATATCATATTTATTTTTTTGCAAAACATTTTACTATCTCAGAATATTTTGAAAAATTTACCATTGGGTAATTTGAAGGTTCTGTTTCAAAAAATAATCTATATTTTATCCAAATAACTTTTTAACAATTTTAATTTTAAATTTTTAAATAAGAATATACATTTATTGAGAAATTATAGGTATTTATAACAATAACATTTTTTGAATCCTTATAATAATAATTATTGGTTTTGTAACATAATATTATAATCAATACATAATAAATACTTTTTAATAAAATATTTTTTAAAAAATAATTTAATGAATAATTATAAATTTATCAATAGTATTGTGTTAATTGAGATTAAACATTAACTAAAAATACAATTTTTTATTAGTTGTATGAAAATCAAAACCTTTTGTAAAGTAAAAATAATAAAAATAAAATATAATAATTATTATAAAAAATATTAATATTAATATTATTATGATCTTGATATATAGGCCTTTATTACACTAACAAATTCCCCAATAGTAAGGTTTGCAATATTGAGACTATCATGGGGTGGTTCAGCATATATGGTTTGGACTATGATCTCGATGATCTAGGACTTCTCTCATTAATTGTTTCAATCATGCTTTAATTTTTTGATATAATCCTGAGCATGGTCAAGGTAAAATCACATTGATGATATCTCCATTATAATATTTGATATGTTGTCTTCTTAGGGTACGATCCTACTTATTGAGTCCATCACTAACTTTGTCACTACCATTTGGATTTGTTAAAGCCCTATATTTATACTAATTATATGATCACTGTAAAATGACTACATTAACAATGGTTTGGATGCATAGAAATATTTTAAATTTGATATTATATAATAACACTATTGAAGTTCATGTGTTTTCTATAATTATAATACACAATAATACATTTAAATAATTCCCCTAGGGAATTTTATTTATAAAAGTTCTGGTCTTTACAAAAAAAACTCTAATACATGTATATGGAATTTTATGAGTGATTTTTTATTTTTTTTCAATATATAATGATCAATGTGGTGTAAATAAGATGGTGATAAGTGGTTAGTTTGATAATTTATTTGGGGGGAACTTTTGAAAAATTATAAGAAAAAATAAAATATAATAATACTATTCTTGAACTAATTTCTTCCAAATAGACATGGATTTGAATTTAAGATAATATAGCGTTTTAATACCATCATAAAATTTAATTTTAATAAGGGTTTTTTCTCAGCATTATCCTTTGGTTTAAACCCTTAGTTAGCCTATTTTAGCATTAACTATGGTAATGTGTTTTTCACTATTAAAGGGTTATAATTTTACATCATAAGTGAAAATTTTCACATTAATGACCATGTTATGAAATTTTAGATGACATAAATCATTAATTGTCAAGTTTCAATTTTTTTTTATAATTTTAAAATGATTTAATTTTTTTTTATTTTATACAATATCATTAATGTCAAATTTGATACTTATCATTAAATATTACATAAAGTACATAAAAAAGATATAATATTTATATAATACATTTAAACATCAATAATATACCATATTAATATATAAAATTGTTTTTAAAATGTTAATTATTTAATAATTTATTTGATTTTTCAGTTTCAAAATCATTTATTATATTTTCTTATTATATAAATAAATGTTGTTTCGGTGTCGTGCAAGAATTTAAGGTATTTATTTAATCCTGGAAAAATATAAATAAATTAGAATCATGAAATTATCTCTATAATTCTCTAAATTTATACTTATATTCGATAAATATTTCTTTTTAATTATATCAATGTCAGGAGAAATTATTTTATATCTTATTTTGACGTTTTCAGCATTTTACAAGCATAGTACAAGAATTTAGATAAACCAATTATATAATAGTCCAAAATTTAGGCCTAACCAAAATTATCATATATAATAATAAATATTTAATAAAAATGTTGATCAAGGACATATTCCATCTCAAATAGTATCTATAGTGTATGAAATTTGACTTTTCCAGCTCTACCTAAGTTTCGTGTCAGTAGTGAGAATGATTTTCATATTTATCATAGAATAAATTAAAATTTATATTTATTGAATTAATACTGTTTTATATTTGTATTATTTTATAGTAATTTATTCATTCCATATTTTTTATAATTTGTTATATAATGATTATGTTTGGGAGATATCATAATGAATACTATCTTTAAAGAAATTCTTTTTTACTATTCACGAAAAAATCAGTCGATTTATAAAAATCATGAAAATTGACCTTAATATAATTTTAATATGATAATTTAAAAAATTATTCTATTTTTATTAAATAAAATTTCAATTAGTTCCAATAATTAATTATAATATTTTTACTTAAAAAGAAATAAAATCATTTTTGATGATATTGTGTTTCAGAATAATAAAATTAATTTACTAAAAATTGAGTTATTATTTACTAATTATTTATCAATAAATACATATTTCATAGAATATATATATATATAATAAAGTAGTTAATTATATTTATATGATCAAAATTAACAGTTTTGTTATAACTATCACATAATAATATTTTAATTGTATACCTTAGTTCACTTTAATTGAGTTTTTTCATGTGACATAAGGTATATAATAAAAAATATATAATGATAACTATTTTCTAAAATATCATGGTATTACAAGGTCAACTCCTTTTATAAATTTCTTCTTACAATTTTTACTTGTTCTTAGTAATCAAAGTTCTGTTATTGGAAAAATCCTTTGTTGAAAACCCACAATAAAAAAGGATTGATTATACTTCCTATGAAAGGAGGTTATGATATGTATAAAGGTTATCTAAAATAATAAATAACTAGGTTTACATATAGTATAACATAATAGGGAAGTGAAAGCATGGGTATGAAAGAAAAAAATTACTCCCAATGACTGTTATTGAGTGATAGATAACATGGTTTGGAGAAAGATACCTATAAAAAATATAAATCTATGATGGGGTAAAAGGATATTGATTTATTAATAAGAAATGTAAATGAAAAAATTATTTATTTCATGGTAATTTTCATAGATTATAAGAATTATTTTTCTATCTTGGTAAAGTTCACAAGGCAGTAAACTTTTGGGATTTATTTTCTTTTCATACGAAAAATCACATCCTTTAGTTGTGCTAAGATTAATTTAAAAATTTATAATTATTACACAAGATGGATATTTGAGATGATTTTTTATTCCTTAAGTGTTTTTTATGAATCATGTGATCCATAAGTCATTTATTTGGACTCTTAATTTTTACTAAATCTAAAATGGTTAGGGATGGTTGTGTAAAATGATATTTTAACCTCAAAAAATAATATCAAAATTTCAAATTAATCCATTCCACAAGTAATTAACCATCAAACCCTTCAAAAATATTACCAACCATATTCAAACCAAAAAATAATATTATCTCATATCCTTCCATGATCAATATAAATATAATTTTAATCACTAATAAAGTCACATTCCTAAGTATATATATCATGTTCTTATATTCTCAAATATATAGTAATCATTTCCCAAAAGTTCAGAATTAAATTTTGTGTTCCCTAAAAGATAATTTATCCATAATTATTTAAATAGGTTCTTATCTTAGCCAAAAATATTTTCATTGGAGGTCTATTTTCATCCTCTCACTGATAGATTATCATATGTTTTTTTAAAAGAAAAAATATGATTTTCTTAGAAATATGAATCGAATATATATATAGAGGGTTAATATATTCTCATAATAATATATAATTTCACTAAAGAATAATATTTTCATGGAGATTATTCATAAAAATATCAACATGTAACACCATATACCATAAATAAGGAAAATTGTGAAATAACTACCATCATTCACATAAAATATTGTAATTTTATAATCATTCCCTTTATTCTATTACTTAAAAGGTTATTATGGATTACTATATTTATTATTCCTTGGATTATGGAATTGATTCACATAGTTCCCAAAAAAATTAATTTATTTCACTAATGTTTGAGCGGTTCATCTTTTGATCACTCCCTCTATTAATTTCATTGACCGGATGCTTCGGATCACTCCACCATTATATTTCATGATGGGAAAGATTCCCTCATTTGAAATTGTTTTATTCATTTACAGCATTCACTATAGTTATCCTTCTAATATTTTTCGCATGTAGTAGGTTGAAACTATTTCTTACCTCCATGTGAAAAACCATTGGAGCTTCTATGAAGCTGCATCTTCTGATTTTATCAACAAAACCACGAGGTTTTCTATCCCCCATTTCCAATTTCAGTATGTATCATACCGTTTCTTCATAGTTTCCAAACCCATAATATGTAATTTCTTCAAAATACTTCATTACAAACCCATAATGAATCAAAAAAAAATTCCGGGGTTGATGATTATACTAGTATAACACATTACAAGTCATGTAAACATTTTCTCATAGGAAACAATGGATTCATTGTATTTATTTTGTAGATCAAGAAACCCCTAATCCATTTTTATGTATAGAATATAAATATACTTACTAAAAAATATCACGTTAAAATCATCCCATTTCATGGATCCAATGTATTTTAATTTCCACATATTTTTACTAAAATTCCACCATTGATCCACATTTCCTTAAAAATGAATAACAACTAAGAAAAAAAATTATTCCTTGAGAACTAAAGGAATAAAAAATATATTTTTCAACCCATTTATTCATTTCTCAGCAATCAGGGGATCAAAAAGACAATATGAGGATGGTTTTATTTCTATATAAAATATTTAATAACATGTTTATATATACTTTATACATTTAGATGATTATCATGTTATATGTTACGAAAAATATCATGAAAGATTTAGTGAGAACAATCACAATATATTACATCCCATCTTAAAATCCACTCGGTTTCTCATGAATATGGTTATCAGATTGGCTTCCACACTCGTCATTCACAGGATTAATTCTGGTTCAATCCATTGACTAAAACCAATGATAATAGTTTGATAAAGGAAAATCATAGTGTAAAACTTTATAATAATGAAAAATATTTATTTGGGTGTTAAATTAAGACACATTCATTTTTATATATGAAAAACTATGTTTAACCTAGGTCACCCATGATAAAAAATTGAGGTTGTTATCCTATAATTTGACAAATATCAGGGATTCTTACTATGTTTAAAAATCCATTATTCCAAATGATAACTAACCCTTTACTTGAAACCAACTACAATGGAAGAGAAATTTGATACATAGATATTACATCTAATAATATTAATGTTATTTACATAACCTATTGGTCCATGATCAATTCATAATGTTCAAGTTCTTTTGGAAAAATTGACACATATAAATGGATTATAAATGATCTATATCTTCTCTAATGATGTTAATTATAACTATAACCCTTATAAATATCATTTCTAAAAACATTCTTCATAAAATAAGAAAAAGAACCATTAGAAAGAGTGTTCTCAAATTCTCAAACAGAGTAAACTAGTGAGATATCAATGATCACATAATAAAAAATTATCATAACGGTGTGAGAACAAGGTCAAAAAATTTGAAATCTATGCCTTTCATAACATAGATTATAATATTGAGTAATGTAATAAAACATGGTAGTTTATAATACATTAATCATAAAATTTTTATATAACATGATCCACGAGAGAATAACATTGACACAAGACATGAAATTATGGAATAATAATAAAATAGAGACATTAGGAACATGAGTAAATAGTGATACGTTCACTAATTAAGAAATGTAAATGAGATAATTCCCCAAAATAATACTATATACATGATACAAGGTTTATATATGTTCTTATAGACATGAAATATAGGTTCATACAAAATTTTATGGACATGAAAACTAGGTATACACATAAAATTGTGAACAAGATATTTGGATCACTCATAATATATTTAACTCATGGGTTATCCATAATTACTAAATGAATTGGAGGGAGATATTAGAAGCACCACAAATAAAAATAAAATCTTACATATTTTTACCACAACATCATAAAACATTATTCATCACAAAACTTGTGAAAATAAATGGATTTCATAATTATTTCAATAATGTATAACCTATGGAAAAGGGATCATGTTTCATCAGAATATTGAAATCATAAACATAAACCATATTGATAATGAGTATGTATGGTATCCTTGGATAATTATTTAATTAAAAAGGAATTAAAATCAAGGGATTTTGTCACATATTAATAGATATAACATTACATGTTTATTAAAACCTTCTTGAGAGAAATTCATTTTGAAATTTAAAAATAACTTTTAAAAATACAAAAAACATGAAAATAATAAAAATTGTTTTTAAATTAATAAATTAATATTTTATAGTTATATTAAAATAATGGTTTCATTTTTTTATTTGAAATTACATTCATTCTGTATAAATAAAAAAATCTATCAAAACGTTTGTCAAAAATGACAAAATGTACCACATTTAGAAAATGTATAAAAAGTTTCATTTCAAATAATTTTTTATAAATTATAACATAGGAAAAAACTAATTTTAAAAATAACAGGAGGATAATAAAAATAATTTCTTTATTTTTTTTATAAAATATGGATATAAAATAAAATGGTTTCTTTAGACCAAATAGAGAACTGTTGTTAATTTTCCTTTAAATCTAACTTTTTATCTCTTAAATAAATAATATGGGGAAAAATAATGGAAATTATATAGTATCTAGAAATAAAAAATTATAATTAAATTAATTTATATCATCAGTAATTGATCATATAATTTCATCCAATGTGAATTTAAGTATGAACAATCCTGACTAAAATGGGATTGAAACATAAATCCCTTACCTCATGTATTTCCTTTCATCATTAATGTTCATACCTAATGTATAATAAATATTGATATATTATAAATTTACTCAATAACCATATTAACATCTATCATACCACTTATGACTTCTTTATTACATATTATCACTAATTTGTTAATTATGTTTTATTAAAATCACTATTATGGGTGATAACTGCATCTTTTTCCAAGCATGTTTCGGTTCGGCAATATAGATGATTATATTTTCATCATGATTATGTAATTTATAGAATAATAGTAATTTTATAAAAATAATATATATTCTGTATATAAAAATTAATCACCATTCATATAATGTTGAAAATACATATTTATTACACTGTTTATAGAAACATCAGTCTATACGAACACACCAAAATTGTTTTCATTTTTTTAACTGATGGAATAAAATAAAGGTAAAAAATAATTAGCTATTTAAAAATAATTTATTATATAATATATATTATTAAAATATATATGTATTACCATCTATAAAAAATATATATGAAAAAATAATCATATGAATTTTTGGAGGCGGTAGTCCAGACATACACAAGAGCGATGTTATCATTTCTCAAATCATTAGATGATAAAAAGGTAGGAATGATATTATAAATAATGAATAATAATAAAATAATAAGTGTTAAATATTAAAAATAAAATAATATTAATACAAATACATAAAATATGGTGATGAAAATGAAATTCTATCAATATGTGTAGACGATAAGCTCTTCATATGCATGAGTGATACATTCATCTTTCAATTTATGAGAAAGAGGGTGTATAATGGTGTTTTAATAATTATAATGGATTTTACTCATATTCAGGACAATTGTTTTATTATTTTATTATAAATAACGTATGTATATATATATATGATTTTAATAAGTATAGAAAATAATGTGACCTTTTAAGGTGATTACTTATTCGAAACGACTCCTTTAGATATCCTTTAAACGGATATAAGGTTGTTTTTTGGGATGAAAAAAACCTCTAGAATGTGTATATATAAGTTTTAAAGAGAACTTGGTATGTTTTCATTGATATATATAGCTCAGGATGGTGTAATTAAGTTATAGAGGAGGTTCTCGTTTATAATCAAGGTGAGGTACACTTTCGGGATTTTTTTAAAAAAATCATTATATAATATGACAATTCATGATAAAAAAATTCAAAATGTAAATGGTTTATTAGTTAAACTAATATAGGGTTCCAGTCATGTAATCCAATAGAATTTATATATTTCTATGTGGTTTTGTAAACCTTTTTCCTGGTTTAGACCCTTAGTTATCCTATTTTAACACTAACTGTGATAACGTATTTTTTCACACTTAACGAGTTATTATTTTTCATATAAGGTAACAATTTTATAAAAATTGGAAACTTTATGAAATATTTTTCCATTAAAAATACTAATTTTCCACAATAATTTTTTTTTTATAATTTATTACTAATTTAATATAATATTAAATTTATAACATATCATTAATGAAACATTTGACAATATTCATTTTATTTGACTTAAAATTCATAAATATTTATTAAATTAACATATAATATATATAAATATCACTAATATATCATATTAATCTATATAATTAATGGGACATATTAATTGCATCATATTTTATTTGTTTTATGTATTTTCAATGACTTTTATTTTATTTTTGAATTAATTAGATAATTATTATGTCAGCGTTGTGCACGTATTGAAGGAATTTGTATAGTAAAAATAAAATTTAATAAATTTAAATAATTAAAAAAAATTATTATTCTCAAAATTTATACTTATATTCATTAAATATTTATTTTAAAAGTTATCTATGTCATAAAAACGTCTTTGATATATTATTTTTATCCTTTTCAGCCTTATGCAAGCATTTCACTATAATTTAAATAATCCAACTATTATATAACTCATATATTCTTGAATAGACCAAAATATATTATATAGTAAATAATAATTAATAAAGAAATTATCAATTACTTATTTATCCTCAAATATTTTCTTTAGTGTATAAAATTTGGCTTTTCCAATGTAGTGCAATCTATACATTGACACTAAAATGATTAACATATTAATCAAGGTATAAAATATAATTTATAATTTTTAGAATTAAAGTATTATGATAAATAAATTATATTTCCATACATGATTCATTAGATATGTTTGAGAAATTCTTATATTTTGTTTTAGTCATGAAGAATTCATAAAAGATATCATATTTCATAAAAACTATATTTTTCACTGTTCAATAAATATTCATTCTCTTAAAAAATTATTAAAAATTAAAGCTAAGATGATTTTGATATTATTACTTAAAAATTACTTATTTTTATTAAATATGACTTCTAAATGTTTAAAATTTTAATTATAATATTTTCTCACAAAAAGAAATAAAATCATTTATGATGATGGCATACTTTTGAAACACAAAATTACACTAAATAAATTGAGTGATTGTTACAATGAATTTATCAATTAATTCTTATTGATTTTGATATTTATATATATTTCTTAAATTACTTAATCATATTCATACCCTTCATATTAATGGAAATCTTATAACAGTCATGTAATAATATTTTAATAGTGTGTTGTGGTTCGTTTAAATTCTGTTGCATATAACAGAACCTATATGTGAGGCAATAAATATAAATAGAGTTACATGAAATAGTATAAAAATAAATCATATCATAATATTGTCATGTTACACCAAATTTACAAAATTTAATTGTTATGACATGATAAGGTATCAATAACGACTAAAAATACATTTTACCAATAAAATTTATACATTTTTATGTTTCATTTTAAACATTATCTTTTTGTTTGATCCCCTCATTAAAACATTATGACCTCAACTATTATAACACATTTTTTTCATTAAGGGTAATAAAATTACTTCAAAGGTGAAAATTTGTCCTCAAATGGTCCGATGATGACATTTTCAACTTTTTTAAATCCCACTAATCCCCTTTATATACCTTTTTTAATTTTAAATCATTTAAAAAAAATTCTACATCCTAAGATATCATTGAAATCATTCATGGGATGATTTACTAAATTTTAATTTTAAAGAATCAAGAGAGAAAAAATTCATATATAAACACATTTTATATTAATTTTACATTATAATTTTATATGATTTTTTTGTATGCCAAAATTCATCAAAAAAATATTTATTTTATTATTTATAAAATAATTTACATGTATTTTTCTGTTTAATTAACAAGAATTATATCCACTTTATATATGAATTTATTTTAATTTTATCAATATGAACGTTTAAAATGAAATTTATATTATACAAATAATTTATTTATGTTCAACATAATGTTTTCTATTTTCCCAAAATTTTTTATCTCAGTGACAACATATATAATAAATTAAAATAAAGACACTAAAAAATTTATTTAATCCAAATATTTAAATAATTTAAATTTTATAATCATAAAAAATTGGTAAATATATTTCTATATATTCATATATAGTGTAGGATTGGTCAAAAAATTCATGTAATAGTGTAATTTCAAGTGTTAGTGAGGTTTATAGGGATTATCTGATAATTTTAACCTTATTTGAACCAATTTAAAATAACCAATTTGAACAATATTTACCACAATTAATTTTATTAATGAATTAAATTATTAAGAGACTATAAAAAAATTCGAACCATGAAATTCAGAATACAAAATCCATTTTTTAACAATCATTTTCAGAAAATAATCTTAACATACCTGCATAAAAAACAATGAAATTTAGTAGTTAGAAAAATGTGTTTTGAGGTCTAAATATGAACTCATAAAAAATAAATTATAATGTTCATTAATAGGTAATTAATTTTATTAGATTTAATTAAATAAGTCATATGTTACGTGTATATAAAATATAAAACATAAAGACTTCTAAATTTATCTATTTAATGAAATTAAATCATAGTTTTAACAAAATCTAAATTTTTCATTATTCGCTTATATAAAAATATTTTTATATAAATATAAAAAATCAACCTAATCTAATATTTACATGATTATTTAAAAAATAATATAAATTTTTGAAGATAAAATTTCAAAAAAAAGAGAAATTAATTAGAATATTACTGCATAAAATGAAATAAATACCATTTATGGTGAATTTATATTTTATAAATAAAATGGATTTAATGAAAAATGAGAACGTATTTATTATGAATTAATTAATGAATTTTCATTGTATAAAACCTTAATTCATAGTGTTTATAATTGGGCTATTCTAATTTATAATTTTAATTTAATTACAAGGTTATGATTGTCACATTCAAATAATGGCATTTTTATAGTATTTCAAAGTTCAAATAAATCATTCTTTTTCATGTTATATAATGTATTGAATATTTTAAATTTATTTTTAATGAAGTTTATAATAAAATCGTATGGTTTTTCATTTTACCATATTAATTCATCTGTTTTTTATTCCTCTCGTGAAAAACTATTGTCAGTTCTGTTAGATCTTGTCAATTAGTCCCTTAGTTGATGATATTGATTCGTATATAAAGTACACTTTAGATTGTGAATCCAAATGATTTCTATACCTATCAATAAATCCATGGTAAACTAATATACTAAATTAGTGCTCCCCAATTTCTTGATATGGGATACTAGAAGGCAGTTTCTTGAACCTCCCTCATTACTATTATAGGTCTCTCAAATTTCTTTTCTAATGGATTAACGATCCTTCTTAATGGTTTTACATTAGGAGGAAATGAATATCATTTTTAATAATATATTTTACAAGTCATCCCAATCTATAACTTATCATTGTTGTATGTTTAACAGTAATTCCTTAACTTCTCCTTTATATGAAAAAGGGAATTCTCTCCACATAAATTGTACTTCATCCACTACTCTTGGATTCAGGTTTATGAGTATATTTGAGATATTTCATGTTATTTTTTATGTCTTCATATAACATGGAAATTAATTTTTTTAATTGTTGAATTATTAATGTTTTTAATTTTAAATAGTTTTATACGATGTGTATGAAAATATGATTGTTTTGATTAATGATTTTTGGTTATGATTGGCCACATAAGGCCATTTTTGGGTTTTATTCTATGATATAATTATCATTATAAAGTCTTGAAGTTTCACATGATTCTAGTAGGGATGATTCCTAAAATTCCATTTGTGAATTTATATTCCTAATTATGCTTAGAAAATTTATTTCAATTTCAAAACCTAATTTGAAAAGGGTATTAATAAAGGTCATAGTCATGAATATTATAGGATGAGTATTGGAACAACCTCCTCAATAAACATGATTATTATTGACACTGGACATTTCATTATGTCTAGGGAAAAAATATTTCCCTAGATAGATTGTATTGATAGTGGCAAACTAGGTTTTTCTCAAAATAAGTTTTCAATTAATAAAATGGATTTTCTTTTTCTTTTGAAAACAAATCAAAAAATGAATCAATGGATTGAAAATAAAATAATGAATGGGTGGTCTGTTCAGGTTTTGAATTCAAATTCTATTTATATCCTATCCAACATAAATTATTAAATTATGTTCTTATAAACCCATAAATGAGAGGATCCAAGACTATTTCATAAATAACCAAAATTCGAATAGATTTAGTGAGAATGAACCTTAGAAAACCTTTTCATAGTCTACCCTACATCCCATGTGCGCAAATAATATAAAATAAAGTATGTTAATAAATAAATACCTAATTTATACATATACCTTCTAAACGATCCAATATTAACTAACTCCCATTCCACATGTTTCAAAAATAACCAAGCAGTTAACTACAAAGCTCAAACTATTCGACTGTATAAGTCACAACCAATCTCAATGGGGAATATTGTGTGAATCCACCAGATTACCTATAATAATCCATGGGATGGAGACTAGATATGAGTAGGAATATAATTAACATGATAGGACGTAATGTAGAGTACCATTACGCACACACATATATATATCCAAGACAATATGATGATGAAATCTAAAACAACCGATAAACCATGAATGGTTATATTTAATCCCACAACCAATGTATAAAAAAATGTTAAGGAAAGTAAACATGGAAAAATACAATCCCACAAAAAATATTCTAAAAACATGTCCAAATTAAACATAAAAATGGGGATAGCTATCATGATTTCTATAAGAATACACATCGGTCATTACTACTCACTAAGAACATCTGGTCCTAGACCCCACATGACTCCTCCAAATGGATGATCATATCCACAAGAGACAACATGTGTAGGAAAATACCATGTTGGGTGTGTATAACAATATCTAGTAGGACACCCCAAAACCTCAATGCATATAACAACAATAATAACACTCAACTCTATACTGGTATATGTTTTCAACACATATAATAATAACATCAAGATATACTCAACAAAGACACATAGTCTCAAAATCACAACCATAATTCTAGTCTAATTATTATACTCAAATGTTCCAAAATTAACTTTTCTAGGAGGACACATTCCATGAGTCATATAACACTGATAATGTCCACCTTAGAAGATGTGCTTGTCGGGTATCATCATCTAAAGTATATTCTATAAGTCTGATAGGATATGATACATATATGAGTATCACACCCAAGAATATGGGGTATACCAATAACTCAATCTAGAATAACCCACTATGTATACATACAGATCCTTCATAGTGTTGGTAAAGATGATACTAATAAATCCACCTAGGTTAAGAAGATGATTCAGACCTCAAATCAGACCTCACATAAGGATTCCAACAACTCTGTCCAAGATGACCTTCTAAAGTGATCCATATCCTAATTTTATGACGTGATTACAAAATAACCATTAGGGAAAGAATATTGGGAGAACACCATAATTAAACATGTCCAATATGAAGAGGAAGAAGGGTCCAATCCTTCTTTGAATGATTAAATAATGTAAAATAGATGTATATGGAGTTTCCCTTTGTCACTTGATCCTAAACATGTATTACATCCTTTGAACAAGCCCATGTCAATGTACATGGAACACCCTAACCTATGTACCTCTGAGTGCATCCTAGTACACAGATCTGCCCATGTATGCATAGAAATGCAATGTGCTTCTCAGAGTAAACCACACTTATGTTCTTGTGTAGTACTAGTAATGTCCATGTACCATCTAATTTAT
The DNA here is from genome assembly GCA_963277665.1 of Viscum album. Classification (NCBI taxonomy): domain Eukaryota; kingdom Viridiplantae; phylum Streptophyta; class Magnoliopsida; order Santalales; family Viscaceae; genus Viscum; species Viscum album. The sequence continues at coordinate 475,220,503 of OY728139.1, read as the reverse complement.
ATGGAGTGTTTTCATATAGATTCAGACACTGAATGATATTTAATTCCACCCAAGAAACCCAATCCCCTACATAGTTCTCCCACATGTATTGTTCCTTTAGAACTCACACCATGCACCATAATATTTCACTAATACCATGAGTGATTATGCACATCTCTATATACTTTTATATACCCCTTTATATACTATGAATCATGCTGATAAGCATGGATCTACCCAAACTAATCCTCAGTGTCACCACTCACCATATTCTGGTCACCAGGTTCACACAGAAAATCGTTATCATTATTCCCCATCACTATTTCATAAGCCGCTAAAATCTGAGGGTATCAAATCTGTTCCAATTCAATCATTACAACTACTGTCACATGATCCCCATGACATACTGTGTCGGGTTATAAGATAAAGAGTAATTACACCATGAAATAGTTGCACAATGATTGATTCCTGGATATTTTGGCTATACCATTAGGAAAACAAATCCAGGGTGATGAAGGAGGCTATAAAAATAGTAGAAAACCAAGAAACATGAAATATAGGAATGAAAATTGTACATGCTCAGGTGGAGTTTATCTTTTTCTATTAGAACAATTAACAAAGAACCATAATAACAGAAAAAACGTCCCATTAGATCCTCGTAGATAAACCATCACACAATATGACCAATCCGTCAATTAATCCATTGGTTGATTGATTCACATTTAAAATAGAAATATTAATTGAGCTACATTATGCAATTAAAAATTCAACATAAATTCATATCAATCATTGATGAAGAATAATTCCATTTCATTTTCATTGGTGAGATTCTTTGAATCCATTGCAAACAATATATCAATCTTTGATCTGGTTTTTATTCTTATGGGATAGATCCTCTAACATGGTCTTCAATGGTTATACAATGGCTCCATGGTTATGTGGATAACCCAAATAATATATCATAACCATATAAATATTGAATCATTTTTATGTTAGGTAGATAAAATAAATTATTTTATTTTGAACATCTACCAACAATCATATCTCAACCTGAACGCTCGATGCTTTCCTAGGTTATATCACACATAGGTTAAATCCAATATTATGAATTCAATGAGAACCTTAGATTTCGGATCCGAACATATATTTAGCATTTATTTGTGTTTTCTGGAAAATTTCAGGTGCATGCTATTGGATATATTTAATAAATATCAATAATTTTTTCAGGAACGTTGGAACACAAAATTTCAGGCCATATAAGTGTTTAGTCTCATAAATAAACCATACAATATCAAATAATAATACATAAAAAGTCTATATTCCTAAAGAATGTATCATCGAACTATGTAGAGGTAGATAAGGGAACAAAAATCAATGTAATGGACCATAAATATTATTAATAAAATAAAATAAATAAATAATTTGAACTACGAAAAAATATTGACAGCAATTTATAGAAAATGAAATCTTCTAATCATTGAACCACACAAACCAAATCATAAAAAATAGACAACCTTCCCTTCCCAGATCAATCAATGATTTAACCTCTTATTCGAAGAGAAATGTAGATGAGGTGGGAAGGGTAAAAAATGATCATTATCAAACTAAATAACTTATGAAATAAAATGTGTACAAATATATCTATATATCAACATCAGTTAAAGTTATCTAATCATCTACGAGATCCTCCTTTTTTCCATCAGTCTCCTATTTTTTTGTAGAGAATTGTTTCTTTTCACTTTTCTCCATTTGAATCTCTAATATTATTTGTCTATTGAAATGTATTTTTCTTTAGTTTTTACTAACTTCCCTCTTCTTATTCAGGATCCATGAATCTCCACAAAACTGTAGATTTTATTCTTTTCCTTTTATTAAAATATTATCCACATTTTAATCCATTTCCCCACTCTAGTTGTTTTCATACATGGAGATGTATCAAAATGAATCCTTGTATTGAAGTGTAAATTATATTTATAATGTTCATTATATACATCATTCTTGCATTGATTTTCATAATTCCTTGATGCTTGTAGAGAAGAACATAAAATATTACATAGTGTGAATGATGATAATGGATGTAGAAATTCATCTTTACATATGTTGAGAATAATTCATAAGAAGGAATTTATAATCCTTACATATACCTTTTTTAATCTTATTTGATGCTTCTGGTAGCCATATAATACTTATTGATGAAAAAATATTTTTATAGATATGAATAAAAATCATATTTATAGTGATATATTAATTTATTAAAGTACTAGATTATGTTTACACAGTGTTGGATTCATCCTTATAGTGTTTAATCTTCTTCTATATCATCAAGATACATTGTGGGGGATGGATCTATAAAAATACTCCAAGAACCACGAATTACATCAATATTTGTCATGTCAATATTTGCATAAAAAGTCACATTCCCTGAACCATGTCCTTTATAATAGAAATACAATGATAAATTCGTTTAAATATATATATATTACACCAATAACATTGTTTGTAAATTAAATTCCAAAATTTTACATTTTAAACATTATTCACATAATCAAACAATGTGAGACTTTAATTTAAAAACTCATGAGAACTAAATACATAAATAAATATTCATTATTAAATTGAATTTAATTTCATTAAAATATCATGAATTTAGGGACTATGTTTTTGACATTCAAGATATAACTAATGAAAATTGTTATTCACTTAATGATCATGATTTGAATACATTTATACTACATAGATTATAGAGTGTGTTAGTGTTTTAATTAGGTCAGTAAATATATCTCATTCTTCAAAAATAAGATAAAATTTATAAAGTTAATATCATTTATCGCATAGGGTGTCCTGGATAGAAATGGGAAATTTCAAGATTATATTAAATAAAAGTGATTTAAATGTGGATATGTTAAACAATTTGGTTCTATTTATATAATTTATAAATGAAAAATTTAAATATGAAAATAATTAACTCTGACTTATTTAAAGTAGAATATCTAATTTCCAATAAATATAATTCTCTCAAATAGAAAGTGTATGAAATTATCAAAAATAAAAATGATTTTATTATAAATATATGAAAATATGAAAGTGGTAATGGGGATACAAATGTTGACAGTTTAATAGGAATGGATGGATATTAATTATTTCTAAACTAAATAAATATTAATTTACTAGTGATGGTAATTATGTAATTAAAATGTATAATAAAACTAATTTAGACTTGTTTCTGAACAAAAAGTTAAAGGAATAGCCCTCAAGTATCTCACTATGGAAAAATACAATAGGGAATTGAATAAAATAAAATAAAAATTTGAATGGCATAAATTATTTCGATACTAAAATAGAATAAATGTTTTTGAAGAATATTGAAGACTTCTTGGTAGTACATAATAAGTAAATAAAATTAAATGTGTGAATAGATGTGATTGAAAATTATAATGAAAAATAAATTGAAAATTCTTATAAAATAAATATAGAAGTTTAATATTTTTTGATTGATTTTAATATAAAAATAATGGAATCTATTATAGGAATTAGAGAACTCTAAAATGGAATTTAGAAAATTGTTAATTATTTTAAAAAAAATGTAATTATTATGTTATTCAATAAATTAGTCACTCAGTGGAAACAAAAGGTATTTCATTTGTGAAAAGAATGTTTAAAATGAAGTCAATGACAAAAGAATTCATATTTTAACTATATTAAATGGATTTTTGATTTCTGAAATTTTGGAAATATTAATTTTTAGATATCATATCTTAGAAATGAAATGATATTTTTTTAGTAAATAATTAATATGCAGATAAACACAATAATGATTAATATATATTTGGTTCTTAAAAATTGATCTATAATCACAAGTCAAAATGTTATAGGCAACAAGATTCGTAGTTTTGATGAAAACCTGTTGATATATGATTTTTTTGACTAATACTAGTGGTAAAATGGCTATAGAAATTTTTAAATAATATATTTGTTTTGTCAAATATAATTATCTGAGTAAAAAAATAGTTTACTGGTCAGGGTTATAAATAACTCTTAAAGGATATATATTCAAAATAAATAGGGAATAAATATCACATATTAATAGAAATTTTGGAATATTAGGTCTACCTGGTCATGGTGATATGAATATCATTAAAAGGTTTTTAGATAAGTCAATTATCAATTTTAATAAATACATTTTATAAAAAATTAAGAAGAATAAAAATATCAAAGATCATGTTTTTCATATATTGAAAGAATCATATAATGAACATCAATAGATTTTGGATGGAATATATTTCTGAAATATGATGAGAAATATGAATCTTTTCAAATACCCTGAGAAGATCATATAATTCCAAGTTGTATTTGGGAATTATTTGTCCCTAAAAATTAAAGAGTTAGATCAATGAAGATTTTGGATTATAATATCAAGTCAAATAGTACAAATTTTATAAAGAGAAAACACAATTTACTTATATTTTATCATCTATATGATGAAGGTAATAAAGTGATGTTTTTAAAATATAAATACATGGTGAATGAATTAAATTATATTCATATCATGGTTGGAGTGAAATGTATAAGTGATAATTTTTTATATTGGTGATGATAAAAATCATTGTTATTTGATCTTGAAAGATTAGAATGGAGTACGTCATTAAAGGATAATATAACTTATCAAAAATAAAATTAATAACATTAATTGATAATATAATTTTTGTTATGTTTATTTTATCAATATATATATATATATTATATTTTTTCCACATTCCAGAATGATAATTTACATAATTATTGATAAAAGGACATGGAGATTCAGATGCCTCATTATTTGTATTTTTTAGCCTATAAATAAGAATATAATTATTGGAGATAATTTATTTACTAATTTTATTTACCAACATACCAGTATTAAATATGATATATTGATGAAACATAAATATATATCTTTAAGAATGTTTTAGAATTTTTAACGAATAATAAAAAATTAATTTCGATATTATCTGAAGGATATTCTAGTAGATAATGGGTATGAATACTCCAATGTAATATGATAATTTTATTTAGAATTATGTTGTATTTTTATTGTTTTAACTTCATTTTACACCATAGATAAAATTATTTCATTGACTATAAAGAAAAAAATTGTCATACAAGGATATAATGATATTTTTAGAAAATGAGACATTATGTTTCTCTTGGAGACAAGTGGTTAGGAAAATGAATTATATTCAAACTAGATTTAATATTATATAAATTTAGATATTCCTCTATATTATATGTATTTCACTAATACATTATGTTTGAAGTAGTTGTGGGTACTTTGAAGCCCTCATGTAATGATGGTAAAATGTATCAACAATGGAATATTTCAACAATGAGGATTAGATGAAATATTTTTTGCATATAAAGAGAATAGAATATTTTTTTAATATTATAATAAAGAAACATGTAAAATTTTCAATTTAGTAGATATCATTGTGATTAAATTATCATGTATATTATAGAAAATAAATAATTCCTAATGGGGATGAAGAATAAGAATCATAATTCAATCGACAACATATGATAAATTCTAAAAAAACAGGTGATTCAAGTGATCGCCACAAAGAAGTAAATAAATCCTAAAATTTTAAAATAATATTTTCTTTTTTTCTACATCATATGAATAAAATGAGAATAATGGAATGTTGAGACTATTTTTGATTTTTTTCTATAAGGATTAATATGATATTTAGAACTTTGTATTTAATTTCCAACAGTTTTTAATTAATTTTTAATAAGGGATACATAATATATTATAGATTAAGTAAATAAAGTACCTGAGATATTACACTGTGATATGTAATATTATATTCTATATATGTAAAGACTCTTAGAAAATAGGTAAAGATATTTTTCTATAAAAAATAACACTTTAATTCATATGATTAATCTATAATCCTAGAGGAAACATATGATGCAATTTGAAACAAATAATTTTAAATATGGTGTTTTATAGAATACATAAAAGATTATTTGAGGATACAGAAGTTTGTTGATACAAAATACCACATTTATTGTACATTACATACAGAAGATTGACATAGGGATAAAAATATTACTTTATAGATCTGTAAGAGTAACCCCTAGTTTGAAGTGATTGATAAGTTATTTTACTATGTCACATAAGATTTAATAGTTTTAGGTAATATAGAATATTAAATCCTAAGATTATTTTATGATATTTGAAATATAAATATCATAATACTATGATTAAATCAACTATTAAGGCTAAATAAAATGATGCTAATATTTGATTATGATTACACCACAGAAAAAAGCAATAAACTATATTTTTATTTATTCTTGTGATCATGTATATGTGGAATTTATCCACATCTTTTTAATATCAGATAAATATATATATGTGAAAATATTTAAGAGAATTATGTAGAATATTATGGAAGATCATTTTATAATAATTGTGGTTATTCAAATATGGTGACTTGGAATCCAGTAATGAATATCTAAGATAGAGTATTTTTTAGAAGACTATCCTACTAATTTAAATGAACATATTTATGAGAGGATTTTCATAGAGTTTTCCATAATTCAAATATCAAATGAATAAGCATATGAATTTTTAATGTATATAAAAAGAACAATTTTGAGATTCAAAAGCTATAGAGAATAAGGGAGAGAAAAATAATATAAAAATAACGATAATTGTGTTAAAGTGAATAAAAATAATATTATTCTTATGTTTCACATTTGTAATGATAGACTTCTTGAGATATATGAATCTTAACTTCATTATAAACAATATATTGGTCTAAATAGAAGATAATTCTATTAGTGTTGAAGTGTGAACGTGTTTTTGAATATCTCTATTGTTTTGGTTGTAATACCTATTATAAACTTGTGAAATGTAATATAAAAATTAGATGAATGTTTTTTTTGAATTTGGTTCCCTAGAAAAACCTGACATTACTATTTTAATTAATATAATATTAATAAACATACTATCACATAATTAATTTTATTCAATGTGGAATTAATATGATAATTCCCTTAAAGTATTTTTCATACCAAATGATTATAATTGTTATCTATTAAAACAATATTCAAGATATTATATAATTATATAATTAAATTTATGTTTAATATTCATGATACAATTATCTTAAAGAAATAAAATGATGTTTGTATTTTGAGTGTTGGTAGATCAAAAGACATTGAAACCTCTACTAATAAATTCCACACTTGGTAATTTCTAAGAGAGGAGGCTAATTGGACATACTAGCCAATATGAATTTAATATTTCTTATGGTCCATTGGATATTAATATCTAACAATGTTTACATAGGTTCATATAAAATAGATTATTTTAATTTATATAATGAATCACATAGAGTGATATAATGATAAAAATTGTGATGAAAGATGTTGGTGGAGAGGCAATATATACTAGTTGCATCATAAGTGATAAGAAATTAATTGAATAAGTAAAAAAACATTTCCATTATATATTAATAGAGTAATATATCTTTTTACCGTTAAATATAAATTGAATTGTTTGATGAAATATATTAACGTAGTAATTAATAGATGATTTATATTAAAAATCAAAGATTGAAAATCAGGAATATATGGAGATGTCACAAGTATAAACTCTTATTTATGACATATTAGTATTCCAATGGATTATAAATCACATTATAATTATTAAGAACGTTTTTATCATTGTGACATAATTTTTATTCCATATGGGTTCATTGACATATTTTTGTACATAACTCATGTACTTTAGGTAAGACCACCAAATGCCATTGAGAAATTTTCCTAGATGGCATACACTATGTGTATCTAAAATGACAATAATCTACATTATATTTAATATTAATAATAAATATAATTTTTTTCTTCTAAAATAATAATTCATCATGTAAATTTGATCCTATAAATTCCAACATGAGATATTTGTGTTTAGAACACGTGAGTTGAATTTTATCTCTAGTTTATTTATTCTTAATGAAAATAAATTGTTATTTATTTATTCACTAGTTTAGTAAATAGATTTATATTTAAATATTAATTTATTTAGGTCAATTTTTTTTAAAAAAACTTATTTATACCTCAATTTAATGAATAATGTAATTATTTATTTATTAAATAAAAAACATATACTTAAATACCAATTTTTTTTGGTTTAACTAATTATATATTGGATTATTGGGTAAAATTAATGACATGATGGAAATTATATATTTTAATTATTATCCATTACATTAATATTATTAATTTATTTAAAAAAATATATTTAAATAAATTTACTTCATCATGATAAAAATAATAATAATATTTGTTATAAAGAGTACATTGAATAAATATATTGATAATGGGAGGTTGTTTAATTATAAATTATTTTTACCTTAATAATAAATTTTAAGTAATATCATTTTAGATATATAACCAAATATTTTGTGACTAAAAAAATCTTCTATAGAATTCTCTCTAACCCAAGAGAGATTATTTCTCCATTCTCCAACTCAAAAACCTAGGGATATTGAGATTTCTCCTTCTTGTGATCAATAGTGAATTCTATAAAGCCCTAAATTCTTCCATTATAGCACACTAAATACAAATAATTTCATCTAAAGATGTGTAAAATGTATATAGATATAGCTCGAGTAGTCATTTATTTGATTTTCCATCATTACTACTATACAATTAGAGTGCCAATGAAAATTCATCAATAGTATTATCACATTATATGTAATTGTAGTATTTAAATTAATAATATATTGAAGGTTTAAGACCATATCATAGATATTCTGGTGATATCATTCTTAAGATCATCATATTTATCCATTAAAACAAAAAAAATTAAAAAATATGTCATCGTAGAAGACATCCATTACACCCAAGAGCTTTTAAGAAGTATAAGACGATTTATATTTTAATTTAAAACAATTTATATTTTTTTATTATTCTACTGTGTTGGTTTCTTAGTTTTAATTTTTAAATATTCAATAATAATCCACCATTCAGTATTCCATGTTCATTCTATATTGTATGACCATGATTTTTTTACAAATTCGTAAATAACTTTTACATATCTCATCTAGAGGTAAAAATTTCACTCGATGTATGAACTGGATACACTATGTGTAACCATATGTTACACTCTAGGTACTTATATTCCACTCACGCAGGATGTGATTTGGGTAAATCAGGATTTTCCTTCTGACCCAGTTCACATCATCATTACAATGTCTATATTGAGTACTAGCTCGGTATAAGGCTTAAACTGGACTATTAAATGAATTAATGGGGAGAATATCATTAATCCCCACATTTTTAAACAAGAATTTTAATTCATGGTGATTCATGTGGTTAGATTATGGCATTGTTACTCATTATGTATTGACAGCAAGCTAAGAAACATGACTAGATGAGGACTAGATGGTCTATTACTAAAATTTACACATTGTGATGTGAATCCTAACCCACGCATGTTATATGTCTAGTTATTTCAATGTGTCTTGTACTTCCACACATATAATAATTATTGTGAGTCACATACTTAAATATATTTAGTAGTTAGTCCATTAAATGTTATAGGTGTTGTTCCACAATTGGTACTTGTGGAGGGATTTTTGGTTTGTTGTGTGGGTATAGACACATGATAATTATTTTCCACAAAAAATATGTGTGTATGTGATGTGTAATAATTATCTTACATTTTTTACCTCAAACACATTGAATAATATCCGCGATGTGTATATTTATTGTTTTCTTATAGTTTACATATTGTGAAGACTACACATACTGACACATGGTACTACACACCATGTATATATTATTATTATTTGGGGATATATATGACATGTAAGTTCATTGTAAATGATAAGGACCGTACACAATGTTTGTCACATGACATGTTGAGTAATAGTTTACACCATATAAGTATTAAAGGTACATGTTGTGGGGCCACCTATATACACATCACATAGTAAATTACTTTTAAATTAAAATTAAATTTATTTAATTCATTTAAAATTACACATGATTAGATTTGTATTATGTCTCAAAAACTATGATTAAAATATTAAGATAAAGAATTAATTAATTAATTAATTAATTAATTCTTGTAAATTTATTTTAATTTGAACTAATTTAAATTAATTCTATCAATGATAAATGTGTCTGTAATTTTATGATATTGTTGATTATGATTTTGATTTAATTTTGTATGAGTTTTACTTATTTATTTTATAATACCATTTATTTCTCTATTTTATGTGATAATTTAATGTAATATTAAATAGGATTATTTTTTTTCATAATCCCTCCCCTCTTAATTACGGATTAGCCTATGTGTAGATTTGTTATTTTATAAAACGCTAAACCCCAAGTTTCTCTCACCAATGTTTGATTGAACAATTATAAATGATGGAGATCCACGATATAAGAGATGGTTCATTTCCCAAGCCAAGGTGAATAAAATAAAAGAGATATATTGGAGAATGGAGAAATGATGAAAATTGAGCCAATCATGGTCGTAAGGAGTTATTTACCCTACGGTATAGGTTTTTTATCACCCCTCTATAAATTAACTAATAGAAAAATATCATGCTCATTTCATGAAAATATTTTTTTATTTATACATTATTATTTATTTGTTTATGTATTGAATGGTATATTTATATGTTTAATAAAATCTTGAAAGCATAAAAGGAATATAACAAAATAAATTCTGTTAAATTAAAAAACATAAATTATTATGCATAAATCAATATATTTGTCATGATTAATTATATCTGGAAGAACAATATACTATTAACAATTATGTGAAGACTAAAATAATGAATACGAATGCATAAGTTACAAAACAAAATCCTTATATTAAAGTATTATGCCATAAAAAATATACATCTTATACATTGGGATAAATCCTTAAATAATGTTTTAGCTTGTCTACACCGAGGGGAACGTTCATTTATTAACGATTGTAAATAAATAAAATTTGTTCAATTAACCAAATTCCTATTAATGGTATCACCCAGAGTAAACTTTATACGGTTTATAGGGAATGTTTCGAAATCACATTTATAGGATTTATTAATGGTATCACCCAGAGTAAACTTTATACGGTTTATAGGGAATGTTTCGAAATCACATTTATAGGATTTATTAATGGGAATTCCCCAATATAAAATGGGATCTACGAGTTAATGTTTTTATAAAGAACATACAGTATAAATATCATCGTATAATATTAAAGGGAATCGTTTGGGTTATGAAAAAATAAATATGTATCCTTATAGGTATAAAATATGAGTGACTATATATTATAAATCTAATGGTGTTGTTTGTTGGGTTTTGATTAAAAATATTTTGAGACCAATTAAATTAATTAATGATTTCATAAATTTTAATCTATATAAAGTAAAAAAATATTATTTTATTTTTCATATAACATGTAAATAAACAGAACCAAATCAATGAGATAACTCATGTGCATAGATAATTTCCTTTCCAATACTAATTTTTCTGAGTGGTATATGAACCTTCACATTAAAATACTATATGGAAATTTGTTTTATGTGTGATAATCCCATATTCCTAATAATTCAACTCAGTGTGCGAGTGGGGATAAAAATTATTCCTAATAGAGGAACACATAGGATGTATCAAATTCACATCACATCATGTTGTCAGTAATGTTTGGAGAGTTTAAGATTAAAAATATGGGAATTTATTCATACACCATTTTAGGTCATCTTAATGAACCTGAAAAATTGAATGAATGGAAAACAAAAAAGTGATTTACACTTAACTATAGATGTATACACTAGAAGATAGGTACATATCTTTTGATCACATTATAAAAATATATAATTATATTTATTGTTATTCAAGTTTTATATTCCATATTGATAGAAAATTATCCATTAATCTCATATTTATATCCTTACCACTAAAATTATCCACATTCATTAAAAAGTATAAAATTTATAGTAAGTATAAGATACTTAAGAAATGAACATGAGTATATTTACTTAACATGTGGATAAAATGACTAAAATAGGAGTAATTTCTATGAATTGATGACAAACAGGGAATAAGATTCTATATCATATACATTCATCGTTTAATATAATGTTTAATGTTCTGTTATTGGGTATTAAATAAAATATTTGACACACATATTTGTATCAATATAAAATTGAAAAGGTATATAATAAATACTACAAGATTTAATAAGAATATTTAAGTTGTTCATGGGACTAGATTCATCCATCATCCAAATAAGATTCTGACATCAAATATAAAAAATGGATTAATTATCATATAACCATTGCTTTGTATTGAGTGTTTACAATTAATATATCAAGGTCTTCATATATAAATGGCGGTATATTATTTCAAGTATGAAATTAATGTTGTTATGGTGTAGAATAAAAACATATTAGTTTAATTATATAAGAATCATTGATGTCCAATGTGAGTAATTATTGATGAATAAGAAATAAATAATGCATGAATACATTGTTTTGGAAGGATAATTCTCAATCAACTAAAAATAAAGGTATTTTTTATGTATTCAACTACAAGAGTGCATAAAATATTTAGAGATACAACTCTTTCATATTTGACCTACATAATTATTAAATTTTAAGAAAAAGGAACCTATAAAAAAATAAAGGTGATAAATATCCAAAGGTTGACAAATAATTTCAAAGTTATATAATTAAACCATTCTATATAGATGATACTGGTAAATTCATTTAATTCAGGAGATTATTTTAAATAGATTTAATGAATGTTTAAGTGTACTAGAGAATATTCTTAGTAAAGATAATAGATTATTTTGGTGGGTGAGTTAGAAAACATATTAACCAATTATTCATTAATCATTAAAATGTAGATTCGAGTAACTGTTTAACTCAAATTATCTTCTGTGTAAAAAATTTGATATGTTATTTAAAGGGGGGTTGATTATGATTATTTCATGTGATTCAACTCTTTCATTATTACTTTTGAGATATGTTTTGAAATTAATATCAGTTTCACTTAAACAGATGGAAACTATCAAGATTATGGGAAATCATATTGGTTAAAATATGAAATAAATTCACTATATAGTAGGTTAACAGGTTTTGAGGCACACATTCTATTGATACCTATTGTAAAAATAAAATTCCATAAATGAAACAAGAGATTTAACTCAGCTAATTAATATAATGGTTACCTTGAATATATCTTTTTTTAGATAGAAATGTATTAGTCATATTTTATGACTATATTTATATAAACGAAATATCATCACTATTTGTGACAATGGGAGTAATCTAGACTTCAATGAAGTCAAGCATCTAAATGCACATGCATTAGAATTGGAATATAAACTCTATGTACCATGGGGGATGGAATTGTTCAAAAGACACATTATGAATAAGAAATAAAAAAAAGATAAATGGTTATGTATTCACAATTATAGGTAATATAATATTCAACAATAATAATGAATAATTTTCCTAAAAGGATGTGACAAGTAGTAAAATGATAAATTTTGAATGTTTATATAAACTCCAAAATGGATTACGTGTACCAAAATAAATATTTTTTTATTAATTTAGTTATTCTAATTAATTTTAATACATTGTTGGATATTCAAACAGATAATCTGTATAGAGAGTAGTGATGGTATACATAATGGCGTGACTACATGCTAAAGATTTCATGCAATATCAAGGTAGATCCTTTGATAAAAAATTTTCTATGGATAATATTGGTGTAAGAAATTAGATTTATACTTTATATAACATCTAATCATAGTTAATATGGTTAGGAATTAAATTTCATGTTTATTTTCCTTGATGTAAATCTTAATATATTTTTATATAATATATAAATATAAGTAATTGTAATATAAAAGGTTACTAATTAGTTTTCAATGTTTCCAAGGGTAGGAAAAACCTTCAGGGTCATGGAATATTAATTTGATGAATCTATAAGAGAGTTATATTTTTTCAAGTTTAAATATATGTTCTATGACTACAAGTGGTTAGTGTGAGATCTATAGTTCTCCATGAGAAATATGTTAATTGAATATGAAACTAATGATATGTATTATACTTATTTAACAATATGTTTAAAATAAATTTGTTTAAGGAGGACTTAATATAGTGATTAACATTATAGAGAACAAATTATATTATCTTTCATATATGGGGTTGAATGGATCAATAATAATAAATGTAACGCCCCGACCCCAGTTACCCAGAGTCGGTGCATTATTAGATAAAATTGGCATGATCACAAGAAAGATAAAATCTCGAAAGACCGATTGGTTTAGTAGCCTTGGAAACACTAGATATATTCACAATGTTTTACATTACATCATAAAGTGAAAAACTTCTACAACAACTTAATGTATCCATAGTCCACACTATTATCCCCACATAATATCCATGCAGGTCATTCATAACTTACTTATTCACATCCTGGGAAAAATGAAACATAGAAAAGGGGTGACCTCAAATGCCCAGTAAGGATAACTATAAAGTGGAAACTATCATAAATAATAATAAACATTTAAGGCAATTTATAACTAAAACAAAAGCCTTTTAAACATTTTCAACATAGTATGGCAAAAATAAAATGAAATGATTCCATTTACTTATTTACATGGATATTCTACTAATAGAATAATCACATGCAATATCAATAACCAATTTCATAATGATGGAATGCATAATGCCAGACTATCATAACCACATAGCCAAGGCCTCGTGCCAAGACTACAAATAAGATTTTGCCAAGGCCTTGTGCCAAGACACTAGTTTGTCTCATGAGACCTACCGATGCATCGAGGAGCTATAGTGGGATCCACCCGTCACTTACTAAGTCCAATTCATTCCCATATGTAAAGGATAAAACATAACATAAACATTCGTATTAAAACTATCATACGAAATGTAAATATTTCATCCATAAACCCTGAAAATAACATATTCATAGTCAAACATATCACAAAACCTTCAATACAATATGAAAGTTTTGTTTCATAATAAATCAACTTCATATAATCATAAAATACATCAAAGGATGTTGACATAGATGAAATCAAAACTATTTGAGAGAAATTTCTCCTTTTTTTGAAATCATTTAAAAGTCACACATTTATAAAGGAAGTAATTAAAAAGAGATTTTTGAATAAAAGTGCCCCATACTACTTTGAAACTTTTAAAAGGAATTAACATTTTAAAAACGTTCATGTCCATATAAATAAATCCTTAAAAACCATTTTGAATACATGGACATTAATTAAAAATATTTAGAAAGATAAATCTTTAAAACATTTAAAATTCTGATTTTGATAAAGAGTACATTTCCGAAATTCTTAAAATATTCATTTTGAAATCATTTAAAAGTCACATATTTATAAAATAAAACATTTACTTTGAAAATATCCATGAAATCTTGTAAGGGATGCTTTGACAATTTTATAATGGCAGTAAATTGCCGCACCCGCCTTATAAGTTAAAAAAACATTCTTACCTTAGTTTTGTCGAAAAGGTTAAAAAGCAACTTGTTTGGAAAACGACGAAAATATTCCTTTATAAACCACTTATAAAAAGTCAAACAAGGGTATAAATGACTTTAACCCATATTCTATTAAATATTAAAAATGTTTTGAAATTCATTTTTAAGAAACATGGATGTGGATGATAAAGAGATCCCAGTAGATTATTACGTATAAACAACCTCGGATAATGAAGAAATTGAAAAATAAACCCTTACCTTGCACTTTTACTTGGTTGGGGTAGGATAACCTCCTATATAATGGTGAAATAATGGTTATTAAATTATACAAGAATCATATACGTTAATATGATATCATATATGATCTTTTAACATTGATTTGTTAATAATATCTTAGTATTATCGTTGTTTCGGGTGTTAACATACTCGTTTACTATTATAGGTTTTGTTATGTAAGCCATGTTTATAATGGATAGGTTGTATCTCATTCATATCCAGAATGATATCAAGTCCTTAGATACTATTATTAATCATCAAATGAGAATTATACTTGAATGGATATGATAGAGAATGAATCTCATCGCGTTCGTGGAGACGGTAGTCCGTACATACGCACGAGCGACAATATCATTCTTTTTATATTAAAATATTATATAATTGGATAGTATAAAATATATAAAGAATCATTATCATGTTATATTTTTTATTTACATGAGTTACACATCATTATTATACCCATCCAAATAAAATATATTGAATAACAATTACACCATGATGTGGAGACGGTAAGCCGTACGTACGCACGTATGGTGACATGTTATTCAAAGGGAGGATAGAATACTGAATATGGTTGTACCATATTTATAATAACATAACAATATATATAAGATATTGGAGTTATTATTATATAATGGTAATAACAAAGAAAGAAGAAGTGGAAGAAGAAATGAATTTGAAAAAGGGTGGTGAAAACATTATCTCTTCTTCGGGTTCTTCTTTTTGATTTGATCAAAAGGGCTCATTAGGTTGGATTTATGATAAAACTAAGGGCTCTAGGTTGTAGTTAGGGACTTTGAGAGAGTATTTGGTCAGAGTTTTTCCGAACCAAAATGGTTTGAAGGTGTGAAGTAATGAGAAGGTGGAGTGCCCTTTTATAAGAGGGGTGAGGGGCACCTTTGGAAAATCTAGAAATATTAATTTATAATAAATCCATATTCGGTTTCAAATGGATCCAAAGTTGATTATTCAATGTTTAAGGTGGGGATAGGTCGAAAAACATTCAACAAATAGAATTTAGACAGGTTTGGGTTACTATATGAACCTTATCTTTTAGTTTTAACTCGTAGTTAATTAGTTTGACATTTACCATGTCACTTTGTATTTTTATATTATATAGTTAATAAACTTACTATTTACATCCAAGAGACCCCCCAAGTGGTCCATTAATGATACAACTATCAGGATATATGTCTCTTGGCCTAACCTTATATTTTTGGGAATTTAATATCAATTAATAATATAATATTTGTTTTAAATACTCTTTTATGTCAATTTTGACACTATTCAATAGTTGATTTTTGTGAAACTCATAACAGAATTATTTCTTCCAAAAAAGTCAATTAAATCAATCCTAATATATAATAGTATCCTATAAAATTAGTGTAATTTATTAAAAGTATCAAATTATTTTTATTTAGGTATTTATAATATCAATTATTTTAATTTGTCACTATTATGGTAATTGCTG
This sequence comes from Viscum album, assembly GCA_963277665.1. NCBI lineage: Eukaryota > Viridiplantae > Streptophyta > Magnoliopsida > Santalales > Viscaceae > Viscum > Viscum album. The sequence continues at coordinate 475,203,255 of OY728139.1, read as the reverse complement.
CATCATCATTGTGTCAAAAATAAATTAAATTATTTAAAGTCTAAAAATTATAAATAAAATATAATTATTTATTAAATCATTTTATCTTTCTAATGAATATTTATAGTCGAAAATACAACATATATAACCCTATGTAAAAATTGTTTTTCTAAAAGATATATGCTTGTGTCATTTTTGTATTCATTTTAACTTAATCAAAATAAAGTGTCCCTATCACATACAAGTGGCACCATGGGGTCCCGAAATCAACCCAAAGATGCCCATGGTCGAACATGAATCAACCAATAAGGTTAGGACACGTTTTAGGGTAATTTGTTATTATTATAATATTATTTTTTAACCCTTATTTACCTGATTTACCTTTAACCTTGGTAAATAAAATAATTACCGCAGTAATTATTCAAAATGTCTAAAAATAAAAGTTACCTATTTACACAATTTGAACATCCTGATTCCAAATATAGAATCCATTTTTCTAAATTCAAAACACAGAAGTGGCAGAAATTAATTTAAAATTAATTCATGCTGTCAAAACAAAAAGCGTGTTTTTAAGATATAATAACTATCAAAAGATTGATACTAGTTTATGTTCGGTTTAATTGTGAAATTATTTCCAATGACCAACATTATATTAAATGGTAAAAATATATTCTAAATATTCTTTAAAACCACTCAAATTAATAATTTATCAATATAAATAATTTCGATTAAAAAAGTTGTTTTTAATTAAAATTTAGTAATTTTCACTATTCATCAAAATATTAAAGTTATCCGAAAAGTTCCAAAATTTCACCCTAGGCTAAATTCAATAATCTGAATCCAAAAATGAAATCCATTTTGAAATATAAAATATATATAATTTCAAAATGTAGGTATTACTATTGATAACAGGTAGTTTGATTGGTTGTGGTGTGTGTTAGAACTCGAAGTTGTGTAAAACAAACGCTACTGTATTATTCAAAGGAAAGCATACCGTGGAAGCGTGGGATGATTCATTAAATTTTTGATGTCCCCATTTAGTCAAAAATATTAAAATATTGTATTTAAAAATGGATCACTATTAAATGTTGGTAAAAGTGCAATACTGAAAATGAATTTGTTCATACATTATGTCTAAGAAACTCATAATATGGATTCTAAAATTATAAGGATTATATAAAGTTTAAAATGTAGTTAATACTATTCATAACCTCTTTTGAACGACTTGTTTGGTATGTCATGGTGCGCTTTAACTTGGTGTTGCGTGAAGTGCATGTTATTGAATTATTTTGAAGAAATCACACACTATGAAATCTTGGGGTGTTACATTCTCCCCTCCTTCAATAAATTGTATCCTCGCAATTTGAAATTGTTTTTCGAAAATAAAAGGTTGAAAATAGAAAATATCTTTGTGGGAAAACCCACATCAGAAATTGGGATACTAAAATTTAGTCTTAATATGAGGAAAAGAGAAATGAATGGGTCACCGCAAAATTATGATCTCGATTAGGAGAACATTGGTGGAAATTAGAGACATATAATTGGAGTAAAAACGTAAATATTTATAAGTAGTGATTGAGGTCATCAATCACAAACAAGTGTAAAATTGAGGTCCTTAAATTTATCAATCTATGATGATTTAAAATACCATCGGTTGAACAAAACATAGGGTATTAGGATAACACATTTTTGGTTTTAGGATTAATTAAATAAAGTATATGAATTAATTTCTATATAGAATAAGAGAAGAAGAAAAATATATTCTTGACAAGTAGAGTTCCATCCTTTAACTAATTTCTACCACAGACTCATCTTTCACTCTAAAAGATAATAGAACTTAAAAAAATTTCTATTTATCCAATTCGTATAGGTTTAAAAAATGAATTTATAATTCATCTAGCAGAACCATTAAAAAAATTACATTATTTAATCTAGGACATCATGTGGGTTAGTGGTAGGTGATACACCCTTGTCGCCCTTCGGTTGTGGGTTCAAGTCTCGCAGCCTTGCCGGACGTGACGGGTTGCCGCCCGACCTCTGGGTTGTCCTTTTTTGGTAATCCAAAATAATTCAAACTAGAACTATCCAAAATACTCCCGTCCAAAATTTATAAGGAATGTAAACACAATAAAGATCCTTTTTCCACGTATATGAACACCTTCATCATTTATTCTTTTAAAACACTGAAACATCCTGAATTACCATAAAACCTTATTTATTACATTCATGATCCCTTATTCCTTAAAGAATAATAGATATACTCCTTCAATCCAAATATGTTTTAAACCCCAACAATGATGGAATATACAAATCATTAATCAGTTTCAAGGTAGTCAATAATATCCAATATAATTTATCCAAATCAATCATGTATTATTCCAAAATCACTACCTCGGTATCAGAACTATATTATGGTTTATCATTATCTCAACCATATATTTTCCAGAAATTTATCCTGCTATTGAGTAACTTTTCTTTGTTCCACACAATCTCAAGTCCTTAATGAAATAGTACTGCAGTACAATCCTTATATACTCTATAATTATTATAAAAAGTACATTGTTGATACAACACTCAAATAACATAATCAACATAAGAACTCTAATCATTCCTCTTCATCTGTGGTAGTATCATAACTTGATTATTATCCAATAGCATCATTTGCGACATAGACTGATGACTGGGACATAGGTTTGCGTAGTGTCCAAACTCCTTGAAAATGAAGCATTGTACATTTGAAACCATTTTCTTACCCTTGCAGTCACACACATTGTTCCCTTTTCATTCACACTTATAGAAAACTCTCATTCCTTTCAGGCAAGTTCCAGGGTGTTTCTTCCCACAATTATCACATATGGGAACATTCTTCTTTTCCCTCTTCCCTTTATCCATCTTTCTCTCTTCCATAATTTTCTTCTCTTGCTTCCCTTCAAAGCCACAGGACTCAGTAAACTCTTTACTTATCTTATCAACACATGATATTATTTCTTCATATGATGATAATACATGGGAGACTATTTCTCTTAAAAATTCTGGCTTAAGACCATGAAATATATGATCCTTCTTTCTCTTTGGATCATGTGCATTGCTGGAGTTCCCATTCCTTCTACTCGGCGCTATTTCTAAACAATGGAATACACTAGATTAGTTTATGAATAACAATACATAATCCCAAAATTATAAAACACATATCATAAAATAAATAGTTTATGGATATAATCCATAATCATAAAAATGTCTTCATTGAGGAAGTATATACTCATAAACCCTTCATAATGGTTTGTAAAGAAAATGTGAATTATCCTAATCATATCCCCCAGGAGTTTCGTAACCAAGAGTCCAGCAAGGCCCGTTGTCGTGCACCAGTTCCCGTTTGAGTTTAGCTCAAAGCGATGTTCTCGGATTTTATGCCTAGGCATATTTGTGCCAGATCCGCCTCTACCTGCTCGTATCCAGACAGGGATGTATTGCTCGGAAAACCCACAAAATCTCTACAATATCAAAATTTTAGGAAGTTATTCTATACTAATCCTCAAAGTTCATCTTAGGTCTACGTGCTCTAATCAGAGTTTATCTAAATCTATCTTCCAAGGTTTGTACTAAACATTCTCTGATACCAACTGTAACGCCCCGACCCTAGATACCCAGAGTCGGTGCATTATTACATAACATTGGCATGATCACAAGAAAGATCAAATCTCGAAAGACCGATTGGTTTAGAAGCTTTGGAAACACTAGATATATTAATAAAGTTTTACATTACATCATAAAGTGAAAATCTACTACAACAACATAATGTCTCCATAGTCCACACTATTATCCCCTCATAATATCCCTGCAAGTCATTCATAACTTACTTCTTCACATCCTGGGAAAAATAAAACATAGAATAGGGGTGAGCTCAAATGCCCAGTAAGGATAAAAATAAAGCAGAACCTTTTATAAATAATAATAAACATTTAAGGCAATGTATAACTAAAACAAAAGCCTTTTAAACTTGAACTTCAACATAGTATGGAAAAAATAAAATGAAATAATGCCATTTACTTATTCACATGGATATTCTACTAATAGAATAATCACATGCAATATCAATAACCACATTCATAATGACGGAATGCATAATGCCATACTATCATAACCACATATCCAAGGCCTCGTACCAAGACTACAAATAAGATTTTTCCAAGGCCTTGTGCCAAGACACTAGTTTGTCTCATGAGACCTACCGATGCATCGAGGAGATATAGAGGGCTCCACCCATCACTAACTAAGTCCAATACATTCCCATATGAAAAGGTTTAAACATAACATAAACATTCGTATTAAAACTAGCATACAAAATGTAAATACTTCATCCTAAAACCATGAAAATAACATATCCATAGTCAAACATATCACAAAACCTTCAATACAATATGAAACTTTTGTTTCATAATAAATCAACTTCATATAATCATAAAATCCATCAAAGGATGATGACATAGATGAAATCAAAACTATTTGAGAGAAATGTCACCTTTTTTTGAAATCATTTAATAGTCACACATTTATAAATTAAGTAATTAAAAAGAGATTTTTGAATCAAAGTGTCCCAAACTACTTTGAAACTTTTGAAAGGAATTGACATTTTAAAAACATTCATGTATATATAAATAAATCCTTAAAACCCATTTTGAAGACATTGACATTAATTAAAAATATTTATAAAGATAAATCGTTAAAACATTTAAAATTCTGATTTTGATAAAGAGTACCTTTCCAAAATTCTTAAAATATTCATTTTGAAATAATTTAAAAGTCACATAATTATAAAATAAAACATTTACTTTGAAAATAAACATTTAAGATTGTAAGGGAAGCTTTGACAAGTTTATAGTGGCGGTAAATAGCCGCACCTGCCGTATAGGTTAAAAAAACATTCTTACCTTAATTTTGTCGAAAAGGTTAAAAAGCACCTTGTTTGGAAAATGACGGAAAGATTCCTTTATAAACCTCTTATAAAAAGTCAAACAAGGGTATACAAGAATTTAACCCATATTCTAGAAAATAGTAAAAATGTTTTGAAATTCATTTTTAAGAAACACGGATGTGGATGATAAAGAGATCCCAGTAGATTATTACGTATAAACAACCTCGGATAATGAAGAGATTGCGAAATAAACCCTTACATTGCACTTTTACTTGGTTGGGGTAGGATAAACTTCTGTATAATGGTGAAATAATTGTTATTAAATTATACAATAATCATATACATTAATATGATATCATATATGTTCTTTTAACATTGATTTGTTAATAATATCTTAGTATTATCATTGTTTCGGGTGTTAACTTACTTGTTTCCTTTTATATGTTTTTTATGTAAGCCATGTTTGTAATGGATAGGACGTATCTGATTTATATCCAGAATGATATCAAGTCCTTAGATACAATTATTAATCAACAAATGAGAATTATACTTGAATGGATACGATAGAGAATGAATCTCATCATGTTCGTGGAGATGGTAGTCCGTACGTACGCACGAGCGACAATATCATTCTTTTGATATTAAAATAATATATAATTGGATAGTATATAATATATACAGAATCATTATCATGTTATATTTATTATTTACATGAGTTACACATCATTATTATACCCATCCAAATAATAATATATTGAATAACAATTACACCACGACGTGGAGACGGTAAGCCGTATGTACGCACGTATGGTGACATGTTATTCAAAGAGAGGATATAATACTGAATATGTTTGTACCATATTTATAATAACATCACAGTATATATAAGATATTTGAGTTATTATTTTAGAATGATAATAACAAAGAAAGAAGAAGTGGAAGAAGAAATGAATTTGAAAAAGGGTGGTGAAAACATTACCTTTTCTTTGGGTTCTTCCTTGTGATTTGATCAAAAGGGCTCCGTAGGTTGGCTTTATGATCAAACTAAGGCCTCTAAGATGTAGTGAGAAATGTTGAGAGAGTATTTGGGCAGAGTTTGTCCGAACCAAAAGGCTTTGAAGGTGTGAAGTAATGAGAAGGGGGAGTGCCCTTTTATAATAGGGGTGAGGGGAACCTTTGGAAAATCTAAAAATATTAATTTATAATAAATTCATATTCGGTTTCTAATGGATCCAAAGTTGATTATTCAAAGGTTAATGTGAATATAGGTCGAAAAACATTCAACCAATAGAATTTAGACAGGTTTGGGTTACAATATTAACCTTATCGTTTAGTTTTAACACTTAGTTCATTAGTTTGACATTTACCATGTCACTTTGTATTTTTATATTATATAGTTAATAAACATACAATATACATCCAAGCGACCCCAAGTGGTCCATTAATGATACACCTATCATTATATAAGTCTCTTGGCCGAACCGAATATTTTTAGGAATTTAATATCAATTAATAATATAATATTTGTTTTAAAAACTCTTTTATGTCAATTTTGACACTATTCAATAGTTGATTTTTGTGAAACTCATAACAGAATTATTACATCGATAATAGTTTATTAAATCAATCCTAACATGTAATAGTATCCTATAAAATTAGTTTAATTTATTAAAAGTCTCAAATTATATTTATTTTGGTATTTATAATATCAATTAATTTAATTTTTCACTGTTATGGTAATTACTGCATCATCATTGTGTCATAAATAAATTACATTATTTAAAGTCTAAAAATTATAAATAAAATATAATTATGTAGGAAATAGTTTTAGCTTTCTAAGGAATATTTATAGTATAAATTCTAACATATATAACCCTATATAAAAATTGTTTTTCTAAATGATATATGCTTGTGTCATTTTTGTATTCATTTTAACTTAATTAAAATAAAGTGTCCCTATCACTTACAAGTGGCACCATGGGGTCCCAAATTCGACCCGAATATTCCCATGGTCGAAGATTTATCAACCAATAAGGTTGGGACACGTTTTAGTAAATTTTGTATTATTATAATATTATTCTTTAACCCTTATTTACCGGATTGACCCTTATCCATGGTAAATAAAATATTTACCGCAGTAATTATTCAAAATGTCTAAAGATAAAAGTTACATATTCACACAATTTGAACATCCTGATTCCCAATATGGAATCCATTTTTCTAAATTCAAAACACAGAAGTGGCAAAAATTAATTTAAAATTAATTTCGGCTGTCAAAACAAAAAGCGTGTTTTTAAGAAATAGTAACTATCAAAAGATTGATATTTGTTTATGTTCGGTTTAATTGTGAAATTATGTCCAATGACCAAAATTTTATTAAATGGTAAAAATATATTCCAAATGTACTTTAAAACCACTCAAATTCATAATTTATCAATATAAATTATTTCGATTAAAAAAATTGTTTTTAATTAAAATTTAGTAATTTTCACTATTCATCAAAATATTAAAGTTATCCGAAAATTTCCAAAATTTCACCCTAGGCTAAATTCGATATTACGAATCCAAAAATGAAGTCCATTTTGAAATATAAAATATATATAATTTCAAAAAGTAGGTATTACAATTCATAACAGCTAGTTTGATTGGTTGTGGTGTGTGTTAGAACTCGAAGTTGCGTACAACACACGCTACTATATTATTAAAAGGAAAGCATACCGTGGAAGCTTGGGATGTTTCATTTTAAATTTTTGATGTCCACATTTAGTCAAAAAGTTTAAAATATTGTATTTAAAAAGGGTTCACTATTAAAAGTTGGTAAAAGTGCAATACTGAAAATGAATTTGTTCTTACATTATGTCTAAGAAACTCATAATATGGATTCTAAAATTATAAGGATTATATAATGTTTAAAATTTAGTTAATAATATTCATAACCTCTTTTTAACGGCTTCTTTGATAAGTCATGGTGATTTTGAACTCGGTGTTGCGTGTAGTGCAAGTTATTGAATTATTTTGAAGAAATAACACACTATGAAATCTTGGGGTGTTACACTTAATATATTAACAAAATTTAAAAAAATATGGATAAATTTAGGATTGAATTGTTACATATATCACATGGAATAAATCAACCGAAGAAAATGTGTCAAGAATTAAGATATGTCTATTACGAGAAATAAAATTCCATATAATTTATTATTTGAATCAATATTATATTTCATACCATATTATTATATTTTCATATTGATTCTTCATAAATAATAGTCATAAAATATCAAACAGACTAAGGAAAATTAAATAATGTACTGGTGTGTCATGTTCCAAAATTTAATGATGACAACACATTTGGGGGTGTGTGCATTCTTTTCATAAAATTAATGATATTAAATTATAATGTATTGAAAATAAAAATTAATAACATCAGATACTTTTTAGAGTATACATAATATATATTATCCCACATATACTCTGAACAGACCAACTGGGTGTTTGACACCCATTAAGGTATATCACTTTGTAAGGAGAGAAAAAATTTATTACATGTACCTTTTTTAAGGGATGTATGAAACCTAGTATCCTACTATGATAAGGGTTTGACACAAAACCTCATCACTTATAAGTGAAACCCATAACTCACCTTTTAAAGGATAATTCCTAGGATCTTATATTTTATTGGTTAAGCTTGTGCCATGAATCTCAAAGGAATATCCTAATGAAAAAATTTATTTTATAGGTTATGTTGAGTTTGGGACTCATATAGTGATCATTTATAATCATATATAGTTTTCAATCTATGTGGAATCTAAGACTCTTAAGACATGTCCCTACAAAATTCTACAATTTTTAATGGTATCATAACCCCAAGCAATATACTATATGTAAGAAATTAATATTATAGATTGTGAAATATAATGACGGATTAAAATGATAAAACTAATTTTGGAATATTGATATAGGTTTTAGATTATAAAACAAGTAATGTGGGATGCATATTTAATATTGATGATATATCTAATGTAAATATTAAAATTTTCATCATAGTAGTGTAAAATCATGAATATTATACTTTATAGAACCTTAATATATCGATTTGTATAGATTACAACATATATATAACATATAATAAGAATCCTACCCACTACCAGGCTTTGATATCTTCAAATACAATAAGAAGTGAAGGTGATACAATAAATTTTAAATGTTATTGAACCTCACGAATAAATGAAACAATAATATTATCATAAAAAAGAAAATAATGAACTTTATATTATTTAAAAATGAATAATGAGAATATGAGTAATAATAATATAGTAATAAATAAATTATACAAATTCTCTCCGATGAATCCCCTGAAATAAATTGTGTGATATCATTTATAAAAAACAAAATTATTATTTTACCATTATATTTTCTTTTGTTCCCATGGAAGATTCATGTGTGTTCCCAGTGAACTAATTCAGACTTGTAAATTAATCAATTTGAAAAACTCAACATAGTTGAACAAAAAACTTCTTTATTAGCAATATTATAGTAAAAATCATACAATGGAAAAAATCAATGGTCTTTTGAATACATCCCACAATGATATGTGTGGTAAAATTTTCTAATTCCAATCATTATAAGTTTGAAATTGTTATGTTTCTAGGAATGAAGTGTGAGTTTTTATCCCACATGATGATAAAATAATTGTGCTTGAAACACATTCGGGTTAATTTCCTTATTATATAAATAATTAATAAAATTTAATGGAATATTTTAAACGATGAAAATAATAATCATAATCAAATATAAAATACAAATATATATGAATATGTTAAACAAAACAAAATTATACCTTTCATTAAAGGAATGTGTTGAGAATATGTGTCATTTTCCCTGTATTGCGTAGATTTCCTTCCAAAAAAATATACCCTATTTTTGAACAATGTATGTCTGATTATATTGTTTTTTGTATTTCTAATATGCATATGTGTGAGTCAAACACATTATAGGTGTTGTTTTTCATTTTTGTATATGTTAATTTCTCAATGTAAGTGTAATCATGCTTCAATTTATTATAGGTTTCATTTAATTCATAGTCATATTCGTATTCTTCATAGGTATGAAGATAGTCTAGTATAGTTATGACACTACCAAAGAGTATAAATTGTTTAATACCAAGATATATTTCACAACATATCGAATAATAATGATAAAATTATAAAATAATAATAGAAATATTAAAATGAATCAATAATAAATTTATATAATAAAACTATAAGAAATTATAATTTTCCAATAATTAAAATTTTAATATTTGATTCAAAACAAAACTCATAGTGAGAGATAAATAATAAAAAATATTAAAACCAATATTGAAAAAATTTATGAGAAATTTAAATTATCTAAAAATTAAAACAGCAATGATTGATTCAAAACCCAACTAATAAAGAGTTGTATCTTTCTCCACAATCTATTCATAATATAGGTAAGAAAATAAAAACCACTAATGAAAATTTATACCCATGTTAGATAAAGAAACATCTTCATCTAGTAATTATCAAAACATATATAATTTGGTGATGTAGATAAAGATACCCTCAATGTGATCCAATTTTTTTAATTACAAAACCAATAATTGATTAAAAAAACAATACCTTATCATCGAAGTAATAATAATATATTTTTTTAGAAGATTATATAATTTTCTTAAAAACCAAAAATATCCCCTTTCACACAAGAAAGAAACTAACAATTCCAAGGGTCTGTTGAAAATAGAATTATATTCCTCTTAATTTAAATACTATAACTACTCATTCTTGGGTTGTATAAACTCCAAAACCTATAAAAATATAAATGAATATATGTATTAAAATAAAAAAAATTCCTTCATTAAACATGCCTAAAAATGGATGAAATTATAAAATGTTAAAGGGGTAACTCCATAAAATAATACATTAAAAAAATATATTACTTTTATGGTCGCCCAAAAATTTAACAATGAAATATAAAATTTTTAAAAACAAAATTTAAATTCATAATAATTTTGGTATTTCAAATTTATAATATAAAGACACATATTTATGGCCATTTAAAACATATTTTTTACAATCAACAAACACATTTTCATTTTTCCGATAATATAAAAATACTATAAACCACACTAGTACAATTTAATCTATCGATTATAAGAATATAAAATATATATGCATTTAAAAATTTAAATTAGTTTCAAAAATCTAAAAACTACATGTTAATTTAAAAATTTTAGAAATATTGTTTTTATATTCCTAAAAAATACGATACATTAATTTTTATTCATAATGTTTTATCCAATATCTATTTTAAAATAGAAAATATATTAATCCAGTAAAAATTATATTTCAATTTTATTAAAATAATTGTTTTCTATTTTAATTTAAGAATGCAAAATAGATTCTTAGTTATTTTACTTAATAAATCTAAACATAATGTATCCAATAGAAGATAATAAATTTAAAAATAAAATCTATATATGTTCAAAATTTATGAAAAAATGAAGATAAAACTTGTTAAAAATATTATAAAACACTAAACTATTTCATAAAAATTTATCTCCACCTAATTCCATGTAATACATATTACATTTAAGTTTTATTAAGTGAAAAAAATCATTTTTCATTAAATGATATAAAATTTAGATATATATATCATACAAAATCAAAATATAAAACATATTTGTAAAATTATTTAATTGAAATATATATAGATATAATTTTGAAAAGTATATTTATATTTTCGAATATATCATATATTAAATCATTTCGTGAAGGTTTTTTGAATTGGCATATGTAAAACAATTATATGTAAAATCAATATAATTATGATATATATATATATACATTTTTAAATAAATATACTAATTCTTCATATTAATTTTAATATTATTATTAATAATCAAACTGGTTACTACTAAACTTAAATATTTGTTGGTATAAAATTTTGAGGACTACTCAAGAATAAATTGTTTGAACCAAAAAGGAACAACAAAACATATTAAAAAATATTAAAAAATATTAAATGTATTTAATAAATTACCAAATATTATTTTCATACTATAAAACTAGTAATTAAAATATGAATAACTTTCTTACTGACCATATGTGGAGATTGAGCTAATTAAAGGGTGTGACAATGTACAAATGACTGAATAATAAAAAAACATATTTTTTCTGTAAAAGTAAATCCACATCATCTGAAAAAATGGAAAATTTATTTTATAATAAATTTAAATAAATACATTTAAGAAACCAAGAATTAGATGTAATACACTTTTATCCATGAAATGATATTTATAAAATAATTTCATTTTATGTTAAGAGATCTAATTATACCTTAATAGAAAATCACATGCATAATGACCAGAATATCCACACATGAATTAATTAACTGATTAATATCCAATAGATTTTTCATTCAACATTTTATTCCTCAACATTGAGGTAATATAAAAATTTTAATAATATATATTTTTTTATCCATATATTTCAGGATATTTTTTTATTTCACAAAATTAACATGTGAATCATTTTTACAATAAATAGGAATTTTCCATCAGATTTATTCATCTCAATATTAATCAAATAAACTTTTAATACTTTCGTTATATTTTATAAAAGCGTTATAAATCATAAAAAAATTATATCATTTATAAAATAACTTTTATTTCTCCGTCTGTGATTTTCGTTTTTAAAATTTTTACTTTCTATTGTCTCAGTATTTTAGTGATTTTGATAATTATTTAAATTTATTTTCAGACTGCACACTTTGAAGGCACCTGATTCTGTGGCCTACTATGCCTGAAATGTATTTCTAAATGATATTTAATGTATGTTCAGTAAACATGTTAGCAAGATTTTTTTACTTTTTCACCGATGCTCAGATAGGAAATCTGATAGCACCGTTGAACACGAAACACCGGGATTTTCCTTTACAGTATATAACATTGACAGGAAAAGGTTAAATAGAAAATTAAATTTTTTGTAATTTTCAGAAAAATTATAAAATAACATTAAAAAGTAATTTTATTTTTCTTTTCACCATTGAGCAGAGGACATTAGAACTACAGTGCGATGACCAAGTGACAATGATGCACAATTAATGAATGCCTTTAATGGATCGGTATGAAAGTGTAATGACGCAACTTCACAGCATAACAGAAACGCTACACCATGTTTCTTTTTACTAAACGAATGTTTCGGATAGTGTAGAATTAAACTATGAGGATTCTATTATGAACCTCCAAATAACATCCTCTCCAATGATGAATGACCATCATTGATGAACGTCAAACATCTTCGACACACCACAGAGAACAGAGTGGGATGTGACTGACGACATCGAAATCTGGAAACCTTGAGGACGTAACATTGTATAAAATAATGTCAAAGAGGTAGGGGTTTAATTTGTGAAAGTTCTTCCCCATATTTATTCTAGAGACAACGAACATAGATTAACCCACAAACAAGTTGATCTAAAAATCATGCATTTGTATGGGAGGGTGGCTTTTCTTTTCGGAGTTATTATCCAGTAATAGGTTATCTCTAGTTTGATTAATCCACAATCGGCAGGCCTCCCCATGATTATAAACATATAATATGATGGCGGTGGCCCAACACGAACAAGGCTTGAGCCCCTCGTGATGTGCGCTCTTTGTGAATGTATTAATTTTTTGAATCGATAGCATTGCAGGTATGATACCTTCATAGTGAAGAGGACACTCCCTAGAGGACATAGACATATGAGGTGCAATGAAAGGACCACAAGTGCACGACTGATGGTTCAATGAAGAATCTATTTGTGGCAGCGAGTGTCATGTGTCTAACGGAAGGACAACCGACTGCCGACTGTGCTGGTGGCTGGGTAGAGCGGTGTGCTCGTCAGCGCATCATAGCAGAAACAGAGTGAAGTGACACCCGCTAAGTAATGCGTTGATGGATGACCCATGTTCGGGCCATCTGGGTGGTAGGCGACTTGCGGTACCTCAATCTTGGAAAGAGGGTCTGGCACGTCTGTGGGGCTTCTGATGCCAGATGTGGTAGCCGACCGTGTCCCTACTAGACAGGGAACCACTGGCCGCCCATGTAGATGGGATTTGGAATGGCCGATCGCACCCCTAGCCAGTGGGCTGGACCCCCATGGTTGGCCATACATGCGCCAATAGGCCAGTCCAATTCCATTGTGCTGGGTGGAATGTGACCGGGTGGCCGGGTGACCCGACATCTTGGTCCACCGTCCAAATCAGACCGAGGCAAGGGAGTCCCATTGAGACTTTACCACTAGCCCAGACGGACCAAATTGACCAAGACCCAAACCAGGTTAGGTCGAGTTGGTTGAATGAAATAAGGGTAAGTGGGACCCCCGGGCTGGGTTGGTCGGGTTGGACTACCAGGGTCAGACCGGGCCCCGACACAACAATCCCTTGTTTAATAAAACATGTGTATCTCTCAAACAGGGCATCTTTTTTATGCCCCATCAGTGGAATTGGGACCATTGCAACAAGTTAGTCCTTTTGAGATACTCTATGTTAGTTTTGGGGAAGTTGTTGCTTGGATGAGTTAGATTGGAATTGAATCCAACCTGAGTATTTTGAAAAAATGACCATATCTTACAGATTGGGCATCTGTTCGATGCGCTGTATGTTGCGTTGGGACCCTTATGATGAAAAGGTCTTTTGGGGTTACTCTAGGTGGGACTTAATAGTGGTTGAGGTATGACTATTGGATTTATAATCAGATCCTCTCGGAATCAAGAGTTCTAAGTGTGGGAATCTAGTGGCTGGTTGTGACATAATGAATGAATATCGTTCTTTTATGGGTCAGCACATAAAGATCCAGTATGGGTCAGCACATAGGGATCTTATGTGGGTCAGCACCGAGAAAACCTATGTGGGTCATCACATAGAGAGCCTCAGTGGTTCAACACCTTAGTACCATGTGTGGATCAACAACCGAGCCACTCAACAAAATATGATGATATTTCTCTACAAAAAATCATCTTTACATCTATACTTAGGTAATACATTATGTGAAATAACTCTTTTACTTTGTGTTATGTGTTTCTGATATTTCATGGTGTTATTGCCTCTATGGTATTTTCCTTTGTGGTGTTTTACTTTATGGATTACTGAGAGACATTCGGGGGTCTTAGGGTCCCTACTGAGTAATATTATACTCACCACTTCACGGGATTTAGTGGAACTTGTTGTGTTTTGTTCAAATGATGGAAAACATTGACTAGGAATTCAAGGATCAAGAACTAGACATTACATGTAGGTGGGTCGATATATGTTTTATGTTGTATTGAAATCTGATAGAGAGTTATACCTACCCTTCAGGTAGGATCCTTGGAGGACTACCTCCAGAGATTTTACTTTTTTATGTACTTTTCATTCTATTTTCCTTTTATTCTGGCCCATTTACTTTTAGTTTACACACTTTACTCTAAATAGTGATACATTGTGGTGGTTGTACAACTTTCTTTCCATTGTGGATGCTTTGTGAGGAATGTCATGTCTGTGTGTGTACCAGTTTAATGTAAATGCATTAACTTTTACTGATTTGTCTTTCTGGTGCAGGTCACAAGCCCCTGACCTACAGATGGGGGTCTTGGGGTAGTCACTGCATAGGCCTCGGGGGGATGGGTTGTGAAAAAGTGGTATTAGAGGGTGGTCAGTTCTATAAGAAGAACTAGTGAGTCTATGTTTTCAATGGGGGAAATAGTGTCATGTGTCTTGAGTTTGGTTTTTATTCCAAGGAGTCTATTGTTGGAGAAGAAGCTAACATATCCAAACACCAGGACCATGAATTATGTTTTTCTAATTGGTACACAAAAAAACTAGTTTATTGTGTTTTAGAAATTTCATTCTAATAATCAATTTTGATCAAGCTCACCATGTATATCTTATTGACTGTGGTGCATCTATTTTATATAGGATGCCTCGGCAAAGACAACCATCCAGGATTCCAGTGAGAGATCATGAAGATGATACAACGAGCGATGAGGCTTCAGTGTAGGGACAACTTATATTGATATGAACTTAGTGTGGTTTAAATGGGACAACAACACTTTGATAGTAGTATTTTCTACAATCCCTACTAGTGGATAGTGCACGTCAACTGAAGGCGCAGCCTAAGTTCCAAAGATAGAGGTCTTTGAGGATTCGAGGTGAGATATATCCTCATGTAGTTGAGAAATGGATGGAAGTATTTTCATGGGTTGTTTACTTGGTGGAGGGACCAACAGACCAGATGGATTTCCTAGCTACTAACACTTTCCAGGGCAGGAAAGAGAGATTTTAGAGACCCGAAGCTTGACGTACATGAACATTACATTACTTTTCCAGAATACATAGTAAATAACAAAAATACACAAACAAGGACCGTAATAGTTTAGTGTCTTTGGAAACTCGGAATATAATCTTCTAATCGTGATGAAAGATCTTCAACATCTCCTATAAAGATCTTCCCTCTCTTTTTACCTAAAACCATTCTTTATATCCTGGGGAAAAGAAAACATAAAAGGGGTGAGCACAAATTCCTAGTAAGGGTAAACATAGAGAACATAAAACAATCCATAAACATTTGAATACAAAAACTTGAACATAAAACCTAAACATCAAAATCTTGAGCAAAGACACGAAACTTGGAAGTACGTAAGGCAAATATCATAAGGGAACATAAAACAAGATAAAATATAATGGGAATAAAACATGTAATTGTGGCAACCATTCAGCACACGTCATGATTTCCATAGTAGCCAAGGCATTGCTTCCAAGACCATCTTAGTGGACAAAGTCCCTTTCTGAATCGAGTTCACACCTCATTTCAGTCCTGTAACACTGAACCAGATTAACTTACCATTCTATCCATGTCTATCTCATGAGATATAAATCTTTACCCAATGCATTGGAGGGATATATAGGTCCCACCCATCTTATAATGAAATCATTCTTACTTGTGCCACAAAAAATACATCATTTTTAATAACCTAATGAATAAAATGGGTTTCATAAACATCATCCCATCATCACATAATACATATTAAAGAAATGGATATCATTTCATAATAAGAAAAGTGAAACCATGTAAATCATAGAGACATTACACTTGAAACATACACATATGAAACAATTTCATCTTAGATGGAAAATAATTTTGATAAAACAGTTGAAATGAATTCTTGAGGAAAAAAATCCTTTCTTCTTCAAAATCAATTTCTTTTCACAAAAAGTCATTCAATTTTAAAAGAGATAGATTTTATTGAAAATATTAATTAAATCTTTTGGAGGAAGGTTCATGAAAATAAGGCTTTATAAAACCATAAAAATCTGTTCACGCCGTATAAGTTAAAAATAACATTCTCATCGTACATTCGCCGGAAAAGTCAAAAAAGTACCACGTAGGGTAAACAAAAGAAAAATTCCTTCCATACCATCAGGTAAAATTAAAAATGGGTATAAATGGACTCTAAACATACATGAAAACTCTTTTATAAAACATGGACATGGATGACAACAATAACCCCAGTAAATACTTACGAATAAGCAATCTCGGATAAAAATGAGATTTGCAAAATTATCCCTTACCTTAGGTCCGATTTGATTCATAAGTGTCTGAACCTCATGTATAATGATTTATATAATGTTATTGAATTATTCCAGAATCATATTTATTTTTATGATATCATATATGGTTCACTTATGACTTTATTTTACCCGTTCTTTTGTAAATTCCATGTTAAAGAGCATTTTGTGTAAAATCATTTCATTTGTCGTCCGTGTTTTGACTTGTAATTATTCATATGATTACTTAGATCATGATTAATTAATTCTAGAATATATAACATGATTTATATATAAATTATATTCAGAATATACATATATATAATAGATTGGTAAATGGAAAGAAATACACCGTTCGTGGAGACGGTAGGCCGTACGTACGCATGAACGTTGTTTTAGTTTCCTTATAGAGTTGAATGGAATTAAGTAGATGACATACATATATATACATATAAATCCAGTATAATTATTATGTCATATATTTCATGATTACTTATTATATATACTTTATAATCATTCATGAATGGTTAATGTGGAGAATGAATCTCATCGCGTCATGAAGACGGTAGTCTGTACGTACGAACGAGTGATGATATCGTTCTCATGATCGTGGAATTGTATTGGAGTGTATGTATACTATTTTAGAATCAATATAACTTTAAAATAATCATATATTGTTATTATTTACACCATTATACCCATTCAAGTATGGTGTTGGTGAAAAATAGATTACACCACGGCGTGGAGATGGTATTTCGTAAGTACGCACGCGCGGTGATTTCGTTTTCCGTAGGATGGATAGATGGTGAAATAGGTATGTTTCATACTTATAATAACATATCAGTGTATGAGTGATACAGATGTTTCTACTTCAAAATGAAACAACCTGAGAAGAAGAAGTGGAAGATGAAATAATGTTGAAAGAATCAGTAACGAACATTACCTCTTCTTTGAAGCGCCTCTTTGAGTCCTCCTCTTAGGGAACTAAAATTGGTCTTTGAAGAAGACCAGGACCTCTATGATGCTTCTAGGGAAGTGGATAAGGGAATTTGGCAGGTTTTTTCCGAGCATGAAGGCTCAAAGTGGTGTGAGGAAGAGAGGGAGGAGGTTCCCTTTATAAGGGAGGAGAGGGGCACCTTTGGAATAACTAGAAATATTATTTTATTATAAACACAAATTCGGTTTTAAATAGCTAAAAATTAATTTATTTAGAATCTAAGATGGGGATGGGTCGCAATCCTCTCATCCTATAGATTTTAGACAAGTTTAGGTTCGTATTGTAACCTTATCATTTAGATTTAACATTAAGTTAAATAATTTTACTTTTATCGTGTCTTCTTGTGTTCTTATACCATAAGGCTAATAAACTTACTATAAGAAGCCAAACGAACCCCAAGTTGTTTATTATTAATATATATAACCTTATCTAAGTAATTTTTCCGAACCATATATTTTTAGGAATAAAATAACAATTAATAATATAATATTATTTTTAAAAACTATTTTATGTCAATTTTGACACAATTTAATAATTGATTTTTGTGAAAATTATAACAGAATGATTAGATCGAAAACAGTTAATAAAAGTAATACTAACATGTCATATTAACCTAGAAAATTATTGGAATTCATAAAATGTCTCAAATTACATTTATTTTGGTATTTGTAACATCAATTATGTCAATATTTCTTTAATAAGATAATTACTGCATCATCATTGTGTCGTAAATAAAATAAATTATTTAATGCCTAAAAATTACAAATAAAATACCATTATGTATGAAATCTATTTAGATTTCTAATGAATTTTTATAGTAGAATTTATCTTATGTATAACCCTATATGAAAAATGATATACTTAATAAACATTGATTTTAACTATTTTAATCCTTCTTTAAATAAATTAATAATAAATGTCCTAATCTAATCCAAGTGGTCCTAAATGGTCATATTTTCTTCCTATGGTTGTTTTTTGTCGAATTAAACTTATCCAATAGAATTAGTACATGTTTTAGGATAATAATAATATCATTTTTACCCTTAATTACCCTATTTACATTTAACCGTGGTAAAAAAGTAAAAAGTTAATATTCACCAAAAATTATTTTCATCTCATTGAACCACATTTTACTTACTGAAATCAACCATGTCATTCTAATTTTTGAAATTGCACTCACATAAGCGGTAAAATTATGTTTTATGAAAAATTCATTTTTTTAACTACCACTTAGTGGTTTCACTATTCATCAAAAAATGAATGTTTCCAGAAAAATGCCAAAAATTATGCCTAAGCTATATTTGATATTATGAAATTAAAAATGATGTCTATTTTACAAAATTCAAAACTTATTAGTTGCATTACTTAATTTAAAAATTAATTCCCGTCGTCAAAACAAATAGCGTGTTCTTAAGAGATAATAACTATCAAAAGATTGACTCTTGTTTATGTCTGGTTTAAATGTGAAATTACATCTAATGGCCAAAATTGTATTAAATTGTAAAAATATATTCTAAATATACTTTTAAACCACTCAAATTAATAATATATCCCTATTAATTATTTTGATTAAAAACGTTGTTTTTAATTAAAATTTAGTAATTTTCACTATTCATCAGAAAATGAAAGTTATCCGAAAAGTACCAAAATTTTACCCTAAGCTAATTTCGATATTCCGAATCCAAAAATGAAGTCCAGTTTGAAAAATAAAATTTACAAAATTTCAAAAAGTGGTTATTAATATATATAACGGCCAGTTTTAATAATATTTTAATAGCATATGGTTGTTTAGTGAAACTCATTATTGCGTACTACACACGCTATCGAGGAATGTTGAGATTGCGTGTAATGAAAGGCAATTCAAGGATGCATGTTGTGCAAGATCCTTTTGGTGTAGCGTAAAACACAATACATTAATAAAATTATAATGAATATTTTTCATAAAATCTCGGGGTGTTACATTTTACCCCCCTTAAAATGAATTTCACCCTCGAAATTCATCGGGGTTATAAAGGGTTTACTACTCGAAAGTTTCTTTAATAGAAACTCACATCGTAAAAAGGAATACCAAAACCAATCTGTAAAAACAAAACTATGAAACATGACGGTTACCCAAATAAACAAATCATTGGGTTTCCGCATAGGTGAAAATACGGATATGGAAGAGAAATCTAACCATCATGTTCTGATGGAGAGTGGTAGAGAACATGGCTATGGAAAATCCAACAATCACAAAGCCATAAATTTGTGACGATCTAAGGTACCATCTGATTCATCAGATATAAGAGCACTAGGACAACATTTTTGGTTTTCAAGATCATTTCCTTAAAGTTGATGAAATTGGAATTATAAGAAATACTTTCGTGATTTTGGTATAGTCTCACTGTTGGTCATTCTTTGGACAATTTTCACATCATATCTTAAAGAAATAAAGTTGAATTTGTTATTCGTGAATTGTTAATAGAATATGTGATAGAATTATGGGTCATTCCATCTGTTTCAAACAAAAGTTTAGCAAAAGTTATCAAATATACATAAGTCCATCTATGGTGAGGTTAATCATATATGATTCCAAAAATGAACTTATACATCATTTATCATACCACATAATAAAATAAAACTAGTTTCTACTAACCAGGGACATCTTGTAGGCCAGTGGTAGGTGATAAAGGCCAGTCGCACTTCTGTTGTGGGTTTAATTACCACAGCCTTGTCTGTTGCGATGGGTTGCCGCTCGTCCTACAGGTTGTCCTTTTTCTAAAACTACATTACTATAACATCACATAAATAATATCAAAAAAAGGTTATATCCTTAATCAATACTAACTTATGTCCAACATAATCCATTCCAATCTTTAGGCTTATCTAAAATACTTTGGTCCAAGATCATAGTGTAAAGAAAATGATTACTTGAAATTTCATCAACCAAGCTTGTGAATACCATCATTTATCCCACATATATCTTGTTGGTCACATTCCAGTCATGTGAATACCTTAATCATGTATTCTCTTGAAAAATGAAAACCCATTAAACCTTAGCGAAGACATGAATTCTGTCAAAAGATAACTCTTTCCACATACCAAAATCCAAAAAATTCTATATACTCAAACCATGATATAACCTTATCCTTATATCAGTCATGAGCTCATGAATACTATCAAACATTTAATTTTCTCCTTATCCCTTCATTATGCGCATATCATCTATATTCCAAAAATATCTTAATAACCTTTGATGGATACTGGTACCATTAATCATACACTTTCAAAACTCAAGGAAAGACAACAGTGTAACAATCCGTAGATATCTATTTATTCCATAGTACCAGGAGATTACTTATACAACATTACACATGATAAACATGTAATCATTCCACTACCTTCTTAAACCATTGACCAAGATTCAACAATTCTTTCATCTCACATATCATTTGTAGTCTCTTCGTCATCATCAACATAAATACTACCCATACGGCCGTACTGATTCTCTTCATGAGACTTTCCCTTAGGGCATTGGTTTGCATAATTCCCATACATTCCACATTTAAAACATTTAACCATTGTTGATGTCGTAGCAATACCATTATCCTCATCCATGGTGTTAAATGAACCTTTTCCTTTGCACTTACTGGGTTTGTGTTTTTCTTTTCCACACCAAAAGCATCTCCCAATTCCCTTGAAACAATCTCCTCGTTTCCTCTTCCCACATGATTTACATGATGGAAATTGAACTTTCTTTCCTCTATGATCATTATGAAACTCCATCTTTCTCTTATTATCTGAGTCGGGAAACTTACCAAAGTTGAGATTATTGATCATATTATGATATTTCTAATTAGGCATAATAACGATGTTTGGACTTTCAAATCCCGTTTCATTTGGATTCTCATGAAGAATATCATTCCATTGTCCGTCATATCCTCCATTATCATGAATCTTCCTGTTTCAAGCCATTTTCTAAAATCCAAAAAGAATAGTGTGAGAGGAAAAAATCATGCTAGGGAAAACAAAATAGTAAAGGGGGAGAACCCTCAATATCTAAATCTTAGGTTAAATTCTAATATCGTTACTGTAGTTCTAGGACTATATCATATAAGTATACTTATCCTTAGAGACATCCCTAGACATACCTTAGAAATATCTGTATGGATCTCACTAATGTTTTTGCATCCTAGTTTCCAAAGGTTGACTAAACCATTCCTCTGATACCAAATGTAGAGACCCTAAACTTGATGTACATGAACATTATATTACTTTTTCGGAATACTTAGTACATAACAAAAACACACACACAAGGACCCTAATAGTTTAGTGTCTTTGGAAACTCGGAATATAATCTTCTAATCGTGGTGAAAGATATTCAACATCTCCCATAAAGATCTTCCCTCTTTTTTTACCTAAAACCTTTCCTTATATCCTGGGGAAAATAAAACATAAAAGGGGTTATCTCAAATGCCCTGTAAGAGTAAACATAGAGAACATAAAACAATCCATAAACATTTGAATGCCAAAACGTGAACATAAAACCTAAACATCAAAATCTTGAGCAAAGACATGAAACTTGGAAGTACATAAGGCATATATCATAAGGGAACATAAAACAAGACAAAATATAGTGGGAATAAAACATCTAATTGTGGAAACCATTTAGCACAAGTCATGATTTCCATAGTAGCCAAGGCATTGCTGCCAAGACCATCTTAGTGGACAAAGTCCCTTTCTAAATCGAGTTCACACCTCGTTTTAGTCCTGTAACACTGAACTAGATTTACTTACTGTTCCATCCATGTATATCTCATGAGATATAAATCTTTACCCAATGCATTGGAGGGAGATATAGGTCCCACCCATCTCATAATGAAATCATTCTTACTTGTTCCACAAAGCATACATCATTCATAATAACCTAACGAATAAAATGGGTTTCATAAACATCAGCCCATCATCACATAATCCATATAAAAAAATGGATATCATTTCATAATAAGAAAAGTGAAACCTGGTAAATAATAGATACATTACACTTGAAACATACACATATGAAATAATTTCATCTTAGATGGAAAATGGTTTTAATTGAACACTTGAAATGAATTCTTGAGGAAAATATCCTTTCTTCTTCAAAATCAATTCTTTTCACAAAAAGTCATGAAATTTTAAAAGAGAGAGATTTTATTGAAAATAGTCATGAAATATTTTGGAGGAAGCTTCATGAAAATAAGTCTTTATAAAACCGTAA
The DNA here is from genome assembly GCA_963277665.1 of Viscum album. Classification (NCBI taxonomy): domain Eukaryota; kingdom Viridiplantae; phylum Streptophyta; class Magnoliopsida; order Santalales; family Viscaceae; genus Viscum; species Viscum album. Next base: position 475,179,545 of record OY728139.1, on the reverse strand, counting down.
AAATTTGTTCACGCTGTATAAGATAAAAATAACATTCTCCTCGTACTTTCACCGGAAAAGTCAAAAAAGTACCGCGTAGGGTAAACAAAAGAAACATTCCTTCCATACCATCAGGTAAAATTAAAAATGGGTATAAAAGGAGTTTAAACATACATTAAAACTCTTTTATAAAACATGGACATGTATGATAACAATAATCCGAGTAAATACTTACGAATAAGCAATCTCGGATAAAAATGAGATTTGCAAATTTATCCCTTACCTTAGGTCGGATTTTCTTCGTAAGTGTCTGAACCTCCTGTATAATGATTTAAATAATGTTATTGACTTATTCCAGAATCATACCTATTTTTATGATATCATATATGGTTCACTTATGACATTATTTTACCTGTTCTTTTGTAAATTCGATGTTAAAGAGCGTTTTGGGTGAAATCATTTCATTTGTCGTTCGTGTTTTGACTTGTAATTATTCATATGATTACTTAGATCATGATTAATTAATTGCAGAATATAAAACATGATTTATATATAAATTATATTCAGAATATACATATATATAATAGATCAGTAAATGGAAAGAAATACACCGTTCATTGAAATGGTAGGTCGTACGTATGCATGAACACTGTTTTCGTTTCCTTATTGAGTTGAATGGAATTAAGTAGATGACATACATATATATACATATAAATCCAGTATCATTATTATTTCATATATTTCATGATTACTTATTATATATACTTTATAATCATTCATGAATGGTTAATGTGGAGAATGGATCTCATCGCGTCGTGGAGACGGTAGTCCGTACGTACGCACAAGTGATAATATCGTTCTCATGATCGTGGAATTGTATTGGAGTGTATGTATACAATTTCAGAATCAATGTCACTTTACAATAATCATATATAGTTATTATTTACACCATTATACCCATCCACGTAAGGTGGTGGTGGAAAATAGATTACACCACTGCGTGGAGATGGTATTCCGTATGTACACACGCGCGGTGATTTCGTTTTCCGTAGGATGGATAGATTGTGAAATAGGTGTGATTAATACTTATAAAAACATATCAGTATATAAGTGATACTGATTTTTTTACTTCATAATGAAACAACCTAAGAAGAATAAGTGGAAGAAGAAATAAAGTTGAAAGAATCGGTAACGGACATTACCTCTTCTTTGAAGCGCCTCTTTGAGTCCTCCACTTAGGTAACTAAAATTGGTCTTTGAATAAGACCAGGACCTCTTGGATGTTGCTAGGGAAGAGTATAATAGAATTTTTCAGGGTTTGGCCGAGCTTGAAGGCTCAACGTGGTGTGAGGAAGAGAGGGGGAAGGTGCCCTTTTATAAGGGAGGAGAGGGGCACCTTTGTAATAACTAGAAATATTATTTTATTATAAAGCCAAATTCGGTTTAAAATAGCTCCAAATTGATTTATTTAGAAGATAAGGTGGGGATGGGTCGAAATCCTCTCATCCTATAGAATTTATAAAAGTTTAGGTTTCTATTGTAACCTTATCATTTAGATTTATCATTAAGTTAAATAATTTTACTTTTATCGTGTCTTCTTGTGTTCTTATACTATAAGGTTAATAAACTTACTAGAAGAAGCCAAACAAACCCCAAGTTGTTTATTATTAATATATATAACTGTATCTAAGTAATTTGGCCGAACCATTTATTTTTAGGAATAAAATATCAATTAATAATATAATATTTGTTTTAAAAACTATTTTTTGTCAATTTTGACACTATTTAGTAATTGATTTTTTTGAAAATCATAACAGAATGATTAGTTCGAAAAAAGTTAATTAAAGCAATACTAACAATTCATATTAACCAATAAAATTAGTGTAATCCATAAAAAGACTCAAATTACATTTATTTTGGTATTTATAACATCAATTATGTCAATATTTCATTAATAAGATAATTACTGCATCATCATTGTGTCAAAAATAAATTAAATTATTTAATGTCTAAAAATTAAAAATAAAATACCATTATGTATGAAGTCTATTTATCATTCTAATGAATTTTTATAGTCGAATTTATCTTATATATAACCCTATATTAAAAATGATATACTTATTAAACATTGATTTTAACTATTTTAACCCTTCTTTAAATAAATTAATAATAAATGTCCTAATCTAATCCAAGTGGGACTAAATGGTCATATTTTATTCCTAAGATTTTTTTTGGTTGAATTACACTAATCCAATAGAATTAGTACATGTGTTAGGGTAATAATAATATCATTTTTACCCTCAATTACCCTATTCACTTTTAACCATGGGGGAAAAAGTAAAAAGTTACTATTCACCAAAAATTATTTTCATCTCATTGAACAACATTTTACTTACTGACATCAATCGTGTCTTTAGGATTTTTGAAATTCCACTCACAGAAGCGGTAAAATTAAGTTTTTTTAAAAATTCATTTTTTTATCTACCACTTAGTGGTTTCACTATTCATCAAAAAATGAAAGTTTCCAGAAAAATACCAAAAATTAGGCCTAAGCTATATTTGATATTATGAACTAAAAAATGATGTCTATTTTCCCAAATTCAAAACTTATCAGTTGCATTACTTAATTTGAATATTAATTCCCATCGTCAAAACAAATAGCGTGTTCTTAAGAGATAATAACTATCAAAAGATTTATACTTATTTATGTCTGGTTTAAATGTGAAATTACATCCAAAGACCAACATTGTATTAAATTGTAAAAATATATTCTAAATATACTTTAAATCCACTCAAATTAATAATTTATCAATATTAATTATTTCGATTTAAAAGGATGTTTTTAATTAAAATTTAGTAATTTTCACTATTCATTAGAAAATGAAAGTTATCCGAAAAGTACCAAAATTTCACCATAAGATAATTTCGATATTCCGAATCCAAAAAATGAAGTCCATTTTGAAAAATAAAATTACAAAATTTCAAAAAGTGGTTATTACTATTCATAACGACTAGTTTTAATAATATTTTAATAGCATATTGTTGGTTAGTGAAACTCGTTATTGAGTACTACACACGCTATCGAGGAAGGTTGCGATTATGTGTAGTGCAAGGCAAGTCAAGGATGCATGTTGTGCAAGATCCTTTTGGTGTAGCATACAACACAAGACATTAATGAAATTAAAAATAAAATTTTTCATAAAATTTCAGGGTGTTACAAAGATGGTGGATCATGATGCTTCAGACACATGAGGAGGCGATCCTTGTCTGTACGGACATCAAGATCCTCTTCAGGGTAGAGAACATAACAAAAACACTATGATCAGTGCATATTCTGGAGTTACTACACCAAAAATAGGGTATCCTTATTTTGTCCTAGTACTCAATGAGGTTTTCCCACCTATCCCGCTGCTCCAATGACTAGGTATGAGAACCCTTCATCATGGACCAAACCATTGAGTAGGAGATCCAATGGGAGATTAGAGCGTTGATGATTTATCTCAGCATCCCAATGCATGATGGAGTGATTGAGTGAGATCTACTGGTGTGGATACTCCTATCCAAGAAGGAACTAACATTGAGAGCCACCACTGGACGACAGGTGTCCGAGTCATCTGCTTCAGGCAGTAGACATATGACTTGGAGGCCCAAACAAGGTAGAATATTTAGAGGATTACCCCATGATTTAGGGTCGTATGTGTATAGGTCACAATGTATAGGATTTCATTTGATGGATAGTGTTTGTTACTATTGTGTTCGATAGGGTCATGTGGCTTGTGACTATCTAGCTCCCTACATGGATGACCAACAAGCAGTCAAGGGACTGTCAAAACAGCGACAGAGGATCGAGTGAGGATATCAGTAGGGAAGTGGATGTGGCAGGAGAGAAGGCCGAGTAGAAGGCGGTGGATGATGGTTCAAGGTACCACCACCACCACCCCCATGAGGTCCACCATGAGCTCTGGGAGAAGGTGGATAGGGGTGGGTCTTTATTTAGGTGATTGAGGCCTACGACCACGGCGCAACATAGATGATTAGAGGTATGACTCATGTCTAATCCATCATAGATGTAGTTCATATAGAAATAGGTTTAAATCACTCCATGATTTCCATGAACATCTTATGAGTCTTAGTGATACTGATGGATTCCTACGCTCGATCTTTTTTATTAGAGTCTTCTATGGGAGTGGATTTTATGATTACACACTAGTGTCTGTAGTTTGTGATTACTCTAGGAGGTGAGAGCTTCAATTGGGATCTCCATGTAGCAGTGTTGAGGCCTTATGAAATCATATTGGGTATGAACATATTATCCAATGTATGTGATTAGATCGACAGTTTTAGGCACAAAGTGCAGTTTGTTTGTGAGATGGGACCCGGTTTTTCTTCATCGGCAATAAGTGAATCTTTTCAACACATGATGTATTTTCTTGGAAGATGGTGCAGCTGATCACTCACTCGTTGGATAGCCTCAACCTCATTATGCTGGAAAAGGTGAGTTTTATCTTTCCTATAGTTATAGAAGAGTATAAGGATATATTTTCAGAAGATATCCAAGGACTACCACCTCACAGAAAGGTAGAATTCTGCACTGACTTGTACTGAGGGATGAAACCGATATCTACACCACTATATCAGATGGCTCTAGTGGAGCATTGTGAGTTGAAGGTACAACTAGAGGAATGTAGAGGAAGGGGTTTGTAAGGCCCAATGTTTCTTATTTGGAATCCCTGGTGTTGTTTTTCATGAAGGCAGATAGGATTATGAGTGTCTGTGTGGGCTTCTGAAACCTAAACCAGGAGACTGTGATGAAAAAGTATCTGCTTCCAGGGATTGATGACATCGTGGTGAACTTAGTGTCAGAAGAGTAACACAATACACACCTACAAATATTCCTAGACACACTCTGAGAGCACCATCATTTTGGTAAGCTCTAGAAGTTCCAATTCTGAATGTTGTAGGTCCACTTCCTCGAAAAACACATCTTAGAGGCTATAGTTTTTGTAGATCTGGAAAATATAGAGGCAATGATTTTTTGTGAGCCACCTATGCGTGTGAATGAGGTGCAGAGTTCCCTATGGTTGGTTGGGTTCTACCAGAGGTTGATACATGGATTTTACAATGTATCATCACCCTTTTCATATTTGATAAAGAAGGGACAACCCAGAGTGTGGATGGTGAGGGGCCAATAGAGTTTCCAGTAGATGAGGTGGAGACTGACTACATCTCCCATCGTTAGACAAAAAGAAGAGGGAATTAGGGATGTAGTCTATTGTGATTAATCACGAACAAGACTGTGTTGTGTCCGGATGCAGGGGTGAGCAGTGATGGCCTACAGATCACAGTAGTTGAGGCATAATGAGAAGATCAATGCATCCCATGGCATGGAGATTGTAGTAGTGGTATTTCCTTGAATATATGGAAGCACTACTTGATGGTTGAATGGTATACCATCTACTCCAACCACAATAGTCTTAGGTATATCTACACATTGAAGGACCTAAAATTGTGACAATAATATCAGATGGAGTTCATCCAGGACTCTAACTCTGACATTGTCTATACTCTTGTAAAATGGAATGTGGTGGTAGAGGCACTTAGTAGGAGGTCTCGATTGCAGCAACTGAATTAGGCAATAGATCAGCTTGTCGCGTTTTAGATATCCTTCATGGATAGTGATAGAGTACCTTATATCTAGTCTATGACTCTCACTCTCCAACTATTACAGCGAGTTAGGGAGGTAAATCATGAAGATGTTGACTATGAGGCCTGATGTTACCAGATATCCTCAAGACCTTCTCTTGATGGATTTTTGATAGGTGGGGAGAACATCATCCTTTCCATAGGACACACCTTGATACTAGTGATGTTTTGGGAGGAGTTTATGGGGGAGTTACATACTTACTCTTTGGTGGTACATCTTGGTGTGTAAAAGATATACTAGGACCTCTAACATCTGTACTAGTGTCCAGGGATGATGAATGTGATGGTATAGTTCTAGTCTCAATTCCTCATTTGTCAGCATGTGAAGGTCAAGCATTAGGCCCTGGAAGGATTCACATAGCCACTTGTGGTACCATTGTGGAAGTGGGATGGTACCTCCATGGACATCACGATAGGGTAACCATGCATGTCCATGGGCCACGATTCTATCTGGGTGATCGTTGACCGAATGGCCATGTCGACTCACTTCCCACCCATCTAGAAGTCGGGATCAGTAGACGGATTATGATGCTTCTACATCCATGATATAGTGTGGATTAACGGGGTTCCATCGATGATTGTATTGTACCGTGATGCATGCTTTAAATCCCAGTTGTGGAAGGGGATTTCGGGACTCAGCTACACTTGATCAAAACATTTCACCCCCAGATGGATGGTTTGTTAGAGAAAATCATACAGACCATGGAGGACATGCCTCGTTCTTATCTCCAATATTTTGGTCATAGTTGGGAGGAATACAATCAACATGGGTAGTTTTCATACAAAAATATCTATCCCTCAACCATTGGCATTGAACTATTTAAATCCTTGTATGAGCTGCCTTGCAGATCACCCCTATTGTGGAGAGTCCCAGGGGAGATGGAACTAATGGGTTTGGAGTTGGTACGGGATACCACCGAGAAGGTGTAGATCATCGATTATCAGATGAGGACTGTACAAAGTATGCATAAGCCTTATGACGATATAAGATAGAGACCCTTGGAGTTTGAGGGGGGAAAATCATGTTTCCCTTCGGGTCTCACCACGACTAGGATTACTGAGTTTGGTCGGGGAACCAAGCTATCTCTGAGGAACAACGACCATTTTCAGATACTATGAATAATTGGTGAGGTGGTGTACCAAATAGCTCTACCCCATAGATGCACCTATTGCACAATGTTTTTCACATGTCACAGCTAAGAAGGTATGTTCATGATCCATTTACCATCATCTACTAGGGAGAGAAATACATTGATGATGGGTCAATGTTTGTGGAGTTCCCAATGGAGATTGAGGGTCGATAGGAGCAGGTCATTCATAGATGATTGATTCCTCTTATGTGCATTCGGTGGTAGCACGAGAGCCTCTAGGAGAGCACATGGGAGTGTGAGGCTTAGATTTGGTCTTAGTACCTCCACATGATTGATTAGACCTTGTTTTGTATTTCAAGGACATAAAGCCCTGTGGTGGGGAGAATGTAATGTCTCAAAATTTCAGTGTAATATTTTTTTAATTATATGAAATTATATCAAGAACCCACGCTTTGAAGACACCTGATTCCGAGCCCCAGTGAGCCAGGTATGGATTTTGAACTTTTTTATGGTACATACAGAAAATGTGTGACTGATTTTTCTACATTTTTAATTGATTCTCGCATCAAAAATCAAAGGGCACCTTTGAAATCGAAATGTTGGGATTCAACAGGAACGTACATAACATTGAATTACAAGGGTTGGATAGAATTGATAATTTTTAGAATTTAGGGAAAAATAATAATAAAATGTTGAAAATTTATTTTACTTTCCATTCACACCATTGAGAGGTTGTTGGGGATGCTACGGTGGACTGATGAGGTGAAGACGAGACAAGATAAAAGAATCCTCATAATGGCCCATTATGCAAGCGTAACGACGCAACGATGCGACGTAACAGAAATTTTTGGACGTCTTTATTTTGGTTAAATGAACTTGTTGGACAGTAGAGAATTAAAATTTGAGGATTCTCTAATGAACCACTGATGAACATATTCTCTAATGTTGAATGAAAAATCCCGATGAATGTCAAACATCTTTGATGCACCTCAATGAATGGAGTCGGATGTGATGAACGATGTCAATGTCTTGAAAACTCGTGGATGTAATACTGGCACAACAAATGTCAAAGTGGTAGGGGTTTAATTTGTGAAAATTATTCCCCATTCTTATTCTAGAAATGAAAAAAATGGATCAATGCATGGTCATGTTAATCCACAAAATTGAGTGTTTATGATGGAGGGTGACCTTCGTATTGGGAGTTATTATTTGTATTTAGTATAAATCTAGTTTGATTGAGCCATAATCCCAAAGACTCCCATTGATTGAAAATAGATAACCCGGAGGGTGAGGGCTGACAAGAACAACACTCAAGCCCCTCTGCATGTTCTCTCTTTGTGAATGGCTTTTTGGAATACAAAAAAGGTGGGTTTTAGACCTTCACGGTGAAGGAGGAGCAATGAATGGACCACTGAAGAACCTCCGGGGGTCCGCCGAAGAATATGCCTGGGGCGGTGATGGAGGAAGCACGTAGCGGGGTAATAGACCGTCGGCCATGGAGGAGACTAGGCGGAATGTCGCACTCGTCATCATGCAGTGCCGACAATGGGGAGAAGCAACAATAGACTAGCACATTATTGATGGATTACCCGCATCCGGGACCTCTCGGTGGGTGGTGAGCTATGGTCCCTCAACTACGGTAGGAGGGCCCTGCGCGCCCATGGGACAGCTGAGGCTGGATCTTGCAGCTTCTTGTGTCCTTGTTGGATAGCACACCACCAGCCACCCATGCAGTTGGGATCCGGGATGGCAGGTTGTGCCCCCAGCAAGCGGGCCATACCTACGGCCCTGCGGGCCAGTCCCACACCAAAAAAGTTAGACCAATGACCCTAATGGTTCAGACCCGCACCCCTAACGGGCTGGACCAGTGCTGGTGGGCCAGACCCACGCCTTTTGGGCCATATTGGATGAGACCGGGTTGTCGTGGGACCTAGCAAGGTGGACCCCCGGCCAAACCCGGATGGGTCCATCAAGGCCCATTGGGCCTGGCCCACTCTCTAGGCCATACTAGTCAGACCCAATCCCAAATTGGGTTAGGTTGATTTGGTCCAATTAGACTATGTTATGTGGGACCCCATGCCGGGTTGGTCGGGTCGGTCCACCCGGGACGGACTGGACCCCGACACAACCAACCCAAGCTTACTAAAACCCATATATCTCTCAAACCGGGTGTCCATTTGACATGGTGTCAGTGGAATTGGGACCCTTGAAATGAGGTGGTCCTTTTGAGATACTCTACATTTGTTTTGGAGGAAGTTGGTGTACGTCCATATCTTAATTTACAAGATTCCGTTCAACGTGTCGTCTGTTGTATTGGGACCCTTACGAAGAGGCAACCCTTTGGGTTTACTATATGTGGGACATTGTTGTGGTTGAGGTATGACTGATGGATTGTGAAGAATAACCTTCTAGAATCATTATTGCTAAGTGCTAGAATCTAGTTGATAGTTGTGACGTCAAGAATTAAAATAGATCCTATGTAGGTCAGCACCTAGGGATCATGTGTGGGTCAGTATCTAGGGATCATATGTGGGTCAGTACCTAGAGATCTTATCTGGGTCATAAACTAGTGATCCTGTGTGGGTCAACACCTAGAAAACCTATGTGGTTCATCACCTAGAGAGCCTGAGGGGTTCAGCACCTAGAGGCCCTATGTGGATCACTAGTAGAGAGCCTCTCAATAGAATAATACGATCTATCTCTATGACTAATCATCTTTACTTCTGTACTTATGTTATACCTGGTGTAACATGAGAATTTTAATTTGTGCTAAGTGTTTGAGATATTTATTAGTGGTATTACCTATGTGGTATTTTCCTTTTTTTGTTTTTCTTTATGGATTAATGAGAGACCTTTCAGGGTCTCGGGGTCCCTATTGAGTATTGTTGTACTCGCCCCTGAACGGGATTCGCCCACACCTATTGTGTCTTGGGTAGATGATATACAGCTTTGACTGGGTCTTTGGGGAGCCAGGATGAAATAGTGCTCGGAGGTGGTTTCATAGATTTGGTATGTTGTATTGACATCTGATAGAGAGTTGTACCTTCCCTTCATGTAGGATCATTGAAGGATGGTCTCAGGAGCTTGTAATTATTTTGTTGTACATTCCTTTCATTTGGGCTTGTATTCTATCCCCATTACTTTCAGTTTACACACATTACTCTCAGTAGTTATACATTATGGTTTATGTACTACTTTATTTTCATTCTAGTTTTCTTTGTGTGGTTTTCCCTGTCTGTATGTGTACAATTTTAAAGGCGATGCCTTCTTTTTTGGGACATCCATTCTGGTGCTAGTCACTTGACCTTGGACTATGGAATGTGGGTTGGGGGTAGTCATGGAACCGGCCCCAGTGGATGGGTCGTGAAATACAATTTTCTTCAACATTATACATATCCTCTAAAATTAAATTAAACTTACTTCCTTCATATTAATTATTTTAAAAATGAATACATTTAACACTTCCAATCTCCTCTATTCCAATTAACATACTATATTAATTATTTTTGTTATCTTATTCGATTAAATATTTTTTTTCATGATCCCAAATCTTTTTTTTTCTCGTATTTAATGAATTATGTGTCATATATCAGAAATTTGTATTTCTGAAAAAATAATGAATTTCTAAAATGTTTGTAATATTGTTCCATGTGAGTTGTTAGTCTTATGTGTAAAAAAACTATTTCATATACGATATTCTTTATTTTTCAATGTGAAAAATCTAGAGAACCTATAATTTAAATCCCTCAATGATGGATTAAACATATGTATATATAACAAACCATGTATATAGTTGAAGGGGATATATGAATAATTTAGATCAAATGTACCCACTGGTATATCTTCCTTGCCTTTGTGTCCATGCCCTTATTTCCATTAATGATCATCTATTGGAAGAAAATACCTTTCATGATATGAACAAAACATTTTGGAGAAGGAAATATCGTATGTGATACATGATGATTATCTATTATAAGGGAAGATCATCTGTGAGAAGTATAGATCGTTTTTGTGAAGCAATCAAATTATCTTTGAAATGGATGGAATGTTTATAATAAGTAAAAATATATGTCACTACATGTATATATGATTTAAAGAGAAGTATCATTACTATATTACATTTTTTATCAATATTTAATGTCACATCATGAGGTCCTAAATTAGACCATTATTTGTTTCACCTATGAGGCCACTCCACCAAGCACCAATGAGACCAAGCTTTTTTGATGTTTATTAGATAGTAAGATGTTGTTTTTTTTCTGAAATCCTGTTTGGAGATTTCAATTAAGGATTGAAATATTTTGAGATTCAATGATAATGAATAGTAATAAAAATTATTATTATTATTCTGCCGTGGTAAATTTCAGTAGAAGTGATCATAGACATTTGGATGCCTCTTATTTAAAAGCATGTAAAAACCAGAATACAATGTAACGTTTGAATCAAAATATTCTATTTTCTTCATTGGACAACCACATCTAGGTTATATAACAAAATTATTGTTTAATATCATTTCGAGGATATATATAAAGGCAATTGATAAAACAAATATGATCAGATATTGAGATGCACAAATACTGTTTTTTCACTATTTTCACACTTTTTGTTGTCATTTATATTTGATTTGTTCTTGTGATACTCGTTTATTTAAATAGAAACTCTCATTTATAGTAAATGGGATTTCTAGGATACACCTTATTTTTTTATAAATGTTATAAAATGAATATCTATAGATTATTTTTGTTGTGGCTTGGAAATCCTTGTGTATAATTGTTGTATGTACAACTTGATCCATGTTATGGAACATTTTATTTTCTATTATATTTTTTTATGGTTTACCTTCTTGAATTATGTTATGGTTTTCATATTTGAGATCCTTTTATTTTTCAAATTTTTATGTGAATTATTTTTTTAAATGGCATTGACAAACACTATATTCCATTTAGTAATATATTTTATAATAATAATCATCAACACGTATCTAAAAATTAAAATTGAAAATATTACTCTCAAAGAAAAATTTTATTTGTGATATATATAAGGGATTTTTTGTGAGAAAAATTATTTCAAACATTATATTTATTTTAAATTTTCATTATTAGTTCTTCATAATTCCATTCAGAAACTGTTTTAAAAACCAAAAAAAATATATACCGTCTATATTATTTAACATGGATATTTTTAATTTGTAGATATTTATTAATATTTTTATTAAATATAAATTATTATTAGATAATATATTCACCCCCTCTTGAACACTTTATTGGGATAAAAAAATTGAATTAGAGAATGTTTTTCTATCTATTTTTCATTTTTTATTATAATCTACTATTGATAATTATATTTCTATTTTTTTATTCAATTCCTCTCTTATTATGGATACCTAAATATAGGATAGTTGTTATTAATAGTTCTCCCTAATTTAATGGTCTGAAATATTCTACATGGAAAATAAAGATTAAAATACATCTTGGGAGCATGAGGTTTGATATTTGGAATACTATTGAGGAAAAAATCTGAGAAACTAAAAGCTCTTAGAAAGGATTGGAATGATTCTATTAAAGATACATATGATTATACCAATAAATACATGAATAATTTAAACTGTGCATTTTAGGAAGATGAATTTATTTTAATTTCATCATTTGATACTTCATATAAAATTTGAAATACTCTTGTTGTGTCTCATGAAGGAACATCCAATATTAAAGAGATGTGATTAAATACATATACTATAATATATGATATATTCAATGGGAAGAATAATTTCTCTAATTTATCCTGGGTCCAATGAAATCATAAATAGTATAAAATCATTTTAAAATACCATGGATGATAATGAAAAGGTGATGAGGATCTTAATATGTATACCTATGCATTGGAAAGTCATTATTGTCTTTATTCGAGAGTCATGCGATATTTGTATGTTACTAGAAAAGAAATTGATTGAGAAGTTTATGAAGTATGAAGAGGATGAAAATATTAATGGTGAGAATGGTGATACTGAGATTCATATTTCCTTTAAAGAAACCTAATAAATATATAAAGAGGTTATTCAGTATTCACTAGTACAAAAATATCCTTTAACACTTCCAGAATTTAGCATCGCTTGAAAAATCCAATGTGAAATTCCATTTTTTATATGAAAAAATAAAAACTAATAAAGATACCCTATATCAGTAGATTTTTTTAGCACTAATAAAAGGTATCCTATATCAGTGATTTATTTTAGCACTAATAAAAATATTTCATATGAGTGCTTTCAGAGCTCGGATAAATATTGACATTTATCATCACTTTTTTCACTAATAAAAAATAATTTTATTAGAGATTATCTATTTAATAATTATAAAAGGGATATTTATCAGTGTTTTAATTGAAAAAAATATTGAATCGTAAATGATTTATTTAAAAAAAAACCCAAACTTGTACCAAGTTATCGACATTCTAAAGCTCTCGTGGAGCTCCTCTACTGCCAGCATGACTCCACTACGATCCATCGGACGAATCAAGAATAGAATACATGGTCATTTATTTTATAAATTTCCTATATCATTTTTTGATATTTTGGGTTCTGTGTTTCCCATTTTTTCTATTATGAACCATACATCTCATCTCCTCACCACTGCCTGTGTGAATTACTTACAAAAATACAAGATTCCCCAACATAACATTTAATGTAATCTGTTTTATCTTCCCCAAAAGAGTTCATCCCCCCAAAATTACCACACTGATAATAATACTCTCTATGTTACAAGAATCACTCATGTTCCCATGGATTAAAATTAGACAACCCAACCCATTTTCTTCTATTACATCAGAGAAGAATCCTATTTCATTTGGTATCGTAATTGTTGTGAACATCTACAATATGAATTTTGCAACACAAAAAACTAAACTCATGTTTAGTCAAAATATTAATCTTTTTATAATGATACAAAAAGTGAGTGTATGAAATAGAAATATTCATATAATTGATGAGGAGGTTACCTATAATATTAGCATTCATTAAACCTTTATGATTAGAAACCCTCACCGTAGAAGAGTGTAGACTCGAGAGTAGCTTCTTTTGGGAGCAACAAGAAATGTCCTCTTGTGTTTCCAGGGGTAAAGAAAACATTTTTGATACATAATTTAGTTCTTTATGCCAATTGAAAATCCATGAAATGTTATATGGAAATTTATCCATACATACATATGTTTTACTCCTTCCCTGAGTAGCTTGATTTATTGTGAAATGTGAAACTTTAAAATTAATAACTACATACTTCACCAAGGGTATATTCTCTATGCATATGTTCTTAAATTTTAAATCCTAATTTACTTCAATAATGGATAAATAATATGAATAAAATCTTTTAGACAAACCATGTAGAAGTTTTGATCTTCTTGATTCACTTAGCATGTGACTCATCACTAACAAATTGAATGTAGAAAAAATTAACTACACTATCAAATTACTCTTTATCAAATAATCATTCTAAAATTTAAATTCCATGTGGTAAAATACTTGGGCATATATATTCCATGCCTATGGGATTTTCATAGGATATACCACAAAGAATGCATCAATCTACAAATTTTAGAAAGCTTATGTAAAAAAATTTGATCCCTCTATGGTTGACATGGAATAACATTATCCTTCTATAGCTTAGCTTTAGTTCACCCTTAATAACCAAATGTCATATATTAATCATTAAATTTTGTTCTCATAACAATGTAAGTTTCACTTGAAATAGAAATAGCAGTCAATGTGCTATTGGCCCTTAGATAATCCTTGTCCTCCCTAACCAATAATTGTTTGATCTTTGTGAGAAAGAGTAGGACCTTAGATTGAATATATGAATGTTGGTTCATCACTGGCTCGACTATATTAGGTTCAAAAGGGAGGACCAGGGATGTTGTCGAGATATTAGATGATGATCCATAACCAACATGGATGTTTTATGAAATGGAATAGTCTTCATGTCATTCAAGAAAAATATACCATATTTTACTGTAAGGGCATTACTTTTTAATGACTCATATTTGATATCAATTACTAAAAAATTAAGTCACTAATGAGATGAGTTATAGACCTTTGAAACCATTTTCTAAAGAGGGGAAAAACCAAAAATGAATTTTAATATCCTTGAGATGAACATAACAATGATCCAAACAAGAAACTACATAAAGAACAAATAAAATAGATTGTCTCACCTTTCCCACCAATGTTGCATTGTTTTTTATTTCCTTTGTTAGAGGAACTACAAATTTTATAGATTGAATCAATTTTTTTGGAGAAAACCCCTTCTCGTTGTTGAAAATGAGAATAGTGGAGTAAGCTTATCTGTTTGTTATGTCTTAAAATGTCACCACAAACTCATGGGATCGGTAAAACCTTTTGGGTACTAATTGTATTTTGTGTTTTATCAACAACACATACACCGTATAAATCAGGATGTGGTGGTCTTTGAAATATAGTTCTACCAAAAAACGGTTGACTGACTAATGAAGATCATTCCTCAATGAATTCAATGCCTCTGTCCTAATAGAAAAAATTTCTTTCTTTATCTTTTGAATATAGTCTATTGGTTAGAATTATTTATCAACACCACTCAGTCACAATGCCTCCATTTCCACCAATTCCATCTAGATCAATACTACACAAAACTAGAGGAAGTGTCTATAGAATGATATAATGAAGGAAAAAAAGATTCAAAGTACACAATTGTAGTTCATACAAGGGAATCATCTTGTTGATTTTTAATTTCAGGTGATGAGTGTATGTTAATAAAATTAATTTATTCGAATTGAGGTTTCTGTATCTGTAATTATGAATTACCTTAATATTAATCCTCAAATTTATTCATATGTATTTGAATAAAACATTGTGAAAATAGTTGGTTGATACTTTTTTATAATATTTTTTGGGATAAAATTCGTTTTTTAATAGGTTTTATTTTATTACAGAAATGGGATTTGGTATTTTAATAGCATTTATTTTAACAACAATATATTGTTTTTTGGGTATTTTTGTTGAAAAAATTATTTATTTTTAATTATGTATTGGGAATTATTTTTATATATATCGGGTGCGTTTATGGTTTTTTTGTATGTTTCTAGTGATGCAGTGTGTTATAAGAGCACACTGGAGTATTTCCTTTTATCGGTACTTTTAAAAGTGATGATAAAGAACATATTTAGTATTCCATTTAAACGTGATGATAAAATTCATTTATCAATTCTTAAAAAAGTTATAATAAAGGATTATTTTAGCAGCACTAAAAAAATACTAACATATGGGACCTTTATTAGTACTTATAAATATACTAATAAAGGTATGAATTATCAGCAGTTTTTTTAGCACCAATAAATGTACCATTTATCAGCACTATTTCAGAATTGATAAAAGTCCTAGGATTTTAATGTATCTGAAGTAGTCATCACGTTTCTAGCACTGATAATGGAAATTTCAAACAGAGTTAAAGGCATGATTTGTAGTGGTGATAAGAGAATCAATGGAAGTGCTAGTGATACAAACTATATTTGGGGGATAATCCTACTAGGTAGACGATTGAAGAATTTATATATAATTAATAATATTTTCTAAAATTTAAATTATAATGGAAAATATGATACTAAAATAAATTTGAAGACTGATGATTTATTTGGTAAGGTTACCTGTTATGATTTAAAAATAAAAGGAAACATAAAAGAAAACTATCCAAATAAAAAATTCAAACTGAATTGTGATAACAAATGGAAGGAACCAATGAAATACATAATAGAAATCTAGAGTTTATTAAGTTTTATTTCTAGTGCCTCTGACTCATGAAATGTATATGTTGAGGTGAAATATAATATCTATTTAATGTCTACTACACCTGATGTCATACATTATACATATGATTTATCAAAAAGTGAATTCCATATTGACTTTGATATGACTAATGATGATATATTTGAGTATTTCATAATTCTTCAGGATAACATAAAAATCTAAAATCTAAATACTACACAACTGTAGAAAAATACATTAATTGTTTCTGAAAATTATGATCTTCCTAATTAAAAAGAAATTAATGATGTGGTATTGAAAGAAAATAAATATTTAGAATTAGTAAATAGAAAACCTAAAAAAGGATACTAATGGTTTTACTGAAGAAACTAAAACTCTCAATATATTTTTTTGATAGAAAGGGTATGCTTAATCATAGGAATAGTTATCCTTATTAACTATGACATAAAAAATTATATAAAAAATTACTCTTATTTCTAAACTAAATATCAAACCATTAAAATGTATCATAGTGGGAATGTCTAAGTATGTTGGAATCCACTCTGGACCTAAATTTATATTTTTTATATAATTTAAATATGATATTTAATGTTTAATTATTATATTAAATACATTTTATTCTAGTGGCATTATTTACTAAGTTCTCTAGTCCTAAGAATATATGTTTACCAAAATCATCTCTTATCTAAATAGTTATAGGAAACCTAATTGAAATGATCTAGCAATGGAATATTGTATCTATACAGTAGATATTATCAAAACATGTGTGTAATGAAATCAATATTTAAGAATTAATGGAATTATATGGTAGGTAGTCACTTTTGTTTACAAATTTAAATGCATGATATTTGGCGTTGGATAAATGAATAATTTTAAAGCTGTTGTTATTTTAAAATATTTATTTTTTATTGTATAAAGTATAATATCCAGAGAATTTCTCAAATTGTTTATGATGGTTTTCATATTAAATTTTAAAATAATTCATTTAATATTTATTATTATAAATATAATTTAATTTTTTCTATATTAAAAAATTAAAATGTTTATGTTATTGATTTAAATTCTTTATTTTGAAAAAAAAATTGATTAAATGACTCTTATTAAGAATCATTGATATAGAATATGAAACATGTCCATTATAACATATAATAATATATGAAACATGTTATAAAATGATTATTCATTGATATATAGTATATTTAATTCTCAAATATTAAAGTATTTAATCTTTTTCAAAAAGATAATATACAAAAAATGTCAATCCAAAGAATGAGGTTTCTTCCACTCAACCCCCAATGTTATCTCACATGATTTTACATGGTCCATCTAGAGTTTCTAGTTAAAAAAGAAATATTTATTCATATGTTATTTCTTATGATTATTCAATATTCAGTGGGTATACTTCCTGGATCACAAAATTGGCACCTTATTTTTCTTCAAAATAGTTAAAATATATTGAGAACATTTGTTGACTTACCATAAAAAATTTAAGAAATGATAATGGTGGTGAATTTAATAATGATATTTTTGATTACTTATACTCAAAACACAACTATAGTCATAACTTGTCTTCTCATAGAACTCCTCAACAAAATGGAGTGGTTGAAATTAGAAATAAAACCCTAAAGAAATTTGTTGAAATGTTCTTCCCAAAAATTTTCTACTTTTTTTATAAATCTATGAAAACACCTTGTTATGTAATTAATAGAGTCATTATGAGACAACTTTTTAATAATGATATATATGATTTTTTGTTTGGAATAAAACCTATGGGAATTACTTTAGTGATTTCTGGATTTAGAGTACTTATTATTAGTTTAATATAAAATCTTGAGAAAAATTACCTAGGTGTGATGATAGATTTTTTATTAGTTATTAAACATCCATTATATAATATATATTGTTTAATAAAATAACATAATATGGTGAATATTCGTTTCATGTAACATTTTATGAAATAGATCCATATAAACCCAAAGTATCATTAGAAAATTGGGAGGATGATATGACAAATTTTAAAATCGAATATTTATTCAAAACAAATAATGAAACCATTTATTTATCTAAAAAATCACCAAGTGCATGTCTTACATACTATTATAAAAATTTATAAGACTTTCATTTACCATGTTATTAAATTCCAAGAACCATTATTACTCTTAAATATCACCATATATATGATTTTTTAGGCAATCTGGAAAAGGGATTCATTCTATAAAATCACTATGAACTAGTATTGAGTACCAATCCTTATTATTTTACTATAATCCTAAAAACATCATTGAAGTTTTTGTGAAGATATTATGTTTATAAATTACGCTTTACTATATTATATATATTAATTCCTGAATGTCCCTATAAAATGATAAATTGATATTGATATTAATATTTTTAAAAATATTATATCACATTCTATGAAAAAATCATACTGATATATGATATCACTTCCTGATTGACCATTTTCAAAAAGTTGATATTACTCTTCAGTTCATTAGTATATTAAATTTTATTGCTGATATTACACAACACCTATGAATCTTGAAAAAAAATGTTATATCATTCATGAATTAGTAAAGATTAATCATTATTTATCCATTATTTTACTATTTTAATATTCTATGATTATTGAATACCCTACTTTAGATGCATGAATTATATTTGGAAAATATCGATAACTATTTTTATGATTTTCTTAATTGTAATTTTATACCATACTCAGTTCATACATAATTCCACATTGAACAAATTCATGGGTTTTAATATTTCATGAAACTATGATTCTATAAAGGAAGAATTTCCATGGATATTGTACTTTTTTGTAGTCATTATTGTCCACAGAATAGCATCCATGGACTTACTTAGGTGGATTGTTCTTCTGTGAACTTGATTCTTTGGACTATAGATTTCGTATATCTCTTTATGTGAATTGTAGCTTTTTTGAACATTGAATATTTTATTTGTATTATTATTATTATTTTGACTCATTTTTTTATTTATTCAACATAAAGTAATTTGAAACAACTTTATTTCAATATTATATCAGAACATTTACAAACCCGGAATCCTCGTGTCACTCTTAAAAAATCTATTACCTCTATTTTGACCAAATATTTGATTCATTCCCTTGAATCATCTATTTAAATGGTGATAATTAAATTTCTATTAGTGTTATATTCTATTTATGAATATCATCCAACAAAAAAATAAAAATCATCCGCATGAATTTTCATTATGTCTCAAAAACTGCATAATCAGACTTAACAAGTGGATCATGATAATGAAATAGACATTGAATGATTAATATCCATTAGATCAATTTTATGGAATTATATTCATGAGAAAGGGTGTACTGAGTTCTTAATATTATGTTTTAATACTTTTTAATTTTATTTTAGTGAAAATATATATTTATTTATGGTTTCGAGATGGGTTAATTGTAAGATTATATACTTATTGATGTTAATGGAATAGATTTGGATCTTTCTCAAAATAGTGTGGAATATGTATAAAGGTACCTCATGAAGGATAATATGAAGAATCTCAAAGAAATTATAAAATTTTTTCATTAAATATTAGAGATTGTAAAGGCTCTTAATGATCTTGATAGATATAAAAATATAACGAGACCAAACACTATTGGACTTGATACTGCATATAAGATTGTGATAAAGTTCGTACAATATCTTATTTATCCTAGAAAAATATAATTTTGGAAAATAATACATCAATATGTTTTCTATTATATATTTTAGAGCATGGCATACAAGTATATTGTAAGAACCAGGTTTTTTAATAAAAGACTTTAATTTTTTTTGGTGTTATTCCAGAAAGTTCCTTCAGACGGTGTGTGATTTTGTGCCCTGGTGTGGCAGAAATTATGCTTTAAGAGTGTTCGCACTAGGGATTCCAAGTAAATGAAATAAATCTTAAACGGTTTCTCCAATGGAAAAACTGAGGGCACCTTTGAGTCCAGAGCATGCCGTTTAACCTAGGAGGGGTGTAATTTTCACGGGCGTGGCCCTTCTGTGAAAAATATCCCTGGAAGCATTTTTGTAATTTTGCCGCATTGGGTATTGAGTTTTATAACTATTGAACGAGGCCTCAGATTAAAATTTGGAGATTGCTGCTGCGCTCAGGAGGTGGTTTTTACACTAGGGGGTCTTAATCTTGACCGCGTCGGTGGTTTCAGAAGCGGGTGTTTTTGGGAGGAATTCCTTTATAAATAATCTTAAATTCTATTTAAGAAGAATTTCCTCCCATCTCTCACATTTCCCCTTGGAAATTCATCTGGAGAAACCCTCTCAAGGAGAGATCTTCCTCAAGTCCTCCCCCAACATCTCCAATCAAGGAGTTCTCGGCTATAGTGAAGGAAGATCGATGACAAAGCATCGAGCAACACCCAAAGAGGTAAGATCTTTTGGTGTTCATTTTAAATCTCTGCACCTACATTGAGCCTAAATTGTAACGTCGAATTACTACTGTTTTATCGAGATAATCACATGGTTGTGTAGTACATGTTATGAGATTTCTGATGCATGTTGATAAATGTTAAAATTCCCTAATCTAATTCTATATGATTTACCTTGTAAAGACAGTTTACATTGAAGTCTCTTGGTGTAAACTTAAGGTGGAATCCAGAAGAATTGGTAACATTTATCAACATGCATTTTTGTTTTATTTGTTCTTCCACCCATATAATTATTATAAAAACATGATGACATAAAAAATAATAATATTATAAATAATAAGATATTTATATTTTATGTTAATGAACTAAAATATTATCCACATCCATCAAATCGGTTATGAAATAATCATTTCTGTGTGTTGAAGACTAACACTTCCCAAACTGATGTCCTTCTTTTTTCAATAACCAACACTCATGGTTTTATATAATAATGAATATAAGATATATATATGATATTATTAAAAAACATATATCTATGAATTCATAATATAATTTATACCTTTTTTATATCCATTCAATAGGGGATAGAATAATGTCCCTCTTGTGTACAACGAACTACCACCTCAAAAAGTGACGTGATTCATTCTCCACTAATGCTTTACATAGAAGATAATAAGGACAAACATATTTTATATAAATTATATAATTATTATATTGAATAAATATTTATACACCAGTATAGTTAATATATCATTTTATTTAATAGATTTTTACTCACTAAAAGATGATAACATAACTCATGTGTGTGTAGACTGATGCCTTCACAAACTGATGAGAATCCTTATATTCATCAGCACACCCCAAGGATGATATATATATATGTATATGTATATAATATGATATTTAACATATTATTATCATTTTAATGATAATATATTACATATATCCTTTCTATAATTATCATTGAAATATGGAAATGTTACTTCGGTGCTCGTACGACCTACTGTCTCCATAATTTAAAATTATTCATTTCAAAAAACCATAATTCATAATTTGTGTTAAATTTTTATTTTTGTATAAATAAGAAAATGAATTAACTATTATTATTCTTGATATTATGTATCCATGATTAGTTTAAGTGGATTTAAAATAAAAAATAAACACGTATATGAAAAACAATGCTCTTATGACCCGAAACTTTTCATTAACATAGATTTATTAATACATTGGTAATAAAAGAAAATAAGTAAATAAAATATGGTATGATATATATAATTATTGTTATTAATTATGTATCTATTAAATTTATATTTATTAAGTTTTTATTATGTGTGAAGGAATTCAAGACTAATCGAAAGATATTTATGTCCCACTTATATTTTATGTGAGACAAATATCTTATACATTACATGGTTCATTTATTTATTATATATAATGAAAATGAAATTATATTACGATTATTATAAATATACTTAAATATCTATTCGGGTATCTCTCTTTCATGGGATGTACTATTCAATATTTACTATGTCAGTACAAGATTTCTTTCTCAATATTAATTCATTGAGACATATAATTAAGTTATTAACCTATCATTTTGTAAGAGTAGAATATAAAATCCCTTAAAAATTTAAATCCACATATTTATATATCAACATGATTTTTTATGTTTCATTTATTGATAATAATTCATGGTCTTTATATTTCAATGTTTCCAAAGTGGTAATGATTTTATTGTATAATCAAATCATTTATCATGGTTGTTTTTTATTATGTCTCTGTTGATAAAATATTATAACCTATCTCTCAATAAACACTTTAATTTTATTATTATCTAATGGTGTAATGAGAATATATTTTTTCCAATTATTTTACTCATTCTACATACAAAACAGTTCAAACTAATGTATTTATGAAAATTGACTTTATTTCACTTATCTATTAAAAAATCTCTTTTTTTCAAACCATGTTTTCTAGAAATGGATTCATTTTAAAAAAAATATTATTTAAAATAATTTGTCAATGAAATTTTTACCCATGTCATAGATTTTTTAAAATGATTTAAAGTAAATATTTTTGTTGTTTAATGAAAACAATTTGTATTTTTCCAAAAATATGAAAGGAATATTTTTTTACGATATAAACAAAATTTCCATCATCATGAACCTAACATTGATTGAAGCTTCCATAGTAAGTTTTAATGTTTTTTTTTTCAATGAAAATGATCTCAATTTTTTTTAAAAAAAGATCACTTTTCAAAGTGGAATAAATATTTTCTTCAAGAAATGTATTAAATAATTTTTAAAATATCCCTTTATATATTTTTAGTGTGATTCTCAACGAAAATGATTCCTATAATTTTTTATTTTTTAAAAATTCATTTTATAGGAAATGTTAGTTCCATTTCAAAATATTTTATTTATTATTTCAAAATCCTTCTCATTCTAGAAAGATATCGTTTGAGGTTACATATTCATTTATAGGTATATGATCAAAGGAAACTTTCTTATTGTTTATCAAAATCGATTATATTAATAATGAAGTGACGTTTTTGAAACCAATTTCTCATTCATATGTTAGACCATCATTGAAATTTAATGAAAACCATTTCATTTCCTTGGCTAGATATAAAGAATGTATTATGGTCTTATAGAACACATAAATATGAGTTTCATTAAATTATGTCTTCGACCTTTATCTCAATTCAATAAATTAAATAAATATAGATATATCATGAGTTAATATATTATATGTGAACCTGATTACATGCTCACTATGTTACGCGCGAACCTCCTTACATGTTTATAATGTTATTTGTAGAGCTGGATACTAGTTGATAAGTTTAATATAGGGACTGATTTGATGTCCTTAAATTAAATTGTGATCTTATCTCTACTTATACATGTTCACAATGTTATAATCTCATATGTATGCCACAAATGATTTCTTAGGGCCTTTTTATTTTGTCATGCATCATGCTCTTTGGTATCCTTATGATTCATGTCATCTGAACTGTAAATAATTATTTTATCAATGAATATTATGATATTTTATATTTAGGGTATGTTTTTTAAATGTTATTATATTGTTATCATAACCTTATTCGCATGTTATGCTTTTTTATTTCCTTTTTACCCTTACTAGGCATCTAAGTTTACCCTTTGTAATGTGTCATTTTCCGACGTTATAAAGAATTTTATTATATATGATATTCATAGAAGGGGTTTTATTTATAAAGAAAATAGTGAGAGATTATATAGAACACATATGGACTGGTGTTTATATTTACATGTTTCCAAATGCACTAAATTAATACAGTCGTTAAGAATTTGTTTTTTTTAATTTAATGAATATTCATAATACTTGATGTAATATATATGCATGATAAGTCTAGGTCACTAAACTTATTGATCCATTTATTTTTACTATTCTTGCACCAATACATTACGAAAATCCCACCCAACATCCAATTAGATTTTGTGTCAATGGAATACTAACCTAGAGGTCTTAATGATTAATACAATGGAGGTTTCCCAATGTAGTGATATAACTCTTAACACACTATTTTTATTTTTATTTATTATTTTACTTATATCAAATAATATTTGATCATACAGATATAATAACATCAATATCCACCATAAAATGAAATTTTATTATGTTTATGTTGAAACCCTTTTTTGTTGTATTTTCCATATATTAGAATATGAAATCATCGCTCATGTGTTCATAAGGACGACCATCTCCACCAAGTGATGTTTTTTATTTTATATTACCACCTCATATGGTTGGATATTTAAATTTATTAAACAAATATATATGATATGAATTAAATAATTATAGTTATTTGATGAAAATATATTACCTATATTGTATTCATTCCAATCATTGATAACTAATAACATCACTCGTACGTTTGTGCAGACTAACTCCTATATGAAGCAATGTAATTTCTATATTGTACCACCACATATGTGTTGTAAAATGATGAAAATAATGAATATTTTTGACATGAGAAAATATAGTAAGATTCTTAAAATTAAAATAATATGTACCTTATTTTTTCAACCTAGTAGAAATATAAAAATGTCACTCATGTGTACGTGCAGACTACTGCCTCCATGAAACGATGGCTCTCAATACCCATTAAAAACATACATGAATTAATAAAATACTATTTTGAATGTTTAGAAATAAAAATTATTTGTTTTCAGTATTATGTAGATTTAGGAACATTGATCACTTTTACCATGGTCAGAGCACTGAATTTATTCTAAGATTATAAACTGAACAACCCAAAAACCTCTTATGTGAACGTAACCAATATTATAACTAAAGGAAACATGGTAATAATATAAATAAAAGGAATGATAAGAAATTAATGAAAGTGATATTTTTTATAAATAAATATTAAAAATAATATCAATTCATTACTCTAGAGTTAGATAAATTTCATTGTGAGTTGATACCAAATGTCAATGATTTTTTCATTAAAATATTATTATAAATGAGATAAACTATTTTCCTTCATATTAGTTTTCTTTTAATGGATTCAATAATGAATTTACTTATTGCTAAAATATTGGTTCTTATTTATATTTTAAATATGTTTTAGAGAATTTTTCAACTACACATGATTTTTTACAAAGGTATTGAAATGTATTTTTTAAAAATATTTATGTATGTGTTATTTTTGACATTATAAAAAAGTATAAAGAGATTTTTTTGAATATATATGGATTGAATAAAATTTTCCACAATTGTATCCATTATTATATATCAAGATTACTATATATGTTTTTTATTTTTTCCATTGTTCTTAGAAAATTTATATAAATGTAGGGTGTGCTTGATATAGTTTTAATGATGGTTTAGCCCAATATATAACTTGAATGAATTTGGTAGGTGGTATAATTTAATTGTGATATGATTTTTATAATATATATTATAATTATCCATTTAGGTGTTTAAATTATAAGATCTTTTTTAAGGGTGAATGAAATGATAATGTACTATGGTGCCTGGATAATATTCTTACATTTGGGTTTAATCGAAATCTAGTGAGTTCAAAAGGTTATAAAATATTTTTTGTTTTTATTGAATATTTTGATATTTCATTAAATATGAAAGGATTTCCTTTCAAGTATTTTTATTCTTTATTTTTCACATTTTCCATGAAACCCTCAAGATTATGATTAATCTTTTATCCGTATGTTGATCGGATGTTTCCTCTTTGTAATGTATGGGTTCAATATATAACATTTTTTCATAACTCTCTAACACATTAAAAATAAATGATGTTGTGAATGTAATATAGTGAATCCTTTTTATTAAACTCAAAATTATTATTTTGTTATGTAATGGTAAATTATAATTGGTATTGGAGAATAGGTTTTGTTTATTTTATAGGATATGATGATGATAAAAACACCTAAATGATATTATAATTTATCCTTTTATAATTACGAGTCAAATTTTTTTGATTTCAATGCTTCGTGATTAATCTATGTTAGCGTATAATGGTTTTACCTAAATGAAAAAATTGTAGCTAAGGTATAACAACCTTAAGAGGATGATATACATTTGAACTGAAAATATGGAATTATTAAAATTATAAAATAACATTTTTTTGATGTGTTAACATAGTTTAATTAGGATATTATTTGAGGCACCTATTCATTGGAGTGACTAGATTCCCTCCAGTATAGATTGCTAATTGTTGAGCATGTGTAACATCGCAGGTAAAAAATTAATAAGACATTTTCATATTTATTAATATTTTTGAATTAAATATTAATAAATTTTACTTTAAAGGGGTTGCTAAGTTTGATAGCATACCCAATATGCAACAATAGGTTTCTTTGAAATATTACGTTGCACACTAATACTATAATATTATTATTTTAAATGGTAGTTAACTCCAAGAAGTTGTATTGGCAGGAATAAAAAACTAACTACAATATGATTATACATGTTTCTCAAAAGTATTTACATTTATCCAATGAATTTTAGATGCTTAAAATGTAAATGAATCTAATTTTAAGCTTAATTTACATTAAAAGGTCGATTCACCACCTTTTAATGGATAACCCTCTTTAAATCTAGTTTTATTCACTTTAATACATTCTATTTGACCAAATAAAATCTTTTTATAGAATGGGGACATAAAATTTACTTTGTTTAGATTTTTGGAAATTTTACGATAATGTTCATTTTTATTGAATATTGAAAAATATTGTATTGTAATTCAAAACTGTGTTTTAATATAATTTATTTATATAGTTAGATCATATTTCTATATGTTTTTAAAGTGTAATTAGTATATATTTTTACCATTTAATCCAATTTTGTTTATTTGAATCAATTTCACTTTGAAATTGGACAAAACAAGTTTCAATCTTTTGATAGTTATTGTTTCTTAAAAACAAGCTATTTGTTTTGATAATGGAAATTAATTTCAAATAAATTAATGAAACTTATAATTTTATAATTTTCTATAACATACATAATTTATTAATTCTCAATATCAAATATATCTTAGGATGAATTTTTTTTGTTTTTCTGAAATACTTCAATTTTTGATGAATAGTGAAACCACATAGTAGTTGTAAAAAACTGACTTTTTCATGTAAATGAAATTTTACCACTTCCATGATTTGAATTTCAAAAATCTGACATACATGGTTTTTATTAGTATGTAAAATGTGGTTCAATAAATGAGAATAATTTTTTTGGTGAATAGCAACTTTGGACATTTATTTACCGCGGTTAAAGGTAAATAGGGTAATTCAAGATTAAAAAAATATTATAATAATTCCAAATTACCTTAGAACATTTCCATATATTATTGGATGAATAATTGTCGAAAATGGGAAACTGTGGTTGGATTTTTGGACCCCATGGAGCCACTAATGAATGATAATGACACTTTATTTTAATTACATAATGTAAAGACAAAAATGATATAAACAAATATCTCTTTGAAAATTAATTCATCTATAGTGTAATGTATGTTATAATTTAGATTATAAATATTAATTGGAAATATAAGAATATTTACTACATCATGGTATTTTTTTATAATTTTTAGACATCAAAAAATAATTATTTATTGAAAAATAATGAGTTAGTGTTTACCTCATAAATAATGATTTAAATAAGTATGATGATAAATATTAAAATAACATCCAAAACCTATCCAAATCTTATTGGATTAATTTATTTCGACCATGAGTCATATATCTTCTACCATAATGAGTTTAGACCTTTGGAAACTGAATATCATTATATAATAAATTAATATTATCACACTTTCCAAAATTCCCCCTCCTCCCACTTATAAAAATCCCTCTCTTCAAAAAAAATTCATCAAACCTCTCAGAAATTTTGGCTCATCCAACCTCTTCCCAATTAATCTCTATACATCCATCTCCTCCTCATAGAGGCCTTACATTAGGCAAAAGGCACATCAAGAAAACCTTTTGGTTCATACCAAAGGGAGTTACCAAAATTAAAGGTAACATTTTCTCTTAACTTTTTTTCAATTATTTTACTTCTCCAACATCTAAAATCATTTTATTCCTTTATTTTATTACAAAACCAGTATCCTCAATATAATAGTATGTTATTATGATAAGTATTCTAACTACACTTATACACACCTTAATCTAATGGGTGAATAACATATTGTTTCTGTGGATGGATAATTAACGCCTCACGAAACGATTATTATTTAATTATCTCCCACCGCATATCATGGAGGCCATTAAGATGAAACTATATTTATATATGATATATTTTATGATTTTTTTCTGTTTTATTTTGTATTTTTCTTTTATAGTATACCTTTATGGATTCAATTATGGGAAAACATGATAATCTCATTTGAGGAAGTGTAGACTACCGCCAACTCAAAGTGACATGACTCGTTCATACCATATGTGGTACGCATAAAGGTTGGATTTAGTGATATTATATATTATATTATATAGTAATTATAATTTAAATATGTATCATTATTTTTTAATTCAATTAAAATATGAAATAGAAATGAAAGTAGTGTTTATTCGTACATATGGCTTACTATCTCCATGAACGGTGCATTTCATTTCTTACCTCAAAATGATATATACTGTTACAAATATATATATATATATATATACTATATATATATGATATATATTATATTTAAATAATGAATATAATTATGGGTATAATGGATTGTTTACCACATGGAAAACATGTAAATATAAGGTGATTATTTTCTACTCAAGTAAAAAATATTGACAAAACATACGTTATTAACTTAAATGATTAAATAATGTTAATAACTTGGTAATAAGTAATATAAAATGGATAATAAACTTGAAAATGGTTCTTATTAAATTATAAATAATATTTAGTTTATTATTCAAGAGATTAAAGAATGATCAAGTCAAGTCAGACATGGGGTAAGGGACTTCATCTCAATCTCCATTCATTGAGGCATATTTTGTTTTAATAAATGAAGTTCACTTATATGCTGTATAGACATCATTGACTTTTCATTTCATTCAAAGGGAATATTTTTCTACGAATGTTTTTTCTAAATGAATAAAATAATGTTTCTTTTTAATATAATCCGTTACAATGACCTTTACACCGCCGCAATTATTATTTGATCATGGGACTCCATAACAAGATGTAATGTTTTGAAAAGGAAAATAAAAACCATATACTATTTTATGTTTTTTTGGTAGTTAAAATGGGTTTGATACGTTAATATATTGAAATTTTATATTTTTATTACAATTTGGAAATGTTATCTTTCCATTATGCTTATATTATGTGTTATGATCATGTTATGGTTCATGGGAATTATTTACGTATAGAGGTGGTTATGTGATAAACCTAGGACCGATGATCCCATGATTGATCTCCAATGCATTGGGTAATGTGACTGAGGAAAACATGAATGTTTCTCTCAAGAGATTTAGGGAATAAACTCTGATTTCTATTCCAATATAACTGTTGATGTAGTTGTGATAGCTACAATGTATGTATGTTATGGATTCCAGAAGTTACCTTTATGATTTATGATTTATATGTGTTATTCATAAATTTATGATTTCATGAGGTATGTAAAAGAGTTTATGTTTTGTATGTATTTACGAACTAATGTCTTCTTTCATTGTTTTATAACCCCTAATAAGCTTTTTATACATATCCTATGTTTTGAAATGTTCTCACATGACATAAAGATAAATTGTTTCAAGGATGGGATTAGGGAAAAGTCATGTTGTCTAAAACATTGAACTAGACATGACTCTTATTTTCAAGATTTTTATTTTATGAATAAAATGGAAACTAAGTAAAAGTGTCTACTTTGTAATTTTTGAGATGTAATAGTTATATATTAATTTATTAAAATTATAAATCTAAAAAGATCCTCCATGTGAATTAATTCGTTTAATTCAATATTCTGCATTGTTTTAAGGTCGGGTCCTTATAGTTGGTATCAGAGGTCAGTTTAGATTACTTTAGGAGTTAGGTTATTGTTAAATTAATATCCAGAATTTAATTTATGTTAAAATGGAAATCATATAGCATTTATAGATTAACATGTTTCTTTTCCTAAGATATTTCGATCCTCGGAATGGTTTTCTGCAAAGGAAACAGGGCAGGTATGTTGGGATGACATCAAGAGGAAGACAACCTTCAAAATCAGAATCTTGATATGGTCATAATCGGAATTGAATATTTTGTTGCAGTGATGGAACTGTTGACTCGGGCTATAAATGGTGGTGGTATCCATGCATAAGATCATCCAGATCAACCATAGAGGAACATGTCAGTAGTAGAGCATTTAATGAGGCAACATCCCCCAACATTTAGAGGATAATCTATCCCTATTCTAGTATAAGGGTGGATTAAATCACTGGAGAAAAATTTTGATGTCATGGGGTGTTCAGAACATCAAAAGGTTAGTCTTGTTGTTTACCGTTTTGAAGGTGAAGCTGACCAGTCATTGTCGATGGTGAAAAATATCAGGTATAGTGAGGAGATTGATGTTGTTGATTGGGATGAATTCAAAGGTATGTTTCTTAAGAAATATTTTCTTAAGGTGGTTCATCTTAGGATGGAAATACAATTCCTAGAATTGAGGCAGAAGGATGACATGGTGGCTGCTTATGAATAAAAATTCACTCGGCTGGCAAAGTTTGCTCCAAATATCATACGAGATCTTGATAGTAAAATCAACCATTTTTACTCAAGATTAAAGCCAATTTATCCATTTGATTTAGCTTCTCGTGTGTTCAAAAGTTATGAAAAACTTGTTTTTTGTGCGGAGAAGGTGGAAATAGAGTTTGTCGATGATCATGTGTTCTTTGATAAACAAGAGAGTAAGTGGTTGAGGTGGTAGAAAAAAGGGAAGAACTCTTAAAAAAATTATGATGGTAAGAAACTTAAGATTAAATTTTGTAAAAATTGTGGTAAAATCATGATGGGGAATGTCTTTCGAATTCTAGTAAGTGCTACCGATGTGCTAAAATGGGACACAGGGCTCATAATTGCACTGAAAAAGAGCGGGGTTAATGTAAGATAAAATTTGATTTACAGTCAGAAATTTTTTTTATGTGCAATAAAATGCGTCATTATGAAAATGAGTGTCCAAAAAAGAACTCAACTAACGGAAAGAAGCGAGAATACAAGAAGAAATTGGTGGTGAAATCTATCACAACGACATCAGAAGATGTTGGGACATCATATGAAGTAGTATCAGGTACACTGTTTTTTTATTCATATTATGTAAAAGTGTTTTTTGATTCAGGGTCTACACACTCATTCATTTCTGAGATGTTTTCTTGTAAATTGGGAATTCCATCTCAATATATGAATAAGGAACTTATGGAAATAACACACGAAGGAAATGTTGATACAAAAAGAAAACATCAGAACATTCATTTCCTTGTGTGCGGAAAGAATCTACCGGCAAACCTTATTGTTTTGCCTCTAGTAGAGTTTGATGTTATATTGGGCATGGAATGGATTTATATTTATCATGCTAAGATTGACTGAAGAGATAATTTAGTTTCTTTTCAAAATTATTTTCAGTTTGTGTACAATTATGAACCATTTATTTTGATAACATTTCAGGAAGCTGTGAAACTAGTAAAATATGGAAACGAATGTTACCTTTCACATATTGTTGAAAACAAAAGATCTGTTCATATTAATAATGTGCCGGTGGTAAATGGGTACCTTGATGTTTTTCCTAATGTGTTTCTTGGTTTTATACCAAATCAGGATGTTGAATTTAGTATTGGATTATTTTCTGATGCTAAGACAATTTCAAAACCCCCTTACTGAATGGCTCAAATTAAACAGATAGAGTTAAAGAAGAAATTTCGAGAGTTATTAGATAAATGTTTCTTTCGACCTAGCACACCACCATGGGGTGATCTTGTATTGTTTGTTAAAAGGAAATATGGTTCAATGATAATTTTCATTAATTATAGAGCATTGAATAATATCACTGTTAATAAAAAGTATCATTTTCCACATATTGATGATTTGTTTGATTAGCTCTAAGGAGCATTTTATTTTTCAAATATTGACCTGAGATTGGGGTAACGTCAGTTTAAATTAAAATAACCAGACATTCTGAAGGCCGCATTTCATACTAGATATGGCCATTATGAATTTGTAGTTTTGCCTTTTGGTTTAACAAATGAACATGCTATATTCAAGGATCTTATGAATAGAATTTCCCATGAGTTCTTGGAAAAGTATATAGTTTTGTTCATTAATGATAATTTTTTATTAGAAAAGTAATGAGGAACATTAAATTCATTTAAGGGTTGTCTTGCAAACCTGAAAAAAATAAACTATTTAGAAATTCTGCAAGTGTGGGTTTTGGTTGCAACAAATTTCATTCCTTGGTCACATTGTTTCAAAAAATGGAATAATTGTTGTTCATTCTAAAACAAAAGTTGTTGAAGAATAGCCAAGACCCACAAATATAACCGAAATTCATAGTTTTCTTGGTTTGGCAGGTTATTATCAGAGGTTTATTTAATATTTTTCACTGTTATCTAGTCCAATGACTAAGTTAACCCATAATGGTGTTAAATTCATCTGGAAAAAAGTATGTGACTATTATTTTTAGGAATCAAAAATAAGATTTTTGAATAATCCAGTTTTGGAACTACCATCTAGAAATGGTGAGTTTGTAATCTATAGTGATTCTTCTTTGAAGGGAAATTTTGTATCTTAATGTAGAATGATCTGGTAATTTCTTATGCTTCACCTCAGCTGAAACCACGTGAGTTAAATTACTCTACACATGATTTGGAATTAGATACTATTGTTTTTTGCTTTAAAAATTTTGGAGGGATCATTTTTATCGAGTAAAATGTGAAATATATACTGACCACAAAAGTTTAAAGTATATATTCACTAAGAAATAATTAAACATGTGACAGAGGAGATGGCTAGAATCAATCAAGGATTCTGATTGCACGATCTATTACCATCTAGGAAAAGAAAATAAAGTTGTTGATGCTTTTATTCTAAAATGTAATGCATCATTAAATATGTTATGGTTGGAATAAGAACGTTTGGTTTTTTATTTGATAAAATTTAGAATAAATGTTTTTGGTGTAGAAATTTCTTCTATTTTGTATTAGGTATCAGTGTGATCATCTCTATCAGACAACATTAAGCAACCACAGAATGAAGACAGTGAGTTATAAAAAAAGGTAGAGTTTGTTCGGAAGGATAAGTTTCTTAAATTTAACATTGATAATTATTGTGTTTTGAGATTTGGAAAGAGATTATGTGTGCCTTTTGATTTACAGTTTAAGAATGAGTTGTTATGTGAAGCTCAAAGTTCCCCATTTTTCGTTCATCTCGGTAGTACAATGATGTAAAGAGATCATCAAAAGTATTACCGGTGGGATGGAATAAAAAAAGATATTTTTGATTTTACTGTGAAGTGTTTGACATGTTAGTAGGTTAACAGAGGGTGGCAGTTACCGAAAGCGATGCTTCAGTATTTACCAGTGTGAGAGTGGAAATTGTAAGATTTATCTATGGATTTTGATGTGGGATTACCGAAGACATCTCGAGGTAATAATGAAATCTGGGTTATTGTTTATTGATTATCTAAATCTTCTCATTTACTTTTTATTGGAGATACATTGTCTCTAGATAAACTTTCTATGTTGTATGTAAAAGAGTTAGTTAGGTTGCATGGATTTCCCCTCTCCGTTGTATCTGATCGTGATCCCAATTTACTTTTAACTTTTGGAAATGCCTTCAGAAGTCATTGGATATTGGATTAAATATTAGTACATCTTTTCATCCTCAATCAGATTGAAAATTAGAACGAAAAATTCAGACACTGTAGGATATGTAACATGCTTGTTCACTGGATTACTAGGGATGTTGGGACCAATGTATTTCTTTGGTAGAATTTTCATACAAGAACAGTTTTCATTTTAGTATATATATGGCTCCATTTGAGGCATTATATGGAAGGCATTGTTGAACTCCATCTTTTTAGGATGATTTTGGTGAATGGAATCTAATTGGACCAGAATTGGTTGAAGAAATGTTAGAAAAAGTTTAGTTGATTCAGAAGCACATGAGAACAGCTCATAGCAAGAAGAAAATTTATACGGTTAACTAAAGGATGGATCTTTCTTTTGAGGTAGGTGATAATGTCTTCCTCCAAGTTTCTCCATGTAAAAGTGTGATTCATTTTGGTAAGAAATAAAAGTTGAGTCTGATGTTCATTGGACCTTATAAAATCTTACCGAAAGTTGGATTAATTGCGTATAGTGTGGATTTACCTCCAAGTTTATCATAGGCACACAATGTTTTTCATATTTCGATGTTGAGAAAGTATATACCATATCCATCTCATGTTTTGAGCCTAGAGGTAGTTCTATTGGAAGAGAATCTCCCTTATGAAGAACAACCAGTCCAGATTCTTGACCGTATAGAGAAAGAGTTGTGGAATAAGGTAATTCAAGAGGTAATGGTTTTGTGGAAAAACCATATAGTTGAACAGGAAATTTGGGAATCTGAAAATGCTATGAGGGAAAAATACCGCCACTTATTTTATAAGTGAATTAAAATTTAGAGGACACAATTTCCAAAAGGGGGGGAAGGATGTATCATCCCAGGTAAATAAATAATACGTTATTTTCATATTTATTAATATTTTTGAATTAAATATTAATTAATTTTACTTTAATGGGGTTGTTATGTTTGATAGAATACCTGATACACAACAACAGGTTTCTTTGAAACCTTATGTTGAAGACTAATACTATAATATTATTATTTTAAATGGATATTGACTCTTAGCCGTTGTATTTGCATGAATGAAAAAAATTAACTACAGTATGATTATACATGTTTGTTAAATGTATTTACATTTATCCAATAAAAGTTAGAGGCTTAAAAAGTGAATGAATCTAATTTTAAGCATAATTTACATTAAAAGATCGATTTACCACCTTTTAATGGAGAACCCTTATTAAATATAGTTTTTGTCACTTTAATACATTTTATTTCACCATATAAAATCATTTTTTAGAATGTGGACATCAAAATTTACTTTGTGTTAATTTTTCCATTCTTTCAGATAAAGTTCATTTTTAATGAATAGTGAAAAATATTGTATTTTAATTCAAAAATGTGTTTTAATCTAATTTATTTTTATGGTTTGATTATATAATTAAATTGTTTTAAAGTATAATTAGAATATATTTTTAAAATTTAATCCAATATTGTCTATTGGAATTAATATCACTTTGAAATTGAACATAAACAAGTATCAATCTTTTGATAGTTATTGTATCATAAAAACACGCTATTTGTTTTGATAAAAGTAATTAATTTTAAATTAATTAATGAAACTACTATGTTAATAATTTCTTAAAATAGACATCACTTTTGAATTTGGAATATCAAATATATCTTAGGCTGAATGTTTCGTATTTTTCTTAAAAACATAATTTTCTTATGAATAGTGAAACCACTTAGTAGTAGATTAAATCTATCATCTTTATATATATGAAATCTTACCACTTCTGTAAATTGAAATTTGAAAATCCGGAATACATGGTTGTTATTAATATGTAAAATTTGGTTCAATAAGATATTTTTTTGTCAATAGTAACTTTCGACTTTTATTTACCACGGTTACAGGTAAATAGGGTAATTCAAGGTAAAAAGAATATTATAATAATTCAAAATTACCTTAACACTTTTCATAACCTTATTGAATGAGTAATGGACAAAAATGGTAATCATTGGGTTGATATTGGTACTCCATGTTGCCACTTATGAATTATAATGACACTTTTGTTTAATTATCTTAATGTAAAGGCTAAACTGACAAAAAAATATCTCATTGCAAATTAATTTTTACGTGGTGTTATATAAGTTATCATTTTGACTATAAATATTCATATAAAATATAAATCTATTTCCTATATCTTGGTATTTTATTTATAATTTTATCCATCAAATAAATAAAATTAGTAAGGACACAATAATGATGCAATGTTTACCTCAATAATAAATGATTTAAATTAATAAGATTATAAATATTAAAATGTCTTCCAAAACCCGTCCAATTGTTTTTGAATGAATTAATTTAAACCATGATTTATCTTATCTTGTACTATAATGTGTCTTGGACCTTTAGAAATCGAATATCAGTATATAATAAAAAAATATTATAACACTTTTCTAAAGAGCCCCTCCTCCCACATATAATAATCCGTCACTTATAAACAATTCCTCACACCACTCAAGACTTTTAAATCATCAAACCATTACCCAATTAAGCTCCCTACATCCCTATAATCTTCCTATACTACTTAATATAGGCTGAAGGAACTTCATGAAACCCTTTTGGTTCATACCAAATGGAGTTACCCAAATTAAAGGTAACGACTTCTCTTTATTTCATTTCTATTATTTTACTTCTCCATTACCTAAACTCTTTTTATTACATTATTTTATTAAAAAACCAGTATAATAAATATACTATGATATATTTTATGAGAATGATTCAAAATAAAATTACACACACCTCCATCTAATGGGATAACAACATACTATTTCAGTGGTTGGAAAACTAACGCCCCATGAAACGATGATTGTTTGATTATCTCCTACCGCTTATCATGGTGGCTATTAAGTTGAAAATATATTTAAATAGGATATATATTATGTTTATGTTTTAGTTATGCTTCTGAATTTTTTTTATAACATACCTTTATGGTTTCCATTGTGGGTAAACGCAATAATTTCATTTGAGGATATGCAGACTACCACCACCTCCATGTGATATGACTCGTTCATACCATACGTGGTATATATAAAGGATGGGTTTAGTTATATTATATATGATATTATATTGTAATTGAAATATACATAATTATAATAATGTTTTAATTCAATTAAAATAATAAATATAAATGAAAGTAGCATTCATGCGTGCGTATGGCTTACCATCTCCATGAATGGTGAATTTCATTTTTACCACCAAATGATATGTACTATTATAAATATATATATATATACTGAATATACATGATATATATGAAATCTAAATAATGAATATCATCTTGGATATAATAGACCATTTACCACATGGACAACTTGTTAATATATGTTGTTCATTTTTTACTCAAGTACAAAATATCGACAAAACTAATGTTATTAACTTAAATGATTACAAAATGTTTATAACATGCTAATAAGTGATATTAATGGAATAATAATCATGAAAATAGTTCTTATTAAATTAGAAATTTATTTTAGTTTTTTATTCAAGAGATTAAATAATGATCGAGCAAGTCAAACAAGAGGTATGGGACTTCGTCTCAATCTCCTTTCATTGAGGCATATTTTATTTAATAAACGAGTATCTTTTATATGCTGCATAAACACCTTTGAAATTTTATTTCATTAAAGTGGAAAATTTTTCTATGAAGCATTTTACTAAACTATAAAAAATAATGTTTCTTTTTAACATAAGTGGTGACAACGACCTTTCAACTGCAACAAGTATTATTTGATCATTGGCTTCCTTAAGAAGCCATAATGTTATTAAAAGGAAAATAAATACCATATACTATTTAAAGTATTTTTTGTATTTAAAATAGTTTTGTTAATGGTATTGATATGTTAATATATTGAAATCTTATATTGTTATTGTAGTGTGGAAATGTTATCTCTCATTTATGCTTATGTTATGTGTTATGATTATGTTATGTGTCTTGGGAATTATTTATGTATATTGGTGGTTCCATGATAAACATCAGCTGGGTGAGCCCGAGATAGATCTCCAATGCATTGGGTAACATGACAGAGGTAAATGTGAATGTTTCTCTTATGATATTTTGGGAATATATTGTGATGTTTATTCCAAAGTAAATCCCTATATAATTGCGATAGATACAATTTGAGTATGTTATTTATGCCACAACTTATATTTATGATTTATGATTTATATATTTTATTCATAAATCTTTTGATTTCATGAGGTGAGTAAAAGATTTTATGTTTTGTATGTATTTATGATCTAATTTTTTCTTTCTTTGATTTATAACCCTAACTATGCTTTTTATGCTCATCCAATGTTTTGAAATGTTTTCACTGGACTTAAAGAGGAATATGGTCAAGGATGGGATCAAGGAAAAGTAATGTTGTCTAAAACATGTAACTAGACAAAAATCTTTGTAAGAGTTTTTGTTTTATGAAAAAAATGGAAACTGAGTAGAAGTGTCTAGTTTGTTATCTTTTGAGATTTAATAATTATGTACTAATTCTCTAAAATACTAAACCTGAAAATATCCTCAATGTGAATTAATTCATTTAATTCAATATTATGTAATGTTTTAAGTTCGGGTCCTTATAGCAAGTATTGAAACATAACACTTATACTTTTGGTGGATCCTTAATCCCAGTGAATTAAAATGGATGGATTTATGATTTTGAGAATATATTTTCTATTTTAAGATCTCCATAACATTAGAATGAAATCCATTTGATATATCAATTTAATGTTAAATCCAATGTTTGGTGGAAATTTATTAAAATCACTATGTTATAGGAAAGAATAGATAAAATTAAATCAATGGTATTTATCTTTATCTTATGTGAAGAGTAATTTCAAAATTTTATATCATTAATATTGGAAAAGAAATTTTTATTATAAATAAAAAGGGGGAGGCCAATATTGATTCTAATAACGTTTTTAAACTTTGTTTTATAATTATGTACACAATTTCATTATAGATCATAATTGTAAAATTCATCAATATAAATATTTATTAAAACCGTGTTTTGGAATTGATCTAATACATAGGATTTTAGAAGTAATGATAAAATTGTGTTGTTTTTTTAGAATGTTGATATGGAGTTTGGTAACATTTAAGATAAGAAGGATAATAAATGATCCATGTTTAAGGAATTAGAGAAGTATTCCTAAAAGATACATAAAGGATCAAAAATAAAATTACCCATTTTTGATATGTTGGGTAAGAATAATTACATGGAATATATTTTAATATCTTTGATGAGTTCTAATTTGAATATTTTGGACACCATGCACATGACTACAAAGAAAAGATGACTGTTAATCATTATAATAGTAGTTAAAAGATATGTGTGATATGTGTTAATATTAATTATACATTCCATTATATTGATATGTCTCCAATTAAAGCCACGATGTATCATTATCACTGGGACCATAAGTAGAAATGTCTGGAAATTTTATTTTCTAATATTAGACGATAAAAGTATGTGGTGATAGGTACATTACATTTTTATTCAGATTATACAAATATATTTTTTGAGATAGCTTATAAAAATTATTTCAATGAATGTAAATTTTTATATATAATTGATATACTAATAAATGAAATGATGTAAATTGTGTTGTAAAAGACTCTCAAGGGTAGTATTATGTAATCAAGAATTTATATGAACCTTCTAAAGAGTATATGTGAAATATATTTTTATAAAAATATTATCATCATAATCTTAATGGAATTTGATGATATTCTTGGTATATATCATCTTTCTGTTTATCATTATATTACATCATTAATAACTAAAGATGTCATATTCAATTTGTACTATGAGTTTGAATTCATATATAATTATTAACTCAAACTGTGGATAATATATCACCATGTTTAGAAATTTATTATAGAAGGGAGTAAAATTTATCTTGAACATATTATTAGAAATAATGATACCATTAAAATTAATTATGTTCTAGTTGTTAATGAATATATGGTTGTATTTATGGATGTTTTCCAATGTTTTATTCATGATAGATATATTGAATTTATTATTTACATAGTACCTGATACTAAACCAATTTAAAAAACACATTATCAAATAGTTTTATTTCAGTTATTATAATTGAAAAAGTGGTAACATTAGTTACATGACAAGGGCTTCATCCACACTAGCAATTAAACTTTTGGAGGTCCAATTTTTTTGAAATAATGATGGATATATGTGAATGTTAATTAATTATAGAGAACTGAATAACATTTATATTTCAAAAAATTAGCATTTTCCTCATATCAATGAATTTTGTTTTGACAATATATTGGTGGAAAAACGTTTTCCAATGAATAATCACTAGTTTGGGTACCATCAACTATAGGTGAAGGATGATGACATTCTGAGGGTAGTGTTTAGAAATAAGTATAGATATTATGTGTTTTAGTTATTCCATTAAGGTTAAAAAATTCACCCATTTTGTTTATAGATATGAGGAATATAGTCTTTAGTAGGAATTTAGAAAAAAAATTGGTCGTTTTAATCAATGATATTTTTTTATACTCTTAAGTATATAAATACCATGTGAATAATTTAAGGATTTATTATTTACCTTAAATGATAATATGTTTTATGGGAAAATTTCAAAGTTTACATTTTAGTTTTAACAAATTTCTTTCATTGGATATGTTATTTCTGTATATGGCATAATAGGTTATCCTGAAAAATAGAAAGTAGTGGATGTATGGAAAACAACATTAAATTTTCATTGAAATATTATGTTTTTTTAGATTAGTGGGTCACTAAATATGGTTTTATTAAAAGTTTCTCAGCTATCCAGGCCACTATCCAAATATACACAAAATGGGTTAAATTTATCAAGATAAAATATTGACAAAAATAATGGTTATTTTTTTATTAGGAATACCATATATAAATGAAGAGTATTATATTTATAGTGATATTTCATTAATTGGGTTTAGTTGTGTATTGATGCAATGCAATCAGATGATTCATTATGTATCTCTCCAATTAAATCTCTACTAGTATAATTATAAAGCACAAAATCTTTATTTTGGTCTCGTAGTATTTTATTTAAATATTTTGAGGAAGATTTTTTATAGGGTAAAATGTGAAATATATAATGATCCTAAAATGTTGAAAAAAATATTTACATATAAATAGTTTACATGTAGAAAAGGAGACTGAATGAATTAATAAAGGATTATAATTGAAAAATTCATTATTATCCAGGAAAATAAAACAAGGTAGTATATTCACTGATTTCTTGTAAATAATGAATCATTTACTTTTTTGTATTTAACATTATACATCAATTATTGATATAATAAATGTTTCCATAGATATTATGTATATAGAAATCCTTTTTTTGGATCCGATAGAAGTACATTATTCTTTTTGAAAATGAATTAAAGAGGCTTAAAAGGAAGATCATGGTTCGTAAGGAGGAGTGGAATTGGTAAAAAATGTTATGTTTATGAAGTTTAATGTTGATAATGAAGGTTGAATAATTTTTTGATATATTATATATATTTGAAATGATTTTTAGTTTAAAAATGATTTTTTATAGTAAATTCATTACTCCACATAATATATTCATCAAGGCAGTACTCTATTTTATAGATAACATCATGGAAGTTATTATTGGGAAAATATGAAGATTGATATTTTTTATTTTACTGTGGAATGTTTTTTTTTCACCAGGATAAAAATAAATTACCACTATACATTGGGAAGGTTTTCTATTTTCCAATTTCTGAATTAAAATTAAAAAACAATGTATTTCATGGTTAGAATAAAAAACATATCATGTTCTAAATAAGATTTGGGTTATAATTGAATGTTTCAATAAATATATGTACTTTATAATTATTTGAGATGATATTTCTTTGGATCAACATTTCAGAAATATTCTTAATTAGATATTCATATTATTAGGACTCCCTCTCTCTATTAAATCTAATTATGATCCATGAATTAATTCTAATTTTAAAAATGACTTCAAAATTCATTATATAATGAATTGAATCTTATAAAACCATTTTTCTTACTTTTTTAAAAAAATATAGTGAACTATTTAGACATTGGAGGATATCCTTCAATATTTATATTTTGATTACTAGTGAAATAGGGATTATTGTATTTCATTAGTTTTTTTCATACAATTACTATTTCTATTCCACTATATTAATGGTACATTTTACGTAATTACATGTAATGTGATTTTGAACTCCATCATGTTGGGATGATGTCGGTGAAATGTTATTTTTGGGACCATAAATTATAGAGAGAATTACTTTGATCTTCAAGAGGATTCGGTATCACAAGATAGAATCTCATAGAAAAAATAATATATATATATATATATATATATAAAAGGATTAAAGGTATTTAATTTGAGTTATATGATCTTGTATTTCCTAATATATCTCGATGGAAAGGTGTAGTGTGTTTTTGTAAAAATGGTAGTTCTTTCCAAAATTTATTAGATCCTATGAAATTCTAAATTAATTAAGATCATTTTCTTACTATTTATACTATCATTAGAGTTTTTCATAGTTAAATTATGTGTTTATTGATTTTTTTGAATGAAGTACATACATGACGCATCACATGTTTTGGTCCATGAGGTTATTAGTTAACAGATAATATTTATTATGATGAAATAATAGTTTGGGTTTTTTTCAAAGAGATGTTATTTTAATGTAAGGTTATTCATAATGTAATTTTTTTCATTGAATCCCATCCTTGAAGAAGTGACATTAGAATATGAATAAGAAATTAAGAAGAAGTTTCACATGATTAAGTGATTAATACATTTATGATAACGAAATTTCTTAAATTATTGAAGAATTTCAAAACCTAAATCATTTAAATAATAAACTCATTTCATTTGTAATTTTGATTCATGATTATATTTTATTCATTAAAACACATCATAGTTTTATAAATAAATTAAAAATAATTTTTAGTTAAGAAATGAATATTTTTATTTCACTAAATTGTTTTTTTGATGATATATAAGGTTTTATCTAAAATTAAAATTTCATGATATTAGGAATTGAATTTGGTAAAATCAAATTCAATTTTTATATCTTCAAAACAAAAATAAATATGGTTTATTTTTTTAGATTTTTCAAAATGATTTATTTTTCAGTGAATAGTGAAAAATAATGATTTTTTCCACAATATAATATATTTTAGTTTAATTAAATAATTAAAAAGTCTCATTGTATTTTTTTGTTTTTTTAGAATTAAAATAATATTCATTTTTATAAAAATAACACATATAATTGTATACTAATCAACATTATATTTTATTTATCTACAAGTTTTGTTTTTATAAGGAAAATGTATTTATCTAAAAACCATTTTTCCTTACATTTTTTACAATTAAATTAAATGTAAATTCATCCACTTATAAAAATTAAATATTCAAAAATAATTTTAATATGTTGAATTAGTTGTTACAAACTTACTAATTTCAATTATATTTCTAGTCTTCAAAAATATTAATGACAGTAAATATTTTTCTCCATGGTAAATTGTAAGTATAGTTATTTAAGGTAACATTTTAGTTATAAGGAAAAAAATATGATATTACATCACATTTGAGGATAAATTTTAACCATTATCATTTTATCATATAAATTTTATTTAATTTTTTTCATGTTTCCATGAGTAATACTCTTAAAATATTTAAAAAGAAGGAGAATTTATAACTTTTTCATTCCCTTAAATTATAGTGTATACAACCTCTCATCTTTTCATCATAGATGATGAACAATTTAAATTGAAAAATACCTGAAAATATAAATTCCCAAAATTCCTCCCCATGAACTATATGTTTTTCCACCCAAAGGTCCAACCAAGAATGTATGAGGTGTAAGCCAAAGGATGTTTCCCAAAGAAGAGTTATAACTATTGAAATTGTATTTTCATGTTTATTTCTTCCTATACAATAATCAGGTAATATATAAAAAAGTTGAATTCATAAAATAAGAATAATCAAAATACTAAAGACATATTATTTGGATGGGAAAAACCATTTTCATATTATATTCCACCCAATAGAAAATAAAATCATCTCTCAGGCATATGTGGGGACTATCATTTCCATGTCACAATTTGTATTAATTTTCATCATAACCACATTTGGTATTTTTATTATAGTGGATTTAATAAATATATATGATATTTATAAAAAAATTATTATTATATAAATATATGTTATTATTGACCTTCTCTTTTTTTATCCTTTGATTAATTATTTTTTCACACGTGCGTATAGGTGGAATTTCAGACCAACAAATTGATGTGATTTGTTTTATACTACCACCTCACATGGATGAAAATAAGTATTGAATTAATAAATAAGTATGAAATTTATAAAATTATAAATTTTATATACGTGTAAAATAATATCTACATTATTTCTTTTATTGAATTAGAAAAATTTAAATGTCCCTCATCTATACATGTGGACTACCACCTCCCTAAAATATTGTGTTTCATTTATTTTTAACACCATATACATATGAATATAAAAGTATATTTAATGGTTAAAATTTATAGTGAAAACATATTTACAATTATTTATTTAAATAATACATTGGAAAA
The DNA here is from genome assembly GCA_963277665.1 of Viscum album. Classification (NCBI taxonomy): domain Eukaryota; kingdom Viridiplantae; phylum Streptophyta; class Magnoliopsida; order Santalales; family Viscaceae; genus Viscum; species Viscum album. The sequence continues at coordinate 475,134,634 of OY728139.1, read as the reverse complement.
TTTTCCATGGCCAATGCAACAATGTAATTATGTGATTAAAAAATAAAGATCCCCAAAATTTATGAAGTGAAATTAACAGCTTTATAAGCTACATAAACAATGGTAATAAATGAAATAAATTGAATGATCGTAACACTAAATCTCTAGTAATCCTGACATTGGTCTTATCATACTACATATGGGAAAGATACAAGAGTGATAATCCCAATGTATTGAATATTTTGGAGTCTTGGGAGATAAGATATATTTATGATTCCCACATTACATTTGAAAACATGAAAACATACTTGGAAATATAATTATAACATTATTATTGAATATACTATATACCAAAAATAATTAATATATCCATACTAGGTATCCTATAGAAATAAAAACATAACAAAGGGTGAGGTCAAATTCTCAGTAAGGGAACCCATACAACACCTGATATTATGTAATATACAAAGAAATAATAATATATTAGAGATACACAGTATTACAATATGAAATATGACCAATATGATAAAATGGTAATATATTCTTGGACTGGTTAAAAAAATAAATAATCACATGGATAACAATAAATAATCTTATAATGATTGTTTCACGCGGAATCCGGGGATGACCTCCTGGATGGGAGATTCAAACGTTCCGATCGGTTTCTAACGGGTTTGTTCGTAGAACCGGAAACATCCAATGATTCCACATCCGTTTGGACCTACTTTCCAAAGGCAGTCGCTCATTAGCTTGTGGGCTAATGAGGCTTAGGAATTTGCATTGGTCGAGAGGATGGGAGGTCGGACTCATCACACCTTTTTGAGGGGAATTATTGTCTACTCTGGGACTCTCTTTATAGATTTAAGTTAAGTTCGTGAATCCTTATTACATTACCAAGTATAAAATGAGCTTTCCTTTAGTTTTAACAATCAATGATTAAATATGCAAGAAATTTAGAGAATCTTTTATATGTATTCTAGGTTCTTCATCAATATAGAATCATCTATATTTGTTTAGAGATTCTTGGTCAATGGTATCCTTCAAAACATTTATATAAAAGTCTCTTGGTCATTTTGATGACCAGGCTGGTTTTAAAGCCACTCAGTGGGGCACTTGATGTTTATCGTCATTCAGAAGGACAGAGATTATTTCAATGTTGGGATCGAACCCATAAATGGGCTACCTACGTATCCTTTGTTTTGAAAAAGGAATCAGAACCCACGTAGTTCGAGGAATGGGATATGATGTTTTATGATTGATGGCTCAAAGATGAATGTCATAATTACTTTTACACTCTAAGCTCACGTGAGTCATGCTCGGTGTGAGAAACAAGAGGTATTGGTAAAATTTAGACAATTGTGCCATAAAAGATGCAATCATAAGAATTTGTTTTGGGGCTTATGTATAGATGACTGCCCAGATAGACGAAGGTTTAGGATTTACTTTTAGGGAGAAAATCCAAGAACAGGGTCCACAAAGTTATATGTGCTTCATGGAGATTTGAATACTCTAATCTTGGGGCTTACTCCTAAGGAGGATGCCCAAGTTAGGAGGGGACTTATGATTGGGTTTTATTCCTGAAAAGGAAACCCAAATCAAAGGTAATTTATGACTGGTTAAGAGAAATTTTAAGAGACTTGGGTCTTACTCCTAAGAAGGATGCCCAAGATTTATGACTAGGACTTATTCCTGAGAAGGAAGCCTAGGTTAGGGGACTTGGGGCTTACTCCTAAAAAGGAAGCCCAAGGTTATGACTGAGTCTTATTCCTGAAAAAGGAGACCCAGGTTAGGGATTAAGGTTTGGGGTTACTCCTGAGGAGGATGCCCAAGATTAAAGGACTTGATTGGGGCTTATTCTTAAGAAAGATTCCCAGATCAAAGGTTTTATAACTGGGGATTATTCCTGAAAAGGAGACCCAGGTTAAGGATTAAGGTTTGGGGCTTACTCTTGAGGAGGATGCCCAAGGTTATGACTGAGTCTTATTCCTGAAAAAGGAGACCCAGGTTAGGGATTAAGGTTTGGGGCTTACTCCTGAGGAGGATGCCCAAGATTAAAGGACTTGATTGGGGCTTATTCTTAAGAAAGATGCCCAGATCAAAGGTTTTATAACTGGGGATTATTCCTGAAAAGGAGACCCAGGTTAAGATTCTCTCATCTTAAAGGATGAGGTTGAATGAATGAACTCTCAATCTTTGGTGACATAAAGATGTTTAAATCACTAGGTTTTGAGAGATATTTCATAGAATTCTTTTCAGATAAGGATGTCAAATCAAGAAATCATGCCATAAATGGCTTTGAAGAGTATCTTGAAGACTGAATCTTGAATAGGAAGGGTGAAATGGCTTAAGAGGGGTAAAAATGGGCAAGATGGGCACCCAAAAAGATAGGGGCGCGCAAGTCTTGAAAGGCGCGCAAGTCCTGCGGCGGCGCGCAAGTATTGGTCGCGCAAGTATACTTGCGCGACATGAGGTGTACTTGCGCGATTTGCAACCAGTATTGAAATGCTTGAGCGACTCTTTATTAAACCCTTTACCATCCTCTTGAGGTTCTTCCAGAAGAGTGACGCGCAAGTTATATTGAAGTAATTAAGTAGGCGCGCAAGTTTTTGATAAGTTTCAACACTTGGGCCTTCCTTTTTCCCTTTAGATCTTCCGTTCTAGGTAAGAAATTACCTTAGAAGTGTTCCGGAAGCTTTGAGAAGAGACTTGGGCGTCGGGAGCTTCGATCCGAGTTTCTGGAAAAAGATCCTCTCGAATGGGGGGCCCGCATGGTCTATTTATAGGCAAAAGAAGACCCTGGGCGGTTACTGGGCGGTTACCAATTAGGTCGCGCAAGTCACCTGCGCGACCAAGGTAGTCGCGCAAGTGTACTTGCGCGACAGTGGTAAAACTTGCGCGGTGAATTGGATTTTGATCCTTTGTTCATGCCTTTGTCGATTTTTGATGTTTTCTTCAAAGGATGACTCACTTTCAGCTGAGATATTCTGTTTTCCGATTTTTAGATTCTGTGACGAAAGGAGCGTCAACAAAAGTCCCCCCTCAGATTTAGATCCGGAGAGAAATGAGGATTTGACTCTGAGGAAATCGAATCCTTCCAAAGGAAAAGGGAGGCGCGCAAGTTTTTAAGTGCGCAGAGGTCGGCGCGCAAGTCTGCGTCGCGCAGGCCTTAAAACGCTCTGGGTACGGCGCGCAGGTAGGCTTCCGAGCCTATAAATACACGGCCTCACCTCCGTACAAGTATCCGGATTTCCGGGGGTCATCCCTTCTCGAGCTCTCGCCGCGCAGGTCACCTTGACCGCGCAGGTTGCTCTGTTTTCTAGCTGCCGCGCTACTCTCAAGGTAATAGGGCTTGCGCGGTAATACTTGCGCGCCATAAACTTGCGCGGTACATGTACCACTTGCGCGACATCTGCATACTTGCGTGCCTTAATGCCTTAGCCTATTTTTTTCAAATTCTTTCACAAATTTTATGAAAAACTAAACCCACTTAAGAGTTTAATTTATTCAACTTCTGTGCAGATTCAATGGCTCCCAAGAGAATTGAAACGGCTGATGAACTGGCTAGCAAGCGGATTGATGACATGATGAACATTATTGGCCATGATTACTATGATATCTGCGACAACACTTTCCCAGATTTGGATAAGTATTTGAAGAAATATCATCTTAATTTCCCATAGAGCATCTACCTGTCTCTGTGTGTTCATGGTCATCTGCAAGGAGTCAATGTTCCAAATGCAAACAATTATACACCTGAGATGCAGCTGCACTGCTACTTCTCTATTTCGGTTATGCTGTGCATTAAGAGTAACAACAATGGTGTGAACTTTCAAATTCTTCCTCCATGTCATTCCCTTGCAGATATGAAAATGGCAAACCTATGGGCTGAAATGTTTTCCACTGCCTGTTGGTGGAGAGAAGACAAACATGGTATTAGAGCAATATCTGAAAAGAGTACTCTCTCCAAATGGCTCTTTACTTCCAATGCTCCATTCTCAAATCCATGTATCCATCTTCCAAGTCTCTTGGACAGAAACAGAGTCACTGTTTGATCAGTAGAAAATTTTCTCAAACCGCACTCAAGAACATCCTTTTACAATTGTTCCAAGAAGAGCTGGTATCACTGCATCTCTTATTGTATCCAGTTGAATGAAATGAATTCTAGGTGGTTTCTAATGAAGATCGGGATGCCGTAAATCAAATGAAGTGTTATGTTGAAAGCCTTTTGTAATTCTTGAAAGAAGAGAAGAGACTCCAGTCTGTGGATGTCCTTCTAACTCTTGTGTATCAATGAAAAACACTTTTTTCTTCAATCATTTGTACTTGCATTCTTCCATTACCTGCTTCAAATTTACTTAAGCCAATGGGCCTAGTAAGCATAGTTTGATTTTTACTAGGATTATTATAAATAACCCTACAAACATTGAACCTTTTAACTACTCAATATTACCTAAATCATACAAAAAATGTATATTTAGTGAGCTGGAACTTGACTTTTATTCAGAGTTCCTTTGTCTTTTGTGTGGGCAGTTTTAAGTCATGCACGCCGGACATAAAGGGGCTAATGTTTAAGGTCGAAATAGCTTTGACCGAAAATGGATTAAAATGGATTCAATTCCTTGACAATTTATCTGAAAACATATTTACCACACTCAAGTATGAGGGAAAAAATGTAAACTATGGCTTAAGAATATTTAAATCTGAGGAATGATATGAAAAAGAGCTAAATAGCATTAGAAGAAGTAGTTTCCAAGAATGAAGTTACTATTATTTAACAAAACCCGTTAGGGGGTTGAAATATGCAGGGCCACCTATGGGCATTGGCTGCATGGTCAAATAAATAGTATCTCTTAGCTGACAAGTCTGTTATGTGGACTGTTTATGCAAGGCCACCTATGGGCATGTGCTGCATAGTCAGGCAAAAGAACTCCCAAAAATTTACTTTTCTAGTGCTAAAAGCCTGTGAAAGTTTATGGAGATTCAAATTTTCTAAAGCATAGTGTTTGTTGTATGGAAAGAGGTACTTGAATATGGAGAAGATATTTCCAAACAAGAATATTGAAGAACTGGATGAATATCACTCCTACGAAGGTCTGACCCAAACGTTGGGAAGAAGAATAAACCATAGACTTGAATACTTTCAGATCATGAAAAAGGATATGGGACAAATACGTTAAGGATGGCTATTTTTGCGGATCCCTACATACTGTCGTTTTAAGAAAAATAAGGACAAAAGAGGCATTCTTCCCAAGAATGAAGTTACCATTATTTAACAAACCCGTTAGGGGGTTGAAAACATGCAGGGCCACCTATGGGCATTGGCTACATGGTCAAATAAATAGAATCTCTTGGCTGACAAGTCTGTTATGTGGACTGTTTATGCAAGGCCACCTATGGGCACGTGCTGCATAGTCAGGCAAAATAATTCTCAGAAGTTTGACATTTTTGTGACTAGAAGTCATGAAAAGGGTTATGAAGATCTGAAAATATTTAAGGTTAGGATTATAACACATAATGATGGGTATTGTCCAATGTATATAGAGATACATAGGTCAATGATAACCATAATCATGTTGTGGCTGGGTCCTGAATTGAAACTTGGACTTCACTATGTATCTCATAAGAATGAGAATCAAGTCATACGTAGTTCTTGAAATGCAGTTTAACGTCATGCAGGACAAAAGTATGAGTGATCTTAGTTTAGGGTCATAGAATTCGGACCATAATAATGAATACACAGTGTGTGTTTTCATGAAGACTTTTCAGCCAAGGGACTGAAAGTGAAATTTGGGGTTAGGCCCAAAAGACTTGGGACTGGATTCGAGGGACACTCGAATGTTCCTACGTATCCCATAAGGATGGGAATCAAGTCCACGTAGTTCTAGAACTACCCTTTGTACAAATTTGGTTCGTACATGTGAAGGGTGAAAAGGGGACTTTAGTGCAATGATGGTTTTAACCTAAGATAAAAAGTTTAGGCATTACCATGGATGTACGTAGTCTTTTGAAAAAATGAAAACCGTGATTGAAAAAAGAATCAATGTTAATAATGGTTCCTTCTCAAATGAGGAAATCAAAGAATATTGTAGTTTATTGTCGTACCGGACAAAATTGTTGTATAGTTTAACGTCATATAACAAGGACGAAAGTGAATCAATGTAAAGATATTGATTCCAGGGGTGGTTTCACAAATCATCATCATATGAGATGGTGGTGAACCAATGTGAAGAGATTGTTTTTGGGCTTGAACCTTTGGGAGGTTGCCTATATACCCAGCCTAGAGGGCAAGGATCAAAGTCTGTGTAGTACAATTAAAGAATGAATTATTGATCAAGTTGTTCTTGTGGACAATTATCTAAAAAAATTGTTTTTGGGACTTACACATGGTTAGTGGCCCAAAGGGAGTGTTATGGTTGATGTTCGCTCTAAGCTCACGTGAGTAATACTCGGTGTGAGAAACAAGAGGTAATAACAACCTTAACGATGCACAGTTTAATGTCATGTAGGACATATCAAGGACTTTCTGTACAGTTTAGCGTCATGTAGTTAGGACGATGGGGACAATACAGTTTAACGTCATATTGGACGAAAGGGGGATTGTGCAGTTTTAATGTCATGCTGGACTTTTGATGATTATATAGTTTAACGTCTTTCCGGACGTGAGGGACTTTTATACAGTTTAGCGTCATGTAGTTAGGATGTCACAGTTTAACGTCTTGCTGGACATATTTGCAAATAGTTTATGGTCATATTCATGGACCAGGGATGATACAGTTTAAAGTCATACGGGACCATTGCTGTATAGTTTAATGTCATATAGCAAGGACGAACTGGTGCTGTATAGTTTAAAGTCATGTAGCTAGGACTAAGGTGAACCAATATGAGGATATCAGTTCTGGGGATTTTTTACAGTTTAATGTCATGCTGGACGATGAAAGTGCCACACAGTTTAATGTCATGTTGCTAGGACACAATATAGTTTAATGTCATCTCGGACATATACAGTTTAGTGTCATGTAAGACATATTAGTAACCAATGTGACAGTTTAACGTCATGTTGGACGATAAGGGAACTGACACAGTTTAACGTCATGTTGGACGATGAAAGTGCCACACAGTTTAATGTCATGTTGCTAGGACACAATATAGTTTAATGCCATCTCGAACAAAATATAGGAACTTCTATACAGTTTATTGTCATGTAGGACAAAATCAGGGACTATGCAGTTTAAAGTCTTGCAGTTAGGACTATTGGTGCTGCACAGTTTAGTGTCATGTTGCAGGGACATAAGTGCGGATAGTTTAAGGTCATATGCATGGACCGTACAGTTTATCGTCATGCTGGACGTATTATAGTTTAATGTCATCTCGGACAGAAGTGTGACACAGTTTAATGTCATGTTGGACGAAGTTGTAGTTTAAGGTCATACTGGACCATTTCTGTATGAACCAAATGTAAGAGTCTTGGTTCTGGGAACAATATTTTGTGTTTATACAAAATACTTCTTCAGAAATATGGCATTAGTTGGAGTCGTGATGTGTTCTCCATCCATTGAAATCAGAGAATACGCTCCATTGGAGTAGACCTTATGTATTGAATAAGGTCCTTCCCATTTTGGTTCAAGCTTGGGAGGCTTCTTTCCTGGTATCATTGGTGTTCTGAGAACCAATACCAATTCTCCCTGAATGAATGAACGAAGACGAACTTTTTTGTTAAAAGATCGTGCTATCCGATTCTGATAGATTTCCAAGTGGTGCAAAGTGCACAATCTCTTCTCATCTAACTGTTCCAATTCATTCAACCGCTTTTGGGATTGCTCATCTGTTGATAACTGATCACAAATGGCTATTCTGAGTGAGGGCAATTGAACTTCAATTGGCAAGACTGCTTCTGTTCCATATACCAATGAATATGGAGTAGACCGCGTTGCATTGCGAGTGGTAGTCCGATAAGCCCATAAAGCATGAAAGAGTTTATCAGGCCATGACCTCTTATCTTTATCCACAATCTTTTGTAGTATATTTGAAAGAGTCTTGTTGAAGGCCTCTATCTGGCCATTAGCCGCTGCATGATATCGAGATGAATGGTTGGAGTTAATGTTGTATTCTTGATACAATCTCTTTACCTCAGAAGAACAGAAGTTGGTGCCGTTGTCCGTCAATATGGTATGAGGGACAACAAATCTAGTAATGATGTTAGACTTGATGAAGCTAACAATGCATTTAGAACTGACTTCTTTGAGAGGTACTGCCTCTGCCCATTTGGAAAAGAAATCAGTAGCAGTAAGAATGTACTTAAACTGCTTGGCCGTAGCTGAAGGGTAAGGTCCCACCACATCCATTCCCCATGTGGAAAATGGCCATGAGTATTTAGCTGTATGAAGCAACTCTGGAGGTTGATGAATGAAGTTGGAATATACTTGGCATGAATGACACATATTTGTGAAATTAACACAATCTTGTATCATTGAAGGCCAGAAGTATCCAAGCCTTCGAATTTGATCAGACAATCTATGTCCAGACTGGTGGGCACCACAGACTCCTGCATGCACTTCTTTTATGACAGCCATTGTCTCTTCACCATCGATACATCTGAAGAGAACTCCATCAAAACCACGTTTGTAGAGAATTTTCTCAAGGTGGTTTGGACCATCATAAAGAGTAAAATTGACCACACGTCGCCGAATTTGTTCTCTCTCGGCTCTATCAGGTGGAAGTGTTCCATTTTGAAGGTATTCCCTGATAGGTGACATCCATCCTGTAGTATGACCATATGGTTCAGGAATGTGACTAATTTCATTAATTTCCTCTGTTCTGACTTGAACATAAGGTGAAATTGCACGACGGTGGGCAATACCGATGGTTGTCTCGTCCCGATTTGGATCTGCTAAAGCTGTGGCTATATTAGCCAGTGCTTCAGCTTGAGAATTTTGTGATCTTGGGACATAAGAAAATGTCGGTTCTGAAGGGAATTCCGACATTAACTCTCTGACGTAATCATACAAAGGGATTAATTCTTCTTTTCTGATGGCATAATCCCCATTGATTTGTTTGATTACCAGGTCTGAATCACCTTTCACCTTTAAGTGATTCACTTGTGCTTGAAGTGCTAACTCCAAGCCTGCAATGAGAGCTTGGTATTCAGCTTCATTATTGGTACCACCTTCCCACAACAAAAAGGAATAAGGTAACACTGCCTTATCTGGAGAAATGAGCACAATTCCTAAACCAACTTTGTTGAATTTAGGATTTTCCATTTTCTTCCCTGTTGGACTTCTAGAAGCACCATCAAAATACATTTCCCATGTTTGAGGACTCTCTTGAATAGAAAAAACTTCCTCATCAGGGAGTTCGATATCTGAATATGTGTCTTCCACTGAACGGTGTTCAGCCAGGAAATCAGCCAGAGCTTGGCCCTTAATTGCCTTTTGAGACACATACTGGATGTCGAACTGCTGTAGAATAACCGCCCACCTTGCTAGACGTCCTGTAAGCATTGGACGACTAAGGATGAATTTGAGTGGATTATTACGAGATACCAATTGGACCTCGTGATGTTGCAGGTAGTGTCTCAGTTTCTGAACTGCAAAGATTAATGCTAGGCAGCACTTTTCAATACTCGAATACTGGGTTTCTGCTTCAAGCATAGTTCTACTGAGATAGTAGAGACTATTTTCATTCCCAGCATCATTCTTTTGAGCGAGAAAGGCACCCAATGATCGCTCTAAAGCTGTCACATAGAGGATAAGAGGCCTACCCTCAACAGGTGGCATGAGTACTGGTGGACTCAAGAGGTATTTCTTGAGAACATCAAATGCTTCTTGACATTTTTCAGTCCACTGGTAAGTGACTCCTTTCTTCAATAATTTGGTAAAAGGTAAACTTTTGCCTGCCAAATTGGCGATGAAACGCCGAATATAGGCTAAGTGTCCTTGAAGTCCTCTTAATTCTTTCAAATTCTGAGGAGGTGGCATACCAAGGATTGATTTGGTCTTCTCAGGATCGACTTCAATACCACGATGGCGTACAACAAAGCCGAGGAATTTTCCTGAGGTTACCCCAAAAGCACATTTTAAGGGGTTCATCTTCAAATTATGTTGTCGAAGCTTGTGGAATATGATTTCCAAATCAGCCAAGTGATAAAAACGTTGTTTGGATTTAACCACCAAATCATCTACATAGCATTCAACAAATTTCCCTAGAAAAGGTTTGAAGATATGATGCATGGCGCGTTGATATGTTGCACCTGCATTTTTTAAACCAAAGGGCATCACCCGGTAACAAAACACACCTTGAGGAGCTCTGAAGGCTGTATATTCCTCATCTTCTGGGGCCATTCGGATCTGATTATATCCAGAATATCCATCCATGAAAGAAAGTACTTCATAGCCAGCCGTTGCATCAATTAAGAGTTCTATAATCGGAACTGGAAAATCATCTTTGGGACAATACCGATTAAGATCTCTGAAATCGATGCAAACCCTAATTTGTCTGTTCTTCTTCTTTACAGGGACAATATTAGCCAACCACTTGGGATATTGAACTTCTCTGACGAAGTTAGCTTTGATAAGCTTATCCACTTCAGCTTCGATTTTGGAAGCATAGGTTGGGTGTGTTCTTCTCGCGGCTTGCTTGAATCCTCGATGTTCTTTTGGCAAACCAAAATGATGGGTGGAAACATCAGGATCAAGGCCAGGCATCTCTGTATAATTCCAAGAAAAAATATCTTTATTTTTCTTTAGAAAAGAAATATACATCTCTTGTTCTTCAAGGGTCATGGCCGCACTAATTAAAGTGGGGCGTGGATCTTTCTCTGTACCCAGATTTACTTCTCTGAGTTCAACCACAGTGGTAGAGATACCCTCATCAAATGCTGGAGGAGCATCTCTAAGATCTTCCTCTTCCTCTTCATTATGTGTTATTTCTTCCGCTTTTACTTGCAAAGTAGATGAATCAACGAAATTCTCATGATCATAAGAAATGTCAAAATTTTCACATTTTGAAGAAGAAGCTTCCATTTCCGACCGTATTGATGAAAAAGGGTCTTCTTTGGGAAATAAAGAGGAGATGATGGATTGAGAATCGACATCAACATTCACCTCTGGTGTTGCTATAACTTCTTCTGGCCTGATTAGCGAAGTATAGACTTGTTGGATTTCAGCAGATGAAATGAAAACGTCACCACTCATGCTTTCATCACTGCTTGGTAAGTTACCAATTTCTCCCATGTTGTCTGGCTCGATTGCCGTAATTGACATTATGGATCTTTCCATAAGTGTATTTTGATTTGGGCCTATTTTGTCAATTTGATTGATAGGTAACACATAATCTGTACTCACATGTGAAAATGGATTTATTGGAATTTTTTCCAAACCATATGGAGCATTAACTTTTGTAATTTCCTACATTGTAGATTTTTCTCTTCCCTTCATGTGATAAAATTCCGCCTCAATGTATTGAGACTCACATGTTTTGAAAGGGGCCTTATCACCATACAATGTTCCAACTTGACCATCGAAACAGTATTTGAGACATTGATGGTATGATGACGGAATAGCTGCTTGCTGATGTAGCCAGGGTCATCCAAGCAAGATATTGAAAGCTGAGTCTTGATCAACAATCATGAAATCCGAATTGGAAACAAGATCTCCAAACTGAGTTCTGAGCGTAACTTCTCCCAGTGGTTCTTGTTCATTTTTATCATATCCTTGCAACATCATGGTAGAAGGAGATAAATCAGATTCTGTGAGGCCCAATCGACGAAGTGTGCGAATGGGCATGAGGTTGACTCCTGAACCATTGTCAATAAAAGCTCTTCGAACATCTATACCATTGACTTTTCCAGATAGGTACAAAGGTTTTATGTGCCCATGCACAACATCATCTTCATCTTTATCAGTAAAAGATATCACTGCATGGCATTCTGCAGGATTATTCTCTATGTGATAAATTTCAGCTGCAGCAATTTCAGCTTCAAATTCCTGAGGACTTGACAAAGCTTCGATGAGTGCTTCCCGAAGATCTCTTGATAGATTCAAAGCATCCAAAATTGATAATTTGGCTGGTACTTGGGCCAAGTGTTTCAATATATCATACTTTTGATCTAGAGGCCTGCGTTTCCCAATAGGAATATGCGGTTTGGCAGGTACCTTGGAAGCAGATGCTTTGGAAGCTGATGCATCTTGTATTGGAGTTGGCAACATATTTGGTTTTGGAAAATTAGACTGATTAGATCCACTTACTTGCTGAGATGAAGAAGATGGAACCTTTAATCGGTCTTCCAAAATAACTGTGCCGAAGCTGAGTTGGCCATTGGCAGAAGAACTTGCTTGTTCATTTTGAGCTCGCTGAAGGGCTCTACCACGAGTTTCTGCTGCATATACAGTGCTAGAAGGGGTAGAATTAGAGTAGTGGCTTCGGAAAGATCCACGTCTTCCCCTATATCCTGAACCTCTAGAACTTCCTCGGGTTCCTTTATTTGATACAGGGAATTCAGGCTCATCAAGACTGGAATATGAATCTGTTAATTGAATCATATTAACAGAACCAAAGATTAACTCTTCGTCTGATAAAGACTCTACCTGGTTAGCCTGTTTAGGCTGTGCCGTTTGGTGGGACGGTGCCCGTGGCTTTGAAGTAGATGGCATGAAATCTGCCAGAGTCAAAGACAATTTAGGCTTTGATACATACTCATCTTCTCCTGATTCCTCTTTCTTCTTTGAATTGCGCTGCCCTTTTGAGGATTTGTCCTTTGATGGAGGCTTTATTGCAGCTTTTTTAGGAGACACAATTGGCTTATTCAATTGTGTTCGCAAAATGGAATGGGTCCGATTGATTGTCTTTCTGACCATCCAATCATCATATTTTTTCGCAGTTTTGCTTTTGACTTCCTGCCACTCGCCTCCTTCCTCTGGATCTGTAGCGGTAATACACGCTACATGAGCTGAAGAACCCTTCAATTTGACTTGTCCCAAGTTGACCATCTTTTGTAGGAGGTCTTTAAAGACAAAACACTCCTGGATGGGATGTCCCAACATTTGATGAAAGGGACAATAATTGGGACGGTCTTCATCTCCTTCCTTGTTTGGTCTCTTCGGCACTGGTAATTGAACCAAATTATTTTCCAGAGCTGAAATGAAGTAACCAGGAACTTGCTCACTTCGGAAAGAGTATGTTTTACTCTTCATATCCTCAAATTGTTTTCGTCGTTGATCTTTTTGATCATTTGGACGAAACAGCCTTTGTTGTTGGTGTTCAGGAGGTGGAGCCCTTCGAGAAGATGAAGGTTTTGAAGTAGAAATAGGTACAGGTGCCTGTTTAAGCATAACTGTAGCAGTTTCTGCTTTACCCATTCTTCTTCCTGGAGCTGGTGGAATTACACGAGATTTAACCTTAGCCTGTAAAAAGGGAATCTTCAATCTGTTGAGCGATTGAAGTAAGGTCTCGAAACCCTCCTGTGTATTTCACAGGGATCAATGGCGTGCATAATTCGTCACGCAAATTTGCCACACAGATTGGCAACAATTCCTCCTGAGGGAGTGATAAACTCAAGGAATATGTCAATCCCTTCCAACGAGCAATGAAATCAGAGACTCTTTCATTCTCCCTTTCTTGCAGTTTGTAAGATCAAAAACTGTCGTTTTTGGCAAAGTTGAGCTAAACTGAAGAAGGAATTTTTGACGAAGATCCTCCCATCCGATGACTGACCGGGATTGCAAGCTTGTATACCAGACAAAAGCTGGTCCTTGCAAGGTTCGCACGAAGCATCTGAGTTTCACTGCTTCTTGTTGCTCTGGAGTTCCCATCATAGGATCACAACAAGACACGTAATGCGTCAAATGTTGTTCAGGGTCACCTGATCCATTGAAAGTAGGGAAAATAGGGTTTCCAAAACTGGATGGAGGAGAAATTGAATCTACCCATTCAGGGTAAACTTTCTTTTCAGGTTGAACTTGCGCCCGTTTCCCTTCCATAGTTTCTAACCGAGCTGTTAATGACTCAATAGTAGTTATTAACTTTTGAGAAACGTCAGGTTTAACTTGGTTTTGGGTAGGTGCAATGAATGGAGCTTGGACAGACGTGGTGGTTGGTGCTGCAACTAATGGTAGTGCTGCCAACCGTTGTTGCGTTTGACCCGTAGGATTAGACCTCTGTGGGTGTACTGACAAAGGAGGATATTCTTGATCCATCTCAGTAGTTACAACAAATTCCTTCAGCTGTCGGACTTCAGCATTCTTAAGAAGAAGACTACTCTGAAGTAGTTCTGCATTCAACCTTTTTAATTCTTTCATCTCTTCCTCCTGTTGTGCAAACCTTTGCTCTAATGAGAGAGATTGACATCCTTCAGAGGAAGGGTGAGAAGTAACCTGATTCTTTCCTTTCCCCTTATTGGACCCTTTTCGGAGAGGGGGAAGTGGGTTACTTGAAGGAATACCCAGATTTTGGGTAAGCCTTTGATTACGTGTGCGCACACCTTCTTCATTTAGGTCTGTGTGCGCAACTTCTTGAGCAGGAACCTCTTCGTCTGATCCCTCTGATTGAGCCTCATCTGGTGAATCAGCAGCAACGGCAGTGATGACATTAATGGATGCATATTGCATGGAATCCTTTCTATCAGCATTTCTGTGATATTGTCTCCTTCTATGTCCATGATAAGACATGGCATTCCGTTGACTTGATCCCTCAGGAATTTCTTGGAGAACCGTCAATTGGAGAGAATCTCCTGACATCTTGGCTCTTCGTTCCTCTTGAGGCTTATTCCCTAATCGAGAGAATACTGACTTTCTCTGAGGGAGGGATTGAAGATTTGAAAAAGTCCCCAGTCCGGTGGACTGGGGGTGTTCCTGTTGCTTCCGCTCAACTCCTCGAATCCCATTCGTTGATTCTAAGGGTTGGGTTAGAGAAGTCCCCTGTCTGGCAAGCTGGGGTGTCTCTTGACATGCTATGTCTGAGATCTTCTTGAAATCTCTCTTGATCTTGCGAATCTTAGTTCGGAAATTAGCTGGATGCATTAACCTGTATCCACTTTTATCACCTGGTTCAACAGACCGTTGGATGATTTCCGAAACTTTTGTCATTTGATGACGTGTTTGCTCCAGACGAGAGGCTTGCGCAATATTCTCGCCTGCTTGATGTAGGAGCGATTCAACAACCTGTTCTCTATATACTTGATTTTGAGAGGAACTAGTTGAAGCTTGCTCTCGAGCAAACTTTTGATTATGAACAAAGCCCATTGACTGTGGCCGGCCATGGGCAATAACATTGCATGAGACCATTTTCGGCGGGCTCTGCTGACCGGAAAGCACTGTGAAATGTTGTGCTCCGTGAACACCCCATCCTCTGATATGAACATTAGATGGAGCATTGGAAATTAACTGACGCAATCTTCTTAGTGAACCAAGGCATGAACGTTGAAGGGTTCTCTGTTGCTTTTCAGCCATCGGATACCGAGAGACTGATAGAGATGCCAAATCAATCTGGCGTTGTAACCCTTCTATTATCTTAAGATGATTTTCATATTCATCGTAAGATAATACCTTCTTCTTTAATTGACAAAGAGTTTTCCATATGTTGAGACGAATATCATGGATTCCATCATCCGTCAACATTTTTGGAATGTCGTACTGGGAGTCAGCCAAAGGACAAAACATGACTGGTACTTCACCTTTTTCCAGTTTTTTCCTCATGTTCAGCATTTCCTCTTTATCATTAAATGAAGATTCTTCTACCTGTTTTGACCAGAGTTGGTGTTTCCTTGTTGCTTCATCGGATTCAACAAGACTGGTAGAGAAATCACTATTCATGCTAGAAGATGAATGACCCAGGGAAGGTTCGGAGAATAACCTGAACCCCAGGCTATCTTCTGATGGAGAAAGAGTTTCACCTGCCGATAGTAAAGCATCAAACATGACTGGTTTTATGTTTGCAAGTGCATCGAGATAGGAGGGCTTTCTCGTCACTACATTGCCTTCTGAAGAATTTTCGAGACAATGTGAATCACTACTACGGAGAGGACTTTCGCAGTGAAGTTCATCACCATGAGGAGGACCTTCATGATGGGTTATAGCAAAAGATGAAATCTCTTGCTCGTTGGCCTTCTGACCACACAGAGGGTTCCTATGGCTCTCATCTGAAGAAGAAACTTCAAGATTGACCGAATTTTCATGAAGCAAGTCTTCATGAGGAAGTGTCTGTTGAAGACCTTTGGGATTAATGTTCATGTTATTGGGAACTGAGGGAGTAGAATCTTGAATTTTGACAGATAAATGTCTGAGGGCTTCAAGAACTCCAGCATCGAGCAAGGCCTTGTTGCAGATTGGCCTTTGATCTCCTGATTGTGCTGGGCGGATCTTTTTCTTAGATGCCTTCTTACTCGCTTTAGAAACCACTTGATGACGAAAGTGATTGCTCTGAGCAGGTGTATGTGCCTGATCAGGAAAGATGGTCAGGTTAGGCTGACGATCATCGCTCAAATCAGGTGTATGTGCCTGACTTGGTTGTCCATATGATATGGGGGAGTAGGCCCCACAACCCTCTTGGACTGGAACAGATGTGTGTGTCTGTTCCGGAGTGAATTGTTGATGTGTCACTCCACTGCTAGGGATAGATTTATGTGTCTATCCCTGAGATGATCCTGAAGTTGTTATGATATCCTGGCAAGCATCCAGAATATGAGCAGGAATTTGCTTCTGCTCTTTCACCATTGACAAAATATGTTTGGTGACTTCAGCCGCCGGAACAGGGATATACGTCCATTCCGGGCTTGGAGTAGGTGTATGTGCCTGCTCCTGTCCTCCTTTTCCTGTCAGTGAATCCTAACAGTACTCAAGTGTGGAGGCAGAGAGTTTAGTCTGCCTCCTGTTTGTCGTCGGGGCTTTCCGACTGACTTCTCCGTGAACTACCAAGCAAGACTTTTGGTAGGCTTGATTAGTATGAGCAGGTGTATGTGCCTGCTGATTACACTTCGTCAAACGCGGTTGACGAGATCCATCATATGTAGTCAGACGAGCCTGCTGACTAACTGCTGATGTATAAGCAGGTGTATGTTCCTGCCTATGGTACTCCGCCGGAATTGCCTGGCGGGATCGGCTTGATGCTGCCAGACGAGTCTGCTGGACATCAGGATTAAAACGAACAGGTGTGTATGTCTGCTCGTTTTTTGCCACCAAGTTAGGTTGGTGGACTTCTCCGGAGATGGCAGGGATGACAACTTGCCTATTGTTAACCGGATTCCGTCTCTGGCGGTTCATCATGCCTGCTCGGGTTCGAGGAACCTGAGCTGAATGCCTGGAGTCGGTACCCTCATCATGTTGAGGGCGCACTACCGCACGAGTCTGGCGGCGATTGTTGATGGGAGCCCTTGAGAAGGACTCCTGTTTTTTGGAATTAAGGTCCTGCGGGACCTGCTCATTCACTTCCTCAGAGTAAGGGAGTGAATGGAAATTGTGTTCCGGGGATAACGACCCGAAACGGTTGGAGACGGTAGTCAGCACCGTCTGCTTCTTGATTGCTGGTCGCCGTTGTCCGGACGACCAGGTAGAATTGTTAACTTGGAGGGCTTGACGAGCGGCCTCCAGAGTTGGGATAGTACCGTTGCGACGGTACTCCTTAACCAGTGCATTAGAAACACAGCGTTGAAGACGCTGAGTTGGTGATGTCATCCTCCGAGCGGATGACGTTCCAGCAGGAGTAGCAGCATTGGTTTTCACAGCAGCAGACCTCACAGTAGAGGTGTTCCCAGCAGCAGTATTCACAGGGGTGAATTTAAGGAAAGCCATTTTTGTAGAAGATCTTGAAAAAAAAGAGTGCATGTTCCATGTAACAGACATAATCAAGATGAATCCGGCTACTGCATCTTTTGGATGATCATATGTCAATGATTGCCTTTTTGGCCCAAGGGGCCTAACAGATAAGAAGAACATCACTTTAACTTGGTTAAGGATTCACGTCGGGTTCACCATTTTTTGTTTCGCGCGGAATCCGGGGATGACCTCCTGGATGGGAGATTCAAACGTTCCGATCGGTTTCTAACGGGTTTGTTCATAGAACCGGAAACATCCAATGATTCCACATCTGTTTGGACCTACTTTCCAAAGGCAGGCGCTCATTAGCTTGTGGGCTAATGAGGCTTAGGAATTTACATTGGTCGAGAGGATGGGAGGTCGGACTCATCACACCTTTTTGAGGGGAATTATTGTCTACTTCGGGACTCTCTTTATTGATTTAAGTTAAGTTCGTGAATCCTTATTACATTACCAAGTATAAAATGATCTTTCCTTTAGTTTTAACAATCAATGATTAAATATGCAAGAAATTTA
Organism: Viscum album; assembly: GCA_963277665.1. Taxonomy (NCBI): domain Eukaryota; kingdom Viridiplantae; phylum Streptophyta; class Magnoliopsida; order Santalales; family Viscaceae; genus Viscum; species Viscum album. The sequence goes on along the minus strand of OY728139.1, from coordinate 475,116,338 downwards.
GAGAATCTTTTATATGTATTCGAGGTTATTCATCAATATAGAATCATCTATATTTGTTTAGAGAGTCTTGGTCAATGGTATCCTTCAAAACATTTATATAAAAGTCTCTTGGTCATTTTGATGACCAGGCTGGTTTTAAAGCCACTCAGTGGGGCACCTGAAGTTTATCGTCATTCAGAAGGACAGAGATTATTTCAATGTTGGGATCGAACCCATAAATGGGCTACCTACGTATCCTTTGTTTTGAAAAAGGAATCAGAACCCACGTAGTTCGAGGAATGGGATATGATGTTTTATGATTGATGGCTCAAAGATGAATGTCATAATTACTTTTACACTCTAAGCTCACGTGAGTCATGTTCGGTGTGAGAAACAAGAGGTATTGGTAAAATTTAGACAATTGTGCCATAAAAGATGAAATCATAAGAATTTGTTTTGGGGCTTATGTATAGATGACTGCCCAGATAGACGAAGGTTTAGGATTTACTTTTAGGGAGAAAATCCAAGAACAGGGTCCACAAAGTTATATGTGCTTCATGGAGATTTGAATACTCTAATCTTGGGGCTTACTCCTAAGGAGTATGCCCAAGTTAGGAGGGGACTTATGATTGGGTTTTATTCCTGAAAAGGAAACCCAAATCAAAGGTAATTTATGACTGGTTAAGAGAAATTTTAAGAGACTTGGGGCTTACTCCTAAGAAGGATGCCCAAGATTTATGACTAGGACTTATTCCTGAGAAGGAAGCCTAGGTTAGGGGACTTGGGGCTTACTCCTAAAAAGGAAGCCCAAGGTTATGGCTGAGTCTTATTCCTGAAAAAGGAGACCCAGGTTAGGGATTAAGGTTTGGGGCTTACTCCTGAGGAGGATGCCCAAGATTAAAGGACTTGATTGGGGCTTATTCTTAAGAAAGATGCCCAGATCAAAGGTTTTATAACTGGGGATTATTCCTGAAAAGGAGACCCAGGTTAAGGATTAAGGTTTGGGGCTTACTCCTGAGGAGGATGCCCAAGGTTATGACTGAGTCTTATTCCTGAAAAAGGAGACCCAGGTTAGGGATTGAGGTTTGGGGCTTACTCCTGAGGAGGATGCCCAAGATTAAAGGACTTGATTGGGGCATATACTTAAGAAAGATGCCCAGATCAAAGGTTTTATAACTGGGGATTATTCCTGAAAAGGAGACCCAGGTTAAGATTCTCTCATCTTAAAGGATGAGGTTGAATGAATGAACTCTCAATCTTTGGTGACATAAAGATGTTTAAATCACTAGGTTTTGAGAGATATTTCACAGAATTCCTTTCAGATAAGGATGTCAAATCAAGAAATCATGCCATAAATGGCTTTGAAGAGTATCTTGAAGACTGAATCTTGAATAGGAAGGGTGAAATGGCTTAAGAGGGGTAAAAATGGGCAAGATGGGCACCCAAAAAGATAGGGGCGCGCAAGTCTTGAAAGGCGCGCAAGTCCTACGGCGGCGCGCAAGTATTGGTCACGCAAGTATACTTGCGCGACATGAGGGGTACTTGCGCGATTTGCAACCAGTATTGAAATGCTTGAGCGACTCTTTATTAAACCCTTTACCATCCTCTTGAGGTTCTTCCAGAAGAGTGACGCGCAAGTTATATTGAAGGAATTAAGTAGGCGCGCAAGTGTTTGATAAGTTTCAACACTTGGGCCTTCCTTTTTCTCTTTAGATCTTCCGTTCTAGGTAAGAAATTACCTTAGAAGTGTTCCGGAAGCTTTGAGAAGAGACTTGGGCGTCGGGAGCTTCGATCCGAGTTTCTGGAAAAAGATCCTCTCGAATGGGGGGCCCACAGGGTCTATTTATAGGCAAAAGAAGACCCTGGGCGGTTACCAATTAGGTCGCGCAAGTCACCTGCGCGACCAAGGTAGTCGCGCAAGTGTACTTGCGCGACAGTGGTAAAACTTGCGCGGTGAATTGGATTTTGATCCTTTGTTCATGCCTTTGTCGATTTTTGATGTTTTCTTCAAAGGATGACTCACTTTCAGCTGAGATATTCCCTTTTCCGATTTTTAGATTCTGTGACGAAAGGAGCGTCAACCATGATATAATGAATAATGTAAAATATAATAATCATAACCTCAAGTCCTTATTACATCATACCATAAACAAATTGTCAAGTCCTCATTCCAAGACTTCATAAATAATATGGTAGGAATAGCCAAAATACTATAGATATTTTGTCTCATGAGACATAAGAATTCATAAACAGGATATGATGGACCTGTCAAATAACATAATTTTTCAAATGCATTAATCATATCAAAATGAGGGAATAATATATATAATTCATAATCAACATAAAAATCCTTATTTGAAAAATAGGATATGAAATGATAATACTTTCTCCATTAAATAATAGTACAACATGATAATAGGATTTCCAAAGTAATATGGTAGATATTATAATTAAATAATATCCTTATTAATGAATAAGAATCATCAATGGTTATTAACATAGATTGAAATACTTTTAGATGACCACTGAACACTTTTTAGGAAAATACATATTTATTTTGAAATTTCATATTAATGGTTTATAAATTTCCAACATTTAATTTTTTTTTGAAATGTAGAATGGAAAATCCTGATTTAATATTCAAATAATATAATATTCATCACAACAGGATGATGTTTCTGAAGTCAAATATGTTCAAATAAATTCTTTTTGGACTTTGGAAAGAATATCAATAAGAGACAAATATGCAACATTACAAATATAACATTTTAAAAAATCATAAATAAAGAAAAAATTAATATTAAAATTACAATAATAAATCACTGGAATATGATCAATAAATTTCTCGTTTACTTTTTTAATAAAATGGGATGGAAGAAAATATTTATCTTTAAAAAATGATATAAGGTCATATTTTATTAACATTTTCTCAGTCATATACAGATCCAATGAGATGGAAATAGAATGGAAAAATTTAAAATCTATAGATTAAAAAAGAAGATAAATGTATATTAATTTTTCAATAGAAATATCTGGTAATTTCATTAGAAGTAAATTTAAACATAAAAAATCATTAATTCACAATTTTTTTATAATTATATTTAAAGACTAAAAATGAGATTATACCATAATAAAATATAATGTTTATTATTATGTGATAAATTATATTTTGTATAATTTATGTAGTATTAAGTTATATTGTTACCAAATCCATAGCAAAATTGTAATTTTATGATACATTATATAAATTATACTAAATTCAGCTTCAGAAAAATTTACATCTGTAAATATTCATTAGAAAATCAACTATTTGAGGAAAATCCTTGAAATTCACCCTAGTATAATATATTTATAATAAAACTAAAAATTGAATCATTTTATTAAATCTATTATTTAAATTTTATTAATATATATTTTCAAAAAATTTATAGCAAAAAAATTTTATATAAAATTGAACATTAATAATAATAAGTTCTCGTAATCTATTACAAAAAAATTATAATTGTATGGTTCATGTTAATGATATATATTTTCAATTATATATCATAAATTTATATAAAAAATATACATATATATACTTGTCAACTATACATCAATTGAATATTTACATGTATAATTGTTATGTGTTCAATGAAAAAATATATTATGGTCATATTACATTCCTTATAAATCCTTACATGCTTCACTAAAACCTATTTGTTTAATTCCCTATGATGATGTCAATTATATTCCAAATTCTTCACGTTGATATAATATGATATATCTAGGTCAAAATATTTATGGTGAATCAAAAGGATAGTGATTTTTAGTTTGTAGTATTTATATGTGTGTGTGTGTGTGTGTCTATGAATTGACTCCTCTTATACTTTTATTCAAGCTGTATAATATTTAAACTCAAAAAGTATTAATTTTTTTATTTTATTTGAATATTTTATCTCAATTATATCATTGTGGTTCATTTAAGTATAACGTTGATTTTGTTACATGAAATCAAACATAAAATCCATTTAAAATAAAAAATAAGTGTATTACACTCTCCCCTATTACCAAAATTAAATCCTCAAAATATAAATTTCTTCCCTAGCAAGTGAATTTAATATATTAATATAATCATATATATATTTTATCATGAACATATATTTTATGTTCATTATTATTAAACATATTATTTCTGAAAAATAATATACCTATATAAGACTTATACTTACAGGGGAGTATCTAAATTATGCCATTATACTTGAATGTCACATTCCATATAAGTCTCAATGGATTTGAGAAATTATTTTTCCATTGAGGTAATTATTCTATAAAAATATACGAAATTGATTTATTTTAACTATATTAGGGTAATTCTATCCTTGGATTATAGTTCATATAGTTTCCACTTATACCTCATCACGTACTCCATGAAATGAATGTTGAACAAAAAAATTTAACACCTATATCTTGAAATTAAAAACATTAACTCCTATAATATTGAAAAAATGTAGAAACTTTATTCCTATGGTTGGAAAATGAAATGTTCATAGCAATATAAAATAGTAAATAATATGAATAAACATTTATATGATGAAATTATACATTATTAAATAAATCCACAAAAATAACACCCAAAGTTAAACATAAATAATTGCCTAAGTAACTCACCCTAAATTAAATTTAAAACACTTTATCCCTAAATTAAATTTCAATCCCATGTTTGTATATATATAAAAAATATTTTTCCAAAATGTAATAACTCTTTTAAAATGAAAGACCATATAAAACATAAATGTTGTCAAAAACAATTTTCGTATTTTTACAAAATAATATATTATTCTTCTTTAAATAACATTTTCTATGAAACATATACTAAAAAAGGGTTTTATTTTTATATGTTCCTCCCAAAGTATCTTTAATAATCTTAAACTCCCATCAATCAAAAACATAGAAGGCTATTTATTAATTTAATATTTTTACCAACCATCTACTTATAAACTGATGAAACATTTAGATTATCCCATATCACTATGCAATATGATAAGATACCATTTGTTCTACCTTATCATTCATTTTTATAGTGTATAAAAAAACGTGAAATATACTAGCAATATCTCCAAGTAATTTCTAAGTATGTGTGTGGTATTAGACACACACTTAATGAATCGGTGAAAATTGAGTTATAACCAATCCTGTTATTTTATATTTTTTACCACTAGGTGAATATTTTCTACAACCACATAAACTTTCTCATATCGATTTATTCATGAATAATTTCGGAAAACAACACAATCATTAAATTTCCAAATTATAATAATATTTTTATATAAACAGACTTAACTCTATCATCTATCATAGGGTTATGTTATTTAATCGAATTTTTCCTAAATATTGTTCCCAATGGTTCAACTAATCGTCATTTGATTCCAAATCTGACAGCATAGCTCCATTACACTAGATATAATGGTTATATTTTTTCATTAGAATATGATACGAGTGACAACATTATAATGGATCAAATAGTTTAATACTATTGGTAGACTAGACAGATATATGATTCTCACATTATTCATGATACCATTAAGAAGATTATATATATAGTGATTATTTATTATTTTTATTTCTAGTATATCCCTAAAATCATTCATTTTCACCTTATTGGTTTCCTAGGGAATGGAAAATAAAATATTTTTTGAGCATAAATAATAATTATGGTAAAGTTTAAAATAGAATCTATCATAGAATAAACAAATCACGACTAATATTGTAGAGATAATAAATAAAAAATATACAATATGACCAATATCATAAAAGTGGAATATATTCTTGGATTACATAAGAATATAAATAATCAAATGGATAATAAAAAAATATCTCAAAATGATTTAATGGAAAATTCTAGGCATCATAATCATACCATAAATTCCATATTCCAAGACATTATAAGCATATCATCAATACTTATTGTAAAGACTTCCTGAATGACGGAGTGGATATACACAAAATACTAAGGATTATTTTTCACATGATAGATACCAATATATCGAGGGACTATAACCGACCCAAAAGTCATTTACTAATTATACAAAATTTACTATATGAAACGAGATCAATATTCAGTATAATCCATACAAAACATAATGTCAATATTTGAATGCTTTTATGGAAGTTTTCAATATTTTTCTATAGAACATAATATAACATCATGATAAAAATAAATGTAGATTAATATAAGGGTTTGCTTTATGAGAGTATATCTCCAATAAAGAATATTATTTATGAAATAATATTGACATAAATGAAAATACATTTAAAATTTCCCTAATACATTTCTAAAGGAAAATAGTGTTTTCATTTTAAAATGAAAAATTTAAAATTAAAAAATACAGAATATTATGAAAATCATTTTATTTTAAAATAATCATGAAAAAATGGAGTGGAATTTTAAAATAAAATAATATTCATGATGATAATAATTAGTGATGAAGCCATATACACCAAAACATTATTCTGAACTTTTTAATTAAATTCTATATGGGCCATATAGGAAATTTTAAAATGATCCATTTTTTAAATTATTTAAATAAAATACAATATTTTTAAAAAATTCTTTAAAAAACAAAAAAATTTAAATGAAAACATTCTTGAAACATTTTTAGAGAACATCTATGAATAAAAAAATGTTTTTCAGCAAATGAGGAAATAAGATTGGTTCTCTAAAAATTGATTTCTTGTTATTATTAATTATCAATGAGAAAAATAGAAATATAATATTCAAATTAAATAGATATTAATAGAAGAAAAATATATATTGATTTATAAATGGAAATATCCGATAATTTTCTTAATTGAAAATTTAAACATAAACAATCCCGAATAATAATGCGATTGTAGAATAATTCCTTTCCAATTTATTGACTTAAAAATCAAAACAACATTGAATGATATAAATTCAAAGTAAACTTTATATAAAATAAATATAAAGATATTATTGATATCAAATTACAATGATGTATTATAAATACCATACAAATTAAACATGCAGTGAATATGTCATAAGTGTCATATAAACAAAAGTGAGATATGATACCTTTTAATATTTTTTATCATTTAATTTAGAATTAATGGTTGTTGTAATTTTGTATAAAAATATTAAATGCATAAAAAACATTTGTAAATTCATCATAAAATAATCAGTGATCATTACACACATAATATTGGAATATCCTAGATAATAAATAAAACAAATATTCAAATAAAAATATTGTTTTAAGAAAACCCTTTCCACACATCTAACTCGAAATATAAATAATATACATCACATAGAATAAACATATATTAATTATTACCATTATTAAGAAACTATTTCAGATGTATTATATTATTATTACCACTTTTATTTCATTTATAATCATCGCTTACATATTCATCAAATAAGGTATGTTCATGTCCAATTTTTTGAGGATATTCATTTCATAGTCATAGAAATACATCAGTATGTTAACCATGGTCAAAAGAAAAATGATTACATAAAATATAGAATAGTAATCAGCAAATAATGATTATTTTAAAAATTTTATAAAAATTATAATCATCCATGAAATTAATACAGAGAAAATGAATCATTTATCTTTGTGGAGATCATAGTACACACATACACATGGGTAACATTATTATTTTTTAACAGAATGAAGGTAATAATGTACATAATAGATTATCATTCTAGAAAAATAATTTTTTCAAGAATATAACATATATTCATTTCATTCTTCATAATAAACATACTTGGCTGGTGGTGATGAAAAATGAAACACATCATTTTTTAGATGTGGTAGTCCATAAGTATACACATGCGATGTTTTCATTTCCTATAACATATAAATTATTATGAATATGGATTGGGAAATAATTGTAATAATGTTTAAGTATATGTAAGATGTTGACGTTATTATATCATAATGTTTAGGCCATAATTAATTAAGGTATAAAAAGAAATAAAATGATGTAACTCGAAATAAGAGATTCTCATGTTCTTTAGAAAACCCCCTTTAGCTTACACGATAAGAATTATTAGGATAATATTAGGGGTAGAAAAAATGATCTAAAATTTTGAGAATTAATATAATAATGTATTTGTGAATACGTTGTACAATCTAAAAGTCTCATGAAGTGTGAGGTTGAGATGTGAGGTGGTACCTTTTTATAATTAAGGGGAGTGGTATAATTGTAATTACTAAGAAAATTAAAATAAATTAATTTTTATATTCATCTGAAGACACAAAAAATTGAAATATTTTATAAATTTTCAACTTATAAGGTCAAAATACCTTCATAAAATAAAATTTATACATATTTATGTTTCATTATAAACCTTATCATTAGGTTTAACCCCTTGTAAACCATTTTAAACTCAACCATGTGAAATTTTCATCATTATGTAAGGGTTATAAATTAAATTTTAAAGAGTAAGAGGATAAAAATGGGTCAATGATGGAATCATAGACCATTAACCATTATAAATTTCCTATTTTGGGAGTTATTTAATTTTTTAATAATTTTATATAACTTTTTTAATCATAAAATATCATTAAAATTGATTTTGGACTATTTATTTAATTTTACTTAAAAAATATCAATATAGTATTGTAATTATATTATAAAAAAATTAAATATAATTAATAAATTACAGTTACCTATTAAATTTATTTACTACCATAATTCCTAAAAAATTATTATTTTATTATTTTTAAAATCATTTACCCTATTTTTTTCTTCTTTCATAGTCACTCTATCAATATTGCATTATAATTTATTATAATTATAGAATCACTCAAAATTAAATGTATGTTACTGTCATAAAAATAATTCATTAATTTTAGAAATTAATATTTATAAATGACCCTAATGTCATTTCCCCTAATGAAAATACATTATATATATTAAAAGTAAGAGAGTAACTTTTTAATTTATCTATTAATTAAAATAATATAATTTTTATAAGCTCTGTAAGGAGGAAATAAATTTCCACATGTCATAAACATGGATAGATATGGCCTAAAAAACATAAAATAAAAATAGAAAGGATATACATATATTTTTAGGCCTTATCTCATAGTTTTAATAAAGCTTTATCCATGTTAATGTTATAGAGGTGACAAATATTTACCACGGTTATTATAAAAATAAAAAAAGGTCACTTATTTTCCAAGTTTGAACCAAATTATTTAAATTATAAAATACTTTTTTCAATATCCAATATTTATATGTTAAATAAATTCATTTTAATATAAATTAAAAAACACAATGCCAAACTATTTTTATAAAAATCTGTTTTAAGCCAAAAAAATAGATTTTAAAAGAAAAAAATAATTTTGATTATTATGTGATTAGTTATAGTAATTATATTTAATTGATGTTTATTTTACATAAATAAAAAAATCCAAATCTTATTAGATATATACATTTACTTTATTTAGAGAAAAGTAATTAGAGTTTTGTAAAAATCAGCATTTTCACTATTTAATCAAAAATCAACCTATTTAGAAAATCCATAAAATTACACCATAAGATAATTTTGATATTATAAAATATAAAATTAAATACTTGTTAGAAAATTAAATAATTATAATTTAAAATTTTAATTTGTAAACCATATAATAAAACTGATTTTTTTGAAAAATAACAATTTAGAACATTAAGTTCTCTAAATGTATTTTCTAGAAAATTAGAATTATACTAGTGTTGTGAATTATATTATTTTTATTTTATGATAATAAAATTATATAGAAATATCACTTAAATATTAATTATGAATATATATCTAACCCCTATATATATAATAGTTTTATATCCAACATTGTAGTGACCCGAAGCTTGACGTACATGGACATTACATTTCTTTTGCGGAATACTTAGTACATAACAATAACACACACACAAGGATTGTAATAGTTTAGTGTCTTTGGAAACTCGGAACGTAATCTTCTAATCGTGGTGAAAGATCTTCAATATCTCCCATAAAGATCTTCCCTTTTTTTTACCTAAAAACCTTTCTTTATATCCTGGGGAAAAGAAAACATAAAAGGGTGAGCTCAAATGCTCAGTAAGGGTAAACAAAAGAAATATCAATCACATCATATACATAAGAACATAGCTTTTGGAAATCTTAACCTGCAAAAGAGCTCATAATATCATAACATGGGATAAATCATAGAAGTGAAAATGAAATCCCAATAATCATAACTTAAAACCTGAAACTTAGTGGCATACACACATAATCATAGATAATCATTTCTTGTTAGTCAAGACTCATTGCCAAGACTATCTTAGTGGACAAAGTCCCTTTCTGAATCGAGTCACCCTCGTTCCAGTCCTGTTTCACTGAACCGGTATAACCTACCGTTCCAGCCATGTCTATCTCATGAGATATAAAATCTTTACCCAATGCATTGGAGGGAGATATAGGTCCCACCCATCTTATAATTAATCCTTTCTTATGTGTGCCACATAATCATACATCATCGCATAACACATGTAACAAAATGGGATCCTTGAAACATCATGACATCATAAATCAATTCATATAAGATAAAGGAATTTATAAAAATAATTTCATCACAACATGATCAAATCAATGTAATAACAGAAATCTTAGATGGAAAATAATTCTGATAAAACACATGAACTCCATTCTTGAGGAAAATATCCTTTCTTCTTCAAAAACATTTTTCCTTTCATAACATGTCATACGATTTTAAAATAAAAGAATTTCATTAAAAATAAACTTGAAAACTTGTAAAGGAAGCTTCTTGGATTTAATGTTTTAAAAATCCATTCATGCCGTATAAGTTAAAAAAAACATTCTTCGTACTTTTGTCGGAAAAGTCAAAAAGTACCACGTACGAAAAAAACGACAAAAGATTCCTTTCATATTCTTTACTAAAAACTCACCGAAGGGTAAAATTGGATTTAAACTATTGTAAGTTGATGGAAACAATATTACATATTGAGGGAACATGGATGTGGATGATAAAATACACCCCAGTAAATACTTACGAATAAACAATCTCGGATAAAAATGAGATTGTGATATTTCCCTTACCTTAGGTCCGATTTGCTTTGTTCGTGTCCGAAGCTCCTCTTCTTTGGAACGCCTCTTTGAATCCTCCACTTAAGGAACTAAGATTGGTCTTTGGAGAAGACCAGGACCTCTAGGATTATTCTAGGGAAGAGAATATGGCAGGGGTTGGCCAAACTTGAGTGCTCAAATTGGTGTGAGGAGGAGGGGGAGGAGGTGTCCTTTTATAAGGGAGGAGAGGGGCACCTTAGGAATTCTTAAAAATATTAATTTATAATAAATCTAACCCCACTTAAAAACCTCCAAAAATGACTCATATTCGAAGATTAGATGAGATAGGGTTGTAATCTCATCAACCAATCAAATTTAGACATGTTTGGATCTTATTTTAAACCTTATCATTTTCATTTATCCTTATTTAATCTATTTAAGTTTATTTGTGGTAATAAAATACTAAATTTTAAATTATAACAAATAATTACATATTTGTTGTGAATTTTCCATAATTGTTTACTTTATATCATTATAGACCATATAAATATAAATTTATAATTTTTAAATATTTTTGTGATTTTTAAACAATTTTATAATATGTTATTTTTGTAAAATAACAATAGTGTCAATTTTGACACTATTCATTTATTTGAATTTAAATAAACTATATACATAAGATATGTTCGAACTAAAAGCTTTAATATATTAATAAAATGTCATATGTATCTATATAATTAGTGTATCACATTAAATAGTTCATATAATATTTATTTTATTATTTTTAAAACCATTTATTTGGTTTATCTCTTAATAAAATAATTACTACATCATTTTTGTATAATTATTTAATATACATATTTGTTGTATAAAAATTTAAAATAAAATTCTATGATGAATATAAATATATTACCATTCACAATAATACTTTTACTCGAATTTATCATCTTAAAATCACAATATTTAAATTGTTATATTTATTAAATTATGAAGGTGACAACTTTGGCATCATTTAAAATAAAATAATATAAGTGTCATTATCGCTTTTATAAGTCTCCAAATGGTCAAATATTAGACCATTGGATGCTTATGGTTTACATTTACATGTACAATAAGTTTTTGTTAGGTATTTGTGCATTTTATGGTCACTATTAGTTTAAAAAAACATTATTCTTGATTTTTCACTAGATAAACAATTTCTGCATCACTATTGTGTCATAATTAATGATAATTATTTAATCCCTAAAAATTATAAATAAATTTATATGATGTAGATAATTTCATTAGATTTCTGTAGACTATTCATGTTCGAAGTTTCATGAATTTTATCACTAAATTAAAATTAATATACTTATAAAATTTAAGAGAGTGACATGTTGTCACTTTCTTTGGTTTTAATAATAATTAAGTTATTTTCATGGACAAATGTTCATTAAATGATTCTAATCCGACCCTTAGGTGATATGGGTCGACTTTTAGTCATCCAATAGGATTTTAACATTTGTTAGGGTAATTTTAAAATATTATATTTACCCTTAATTACCCGATTTACCTTTAACTACGGTAAATAAAATTTACCGTAGTTACTATTCATAATTCCCAAAAATAAAAAAGTAGCTTATTAACATAATTTGGACCCACTGATTCCAAATATGGAATCCATTTTTTAAAATTACATTCACAGAAGTTGCAGAAATTAAATTAAAATTAATCCCGTTGTCGAATAAAAACGGGTTTTTTGTTTAAAACATTACAAAAGATTGAATTGATTTAACCTACGAATTCAAGGTAAAATCAATGCTAATGACATACATTATATTAAATGGTAAAAATATATTCTATTTATACTTTAAAACCATTCAATATTATAATTTACCCACATAAGATATTACGATGAAAAAAGTTGTTTTTAATTAAAATATAGCGTGTTTTTACTATTCATTAAAATGTGAAAGTTAGCAAAATAATATGAAAAAATTATCCAAAGTAAATTTTTATTTCTTGATTCCAAAGAAGAATTTTATTTTGTCAAATTGAACTTATAAACATGTCAAAAAATAGATTTAAAGTGGGTGCGCCATCAAAAGGCGGCAAAACCGCATTTTTTTGAAAAATACTTATTTTACCCGAAAAATTTATTTTGTTCTTATACCATGTTCTAGAAATGTGTAAGATGAACAATAATGTTATAAAATTCAAAATTTAGTTAATACTATTCATAATGGCTAGTTCATGACAATATTATAATAATATAACATTGTTTATTAAAACCTGGTATTGTGTACAACACACGCTATCGAGGAAGGTCGCGATTGCGTGTAATGCAAGCCAAGTCAGGGTTGCGTGTTGTGAAAGAATCCTTCATTGTTTCATATAATAGAATCCAACCATATTTCATTTATACATTTAATATATATATATATATATATATATACTCAATGTTGCGTAGAATAACTATTATCAAAATTGTGTGTAACACGGTCCAAGAATAGTGTTGCGTATACTGCAAGCTAATACGGTGTTGCGTATAGCGCAAGGTAATCTTGGTGTAGAATACAACATAAGAAATTAATGAAATTAATATAATATTTTTCATAAAATCTCGGGGTGTTACATTCTACCCCCCTTAAAATTAATTTCGCCCTCGAAATTCGTCGGGGTTATAAATGGTTTACTATTTGAAAGTTTCTTTGATAGAAACCCACATCGTAAAAAGGAATACCCAAACTTATCTTTAAAAAACAAAAGTATGAAACGTAACGGTTACCCAAATAAACTAATCACTGGGTTTCCACATAGGTGAAAATATGGATATGGAAGAGAAATCTAACCATCATGTTCTGATGGAGAGTGGTTGAGAACATGGCTATGGAAAAGCTAGCAATCACAAAGCCATAAATTTGTGATGATCTAGGGTACCATCTGATTCATCGGATATAAGGGCACTAGGACAACATTTTTGGTTTTCAAGATCATTTCCTTAAAGTTGAAAATTTGAATTAGAATAAATACTTACTTTATTTTGGTACAATCTCACTGTTGTTCGTGCCTTGAACAATTTCCACTTCATCTCTTAAATAAATGAAGTTGAATTTGTTATTCATGAATTGTTAGCAGATCATGTGATAGAATGACGGGTCATTCCATCTGTCTCAAACAAAAGGTTAGCAAAATTTATATGCATAAGTCGATCTATAGTGAGATTAATCATATATGGTTCCTAAAATGGACTTATACTTCATATATCCTACTGCTTAATATAATAAAACTAGTTTCTACTAAACAGGGACTTCCTGTAGGCCAGTGGTAGGCGATAAAGGCCAGTCGCACTTCGGTTGTGGGTTCAATTCCCACAGCCTTGTCCGAAGCGATGGGCTGTCGCCCGTCCTGCAGGTTGTCCTTTTTCTAAAACTATATTACTATAACATCCCATCAATAATATCGAAAAAACTTCTATCCTTAAACAATACTAACTTATTTCCAACATAATCCATTCCAATCTTTAGGCTTATCAATAATACTGCAGTCCATTCTCATAAAATAGTGAAAAGGATTACCAGAGATTTAATACCATCGTTGATCCCCATATATCATAAGATATATCTTGTTGGTCACATTCCAAACATTCAAAGGCCTTAATCTTGTACTCTCTTGAATACCCATTAAACCTTATTGAAAACACGAATTCTATTAAAAGTTAACTCTTTCCACATACCAAAATCCTAAAAATTCTATATACTAACACCATGATATCACTTAGTCCTTATATCAATCATGAGCTCATGAATACTATTAAACATTTCATTTTCTCGTCTTCATTATGCGCATATCATCTTATTTCCAAAAAATATCTCAATCACTTTGAATACCACATTAGACCAACACATAAATATTTCAATACACCATAAAAGTACCTCAACAACATTATCCCTGAATACCAATACATAAACACTTCAGTCCATCCACTTCAATGATTGTCCTGAAAGAAGTCCTTCCTTGATTTAGAAGTAACTTTTTAGGTCAGGGCATTGAGTTGGGTAATGCCCATGTTCTCCACAAATAAGACATTGAACTCCATAACAGTCTGTCACTCTATGACCCTTTTCTCCACATAGATAACATCGGTCCCTCCATTTGTGGTATTCCTCAAGGTTCTTCTTCCCTTCTTTAGAAATCTCAATCTTCCTTTCTTTATGCTCCTCAACATGCGAACATGCATAATAGTTTATCTTCCTCTTCTTTGATGAATTCGGCATACCACTAAATTTCACCTTGTTAATCATATATCGCGATGATTGATTTGGCATAATCACAAGATCTTTCTCTCTAGGAATTAAACAATTTTTTTTTGCCCATAGTCACCCATTTGTCCATTGGATTCAATGTTAATCGAATTCCTTCTGGTTCCCTCCATTAACTAAAACACAAAAAGAATCTTGTGAGAGGCAAAAATCATGCTAGGGAAAACAACATAGTAAAAGGGGGAGTACCCTTGATATCTAACATCTTAGGTTTAATTCTATGATCGATAGCGTAATTCTAGTACTATAACCTTTACGTATACTTAACCTTAGGGACATCCCTATATATACCTTAGAAATATCTCTAGGGATCTCACTAACGTTTTCGCATCCTAGTTTCCAAAGGTTGACTAAACCTTTCCTCTGATACCAACTGTAGAGACCCGAAGCTTGACATACATGGACATTACATTTCTTTTGCGGAATACTTAGTACATAACAATAACACACACACAAGGATCGTAATAGTTTAGTGTCTTTTGAAACTCGGAACGTAATCTTCTAATCGTGGTGAAAGATCTTCAATATCTCCCATAAAGATCTTCCCTTTTTTTTACCTAAAAACCTTTCTTTATATCCTGGGGAAAAGAAAACATAAAAGGGTGAGCTCAAATGCTCAGTAAGGGTAAACAAAAGAAATATCAATCACATCATATACATAAGAACATAGCTTTTGGAAATCTTAACCTGCAAAAGAGCTCATAATATCATAACATGGGATAAATCATAGAAGTGAAAATGAAATCCCAATAATCATAACTTAAAACCTGAAACTTAGTGGCATACACACATAATCATAGATAATCATTTCTTGTTAGTCAAGACTCATTGCCAAGACTATCTTAGTGGACAATGTCCCTTTCTGAATCGAGTCACCCTCGTTCCAGTCCTGTTTCACTGAACCGGTATAACCTACCGTTCCAGCCATGTCTATCTCATGAGATATAAAATCTTTACCCAATGCATTGGAGGGAGATATAGGTCCCACCCATCTTATAATGAATCCTTTCTTATGTGTGCCACATAATCATACATCATCGCATAACACATGTAACAAAATGGGATCCTTGAAACATCATGACATCATAAATCAATTCATATAAGATAAAGGAATTTATAAAAATAATTTCATCACAACATGATCAAATCAATGTAATAACAGAAATCTTAGATGGAAAATAATTCTGATAATACACTTGAACTCCATTCTTGAGGAAAATATCCTTTCTTCTTCAAAAACATTTTTCCTTTCATAACATGTCATACGATTTTAAAATAAAAGAAGTTGATTAAAAATAAACTTGAAAACTTGTAAAGGAAGATTCTTGGATTTAATGTTTTAAAAATCCATTCATGCCATATAAGTTAAAAAAAACATTCTTCGTACTTTTGTCGGAAAAGTCAAAAAGTACCTCGTACGAAAAAAACGACAAAAGATTCCTTTCATATTCTTTACTAAAAACTCACCGAAGGGTAAAATTGGATTTAAACTATTGTAAGTTGATGGAAACAATATTACATATTGAGGGAACATGGATTTGGATGATAAAATACACCCCAATAAATACTTACGAATAAACAATCTCGGATAAAAATGAGATTGTGATATTTCCCTTACCTTAGGTCCGATTTGCTTTGTTCGTGTCCGAAGCTCCTCTTCTTTGGAACGCCTCTTTGAATCCTCCACTTAGGGAACTAAGATTGGTCTTTGGAGAAGACCAGGACCTCTAGGATTATTCTAGGGAAGTGGAGAGGAGAATATGGCAGGGGTTGGCCAAACTTGAGTGCTCAAATTGGTGTGAGGAGGAGGGGTAGGAGGTGTCCTTTTATAAGGGAGGAGAGGGGCACCTTAGGAATTCTTAAAAATATTAATTTATAATAAATCTAACCCCACTTAAAAACCTCCAAAAATGACTCATATTCGAAGCTTAGATGAGATAGGGTTGTAATCTCATCAACCAATCAAATTTAGACATGTTTGGATCTTATTTTAAACCTTATCATTTTCATTTATCCTTATTTAATCTATTTAAGTTTATTTGTGGTAATAAAATACTAAATTTTAAATTATAACAAATAATTACTTATTTGTTGTGAATTTTCCATAATTGTTTACTTTATAACATTATAAACCATATAAATATAAATTTATAATTTTTAAATATTTTTGTGATTTTTAAACAATTTTATAATATGTTATTTTTGTAAAATAACAATAGTGTCAATTTTGACACTATTCATTTATTTGAATTTAAATAAAATATATACAGAAGATATGTTCGAACTAAAAGCTTTAATATATTAATAAAATGTCATATGTATCTATAAAATTAGTGTATCACATTAAATAGTTTATATAATATTTATTTTATTATTTTTAAAACCATTTATTTGGTTTATCTCTTAATAAAATAATTACTACATCATTTTTGTATAATTATTTAATATACATATTTGTTGTATAAAAATTTAAAATAAAATTCTATGATGAATATAAATATATTACCATTCACAATAATACTTTTACTCGAATGTATCATCTTAAAATCACAATATTTAAATTGTTATATTTATTAAATTATGAAGGTGACAACTTTGGCATCATTTAAAATAAAATAATATAAGTGTCATAATCGCTTTTATAAGTCTCCAAATGGTCAAATATTAGACCATTGGATGCTTATGGTTTACATTTACATGTAAAATAAGTTTTTGTTAGGTATTTGTGCATTTTATGGTCACTATTAGTTTAAAAAAACATTATTCTTGATTTTTCACTAGATAAACAATTTCTGCATCACTATTGTGTCATAATTAATGATAATTATTTAATCCCTAAAAATTATAAATAAATTTATATGATGTAGATAATTTCATTAGCTTTCTGTAGACTATTCATGTTCGATGTTTCATGAATTATATCACTAAATTAAAATTAATATACTTATAAAATTTAAGAGAGTGACATGTTGTCACTTTCTTTGGTTTTAATAATAATTAAGTTATTTTCATGGACAAATATTCATTAAATGATTCTAATCCGACACTTAGGTGATATGGGTCGACTTTTAGTCATCCAATAGGATTTTGACATTTGTTAGGGTAATTTTAAAATATTATATTTACCCTTAATTACCCGATTTACCTTTAACTATGGTAAATAAAATTTACCATAGTTACTATTCATAATTCCCAAAAATAAAAAGTAGCTTATTAACATAATTTGGACCCACTGATTCCAAATATGGAATCCATTTTTTAAAATTGCATTCACAGAAGTTGCATAAATTAAATTAAAATTAATCCCGTTGTCGAATAAAAACGGGTTTTTTGTTTAAAACATTACAAAAGATTGAATTGATTTAACCTACGAATTCAAGGTAAAATCAATGCTAATGACATACATTATATTAAATGGTAAAAATATATTCTATTTATACTTTAAAACCATTCAATATTATAATTTACCCACATAAGATATTACGATGAAAAAAGTTGTTTTTAATTAAAATATAGCGTGTTTTTACTATTCATTAAAATGTGAAAGTTACCAAAATAATATGAAAAATTTATCCAAAGTAAATTTTTATTTCATGATTCCAAAGAAGAATTTTATTTTGTCAAATTGAACTTATAAACATGTCAAAAAATGGATTTAAAGTGGGTGCGCCATCAAAAGGCGGCAAAACAGCATTTTTTTGAAAAATACTTATTTTACCCGAAAAAATTATTTTGTTCTTATACCATGTTCTAGAAATGTGTAAGATGAATAATAATGTTATAAAATTCAAAATTTAGTTAATACTATTCATAACGGCTAGTTCATGACAATATTATAATAATATAACATTGTTTATTAAAACCTGGTATTGTGTACAACACACGCTATCGAGGAAAGTCGCGATTGCGTGTAATGCAAGCCAAGTCAGGGTTGCGTGTTGTGAAAGAATCCTTCATTGTTTCGTATAATAGAATCCAACCATATTTCATTTATACATTTAATATATATATATATATATATACTCAATGTTGCGTAGAATAACTATTATCAAAATTGTGTGTAACACGGTCCAAGAATAGTGTTGCGTATACTGCAAGCTAATACGGTGTTGCGTATAGCGCAAGGTAATCTTGGTGTAGAATACAACATAAGAAATTAATGAAATTAATATAATATTTTTCATAAAATCTCGGGGTGTTACAAACATTCACATGTATAACTCCCACATTACGTTCTTTTATATAACCTTACAGGATTCACTATAATTATCCATTTACATATCTCTTGTAATGGATATTATTTTACTAATTATTTTCCCTATTTTCATATATGTGTTTGGGCTTAAATTCTTCATAGTTAAACTATAGGATTTTTTTTGTGTTTTAATACACTTGTGTATTTACTCCACTAATGCTTTTAGTTATGTTGTTTCATATTGATTCCACATAATGAATTGGTGTTTTTATTTTATTTTTATATGTTATTGTAATAAAGTCAACATTTTTAATTTTAGATTAATGTTATGTATATCACAAGCTATCAAACATAACATTCATTTAATGGAGAGATGTATATTAAAATATCAGGTTCTTACAATGAAAAAAATAAAATAATATTAGCAAGGATATTAGAAATGTTAAAAACTAATATAATTTCATTATTTTAAAATTAGAGAACATTTGTTGTAAATGAGGGAATTAGTTACGTTATTTTTTCAATTAACATTTTCTATGTATTTTAAATATTTTTGTCCATTTACATGTAATTTTAAGTGTCTCAAGAATTTTATTATTTATATTTCAAGGATTTTGAATGTAATTTTTCAAAAATCCATGACTTTTAAAATATGTTCTAAAATAGAACATTTTCAATTTTTTCTATATGGTTTGTTTTTTATTTTTTATAAATTTAAAAAAGAATAATTTTTTAACCTACAAAACATGTCCTTAATTTCATAATATAGACACCCAGTCCATTATAGCCTCAAGATGGGGTCTAATGTCAATTAAATTGGCATGATTACAACGAATCAACCCCCAAAGGACTGATCAGTTTAGTAGTCTTGAAAAATGAGAAACATAAATGAGAATTCTGTTACAAATGATACACTAATTACAACATATTTTTTAATTATAAATAAATCAAAAAAATGAAGGATAACTCTAACCAGTCTAGTATTTTCTTACATATCATTCATAGTACATTTCATGGATTCTTGGGAAAAGAAACATAATAAGGGTGATCCCAAATTATTAGTAAGGGAAAAATATAGCAGAAGAAATAATGAATAAATGAATGTATTCAATATGGAATGGTAAATAACTATGAATACGTACTATTTAATTAACTATATATGAAAAAATAAATATAGAACTTTTTGAAACAAAACCACATGAAATTAATCAGTGAACTGAAATGAAGTATCTTCATTGATATGTCAATGAAAAATATCATTGATTAATAATTATTAAAACTAATATGCAAGAAATTATTAATTATTTGATTCTATGTTTCATAGGTACATGGGACAAATACTGTCAAGGACTTTCCCAAGATAGTTAATCTATAGAGTACAAACCCATATAAGGAGGATATCCAACTTTTTCATCTCATGAGAATGCTGATGGATTGATGGTATTTCATTATCCACTCTCCAACCTATGTCTACCTGTATAAATAATTCTTCATGTTGAATAGTTATATAAATTTTCAAATTAACATATTGAATAAAAGATATGGATTTATAAATAATTCCAACGTAATCAAATAATTTTCCATGTAAACATCGTGTGTAAATTTGTATATATTGTTTCCAATAGTAATATCCCTAATAAATTATTTGTGTAATTTGGAGAAATTTAATGATAAATGATCATATAGTAATGAATAATTCAATATGACTAAAAAATAAATCAATTATTTGAATTTCAATACTATCCATGAAAAAATATATAGTAAACCATGGAGAGGATGAATAAGATTGGTATCAGCAAAAAAAATCAAGTAGGGTAAAATAGTGGGTTGTTCTCGTTGATGAAATAAAAGAATAAATTTTAAATATCTTCTTGAGGAATATATCATTTTATATGGAAAACATTTTGAAAATATATTTTGTTGACCTCACCTGTTTTGATAATCCCAATTTTGTATTCATATGTTTTAACAATTCCACTTATGTTTTTATATATTATGATATTCACAATTACTGTTGATTTACACTTTAATACCTTCAAATCGATGATTAAGATAATAATAATGTTAAAATAATTTCTGATTTAAGTCAATCTCACTTATCCATGTTTATATAAGTTTTGAAATGATTCTAAGTGAATTAGATGTATTTTGCATAAAACAGTCAAGTGTAAGTATCACTGACCTGAAGAGAGCTACCAATAGCTAGAGCTACCGATAGACAGAGCTACCGATAGCCAGAGCTATCGCTGCACAGAGCTACCGATGCACAGAGATATCGATGCACAGAGCTACCGATGCACAGAGCTACCGATGCACAGAGCTACCGATGCACAGAGCTACCGATGCACAGAGCTACCGATGCACAGACCTACCGATAGACAGAGAGCTACCGATGCACAGAGCTACCGATAAGAGCTACCGATAAGAGCTACCGATAAGAGACACTGATAAGAGTTTGAAGAGATACCGATTGAAGATCCTACACTGAGTCAACCGTACACGTCTACAAACAAACGACTACCTATAATGAACTTCGGAGTCAAATCCTATATCCTCGACACTATTTGTTTATTATACTAACGGTTACATTTGTTACTTTTGATGCATTTAATGTTATTAAATGATTTATGTTTCCATTTCAGGAAATCGTACCAAGTACGATCGAAAAGCATAATCATTCCTTCTTCTCAGAAAAACAAAAAAAAGGCATAAAAATGACATCGTGTATTTATCAAAGAGTAGTGAGAGACAAGAGACTTGAAGATATTGAGCACACAGAACACACTTGCGATCAAGCTCAAAACGTGCTAAGAAAAACTGGAGAACTCGTACTCACAAGACTACTACTACCAGACTCCAGAACACAAAGCATACATCGAGCAATTTATGCTAAAGAAGAACTACATAGAACACTTTACTTTCTGAGCCGATAACCAAGCTGAACCTGGAAGAACTGAAAGAAGAAATGATACTGTGTTTTTCAGTCAAATACCAGAGAAGGACTCAGAACCATTTCTGATCAAATCCAAAGGAGTCCAGAGCTGCACTGAAATCACCATAGCCATTCTGAACTCTATATCTTGCTCTAATTGATTTAGTATTTGCATTACGAGCAGTGTGTGTAGCCTGTTAATTATTACACACACACTGTCTCCTGAACCTTAACTGGAGGATTTGTAAATCCTCACTCACAATATTTACATCCTTTATTTCCCACTGTGGATAGTGGTAGAGGTCGAGTGTGACCTGGACAGCTTTGAGATGTTTTTTGTTATCCCACGTATAACTGTGGTAGATGTCTCTTGACCTGAACAGTGTGATCACTATTGTTAACCCAGATCAAAGGTGTGGATCACTTTATATAAATTTTGAGAGGACTAAGTCTCGACTTGATACTGAACCTCTTGGTTAACTCTTGTGTTTTTAGTTACAACCTATATCCATACTATATACATTTATTTCATATTCCGGTACTATTACTTTGAAATATAATTTATTTTCAATGCTACTTTGATAGTTAAACTCGCAAGTGTTTATATTTATTATAAACCATTAAGTTAGTTTCATAGGTTAATCTAATCATCAGATTAAGTCAACTGAGAATTAATCAATCTTTGAGAAACTAATTGAACAATTATAATCTGTATAAATTCACTACAGTTTAATTTTTTTTTGAAATTGGGGGATTTTAATAGAATTTTTTTTAGCAAAACATTTAATTGGAACTCAATTCACCCCTCTCTTGAGTGTCCACTCCGACCAACATTTGGTATCAAAGGTTGTTTGTTTTGCAAAACTTTTTATTTACTCTCTGCTTTTCAACTGTGATTTTAGTTGAATTTTAATGTTCTTAAAATTTCTGTTATTTCTAAATTTTTATCTCTTTAAATTTTTTTTATAATGGATACTAGACTTGAGGGTGCTGCTACTAACCGGCCACCTTTCTTTAATGGAAATAACTATGCTCAGTGGAAACATAAAATGAAAATTCATCTAGAAACCATGATTTTTGATATGTGGACTGCTATTGAATCTGAATACAATATTCCCACTACTGATAGATCTACTTGGGATGAACCTACAAAGACTGCTTACAATAATAATTGTAAAGCTATGAATGCTTTGTACTGTGCTCTAGGAGATGAAGAATTCAACAGAATTTCTGCATGCAAAACTGCTTTTGAAATTTAGGATACGTGGGCTGTTTCTCATGAAGGAATAAATAATGTTAAAGAAATGAGATTTAACACTTATACTATTAAGTATGATAATTTTAAAATGAAGTCTGATGAACCTATATCGGACATGTATCTCAGGTTTAATGAGACAGTCAATACGATGAATTCACTCGGAAAAGCTGTTCCACCACAGGAACAAATTATGAGAATCTTCAGATGTCTACCAGTCTGATGGAGAGGCACATCTGTCTCAATCAGAGAATCATGTGACATTGCTGCTCTACCTGCCAAAGAGCTTATTGGAAAATCGATGATGTATGAAGAAGAGATCAAGGTAAACAAAGAGGATGATGATGAACCGAAAAGAAAATCTGTAACTTTCAAGTCTACTGCTTTGAAGAGTAAGGAGAAGGAAAAAAATACAAATGGAGGATGAGAGTTCAACAAGTAAAAACTCAGAGTATGATAGTGATGCAGAAATGGCTCAGATAGCCAAGAGATTCAAGATGTTTTTTAGGAAAAAGAAATTCTTTAGGAAAACAAATTACAAAGGAAAGAATGATCAACAAGGCAAATGGAAAAAGGATTGGAAGAAGGCTGACAGGACTGATGAAGTTGTCTGCTACGAATGCAAGCGAAAAGGACATATCAAAGTAGACTATCCAAAGTTAAAATTCAAAAATAAATATGATTACAAAGAAAATAAGTACAATAAATCCATGAAGGCTACCTGGAGTGCTTCAGAAGACAGCACTAGTGAAGCCGAATCTTCGGACTCTGAAAGGAATCGAGCCAACATGTGTTTCATGACAAATACTTCTAAGGTAACATCTAAAACTCCTGTTTTAAATTCATATTATTCTGGAGATGATTCTTATTTGGAAAACATGTCAAAATCTGAACTATTTGAGTACTGTGATATGTTATATGAAACCAGTAATGAGATTAAAAACAAATACAAAGGTTTAAAGAAATAGTATTCTTTAAGTGTTAAGCATAAATCTGATCTTGATATAGAAAAGGAATAGAATGCTCAACTACTAAAGGAAAATACAAAACTGAAACTGTCAAATGAGCAACTCAGAAAGGACTTAAAAACTCACAAATGGAAGGGATGCTCTAACCCAAATGCTAGGAAAGCATGTTGCACCTAGATATGCTACTGGTTTAAGATACCAACAAGGATAGGACAGTTCACCAGAACCCGATTTATTCCTAAGTCTGAAAAAAATATTTCTACTTCCATTTTTGGAAATTCATATGCTTCAACAAGATATTCATATGGTTATAGACCAAATAATGTTTATCTTTAAAAAATCTGTTACTTCTATTAATTGTATAAAACCAATAATACAAATCTGGGTACCTAAAGCCCTGATTTCTAACCTATCTAGACCCAAGAAAATCTGGGTACCAAAGTCATTTCCTATTTAAATCTGTTTTATAGGAGACCTGCTTGAAGAGCTATCATAAGAAGATATAGTATTTAGACAGTGGGTGCTCAAGACACATGACTGGAGATTATTCTTGCTTCAAGATCTTAATAAAGGTTGACGGAGGTCATGTCACCTTTGGTGACAACTCTAAAGGAAAAATCATCGGCCTAGGCCAGATTGGTCACACTGACTCAGTAATAATTTCTAAATATTTATTCGTTTATGGACTTAAATATAACTTTCTTAGTATATATAAACTATGTGACGATGGTTTCAATGTCAAGTTTGAAAATGATTCATGTGATGTTTTTAACTCCAAAATTTCTTTATTATTTACTGCTCTAAGGAATGAAAATGTTTATGCTGTTGATTTAAATTCATTATACAAACAACATATTTCTTGTTTGAATGCTTTTCATAAAGAATCTTGGCTATGGCATAGAAGATTAGGACACTGCAACATTCACTCACTTAGAAAACTGTCTAGGAAAAACGTAGTTAGAGACTTACCTAAATTAGAATTCCCAAATGACAAAGTGTGTAATCCCTTTCAAAAGGGAAAACAACACAAAGTTTCTTTTAAATCAAAGAAAGAAGTCTCAACTTCTCAACCACTTGAGTTGGTTCACATGGTTTTGTTTGGACCATCAAGAGTTTCTAGTTTAAATGGGAAGCACTATGTCTATGTTCTAGTAGATGAATTCTCTAGATATACTTGGGTATATTTCTTAGCTCACAAAATTGAAGCTTATTCTTCCTTTGTTAAATACTCCAAGTATGCAGAAAATCTTAGTGGACTCAAAATTATGACCCTGAGAAGTGATCATGGCCATGAGTTTGAAAATCAAGACATTGAATCTTATTTCTTACACAATGGCTACACTCATAACGTTTCAGCTCCTAGAACACCTCAGCAGAATGGTGTAGTAGAAAGGAGAAACCGAACCCTTCAATAAATAGCTAGAACCATGCTCAATGAATATGAACTTCCTATTTACTTTTGGGCTGAAGCTGTAAATACATCTTGTTATGTTATCAATAGAGTCTTGATCAGACCTATTCTTAAGAAAACCCCATATGAGTTATGGAACAATAGGAAGCCTAAGGTTAATTAATTCAGAGTTTTTGGTTGCAAAGTCTTTATTCTTAACACAAAGGATAATCTGGACAAGTTTTCTTCTAAAAGTGATGAAGGAATTTTTCTGGGTTACTCTACTTCAAGTAAAGCTTATAGAGTGTTTAATAAGAAATCCAAATGTGTGGAAGAATCTGTTCACATCAAATTCGATGAAACCGATCCACATGACCCTAAAACCTCTCTTGAGAATCTTGAAGAATATTTGTCTGTTCTGGACTTAATGATAAATCCAAAGAACCTATTATAAAAACTTCATGTTCTGGACTTTTTCCAGAATCTGTTTCGGCTGAACCTGAACCAACTAATGCACCTGAAGTGTCTAGTCCTACCTTTACTAGATCAACAAGAATTATAAAGAATCATCCTTCAGATGTTGTTGTTTGTAATCTTCATAGAGGAACACAGACTAGAGCTTCTCTAAGAAATTAGGTAGAACATCAAGCTTTTATCTCCCAGCTAGAACCCAAAAACATTAATGATGCTATCGTTGATGAATTCTAGGTAATGGCTATGCAAGAAGTGTTAAAAAAATTTGAAAGAAACAAAGTCTGGGAATTAGTTGACAGACCTAAGGACACACTAACAATAGGCACTAAATGGTTTTTTAGAAATATAGTTGATGAATCAGGAAACATAGTTAGAAACAAAGCTAGGCTAGTTGCACAAGGATATAGTCAAGTAGAAGGCATAGACTATGAGTAGACCTTTTCACCTGTAGCTACACTAGAAGCCATTAGGATTTTACTTGCATATGCTGCACATCTAAATTTCAAGTTATATGAAATGGATGTCAAAAATTCATTTCTAAATGGTTTTATAATTGAAGATGTTTTTGTAGAACAACCTCCTGGATTTACAAGCCACCATTTCCCAAATCAAGTTGTTAAAATTTCTAAAGCTTTATATGCCTTAAAACAAGCTCCAAGAGCTTGGTATGATAGACTCAGCCATTTTCTTATTTCAAAAGGTTTTACTAAATGGATTGTTGATCCAACTATTTATATTAAAAGAATTTCTAAATATGTTTTAGTTGTACAAATCTATGTTGATGATATTATTTTTGGATCTTCTAAACATTCTTTATGTACTGATTTTTCAAAAAGTATGGAAAATGAATTTGAAATGAGTTTAATGGGAGAAATCAAATACTTTCTTGGATTTCAATTATTTCAATATGAAAATGGTATTATTTTGAATCAAAGTAAATATACAAAGGATCTTTTAAAACGATTTGGTTTGGATAGTATTAAGGGGAGTGAAACTCCTATGAGTACAATCTGAAAATTGGATACAGATGAAACTGGGAAACTAGTGGATCAAACCAATTATAGGGGTATGATTGTTAGTTTACTTTATCTTACTGCTTGTCGACCTGATATCATGTTCAGTGTATGTATGTGTGAAATATTTCAAGCTAACCCGAAAGAATCTCATTTTCTTGTTGTTAAAAGAATTTTCAAGTGTCTCAAACATACTGTTAACCTTAGTTTATTTTATCTGAAAGGAAAATCCTTTGAGTTAATGAGTTATTCAGATGATGACTTTGCTGGTTTCAAATTAGACAGAAAAAGCACTTCAGGAACATGTCATTTATTAAGAAAATCCTTAGTATCTTGGTGTAGTAAAAAGCAGAATTCTGTAGCTCTATCCACTGCCGAAGCAGAGTATATAGCTGCTGGTAGTTGCTGTGCACAAATTCTGTAGATGAAACAAACTCTCTTGGACTATGGATATGATTTTAAGCATGTTTCGATTAACTGTGACAACACTAGTGCAATAAACATCTCGAAGATCCCTGTATCTCACTCAAGAACCAAACACATTGATTTAAGGCATCATTTTCTGAGAGATCATTATCAAAAGGGTGATATTTCTCTTGAATTTATCGGCACTGAACATCAAATGGCCGACATTTTCACAAAACCCTTAAGTGTGGGTAGGTTATGTTACATTAGGCACAAGCTGGGGATGTTTAATCTTCACCGATAGAAATCTTCACCGATAGAAATCCTCACCGATAGAAATCCTCACCGATAGAAATCCTCACCGATAGAAATCCCCACAGATAGAAATCTTCACCGATAGAAGTCCTCACCGATAGAAATCCTCACCGATAGAAATCCTCAACGATAGAATTCTCGCCGATAGAAATCTTCACTGATAGAAATGCTCACCGATAGAAATGCTCAACGATAGAAATCCTCACCGATAGAAATCCTCACCGATAGAAATCTCCACCGATTGAAATCCTCACCGATAGAAATCTTCACGTGCTATTTTAAATCTTTTGTCTTCCGTCAACAATGTGAACCGTTTTCTTTTATTTTCTTTTTATTTATTTAACTTATGATTCCTAAATGATAAAACTATGTCTAAGCCGCTTCTCGCACCACCGAACCCTAAACCTTTTACCTTCGAACATTAGAACCTGAACCCTCTGTCAACCTGAGATCCCTCGAACCAGCAATAAAAAAAACCAAAATTCCTGTCATCCGAGAAGACTATATTGAGCCTAAAGAAAAAAGGCAGAAGTCTGAGCCAGAAGCGAGTAGGGCTATTAGAAATAGGTCAGGAAGGAGACCAGTAAATCATCATCTGCAAAATAGAGCTATTGTGGTCGAAAAAGATCTGTGTGTAGACTAGTTGTTTCCCAGCAGGTCCTTGGTTCTCGATGTTCTGGAAGCTCAGAGATGGGTAGACTGATTTTCAAATAACAACGGTCCCTACTACCCAAAGTTGGTAAAACAGTTTTACGAGTTCGTATGCTTCAAGAATTTATAGAATGAGAACCGAGTATCTTCTTTTGTAAATGGTAAAGTGCTATCATTTTCATCAGTAGAATGGGATGATTGCTTAAAAGTTCCTCATGAAGGTGTGTCTGGATATGTATCAAGAGCAATGCCACCTACCAGTGAAATTTTTGATCATGAGACCGCGTTGAAAGAACTGACTGATGATGGAACTCCAAGGCAAGTGGTTGCTGTAGAAATGGATGGAGAGAACATATTACTGTTCAAGTTTGTTCAACATGTATTGATACTAAGGAAGGGAGACTTTTCTAATTTGAGATATCAGGATATCTATCTCCTATATCTTTTGAGACATGATGTCAAAGTCAATTTATGCATATTGGTGATGAGTAAAATGGAAGATATGACAAGGAAGAAATCAAAGACTAATGCCCTATTCTTTGCTAAGCTAATTTCATTAATGATCAAAGTGAAAGGGATAGCTGAGTCTCAAGATGAGATAGTTGTAGTGAAGAGCAACTTTGGTATCACTACTACAATTTGAAAATATATGAAGAAAAATTGGAATCCCTGGAGAGGAGAATGGGTCAATTATGACCAAAAGGTATATGATAAGTTCAATCCTGTGGATTATCCTTCAAGTCCAAAGGATAAAAGAGATCCAGGTCTAGGACCTGATAAAGAGGAACTTGAGTACAGTGATGAGTCAGAAGAAGAAGAAGAAGAGGAATAAACTCCTATGGATGAGGGAGGAGATCCTGGCTTTCCTCCAAGCCCTATTGCTGAAGTTATGTCTTTAGAAAAGTAAGTGCTAGCAGAAGTAGAGACACATGCTAATGAGGAAGACCAGTCTATCTCTAAGCATACAGAAGAAGAAAAGAATGTCACTGAATTATCTGAATCTACTGAATTGAGTCTCAGTCCAGTTATTGGAAGCCCAGTTGTACCTTCTATGGATGAAGAAAGAGAAAGAGGAGAAGTTGTACTTATTCCTGAAAATCATCCTACTGCTGCAGAGATGAAAGTTGTTGTGGAAGATTCTGATGAAGAAATACCCGCAGAGAATGTCGTTTCTATATATGAGAATGCACCCATTGAGGGGGAGCATCACACCATGTTTTGAAATGTTACAGTGACTATCGAGTCTGAAGACTGGGTAGAAGACCCAAGTTTTATAGTCTTTGGCTTGGATTATCCTGATTCGGATAATGAAGTATCTTTGAATAGACCAAAGATCATCTATGACATCAATTCTGAGTTATTACCTGCTGATGTGGTCCGAGTACATGATTTAGATGTGCTGAAAGAAACTCTCAAAGTCAGTTTTGTAGAAGAAGTAAAGACAATGGAATCTTTTTTAGTATCCACGATTCAATCTGTCATGGATGACTCTGTAGTTAGTTTAGCTTCTGAAAGAGTATCTACTACAGTTGCTCCTACTGATTTTGTTACTATGTTTGACCTCGAATCCCTAAAGCATGAGCTGAAGGAATCCTTCAGTGCCTCTGTTGCTGAGATAATGCACTGTTTTGGTGAAGAAATGAAGATGTTAGAAAGGTCCTTTGAGCTTTCTCTTGGTTGAAATCTGTCAAATTTTGCGGGTGAGCTAATGGAAGAAGTCAAGGAGTGCCAGACTCAAACTTCTAGGCTAGAAGCAGATCTTGAAGCTCTACAGATATCTGTTGTTTCCTTAGACTCTTTCATGAGTTAAAAATCACAAGCTGATAAGGATTTAGCCTATGTTAAGAGTGTTGTAAGTCAGCTAGTCTCAGTGTTTGAAGCTTTCAAAACATCTGTGAAGGATCATGTCAAAGATCAGGACACTCAAATGAAAAATATGATTAGTGGGTTGACCACAAGCTTCAAAGAAACTATATCCTTCTCTCTTGGTCATCTAGTTCCAAAACCTGCAATTGACCTGAATCAATTTCGCGCTCTGATGAAGGAGGATCTTGGTTCTATGTCAACCAGTGGCTCTATGGACTCATCATATTTAAGTCGCGTTGTGCTGTCTACCAGGGATTCAGTCAGAGAAATAATGAAAATCATCCAGGACTACATGAGAGAGGCCTCTGCTTCTCAAGAAGCCATCAAGAATAAGGTGGATACTTATTTTGAAAAGGTTTATACCAAGCAACAGCTGACCAACCATTTCAAACTTCTGCTTGAGAATCTGAACATACCTCCAGTGACTCAGGCCTTCAAAGAGCAGGTTAGTAAGCTCAGGGAGCTGACTCCTGCTTTGGATAAATTCATTGAAAATATAGATGATTTTGTGTCTGTAATGGAGAGAGAAGGAAGCATTATAATGGATTTCAGAAACCTGTTGTTGCCCTTCCTGCATGTGGATGCCAGACCGGACATTGTACCTCCTGCTTTGCCTCCCTCTACCTCTATTGCGTCTCCAGTTCAGATGACTCCTCCTCAAGCCCTAATAAGTCTCACACCTATGATCCCTCAATGGACTTCCCATTATAGGCCCATCACTGTATCTGTTGCTCAGCCCCCTCTGATCATTTCTGGAATTCCAAATTCCTCCCCAGTATCCTCAACACCTGAATTCTCTTTTTATCCCAAGGGAAAATCTCACATTGAAGATGTGGATTGATAAAGTGGCAAGGCTGTTTGATAGGAATCTTTTTTTTTTCTATTCTGTTTATGTACTTTTTTGTCTGATCTAATACAAATGCATTTTTTTCCACTGTCTCAGTTTATTAGTTTTCTATGTTTGGTTTCCCACTTCTTGATTATCACAAAGGGGGAGACAAGAAATATAAAAGGAGAAATATGATCAAAGGAGGAGCCTTTGATACTATTTCATACATGCTTTGATACTATTTCTTACATTTCCTTCTTTGGTATCAATTATTTCAAAGCTTATCTCTAATACTATTGTATTTAATTCTATATATGATAATTTTTTATCTATATCTTTCTGTTACTATTTCCTCTTTCCTCTGATACTGTCTTCTTTGAGAGAATTGAATATTAATGTTATACTATCTAATACTATATTCTCACTATCTTAAAATGGCCATATCATAAGTTGTGATTATCAAAAAGTTGGAGATTGTTGACCTCACCTGTTTTGATAATCCCAATCTTGTATTCATATGTTTTAACAATTCCAATTATGTTTTCATATATTATGATATTCACAATTACTGTTGATCTACACTTTAATACCTTCAAATCGATGATTAATTTAATACTAATGTTAAAATAATTTCTGATTTATGTTAATCTTGCTTATCCATGTTTATATAAGTTTTGAAATGATTCTATGTGAATTATATGTGTTTTGCATAAAACAGTCACGTGTAAGTATCACTGACCTGAAGAGAGCTACCGATAGCAAGAGATACCGATAGACAGAGCTACCGATAGACAGAGCTACTGATTCACAGAGCTACCGATGCACAGAGCTACCAATGCACAGAGCTACCGATGCACAGAGCTACCGATGCACAGAGCTACCGATGCACAGAGCTACCGATGCACAGAGCTACCGATGCACAGAGCTACCGATAGACAGAGAGATACTGATGCATAGAGCTACCGATAAGAACTACCGATAAGAGATACTAATAAGAGCCACCGATAAGAGTTTGAAGAGATACCGATGGAAGATCCTAAACCGAGTCAACTGTACACGTCTACAAACAAACAGCTACCTATAATGAATTGTGGAGTCAAATCCTATATCCTCGACACTATTTGTTTATTATACTAACGGTTACATTTGTTACTTTTGATGCATTTAATGTTATTAAATGATTTATGTTTCCATTTCAGGAAACCGTACCAATTACGATCGAAAATCATAATCATTCCTTCTTATCAGAAAAAAAAGGCATAAAAAGGACATCGTGTATGTATCAAAGAGTAGTGAGAGACAAGAGACTTGAATAGATCGAGCACACATAACACACTCGCGATCAAGCTCAAAACATGCCAAGAACAACTGGAGAACTCGCACTCACAAGACTACTACTACCAGACTCCAGAACACAGAGCATACATCGAGCAATCTATACTAAAGAAGAACTACACAGAACACTTTACTTTCTGAGCTGATAACCAAGCTAAACCTGGAAGCACTGAAAGAAGAAATGATACTCTGTTTTTCATTAAAATACCAGAGAAGGACTCAGAACCATTTCGGATCAAATCCAAAGGAGTCCAGAGCTGCACTGCAATCACCAGAGCCATTCTGAACTCTATATCTTGCTCTAAGTGATTTAGTATTTGCATTACAAGAAGTGTGCGTAGCCTGTTAATTATTACACACAAACTGTCTCCAGATCCTTAACTAGAGGATTTGTAAATCCTCACTCAAAATCTTTACATCCTTTATTTCCCACTATGGATAGTGGTAGAGGTCGAGTGTGACCTGGACAACTTTGAGCTGTTGTTTGTTATCCAACGTATAACTAAGGTAGAGGTCTCTTGACCTGAAGAGTGTGATCACTGTTGTTAACCCAGATCCATGGTGTGGATCACTTTATATAAATTTTGAGAGGACTAAGTCTCAGCTTGAGACTGATCCTCTTGGTTAACTCTTGTGTTTCTAGTTACAACGTATATCCATACTATATACATTTATTTCATATTCCGCTGCTATTACATTGAAATATAATTTATTTTCAAAGCTACTTTGATAGTTAAACTCGCAAGTGTTTATATTTATTATAAACCAGTAAGATTTTTTCAAAGGTTAATCTAATCATCATATTAAGTTAACTGAGAATTAATCAATCTTTGAGAAACTAATTGAACCTTTATAATCTGTATAAATTCACTACAGTTTAATTTGTTTTTGAAATTGGGGGATTTTAATAGAAATTGTTTTTAGCAGAAATTTTAATTGGAACTCAATTCACCCCCCTCTTGAGTGTCCACTCCGACAAACATATTTCATTAAAAATCTCTGATATATATATTTTTAAAATAAACCATTTGAACTTGATAGGGATGCTTGAAATAAATGACGGTGGATAAATACATACATGTCTTATGTCGTATAATGAATAAGAATTTTGTATGGAAAAATGATAAAAAATGAATCATTTTGATGGAAAATGGTATATTACTTCTAAAAGAATGGTATAATACAAAAAGGAAAAAAAATTCTGTTAAATATTATGGCAGATTGGAATAATAATCTTGTGGGAATCGTCGTTTTTAATATATTTCTTATCGAAGAGAGGGTAAAATCAGTCTTTCTTAGATATAATTTTATAACTATCTTATAAACCAAAGAGTAAAAAATGGTACGAAGACATGATTATACCATAAAATAACATTCTAAAAATAAAACTCTTGTGTATTCTTGAGATATAGATTATAAGATTACATCAAAGGATGCATAAACATTAACGATCTCGAGAAAGTGATCAAATTGTATGAAAAACACTAATAACTTGATAACTAGGATCATACTCTCCATATAAGAATGGGAAGTTACATTAAGCATAAAATATCACGAAAATATTTTGATTCCAGATATATCATGTAAAATGGAAGTATATGCACATCGAAAAAGAGTTAGGTGCATAATTAAACATGCGTTCAAAGAAGGAAAATTAAGACAATTTTTTTTACCAATTTGGTAACATTTTAATCATAAACCCAGTGAAATAATGATCATAAAATTGATATGTTATTACCATTAAATTTACATATATGATACATAGAATAATACCATGGTAGTTAATATACCACACAAAAGGAAATATTGTTGAACATAACACGTATCTCATGGAAATTAAAAGTGAGATAAAATCCACTTTACCTTATGTTTCCATTTAGGTGAACATATTTAAACTTACTATATAATAAACTTATGTTATGTTTGAAATTTTTTGAGATCATTTTTTATTTTTATAATTACTTTTATTTCACTTGTTACCATGTTATGTACAACTACATAAACAATTAAATTTATGTCGCGGGTTTTTGACCAAATTCGGTTTATTTTCCAAAACAACAATTATTGGTCAACTATGGTCAAATGCATCATTATATAACATCTAAAGAATAATAAACATGAAATTAATTTAAATTTTTTACATCAATTATTGTTTTAATATTAGTCATTAAATATGTTTATGAAAACCATCCAACATTACAATCTTGGGGATGCTTGGTCATACGTATGCATGAGTAACATTTCCCTTTTAAAATGGTCATTATAGAAAGAAGGTAAGTAACTAAAATATTTCCAAAATGATCATTATATAAAGAATATCAAATTATTTAATCAAATATACTTATATATATATTTATGTGATTTAAAAGGAATCACATCATGTTGAGGAGGTGGTAGTCCACCCATCCAGAAATGATGTTATCTCTTTGAAAGCGTGTTAAAAAATAATTAATGAGATTATATATATTTATATATATATACTATTTCCAGAAATAACATTTTATAATGAACATATTAATATTTTTTATTTCACTTATGTTTAATTATAACCATTAATTTAACATTCCATGTATTGTTGGAATGAAACACATCACGTTAAGATGGTGGTAGTTCACACTTCCTAAAATGAAATTATCAATTTTACACAATAAGTAAATGACAAATTTTTATTCTAAATAAAAATTACAGAATAATAAAATATTATAAATTACATATTTATCATATTTATTTAGTTTTTCCTTCATAATGGCCACCATAAGAGTCAGTAATTGAGAATTTAATAATCATTATTTTATGAGGCGGTAATTCCCCGTTCAAAGACACAGAATGTTCATTACCCATAGATGGAAGTGTGTGTTTGTGTTGGTAGAAATGTTAGCATAAAAACATACTATAATATTTATTATGATTTTATTTTTTAGTCATAGAATAAAAAGGTTATATGGTTTTGGGAATGGAAATGAAACTAAAATGTACGAGTGAAGGTGTTACCTCTTAATTGGGTATCATTTTTTGGTTTGAACCAAAATATTTTGTTAAAGGGTTTATGCCCAAAGGGATATTTAGAGGTCTAGAATAGGAATTATGTGAAATTTTTTCCAAAGGACTTTTTCAAAATTAAGTGGATTGAGATGTGTGAGGAATGGGTATAGGTGGTGGCCTTTTATAGGAAACGAAAAGGACTCACTTGGTATTTTTGGAATGAAGTAATGTGTGAACCAATTATTAACTACAAAAAGTAATAAAACCCCAATAATAGAAAATAATTTTAGGTTATTGGGAGAGAAATTTCCATAAAATTGGGTTTTTAAAAGTCACTAGGTTAATTGGGAACATGAATTAAAGGTCTAGTGCTTTATTAAGCTTAATTTTACCATAATAATTATAATTAATTTTATTCAAATTCACTAATCATTTCTGTCAAAAAAAATTTCCAACATGTAAATTATAGATTTTGATGATTCCAAATTTGGAATTAATTTTTTCGAATTCTAATCACATAGGTGGTAGTAACTAAACTAAAATTAATCCCGTAGATGGGACGACAATGCGGGTTTTTAAATTAAAAACGTTTGAACGATAGTTTTTTATATATAGTTAGTTACCATGTGAAATTGATTCCAATAACATAAATTGTATTTAATGGTAAAAATATTATCTAATTGATCATTTAATGAAATTAAAATTAGAATTTATCCATATAAATAATTTATATTAAAAATAATTATTGGACTAAAATTCGGTATTTTTAACTATTCGTTAAAAAAATGAAATGACATAGAAAATATAAAAAATTAACTCTAACCTAATTATGTTTTTTCTATTTAATATTGGAATTTAATTTTATAATATTTGATCAATTTAAGATTAAAAATTTAGATTTAAAATGGGTTCTCCATTAAGTGGCTATAAAATTACATTTATTAAAATATTTGGCTTATATCAATAAAATAGTGTTTGTTCTTTTCTTTATCACATAAAAGATATTAGATTAATATAAAACATAACAGATTGAGTCTATAAAATATATATTAAATTAAAATAATTAATTTTTTTTAAATACATTAATTTATTATAGAAAAATTCCTTTGTGATCAAATGAATGGTTTTATATAAAAACATTCCGTTTGTATTCAATTTGTTCCGACAATCATTTTTAACCTATGATTTAATATTATATTATTATAAACCATATAGGTTCATAATTTAGTCAGTAAAATTCATAATCACTAACATAACAGCTAGATGATATCATATTATATTAAATATTAATATTTTAATAATACATTGTTATTTGGTGAAACTCAGTATTGTGTGAAACATAAGATATTGAGGATGGTCGCCCTTGCATGTAATTAAAGCTATCAAGGAAGGTTACTCTTGAGTTTAATTCATAAAAACTACGTGTTACATGAATTTAAATATATAAAATGTATTTTAAATTTCAAATATATTGTAATGTATTTGAATGTTTTATTACATTACGCATTTGGTGACGTGTGTCATACATGCGATCGAATACAACATTCTTACTTATGTTTTTTAAAGAATCAAAATATCGCAACCTTATTTAAATTTTATCCTTGAGTTTTAAACAAGACCATAGTGATAGATTGTTTTATACGTCCTATGCTTAAAATCCCACTTTGTGAGATGGGTTTATATGTAGTACACTATAAAATAGAGAATTTAATGTAAAAGGGTCATGTAGAATACCATATAACTAGGTCTCTATGTAAGAGAACATTAGTGGAAATTAAGTATACATACTTAGGGAAAAAGACAAAATATATATAGGTATTGAATGAGGTCATCAATCACAAACAAGTGAATGATCAATGGAAAATTGTGGGCTTCAAGGCCAGAAATCATTGATGATTTATAAGGAAACCAGTTCAACATAAATTAAGGTATTAGGAAAAGATTTTATTTCCATGTAATTTTATGAATGTTGGGTAATTAATGAATATAATGAAATAATATTACATGATAGGTTTCAATCGAAAATGAACATTCCTAACTTTTGGTTGTGATTCAATAAAATTCTAATTCATCCCTTTACTCCAAAAAATATAATTACCAACAGTATCTTTTTATTCCTAAAGCATGATTTTTTTAAGGATTTTAGGTCCTATAAAAGTGTGAAATGTCTATCTATTTGTCTTTAACCATCTTAAAATACCAATATAGATAATAGATTAATCCCTAAACCTATAAATTGTTACTATTGGATAATCATTAATATTTATTCATTAAATTGTTTATCTAAAAAATGAAAAATAAAAAGGACATTGTGTAGGTAAATGGTTGGAGTGAAACCCTAATAACCCTTAGGACATGGGTTCAAGTCCTTGGGCTATACCAGATTTGATTGGTTATCACTAGGTTTAAAGGTTTCCCTTTTCAAAAACAAAATTAATATAGTTTCTAAAATATATATGATGGACATCCTTGAAATTAGTTTAATCACAAAATAGAATTTTAACTATGGTTTTCAATACAACCTCATTACCTAAATACATAGTCCACTTATTTCTAAATATATCTTCTTATGGTCAAGTGCATATCCTCTAAAATAGGAAATTTACTTTGGTAATATCAAGGTTCCCTATATCTACTAAAAATAAATATAACGGATTTCTTATGATGAGCTTCATTTTCTTCCATTATAATCTTCATTTTTCCTCATCAATCATTGTATTTATGTAGTTATTTTTGACAAATAAAGAATTTACATGCTAAATTGAGACACTTCCCTAGTTAACTCCATCCATACTTCTCATATGTCAAAATTCAATCCTTCATATCAAAATTCTATCCACCACTAAAGCTCTAATAATCCTTCATACTTCTCTTCTTTAGTGTTATCATGAGTTTGTAAAGGTATATATTTTTAATCATATTTTGGGAAATCTGATTTTTTATAAACAAGATATCATTAACATTTGTGAAAAAATCTTTTGGTTGCTTAATTTCACCACTGTTTCATTCATGTTCAATGTTATCTTGAATCGTTTGGGTTCTACCCATTGACTAAAAAAATAAATAATAGTGCAAACAATATTAGTCATAATGATAAAAGTGTATAATTATCTATAAGATATATAAATCCTAACACCTTATTTAGAAATTTAAAACACCTTATGTTTTGACCATGATAATTCATTGTCAAAATATTTTAAAATTTATTATAATTGTTTGTAAAGAAAAAAGGATTATCATTAGCATATCCCCTAGGAGTTTCAAACCATGTGTATAGTAAGGTCCATTGTCGTGTAATAGGATACCCCTAGTCAAGACTAGAACACCTGGTCAAATTTGTTTATCATGGGTACATCTATTCTAAAACTATGTTCACTTATAGAATCAAGAAAAGGTTTAATTTCTAGGAAGTTCCATATAATATATAAATTTAATGAATTCTAGGGTTTTTAACTATACATATCCTAAAATTTTATTCTACAGTTAGGTTCTCTAACATATATTTTCCTAAATATAATTAATAATGGCTGAAACTATACATCCTATGATACCAATTGTACCAACCTTATCCCAAAGATCCTGAATATGGTGCCTAATATGAATTACATTGGCATGATTACAAGGAATCAATCCCTAAGGGACTGATCAGCTTAGTAGTTTTGGATAAACAGATATAGAAATGATAATTTTATTAAAAATAGATACACTAATTACAACAAGTTTTTTTCTTCTAAACAAAAGAACAACTTCTAGTATAACTCTAATACAACTATTATTTTTCTGAATATCTTTCATAGTACTATACATGGATTCTTAGTGAATGAAACATAATATTGGCTAGTTAAAATTCTCATTAGGGGATAAATATAGGAGAAAAAATAATGAATAAATGAGAATATTTAATATAGAAATTTATATAACTGTAAATATATACCCATAAAGTAACTAGATAAGGGAAAAATTTGGAAAGGTATGAAACAAGAACACATTCCATTAATCTATGAATTGAAATCAAATGTATACATATATATATCAATACAAAATCTCATGGATGATTATTAACTAAAACTAATATGAAATAAATTCGTAATTATTGGATGTCTTGTTTCATTGGTACATGAAACTAGTACTATCATTTCCCGTCATAATATTCCTTATATATAGGTTAAAAATCCATATAAGGCTACTATAATACTATTTCCTCTCGTGAGACTAATGTTTCTTTGAGGGGATTTCATTAACCAGCCACCAACCCATGTCTACCTGTCCAAAGCATTCTTCATATTGATAGTAATATTGCATAACAAATAATCATATTGAATGGGAGATAAAAATTTATCAATAATTACCATATAATCAAATAACTTCCAATGTAAACACCATATGTAATGCGGTATATGGTTTAATAAACAGTAATATCCACATTAAATGATTTGGATAATTTGGAGAAATTCAATGATAAATGATTATATAGAATTGAATAATACAATATGTCTAGAAAATAAATCACAAATTTAATTTAAATATTGGTCAAATCCAAAGTGAACCATCTATAGGAAGAATAATTATTGTATCAACAGAAAAAATCATAAGTTAGATAAAATAGGGTTTTTTAATGAAATAAAATAATAACTTTTATAAATAATCTTATGGGAAATATCATTTTATTTTGAAAAAACATTTAAAAATACATTTTATTGAAAATAACCTAAAAATAAATTTTAGAAATAAACCTTTTGAAGTTGATAAGGAGTCTTCAAAGAAATTATGGAAGATAAATCTGTACATGTCGTATGATATTAAAAGAATATTCCTTTTTTATGGTAAAATGTTTGAAAATTACTTGTTCGGAAAATAATAAAAAGATTCTTTCTATGGTATTTTTAAAAGAAAAAAATTGATATAAATTTATTTTAAAATTTTTTTGGGAATGGAATAATATTCTTGGTATCCCTTTTTGGGAAACATGGATTTTAATACTTTTCTAATTTAAGAGAGGGAAATGTTGGGCTTTTATAGAAATAATTTCTTAACAATATTATGTACCAAAGAGTATAAATTGTTATAAATGAACTCTTGTATCAAGAATTAATATATGAGAAGGAAAATAATGATTTTTATTGAGATATATATCATAATATTTTGTCAATGGAAGAATAAACATAAAAATTATTGAGAAAGCAACAAGATTGTCTGAATAAACTCTTAGAACATGGTAACTAGGATGATACTCTCCATTTAAGAAAGGGATGTTTCATAAGGCATATAAAATAAATAAAATATTTATATTCATGATATATTATTTAAAATGGAAATATATTAAATCAAAAATGGGTTTAGGTGCATAATAAAACACAAGTTCAAAGAATGAATATTGAGAGAAAACCTTTTTCGATTTGGTAACTTTTGAATTGTAAACCCCATTAAAGAAGGATAATAAAATCGATATTTGTATAACCTTAATTTTAATTATAAAATTAATATAATGAGATCATTACATTACATACACCACAGAAAAGGAATGAGGGGAGAACATAACATGTATCTCTCTGAAATTAATAGTGAGATGAAATCCCCAAACCTTATGTGTCCTTTCTAGTGAACACCCTTTAACATCATTATAATAAAATTATTTTAATTTTTATATTACTTAAGAATAGTTTTCATTTTCATAAATTCTTTTACTTCAATTATTTCCATGTTGTGTATAAGTAAATAAAAAATTTATTATAAGGGTTAGAAAAATCTGTTATTGGTCATCAATGGTCAAAGGGGTCATACAATAACATCTAAAGAATAATAAACCTGATATAATTATCTAATTTTGATGTCAATTATAATTTCAAAATCAATCAATAAATATGGTTATGAAAAAGTTCCAATGTTACAATCATGGAGACAGTAGGCCATACATACACATTAGTAACATTTCAATTTTTACATGGTCATTGTGGAAGAATGGAAAGTAACTAAAATCATTCCATAATGACAATTATATAACATATGAAATATTATTTAATCATATATACTTATATATAGAACTATGTGATGTAAAAGGAATCCCATCATGTCTATAAGGTGGTAGTGTACACAATCACGAATGGTGTTATATCATTTAAAGTGTGTGAAATAGTAATAAATGAGATGATATATATATATATAATATTTCCAGAAAGATAATTATTTAATCAATATATTATTAATTTTATTTATTTCACATATGTATAATTATAGCCCTTCATTTTTACATTATCTGTAATGTGTGAATGAATCACATCGCTTTGAGGGAGTGGTAGTCCGTATATCCTCAAATGAAACTATTATATTTATGAAACCTATAAAGTATAAAGTTAGGAAATAAATAAAAATTACATAATAATAAAATAATATAAATAACTTATATTTCTTGTATAAATTGATTTTCCATCATAATGTCCAACATAATTGGCGGTGATGTGTAATTGAACAATAAACTTTTCATGAGGTAGTAATTTGTCATTCACAGAAACAATACGTTCGTTACCAAGTAGATGTATGTGTGTGTATGTGTAGGTTGAAACCATAGCATAAAACAAAATATTATATTGGGTATATTGTATTTTATTTAATCATAGAATAAGAATACTATAGGGTTTGGATAATGTAAATGAAACAAAAAATCATTAGAGATTGTGTAACCTCTTAATCAGGTAACTTCTTCTTGTTTAAACCAATAGGCTTTGATGGAAGGGTTTATTCCCAAAAATAATCTTCTTTTATGAGGATAGGAATGATGAGAGACTATTTGGTCAGGTTTAGGGCAATCATAAGTGGTCTGATAGGTGTAAATAATGGGTACAGGTGATGGCCTTTTATAAGAAAGGAAAAAAACACTCACATGGTATTATTGAAATGACATTGGGTGTGCACATGTTATTACATTAAAGTAGTCAAAATACTAATAAAACTGAATAATGGTAGATTCATGTTTGATATATGGCCATAAATGGGTTTCAGGCAGGCGACATGGTCATTTGGTCACATAAATTAATGTCTTAGTCCTATATTAAGATTAATTATCCATTAATAATTGTAATTAATATCAACCACCATCAGTAATATTTTTTGTCAAAAAATTTGGTTTTATTAGACATTATAATTTATTCTGATTATAGATATGGAATTCATATTTTCCAATTTTGATAATAGAATTTATAGTAATTAAATTGATATTAATTCCTCAGACGGTAAACCCAATATGATATGATATAACCTTGCCTTTATATTTTGTAAATACTAAAATAATTTTTATATAAATGATGGGTGAGCCTAATATAGGCCATATTATGGGTGAACCAAATATGGATCTCCAATTAATTTTCTAAAGTGATATAGTTTATTTTGGATAAGTTACTCTTTATAGATGTGGGGAATATATGGTTTGGTGATTCCATTATAAGGGCTATATTAAGGGTTAATGAAAGGATAATTTCCTATGTCACCAATACAATATAATTTATTTTTTTATTAAAAAATAATTGATTTAAAATGGTATCAATATGAGTTTATGTTGTTAAGTAATTTTTTATAGTTTTTAAGGTGAATGGATTATTTAAGGTAAGAAAATCATGGATTGTTAGGATTCCATATAAACCCTCATGATTAAGATTTTGGATTTGTTAATTTATAAAAATATTTTACAAAATATATTGAATAATGACTATTTTTCATGGAAATAAAAATTAATACCTATGGTCTTAGTCTATTATGTAAAGGAAAATTTTATTATGTTTATTTTAGGTATAGAAATGGAAAAATGGCTTTCATTGCATTTATGTCCCTTACTTAGCATTTTTTTTCACCCCCACATTTTGAAATGTTTTTGAAATGAACAATGGATTTGTAGGATGTATAACATGATGTATCTTTTTTATATAGGGATTCATCTTTAATGAATTGAAGGTGTCATCAATGAAAAAAATATTAAATTTACAAATTCTATTTTTATGAAAATACTGGACATTGAGTTGATGTATCCATCATTATGCCATTATATTTATTCATGGAAGGAAAAAAATACAATGGAAACAAGGAATATGTGGGTATAATATAATGGAGACCAAGGGTGTCCCTATGTATTAAGTTGACCCCTTCAGGTTTGAAGTGGGTGACATTGAGATGACAAGTGACAGTAGATCTAGGTATTGTTAGGGATGCGAGATGATCAGTGACGTTGTTCCCCTCTCTTCATGTGTGGGAGACCCAAATATTCATGTTGAGAAGCAGTTTACATTTCTCAATGATGTAGTTAATTGACCATGGAATGGAGGCTATGCCCATAAGGGCGTCACATATGATCTTCAAATCAGTTTCCACTTATTATAGGATAATGTGCTTCTTGTACGCATAGGTTGAGACCGGTGAGAATAGAACTGGCCTCCTATTGTAGAGCATTTCCATCCCCAAAGTGAGATATAAAAGCAATGAACACACCCCCATCTGTGTTGCGGACAACACCTCCACCATGCATGTTACTTATTATACAAGAACCGTCAATATTTAACATAACTCTAGATTATGGGGGATTCCATTACACCCATGAACCCCGACTACTATCTAGGTGAGGAGCAGCAAAAGAATAATTAACCTGAAGAAACCATAGAGAGGGGGCTTCACGCCAGTTCCCTAGAACTGGGACCAGCCCGAGTAGTGAAAA
Source organism: Viscum album (assembly GCA_963277665.1). Taxonomy (NCBI): domain Eukaryota; kingdom Viridiplantae; phylum Streptophyta; class Magnoliopsida; order Santalales; family Viscaceae; genus Viscum; species Viscum album. The sequence goes on along the minus strand of OY728139.1, from coordinate 475,071,706 downwards.
TTTAGTAAACACAATGATGGAGTAGTCTGTGGAAGAGATCCCCTCAAATCGTGCCTTATTGTGAGCCCGCCAAAGGCAACAACATCCTGCACTGAGGTTGATGGATCTCGTCCCCTTTTCCGGACCTTTCTCAAAATGTCCACTGAAACCACATCTCCATAAATTCAGATGTGCCATGGATGAAGGAAGAGATAGCTATGAACTGTCCAAAGAATTTCCAAACCTCGCAGGCCCAATCACCTTGATAGAAAATATGATCGGTATCATCCACCTGCTTGTTTTTGCAACACTAGTACAAGGAAGCAAGGCTTACACCCCTTCTATTAACCCTATCATCCGAAGGAATAGTAGAATTTTGGATTCTCCAGATTAGGAAGATGTATTTTGAAATGATCTAGTATCACCAAACACTGACGTTCCAGCCAACTTGATGTGCTTGTGGAGATGAGATCTTACAGAAGTCTCTTGAAGTTAACTTCCCATAATTGGAGGGGATAAATTTTTTTCTATTATTTTATTTTATTTTTTATTTTATGTTTTTCCTCCATTGGCCCGAAGGACTTCATTTTTTATTTATTTTGATAATCCACCTTTCAAGGAATGAGGTAGAACCATAACAAGGCCCGAATTCATAAGTATTAAATGGCCTATAGGACTTAGACGAATTCATTTTCCCGTAGTCTTCAAAATTTACATACAACCTAGACTAACTACATGGAACTACTCCTCCCCAGCATCTTCATTGTCAAATCAGCTCTCCACCTTCACATGGCTGTTCAGATAGGCATTCTCGTGCATGCACAGACTTTTCCTGATGGCAGGTGTCATACACTCTCATTCTTGCAATCTGTTTAGCTTCTCCAGTGGTGAATACTCCTTGCTCATCTTCCTTGTAGAGCTTGTTCCTTGTAGGTCGTCTGGTTTTCATATGCACTGAAGGTGGCCTGAAGGCCATGAGGTGGCCCGAAGGCCTTACTGACCCGAAGGCCTGGGTGTCCAGAAGGCCCAAATTATTATAAATGGGCTCAATATGTAAGAGTGTTCCCTAATTATCTATAACTCTAAACATAATTAATCAAGGGAATGTATCAAAGTGAAAAACTTATTAACAATATCATAAATTTGGTTTGATTAAGTTACATGATTTTATATCAAATAAAATCATGTATCTCACAATGTATATATCTTATTTACCACTCAAACAACCCACTAATAGGATTTAACCACTCTAAAAAAGGACTAAAATCTATATCATTCATTTAAATATTATGAAGAAAATACATAAATTCATTGATAATATTCCAATGGATAGAGAAAACAATAACCTAGATATATTTTCAAATATTTAAAAGTAGAAAACAATCCATAATAATTAAAAAAAATAAATTCACAAAATACTCTATGGTGATTCCCATGAAATAATGAAAATTATATACTTCATGTGTGACAAATTTACTCTTTACCCACTATATTTTATTATTTACTAATGTAGTTCAATATGTTTCCCTAAAAAATTATTCATAATTTTGAATTTATCTATCTAAAAATTAAATATAGTATAACAATAAAACTCATTACATAATATAATATAATTGAAAGAATTTGATAGTAACCCATATTTGAAGTACCCCAAACCTAGAATCCCCAAGATTGTGTCTTTTATGACTATATTGACATGACTACATGTAATCATTCATGAAGGATAGGAGTGTTTAGTGTTCTTGGTAAACTAGATACACGAATGAATCTTGTATTATAAATAAGAACAATAATTACAAAAACAAAAATATTTTGAGGATAACATTATTCCCACTTCAAATCCTTCATAGTACGCTTCTTTTATTCCAAGGGAATGGAAAAAATAGTGAGCTTAAATGCTCTATAATAGTAAAGTAAAATGAAGAAATAATTAATTAATGAGAATAATTAATATTAAACATTAATAACTAAATACACATTAAATATAATTAATAAACTAATAATGAATATATAAAAATATAAAAATGTAAATAACATAACCCACATGCCATATAATCAATAAACTGAGTTGACAAACAATATGTATAGTAAATAACTGAAAACACATGACATTTAAAATAAATATATAATGCTTAATCAATATGGAAGGGTATAAAACTAAAAACTATTCTATATAATAAATATAGTTAGAATGAAATGAATCTAAATATATTTCCCAGAATAAATCTCAGGGATAAATAATAAATGGGTATCAATGAAAAAATGCTTATTATGGGATGACATGTTTCCTAGGTACATGGTACCTTCACCAAAAAGATATTTCAGTAGACAATTTAGAGTATTGGTTAAAATATCATCTATGTATATCCAACTAACTTGACCCACGAGTTTACTAATGAATTTAGGGTATATTTATAACCATGACCTATCCTTTTTATACATATCCAAAGTGTTCCTTATATATCAAATAATAAATTTAATGCACGAAAAAACTACCATTTCCAACATATTTTTCAATTTTTCCCGACATAATAAAAAAACTATAAAGTAAAATCCATATGTAAAAATATTAAATGGTGTAGGAAATAATTATACATATGATAAATTATCTGGATATTTAGTGTAAATTCAAGGATTAAGGTTCATATGAAATTTAATATTTCAAGGGGATTAAAAAATTAATCCAAGAGGTTAATGTTAACACTATCATTGGTTAATTAAATCAAAAACTATCTAGAGGAATAACATCGATGTTATCAATAAAATATATCCCATGTAGAGTAAAGTAAAGGGTTATTATTATCAATGAATAGTCAAACTATAAATATATCTCTTAAAAAGGTTATTGAGGGAAATAGCCATTTCATTTTGAAAAACATTTTAAAAATTAATTTCTTTTAAAATCATTATATAAAAACATTTTCATTAAAAATTAACCTTTTAAACATGAAATGTTAGCCTCAAGGAAATGGATATGGGTAAATCTGTACATTCTATACAAGGAAAAAAACAATCCTTTTTTATGATAAATCAATTCGAAAAGTATGTTTTACAAAAAGTGACAGTATGATTCCTTTTAAAAAATTTGTAAAAGTTTAAAGGAATAAAAATTTATTTAACAAATCATTCTGGAAAGTATAAAATCATTTTTTTAAATAGATTTAGAATATATGGTTTTTAGAAGAAAATAGGTTCTCTAACCAAAGAGAGAAATGATGTTGTGTTTTCATTAAAAAAAATTATATAAAATTTTGAGTACCAAAGAGTAAAAATTGAAATATTATTGAAAATTGTCTGGAAAAATCATATTATAATAAAATTAAAATTTTTATTCTAATAATGATCAAATAATTCCCACTAATGGAAATTCAAGTACAAAAAATCCTTAATAAAATGAGATTCCTATGTAAACCATTGAAATGATTATGACCTGAAAATAAGAATCAATAAATGAATGGATTGTGTGTATCAAATTTAAATAAATATAAAAAGTACAAATATGTCAATATATATTCAAATTAATATTACACATAGTAATAGAATTTTATGTACAACGACGAAGTAGTATAACACATTGAAAATGAATCGGGTTAAGAAATTTATTTTCCACTTGGGTAACATTATATTGAAGTCACCATATACAAAATAATAAAATTTAAAACTAAATATACCTTGATAAATCATTTTTCTATGATTAATTATTTCAATGTGGTGTTATATACCCCATATATAAAGAGTCAGTTGCAGAATGATAAAGTATGACTCTACGATTTTAAATTTAGATGAATTCCCTTACCACTGTGGTAACATCTGAATTGAAAGACCCAAAGTAATAATTATGAAATTAAACATTTAAATACCTAGTATATTAAATAATTAATGAAATATTTTATCAAAATTAGAGATTTTTATAACACAGAAATTAATTAATTGGTGAAAATAGCATGCCCCACGAAAAGAAATGTTCGACAAGAATCCCTTACATTCTATTTCCATTTAGGTGAACATTTATTAGCTTCGGGTAAAATGGTTTAATGCTTGTAAATAACTTATAATTTAACCATAATCATATTTACAATATCATATATTAACTTCTTATAATATCTTATTACACACTTATTAATAATCATTCATTATTTTCACTATTTCAAGTGTTCATTTTCTATCTTCTCGAGTATGTTTAAACTTCTTATTTTTGTTCCTATTACATAGATCATTATTTCATCATCAATAGAATTTAAAAAATGATGAAAAAAATATTTTAACTTAGTATACATATATTTATAAAAATCTGTAATATTTTGAGATTGAAAATGAAATTCACCTTTAAAGAAGAAGGTAAGTCGTACGAACACATGAATGCTACTTCCATTTATTGTCCATATTAAATAATGAAAATTAAATTATATTTATTTCTTTTTAAAATGTTGTATAATATTTATGTCATATATTTCACATATTTTAATTAAAACCATCCTTTATAAATTCCATATAGAGCATGGGTGAATCACATCGGTTTGAGGAGGCGGTAGTCCAGACATCCCCAAACAATGTTATCGTATTTACACAATATGGAATGAATAAATATATATGTTATATATATATTAATTATGTATTATGAAAAAATAAATATCATATATATCATATAAAATTAAATTTCCAATAAAAATTACCAACGATGAGTGGTGGTAAAGGAAAAAAGGAACGACATCATTTCGTGGGACGGTAGTTCACAGTACACATGAATGGTAAGCTTGTTGCCAATTTTATAGAAGTTTATGTAACTTTAGGTATAATCCGTAATTTAATAAGGACTCCTTATGTTTAGAATACCAATTTTATTATGTAATCATGCAATATGATAACATGGGGGGATAATGAAAATAAAATAAATGAGTTTAAGGAATGATGTTGCCTCTTCTTTGGGTAACTACTTTTGGTTTACATCAAAGGTATTCCTTTGATAGATTTGTGACAAAATAGAGGATTATAGAATAAGGCTTTATATTTTTATCATCTATTTGGGAATATTTTTTTAATAAAAACTGGATTGAGAGGTGTGATGAAGTTGGAGGGGTAAGTTCCTTTTTATAGTGGTGAATGTGTGGCATTCTTATAAATTACTGAAAATAGAATTGCATCCATGTTTTTCCATGTACAATGGATAAAATAATGTAATAAATTAAATTTAAAATATTTTAGGGTGTAAATATGGCCATAAAATGGTTTTTAAAAAATTTCTAGGTTATTTTTTCCCTTATGATTATTGTTTAGTCCTTTGTTTATATAATTTTTCTCTTAATTGATGAAATTAATCTTTGTTATATTCACTAATAATTTTAGTAAAAAAACATCTTCGAACATATTATAAATTATATGTTTTTATTATTCAAAAAAGATAATCCATTTTCCAAATTATAGTAATATAAGTGGAAGACATTAATTTTAATTTAATTGTGCAGATAGGATGAGAAAGCGGGTTTTGAAAATAAACACGTTCTAAGGCCTGAAATACTTTTATATATAATTTCAATGTGAAATTGATTTAAATGGACTAAATTGGATTAAATTATGTATATTTTATCTTATTTGACTATAAAAACAATTTAAAATACAATATAACACTAAAAATTGTTTTGATGGAAATTAATTTTTCAAATAAAATTTAGTATTTTTCACTATTCATCAAAAAACTAAACTTCATAATAAATACCAAAAATTACCCCCCCAAATAATTTTAGTATTTTTATTTTTAATATTTATTTTATTTTGACATATAACACATATTAAACTCCAAAAAATTGGACAGAAAATTTGTTTTCAATTAAAAGACAGTAAAATTACATTTAGACAAATATAGGTTTGTATGCGTAAAATTGAGTTTGATGTTAAATTATGCATATATAATCTATTTTATGAGTATAAAAAATTATTTTTTTGAATATATATCATATATATTTCATTGATTTAATTTACTAATGGTAATTAATTTAATTTAATATAATATAATATTTTTTGTCAACATAAAAAATAAAAATATTTCCATTTTTATTTAATCAGATTATAAATTAATTTATAAATAATTATTAACTTATGAATTCAAGTTTTTTACAAAAATATATATTTTCATAATTTAGTTAAAATTGTTCATTAGTTATAATTTAACTGCTTGGTATATATTATTTTACTAAATAATAAAATTTTACTAATATATTATTGTTAACTAAAATTGAGTCTTGTATATAAGGCAATCCATTAAAGAAACACATTATTTTGTACGACACATGCTAAATCAGTATCACATGCATTGCATAACATATCATATTTTTAATTTATTTAAAATATTTTATATATATTAAATTCATAGTATATTATATTCCCTCTTGCAATTGGAATTACATATCAAAAACGCTATTCAATTCAATGATTGCACTTAAGAATTTTTTGGTTTTACATTATCCCAATCTTAAATAAATTTCATCCTTGAAAATTATAATTTATTTTGGAAATTAATTTTTTGATATTTTCTATGATTAAATCTCACCTCATGAGAAGGGTTCATAAAAAATCTTCTACAAAAGAGAGAATTTGATGTTGAAAGGTCACATGGAGTAACATATTACTAGGTCAATAGGTAAGATAACATAAGTGAAAATTGATGATATGGACAATGATGAAAATGGAAAATGTTTATATATGGGTTATTGAGGTCCTAGATCATAAACAAGTGAATGATCAATGGAATGTCAAAGGCTACCAAGACTTAAAGTTTTGATGATTTACTAGGCCTTCAGTTCATTATAAATAATGCTATTAGGATAATATTTTTATATAATAAACATTAATTAATATTGATGAATTATTTTTTTGAACAATAAGATAAATAAATATACTTAATTGATAGGTTTTAATTTCTTATAAAGAATTCCATCATTCTATTATTTTTAATCATATTATAATTATTTCATTACCTCAAGAAATGGATTTCCAAAAATTAACTATCATTCATGAGCTGAAAAAATACAATTATAATGGATCATAAGAACCATAAAATGGTGGAAAATATTTTTTTCTATAACTATATAGAAAATAAATTATTGCTAAACAATTAGTCACTAAACCTCAAGAGTTATATGATTGGTTAATCATTAATATTTATTGACCAAATAGTTCAACTAAAAATAATTAAACATAAACCAGGATAGCACATAGGCCAGTGGTTGGAGTGAAACACTTATTTTCATTTAATCATGGACTAATTCCACATCTAATTATGGGTTTTTTATTTCTTGAAATAATTTAATATAATGACCAAAAATAACAATGACATACATATTTTAAATTTAATAATTAAATAACATTTTAACTATGGTTTTCAATACAACCACAATACAAAAATACTTCAACCCCTTATTTCCACAAAGGTCCCTCATTGGACTAGGGTTTATCATTTACATGAGTTAATTGACTCAAGTAATTCCCAGGTTCCCCACATTAATGGAAATGTACCAAAAATGGACACTTAGGACAGGTTTCAATTATAACCATTGTACTCTTCATTTTTCCTTGATTATTATTTTATTTATGTCCTTTTTTACCACGCATGAAGATCTTCCCAATTTCATTGCGTCACATTCCTTGGTGTAACAATCAATATTTCTTGAAATATGGGAAAAATCAATCTTTTCTCTATGGTCTCTACCACGTGGGCTCTTAGAAACCTTCATACTTATCTTATTTAGTGACTATGGGAGTTGGATAATGAATGTCATTAATATTATATGAAAACTTATTAGTCATAAACATGAGATCATTCACTCATGTTAACACATTATTTGGTTTCGTATTTCCACCACCTTGTCCAACATATTTAATGTTATCATGATTCTTTTTGGTTCTATCCATTAACTAAATTTAAAATTATAGTGTGAAAAAAATTATCATAGTAAAAAATTCATATATTCATTTTTAGGGTTTCTATGTCTTGAAACAATATTTATTTATATAAAACAGTTTAGGTTGAACTTAGGTTATTAATTATAATCATATATTCTAATAATTCATAATAGATTGTGAATAAAATTTGAATTATCCTATTCATATCCCCCAATAGTGTAAAAACAGGTGCATAGTAAGGCCCACTGTCATGTACCACGTTACGTTTGAGTTGGGTTTGACACACCATGTCAAAGTTACTAACCCTAGGTACATTAATTCCAGAACCACATCCACTTGTATTATCCAGACAAGTATGTATTGCTATAATGACACAAAAAACCGCTACCTTACTAAAATTATAGGATTATATTCTATATATATGCTCAAATTCAACCTAAGGGTTATGTTATATAATCTAGGTTTTCTTAAATCAGGATTCCAACATTGCAACTAAACATAATTTGATGCCAACTATAGTGACCCAACCACAGATGAATAGAGTCAGTGTCTACTATGATTAAATTATCCTGAATACAAGGAATCATATCATGAAGTATTAAACATATTATTATACTAGGTAAAGGATATAAATACTTGAGTCTTATATTTCAAATGAATAAAATAATTACAGCAAAATTTTCTTTTCTGTTTTAGGATAACATTATTCCCACTTGGCATATCCTTTTTTATCATTCTTAGTCAACTTCTTTGATTCATTGGAAAAGTAATGTAAGGGTGGGATCAAATGCTTGGTAATGGTAAATTATAGTATAAAAATGGTGATTCAATTAGAATAATCAACATGGAAAGGTAATTTCTAAACAATCATGCCATATAATCAATAAACTAAGAAGGAAGTGAGTAAAAAATATAGACAAGTAAATAACCGAACACACATTCTATATAATCAGTAAACTTAGTGCATAAAAAATTGAAAAGTGATAACTGGAAACACATTCCATTTGAAATAACCGGATAATTCATAATAAATATGAAAATAGGAAACTAAAAAACACTCCATTTTATCAATAATATGATAATTAAATGCATCTATAGATATGTCCACGAAAAAATATAAGGGATAAATAATAAATTATTCATAATGAGGGAATCACAGAATAATTAGAAAATATTTTTCCTAGTTATATGGCACATTTACCATCAATACATTTCACAATATGGTGTAACATATTGGGTAAAGTCTCATATAAGGCTAACCAACTAACTCGTCTCATTAGACCGTCGATTCATTGAAAAGCTATCGATAATTGTACCCACACTAATTTCAAACATGTCCAAAGAATTCCTCATATAATGAATAATCTATTTAATTCATGAACAATGTTCCTTATAAAATATCTTTATAGAGTAGACGATAGCTATTTATCAATATTTCCCAAGTTAGTCAAAAAATTTCATGTACACGCAATATTTAAAAAGTGTATATCATTTATTAAATAATCATATCCATGATAAATTATATGAATATTTAAGGGAAATATAAATTTTAATGCCATATGAAATTGAATATTTGAAGGGGACTATAAATAAATAAAGTAATTGAATGTCAATAATATCCTTAGATAATTAAATAAAAAACCATGGAGAGGAAGAATAAGGATGGTGTTAATAAAACATATCCTAAGTGGTGCAATATTAATGTTTGTCATCATCTATTAATAGATATACTATAAAAATATCTAGTAAAAACAATCTAGAGGAAAATATCTATTTCATTTTGGAAAAAAACTTGAAAAACTAATTCATTGAAATTAAAATAAGAAAATATTTTCATTAAAAATCAACCTTTTAAACATTAAATGTTATATTCAAGAACTAATGGTGGGGAAATCAATACATGTCGTACAAGGTAAAAAGAGAAATACTTTTTGCAAGATAAAAATGTTTTAAACTACACAGTTCAGAAAGAGAAAATAATAATCCATTGTAAAAATTTGTAAAATTTAAAAACAGTAAAAAAATTTAGGAATAAATCATTTTTTAAATTGAATTTTTTTTTAGGAAAACAGTTTTTTAAAATATTTTTTTAGAATAAAATAGATTCTTGGACCAAATAGAGACATAAAGTCGTGTTTTCGTTAAAAATATTCTCTAAAATATTTTAAGTACCGAAGATTGGAAAATTTACTTTTAAATACCATGTGTAACGAATAACTATTGGAGGGGAGGATGAAAGTATTTATTTAAACAATTATCAAATAATTTCCTTTAATGAAAATTCGTATATATACAAACCTGGATAAAATTAGATTGTGAAGTGAACACTTAAAAAGATTATAACATTGAAATAAGAATATAAAACATAAAAAATTATGTGTATAAACTCTAAATCCACATAAATAAGTGGATAAATAAATAGATATGGAACGTTATTATACACATAATCATAGAATTATAACAAAAATGAGGAGGTAGTATAATCTAAGGAAAAGGAATCGGGTTATGAAATTTCATTTCCACTTGTGTAACTTTATGTTTAAGTCCCATTAGATTAAATAATTTGAATGAAAATAAATATACCATGAATAATTATTTATTCATAATATTATATGTCAATTTGTTTTTATGTACACCATATATAAGAAATTAGGTGCACAACGATAAAGTATGCCTTAAAGAATTGAAATTGATATGAAGCCATTACCACTATACTAAAATATGAATTGGAAGGTACAAAGAAATAATAATAAAACTAAATATTTAAATACCGTGATGATAATAAAATTCATTATATATTATATCATATTTGGAATTAGGTACAATATACAAAATTTTTAATTGGTAAAAATGGTGTACGCCTTGATGAAAAAAAGTGACACGAGAATCCCTTACCTTACTTTTCCTTTCCGAGAAACATCCTGTAAAATTTTTTATAATTGTAACATCCCAAGTAAGTATTGAATAATAGATATTTTTATCTATGTCTATTAATTAATTAGATAGTGTTTTAGAGCCTTAAAATGAAAATAAATCCAATCTTAAGCATGGAATACACTAATATTTTTAAAAGATTGTTTTACTGCCTTTTGATCGCAAACCATTATTAAATCTATATTTTGACAATTTTATAAGCTATTTTTGTCAAAATAATATTATTGTTTATGATTGGGACATCAAAATTTACTTTGTGTGAATTTTTGGTATTTTTCCGATAAAGTTCATTTTTTTAATGAATAGTGAAAAATGTAGTATTTTAATTCAAAACCTTTTTTTAATATAATTTATTTATATGATTAGATTATATTTTTAATTGGTTTTTATGTGAAATTAGATTATATTTTTACCATTTTATCCAATGTTGGTCATTGGAATCAATTTCACTTTGAAATTGGACTTAAACAAGTGTCAATCTTTTGATACTTATTGTTTCATAAAAACACGCTATTTGTCATGACAGTGGGAATTAATTATTAAATTAATTAATTAATCTTATATGTTTTGTATTTTGTAAAATAGAAAACATTTTTTAATTCAGAATATCAAATATAGCTTAGGGTGATGTTTTGATATTTTTCTGAAAAACTTCATTTTTTGATGAATAGTGAAATCACTAAGCGGTAGTTAAAGAATCTGATTTTTCGTTTAAATGAAATTTTGCCACCTTTGTGTTTTGAATTTCAAAAATCACACATACATGGTTGTCATTAAGAATTAAAATGAGGTTCAATGAGATTAAAATAATTTTTTGGTGAATAGTAACTTATTAAGTGTTTAATCGCGATTAGTGGTAATTAGTGTAGTTTAAGGTAAAAATAATGATTTAATAATATGAAATGACCTAGACACATGTCCTAACCTTATTGGTTGTGTCATGGCCGACCAATAAAAGCCATGGGGCAACTTGGGGACCCCATGGAGCCACTTTGGTTGGGAAATGACATAAATAACTTTTTATTTAATGTAAAAGTAAAAATGACACAAACATAATATGTTTTACGAAAACAATTTGTATATGGGGTTATACAAGTCATATTTTTTACTATAAATATTCATTGGCAAGCTAAAACGCATTCCAACATCATAGTATTTTTTTTAAAAAAATTTGGACATTAAATAAATAAATGTACTTATGGCATCATAATGATGTAGTGATTACCTCATTAATAAAAGATTGAAATAAAATGAAAAGATAATGTAATATATATGACCTACACATGTCCAAAACCTATTGGATGGGTGGATTTAGAACACTTATCACCTTATACTCTAATTATATCAATGTGGGACCTTTGTAATCCGAAAATAATTTTAAAATAAAGTAACTTATCATTACTTTCCAAGAGTGCCCCTCCTCTCCTTTTATAAAAGGCCCCCACCTCTACCTCCTTAACCACACTCCCAAAGCATTTGGATCTGCCACCCCTACCCATTTTGTCTCTCCACATCCCTCTATTACTCCTTGAAGCCTCAATTTGTGTATAATTTTTCCCAAGGAAGCCTTTGAGCTCCAACCAAAGGGAGTTACCCGATTTTAAGGTAATGTCTTCACTTGAGTCCTTTTATTTTATTTTCCTTCTCCAACCCCCTAAAATATTTTTATTCATTTATTTTGTAACAACTCCCATATCTACATTATAGTAGGATGTTTTTATAATATGTATTACAGCTACACTTACACACACCTACATATAATGGTTAAAGGACATACTATTTCTGTGGATGGTGAATTTATGCCTCCGGAAACGATGATTGTTCAACATTATGTTAACACCTTCAAACATGGCCATTAAGATGTAACTATATTTATATATGATATATAATATTTTTATGTTTTCCTTAAGCTTCTGTATTTTTCATTTTGGGTATACCTTTATGGTTTCCATTATGGGTAAACGTGATATCTTCATTTAAGGAAGTGCAGAGTACCACCCCCTCAAAGTGATTTGATTCATTAAATACCATATGTGGGAAGTATAAAGGATGGAACTATGATATTATATATGATATTATACTGGTATTATAATATACCTTTATACCATTATGATTCCATTCTATAAAATACGAAATATAAATGAAAGTAGCGTTCATGCGTACATACGGCTTACCATCTCCATGAATGGTGCATTTCATATCTTACCTCTAAATGATTATGTAATATTATAAATGCATGTATATACTGGATATATATGATATATATGATATATACATCATGATTATAATTCTGGATATAATGGATACATGAACAACTTGTAATTATAAAAGGTTTATTTTTGACTCAAGTATCAATCATCGTTAAAATGACCATTATTAACATAAATAATTACATAGTGTTCATGACATGGAAATAAGTGATATAAAAGGAATAATGAAGTTGAAAAAGGTTCTTAAGAAAGTAGAAATTAACTCATGTTTATTATTAAGGACATTAAATAACGTTCGAGTCAAGTCAGACCCGAGGTATGGGACTTCGTCTCAATCTCCTTTCATTGAGGCATATTTTATTTTATACACAACATTCTTTTATATGGTGTATAAACCCCTTTGACTTTTACATTTATCCATAAGGAATATTTTTTATACGAAGCGTTTACTAAACGACAAAAGGGAATGTTTTTGTCGTACGTATGCTGCGACAATGACTTCTCCTCCGCCGTGACCATTATTTGAGTTTCGGCTTCCTCTAAAAGCCATACCTTTTTTTTAAAAGAAAAATAAATATCTTGTTTTACATTTCTTTTGTTTTGGTATTGAAAATGGTTTTCATGATGTTTTTATATCAATGTGTTGTATTGATATCTTGTGATTGAAAGGTGGAAATGTTATGTTTTCTTTATGCATGTTTTATGTGATACAATTATGTTGAGGTTCTTGGGAATTATTATGAAGACGGGTGGTTCCGTGATAAAATAAGGGCAGGTGAGCCCGATATAGATCTACAATGCATTTGTTTAACGCGAAGGAGTGAAACGTTAAGGTTTCTCCGAAGAGATTTAGGGAATATAATGTGATGGGTATTCCAAACGTAAACAAGAGGGTTACTCCCAACGTAAGAATGTTATGAATTCCTCAAGTTACCTTTATGTCTTATGATTTCTTTGATTTATTCATGTTTTGATGAGGTATGTTAAAGTGCTTATGTTTTATGGGTAAAGTATGATCTCATTCTTATGTATATATGTACCCATGGTTCCTTTCCATATTTTTATATCCCTTACTGAGCTTTTTATGCTCATCCCAAGTTTTTTTTAAATGTTTATCATAGGTCAAGGGAATGGTACATGATAGGATGATAGTGTCAAGGAAGTGTCAAGAAAGAATCCTTGTTTTATTTTAAATATGTTTCCATTGATGGGAATAAAGAATACTATCTTTATGTATCCACTTTGTTTATATGTTGAATGTAATGCATGTTTTATGATCTAATTATCTAAAACTATAAACCCGAAAAGATCCTCAATGTGTAATCTTGTAATAACTCAAGATTAAGTAAGGTTTAAGGCTGGGGCCTTATAGTTGGTATCAGAGGTCGGTTTAGACAACTTTAGGAGTTAGAAAATTGTTAAATTATAAATTTGTTTATGTTATGATTGAAATGATATAGCATTTACAGATTGCTATGTTCTTTCTCCTAAGATATTTTTGTGTTAATAATGGTTTTTCATAGAGGAAACAGAACATATTATCTAGGAAGGTATACAGAGGGAAATGACCTTTCAAATCAGTATACTGAGATAGTCAGAATCAGAACTAAACAGTTTGTTGCAGTGATGGATCAGTTGACTCAGGTGATAAATCGTGGTTGTGTTTACTGATGATATTTTGGTGTTTTCAAAAAGTAATGTGGAGAATGAAAGTCATTTAAGTGTTAATTTGAAAACCATAAAAGAAAAGAAATTGTATGGGAAATTCAGAAAGTGTGAGTTTTGGTTTAAAAATAATATCTTTCCTTGGTCACATTGTTTCTAAAGATGGGATAACTGTTGATCCTACAAAAAAAAGTTGTGGAAGACTGGCCAAGACCCACAAATGTAACTGATATTCGTAGCTTCCTTGGTTTGGCAGCCTATTACCGAAGGTTTGTTAGAAATTTTTCATGGTTATCTAGTCTAATGACTAAGCTAACTTGGAAGGGTGTTAATTTTATCTGGACAAAAGAATGTGATGATTGTTTTCAGGAATTGAAATGAAGATTGGTGAATGCTCCAGTTTTGGAACTACCATCCAGGAATGGTGAGTTTGCTGTCTATAGTGATGATTCATTGAAAGGACTTGGATGCGTCCTAATGCTGAATGATCAGGTAATTGCATATGCTTCACAAAGTTGAAAACTCATGAGGTAAATTACCCTACACATGATTTGGAATTAGATGTTGTTGTTTTCACATTAAAAATTTGGAGGCATCATTTGTATGGAGTAAAGTGTGAAGTATATATTGATCAAAAAAGTTTAAAGTATATATTCAATCAGAAAGAGTTAAACATGAGACAGAGGAGATGGCTGGAATTAATCAAGGATTATGACTGTACAATTCATTATCATCTAGGAAAAGCAAATAAAGTGGCTGATGCTTTGAGTCGAAAAAGTAATGCTTTATTAGAAATGTTGTGTTTGGAACGTGATCCTTTGGTTAAGGATTTGATGAACTTTGGCATAGAATTTGTTGGTACAAGATATTCTTCTATTTTGTTTCAGGCATCAGTGAAATCCTCTCTATCACATAGAATCAAGAAAGCACAGAAGCAAGACAGTGAGTTGCAGAAAAAGGAAGAGATGGTTAAGAAAGGTAAGTTGCCTGAATACAACATTGATAATGATTGAATTTTGAGATTTGGGAAGAGATTACGTGTTCCTTGTGATTCACAGTTGAAGAGAGAGTTGTTATGTAAAACTCATAGTTCTCCGTTTTTAGTTCATCCTGGTAGTACTAAGATGTACAGAGATCTGCGGGAGTATTACTGGTGGGATGGAATGAAAAGAGATATTGTTGATTTTACTGTGAAGTGTTTGACATGTCAACAGGTTAAAGTAGAGCGGCAGTTACCAAAAGGGATGCTTTAGCCTTTACCAGTGCTAGAGTGGAAATGGGAGAATATATCCATGGACTTTGTTGTGGGATTACCAAAGACATCTCGAGGTAATAATGAAATCTGGGTTATTGTTGATCGCTTGACTAAATCTGCACATTTCCTTGCTATATGAGATACTTTTTCCCTAGATCAACTTTCCCGATTGTATCTTAAAGAGATAGTAAGGTTACATGGAGTTCATCTCTCCATTGTATCTGATCGTGATCCCAGGTTCACTTCTAACTTTTGGAAAGGCATTCAGAAGTCGTTGGGTATAGAATTAAATTATAGTACAACATTTCATCCTTATTCAGATGGGCAGTCAGAACGAACAATTCAGACCTTGGAGGATATGCTATGAGCTTGTTCGATGGATTATCATGGAATTTGGGACCAACATCTTTCTTTGGTTGAATTTTCATATAATAACAGTTTTCATTCCAGTATACAGATGGAACCATTTGAGGCGTTATATGGGAAGCAGTGTCGAACTCCAGCATTTTGGGATGAAGTGGGTGAAAGAAAGTTGATGGGACCAGAATTGGTAAAAGAGATGGCAGAAAAGGTTCAGCTGATTCAGAAACACATGAGAACATCTCAGAGCAGGCAGAAGAGTTATGCAGACAACAAGAGGAAGGATCTAACCTTTGAGGTAGGTGATCATGTTTTTCTCAAAGTCTCACCATGGAAAAGTGTGATGCGATTTGGTAAGAAAGGAAAGCTGAGTCCCAGGTTCATTGGACCATATGAAATTCTGGAGAGAGTTGGATCAGTTTCATATCTGGTGGCTTTACCTCCTAGTTTATCTCAGGTACACAATCTTTTTCACGTTTCGATGTTGAGAAAGTATATTCCAGATCCATCTCATTTTTTTAGTCGAGAGGTAGTTCAGCTGGAAGAGAACCTATCTTATGAGGAACAACCGGTCCAAATTCTTGACCATAGGGAGCAAGTGTTATGAAATAAGGTGATTAATCAGTTAAAGGTTTTGTGGAGAAACCACATGATGGAAGATGCAACATGGGAATCTGAAAATGCAATGAGGGATAAGTACCCCCATTTATTTGATATGTAAATAAACTGCGGGGACGCAATTTTCTAAAGTGGGGAAGGATGTAACATCCCATGTAAGTAATAAATAATAGATATTTTTATCTATGTCTTTTAATGAATTAGATAGTGTTTTAGAGCCTTAAAATGAAAATAAATCCAATCTTAAGCATGGAATACACTAATATTTTTAAAAGATTGTTTTACTGCCTTTTGATGGAAAACCATTTTTAAATATATCTTTTGACAATTTTATAAGCTATGTTTTTCAAAATAAAATTATTATTTATGATTGAGACATCAAAATTTACTTTGTGTGAATTTTTTGTATTTTTCCGATAAAGTTCATTTTTTTAATGAATAGTGAAAACTGTGGTATTTTAATTCAAAACCTATTTTTAATCTAATTTATTTATATGATTAGATTATCTTTTTAATTGGTTTTGAAGTGAAATTAGAATATATTTTTACCATTTCATCTAATGTTGGTCATTGGAATCAATTTCACTTTGAAATTGGACTTAAACAAGTGTCAATCTTTTGATACTTATTGTTTCATAAAAACACGCTATTTGTCATGACAACGGGAATTAATTATTAAATTAATTAATGAATCTTATATGTTTTGAATTTTGTAAAATAGTCAACATTATTGATTTCAGAATATCAAATATAGCTTACGGTGAAGTTTTGGTATTTTTCTGAAAATCTTCAATTTTTGATTAATAGTGAAATCACTAATTGGTAGTTAAAGAAACTGATTTTTTGTTTAAATGAAATTTTTCCACCTTTGTGTTTTGAATATAAAAAATTCAACATACATGATTTTCATTAATAAGTAAAATGAGGTTCAATGAGATTAAAATAATTTTTTGGTGAATAGTAACTTATTAAGTTTTTAATCGCGATTAGTGGTAAGTAGTGTGGTTTAAGGTAAAAATAATGCTTTAATAATATGAAATGACCTAGACACATGTCCTAACCTTATTGGTTGTGTCATGGCCGACCACGAAAAGACATGGGTCAACTTGGGGACCACATGGAGCCACATTGGTTGGGAAATGACATAAATAACTTTTTATTTAATGTAAAAGTAAAAATGACACAAACATAATATGTTTTACGAAAACAATTTTTATATGGGGTTATACAAGTCTTATGTTTTACTATAAATATTAATTGGAAAGATAAAAAGCTTTCCTACATCATAGTATTTTTTTTAAATTTTTTGGAATTAAATAAATAAATGTATTTATGACATCATAATGATGTAGCGATTACCTCATTAATAAAGGATTTAAATAAAATGAAAAGATAATGTAAAATATATGACCTAAACATGTCCAAAACATATTTTATGGGTGGATTTAGAAACCTTATCACATTATCCTTTAATTATATCAATGTGGGGCCTTTTTAATCCGAATCTCATTTTAAAATAAAGTAACATATCTTTACTTTCCAAGAGTGTGCCTCCTCTCCTCTTATAAAAGGCCCCCAACTCTACCTCCTTAACCACACTCCCAAAGCATTTGGATCGTCCAACCCCTACCCATTGTGTCTCTACACATCCCTTTATTAATCCTTGAAGCCTCAATTTGGCCAGAAGTCTTCCCAAGGACGCCTTTGAGCTCAAACTAAAGGGAGTTACCCGATTTTAAGGTAATCTCTTCACTTGAGTCCTTTTGTTTTATTTTGCTTCTCCAACCACCTAAAATCTCTTTATTCATTTATTTTGTAACAAATTCAGTATCTTCAATATACTAGGATGTTTTTATAATATGTATTCTAGCTACACTTACACACACTTACATCTAATGGTTAAAGGACATACTATTTCCGTGGATGGTGAATTTATGCCTCCTGAAACGATGATTGTTCAACATTCTTTTAACACCTTTAAAGGTTGCCATTAAGATGTAACTATATTTATATATGACATATAATATGTTTATGTTTTCCTTAAGCTTATGTATTTTTCATTTTGGGCATACCTTTATGGTTTCCATTATGGGTAAATGTGATATCTTCATTTTAGGAAGTGCGGACTACTGCCCCCTCAAAGTGATTTGATTCGTTAAATACCATATGTTTGACGTATAAAGGATATAAATATGATATTATATATGATATTATACTGGTATTATAATGTTCCTTTATACCATTATGATTCCATTCTATAAAATACGAAATAGAAATGAAATTAGCATTCATGCGTACATACGGCTTACCGTCTCCATGAACGGTGCATTTCATTTCTTACCTCTAAATGATTATGTAATATTATAAATGCATGTATATACTGGATATATATGATATATATGATATATAAAATGATTATAATTCTGGATATAATGGATACATGAAAAACTTGTAATTATAAAAGGTTTATTTTTGACTCAAGTACCAATGATTGTTAAAACGACCGTTATTAACTTAAATAATTACATAGTGTTCATGCCATTGAAATAAGTGATATAAAAGGAATAATGATGTTGAAAAAGGTTCTTAAGAAAGAATAAATTAACTCAAGTTTATTATTCGAGACATTAAATAATGATCGAGTCAAGTCAGACCCGAGGTATGGGACTTCGTCTCAATCTCCTTTCATTGAGGCATATTTTATTTTATACACAACTTTCTTTTATACGGTATATAAACCCCTTTGACTTTTAAATTTATTCAAAAGGAATATTTTTTATACGAAGTGTTTACAAAACGACAAAAGGGAATGTTTTTTTCCTACGTATGCGGCGACAACGTCTTCTCCTCCGTCGTGACCATTATTTGAGTTTCGGCTTCCTCTACAAGCCATATCTTTTTTTAAAAAGAAAAATAAATACCATGTTTTACATTCCTTTTGTTTTGGTATTTAAAATGGTTTTCATGATGTTATTTTA
This sequence comes from Viscum album, assembly GCA_963277665.1. NCBI lineage: Eukaryota > Viridiplantae > Streptophyta > Magnoliopsida > Santalales > Viscaceae > Viscum > Viscum album. Next base: position 475,051,811 of record OY728139.1, on the reverse strand, counting down.
TCAATGTGTTTCATTGATATCTTGTTATTGAAAGGTGGAAATTTTATGTTTCTTTTATGCATGTTTTATGTGATACGATTATGTTGAGGTTCTTGGGCATTATTATGAAGACGGGTGGTTCCGCGATAGACTAAGGGCGGGTGAGCCCGATATAGCTCACCAATGCATTGGGTAACGCGAAGGAGTGAAACGTTATGGTTTCTCCGAAGAGATTTAGGGAATATACTGTGATGGGTATTCCAAACGTAACCAAGAGGGTTACTCCCTACGTAAGAATGTTATGAATGCATCAAGTTACCTTTATGTCTTATGATTTCTATGTTTTATTCATGTTTTGATGAGGTATGTTAAAGTGCTTATGTTTTATGTGTAAATTATGATCTCATTCTTATGTATATATGTACCCATGGTTCCTTTCCATATTTTTATATCCCTTACTGAGCTTTTTATGCTCATCCCATGTTTTTTTGAAATGTTTTTCACAGGTCAAGGGAAAGGTACATGATATGATGATAGTGTCAAGGAAGTGTCAAAAAAGAATCCTTGTTTTATTTTAAATATGTTTCCATTGATGGGAATGAAGAATAATATCTTTATGTAACCACTTTGTTTATATGTGGAATGTAATGCATGTTTTATGATCTAATTCTCTAAAACACTAAACCCGAAAAAGATCCTCAATTTGTAATCTTGTAATAACTCAGGATTAAGTAAGCTTTAAGGCTGGGGCCTTATAATAATTGTTTTAATATTTTCAATATCTTATAAAATAACAATAATCATATTTATAATATCATATTTTAAATAATTATAAAATCTTATTACTCTTTTTTTATAATCTTTCATTAATTTCACTATTTTCATGTGTTAATTTCCGAGCCTACCGACTATGTTTTAACTTGTTATTTTTGTTCATATAATATATATCATGATTAAATTATCTAATTAATGTAAACCATGATTTAAATTATACATATATATTCAGTATAAATTTATTTATAATAATCCATTATATATGGAGTTAAGAAAAGAAATGCACTATTTATGAAACTGGTAATCCATACATACACATAAAAACTACTTCTATTTCTTTGTTGTATTAAAAGAATTATATCTAAATGATATATTTGTATATTATAATACTATAATCCTATTTTTATTATATTTCTTAAATATTTTTTTAAACCATAGTTTATACATTCCATAATAGCAATAATGAATCACATCACATTGAGGAGGCGATTGTCCACCCTTCCACAAAAGATACTATCGCATTTACCAAAAATAGAAAGCATGAAAGTATGTGTTATATAAATATTAAAGAATAATTAATAAAAAATAAATATTATTTATTTCATATAAAATATTGTTTCCATAATAATTCCCAACCATGAGATGTGTAAGGGAAAACGAAAGACATCATTTCATGAGGTGGTAGTTCACTCTGCCCACAAATGGTATGATCATTAATGAATTTATGGAAGTGTTTGTAAGTGTAGGTAGAAATCATAATATAAAAACTTCTCAGAAAATTGATGAAAATAATGTTACAATGTAACAAGGAATAATAAGAGTTTTTGGTGGATAATGAAAATAAAATAAAAGATCTTGAGGAAGGGGGTTACTTCTTCTTTGGGTAACTCCATTTTGTTTGCACAAAATAGGTTCCTTTGATGGATTTATATCCAAAGGTACGCATATAAGATGAGGGGAGGTATTTTTATAAGGTATTAAGGTATATATTGGTTGATAAAATGTGTCATGACAGGTGTAAGTAACATGGAGGTGCGAGTGACATTTTATAGTGGAGGATGAGTGGCATTCAGGTAAATTTTTTAAAAGGGAATTCCACCAACATCATTACACGTAATGTGCCTTAAATAATTGTAAAAATTCAATAAAATAGATAATGGGTACAAATATTTCTATAAAATATATTTTGAATAATTTTATGGTTCATTTTTTCTTTATGTTTATGGTTTAGTCCCTTATTTAGCTATTTTTTCACTTAGTTGGTACAATTAATTTTAATTAATTTCATTATTATTTTTGTTAAATAAAAGGTAACCATATTGAAAATTAAAAATTATGATGATTGAAAATATTTATTCAATTTTTAAAAATTGAAATCACAGAATTGGAATAAATTTATTTAAATTTAATCCCATAAATTGGATGCTAATGTGGGGTTTCTTAATAAAAAATGTTTAGAACATGAAATGTTTTTAAATTGATTTTACATTTTTAATGGATTATAATTGCCTAAATTAGATAATTTTATGTACAATTTATCTAATGTGACTTTAAAAATAATTTAAAATACAATTCTACCCTATAATTTATTTAAATGAAAAAGTAGAATTTAGTTAAAATTTCATTATTTTCACTATTCCTCAAAAAATAATGTTCATTGAAAAATAAAAAAAATCAACCTAAGAAAATTTTTATGTTATTATTTAATGATTAGGATTATTTATATATATATAATATATAAATATTCCAAAAATAGAATTTAAAATAGATTCTCTATGAAAGGGCTGCAAAACTACCTTTAGAAAAATATTTGTTTTTACGGTTAAAATTTGGTTTTTCTTATATTAAATTAGATGAGTATATAAAATATCTATTTGAATATATATAATATAACTTTAATTCATATATTTAATTAATAATATTTAATTTAATTTATTATGATGAAATACTTTTGTGAAAATAAAAAATTAAAATCATTCCCTTATATTTTGGTTTATATTTTCATTTAAAATTTATTATTTACCTATTAATAACTTTTTTATTCTAATAAACCACTAATTTTAATAATTTGGTTAATATTATTATTAAACTCTAATTTAATGTCTATTATATGTCTTATTGTGTTAATTTATAATAGTTTTACAGTATATTGTTGTTTTGTTAAACTAAATATTGCAAGTAATGAAAGTAATGGATGAAAATAATTTTTTCATGTGACACATGTTAACTCAGTAAGAAAATAATTTCATGATTTATCATTTATTTAATTTATTTTAAATAGTAAACATATTTAAATTTATTGGGATATTTATTTCAAATACAATGTTTCTACATTATAATTTTATGGTGTTAAAATATTATAGTCCTTAGAATACTACCAATAATGGAATGTGAGGAAAAAATATAATATTCCTAACATTTTAAATTATAAATTGTATTTTTTTATGAATTCATTGTATATATTCTTCCAAGATAATGATCATTTAATTATTTATGAAATGATAACTAACTGATTTACAGATCCTAAAAATAATTTTGAAACAATTATGTAATAATGAAAATAATGAAAATAATACTGAAAAACCTACATCAAATTGAAATATATATTAATATGTAAACTGTGGGATATTTTTAGTTTTTTTATAGTATGTTTTCGAACTTATGAATCATTAATATTGTGTAGGGTATGATTTATTCCAAAAAAAATGCATGTGTCATTCCAACACAATATATATGTCATTATATACCTTTCTATTTATTTGATATTCATATGTGTGAGAATGAGATAGCTTAGGTGTCATTGTTCTTATTAATATGTGTCAATTTCAAAATATTTGTGACATTTAACATTAATATATGAGTAATAAAGGACCCCAGAACACCATGTGAGGGGAGGGGTGAATTAGGGTGTCAAAGTTTTTAATGTGACATATCTTGTTCATATGTGGGAAGGAATGAGTTTAACTTGTTCCTGGAAACCAATAGAAAAAAAACAATCACAAGAAAATATAAAACACATTTTTTTAATTGATTCACCACTAAGGGATAGTACATGGAACATACACAAACATTATGGTTCTCATTACAAATTCCACTAATCATCACTATTTTTGGAATATAAGAGTTCAGACATAGTCACTTTGTACCTAGGAACACTAGCTTTACCTGATTCAAAGGATATCACACTAACTCCCTTGGACCACTTTTGTTTACTTCCCATATATAACTAATTTAAGAGGATTCATACATAGATTAATTAATTTACTGATTATTCAGTAGATTGGGATTTAAAAATTCGTCTCAGATTATCATGAGACTCTTCTTCTATAAACTAAATTAATTGATGAACTTTAAAGCACCAATCCAAAAAACAAAATAATACCTAAATTAAGATTAGCTCAGCTGTTTTAGAAAACACCAGTTTTTGTATGAATGTTTTAGGGTTTTCATTAAAAATGTATTTCTTAAAACCCTTTATCTTTCTCTTAATAAAAATAAAAGTTTTATTTGGTCTAAATATACACAAGTAACATTCTTCATGCATGATTTTCAACGCATAACTCTTTTCAATGGAACTATTTCACCTAGAAGACATTGAAATTTCATTGAAAAACGTTTTTAGCCTTATATAATGGAATATGGTTATTTATAGAAGTTGTCATCCCGATATATAAGTTCCTTGTGTGCAACCCCATGAACATAAATCTGAATGTGATGTCATACTTGGCAAAAAACATCCTTTCATGAAAAATATACTATTGTGTAGGAGTGAATCTACTCCATCATGAGTGTGAAACAACCCTATGTATGTGTGGTTCAATACATAGATAGATTTCACTACATAGATAATAATAAAAAATTATAAAAAATTAAAAGCATAATCATGATTAAACTGTAAAAAATGTATAAAATTAAAAGTAAGATAAATTATAATTGTCCAATAACAAAAACCATAATGAATGAGTTATAACTCAACTAATAATATGCGAATAAATATTATTAAAACAAGAAGAAATAATTTTACAAAATAGTGAGAAATTATAATTATCCAGTAAATAAAACAACAATTTTTGAGTCACAACTCAACTCATAATGGTATGATTATTTCTCTAAAACAAATTATTAATACACAAAAAATGTGAAACTTCAAAATCATATTTTAGTCATGTTAAAGGGAATAAAATTATAATTTTTTGTTTATAAAAAAATAAATATGTTAGTGATGTTTACAAGGGACCAATCTGTAATCTTTCCAATAGTACAGAGAAAGTACAAGGGATATGTTTCTTGTACTAAAATATTTTCGAAATATAGTTATCGTGATGATAACAAACTAGTATTTATCTGTATCAATTTGATTATATATAAAAATTAGTATAATTAAATAAAAAATAGAGTTTAATTTTTGGAATTGGTTTCCATATATATAGATTTTTTACTATATTACGACCTTTCGTGAAGCTAATAAGTGGAATCACATATACAATAATATTTTCAATATCATTGAATTACTCTAAGAAATGTAATATCTCAAATTGTGTTATGATAATCATATGATCATGATACTAGCCAAAATATCAATTATTTTATAGAATAAAGAAGTTAAATAATGTAGGATATAACCTTTTATTAGCTTTAATAAAATATGTAAAATCATACTAGGAAAATTATCTAAAAATAAGAATATGGTAGGACAATATGAAATAGAAATACCTTAGTAAAACTAGGAATATCTACTTTGATTTAATGATTTGTGAAATGAAAATAGATGGCATGAGTGCAAGTGGGATTTAATTTGATGTTGTGAAAAAGAACCAATTTATTCTATGATTTTTATTACTATATTGTTATTAAATATAACATCCCATAACTATATTTATTATATGTTCCATTAATAAAATAATATATTTATTTTATTTTTAAAATCCAAAGGTTACTACAATTCCACACTATGTTAAGTAATAAAAAATTCAATGGAATTATTTTAAAAAATAGATCATATGCTACAAATCTATATATCTAAAGGGACACAGAAGATTTATGACTATTAGGCGTTGGAGGATCATAAGACATTAAGACTCCTTTATGGGAATTTTTCACATGGTGATCTCAAGAAAGGGAGGTCATGAGGATAATCCTTCAAATTGTATTTCCACATATTCTATGTGTCTTTAGATATATCTATTTTTGAATGTTTTCATTAGTAATTATACATTATATTATTATCAATAAATATCATGAATAATTAAATTTTATGTTAGGATGAAAATTACAATTACATATTCTCATAGCGAGGTTGCACACATTTTTGTATCTTATGTTATATGAAATTAATTGAATAAGTGAGGAAAATATTTTTATGTTCCATATTAATGGAAAAGTATATTTATACCATTTTGATTAAAATAGAACTATTATTTTAAATCCATGGATATAGTATTTTATAGATGCATTAATTTCAAAAATTCAGAAAAATATAAATTAATCAAATATGGTGATGACACAAGTATACACCATTATTGATTCTATATTATTAAAAAAATGTATTATATTATATAATATTATTTCTAGAAAGGATTTTATTATTGAAAAAATAACTTCATTATATTTGGTATCCTTAACATATTTCTAGAAATTGATCATAGGTTTTAGGTAATATCAGGTGATTCAACTATGAAAGACGCCATAGGGACAAAAACATAATGTATCAAAAACCTCATTAAATTCAATTGAATTTAATATTTTTCTTAATTATTTTTATAAAAATTATTCAATTAAATTTTATAACATGAATTCAATAATATGATATTGAAATTTACAATTTGTGAGTTAAATTATATATATATTTTTTTATTTACTGACAATTTAATAAATTAATATTTATTTGATCACTAATTTAGAGATTTGACTTATATATAGATATTTATTTTTGTATGTAATACTAAAATAAATATATATTTTTTAGTTTACTAAATATAATATTTATTTATTTATCAAACTATTAATATTTATTAGAATAAATATGTTCTACTTTTAGGTTAAATAAATACAATAGAGGATTTTAGGGTTATGTTTTTGTCCTAAAGAAAATTATGTATTTTTCATAACATCATATAAATGAAATTTAAGATACTTCTATATGAAATGATATTTACGTAAATAAATGTCATGGAAAATGTAATAATAATATTATCATTATTTGACATGGGGATTATTGAGAAAGTATACATTGTTAAAGTTACATTATGAAATTATCTATTATTTTAACCATATGTATAAATTCTATGTTATATCAATATAGAGATAGTGAAATTAATTGTGAATAATGAATTACTTTAAATAATTATCCATTTCCTTAGAGAGATTCTTCTTCTATAATCAATCAAAAAAACATATAGAGAATAAGGGAACTTATTGTTATATTAAACGATGAATGGTATAATGAACTAGTTTCCTTCATTCTAGAACTCAATTTTTCTGGAACATCACTGATTAAATTGTGAATCCAGCATTGATGCACCTAGAGTGTTCATCACATGGATTCTCTATATTAATGAAAACATTACTAAAACAACAAATGAAAAAAAATTAGATGATTTTCACATTAAGGGTATGTGTAATCTATTAATTTTTTTTATTCAAATGTGGCACATTATCTCAAGATGATTATATGTTTTGGTTTGTTATGTAATTTAGATTTATTCATTTAAATTTATTAAAATAATCAAATTCGACCCCCTCCTAATGTTTCCACTGCATCCAAGAACCCTATATACATCTATTTGGAAATTGACCTTGTTAAATGAAACTGCATTCCCTTAATTTATACTTTTTGATATTTGGGATAAAAATTTGTATTAGACTCAATCTATAAACAACAAATACATAATCACCCACATTGGGGTGACCTATGTAAAAAACAAGTGCATTTGAGTTCTTGTTTATTGTTTTTTCATGTAGGTATGGGTGATATTTAAATATTGAGATGATAATGATTCTAAAAAATCTAAGTGAATGATTTTTAATAAATAATTTATAAAGGGGAAGAAACCGATTCAACCATATCTCAGTGTTGTACAATCCTGAATCTATGAACATCATGTTATGCTAAAGAAAACCAGTTTCCCTTCGAAAATACCCATCATGGTTTTTTAATTAATGAATATTATTAATTAACCCAACAATATATTGATAAAAATATTTTTGGAAATAATTATAATAGAATGATTAATAGGATTATTCCCAAAATTCTTAAACTTATACTTGAGGTTATGCAGGCTACCATTACTTTTTTACACTAGTTAAGAAATATATTCCCATAACTCATACTGATATGAGATGTATTGAAGTTAAAGAAAGAGAAATGATTGAATTTTAATTTTCCATATTTGAATTTTTTTTTTTCAAGGTTATGGTACTCATTATAATTATAAATAGATTTAGGAATAACATGAAAATATATTTGAAGGGAATTAAAGGACAAGTAATCCAAATAGAAAAATTAGGGATGGAAAATTGACAGTTTTTATAGAAAATGAAAAAATGTTGATTATTTATTTATAGAACTTGTATTATATTGTTATAAATATTTGCGTTTTTAAAGGTATATTAGATTATTTTAATGTTTTCAGAAAAACTACAGATAACCTTATTTAAAAATCATGATTCAATAATTTATAGTTTTGAAAATAGAGAAAAAGTTTCCCTTGATGAGTTCACAATATTATTACTACTTATTAAATAATAAAAATAACTATTTTCAAAAATAAGATCAAGTAAGGGAATGATATGGAAATAAAATCCATGAAAAATTAAAATGAAGGAATGAAAATGTGATTTCTCTAATAAATAAAAAGATGATTAATAATTTCATGAGAATAATAAGAGAGTAATGGCCCTTATGTTAATCATATTCAAAAAATCAAAGGGGAAATACAAAGATAAACTCCACTAAAAAAATTCAAGTACCATGTAATTGGGGACTTTTCATTTGACTATCTAGAGAATAATGGTGTTGAGTATTATGATTATGATAAATATGAAAGTTATTATAATAAAAATTGTGTAAAAGTTATAGGTAACTTATGAGTCCCATTGAGTTAATGAATACATTTATAATAAAAAATAATAATATAAATTTTGAGAAAATGACAAAAATGATTTATCCACATTAGGAAATTGATTATAAGAAAAAACTGCAGAAAGTATTATAAATTATATATTTGATGTTGAAGAATATATAGAAACCTCAGTCCATGATGAAAAAGGTAAACAGATATACATTGAACATTTGATGAAAATTGATTTATAAATTTTCAATGAGGAAAAAAACTCCATAATCACATCAAGCTAATTAAGAATGCTATTGAAAATAAAAAGCAATGTGAAAATGAGTTATGCAAAAGTGAATCCAGATTTTTTTAAATGCTCATGCTTCTCTAGGAGATAATTTTAGAACAATGTAATATGATTAAATATTTTGAAGAGAAACATACTAAAAATATGAGGAGTTTAATTAGGAATAAAATATGTATTTTGATGTTGATGAAGCTTTAATGAATATGATATATTAAAATAACCACAAACTCGAAAAAGGATGAATTATGTTAAGCTATATATAATATTAGAGAAAGTATTTTGGTAAAATTTTATCTTTTGAAATAGAAAGGTGTTAAATCTATTCTGGATAACAATAAAATTTATAAACCCAAATTCATTGTGATAAAAATCATTAAAAATTACATTGACATAAATGGGACTTCAGGTTGAAAAGAGAAGAAATGAACACCGAATGAAAAGGATAAAGGAAGATCCAAAGACACCTATATAAAAAATAATTGTTTTTCTAGATAATATGCATTCAATTATATAATATATTGGCTGAATGGAAATATTTGATGTTGTGAAAAATATATCACCTATATTAAGAAATTAAATATTTTTCTTATATTGACTTCAGAAGAATCTATATGTTTACAAGGATCTCCATTAATAGATACATATATTAGTATTCAAGGTTTTACATTGGTGGAATCTATTTAAATGTAGATTATAGATTCTTATATCATTTATTATCATGATTCTTGTCTAAATCCACAAAGTTGGGAAATCTAAAATTTATCATCGTCTATCTTGATTATAGTAGTTTTGATGTTATGATCGATCCCATGATATTTGATTTCTATACGTCACTGTGAATGGAATCAGAAGCCATGTAGTTGCTTCCACTTACCAGGACACAACATACCTTTTATTAATGTATTATGAGGAACAAAATATATCGTTTGACATCATGGGGAAAGGATGTTTATGAGAAATTTTTCTAATAAAGGGCTAGTGTAGGACATACACAAAAGCAACCTGAGGAACCAAGAAGGGGTGTGGCCTCCTAGGATTAGTGTGAACTTATTGTGAATATAGTCTAGAGATGAATAGTTTGAGTTTATGGTTTTGGGTTTGGACCTCAAAGATGATTCCTATGTATCCCTTTTTGATGGGAATCAAATCCCATATAGTTCAAAATGGTTTGGGATTACACCTATGGTTAAGTCCCTTTTTGAGTGATTATATTTTGTGCTTATAACTAATAAAAAGGAATTTTTTAAATTTTATTTTGTTGAAGAATTGAAATAAACCCTCCTTTAAGACCCCTTGATTTATTCTTTCTATGAGAAACAATATGAAAAAGAAGATCTAAAATAACACTTAATCTTATTTATATGCTACTAGAAGAGGCTAGGTTGATGGTGGAGAGAAAAGGATTTGATGTGCCCGTATCCTCATTTAATTTTATAACACCATGGAATAGAATGATGTTAAGGTATAACATACTACTATAAGGACTAATGTATTACATCAAGAGGGATTACCTAACGAATATCCTACACTCCTATAACTTCTATAGGTGGAAGAGAGGAAAATGGATGACCTACGAACCACACATATATAAAATCATCTTGGGTAGTTGACTACCACAATAACCATGGATCGGACCCTAACTACCATATGAATGTATGATAAAGAAAATTATAAGGTCCCCCTTTATTATTTAGGTTACTATTATGAACTTATTTACAATGGGAATGTATGATTAAGAGGACACGTTGGTGTTTTCTACACTATGATCAAATATATCTCGAGGATTTGGAAGAGGACATAGCTTGGTTGTTCCTGAATGGGTCTATTTGGGGCACAGTGCTTCTTAAGAGAGGTCAAAAGAGATAATTTTTTAAAAAAATTCATAGAGGCAATGAGGTAATACTAAATACTACGTTGAAGGGTATTGAGATTGATGGATTCCATCATGTGTACTATTTTTCATAATGGATGGTAGTCCAAAAAGACATCGTCGACATTCGATCTCTGGAAAGGTGTCCCTCACAGAATATTTCTATGCGTCTGGATATCCACAAAGAGATTTCATTTGATTGTTGCTATTTGAAAATTTATTTATATATATATATTGATTCTTATTAATACTTTTACATTAATATGTTAATTAAATGAATAACTTTTGAAATTACTTTCTCAAACAGTTTCTATCAGTGTCCCCATTTTTTCCCTTCTGTCCATGTGTGGGGGTTTTATAGGGGTGTGGATGTTACTACTCGCACGTTGTCTGGATAAAGGGAAAATCCACCACCATGAAGGACATTTTTTTGGGGTTGCCTTAAGATAAATCCTTTCCTCTCAAATGGAATCTCATTTATGGGACCTCGGAGAATATTCCTTATCCCTCAAATGAGTTTTTATTGGGGGAGTATTAAGTTCCTACCTCTCATTATAAATAAACATTTAATTTATGGTTTCCAAAAAAGTGTTTCCCTTCCCCATAAATGAAAATTATATTTTTCATGGATAAAAATTGAAGTATCACCCTAAAAATAAATATTTTTTTGTGGGGGGGGGGGAGAGGTGAAAACCTTATCAGGAAACATTATTTCATTTTCAGAGGTGTTCTGTGGGTGTACAATGTGAAGTGGAGATTCACATAACAACATGATATTCCAAAGATGGGACTTCTTTGTGGCTCAAAGCCATTAATTTTTTTAATCAGCATAAAATAACTAATTTTGTTTTATTATATCCCTTACTAACACATCAATCCATATAATATTCTGTGAGAACATTTTTGGACAATACAAAATGCCCCTTGTTCAAAAGTGGTCGATCTGTATGAAGATGTGTTTATTCTGAGGAAGAAATCGGCATGGTTGAATGAATTTCATGGTTAATATAGATTCAGATAACGGTCCATTCCTATAATAGGTGATTATCCACTAAATTAGGATAATATTAATTTTTAATATATATAATATTCATGTGATTTATTATTCATAAACACCATTTTAGTGCATTTTAAACTTTGAACATCATTTCACATTATGATTGTAATACCTTCTTAAAATGCACTATTATGTGGTACATTTTTTAACATCATTTAAAGTACCCAATGATTCATATGATTTTAAGGAATAAAATTATACATATTTTAATTTGATATTTTGCGAAATTGATATAAACTTAAATATGAACATGTTTTATTTAGGGATCAATGGGGAATTCATGGAAGAAGATGGGGATATTTTGTGATGAAAGGAAACAATTCTGGAGAAGTCAGATTGGACACAATCCCACTGATGAGACTGTGGGACCCACATTACGAACCCAATATAGCCCAACGTTGGTGGGCGGCTAGAAGACTTATATAGGAACAAATACTAGTTCAGGATCCAATGCTAATTCGGCCTCCATTGGGGTCATTTAGGCATCCCAATTTAGAGATAAAATTCTGGGCCAGATTCTGCGGCCCTGAAAAACAGCCCACTAATCTAATCATATCTCAGAATCTAAAACTCCAAATGGATAAAAATGTTACAGGAGGTTAGGTTACATCTGGGGATCAATTTTACTCTTTTATGTCCCACTTTTATTCGGCCATCTAGATGGTCTTACAAGCACGTCTGTTTGGTAGATGAATGATGGATGCCACCTTGGGTCAAATGTGGAAAAGTCCAACTTTCATAAGTTTTCCACCACCCTAGGCCTACCATAATCTAGTGTGATTATTTTTAATGTTTAAGTCTCGACCCAAAGCTTCCAAAATTTATATTTATGGAAGTGGTGGTGGAGTATTTTGATCATATTGGATTCTTTGTTCAATTGTAATGTTATTCTGCGATTTTGTTGCCTCAAGTTTGTCTTTCTGATATAAGTTGTTCAATTCACTTTAGTTTCTTAATAAAATCACTTATTTTCCTCTTATTATGTTGTTTTTAAAATCACTTTGATATCGTTTGTTCAAGGTGTTAATTTATTCACACTAAACCTTGTGAAATTATTCACACAACGGTGGAGTGATCATTTTATTTTTATTGTTTTCTTTACTTCTCCATTTCCTCCCTCATTAGTCTACTTTCCGCTTCCATTGAAACCATGAGATCAATGGAGGGCTAACCCACTTATGGGTTAATCCAAGGGAGTATCAAAGGTCTTAATGGATGTTATTTATCACCCCATTAATGTATAATCACTTATTTAATTGAGATTTTTATTTGATAATTTTTAAACTCAGTCGTCCTTGTTGAATTTAAGGTCACACACTTTATGTGCTAATACGAACCTTTACCTTGAAGTGCTCATAAATTTGATCCTTCAGGTGTATAGGTGATTAGTATTAAATGTTTTAGGTATTAAACCAGTAAGTGATGATGTTGTTTTATCTTCTTAAATGAATCCATCTCAAATATAAGAAATTTAAATCATTAAAAGGAAATACGTCCAATCCACCCCAAGAGATAACCTAGGATCAACTCACTCTTTTAAATTGAATTCACTTAAGTCTCTTACAGTTCACTAAAACCCGTATAAAATCAACCCATGTTGGATACTTCATAGCCAAAAACATTTCATAGAATGTATGTGTCTATAGTTTACTTCTTAGGTCTCTGAGGATTCGACAACACAAGCTAGACTACAAGGACCATCATACCTTCTTAAGGTATATATGATCTACAATTAACCATTCCTTTCCTTGTTTACTTCTATGATTTTATAGATTATAACTAATGGAACCAAAATTTTATACTTCTATTGTCAATGGTCATAAATAACTCCATGGATAAATGTAATTATGATAATGAAAAATGTGACTGTGTCCCACCTCGTCTATTGTTAACATGAATTTTGGGTGATAGAATTCAGGTGTATCCTATCATAGATAGGTTCCCAATTTATGATTTCATATATGTATCGATTCCATCACCATGTTGTACAAATCCATAATTTTAGTAGATAATCAAGTGAATCATCACACTCTCGAAAACTATCTCAACGATGGATATTTTTTCTAGGAGACCTACTCAGAAGAGTTTGTTCAGAATTACACCTCATTTTCATTAGTAGAAATAGTACGAGAATCTAAATAAGATTTCCAATACCATCATTCCTTTTAAATGAAATTGAGGATCGTTGATTCAATGGTACAGTTTTCCATGTAAAACCTAAATATTTTGTTAAATTGTTTTCTAGTTAATTTAATCTTTTCAATATTATGTATTTCACACAACTATTAATATAAATTGTTATTTATGCATACACCATTTTATTATTTATTTTCATGAAACACTAATTCCATCCTTTTCTACACTCAAAATACATATTATAATTTAGTACACCTATAACCATGTTTGGCCAATTGTTTTCATAATTTCTAGTTCCTTCATTAACCTTCATGACATGCAAGAACAAGTTTTACCCAACTAGAAAATACTATTAATATTATTATTAAAATATTATTAATGTTGTTACCTAGCAATTAGAATTGATTTTAGTAATGATATTAATTAAATTATGAAAATATTTTTTATATATACATATATAAATAATTATTTGATGACAAATAAACTACAAATAAAAATAAAACCATTTTGAAAATATAAAAAATAATATTATTAAATATATTAATGAAATAAAACCGGAATTATATTAACATATTAATTGAAACACATTTTATAAGTAATTTTAATTAAATAAATAAATTATATATTTAATTTCCATGTTGTGTGTTTTCACGAAAAGATATAAGAGTAAATCCAATTTCATGAATAAAAAATGTATTTTTCTAAAAGGTAATTTAATACCTTTTAATGGAACAGCTATTTTAAATAACATTATTGAAATAATAATAATTTTTATTTGAAAAAAATATGTATCCATTGTGAAATACAAATATCAAAATTTACTATGGGTGAATTTTTGGTTTTTTGCTATAAATATTTATTTCATGATGAATATTAAAAAATACTGAATTTTAATTCAAAACTGAATTACCATATATTTAAATTATATACAAAATTTTAATTTTAATTTATATAAAATTTATTTATGATAAATTACTCATTAATAAATACAATTTAGGCTATGGGAATCAAGTTCACGATGAAATTGAATATAAAAAAAATTCAATCTAATGAACATTTTCAATCTGATAAACTATTTTTTCATCCAGCCTAATTGATTATTATTAAAATTATTTATAACACATGTATGTTTTTAATTTTAAAAAATGGGTTCCATATTTGGATTCATCATAATTTATAATTTATAATACGTTTGAAATAATTTTTTTACCAAAAATATTAGTGAAATTAATTAAAATTATTTACAAAGATTAAGGTAAAAACTTGTTTACATATTGGTTAAATAGTAAATTAAGGATAAAAATACCTTATAAATTTGTGAAAAAACCATTGGATGGAAATATCTCAACCATATTCTCCATTGGATTGGAAATGTAAAATTATTTGGGACACATGATGTAAAACCTCAGGTTTTTGAGCCTGGTTAAAATTATGAAGGTTTTCAAATTTTTTCATGTGTTTCGACGAGTCAATTATTAATCCGAGATCCAAATCATTATTATGAGTATTGGAACCATTATAGGTGTAGTATTTGGACATAGATTAATACCCTATTATTTTCGCAGGTGTCCTGATAAGTCTCATGATCCCCTGATCCAGAAAATTCCACATTAATGGAACTTTACGGGCTGCGCACGGTTGTGGTCCAACCCGTGCCGCTTACCCAGTTAAATATTTTATTTATTTTAATTAAATAATATGAAATTGGAGATTTGTGATTAAATAAGATGATGTTTTAATGATAATAATTTAAATATTATTATTATGTTCTCATAAATTATTTGGATTCTAAAAGATTTTAGTTGCATGATTAATGGGGTGTATCATTTATGTTAAAAAAATTATGGCATGATTATTAGTGTGTAACATTTGTATGAAATTAATATGGCTTTTGGTATATAACATAAATGTTTAATAAAATATGATGTAAAAGCTACATGAAATTAAGTTAGGTGTGTCAGATTTAATAGAGATTTGTTTAATTAAATAAAGAGTTTCGTAGTTACTAAAGAAGCATTTTTATTTAATAGAGGTGTTGGGCTTTATCTAAGGTTGAATAATTATAATAATGATATTATTATTATTATTGTTTTATTAGTATAATTTTTGTTATTAATTATGATTCTTATTATTAGGATGATGAATAATAATAATGGTATATGAGGATTTAATTAATTATAGTGAAAGAGTTGTTTAATTTAATTAAATTGAATTAAAAAATATTAATTAAATGAACTGTAGTAGGGTTTTTTGTGTTTTACCAAATAACTATTTTATTAATAATAATGATTGTTATTATTATGGTGGTTTCATTAATTTAATTTTCGGTTGAAATTAATTTAATTAAATGAGTTTTTGGGGGTTTCATTTAATTAAATTAATGTTGTGAAAATTTAATTAAATGCAATGTAAATGAGGAGTTTGATGTTATAAATGAATTGTAATATAGAAATGTAATATTAAATTATATTTAAATGAGGATTTAGAGGTTGTAGAAGAATGATAAAATTAAATGGTAATATTAAATGAGGAATAAATGATTAGTTGTGTTTACTTTAATAAAATAAAATGAAGTATGAAATTTAATTAATAATGGTGAAATAGAGGTTTTCTAATTAATTTTTAAAAATAATTTAATTAATCAATGTGATGTAGGGGTTTTTTTAATTAATTCATGTTGAGATAATTAATTAAATAATTGTGTTAGAGTTTTTATTTCATTATATTTTGTGGGAGAGAATTTAATTTTTTTAATTTGTTAATGATGTATTGGGATTTACCTAATATGGGTGTATAATAATTAATGATGAAATGATATATTAAATGGATCTAGTAATAATAATAAATATTATTTTTTTATTTAAATTAATTAATTTTACTTATTAGATTTTAATTTTTTAAGAGGGAATATGAGAGGAGAGGTGCACAAGGCCAGCGTGTGAACCCCTATTTATCTTTTTCCAAGTACAACGTGCACCTGTGACCTCCTCTATGATATATTCTTCTCTTATGACATGGATCCCTCTTCCATTAGTGACTCAATAGTTTCAAACTCTCCCGGATGGACCACCTAATATAGTGCACGACACCCTAAGGAAAAACAACTATAGCAGTGCATCCCACCTCATTAGCATGCCACCCACTCTTCCGAACTTCATTTTGTACGTAGTGATTCCTCTCAGAATCTTCAAGAATCATTTCTGCATCATCCAGGGGAGTATGTCTACGTATATTTTTTGAATCACATCGGCCATTTGACTCCTTTGTCACCTTGTTAACTTGGCTGAAAACCTAAGGTTTAGGTTTAATCTGGTTGTTGTATTCCTCTATTTCTAGTGTATGTTAATGTTGACTCAGGACCCATTGGTCCATAATTTGGCATCCACCGATAAGGGAGAGGCATATGGTCTCAATTCTCTTTTGAGACAATGTTTTGTATAAGGATTACACACAACTATTTTGTTTCGAATCATCCAATTTATGTTCTTTGGTTTATATGTTACCCTACCATTTTTTGGTTATAAACAAGTAATGCTGAATTGGATAAAGTGTTACGATTAAATAATTATATGATGTTTTTTTGTCTACGATAAGATAATTAATTTTTTATATTAATTACGTGAATTGATACTAGATATAAATATTCAATCAAAAGATTAATTATAATATATTGATTTAGCTGAATGAGATAATTTATTCAGGGATTAATTGTGATATGTTGTTTTGACTAAATCAAGATAATTAATAAAGGATTAATTATTATGTATTAATGACATGAAATGTATCCAATTATTTAATTTATTAAATGGAATGATTAAATTAATTAATTGGTGAATAAATTAATTCGCATTCATTAATTTAATTGATGAATAGTTAATGCATAATATTATATACCATGATTATGATTTAAGATTTTTAATGGTGAGTTTGATTAAGAAATGTAGGAATTTTAATGTGATAATTAATTTTGGAAAATTAATTGTGGGATGTGATTTGTTTTATAGATTAATTAATTGAAGGATTAAATAACGATAATGTGTACTTAGTTAACTACTGAATTAACTAATAGATTTTATATATTTAACTAATATAATCGATTAGTAATGGAATAAGGATAATTGATTAGTGAATTAATTATCATGATATTGATTAAGGAATTGGGATAATTAATTATTGAGTTAGTTATATTGTTGACTTTCTTGTAGTTAAGAATGATTAATGGTTAATTAATTATTATCTATTCATATATTGAATGGATAATTAATTTTAGAATTATTTTATTAGAGATTTATGTTTTTAATTAGTTAATGAATTATTTAACGTGTTTGATTAATTAATTTATGAATTAATTAATGGAATTTTGGGGGGTTTTAGACATTGAATTGTACACCAATGATAAATATATATGTATGATTGAAAAATGGGTTGTGAGAGAGGGACTAATGCTTCAAATACATAAGGGGTGCTAGACATGTCATTCTAAACCTAGTTAGCTTGTATTTATTCTTTTATGAAAGATGGACTGATGCTCTAAATACCCATGGGTTGTGAGACAAGTATTGTTGCTCTAAATAAACATAAGGGTTCTAGACATGATGTTATACCCCCATTAATTGAAATTGGATTGTGGGTCCAATCGATCATACATGAAATGAATTAAAGGTTTATTGAATGTAGTTTTCAAATAATGATTTGTTAATTTAATATGGGAAATGGTTTGATCCTGGCACGGATGAGGTAGGTTTTGAGATATGGAGGTCGCAAGGAACTTGAGAATTTATGCAGTTAAATAAGAATATAAACTAATGTGTTAAACATTTTATTTAATAAATTTATAGTTCTTGGTCAGAACTCTTATTTTTTAGCTATGATCTGAAGAAGGTTTCTTCATCAAGTGTCCCTTAGGGACATGTATGTGTTTTAATTTATTTATTCAATTCCTGTGTAACCTCATTACACCTATATCCTATGATTTAAATTTCACAGCCTGGATAAGGATAGCAACTAATTTTTCTAGCCTACCGAGATGTATATCTCACACCTTACTCGTGATGCCGTTGCATTGGGTTACCCGAGTAGGCCTTTCATGCTCGCAGGACTACGGACCTTGGACCTTGCTTGTTGTAGTATTCAAGTACATGGGGATAAAAGAAAATAACTGAGCTGCATCTCAGGATTCTTTTGGAGTTTTCCTTAGGGATTTGATTCTTTTAATTGTTTTTGTATTGAAATTTACAGTATTCTATTTTTTTACATCCTTACATTTTGTGTCACTAACATTTCATGTATGCATCTACTATAGAAACTGGAATTTTCCACTTTTTCATGTTTTAAAAAAATATGCCTTCCAAAGCATAATCACTTATTAGACTGCATCCACTATTTATTTGTATTGTCTATTATTATACTCTAATATGAGGGTATAATCTACCCAATGACTATCCATAGACCCTCACTACTATTTGGCAGCTTCTGTGGTACATGGAGATGTGATAGAGGTCATGTGGCGACCGGTTAGGCCACCTTTTTGGGGTGAGGATAATTAGGATATAAAAAATTGGTACAAAAGTTTGTTTTAATGTCAGTTACTATTTTTTGGGTATGTTGAAAAATTAATAGAAATGTTTCAGATCTTTGGTTAATATCCATGCTAGGGACTGATCACCACACATATGGGAAATGACATATTGGCAAGGGTTTGGATTGTTGATCATGTTGATTGCTATTGCAGTTGATATGATTTTACCTTGTGTGACTGGTTTATTCTTTGCTTATTATTGATTATGAAAAATTTGAATACATTACCTAGGCTAGATATGGAAATTATGTTTTATTACATGCATTATATTATCCACTTGGAGATTAACATGACATGAATATATTCTATGTCATGTAGTTTCATTAGTTGGATTCCTACTAATATAGATTGTGTGACTTGAATATATTACATGTCTTGTACTTATCTGCTATGCATTTTTATATAGAATGTTTTGTGATATAATTATCATGCAATAGTTATAATATGGAATTCTTATATTCCATGATTCTTTGTTATATCACGTTTTAGTTATTTCAACATGTTGATCTATGTTAGATACTTATAGTGACATTCTAGCTTTCTAATAAATGATTAGTTTCTTTTCATAAATATATTTAGTTGCAATTATAAAGGAACCATCTTTTAGTTGTATGGTATGTGGGTGACTTATAACAATTAAAAGGGTAATCGATGTATTCAAACAATTAAAAATGGATACTAAAGTTAAAATTTTAAATGAAAATTGGATATTGTAAATGGGATCCAAATGACAATGGTAAGGTGTATGGGAACCTTATTGACTGGTAGATATACATCCATGGGACTGAACCATATAACCAGAGTATGTTTGAAAATGGTTATGAATGTAAAAACTATGAGTTTTTTATTGTAATGAAATGTTGTGGGGTAACTTTTTGATGAACCCGGATTGAATAAATTGGACAATTGGTGGTCATATTTTTTGGAAATTGAATTTAGATGCTAAATTTCCCATTTATATTCAGATAACCCTAATTGTGAAATGATTAAAGCCGATGTTTGTTATAGAATTTTAATTTTTTCTATAGGGAATTGAATGGATAACCAAGTGACTTGTTATGAAAAATTAATTGTTTTTTTGTTGAAATTAATTCAAAAAAATTAATGTTTAAATGAATTAATTAAAATGGCTAAAATGAAAACAGGTTTATTGAACCTTGTGATTTCGGTTTTTTGTGACCAAGATAGAGGTTTAACATTTACATTTCATAAGGGACTAACCTGTGATAGGTAGTACCCTTAAAATGTTTTTGGAATAAAGGTATGTTTGTACCACTACTCGGATTGACTTTTTGGGACTCAAGTGTTTTGACATGCTGATAGGTTCAGGTTACGTTTTTTATGATCAATGATTGACGTGGTGATCATGTTTCAATGAATATAACATTCATGAGGTATAGTGTTCAGAAATATCATTTTAGAGAGTGGCTGATCATTTATTTTTGACGTTAGGGAAAATCTTAAGTTGGGTAGTGTCGTCTCAATTTTGGTAAAGATGTCAGCAGGTGACAGTGAGATTTTTTTAATAGAGTCATCCGATAGTAGTTTGACTGACCTTTTTAGTAACCATGGTTTTCTCTAAGTGTTCTCTTCTGAATATGACAAGAATATATCCTATATTGAAATCATCATAGAGAGACTAAGATAGCGTCAATCTTTTGCTGCTCGAAATTATTAAATGTTTTCAGGGTTGATGAGTGGTTGTTATCTATGTTGAACATGGGATGCATGGTTTCATGGGTTATTCCTTCATTAATGTTGGGGAATGTTAGTTTTTTTTTAAATAT
Source organism: Viscum album (assembly GCA_963277665.1). Lineage (NCBI taxonomy): Eukaryota > Viridiplantae > Streptophyta > Magnoliopsida > Santalales > Viscaceae > Viscum > Viscum album. Next base: position 475,030,272 of record OY728139.1, on the reverse strand, counting down.
CCTTGTGATGGATCAACTTGGATATGTCACTATATCTTGGGTAATGACTTCTATGTACATGCAGTTGGTGACATAATACATTTTAAAAGGCTGGTCACCAGTTTAAGGGATTCTATGGGATTTGGGACTGTAATGTCTTCCCAGGAAATCATGCACAACCTATTCTTGTTGGTCGATTATGATTCAACATTTTTCTTCAATGAGTTCCATATAATGACTTCATATGTCTGCTCTGTTTCAGTGTCCTCTGGCTCATGTTTTAATAATTTAGCGGTTGGACATATGTTTTTGGTTAGAAGTGTATTTTCAATTTGGAAACATAATGCATTTTTTCAAGTGAAACATCTCAACCTAGGTGGGTCGTAAGATGTTTTAGTTACTCTTTATTACTACTAGGGGATGACTAGTTTTTATGGTGGGAAGATAGAAATGTCCTGTGTTTTTTAACCAGATTTAAATTATGAAGGTTTTGAAAATTTTTCCAGTGTATTGACGGGTTAGTTTTTAAACCATGATTCAGGTCATTATTTTGAGTGTTGTAACACATAACGGTGTGGTTTTGGGATTGGGATAATTACTTGGTAATTTTCACACGTGTCCCGATAAGTCTCGGGAGAACTGGATCCAGAAAATTCCACTTTAATGGATCTAGACAGGCTGCACACAGTTGCAGTCCAACCTATGCATCTTACCCCGTTTAATATTTTATTTATTTTAATTAATTAATAATAAATGGGAGGTTTTTGTTTAAATAGAATAATTTATTAATAATTATAATCTTATTATTATTATGGTGGCATAAATTGTTTGTAAGTTAAATGATTTTAGTTTCATGATTAATGGGGTATAATAGTTATGAGAAATTAATGTGTATTTTGTGTATCTCAAATAAATGTTTCTTTAAATGGTGAGTAACAATTATGTGAAATTAAATTAAGAGTTTCAAATTTACTAGAGATGCGTTTAATTAAATAAGGAGCTTTGGAGTTAATAAAGATGTGTTTTTATTTAATAGAGGTGTTGGGTTTTACCTATGGTTGAATAATGATAAAAATGAAATTAATATTATTAGAGTTTTATGATTATGATAATAATTATTAATTTTGATTGTTATTATTATGAAGAAGAATTATAATAATGGAATAGGGGGATTTAATTAATTATTACAAAAGGGAATTTTCATTTAAATAATTTGAGTTAAATAGAATGTAATTAAATGTTGTTTAGTGGGGTTTTGGGGTTTTATCAAAGATGATTTTTATTAATAATAATTAATCTTATTATTATGGTGGTTACATTTATTTAATTTTGGTTGAAATAAATTAAATTAAATGGGTTGTTGGGGGTTTCTTTTAATTAAATTAATGTTGTGATAATTTAATAAAATGACGTGTAAATGAGGAGTTGGATGTTATCAAGAAATGGTTATATTAAATGCTAATATTAAATGATGTGTAAATGAGGCATTGGACATTTCCAAATAATTTTTATATTAAATGATAATACTAATTGTGGAATAAATGTGGTGTTGGGTTTAATTTAATTATATTCAAGGTAATAAAGAATTTAATTAATAAATGTGAAATAAAAGATTTTTTTATTAATGTTTAAAAATAATTTCATTAATCGATGTGAACTGGGGTATTGTTAAACTAATTCATGTGGATATAATAATTAAATAAATTTGTTAGAGTTTTTATTTAATTAAATTTCGTTGGAGAGATTTTAAGTACATTAACGTGTTAATGATGTATTGGGTTTTACCTAATAGGGGTGTAGAATAATTAATAATGAATCATTATAGTAAATGAGTATGATAAAAATAATTAATGTTATTATTATTTTTATTATTAAATTAGTTAATTTTATTTGTTATGTTTTTAGTTTTTTTAGGAAAATTAGAGGAGAGGCACACAAGGCCAGCAAATATTGTCCCTTGTTTCTCTTCCTCCATGAAGGACCTGCACTAGTGGCCTCCTCCAAGAGCTCTTCCTCCCCATGTAACTGCTCCCTCTTCCTACAACAACTCTATATCTAGATCCTCTCTCAGCCAGACCCCCTACTGTAATGCACGAAAACCCATTGCAGAACCCCTGTAGCAGTGCAACCCCCCTCATTAGCATGACACCCCTCTCCCAAACTTTTTTTTGCGCACGACTATTCATCTAAAAGTCTTCACGAATCTTGTCTGCCTCGTCAAGGTGAGTCTGTATGCATATATTTTGTGATTCATATTGGCCATTTTACTACTCTCTTGTCTTGCTTTCTCAGTTGAAACCCAATGGTTTGAGTTTTATCTGATTGTTGTGTTACTCTATTTTTATGGTACTTGAATGTTGACTTAGGACCCATTGGTCCATAATCCAGCATCTGCCAACAAGGGCGAGGTAGATGCTCTTGATTTTTTGAGTCACTGATGTTTGTGTAAGGTTTACACACTACTCTTTTGTTTCACATCTTATAATTTAGGTTCTTTTGGTTTATACGAGTCCCTGGTATATTATTTGAGGGGGGTTGAGTATTTCCGTTAAATTTTATTTTGTGATTCTATGTTATTTTGTATTGTTTTTCGATCAATGTAGATGGTTCTAACATGTGTGTGTGTGTATATATATATAATGGCATGTCCTTGTAGTTGCAGACTAGTTGCAGATTAGTTGTCACCATGTTAAGCCGCTGAATAATGAATTTGTTCCTCCCTAAGGTAGGATCCCCTTTCAAGTCCTCATCTTTAATAAATGCAATAATAAAATGATTGATGCACTTTGGTTGGTATTGATGTTATGTAGTGATGTATTTATATTGAACACCTTTTAAATGTGAATTTGGTAAGTTTTATTAAATTGCTAAATATAATATGTGGTGTGTTAAGGTATGACTTTGGATGTTTCTAAATGATGCTCCCCACGTGAGATAATTGAGAACATGATAATTTTTTTATTTTTAGCATGTATTTCTGAATTGGATAAAGTGATATAATTAAATAATTAAATTATTTTTTGTTTTGGCTAAGATAAGATAATTCTTTTTGTATATTAATTATATTCTTTGAGATGGGATATAAATAATTAATCAAAGGATTAATTAAAATATATTTATTTAGATGAATGAGATAATTTATTCAAGGATTAATTGTGATGTGTTTTTTTGAATAAATCGAGATAATTTGTGATGGATTTATTACTACTTTCTAATGACATGAAATGTTAACCAATTATTTAATATATTAAAGGGTATGATTAAATTAATTAATTGTTCAATTAATTAGTTTTCATGCATTAATTTAATTGATGAACTTTCAATGCTCAATATTTGTACCAGAATGTTGGATAGGATTTTTAATGGTGGTTTAATTATGAAATGTTGTATTTAGAATGAGGTAATTTATTTTGGAAATTAATAATTGGATTTTATTGTTTGGTAGATAACTTAATTGAAGGATTAATTAATGGTAATGTGTACTTAGTTAATTGATACATTTACTAATATATTTCTTATCTTAAACTAATTAATTTGATTAGTAAAAGAATTAAGATAATTTATTGGTGGAATAATGATCTTGTGATCAGTTAAGGAATTGGGATAATTAAATGTTCAGATAATTATCTTGTTGATTTTCTTCTAGTAAAAGAAAAATTAATTGTTAATTAATTCGTAGCTATTGAGATGTTGAATGGTTAATTAATTTTAGAATTATTTGACAAGACATTTATGTTTTTAATTAGTTGTTGAAATAATTAATGGGTTTGATTAATTAATTTATGAATTAATTAACAGATGGTTTTGGGGTGTTAGACATATCGTTTTACAGTAAAGATAAATATATGTGTATGATTATTAAATTGGTTGTGAGATATGGACTAATGATCCAAATACTCACAGGGTGCTAGAAATGGTGTTCTACACCCAGCTTTCTTGTAAATATTCTTTTATGGGACATTGACTAATGCTCTAAATACCAATGGCATTTGAGATGAAGACTGATTCTCCAAATACTCACGAGGGTCCAAGACATAAAGTTCAACACCCATTAATTAAAATTAGACCATGGGTGCAATTATTATTCATGAAATGAATTAAATGGTTAATGAAATATGTTGTGACATATTGATTTTTGAATTGAATATGGGAAATAGTTCTTACCCCTACACTGACAAGGTAGGTTTTGAGATACAGGTGTCTAATGGAACTCAAGAGTTCCTGATGTTAAATAAGAATATAAATTAATGTGTTAAATAGTTTATTTAATAAATTTATAGTTCATGTTCTGAATATGTATTTTCTGGCTATGAGCCAAAGCAGGTATATCCATCAGGTGTCCCTCGGGAACATGGAATGGTTGTAATTTCATTATTCAATTCAGTTATTACGTCATTATACATGTATCCAATTATTGATATTTTACTATCTGGATAGGGCTAGACACCAGTGGTGCCAGTCTACTAAGATATATATCCCACACCCTACTTGGGCCACCATTTCCCTCGGGTAATCGAGTGGGACTTTTTTGTTTGTAGGAATACAGACCATGGATCTTAATTATTGCAAAATACAAGTACCTGTAGTTATGAGAATAGGACTGTGTGAGAGCTCAAGATGCTCATGTATTTTTCCATGGGGCTCTGATTCTTTTTTTTGTTTCTATATTTGAATGTAAATCATGTTTTTTTATTGATTTCCATTTTGTAACATTAACATGTCATGCCTGAATATACTGTATAAACATGAATTTTCCACTTTTGTTCATGTCTTATTAAAATATGCCTTCTGTTGATTTATCATTTATTAGACTGCTTCCAATATTTATTTCTATTGACTATTTTTATACTCTAATACGAAGGTATGGTATCCCCTCTAACTATCCATAGACCCTCACTACTAGTCGGAATCCTACAGCGCATGACGAGAAGTGCTTGAGGTCATGCGGTGACCAGTCCATCCACTAGCTAAGGGTTAATATGGGTCGGTATGTTATACACAACGTAAGGGAGGCCTCTCAATAGTGTTTACCATTTTATATTTACAATAATTCCACTCATCCTAAACTATAAAATGGCACCCACCCCCCAATTTTCAAACTTATAAATCCATTATTATTTTACAAAACCTACCAAAATAATCTCCAAACATCAATCCCCACATCTTATATGCCTCAATTTGGGTTGAAATCCAACTATGTAAGCCCTTTGGTGAATACCAAAAGGAGTTACATGAAATAAAGGTAATGTTCTTCAGCATGCATTTCAATTATATTTTTTTCTCTACCCATTCAATTATTACTATTAAATGATTATATAATAAATGAAGTATCATAAATATACAAAAAAAATTATTCTATTGCTTATACCAACACCTACACAAACTCCCATCAAATGGGAAACAAACATACCATTTTTTTGTATGGCAGTCTACTGTCTTGTAAAGTGATGTCGTTCATTTATCCTTTACCACTTCTCATGGTTGGAAATTATTATAAAAATACTATTATTATAAGATATAAATTATATTTTTGATTTATTTATTCTTATGTAATTATTATATAAAACTGAGCATCATGATTTCTATTTTGTGGGAATATGATAATGTTTTTTGTGTATGTGTGGTCTACCGCCTCCTCAAAGAAATTTGATTCTTTCACACATTATATTGAATGTATTATGTATGGGTTTAGTAAACAAATATGATATATATGAAATTATAATTATATCATAATTAATAAATATATATATATATATTCTTATATTTAATTTATTCCTTATTTCAATAAGACAAAAAATAGAATTAACGTTCATGTGAACGTATGACCATACATCTATATGAACATTGTATTCCATTTAATATGTATATCCTCAATATATTTTTATAAATATTTATTTAAATAAAATATATATTATTTATATAATAATTTAAATTTTAGATATTTTTAAATCATGATCTCTGTTATAGGACCAACAACAAATATTCAAATCATATATGAAAAACAAAGTAAATATTACCTAATAAGTAATATTAACATGTAATTATTAATAAAAAGGTAAAATAATGTAATATTTAAATAATATATGTTTTTAGATATTATAATATGGTTACATGGTATATTTATAATAAACTCTTATTTATTATACTGGAGGTTTTAACATATATGATGAAAGTCAATACTTAAGGTAAGGGCCTTCTTGTCTCACGTTTATTTATCTATGACTTATGCCTTGTTCATCACTCATTTATTTTGTGTGGGGTGCATAATACCCGTGAATGTTTGACATTATTATTATATATAAATTTATGATTATTTACATATCTATTTTATGATCTCTCTTTCAATGGGATTATGGTTCATAGGTTACCAAATCGGTAAAGTAATTTTGTCTCAATTTTCCTTCATTGAGATACGTGCCATATAATGAACCTATATTCTTCTATGAGGTGTATACACTACCCTTTTCATTTTATTCAAGAATATAATTATTTTCATGATATTTAATTCTTTGTATAATGTAATTATTTAATTGGTATTATGAATCAATGTAACTAATTTTGTAAGATTTTATTGAAACAAAGTCATCATTTATGGGGATAATTTATGATTATTCTTCAATTGATGATATATTATGATCCATCTATCGAGAATAATCATGAAATTTATTCTCAAATGGTTTTTACTAACATCTTCATGTAATGGTAGTATTTTAATCCCTATGGTACTTAAGAAAATTATGAAAATGATTTTTTGAAAATCTAACTTTATTTCTCCTTTCGATCATGAATATGTGTTATTCTAAGACCATGTTTTCTAAAATTGTTTTAAAAATTGTTTTTAAATCATATTTTAAGATAATTTTCAAGGAAATTTATATTTTAAATTTTTTACTTTTTAAAAAGTGTTTAATGGTTTTTTCAATGTTTTTTATATGTTTTCATTGTTATTTTCAAACAGAACATGTTTTCAAAATGTTTTATGATTTAAATAATGTATTTCAAAGAAAAAACCATGTTTTACTCAATAATGTTTTTAAATTATTTTTATATATTATCTTATATGTTTACAATATGTGTTTTAAATAAAATTATTTTGATTCTTTTTATTCCTTAAAATAGATTTTCCAAGAAAGTTTTAATTCCTAAAGAAATTATCCAAATTATCTTTTATAATACTTTTCCAGATATGATGACATAATTTTATATATATTATGACTTACTAGGGAAATGATCTTCAGAAAAAATTCATATTAATTATCATAATTATTTATTTTTAGTATTTAATATTTGTTATGAATCCCATTTCACTTCCATGAGTTATACCTTATTAAAAAATCTTATGAAACCCACTTCCATTAACTGGTTATGATTTGATGACATGATACGAAATATATATATTTTCCATTGGTTATGATATGATGACATATTTATAGTACCCATTTCAATTCATGGGATATATTAATTATGATTATTAAACAATACTCTTTTTATCGATCATGATATCAGTAATGTTTTATGATCTTGTGGAACACATAAGTATGATTTCAACATGATATGGGTGAGACCTATATCAACATCCAATGCATTGCGTAATGATATATATCTAATATGATAATGTTGAAGAGATTGATCCACAATGGAAACTAGGTGTATCCTAATCCACAATGGGAAATAGGTGTGTCCTAATCCACAATGAGAAATATGTGTGTCCTAATTCACAATGGGAGACATGTGTGTCCTGGTCTATAATGGGAAATATGTTTATCCTGATCCAATATCGATAACAAATGTGTCCTGATCCACTATTTTTGTGGTCACAATATTTTTCCTTGTTTCATGCAATGGGACGTTATTTTTATGATGGTACGACACTAATAAGACATAAGCATATTTTTCATGATTGATTTATGGTGGTTTATCACTGTTATAATTCAGGTATTATGAAATGACAATATTTATTCCATGAATCGTGTATATAATATTTGATATGTAGGGTATGAATCTCAAATTTTATTCTCATGTTCTCTTACCATTATTCTCATGTTATACATAGTTGTGTCCTTTATTTACCCTTACTGAGAATCTAAGCTCATCATTTCTTATTTTTTTCTCTCCTTGGGTAATAAATAAATGTTTTAAGTATGAGTAATAAAAGGAAATGTCTCTTTGGGAGACATTTGAGATATTTCATCATGTTAAATCATATTGTGTTCCATGTTCCCAAGTTAAATAATCTATTATAGTCCCCAGACATATATTTTTGTAATGCGTTGAATATTCATCTGAAATGTTGTATTATCGTTTTATTTTCATCTTGGGTTACTATAATTTGTATAAATGGAATGGTTTGGTCAACATTTTGAAACTAGGATTAGAAGAAAATAGTGGGATCCCTATGGATATTTTGAAGGATATGTTTAGGGATTACCCTAAGGATAAGCTGGTTGTCATATGTTTTTAAAATAAGGGTCTATAATTTTGGCATATTATATGTCATTTTTCATAATTATTTGGTTTCCATAGAGATGAGTGCTACTCATAATATTATTTCTTGTTTTAGTCAATAACGGGAACCAGAAAAAACTAGGTTAACATTAAATGTGATAGAAAACTTTTTTTTGAGCTGTCAAATTGGATGATGACAAGAGTGAAAGATGATGTGATCATTCTTAATTAGTTTTTATGGAACCTGCTGAAAATGTTTTAACTTAATCAACTCTTAAACCCAACAAATATAATAAGGAAATAGTGAGTTGAGAATTTATGTAATGGATACCATAGAGAAAAGAATATTTTGTTTCAAATATGTTGATAATGTGGAAAGAAACAACCAAGTGAATTACTTAGAAGAATAAGAAGATGTTTTGATTATAGAAAATATAGAAACAGTGCATGTAACTGCAAAGGAAAAATAAAAATACTAGTTAATGAAATGGGTGTAATTGTCAGTCTCCCCAACGATTTATCATCAGTTGAATGATTAATTTGTGGAATAAATGGGCATTATTTAAATTAATGTCCTATGTGGAAAGATATTAAAGGGAATCAGATATGTCGTAAATGTAATGGTTACATAAGAAATGATAATAAAATTACAGTTGAAATATGACAATAAATATGAATTAAGTAATTGGATGTGGAATCCCTGTTAATGTATTAAATATGAAGTAGATTAATCGATGTTTTTTGGTATTTGGATTCAAGAATGATGAATTTTGAATTACATATGGAATTTTTTAGTTTATTTTTCTACTAAGTATTTGAAAGAATATATTTAAAGGTTCTGATGGACTAAAAATTTCATTTAATGGATGGTTTATGTTCATGGGAAAAACATTATTAATGGAAAGATAACCATTAATATATTTCTTATGCTATGATAATTATGTTTCGAAAAATATATATTCAAGGAGTTGAAATAACGATAAAATTTAGGGGGAAGAGTACCAAGATTAATGGATACCATCCCACATACTATCTTCTATATGATATGGTTGTTCTCAAATAATATGTTTACATATAGTTTTCAAAATGGTTTTATGAAAAGGAGTTTACTATGAGTATGTATAAGTCCCCAACCATAAATGTTAAGTAATCATTAGTTATGTCAAGAATTCACATTGATGATCTTTTCAGGTCTATAGAATTAGATAATTAAGCAATAACTATTACATAAAAAATATAAATAAAAAGTGGACACTTCCAACGGTATCTATTTTTTCCATAACATAAAATTTTTAATAAGAAACATGGTTTCCATTCATTTTTAATCATTATAACCTTTCCTTGATTGGATCCTTGACTCCATTATCCCATAAATCCTATGAAAACATTTAAAAACATGGGATGAGAACAAAACACTCACTAAGGTATATAAAAATAATGAAAACCCATTAGTCTAGTGAAAACATGATAACCAATTCAATGTTCTTTGAGATGATGAAGCCAAACATTTTCACATGAATATCATTAATACATTTTGACCATTAAAAAACACTAAAACCAATAGAAATAAATTTACACTACTTTAGTTTACATAGAGATTAATATACAAAAAAACCCCTAAAAAATCATTCAATTTTTATAAACATATGGTTGACATCTATATTGTATAACAATAATGGGGATCACCCTTCGTATAAACTATATCAGTATCACATGTGATCTATTATGGGGATTATCCCTTAATATAAGATATAACAGGCTCACCCACGAGTTATAATGGGGATCAACCCTTTGTATTAGCTATTTCGAGCTCAACGGTTTTCTATAATAGGGATTAACCCTTTTTATATGCTATTTAGGTCTCACCCATTTATATCACGTCCATGCACCATTTAATGAATAAAACATGTTCATCAAAAAAATCTTTTAAAAATCACTTCTTATCCAATATTGAAAATTTTTAGTATAAAAAATAATTTTCATTAAATAATCCATTTTCAATAAAAAGAATAAATAATAAACGAATAATGGATTTATTTTCCATTTAATAGACATTACAGCTTATAGAGGAATCCAAATATCAAATAACTGTTACGGGGGAGGAGAATTCATTTTCTCTATATACGTTAAAAAACATTCCTTTTGTTGTTTTGTAAAAAAGTAAAACACATTCATTAAAAAATCATTTTTAAAACATTAAATGAAATTCATTATTGACATAAAATTTCATGTATATTTCTTTTATACTCATATAAATATATATGTAATTTAATATCGTGAATTAAAATATTTGATAATTAAATCACTAAATGTTGTAGGTGTCCCATAACACCTTGAAAATTTATATATTAATCTTCATGATTTAATAAATAACATTGGTGTAGATATAATATGGATATGAAATGTCATATATTCAGAATATACACCTTATAAAAGAATACAAGAGCATATTCTCAAGAAATGCCTCAATGAAAGGGGATTGAGACGAAATACCTTATCTTGAGTCTTACATGCCTTGTTCCTTAATTAATTTCCAATATAATAATCTTATGTAATTAAATACTTTCTTTTTAACCATTTTAATTATTATTATTCAATTTATATCACTTATTACCCTATTATATAAATTAGATACTTATTTGAGTTCATATCAGATGTTTTGTTGATGTTCGGTATTTGAATCAAAAATGAACTTGTTTTGACAAAAATTATCCATGTGGTATAAGTCCATTATATATAGAATATTATTTTGTATTAAATATAATATATATATATGGTATATATGTATTTAGAATATTCCATAACATTTGTAGATAAGAAATAATATGAGTTGTTCATGTAGGTGATAGGTTATACAAACACATGAACACTACTTTTATTTCCTTATCATATTAAAGGAATAAAAAAATACATAGTTATATTATAATTAATGTATAATATCTATTTATATATGTTAAATAGGTTCATTATCACCATCCTTTATGTGTTCCATGTATGGTATGAATAATTCATTTCACTTTAAGGGTGTGGTAGTCCACACTTCCTCAAATTAAATTAACATATTTACACATTATAAAACGAATAAAGGTACGTTTTAAAAAAAATTAAAAAACAATATAGAAAAAATAAATATAATATATATCATATATAAATATAGTTACATAATAATGGTCACCATGAGTGGTGGTTGGAGAGAATTGAACAATCATCATTCCATGAAGTAGTAATTCGTTGTACACAGAAACAAAATTTTCTATATACATTAGTAGGAGGTGTGGGTGAGTGTTGATTGAACCCTTAAAAATATATCCTAGTATATTGAAAATAAAATTTTCCAAAAAATATTGGAATAATGATATTTTTGGGGGTTGGATGAATAAAATAAATGAAATGAGCATCGGAGAAGATGTAACCTCTAAATCGGGTTACTCTTTTTGATTTTAGAAAAAAGGCCTCCTTGAATTTCATTCATCCAAATGTAATTCTTCTAAGAGTAATTTATGGATTTTAGGAGATTATTTGAGTAGATTTTGTATTATCCAATGGGATTTAGAGGTGTGAGTAGGTGGGTAGATGTAGTGGATTTTTAAAAGTGGGAGGAAGGGAACTTTAGGAAAGTCTTGAAATAATATTTTATTATAAATTGATTTTCAAATTATAATAGATATAAAGAGTTGCCTATTAAGGATAAGATGATAATGGATCTAAATACTGTCTACCAATAGGTTTTAGACATGTTTAGTTCACAAAATCAACCTTTTCTTTTAGCATGAACCCTTAGTTAAAAAAATTAACTCTTACCATATCTTCTTGTATATTCAAAATATTTGTTTACTATAGTTACTATAAATTAACAATGGCACTACAAGTGGATAATTAATTAAATTTTAAACATTATATATGTTAGTTGAAATAATATTATATTTTTAGTACAATAATATGTATTTTTAAATATTATTTGTTTAAAAAATTCATTTATGTCAATTTTGACACTATTTAAAAACTGACTTTCTTCAATGTCATAACAACATGACTCGTTCAAAAAATAGGCATTACCACATCCCTAAAATATATATTTAATCCAAAAAAATTAGATGGAATCAAAAGGTTCAAATATCATTTATTTTAATATTTATATTATCAATTATTTGAATATTTCATTAATATGGTAATCACTGAATCATCAGTGTGTCATTAAAATATATATTTATTTAATGTCTAAAAATTATATATAAAATACAATGATGTAGTAAATATTTCTATATTTATAATTAATATATATAATCTAAGTGATCATTTGTATAAAAAAAATTAAAATTATTTTAGTTAGACTATACATATTCATGTTATATTTCCCATTTCATTAAATTAATTATTATGAAATGACATTATCACACCCAAAAGGATCCCTAGGGTCCTAAATACGACCCAAGGATTCTCATGGTCTGAAATATCTCATTATTTTTTATTATAATATGTGTTGTAGTAGTTTTATATTATTATGATATTATTTTTAACCCTTATTTACCTAATTTAACCTTTAACCGTGGTAATTAAAAATAAATACTAGAAGTTACTTTTCATAATTTCAAAAAAAAGATACCTATTTAAATAATTTGAAACATCTGATTCCAAATATTGATTAAAATTTTCCAAATTCAAAAAAATATTTGGTAAATATTAATTTAAAATTAAATCTCATTTTCAAAACCAAAAAATATGTTTTTAGGAGTAAAATTTATAAAAATATTGGCATGTGTTTATGTGCAATATAAATGTGAATGTATTTAAAATTACCATAATTGGATTAAATAACAAAAAAATAATCCAATTACTCTTTAAAAAAATTAATAGGACAACATAACTATATAAATTAGATGAAAAGAAGTTTTTAATTAATATGAATTATTATTCCTTAATATTTAATATATATATTTTAACTGGAAAATACAAAAAAAATCAATAAAGTAAATATTTATTTCCCAATTCTGAAGTAGATGTTTATTAATTCACATTAAACTTATAAAATTTTCAAATAAAAATATTTAAAAATGATTCGACGTCAAATGGTTGTAAAACTAACTTTTAAAAAATATTATAGTATTTGAGGCTTATTAATGTGTTTATAAATGAAAAAACATTTAACATATGTTTTTAATCATAATGTAGATAGTTATGTTCATTCCCCCCAATATATTGTCTTGATGTTAACTACCATTTAAAATATTAATATTAACAAGGTATTATTTTTCATTGTAACTTAATTTTGTGTGCAATATAAGATTTCAGAGAAACTTGTTATTGTGTGTCGAGTATGATATCAAAAATAGTGTCCCCTTTAAATGAAAATTAATATAAAATTAATAGATATTAACATATATGGAAAAATATTATTATATTATTACTTGGGATGATACATATTTCCACCCTTTTGGAAATTGCATCATCGTAACTTCACTTATGGGCTTGGTAACTAAGGTTTTACATTACAAAATTAATTTTTTGAAATCCCACATTTGAAAAAGAGTTAACAAAAGATATAGTTTAAAATTAATAATGTGTAGTAAAAAGTTCAACTAATATATCATATTCTATGGTTCCCTATAAGAAAACATGTACACGGATGGTAAAACTTACTCTCAAAGTCTAATATAGAGTAATAGATAACATAATCATTTGAAGGATATTCATCAAAAACCATAATTATTGTATGGGTCAAAAGGTCATTGAGAAATTTAAATTAAAAAGGTTTTTATTTTATGATCCATTTGATAGAGTTAGGGAATTTATTTTCATCCTTGAATAAGATCATTAGGAAACATACCTACTCGATGTATTTCTATTTTATAAAAACAACATCATCCTTATAATATTCCCAAAATATGATGTAAATCCCTATGAATAAAGTTATATATAAAATAACACAAAAACAATAAAGACTATCAATATCTTAATAATGAGGTCCAAAAGTAATTTCATACTTCCACATTACAAAAATCTATACATGGACATAACCTCACCAAAAATCTCTTAGAAAGGTTATTAATAACTTTTTATCACATCCCATAAAACCATTGAAGGTATGTATAAAACCTTGAACATATGTATGTCCTTAAAAAATATGGGGTTCTCAAGAGATTCCATCACTTTAGTAGATGACTCAACATCTAGTGTAGTAGTAGTAAAAGATTTTCCAAAACCATTTTTTTCTAATCATACTAATTTCTTCCCTATCTAATTAACTTCATAACATTATTTTCATAATTTCCAAAATCAATGAATTTAAAACTTCTTACTATAGACTGGTTATCTTTTATCTTATTATTGGAGTGTTTAGGACCCTTTTCTCTACAGTTATGAACATTTTGACAAACATACCACACCAGTAACACTTTCCAGATCCAAACATACAATCACCAAAATGAATTTTACCAAATCTAGAATACTTTTTGGTTATACCTATATAATTCAAAGTTGGTTTCTTCTCTTTTTTTGGCACCCTAAAAGGTTATTAATATTATCATATCATGGAAGATAAGTGTTAGAAAACTCCATTTACACTTTCATGTTAAAACAAACCAGTTTTCATAACTTTTAAATTCTTGGGAGGACAATTATTTTCATATCCCTTGTTTCAATACTAATTAAAATCTATTGATTTTAATATCAATTTCTCGAATAAAACCATGAACATACATGGAAAATATTTTCATGTTCTCTTAATATGATGTAATTGAATAATCATCAATTTTATTTAGTTCTTTGAATTTTTTCTCCATCCTAATCCAAACAACATCAGGGAAATATTTCTCAAGGAAAATATAGCAAAATTATTCCCATTCCATTGCATCAATATAACTTTTCTCTATAGAATTCTTAACTAATAAACACCATTGATCATATTCATTTTTAAAATAATAGATGGAAATAGTTATCCTTTGACATTCCGAATATCCCATGACATTAAATATATTATCAAGTGTATTGAATTAGCCTTCATCTACCACTATGTAAGATGATATATTGAATGTTATGTTATGTTGCATCATAAAATGTTACACTGCTGACATATTCTTTTTTGGTTGATTTGGATGATCTCATACATGGATATAACTACCTTTTATTTCCTAAGTCAACTACTCGATCACTATAACAATCTATTCATTTTCAACACCCACCCCCTCATGTTTTTGATTTGAAATGTTATTTTCCTCTCTATAACTTCCCATTATCGCATTACTATTTACTCTATAGATAACCATTCCAAATAGACATAGTTTAGATAAATCAATAATATAATCTAAAAATGAAAACATCATTTAAACCTAACCATAAAGTAAAATTCTATAAAGGAATGAAATTAACACCAGATTAACCTCTAATGTTATCTAAAACGAGCTATGGTACCAAATATAAGACCCTATCTATAAATGTAACATAATCATGAGTTACATCAAGAATTTAAATTGAGGATATTTTTATATTTAATGATATAGATAATTATTTTATAAATATTACATAAAA
This sequence comes from Viscum album, assembly GCA_963277665.1. Classification (NCBI taxonomy): domain Eukaryota; kingdom Viridiplantae; phylum Streptophyta; class Magnoliopsida; order Santalales; family Viscaceae; genus Viscum; species Viscum album. Next base: position 475,014,324 of record OY728139.1, on the reverse strand, counting down.
AATAATAAATATAAATTGGAAACTTCTAATAGTATCTATTTCCTCCATAACATAAGAACATTTTATAAGAAACATGGTTTCTTTTCTGGTTTAATCATCGTAACTTTTCCATTATTCCATCCTTCACTCTATTTTTCCTTAAATACTGTGAAACAATTTATAAACATAAGATGAGAACAAAATCTTTAGTAAGGGGAATAAAAATAAGAAAACCAATTAGTCTAGTAAAATCCTAAAAACCCATTCAATGTTCGTTGAGAGGATGAAACAAAAACTTCTCACATTAGTAAAATTCATACTTTTTTCTCAATGTAAAAAACTAAAACAAATAGCATTCAATGAAAACTCTTTTATGTGTCTTAGATAATCAAATACATAATAAAAATTCAATCATCTACTAATAGGAATAACTATATTGTTGGCATCGAAATTGGATTTCTATAATGGGGATCACCCTTCCAATAATCTATATTAGTCTCACATGTGAGTTATAATGGGGCTTATCCCTTTATATATGTGATAACGAGATCACCTAGGAGTTATAATGGGGATAAACCCTTAATATATGCTATGTTGGGCTCATTCAAGAGCTATAATGGGGCTCAAACCATTATTTAATCTATATCAGGTTCACATGTTTCATACAATACACATGTACCATTTCATGAATATAACATATTCATGACAAAACCCTTTTGAAATATTACATATGAATAATATTTACATATTGAAAAAAATTTATTTAAGAACCCATTTTCTATACTAGGATTCCCTTGTAAAAGGACAAGGTATTATTTTCCTTTTATAATACTTTATGTCTTATGGAGGAAGCCTAATTTTAAATAACTGTTACGGTGGTGAAAAATTCATTCTTACTATATACATTAAATAAACAATCCTTTTATTGGTATGTAAATAAATTATACTTACTCATATAAAACTATTATTTTGGAAAAAATTTAATGAAATTCAACATTGACATAATACTTCATTTATAATCATTTTATATCCATATAAAAAATATGGAATTTAATATCATAAAGAAAATGATCTGATAATTAAATATTTAAATGTTCAGGGTGTCCCATACCACATGGAACAATTAAAATATTAATCTCCATGATTTAATAAATAAAATTAGTGTAGATATAATATTGATATGAAATTTCATTACGGATGTATATACACCTTATAAAAAATAAAGGTGTATATAATCAAGAAATGTCTTAATGAAAGGAGATTGGCACGAAGTCCCATAAATTGAGTCCAACTTTTATCGTTCATTGTTTAATTTCTTAAATGATAATCATAGGATAATTTAAACTTTTTTATAACCTTATTAATGTTATTTATTCATGTTATTTATCTTATCATAATGTTATAACAATTTGTTAATTATTTGAGTTCATATCGTATGTTTTGTCGATTTTTGGTATTTGAGTCAAAAATAAACTTGTTTTGATTCGAATTTTCCATGTGGTCATATGTTCATTATCGCAAAAATATTATTCCTGATTTCATTATCATATATAAATGGTATATATGTATTAATAAAAGTCTATAACATTTGGACATAAGAAATTAAATTCACTATTCACAAAGATGGTAGGTAGTACGTACACGTGAACACTATATAAATTTCTTTACAATATTAACGGAATTAAAAAGTAAAATATAAATAGGTATATTATGATTATATTATAATATCTATGTTATATATGTTACATAAGTTCATTAACTCCATCCTTTATATGTTCCATTTATGTAATGTACGAGTCATATCACATTCAGGAGTTTGTAGTCAACATTTCCTAAAAGAAAATTATTTTATTTACACATTATGGAAAGAATAAAGGTATATTGAAAAAAAAATTCAATAATAATAGTGGAAACATAAATATAATATATATTACATATAAATATATTTCCATCGTAATGGCCACCATGAGAGGAGGTATGAGAAAATTAAATAATCATTGTTTCGTGACGTAGTAGTTCACCGTACAAAAAAAATATATTCTATATCCAATAAATAGGGGTGTGTGTAATTTTAGGTCCCAAAATTATCATAAACACATCCTAGTATACTGATTATTGTTTTTTGTTATAAAATAATGTAATAATGATAGGTTTTTGGGATGGATGAGGAAAATAAATTAAACGTGCTTTAAAGAAAATGTTATTACTTAATCTGGTAACCCCATTTAACATTAGCCAAAAGGCTTTCATGAATTTCATTATGATCATATTATGTCTTCAAGGAGGAAGGTAGGGATTTTGGGATATTATTTTAGTGGGTTTTGGACAATCAAATGTGCTTTGATGGTGTGAGTAAGTGGGTAGATGTAGTGGACTTTTATAAGTGGGGGGCACATTAAAAAAGTCTTGAAATATTATTTTATTATAAGGTAATATTTTAGTTATTATAGTTCGAAAGTGTTATATTTCGATGTTATGATGGTTATGGGTCTTAATACTCTCATCCAATATGTTTTAGATAAGTTTTTGTCACAAAAGTAACCTTATCTTTTTTATTTAACCCTTACTTAAAAACATTAACTCTTACCATATATTCTTGTATTTTCATAATATATGGTTACTATTGTTACTATAAAATGTCTGTATAACCACATGTAGATTTTTAATGACTTTTGTAACATTATATAATTCAATTTTCTGAATATTATAATTTTAGAACTGTTATATCATTTAACAAAATAGTTTTTGTTTTAAAAACTCATTTATGTTAATTTTGACCCAATATAGAATTTGATTTTTGTTTATGTTATAACAACTTGATTCCATTGAACCAAAGGCATTAACTCATACCTCACACATCAATGTCATCCAAAAATTCTTGGATGTAATAAAAATTTTCAAATTACATTTATTTTAATATTTATAATATCATTTATTTGAATATTTAAATAATAAGGTAATCACTACATCATCGTTGTGTGATAAATATATTTATTTATTTAATGTCTAAAAAATAAAAGGAAAATTCCATAATATAAGGTATCATATTTTCTTTCTAATGAAAATTTATAGTCTAATTGATCATTTATAAAATATAAAATAAAAAATTAGTTAGAAGATACATGTTTATGTTATATTTCCATTTTTTTTAAACTAAATATTATAAAATGTCATTATCACACTCATGTGTCTCCATGGGGTCCTAAATTCAACCCAAGGATGATCAGGGTCAGATATATATCATAAAATAGGGTTATAACATGTGTTAGTATTGTTTTATATTACTGTAACATTATGTTTCAATTATTTAACAAATTTACCCTTTAATATTTGTAAATAAAAATAATTACTGAAGTTACTATTCATAATATCTAAAAATAAAGGTACATATTTAAAGAAATTTGGAACATATGATTCCAAATATTTAATCCACTTTTCCTAATTCAAAACAAACTATTTTTAATTTTTAATTTCAAATTAATTCCCATTGTCAAAACCAGAAAACGTGTTTTTAAGAAGTTAAAACTATCAAAAGATTGAAATGTGTTTATGTACAATTTAATATGGAAATTACATCCAAAATTCAACATTGGATTCAATAATAAAAACATAATCCAATTATAACAAATTAAAAGGGTAACATTTCTATCTAAATAAAATAGACGAAATGGCAGTTTTGAATTAAAATTCAATATTTTACACTATTCATTAAAATATGAATTATATCAAAATCATACATAAAATTCAACCAAATTAAATTTTGATGTCACACTTCTAAGGAAGTAGTTTTTTATGTCACATAGAACTTATTAAATATAAAAAATCATGATTTAAAAAGGGTTCACCATCAAACTATGATAAAACTACCTTTCAAAAAGTATTAAAGTATTTTATTCTTAAATTTGGATTTATAAATGTAAAAACATTTAACAAATATGTGTAAAATTATATAGCTAGTTATATTCATTCTCTCCAATATTGTGTATAGTCATTAACTACCATTTAATGTAATAATATTTATAATGTATTATATTTGAGTATAACTCATTCTTGTGTGAAATATAAGATTTTGGAGAAACCATTTATTGTGTGTCGAGTATATAGCATCCCGCCATTTTATAACATAAACTTTCATTTCATTACACGGAACTGAGGATCGTTAAGGTTTAGTGTCTTGGAAACAAGGATCATAATACATAAAAAAACATAAAAACATTATTCTTAAACACTTGAAAGGCTTCTCCTTTAGTTCATCCTATGTTCATTATGCATCTCATAACCTGGGGACATACATCAAAAGAAAGGGTGAGCAGAAGGCCCAGTAAGGGAAACAAGAGAAACATTTTACAAGTGAACTTGAGATACTTCAATAAGGACATGAAAAGAACTTTAAGGCATGAGAAAGAAATCATGAGATACATCGTAATAAAAATAATCATTTTTCATAACTGGAAGATGTGGCTACAACATTTAATATTGACAATCGTTTCGTTTCACCAAGGTCCATCCCCAATGTGTCGTTAAAAATTACCAAGGTTATTCACCAAGGCGTCGTTAAAATGGTCATCTCTAGAGATTAAATCTTTACCCAATGCATTGGAGCGCTATCAGGGCGCACCCTTAAATTTGTCTTTATTTTCATGTGAGCCACATATGTCATCATCAAACATTTCATAAATAACCCATATAGCATAAAACAAATGGGTTTCATTTCATAATCATAACGTTTCAAAAACTGCTTTAAAGACATGATCTTTACGTTACTTTAAACCCACGGAAAGGGAAAGCGGGTATCATGTATGTAAATCCCAGAATTTAAAATAGAACATTTTTATATATATGTAAATACCCCTTTAGAAATAGGAGCTTTGAGTATTCACTTTATAACATAAAATAATTTTCAGAAAAGAGAGGCATTTTGAGATGAAAATTCTGCAGCATAACGGCTATGTTACAAGGTTTTAGAAACTTTGAAAAGAGAGGGAACATGGGTTGAACAATAATAATTGACCCATAAAAAGGTAAATGGACAGAATAAGAAGGATATATGGACATGGTGATGCAATTTCAAGGACATACCAATTGAAATGAAAAACATGGAAGGAAGACAAAAATTTGATTTCTCTTATGAAAATTCGGCAGCCTAACGGCGTCACTTAAACTTCAACAAAAATGAATTGGACAAATAAAATAGGGTCTCTCATCATATGATCATAAGAGATCAATATGATAGATATAGAGATCATACCCCAACATAATAAAAAGGAACTTGAATGATTTGACATGAAAATCGAACTTGAAAAAAAAGAGAAGGGTGAAAGAATCACTTAAACTTTCGGCAGCCTAACAGCGTCACATAAACTTTCATAAAAAGAAATGATGAGAGTAAGAGGGGATCTCTCATCATATAAACATGAAAGGGCAGTAAGAGGAATATAAAAGAACATCCTCTCACATAATAACATGGAGCATAAAATGAATGACATAAAAGAGATTACATGAAAAGAAAGAGAGGGGTCGGATCCCTTACCTTAAAACGTGATTCTTGAAACTCAAAGGATTGGACCTTGAGGGCTTGGGGGCACCTTGGGAGGACTCTTTGGAAGGTAAGAAGACCAGAACTTCGTTGGGGAAGAGTTGGGAGTGAAAACCAAGGGAGGAAAGGGTGGGTATTTATAGGGAAAGTGAGGGGACAAAGCATTAATGGCCAAAGGACACCTCACATGTGCTTTTCTCAAACCCATGTGCTCTCCCTTGGTATTTATCATGGAGTTAGGCCACATGGGCCCCCCAAAACAATAATTCACCACCCTTGGCCGGCCAACCCTCAAAAGATCTCATGACATCATCATGACACCGTTATGATGTCATTAAACATACTAAAACCCTAAAACTGTAATTTTACTATTCACTGAAAATTCAACTTTCTCAGAATAATCCCAAAATTTCACATTAACCAAATATCAATGCTATGATTTCAAAAATGAACTCCATTTTATAAAAATAATTTTCTAAATATTTTTAATTATATTTTTAAATAAAAACACTATTCATCGAAAATTCATTTTTTTCAGAAAAATCCCCAAAAATTACCTTAACATAATATCGATGCTCCGAGTTCAAAAATAAAGTCCTTTTTATAAAAATAATTTTCTAATTAGTTTTCATTAAATTTTTAATTAAAAAAACACTATTCATCCGAAAAGACTAATACTTGAATAATAATTTATGAAACAGTTATTTAACCATTTTATTGAATCACATTACTTAACCAGGGTGTCTAAATTATATTAAAACTTTCTTTGAGTGAAAATTACTAATCCATTTGATCACATTACTAATCCTAAGCGTAAAATCACTATTCATAATTTACTATTCATCAAAAATTATGTTGATCTTATTAGACTCTAAATTCCTTAATGAACACTTTTGTAGAAGACCATTTTTTGAAAATCATTAAACATCATTAGTTATTTAGGGTTTACATAAATATTTCAAAATATCCCTTTTTCAAAATTCATCAATAAAATACATTATAAAATTATCTAGGCATTTGAAATTTCACAAACCTCACTAAAGGAAGAAATATCAATTTATTCACCCGAGAGGATTACACAAGGAAACTAGGGTCTCATCACATAGCCCCTTATAACACTGGCATAAGACCTAAGTGTAAGGTGTGCTATGGTGAGAGAATCTGAGGGAGGCTTAGATAACATTGCCCTAGTAGCAACCTCCACTAACTTGAACTTCTCCTGCAAGCGTTTTCGTTCAAGCTTGACACGCTGGAGCTCGGCTTGGGCTTGGTCCAAAGCGAAGCCCACAGATGCTACCTCCTTCCCAAGCTCTGATAAGTGGGCTTCGTAAGGGTTGAGTCTACTGGATGAAGCCATCGACTCCTCTTTCTGCATTAACCATTAACATCTTATTAAATAAATAAGAGTAAGTTAATATACTACTCAAAAAGATTGGGTCGTTACATTCTTCCCCCCTTAAGAAATTTCGTCCCCGAAATTTATACTTGAGGCCTAGTCGAAAAGGTGAGGGTACTTTTGCTTCATTGTTTCCTCGGGCTCCCAAGTCGCCTCTTCATATTTATGATTCCTCCACAACACTTTCACAAGGTGGGTAGTCTTGTTTCGTAGGACCTTGTCTCTACGGTCTAAGATCTCCACTGGCTGCTCTTCATAAGAGAGTTAATGTTCAAGTTGTACCAGCTCTGGGTTCAGTACATGCGAAGGGTCGGGTATGTACTTCCTCAAGAGAGATACATGGAAGACATCATGAACTTGATCTAGGTTCGGTAGAAGTGCTAGACGATAGGCCACTGCTCCTATGCGATCAAGGATTTCATAGGGGCCAATGTACCTTGGGCTGAGCTTCCCTTTCTTCCCAAACCGCATGACTCTCTTCCATGGAGAGATTCGAAGGAAGACTTTGTCACCCACCCCAAACTCCAAGTCTCTTCGACGATTGTCAGCATAGCTCTTCTGCCGACTCTGAGCAGCCCTTATGTGTTGTTGGATGGCATGAACCTGTTCCGTCATCTCTTGCATGAGATCAGGCCCAAGAAGCTTCCTCTCACCAGTTTCATCCCAACAAGTAGGAGTTCTACACCGCTTTCCATACAGAGCTTCATAGGGTGCCATCTGAATACTCGCATGGAAGCTGTTGTTATAGGAGAACTCAACTAATGGGAGGTGTTGATCCCATCCACCTTTAAATTCCATTGAGCATAATCTCAACATGTCTTCAAGTGTCTGAATAGTCCTTTCAGATTGGCCATCAGTTTGAGGATTATAGGCCGTACTAAAATTCAATTCAGTGTTCAGAGCATGCTGAAGACTTCTCCAGAATTTTGATGTGAATATTGGGTCACGATCAGATACGATGGATAGTGGTACCCCATGCAGCCTTACCACTTCCTTCACGTATATCTTGGCAAGCAGATCCAGAGAGAAATCTTCCCGAATAGAGATAAAATGTGCTGTCTTGGTGAGACGGTCCACAATAACCCATATCACATTGTTTCCTTTGGATGTTTTTGGGAGACTAGTTAGAAAGTCCATGGTGATATTATCCCACTTCCATACTGGTATGGGAAGCGGTTGTAATACCCCCTTAGGAAGTTGTCTTTTTGCCTTTACTTCCTGACACACCAGGCACCTTGTAGTGTAATCAGCAATCTCCCTCTTCATGTTATCCCACCAATAATGATCACGAAGGTCTCTATACATCTTAGTGCTTCCCGGATGTATAGAGAAAGTAGAGCTATGAGCTTCATCCATTAGTTCTTTCTTTATCTCCGGAATAGATGGAACACATAGTCTTGTACGAAATTTTGATACACCTTCTTGATCAATATTGAAATCAGGGAACTTCCCATCCTTTACAGCCTCGAACTTCTCATGCAGCAAAGGATCTTCTTTTTGAGCCTTCTTGATCTTCTCTAGTAATTATGGTTGAGAAATCATTTGGGATAGGGTTGATGATGTCCCTTTCCTTATAATTCCCATGTCCAGTTTTACTAGATCTTTAATCAAGGGATCTCCCAGGATCCTCATTGTTTCCAGAACAACAGGATCTTTCCTGCATAACGCATCCGCGACTTTGTTTGCTCTTCCAGGCTGATAATGAATTGAACAATCATAGTCTTTAATTAGCTCCAACCATCTCCTTTGTCTCATGTTCAATTCTTTCTGAGTGAAAATATACTTTAGACTTTGGTGGTCAGTGTATATATCACATTTCTCCCCATAAAGATAGTGCCTCCATATCTTTAGAGCAAAAACAACTGCCGCCATCTCTAGATCATGCGTAGGATAATTCTTCTCATGAATCTTCAACTGTCGAGATGCATAAGCAATTACATTGTCATTTTGCATGAGGATGCACCCAATCCCTTTCAGAGATGCATCGCTAAAAATAACGAATCATTCTCCGATAGAGGGTAGTGTTAACACCGGTGCAGTAACCAATCTCTTCTTCATCTCTTGGAAACTTTCCTCGCATTCCTTTGTCCAGATGAACTTAACCCCTTTTCGAGTCAACTTGGTTAGTGGATTAGAAAGCCGTGAAAAGTTTTTCACAAACCTCCTATAATTTCCCACTAAACCAAGGAAACTACGAATCTCAGTTACTGTTGTGGGCTGAGGCCACTCCTCCACAACCATTGTCTTTGCAGGGTCAACCGAGATTCCTTCATTGGTTACGATGTGCCCCAAGAAAGCCACTTGTTGTAACCAAAACTCACACTTGCTGAACTTCCCAAAGAGCCTCTCCTTCCGTAGAGTTTTCAAAACAACCCTCAGATGATCTTCATGCTCCTCACAACTTTTTGAATATATCAAAATATCATCAATAAAAACTACCACAAAGTTATCAAGGTAGTCCTTAAAGACTCTATTCATCAAATCCATGAAAATAGCAGGAGCATTAGTCAAGCCGAAGGGCATAACAGTAAACTCATAATGCCCATATCTTGATCGGAAGGCAGTCTTTGGAATATCTTCCTTCTTCACCCTCAGTTGATGATAACCAGATCGAAGGTCAAACTTAGAGAAGAATTGAGCCCCACGAAGTTGGTCAAATAAATCATCAATTCTAGGAAGAGGATATTTGTTCTTCACTGTGATCCCGTTCAGTTCTCTATAATCGATGCATAGCCGCATTGATCCATCCTTCTTCTTCACAAAGAGAACTGGTGCTCCCCAAGGAGACACACTCGGTCGGATAAACCCCTTCTCCAACAAGTCTTGGAGTTGTTTCTTTAGCTCCTCTAGCTCCACATTTTCCATTCTGTACGGAGTCTTTGATATCGGTTGAGACCCAGGTATGAGTTAAATGGAGAACTCTACCTCTCTTTCTGGGGGAGGTCTAGGTAACTCCTCAGGAAATACATCCATGTATTCCTGAACAATCGGAACATCTTCAATTTGTATGCTCCCTTTCCATTCTTCCTCATCACCGATTAACTCCATAAAGAAAGCTATAGGAGGTGCTTCTAGATAGGGATCAGTTCGGGATATCTCTCCACGGAAGATAACTGTAGGTCGTTCATTCAAGACTACTGAGATTTCCTTACTTCTGCATTTGATCTTAGCATTATACTTTGAGAGCCAGTCCATCCCTAGTATAACGTCGAATTCCATCATGGGAATGACTACTAGATTTGCGATAAGATTGTGCTCACCAAAGTAAACACTAGAGTCTCTAAACACTGTTGATGCATGGATAATCCCACTTGGAGTCTTGACTGACAACTCTACCTCAAGCAATTCAGGGATTGATTCTATATTCTTTGCAAACTTGGAAGAAATAAAGGAATGCGTAGAACCAGAATCAAATAAAGCACTTGCTAGTTTTGAGAGGACAACAATAGTACCTGCTACCACATCGTTCGGGACTTCAACTTCAGCTGTTGTGATAGCGAAAGCACGACCTTGCTCTCTTGGCCTCTGCTGAGGTTGGTGGTGATTCCCCTCCACCGACCTCGGATTGGGACATTGGTTAGCGAAGTACCCAAGCTGTCCACACTTGAAGCATGTGACTTCGGGTAGGGCCAGAACCATCTTTCCTCTGTCGTTAGTGTTGGGAAGCTGAGGCTTCACCTCACTATGACAATTCCGAGCAATATGGCCTCCTCTTCCACACTTGTAGCACTTGCCACTTCTGTTCAAGCAGTTCCCCAGATGATTCTTCCAACATTTATTGCATGTGGTAAGTTGCATTTGCTTTCCACCTCTTCCCTAATCAAAAGACTTCCCTAAACTGGGCTCCAACGATCTCTTCTTTTCATTTGGCTTATGAGACCACTGTGTCTCACCAAACTCCAGCTCGACTTTCATAGCACTTCGAACTATTTCTTCATAGCTATCATAGTCCCTGTTGGCTAGATTCTTCCGCAAATGAGGTCGTAGTCCGCCAAAGAATCTATCAACCTTCCCATTAGGGTCCATGACAAAGCTTGAGGTATAACGGGAAATCCTTGTGAAGTTCATCTCGTAGCTTCCGACAGATTCGTTCTCCTTCTGCTTCAGCTCGAGAAACTCTTTCTCCATTTTCGTTCTCATGGAACGAGGGAAATACTTGTTAAAGAAAATCCCCCGAAATTCTTCCCACTCCATAGCTTCCATCTCTCCTCGTGGCTTCGTGTTTTTGATCAGTGACCACCACTGATCAGCTTCTCCCTCTAGGCGGTAAACAGCAAGGGTGACTTTTTCTTGTTCCGAACAATGAAGTACAGAGAAGATCTTTTCAATGGAGCTTATCCATTGTTCCCCAACCAATGGGTCAGTAGATCCACTAAATGATGGCGGTCGTTGATGCATGAAGGACTCAACAAAGTGTTGTTCCCTTCGTGGTGAGGTCGGCCTCTCAGCTTGATTCAAGTTATTACTCATAACGTGAGTCAGTTGGTTCATCATTCTCATGAATGTTTCCATTCCGGCTTCCATCGGAGGTCCGTCAGCACATGGTGCATTGCGGTCACCATCGGCACGGTTCCTCCTATTGCCCGCCATTTTCTAAAAGAATAAAACCTTAGTAAGAAACTTATTTCATTTATGAATATTTTAACTAAGACTTAATGCTTAGACAATTACACTTTTCTATAATTCCTTCATAATGATTCATAGAAAGCTTGTGATTAACCAAACATATCCCCCGGGAGTGTCGTAACCAAGAGTACAGCAAGGCCCGTTATCGTGCACCAGTTCCCGTTCGAGTCTAGCTCAAAGCGGTATTTTCGGGTTTTAGCCCTATGTACATCTGTGCCAGAGCCGCCTCTACCTGCTCGTATCCAGACAGGGATGTATTTGTTTGATAAACCACTTACTCAATACTTACCAAAATACCAGGAAGTTTTCCTATATTTAAACTTTTCTATAGGGTTCTTCCTAAAGTTTTTATATCCTAATTTCCACAAATAACTAAACCATCCTTTGATACCAACTACAGCATCCCGCCATTTTATAACATAAACTTTCATTTCATTACACGGAACTGAGGATCGTTAAGGTTTAGTGTCTTGGAAACAATGATCATAATACATAAAAAAAACATAAAAACATTCTTCTTAAACACTTTAAAGGATTCTCCATTAGTTCATCCTATGTTCATTATGCATCTCATAACCTGGGGACATACATCAAAAGAAAGGGTGAGCAGAAGGCCCAGTAAGGGAAACAAGAGAAACATTTTACAAGTGAACTTGAGATACTTCAATAAGGACATGAAAAGAACTTTAAGGCATGAGAAAGAAATCATGAGATACATCGTAATAAAAATAATCATTTTTCATAACTGGAAGATGTGGCTACAACATTTAATATTGACAATCGTTTCGTTTCACCAAGGTCCATCCCCAAGGTGTCGTTAAAAATTACCAAGGTTATTCACCAAGGCGTTGTTAAAATGGTCATCTCTAGAGATTAAATCTTTACCCAATGCATTGGAGCGCTATCAGGGCGCACCCTTAAATTTGTCTTTATTTTCATGTGAGCCACATATGTCATCATCAAACATTTCATAAATAACCCATATAGCATAAAACAAATGGGTTTCATTTCATAATCATAACGTTTCAAAAACTGCTTTAAAGACATGATCTTTATGTTACTTTAAACCCACGGAAAGGGAAAGCAGGTATCATGTATGTAAATCCCAGAATTTAAAATAGAACATTTTTATAGATATGTGAATACCCCTTTAGAAATAGGAGCTTTGAGTATTCACTTTATAACATAAAATAATTTTGAGAAAAGATAGGCATTTTGAGACGAAAATTCTGCAGCATAACGGCTATGTTACAAGGTTTTAGAAACTTTGAAAAGAGAGGGAACATGGGTTGAACAATCATAATTGCCCATAAAAAGGTAAAGGGACAGAATAAGAAGGATATATGGACATGGTGATGCAATTTCAAGGACATACCAATTGAAATGAAAAACATGGAAGGAAGACAAAAAATTGATTTCTCTTATAAAATTCGGCAGCCTAACGGCGTCAATTAAACTTCAACAAAAATGAATTGGACAAATAAAATAGGGTCTCTCATCATATGATCATAAGAGATCAGTATGATAGATATAGAGATCATACCCCAACATAATAAAAAGGAACTTGAAAGATTTGACATGAAAATCGAACTTGAAAAAAAAAGAGAAGGGTGAAAGAATCACTTAAACATTCGGCAGCCTAACGGCGTCACTTAAACTTTCATAAAACGAAATGATGATAGTAAGAGGGGATCTCTCATAATATAAACATGAAAGGGCAGTAAGAGGAATATAAAAGAACATCCTCTCACATAATAACATGGAGCATAAAAGGAATGACATAAAAGAGATTACACGAAAAGAAAGAGAGGGGTCGGATCCCTTACCTTAAAACGTGACTCTTGAAACTCTAAGGATTGGACCTTGAGGGCTTGGGGGCACCTTGGGAGGACTCTTTGGAAGGTAAGAAGACCCGAACTTCGTTGGGGAAGAGTTGGGAGTGAAAACCAATGGAGGAAAGGGTGGGTATTTATAGGGAAAGTGAGGGGACAAAGCATTAATGGCAAAAGGACACCTCACATGTGCTTTTCTCAAACCCATGTGCTCTCCCTTGGCATTTATCATGGAGTTAGGCCACATGGGGCCCCCAAAACAATAATTCACCACCCTTGGCCGGCCAACCCTCAAAAGATCTCATGACATCATCATGACACCGTTATGATGTCATTAAACATACCGAAACCCTAAAACTGTAATTTTACTATTCACTGAAAATTCAACTTTCTCAGAATAACCCCAAAATATCACATTAACCAAATATCAATGCTATGATTTCAAAAATGAACTCCATTTTATAAAAATAATTTTCTAAATATTTTTAATTATATTTTTAAATAAAAACACTATTCATCAAAAATTCATTTTTTTTCAGAAAAATCCCCAAAAATTACCTTAACATAATATCGATGCTCCGAGTTCAAAAATAAAGTCCTTTTTATAAAAATAATTTTCTAATTATTTTTAATTAAATTTTTAATTAAAAAACCACTATTCATCCGAAAAGACTAATACTTGAATAATAATTTATGAAACCGTTATTTAATCATTTTATTGAATCACATTACTTAACCAAGGTGTCTAAATTATATTAAAACTTTCTTTGAGTGAAAATTACTAATCCATTTGATCACATTACTAATCCTAAGCGTAAAATCACTATTCATAATTTACTATTCATCAAACATTAAGTTGATCTTATTAGACTCTAAATTCCTTAATGAACACTTTTGTAGAAGACCTTTTTTTGAAAATGATTACACATCATTAGTTATTTAGGGTTTACATAAATATTTCAAAATATCCCTTTTTCAAAATTCATCAATAAAATACATTCTAAAATTATCTAGGCATTTGAAATTTCACAAACCTCACTAAAGGAAGAAATCTCAATTTATTCACCTGAGAGGATTACACAAGGAAACTAGGGTCTCATCACATATCCCCTTATAACACTGGTATAAGACCTAAGTGTATGGTGTGTTATGGTTAGAGAATCTGAGGGAGGCTCAGATAACATTGCCCTAGTAGCAACCTCCACTAACTTGAACTTCTCCTGCAAGCGTTTTCGTTCAAGCTTGACACGCTGGAGCTCGGCTTGGGCTTGGTCCAAAGCGAAGCCCATAGATTCTACCTCCTTCCCAAGCTCTGATAAGTGGGCTTCGTAAGGGTTGAGTCTACTGGATGAAGCCATCGACTCCTCTTTCTGCATTAACCATTAACATCTTATTAAATCAATAAGAGTAAGTTAATATACTACTCAAAAAGATTGGGTCGTTACAGAGTATGGTTTCAAAAATATTGTCCCCTATAAAAGAAAATAAATATCTAATTCATATATATAACTAAGTATGGGAAAGTTATATTATATAATTACTTGGTATGTTATTGTATGGTTATCCACAAAGTTATTTTCTATCTGTATGGATTTTTATAAATGGATTTTTCTATTCAGATTGATTCATATTCCATATTTTACTATAAAAAATGAGGAAATTGATTACCTACTAAAATAGAATTCATAGACTTATTCCCTCAATGTATCCATGTCAATTAAAAAAATCCATGTGTGGGGTTTTTTTCGGGGTTCAGTTGGAATCATTTAGAGGTTGATCATAAGTAGATGAAAACCTCCACTATAGAACAATTTTGGCTTGTAGGTGGTCTGAATATGACGCCATACCATGAAAATGAAATATCATTTATTTATGTACTAGAGAATATTCCTCACACATGAAAAACGAAATTAATTTTTGGGATGCCTGTTGGTCACACCACACACACAAATGATGATTTTAATTAGAGGGGGCCAAAAAAGGCGATTCCATACCCTATAAATTGAAATGACATTTTCAGAGGCCAAAAAGTGACTCCTCACCCAAAAAATAAATTTTATTTTTGTGGGGGGCACAATTTAACTATCTTCCCCATAAATAGTATTTCATTTTTTGTGGCAGTATGAAATGGAACTTTGTGAAGTAGATATTCACATAGCGGGATAGATATGCAGAAGACATGACATCCTCACATCACATGGTATTTATCCATTTTAATCATAAATAAATAACTCACTCTATATTATTAAATCCAATCTAAATGAATTAAATACATGAAAAATTCCATGAAAAAATTTCTTTACCCGACAACCTATGTTTTTTAGAACAACATTTCATATAATTAGATTCAGAGAAGGCATGAATTTCGGGGGAGAAACCTTGAAAAGATGGGAAGATATATGAGTAAAGGTAATCTGTTTCAAGAGATATACCTAACTCATAAACTAAAAATAAATTTAATTATCAAGAATTAATATATGTAATATTTAACCCATATAGTCATTATGTAGTGGAATGTAAAACATCTCATCTAGTTTAGTCAAATTAGCCTATCAGTGTTAATGACATTTAGGGAAACAATAAATTGAAAGTCACCTATTATTGAGGTTTCATTAAATGTAAGGGATTTATTTCCTGGATAATTTATTATGGATAATAATACCCCATGATAGAAGATATTAAAATATGTATGATAATAGTAGGTCATGATTTAGTTTCAGTTACTATTGGAAAATATATATCCTGGAAAACTAAAAGAGTTGGTATAAGTGAAATCAAATACAGATATTGAAATAAAAATAAATTATATTAAGTAATTTTTAAAAAATGATTTTATTTTGGGTTAATATTTTTATAATGTTTGGAATCAATAAATTTTCAGAAAGAAATTTTTTTATCATCAAGACCATTCAATATGATGGACTATATCCCTAAGGGGGGGAGAAGTCGTGGAAACATATTATAACATGTCTAATTAAATAAATATTGTTACTTGAGTAAAATAATAATAATAATATTTTGTAGATAGTATATTGATATCTCGGTTAAAGGAGTGTAAATATTTCTCAATAGATGAAGTGGTGTGATACATTGCCTAGTTAAAGAGAGAAAGAGTTATCATTTATGAAACCTTTCCAAAGGGTAAAATGTTGACAGGAAATAAAAAAGGTGGAAATTTAATCCACTGGGCCATATGGACTAATAAAGTTTTATTTATTTAGTCCAATGCGACATCGGTCTACTATTTGTGATCTTAAATTTATTATATTTATTGATGATTTCTAGGATTAATTGGATTTTAATTAAATTTATTAAAATATAGAAAATAAATTAAAATCATAAACCCAAGATCACTGGTATTAGATATATGAAATATTTATAAACATGAATTAAGGAATCATAAAATAAGTTGTACCATACACCAATGTTACCACTTAATTGCCTCAAAATGAATCAGATGATGATCAGAACCGTGGAAAATATAGAAATCCCAACATTATAGGAATCCATATTCGACCTGGATCGTCTGATGTTTTAATGGGATTCATCTTCACAATATGACATACTAGTGCCTTATGGTTATAATGATGTATATAATGTGATGTTTTTAAATTAGGGACCTTCATACAAGAATTAATTATCACTCACTTTCCTGCAATCATAACATATTAGTATTTATATATTTTACATTGATGGTCCTCAAATGGGCATGATTTTACCCATGTGTTATATCAAATTTGTTAATGCCTCTTTCAAATCATGGATGAATGGGTGAATTCATGAATTCATCTCCTACATCATGATATATATCATGTAATAATTCACTTAATTTTAGACACCAAGGGGACTTTGTTTATTTCTATTTTGAATTTGAATTTTGAAATATGGGTGTTTCTGGTATGTTTTTTATCCCTGTTGAATTTGATGTTAACATTAGACAATAATGTGGATATTTAAAAAAATGGATTTGGAGGACATCCATTATTGAAGATAAATCTGAATGTCAACTCTTAATGTTTGATTTCATAATGTGTTTTATGTCCTTTCAAAAAATAAATCATTCTATATTATTCCAAGACAGTCAGTGGAATAATTTAATAATAATGTTCTTTATCATATATTTCAATAGTATAATTTGATTAAACCGTCCTTATAATAAAATAAAACTTCATTCCCTAAGGACACTCCATGTCATTGTAGAATATTAAACCATGAAACTCATATATATAGTAGCTCTAACAGCCTTCTGAAATTTACTAGGATCAGCAATGAATAATTTTACCTTTTTCATCATATAAAAACAAAGTTTTATGGAATATATATCTTTCAATATCCCACATCCACTAAATACTACAAGTCATTATTCCATTTTACCTTATAAAATATTATATTTTATACATTTTGGAAACATATAAAATACACATTCAGGTATTATCCAAAATTCTTTTCGAAATGATTCTTGAAATACACCATGTATTAAATCATACACAATTCCTTGTGAAAATATCATCAAACAAATAAATTATATTAACACTAAAAGTCTTTCAAAAAACACTTGGTTAAAAATCAATCTGAATTAACCCTACTATATAGTTTGACCCTATGGTTCTTTGTATAATTTATAGAAAATATTAATCTCAGGATACATATATATAAAAAATGAGTAACCACTAATAAATAAAAAATGTAGTTCATGCTAAAAGGAATATGGAATGATATCGATCAATGAAACATATCTTTATACTAGTGTCCACTAGAAACATATCATGATAAAATTTACTATAATACAATATATTTATACAAAAAAACATTTTAGGGTATGTTAATCAAATATATCCAACTCAACCATCCTTAACTTTATAATTATAGACTATTCTGGTCAATGCATTCAAAAAATACTATTCCACCATTATGGATAACCACATCACATTCCCAGTTATGAAAATCTCTATTTCTAAAATATATAATATCTAGGTTCCATAAAAACCCATCTATTATATCTTAGTCAAGGTCGTAGATGTCATACTCGTTATATGGGAGGATTAATCCCATCTTGATTGTGATCTAACTAATACGATGAACAACAACATATCAAACCACACCATGATTATCAACACATCGGGATTGTGTAATAATGTTCTCAAATTATGAAGGTTCCAATATATGTTATGTCACAACAATTATGTAGTGGGGACTCTAATATGATCTGTGACCCCCTAGTATAGGAAATACATTTGGTTTTATGATCTATTTTGTATAATTAATGGGTCTTCTGGTACAAAAAACACATTATGTGCCTCATTGGTATATTATGTATCTCATTAAATAATCATACTCATTAAAAATATAACATTTCATAATAACATACATTAATTGGTGAAAAACAATGATTAAGGATTACTCAAAATCATTCTTCTGTAGGTCAATTACCATTATCTATTCTTATATGTATAAAAATATATATAATTATATAGCTTATATAAAAGTGTGATAAAGTGGAGGCATATAATTATATGATATATTTAATATCCCCAATATAATATCATATATACCATATCATATATGATTGAATTAAAAATAAATATAATATTTTCTATAATTTCTATGATTTTCATCACTAATTACTTTTATATGTAATTCCAACCACATATCTATATGAAAATATGAAAAAACCAAACCACAAAACTTTCTAGTTTGTAACATCTATGGTTGAAGAAATTTTGAAACATTGTTATATTTAGGTGTTATATTCCTAATGTTAAACTACATAATCATATTAAAACTATTTGAATATACCAAATCAATTGTTGTGATTTCATATTCCATTTTCTACTTATATATTTTATATATTTTACATCATCATTCTCAGACCCCATTTCATAAAAACATTCCTGATATCTTGTGGTAATTAATTAAATTGTGTACATTATTACTAATTATATATTCTTAATATCTTTTAAGATAAAGTGGCATTCAGTTTTTTATTGTAAATAAATGTAACAATTTATATTTCTCTTTACCTCCATACCCCAAAACATTTTTCAAGACACTATCACAATTTAAAATAGTATTTTAAATAGAACACTATTATATGGATTTGTCTTATTCTCTTTCATATAGTGACGATATGTAACATTGAAAAATGTATTATCCATCACATATGTCGTATTTTTTATGATAGTTAGTGAAAAACACTCTAATGATTGAATTTTTTATTCCATTATTTGTTACTTTTAAACTACCCAATGTTCAAAAATATTCCCACTATCCTTTTTGAAATTAGATACTATTTAGTATATCATGTAAGATACAGAAACTATTTTGTGTTAAAAACAATTTGTTTTATTTTTTTTAATATTTAACAAATAAATCACTTCTCTTAATTATAAATGGTATTTTTTTAGTTTGTAAAAATATTCTTCATAAATTATACTTTATCAAAATATTCCCCTAAAGGGTGGAATCCAAAATTCACTTATATTTTGATAAAAAAGGAGATAATAACTTTATTATGCATAAATTATTTTTATCTTTCTTTTCTTATCACAATATATTATAGAATTTGATTATTCATAAAACATTTTATAGAAACAAATCATTATTTTCAAAATAACTCTTTTTTATTTGTCAAATTAAATTATTATATAAGAGAGATGATATGATGATACAAATCCTTTTCATATATCCATTTGATCATGATAATATATGCACAGTGAAATATTTGATGTAGAAAATATTTTCCATTTCACTTTTCTGCAATATACAATATTTAATAATTCAAAACGTGACTGGGAAACACAATATATTTACAACATTTGTAAAACAGATAGTTGTTATCAAATAATCTTTAAACCAAAAGAATTTATTTCTATAACATAGGTACTTTTCAGGAATATTATATGAAGCTTCCCAAACCCATTCATATATTTAATAACATTCATCACATAGAGTCATTACCCATCCCCCTTGATAACCGTTAAGGATTCAACAACCCCAACAAACTACTAGAAGAAGCATTATTGGACTTTACGAATTATATTTATTCTTCTAGTTTGAAAATATACCCATATATTCTATATATACAGTTTAAGAAGATATAAATAATACTCCCAGGTCTTCTATCCCAAAAATATTGATCATAATAAGGTAAACATTTCTTAAACCCATAAACATTGTTAGAACATTTTCATCAATGAAAAAATAATAAATTAGGAAATCAAAAAAAAAAATTAATGAAACCTATAGTCTCATTTTTTTTTATTGATATAATTAATTAAAATTATTATCATTTAAATTAAAATTCATATTGATTATATGAGACTAAACATACCCAATAATTTTGTATCTAATTCCTTTAAATGATAAGTTGAATCATTCTAAACTTATTATAATCATCAACATTCACATGTTGGGGAACATTATCACCTGGTTAGACTTGAAAGGTAGATTATCTAACAAATATAATTTCTAGTTACTTATAAAATCTTATAAATTTACCAGGTATAGTAGTTTAATACATTAATTTTTCATTCCTAATGATTAATTTCAAGTTTTATCTCGATGATGATTATGTCATTTTCTATTACCTAATCTTTTATACAATTATACACATGTTTTATTACCATTAATAAAATATATTTATTATATGGTATCAAACTAAATTTATTATTACTTTTGAATAAATCATATCTATTATTAAGAAATGATATTTTTTACTAATAAGTAATTATGCATTATATTTCCTCATTCCACTATTTTATTTAGGTTGGGTATTATCCCGAACATATCCTTTGAGACTCTATGAGAGGTGAGTTGAAAAAATATTTATCTATTACATCGTATGAATAAACCCAACTCTATTACCCTATTATCGTATCCATTTGGGATTAATAGAAAATTTTATCCAAAAGAAAGTCAAATGTCCTGGTTCACAAAATGTTATCCAATGGAACTCTTCCTTTTTATAACATTACTAGTTGGATGATTCAAGGTCATCCACTACATTCCGTATTGAAAAAATATAATTTGAGGCACTCTCATTTGGAATTAAAAAAATAAATTCTATGATCAAGGTATTTACAAGTTAAAATATATAATTAATATAATGCTTAGTATTTAGAAGGATATTTTGATCGCACTATCTTATCAGGTTTCATTCCCATTATATATGCATGTTTCTGACAATTTCTTTTCGAATACTATTTCATCCCCAAAATTAATATATTCAAACTATATTTATATATAAATATTTATAAAAAAATCATATTTTTTTACTCACCAAAGATAAATGATATACATATTTAGATATATCCAAATTAATTTTATTTGTAATGTAGAATAAATTTCAATGTAATGTTTTTAGTTATATGATACTATTAATCTATACATGAGTTCGCCCCAAGGGACCAATACCTAGTTCCCACCTTTATACATTAAGTCATAAGACTTTAGACTATTGGGAAGTACTACCAAAAGTATCTCTCCCCTGAGATACTTTACTAAAGAGAGAATCCAATTCATTATAATTATGAAACCTTATATTTATAAAAAATATTTAATTACAAAATCCATGCAAATAACTTGATCACAAAATAAGGTCATGGAATATGAACAATATATCTTATGTAAAAATACCTAGAATGTATTGATGTGTTGAAAATTTATAATAAGTATTTTCATATATATAAAATAATGTATACACATAGTAAAAATATAAACAAATTATATTCATGTCTAATAAACCGATGGATTTAATTAAAATAACTAAAACCATCATAAATTTAAATATCTGATATTCAATTATGAAAAAATTTAAAAAATTTAAAAAAAATTATAATTTTATCTTGTTGAATTGGTACATTATATAATTATGAGTACAAAAACATTATATTAATTCTCTAAAATGAACATTTTATATTATTCATTATAATAAATTTATCATATATTTATACGGGTTAATTTATGAATTATAAAAACATTGAAGTTCCATTTATATAATGCATTTATTTTACATAATATACTTAGTATTAATTAAACCATGATAAAATAAATCATCAATATTCATTTTATGTGGTTTACATAAAATTACATATAAGCCTCCTTAGAATGAACTATTCAAATTGTGTGTCATGAAAAATTCACAATCATTATATATAAATAATTTATATTTTCGAGTAATTTTTTTTAATTTTATAAACTAATTAAAATTTTCCTTATAATTTTAAATGAAACTCATTACTTATAACATATGGAATTCCATATAATTTTTAATCAACGATACTTTGATATTAACATTTAATAATAATAATGAATATTTAATATTAAATGTTCCCTAAATTATTATTATTATTTTAAATTTTTTATAGTTAAATAAACATTAAAATATTTTTAATTTAATAAATATTCCCAAAATACATTTATACCATTATTTATAAATAATTTATAAATAATATACTCATTTCAAAGTAAATTATAAAGACAAATAAAAAAATCAATGTAAAAAATTATTTATGATTCAAATAGAGTCCTAGGGCCCGATCTAAAAATTTATACAACGAACCAAGTGATATCATAATCAATGATTAATAAACTAGTTGTGCATGCTATCAGTTTTATTTTATGGTTGATATACCAATCATTTTGTATGATATCACATATCATCTTTTATGATATACAATGTTGTTATATTTAATATTCAATACTCTGTTTTTATATACATGGTCTAGGATATCATAGTTTATGAAATGCACAATATATACACTACAAGCAGTTCATATGTTACACAAAATATTCCTCCAAATCATATATTTCAATGCATAGATATATAAAATATTCATAAACCAGAAATGAATTGATATAAAATAGTTCATATGTTACACAAAATATTCCTCCACATTATATTCAAATAAGCATGATGAAGATAACATGAGTGGAAATAAATGGACTCACACCTCTATAGGTAACCATCCGTAAAGTTGAATCATCTATTATTTAGAAGGGAGTAATATTAAATCCATGATGTTTTAGGGCCTCATTTTCCGAGGAAGGTAAATAGATATTTTTGTATTAAATATATTTAGACAAGATTAAATGTTTATGATAAACTTTATAATTACATGATATAGTTCTTTATAAATCTATTGAGGATAATTCTTAAATGAGGATTTATCAAATCATGGGTTATAATGCAATAGTTAATGTATTGGACAAGTAAAGAATGAATGATGAATGAATCTCCACACCAAAACTATATATCATGACATTTTTTATTAAATGATAACCATCATGGATGATCATTTTGAAAATAAAATATTAATGTTCAGATGTAGAATAAGTGTTCAAGCATTGAAAAATGAATCTTAGTATTTTAATCCTATAAACGTAGTTGAATATTATCATAAAAATATTCCTTATGATATATATCAATCATTAGGTAAACTGATCCTGGAAGTATCAGGAATTAATACATCATGACACAATAGAGTACCTACAATAATAATCTATGATAAACCCATAAAACCAATTCTTATATTATCTCCAGTATCCATTTATAATTTCTTATTATCATAAAATATGACTGATTTTTTTCATTACATGAAAATGAAAGATTTTGTTCATATATTATTTTTAATGATTTCTTTTGGATGTAAAAAATTGAGGTTCCTGAAACCAAAGTCCAAATTATTGAATATATTCATGATATTTTTATGGGAATATGACAAAGTCCTTCATGTGTTTAACAAAAATTTAAAAATTGATAATAGAAAGCAGTAAGATCTTAATGATTTTGAATCACATTTTAATAAGAATAATATTATAATTTAATTTTCTTCAGCATATATTTATCATGAGCATGGGGGTATGGAAAAAAAATTAAACATGCTTTATATAGAAAATTCTCTGATATAATAATTCAAACTATTAAAATTGTCTTTAAATGAAGATTCATTTACAATTGTACAAATTCAAAATATATTCTCACTGGGACCATAATAAAAAATATCTCTTTTTTAATTATAATATATGATTTTAAAAAATGTAAAATATATCAACGTGTTTTGGAGTATATTATTTATATTTTAAAATTTTTTGATTTGGGAATGTTAGATGAATCATTTTAGGAATGACTATTCAAGAAATATTTGTCCAAATGAAAAGTCTTCAATTGATTGATTTGAAAATTACATACTATGATATAATGATCATTGATAATAGAACCATTTTATGTAAATGCATTATGATTTTTAAAAAAAATCATAATGATGAAAACATGCATGATTCTAGAAATTTGAGAAAATTAAATGCTAGATATGAACCTAATAATGTTAATAATGACCTAAATTTGACATGTGATGATGAGAGTTCTGATTGATGTGAAAAGTATAAATATCATAGTATTTATAAATATATTGGAAATTATAATATCATTAGATATTAAAAGGAACCAATTTATAATTTAGTAATACAAATACCTAGTCATCAAAAATCTCTAGTATCAGAAATTGATCCGCCTTCAGTTGTTTAGGCTATTAAGAATAAAGATTTTATAGATTCCATGATTGGGTATATTGATTAGATTTAAGATAATTCCAATTGGGATCTTATTATATTTGTAACATCCCAAGAAAGTAATGAATAATAGATATTTTTATCTATGTCGATTAATGATTAAGATAGTGTTTTAGAGGCTTAAAATGAAAATAAATACAATCTTATGGATGGAATACACTAATATTCTTAAAAGATAGTTGTACTGCCTTTTGATGGAAATCCCTTTTTAAATCTATCTTTTGACAATTTTATAAGATATTTTTGTCAAAATAAACTTATTATTTATGACTGGGACATCAAAATTTACTTTCTGTGAATTTTTGGTATTTTTCCGATAAAGTTCAATTTTTAATGAATAGTGAAAAATGTTGTATTTTAATTCAAAACCCCTATTTAATATAATTTATTTATATGATTATATTATCTTCTGAATTGGTTTTGAAGTTAAATTAGAATATATTTTTACCATTTTATCTAATGGTGGTCATTGGAATCAATTTCACTTTGAAATTGGACTTAAACTAGTGTCAATCTTTTGATACGTATTGTTTCATAAAAACACGATATTTGTCATGACAACGGGAATTAGTTATTAAATTAATTAATGAAACTTACATGTTTTGAATTTTGTAAAATAGACATAATTTTTGAAATCAAAATATCAAATATAGCTTAGGATGAAGTTTTGGTATCTTTCTGAAAAACTTCAATTTTTGATGAATAGTGAAACCAGTAAGTGGTAGTTAAAGAAACTAATTTTTCGTTTAAATGAAACTTTTCCACTTCTGTGATTTGATTTTCAAAAATCCGACATACATGATATTCATTATAAAGTAAAATGTGGTTCAATGAGATTAAAATAATTTTTTGGTGAATAGTAACTTATTAAGTTTTTAATTGCGATTAGTGGTAATTAGTGTAGTTTAAGGTAAAAATAATGCTTTAATAATATAAAATGACCTAGAAACATGTCCTAACCTTATTGGATGTGTCATGGCCGACCAAAAAAATCCATGTGTCAACTTGGGGACCCCATGGAACCACTTTTCTTGGGAAATGACATAAATAACTTTTTATTTAATGTAAAAGTAAAAATGACACAAACATAATATGTTTTACTAAAACAATTTTTACATGGGGATATACAAGTAAGATTTTTTACTATAAATATTCATTAGAAATATTAAAGGATTTCCTACATTATAGATGTTTTTTTATAATTTTTGGACTTTATATAAATTAAATTATTTATGACATCATAATGATGTAGCGATTACCTCATTAATAAAGGATTTAAATAAAATGACAAGATAATGTGAAATCTATGTCCTACACATGTTCAAAGCCTATTAGATGGGTGGGTTTAAAACCCTTATCACCTTATACTCGAATTTTATCAATGTGGGTCCTTTTGAATCCGAATCTCAATTTAAAATAAAGTAACATTTCTTTACTTTCCAAGAGTGCCCCTCCTCTCCTCTTATAAAAGGCCCCCACCTCTACCGCCTTACCCACACATACAAAGCCTTTTTCTCGGCCAAACCCTGCCCATTTTGTCTCTCCACTTACCTATATTACTCCTTGAAGCCTCACTTTGGAAATAAGTCTTCCCAAGGAAGCCTTTGAGCTCAATCCAAAGGGATTTTCCCGATTTTAAGGTAATGTCTTCTTTTGAGTCCTTTTGTTTTATTTTTCTTATCCAACCCCCTAAAGTATTTTTATTTATTTCTTTTGTAACAAATCCTATATATTAAATATACTAGGATGTTTTTATAATAAGGATTCAAGCTACACTGACACACACATACATCTAATGGTTAAAGAACATACGGTTTCCGTGGATGGTGAATTTATGCCTCCCGAAATGATGATTGTTCAACATTCTTTTAACACCTTCAAAGGTGGCCATTAAGATATCAATATATTTATATATTATATATAATATTTTTTTGTTTTCCTTAAGATTCTGTATTTTTATTTTTGGTTATACCTTTATGATTTCCATTATGGGTAAACGTGATATCTTCATTTAAGGAAGTGCGGACTACCGCCCCCTCAAAGTGATTTGATTCGTTAAATACCATATGTGAGACGTATAAAGGATGGAACTATGAAATTATAAATGATAATATACTGGAATTATAATTTACCTTTTTATCATTATGATTCAATTCTATAAAATACGAAATAGAAATGAAAGTAGCGTTCATGTGTACGTACCGCTTACCGTCTCCATGAACGGTGCATTTCATTTCTTACCTCTAAATGATTATGTAATATTATAAATGCACGTATATAATTGATATATATGACATATATGATATCTAAATCATGAATACCATTCTGTATATAATGGATACATGAACAACATGTAATTATAAAGGGCTTATTTTTGACTCAAGTACCAATGATCGTTAAAACGACCGTTATTAACTTAAGCAATTACATAGTGTTCATGACATGGAAATAAGTGATATAAAAGGAATAATGAACTTGAAAAAGGTTCTTAAACAATTAGAAATTAACTCAAGTTTATTATTCAGGACATTAAAGAACGATCGAGTCAAGTCGGACCTGAGGTATGGGATTTCATCTCAATCTTCTTTCATTGAGGCATATTTTATTTTATACACAACTTTCTTTTATACGGTGTATAAACCCCTTTTACTTTTTCATATATTCAAAAGGAATCTTTTTTATTAGAAGCGTTACTAAACGACAAAAGGGATTGTTTTTGTCGTACATATGCAGAGACAACGAATTCTCTGCCGTCGTGACCGTTATTTGAGTTTTGGATTCCTCTACAAGCCATACAATCTTTTTAATAGAAAAATAAATACCATGTTTTACTTTTCATTTATTTTGGTATCGAAAATGTTTTTCATAATGTGTTTATATCAATGTGTTGTATTGATATCTTGTGATTGAAAGGTGGGAATGTTATGTTTCCTTTATGCATGTTTTATGTGATATGATTATGTTGAGGTTCTTGGGCATTATTATGAAGACGGGTGGTTCCGTGATAGACTAAGGGCGGGTGAGCCTGATATAGCTCTCTAATGCATTGGGTAACGCGAAGGAGTGAAATGTTAAGGTTTCTCCGAAGATATTTAGGGAGTATAATGTGATGTATATTCCAAACGTAACCAAGAGGGTTACTCCCTACGTAAGAATGTTATGAATACCTTAAGTTACCATTATGTCTTATGATTTCTATGATTTATTCATGATTTGATGAGGTATGTTAAAGTGCTTATGTTTTATGGGTAAAGTATGATCTCATCCTTATGTATATATGTACCCATGTTTCCTTTCCATATTTTTATATCCCTTACTGAGCTTTTTATGCTCATCCCATGTTTTTTTGAAATTTTTTTCACAGGTCAAAGTAAAGGTATATGATATGATGATAGTGTCAAGGAAGTGTCAAAAAAGAATCCATGTTTATTTTAAATATGTTTCCATTGATGGGAATGAAGAAAACTATCTTTATGTAACCACTTTGTTTATATGTGGAGTGTAATGCATGTTTTATGATCTAATTCTCTAAAACTCTAAACTCGAAAAGATCCTCAATGTGTAATCTTGTAATAACTCATGATTAAGTAAGGTTTAAGGATGGGGACTTATAGTTGGTATCAAAGGTCGGTTTAGATAACTTTAGGAGTTATAATTTTATTAAATGATTATCCAAAAATATTTTTTTTTGAAATGATATAGCATTTGAAGATTACCATGTTTCTTCATCTATGACATGTTTGTTCAGAATGGTTTTCCGCAGAGGAAACAGGGAAGCTGTGCTAGGAAGACATACAGAAGGAAATAACCTTCCGAATCAGCATCCTGAGATGGTCGGAATTGGAACTAAACAGTTTGTTGTAGTGATGGCACAGTTGACTTAGGCTATAAATGGTGGTGTTATCCATGCACGAGATCAGCCAAACCAACCACAGAGGAACATGTTAGTGGTGGAACATTTTATGAGGCAACATCCCCCATCCTTCAGAGGATCATCTGAACCTATGTTAGCCTAAGGGTGGATTAATGCACTGGAGAAGATTTTCGATGTCATGGGGTGTTCAGACAATCAAAAGGTTAGTCTTGCTATTTACCGTTTGGAGGATGAAAAAACATCCTAACCCAAAGTATAAACCAAATGAACAAACCCAAAAATTGAAACAATTATCTACTCAATTGACCAAAATGAGTCAAAAGAGATAACAAAAATTGAAGTTGATAAATTTTAAATTAGAAGAGAAAAACTATAAAATACCCATTATAAACAAACTAATTTGAATGTGTGTATTTTTCAATGACTTGATTTTTATATTTTTATATTATTCCCACTAAATATAATATTATCTTCTTATTCCACAATGTATCATTTTTTATTATAAAATTATTATTTCTTAATTAATTCAAATCACACATTCTTATATGTTTTGACTAATCAAGAGTTATGACTTTATAATTAAATGCATTTTTTCAAAAGAAAAAAAATGAAAAACATTAACGAGGTATGAAGGTAGAGGATATGGGAAAATAATAAACTCATGAGAGTGGTGGAATTACTCATCTGGTTCAGATTTTGAATATTTTATTTCAAATATACATAAATATCATATATATTCATCTGATTATTTTATTTAACTTTTAATTGGTATCCACAACCCAAACGAAAATTAATATCTGATGAACCGATTTACATCATTTCCTATCCATATTATGCGGGGGGTAAAAGAGAATCTTTCACCACTCCTTGTGACTAATCACACCTAACCATTCATCAGATATACATAGTACTGCACATTCATATCCATTAATTTTGTGAGAATAACATAGGATATTTATTCTCCCAAATATTTTTACATTATTTATATATGATCTTCGAAGTCTTTCTATACCTTAAACAATGATGGGAATTACCCCCATCTGTATTATATTTTTCCAAATATGTCTATTCAATATTCGTTTCCTTGATATTCTTTATTCAAAAACTTCTATGATTATTCTCCTTTGACTTCTACTCCAAAAAATTTTGATCTCCATGAGTAGACATTGGAACCCCATGATAATGTATAGGTCAAAAATCAATCAGATCATGCAGATACAGCAGTACCCAATGATCATCATGGACATGTGTATCTAAATAACCATAGTAATATTTTTTATAATGATTTATCCCTATTAGAAGATGTATTATTATAATATTTATTTTTTCTTTTATAGTGGTATCACCCACTAGGAAGCATGGGAATACGTGCATGTGTGAGGTGTGGAACTATCACATA
Source organism: Viscum album (assembly GCA_963277665.1). Taxonomy (NCBI): domain Eukaryota; kingdom Viridiplantae; phylum Streptophyta; class Magnoliopsida; order Santalales; family Viscaceae; genus Viscum; species Viscum album. Next base: position 474,984,114 of record OY728139.1, on the reverse strand, counting down.
CAACTGATGGATGACTAAAACTAGTAAAATCAAATTATTTTTAAAAATGGCACAAGTGTTGGAGTTTTTTGATGATGATTTTGAAATACTCTCGCATCATTCCAACTATACCACTCTCTTGGAGACACCTTCAAAATATAGATAAGGGTAATGATTTTGCAAAATGTGATTAATGAAATTCATTAAATTTTATGTTACACTATATTTATATTTATATGCATTTTAATTTTGGTACTAGATTCCTAATATTTTTTTGATAGTGAGTCTATGAGGATTATATGGATCATGGAATTTTGGTATCTTTCGAGATCATTTAATAATGAGTTGTAAAGTGTATTTTTTCATGAGTTGGAATAGATTTAATGAAGATACTTATCCAGAATGAGTGTCTAACATTAAATTATATTATAACGATATATTATTGGAAGAGTATGAATTTTAATGTTCTAATAAAATTTATTATTATTCAATGAAATTAATGAATATTTATAAAAATAATCTATTTTTAATGTAGAATATTATTTTTTATGAAGTGTTGAAAATAAATAAATAAACAAGGATGATAGAAAATACCACCATAATTGGGGGCAGACAATGATGCTAGAACATTTGAGGAACCATATAACATAAATTCAACATATTATTATTACAATTGATTATGATATTATTTTTAATTATTTTTTCATAAAAATATATTTCAAACTCAATAAATATGTTCAATAATATTTTTAGATAACATACTTAGTTTATCGGTTTATATTAATATAAAATCATTTCCTATGTAATGGGAGTCCCCCTACTGAGAAAAAAATAGGCCATTACATTAATAATAAAATGAGGCTTCAGCCCCAAACATTTAAAACATAACATACATTGAAATATTAAATAAAATTTAAAAAAATTGATATAAATTGAATAAAGTATTTTTCTATAACAATTCGTTCAAAATATTATTATAAGGGAAAATATTTCTTTTATGATCATTTTTTTTATATATGGAAGTGTAGGAAAAATATTCCATATTTTATGATAAATAATTTCAATGTTCATATTTTATATCCATTAACATGGAGAAATATACTCTAATCAACCACTTTCAAGAACATTATCTCAATATATATATATATATCAAAGAAAAATATATTTTATACCTTTAGTAAATATGAGTTTTGTGCTCTCTAATGTTGGAATTTTCTTATTATTTGGAGACAACATTATACAAAATATTCCTAATCACTTTAATCCTACTCAAATAAATACTTATAAAAAAATTTCATTAATCATTTTTTTGGTTATTCATGTACAATGGTTGATTTTGACGTGCTTAGTATAGTTTCACAATAAATAACCTCAGTATTATGTATCTCTAGAAACACCCATTAGTTCCCACCTCTATAAAAATTCTAGAACCAGTTTTCCAAAGGTAGGTGGTCAATTGGGGTTTCAAAACAAATGGAACTTAAAAACCCACATTATTAGAGGGGATGGGATTTTTGGAATTTAAAACCCTTGGGGGGATTATTCCTTATTCAAGGAATCCCATTACTATTTAAGGTAGGTTTCATAACATCTTCACAATTCTGACGTTGGTCCAGGTAACCTAATAAAACGATCTTCTCTCAAATCCATATATCTCTAAACGGGGGTTACATTAATGAGGCCATTTTCATGAATACATGTTATTTGTCATTTTCCCTTTATATCATATAAATGAGTTGTTTATTGTATTTTTAATCTATATAAACAGGAACTATAGAGATTACAATTATCTAGAGAGGCGATTGATTTTAGGAGGATGGTGTCAAACCATTATGAGGTTTCTTACATAACCAATTTATAACATTAATCCAAACCCATCTAGTTCATTTAAGCTAGATCCAATAAGGTTAATGTCATGATGGAATAACTTATATGAGGGAACTTTGGAACCATGTATATTTTATGATTCGTCGAAAGGAATCATACATATCATATTTGTAATAGGAAGTAAAGTCATAATACTTCATTATTCTCTTAATACATTGATGGGAGGGGAATGATAATTAATTCCCATGAGATTTATTTCCCAATTTTATTTCCAATATGGGAATTTATTTAGGACTCACACCAAGGTGCTTGCACTTCTTTGGGGAAAATTGTATTTTATCACTGAATGGGGCTTATACAATAAGGTTACCCTGGATGGAGGATATTTACGTTATCAGTGATATAATCATTAAAAATATCTAATATAACTTCAGTCATTATCGGTGTTAGAAACAAGAGATATCGAGTGATATGAATCACTACATATTTATATGAGAGTTACGAAATGTGGCTCCCCTCAAGGGGTGCTTGATGTGGAACTCGAGCCATAGGAAGTCATTGTATATATCCATTATGGATAGGAATATGAGTTACCATAGTTTAGATACCTTTTAAATCTAATTATAGATGAGTATGAATACTGAACCCAGAGGAGTGGTTCGGTTCCAATGGGTTAGATTGTATGAGACACAGAGTTACATGCACCGAGGTGGATTCCCAATGTTTCTCAGGACATAGGAAGAAGTCCTACATATCCTCTTTGGATAGGAATCCTAGTTATCATATTTTGCTTTATGATATGTCCAGATATGACCATTATACAAGGATTTCATGTTCTGAGTTATATGTATGACATATATTGACTGTCTGCCCAATATATTTATTGTGTTTATCTAAAATTCATGGAAACTCTCATAGTTATTCACATGATTGAATCAGAAATATCATAGGCATGTTCCATGATCTGATTGTCACATCTAGAGGACTATCACATGACTCATTTGACATGTCCATGAGTCTTTACATGATAAATGAAATCACATGCATTGTGTTGAGTGATCAAATTTGAAATGTCATATGGTTTATGAGTGACTTGGATTTCATGTTTGAGGTTATTATTTAATCAATAAAATCTTGTAAAAGGGTGATTCTTGATCAAGGATAACATTTCAGAAGGCTATCTGTTTCTACATTGAAATTTCATGAGGAATTCTCATGAATAAGAAACAATACCATGTGAAATTTGAAATATATGGGACACTTGTACGGAGAACATTGATAGACTTGTGGGACATGAAAAATGGAATTCTAAGGACATGGGAAACAAGTCGATTGAAAGTTTCAAGAAAATTAGTGTATCCAAATTCACATAAGTCACATATATGTATCTTTCTTTAATTAAAATGTACCCCAAGTATTGTCAAAAATTATATTGCTTAGGTTTCATGTGACTCGGATTACATCTCGAAATTTGTTCACATAACAAGGATGGACAATCAAAAGTCCATCATCTGGTCTACAGGGTGATCACATGAAGATAATGTTCATGTCGTATGATCCCTTAGGCCATTCAGTGGATTTTTTCCTAGCATAATACCACAATGATGATGTGTATTTTGGATCTGAAATGTCATCCCCGACACTCGCAGGGTTTTATTTATGTCTCACATGTTTTTTATTTTTTTATTCATAATCTTAGGGGGAGGGATTTATAGGGATCACTATCTCAATTATAAGACACCTTACAAAGTGCATATATTTTAGATCTAAGACAGATTCAATGGTGGGATCTCGTAATGATCATTGAATGATCCTACAATGGATCGTACAAGGTGTAACATGATAGACAATTTCTACCAGAAAATTCAATAATTTATATATTTATTGGACCCATGTATTATCAATGGGATTTCTAAAAAAATGTTAATATGAAAATGGTCATTGAAACATTAATATGACGTTTATGATAGTCTTCAAGAGATCAATATTCCTTGGAAATCTATTTCATTTGATGGAAGAAGACCTGTCTCGAGTGATTTTTGAGATTAAGATTCTCTTTAAAAAAAATTCTGCATGATAGATTAATACTTTTCTAAGGTACTTCATGTGTTCAACGGTGATCACATGAGGCGCATAACACCTTCATAAGAAAAATCAACCTATTTTCTCTTCACAATAGGATTCTTACTTTTTCAACATTTGATACTCTATTTTCTATGACCTATGGCATTTTACCATTGGTATTTTATTATAGAATCACAAGATTAACATGGGCTCACACGATGACATGATTAGATTACCACGTAGAGTCTCTCTTATTGTCTTTGATGCATCACGTGTTCAATATTATATCTCATAGTGTTGAGTGAAAATTATCATAGAAAATCTACCCACTTTTCTATATATCCAAAGGGGGATCACAAGATTGTACAGATATGTCTGAGGTCATTTACATGATGAAGTTGACACACCAACATTCTCTCATGTGACAAGGTTGAAATGACTCTATGGGGATATATGGGTTCATGTTAATCACTAAAGTATGTACAATTAAAATCAATGCAACTTTTCATCGCATGAAGATTCTACTTTTTCAACCGTCATTTTAAAAGGGTATTTGGCTAATTTTCATTCATCTATCACCTAATATATTGGATGATCTGAGGGTATCATCTCTTAGACACATAAACTTTACTAGGATATGACTAGACACAATCATAAAATCATGAGGGCTCAAATAAAAGAGTTTTTATAATCACATAGACTCACTAAAGTGTATTTTTGTGCTCATCTATATATATTGTGGGGAACATGACCCACTTGCATGACCTTCCAAGGGTTTTTTGATTTCATATCTTCCTAGATGTGACATGATTCAACAAATTTTTCTTCCTAGACATCATGTTTATAATATAATCCTTCCTATTTCTTATAGAGAAAATAATAACCCTGATTTAGGTATTATTTAAATAAAAACTGTAGATTCTCATTTGGTGGGTGTCAAAAAAGTCCACCTACCTAGGTGTGAGTTCTACAGGGACACGGACTTACTTATAAGTATTTTAAATGCCTACATGTCCATTATGCTTCCACTGACCAATGTCCCAAGTGTAGTTTGTCATCTAGGTGATCATTTGGACTCTGTAGGAAAACAAAAAAATATAGGACTAAGGGGTATTCTCATTCAATCAATGACTCTAACTCCAAGGGTCTTTAAATATCTCTTGTTAAATGACTTCTTCACAATAACTCTTCATAAAATCTATTTTTCAAGACATCTTCCCAAGAAATTATTCATGAGATCTGACCATGTGATCACAATGTGTGACTTCCTTTTACTTGAACACGTGATAAAAAATATACAACTCAAATCATGGTAATTTGATTGAACCTTGACCCATGTCCTTAGTCGTATGACTATTTAATAGGTTTATCATGACCCTCTGTTTATCACGCATGACCACTTGATCATTATGAGGTTCATGTTGACATATTAGTGTCATTATATTCAATGTTATATGATGGTTCATGTGATAGTAAGATGATACATGGATTATGTGATTTGAGGGACCTGTGATAGTAATGCATTCATGAATATTTTTATGGTTCGTCTGATTTGTGTGATATTGTTTGAGTTATGCACATCTCGTTGGATTTGATATATTCCCTCATATGACATGTGATAATTATTTTATATAGATGGATTATAGTTCATATAGGTATTTATGGAAATACATTTCAATAGTATTGTCTTGTTAGAATAACATTGTTTCATCTGCGGATACTCGATGTCTTACAATTGTTGAGCCATCTCAGAAAAACGATATATACCTGATGGTGATAATCATTATGTAATATCATATCTTATAATTTATACCACTTTATTGATTTCGTATTACATATTATTCTCATATCCTTCCACAACAGTTATCAATTATGCCTCCCTAATTGATTCTAGAGACCCACAATCCTTTACGAACATATCTAAGATACGGACCATATTCATTGCCAAGGATAATTCTCAGATTGATACATGATGAAATTTATGAAAAAATTATTTTGAAAGAATCATCATAAAATTGATTTGAACATCCACATATACCACCAAATAATGAAATTTTTTTTCCACAAACTAGAGGATCAGATGGTTTCCAAACTAGGACCTTCAATCAATGGGTAGGTTTGGAATGGATTGGGGTGGGTACATCTAGGTGCAATATATCCACTTGGAATTTTTCAAGGCATGAAAAAGATCATAATGTATGAATCCATATAAATATCTTAATCCATATCCTATTATTATATGATTTTGATGGAAGAATCAATCAACAAATTAAGTAAATATATAAATATATTCCACCTAAGAAATAGAGAAGTGGGCATTAGTCTTTTGGACATCACCAAGAATTGAGGAACACCAATTTTACAATATATGTACGATGAATTCCCATCATCATCAGTATGGGATGGAATGGATAGGTCCCCACTTATTTCAAGGGAGTTGATCATGTTAGCAGAAGAGACCCTTGAGAAGTGCAAAATTCATAGGGAAGATATCTAGTTTTAGAAATAGGTATGGTATTTCATAATAAATTTTCATTCTGAATCCAAATACAAATGGATGAAGGATTTACCCTAATCGATTGCCATAGTGATATGGGTGACTATTTTGCCATAGTTAAAGAGGGCACATTTACTTACTAGGGGTTGGGGGTTATTATTCACATTCACCTGTTAATTTAGTGGGCCAGTTTTAATACCATGTACATAAGTGGTCTCCTAATCCCATCAAAGGAGAGGGGTGGAGTCATAGTTTCATCTATTATAATGGAAGCCTATGTGGTTTTAGGAAGGAATATTTGGTTAGAATTTCTATTTTTCAGACTATATAACTTCATTCACCGCATTTTTGGGGGAAAATACCCTCATAGAATTTTGTGACTCTTTCAAGTACTATGGGCTAGATGGGGGCTCGTATGGGTGTCTATGAATACATGAGTATCCAGAAACTCCTCAGAATTCATTTCAAACCATTTTTTAGTGAATCTGCATGGTGAGTCATATCACATTAAAGGAATGGAAAATTAGGGACTCCCAAGTCTATCATGAATGATTCTCCTTCAAAGCCTATGATATTCTACCCACGGGTAGTATTTTTTTCAAATGTGGGGGATGTTTTTAGTATTGGGCCTATAAAAGGTTATTTAGTGAGGGTATCCTTTCCAAAAACATGTATGGGAGAATTCTTTATGAATGGTATGTACCATGTTGGTTTTGATGTATTTACACCAAATTCTATGCCCCTCTTTATGGTTGGTCCTAAAATAATAAAATGGTGACTTTCCTATTCTAGTTGATGTTTATGAGTTAAAATAACCATGTCTAGATAAACTTCCTTTCAAATGATGTTGAGATATGTTTTTATAACATTATATTGTTATTTCAAACCACTGATATCAGAATGGGAAAGTATCTACATCATTACTCTAGGATGTAAAGTTTACACCAATTTCAAAACCCAATCCAAGGCCTAGGAAACGTCTTTATATGAGCAGACTGACAACCTTCGAAATACATCACAGGGAAGTGATACATTTAAAATATGTTATATTTCTAACAGAGGTTTCAACTGGCTTGGAAACTATAAGCATGGTTCCTATGAGTTAATCCACAACAACAATATTATTTCATGTTATATATCAGTAATGGATGATATAGAGGAAAGAGAACTAAGATACTGATATCTGAGGAATACAATGTTAGGTGGAGGTACATTTAGAATGATTTTTAAAAGTTACAACTCTCTATGGTTTTAAATTTAGAATCATCCCACTAAGGTTAATGATTTATTTTGGGATCCTTATGCAATGATGAAAGTCAAGAAGGTTCGGATCCACTACTCACCTTTCGTAAATCACATTTTTTTAGGGAAATTTGGAGGTTTCTATGAATGACAATTGTCATTCCATCATTAAGTTAGTGGTAATAATGATATTATATACATATTAAGAAGTCTATGGGGATATTGTGGATTTACGAATGTATATTTATTGTTATTTTTTATATGGGAGAATGTTGCAAGAGACTGATAACTCCCTCCCTCCATTGTATATTCTCCTTGGGGTACAACTAATAGATATGACTTGGGTGGTGACTGTGGGACCAGTGATAGGGGGTCCACCAAGTCAAATTAATCTAATGAGGGCATCGATTACCATCCCTGAGGTCTCAAAATATACACATCCATTAGCATCATCCTCATTTCCTTGGGCACTGGAATTTTCTAGGGTCCCTTCCTCTAAAAAGAACAGGAAAAGGAATCACCAAAAAATATCTGATCCCTCTCACCCATAATCCCAAATTAAGGGTTTTATTTTACACATTCTAGGTTTAAAACAATTCCAGTATCATTTTCTAGTTTTTTAAAAAAATACACAGGTTCTCATTGAGATTTCTTAAAAAAAATATATATCTATTTCTAAGGACATAGGTGTGTGTTTTGTTTCTCTATTAGAACCTTCTCAAGTGTGCTTGAACCATCAAGAAGTAGGGATGGTTAATGTTCTAGATCAGTTAGTCCTGAAGCCTACTATTGATATTTAAGTGCTTTTTCCATTTACATGACATTAGAAAGAACAAATATATAGTTAACTAATTCCAATTGACACTATAATAATTATTTATCTTTTATTGTGGAGTGTTTTGGAGAAAGATAAATTTATTTTCAGAAACCCAACATATGATTCACATTGTTTAATGTCATCTTAAATTTTTTCTCTATTTAAGCATTAATGGTGGATAGAGATTTATTATGGTAGATAAAACACCAGGGGTACCTATAGTACACAAATTTTATGAGTTCATTGCCTCTTTTCTTGAATATGGGTTTGAAGAAAATATCATTTCCAATGGTCTAAATATAAAAATTATTTTCCAAAATCAATCACATTTATTGGTTATCTAATGGAATTATACTATCTAGCCACTGACTATTTATAACATTGTGACTCTTGTTGTATTGGCTTCTCCCTAGAGTTGAAAATTTTTCATTCCTCCTTCCTCAATAATTCATCTGATCGAGTCAACCAATGCAGAGGAGAGCTCTATAACCACCTCCTCAATGATCATGATCGTGTGTCCTTAATTCAGTGAATTATTCCCCCAATATATCCCTATCCCCAATTTTGGCCCGATTCAATGGTTATATTACATGTAACTCAATCAACTAATTTAGCATCATTTTTTCATGTATATTATGACTTTAATTTCATAGTCCCCTTTGTAATCACATATAGACTAACTACGATATCATATTTTTATGTTCACCACCATTGTTTATTATGGACTTTTATATAATTATCCTCATGACTAAATAAAGGAACCAATTTCCTTGAGGGTGAAATGATGGGCCTCTAATTAATTGTAGTGGAGGTAGATGATTATTCTTCAGTAAAACGAATTTAGGAAGCATCCTTGAGAATGGATTCCCAACAAATCGTGGAGGCGTAAGATCACTAAAACATGTTAAGAACTGGGGAGGTTGAAATTAATCAATTAAAGTTTAATATTATCCACACCAATGAAGATCCAGATCAGTTTCAATATTAACTAAAAATATTGGAAAAAATAGTTCTTGATCAATAGGAGATCCTCAACCTGGAAGAGAAGTCCATACATGATGTTGTTACTAATGAAGATGTATTTTCATGGATTTCAGAGATAGATGCTGAATCTATTTATCAATTGTCCCAATACACTAAATACCTATATAACAAATATGCATAGATATAGTACCCCTCTAATATATTTTCTAATGGGATTATAGTTTCGTGACTCTCAAATTATTTTTTTTATTCATGGGATAAACTCTGGTAAATGGATATTCCTCCTTATTATGAACTTTATTAATGAATAATACTTCTAGGATTTTCATATCATTTGTAATATTATATTCATTTATTATTTTAATGAAATCCCACAGATATGATATCATATGGATCATTAATAATACCCTTGATCTATATAATACCACGTAAACTCAGAATCCAAGATATAAATGTTTAAATCCCAACAATGTTATCTTGATAATTTTACCTAAATTCCATCCAACATGAGATTCCCCTTTGATGTGTCCACTCCTATTATCTTAGAGTCACCTCGGTTAAAAGGATAATTTGGGTGTACTATACATTCCTAAGGGAGATGCTATAATTTTTCCCCATGTAAGTAGACTTAGCTAGAATTTATAGATTGTTTGAAAGGGGAAAATAACGATCCATACAATATATTACTTTCTTTATAGTTCCCTATATTCTTCTTAATATTAATATAGATGAATGATTTGAAGGCATGGTATTGGATTTTATTCAAGTTTCCTTTTTTGGGGTTTTTCTAGACATTTATTTATGTCTTTTCCATTTTATAAATTCTCAATTTTTTCAAGATCACAAAAATAGCTTATATAATCGTCAAAAATTTGACTTTTTTCCCAGGGTTCCTTTATTAGTATTTCATCTATGTGATCATCATTTCTAATTCAACTATTTTTTTCATGGTCAAAAAATTTAGAGTATATTTGTGTTGTGGGCTAGTTTCTTCTAGATCAAACATTATACTGATGTAGTTTAGTTTCTTCCATCTTGGAAATTATATATCTCTAGTTTATGGTATTTTATATCTCACTTCCTATTGTTTTAGTTTATAGTAAAAAATATTTGATATTATGTTTCTTTAGTTTACGATCATAAACCTCAGATATTCTTTTACTATAGTTGAGGGAATCCAAGTATAGACCTTCTATTATTGTAGTTTAGGTTATTCTAGACTTGTCCTTATATTTATATAGTATGCAATAATCTAGCTCGGGAATTCTATTAAAATATATTATGGACTTATAGCTTGGTGTTATATTATTATAGATTAGATTCTTATAGCTCAGACCTTCTATTTATATAGTTTACAGTCATCTAATAAGGAAGATATATTATTAATTATGAAGGATGAATATTAATGAATGGTTCATTGAACCTTCATTTGAAAACATGATTTTTCATAATTGGTTCAAACACCCTTCATTATTAATTAAAATTATGAATAACTAATTTTCAATAATGGTTCATGTGTAAAAAACCAAACGTTTATCAACTGAATGTTCTCTTATTTTTTATTTTACATACTACAAATCAAAGAAAATCCCTGTTTGAACATAATAAAATCATTATAAATGACAAATCTTTGAAATAAGAAGTATTTTTAGAAGTAAAGAAAGCTATACTGGTGAAATAGTCACTTGACCTTTGGAATTGTAATGAGACCCTTATGAATAGTAAACTGACCAAATTGAATAGTAACCTCAAAAATTATTGTATATATAAAATTTATCCATATAATTTGTGAAAATATAATTTGATTGCATCATAGTATAAATAAATAAATATTTTAAAAATTACTAATTATGTGTTGGTAATTTTACAGGTCATTAATATTTAATTACATTTTATAAAATTGTATAATTTACAAGAAAATTAATTTTTATAAAAAATATCATAAAATAATTTTTTTATGTATTATGATTATGAGATTATTTTTTGAGACCTTAAATAATTTTTTAAAGTGTTATTAATGGACTTGTAATTTTTAAATTTTTATTTTCCATGTAAATATCATTTTTATTGAAAAATAAATTTATTATATTTAGAGAATTATTATCATAAAATAGAGTTCATTTTTTAATTCTACATGTCAGGAAATGGTTATTGTAATTTTTTTGGATTTTTCTTAAATACATGAATTGTTGGGGAGTAGTAAAATATTTCAATTTAAGATAAATTCTAAGTATATAAATTAAGGAGTCATAGATTATTTATGTATTATGTAAGCCCGAAATATCGAACCATAATTCATTATTTTATTATATATTATGATAATTCTAAAACTATTAATTTTCTTGAGCCTAATTAATAAACCAATTGTTAAAATATTGATAAAACACCCCTCTCATCCACTAGAAATACCACCCCTCGCCTCCTCTTACCCGAACACCTCTCAAGCCTTGATTTTTGACCAAATTCATCCTAATAACCTTCACAAACCACTCTCTCATTTCCATGAGATTTTTGTACTTATGAAATAACAAAACCAATCCTCTTGTGGTTTCTCAAGAAGAAGGAATCAAGATGTAAGACTCTCTTCCTTTTCATTTTATTTCTATTAAAGTTTCTTTTTTTTCTTTTTCTATACTCCCCTCCCCTTATAAAAATGGAATAATAACTCCATTACATTAAATATGCTATAGTGTTTTTATTATGACTAAATAATTCATCTTCACTACTCATTTCCCCTCCTTTTATTCAAAAACCAAAAGAAAACATCCATGAGGTGCCGATTATCCACATTTATGGATGACAAGTTTTTATCTTTCTCTTACACCTTCATGGATGGTAATGAACCCATTTTTGTTGTTGAAAAGGATTGTATTATATTTATAAAAAACTACTTAATTTTATGTAACCAAAAAATATGCCTGATATCGAGAAATATAACAAAACTAGTTTGTGATGATAAAAAATGAAAAATTAATCTAAACGATTATCCTTAACGATTTATCTAATGAATAATATTAACTTTTGAAAAAATGGTATTTTAATATTATATAAGTTCTTTAATAAAATATATGTTCATTTATGTACAACTAACCCCATTCAATATTATTTTGCAAACATATATAGAATTAAACTGATCACGATAACCAAGGAAACTAACATCCCCTAATAATGAAATTGAATTTTATAACCCATAAAAATGGGGAATAAATGAACATAATAAAATTATATTAAATAAAATATTTCTATAAAATATTTTTCATTAATTAATTAATGGTTTTAATTTAATTATTCATGAAACTAAAATCATGAAGCAAATTGTTTCTGACATATAGTATGGGATTCTACCCGAACCCCCATTATTTTTATAGTGACTCATTCTCTCTTTTTACCTAATGAAATTTTCTTTTATTTTTATTTAAATCTTTTAAATTATATGTATATATTCCAAAAACATGTATTAGGATCCATTCATCCTTATTTTATGGTATATACATGTTTTTCAAAAGGTTCCCTACTCAATTCTTCCTGACAAGAAAGCCCAATTTAAGAGAATATCCCGAATCATTATCCATTTTCAAGTGTTTTATTTAATATATGTTAATCCCCCATTATTTATTCCAATAAATAATATTATTATGAAAAAAATACCTTGGTTCAATTCTTATTTTATATAAACAACTATTCTTTTTCAATTTTAAATAATCATGAAAATTTTCCCTTAAACCATACTAAAATGTTTTATTTATAATGTTTGATAAAGTCTATTTTCACTTATGTTTGCAATCACATATCATTATATATCCCTATATTCCCTTATGAATATATTTTCATGGTTTAAATCCATATTTTATTAGACAACACTATGATATTCCCATTTCAGATGCATTTTGACAAACTTTTGATACCCAATCCACTACATGGGTAACTCTTATGTTTATGTTTGATTGTCTATATATGAGTCATTATATAGAAAAAATACTCATTAATATGTTATGATGGTAACACCAGATAGAGCTGCTATGAAGTTGGTAATGTTTAGTCTCATGAGACATTATGTGAAACATTCTTAGTGGTTATCCTTCAATAATGCTCCATGTACAAATGTCTTGTTGGTTATCCTTGACGTGAACTCCTCTACATGCAATGAGCCTCGACTCATAAAAAATTCATGACTTATTTTGATTCGACATTACTATGAATTGATGATTATATGATTCCTAGTTATGATAATCATGTTCCATTCCTTTTCATACCATCATGTTATGCCTTCTAACCCATGTGCAAAGAATTATTCATAAGTTTCTTCCATTGCTGGTCTTTTATATCATCTTTTTATTTTTCTTTTCTTCATGACATCCTTTTCCGACATAGGGGTCAAAAGAAAATAGGAGCTGAGAACATATGATAAATAAATAATTGTTTAATTTTGTCCAATGTTTTCTATTTTATGTACTTATTATTCTAAGACACTAAAATTCACAATCCTTTTATTGTAATTTGATGTTTAATTATTATTAAAATCATGTAATGATTTGTATTAAATTCTAGGGTCTCTATAGTTGGTATCATATGTAATGTCTTATTATTTTTGACATTAGGAATAAAGAATTATATTATGTACCTGAGGGATGATATTAAGTCTAAGAAAAAATCCATAAATTTTGGGATATAAATATAAATAGTCTTATCAATAATAAACATCCATGTATTGATAGTAAAAATAGATATGATTCTGAAATAGATATACCTAGGAGTAAGAACTCCAACAAGGTGTTAGGGTCCAGACTGAGTTTAACTAGGTACACGAAAATGGGCCTTATTGTGCACTTGGTTTGACACTCATAAGGAATTTTCTTTGGTAAAATAAAAGCTCATTATAACCCATTATTAATAGAATAGAAAAGATACCATAGTAATATTTCATAGGATATATATAATGGATAACCTATATTAAATCCTATGGTATCACAATTTAGGATATAATTATTCTTTTAAGACTATGGCCTTTTATGTTTAAATTTTCTTTTTTATGCTTATTAGCTCTTTATAAATGCCCCCTAATTTAACATTATTTTTTATAAGTTAATGGTGGGAAATATAAGAACATGTTCAAACAATCAATGTGATAGGTAATGTGATGATTTCCCAAGTGATACACAAAATTTTATGAGAATGGGTTCTAAAAATAGTATGAAAATAATTTCTTAGCAAGCTCCACACACGAATAATAACTTGAATCATGTGGAGCACCATTTTTATCTATGAAAATAGAATGTTTTCATAAAATAATTCATATGGAAAAATGATCCCTTGTTTATTTGATCTTATGATTCCCTCCTCTCAAAATAGTAGGTTGACTCCATTGAAATGATATTCCTTTTCCTGTAGTTCCTAGAATAAGAGAAAGTTGTACTGGCGGTATATCATTTTCATGGGAAAGCTGATCAGTGGTGTACACTGATTATATTTTTGAATTCCAAGGAGGAAATTCATTCCATGTATTGAGAGGGGTCGAAAAAAATTCTTTGTAATATATATTTTCCATGAACCCTCCATCTCATGATGGAAAGCGAGTGCCCTGGACTTATTTAGAAAGAAGATGAGTCTATCAGGGCATAAGAGTGAAACTTTAATAGCATTTCTAGAAATTCCTCATGCATTGTCATCAACTCCAAAATAAGCTGTATCACTTTTTTAGTGGACTAAATATGAGTCTATGAAAATAATTTGTGGTTCGAGATATTGATAGTTAGGAGAAGATTTTTTGTTGTGGCCTGAGGTTTGAAATGGAGATCAGTGAATCTCAGTAGTCTCTTAGGCCCGGTGAAAATAAAATATCATAAAATAGATTATAATATGTGTGAATCAGAAAATAAATCAATTGACTAAAAGAAGACAAATAATCACACATATCAAAAATATTCGAATAACTATCTTGGGATGAGTCTAAATAGAGGTTGTAAATGCTTCAAATATGGATTAATTGGGAATCTAGTTAATAAATAATAATGGGATTTCATGAATACCACTAATGTGGAATAAGACTTAATGGGAATGTTTCTTTAGATAAATGCTCAGCTAATTGTGTAGTGTTTCAACTGTAAAAAATATGGGAATGCTTTGAACCAATTACCTAAGACCAAAGTTGTTTGAGGAAATCAGCAGAAACCTCCAAGGATGAAAGGAAGGGAAAAAGAAATCAATACTACCACGGTGGAACCTAGAAATGATGTGGTGATAAGTACACTATTTATTCCTTCAAGAATAGAAAATGTATTATTTGATTATAGCTCTATGATATTTTTCATATCTTGAATGTTTTGTATAAATATTCAAACACCACCTCAAAATTTAGAGGTTCAGTTGTCTTTAAGAACATCCAATTGGGAAATTATTGCATCCAATCTATATAACTCATCCCTGATTAATGTTTGTGGACTGAGCCACCCAGAAAATCTTTTCATACTCCTTTTGGTATAGTTTTAGTATACATTTGTTATGGATGGTGTATGTTTATACAAATATGACATCATGTATTGGGAAAGAGAGATCAATCTTCACATATCGAAGCATCATCTAATTCATTACAAGTTTAAGGAGAAACATGAATATCCTTCATATAATCATCTCAAGGATGGATATTACTTCCATATAATACATAATGTGTTTCTCAAATGAATGAGACAAAGGATATGATCATTCTTAAAGACATTCCTATCACGATGGATTACCCAGATGTATTCCCTCATGATTTTTCTTGTCTTTCTTATGATTTAGCTTTTGAGTTCTAAATTTGAATTTTTCATGTATCTCTAGAAATATCAAAAACACCTTATAGAATTCCCTCTATTGAGATGGAAGAAACAATGAAGCATTTATAAGAGAATTCGACAAGGGGATTATATGCTAGAGTGCTTCACCATTGAGTGAACCATTCCTCTTTGTCGTGAAAAGGATGAACCTGTGCACCTCTTCATTGATTATCATGATCTCAATAAAATCATAATAAAAAACATGTTACTCTTGCCTCAGATAGATGACTTGTTTTATCATATACATAGGGATTTTTATTTATCAATGTTGGTCCTTCAGTCGGGATATCACCAATTAAAGGTGAGGAAGGAATATATTCTGAAGGCTACCTATTGTACTAGGAATAAAAACTATAAGTTTATAGTGATCCTCTTGGGACTCTATAATTCTCCCACAATTTTCATGGACATAAAAAGAAATTCCTTTAGATATTTCCACAATAAATTTTTGGAATTCTTTATTGATGATGGTTTGATATAATCCATAAGAAAGTAGGAACATCAGGAGCATTTGAATATTTTGCTAAAGACATTGTGAAGAGACAAGCCATATGAAATGTTTATTAATTGTATGTTTTGTATATAGTAAGTATCATGTTTGGGTAATGATATTTGTATAAAAGTAATATATGTTGATCATTCCAAGATAATGGAAATTGAAGAGTGGCTTAAGCCCATATCTGTAACGATGTTCCATAACATTCTTAGACTATCCAGGTATTACCAGAATTTTTTGAATAACATATCATGATTTTATAACCCATTAACCATGTTGTAATTAAATGAAGTGAATTTTTTCTATGCTCAATAAAGTGAGGAAGGCATTAACGTGAAAAAATAGGATTATCATTATGCTAGTACTCACACTCTTGAAAAGTGGTGAACTCTTTTTGGTGTAAAATTATGATCAAAAAATAGATTTGGCTATATATAGATGAAAAATGATAAATTTATAGTCTATGTCCAAATGCAGTTGAAAATTCATTATCATAACTATCGTACGCATGATCTGAAGTTGGCTTCTTTGATCTTTAAATTTAAAATCTGGATGCATTACCTATATGGGGATAAGTGTGAGAAATATATTGATCACATGAGTCTCAAATATATATTCATATAGAAGTAGAATAATATGAAATAGTAATGATATTTAGATCTCATAAATAATTACAACTACTCAATCCACTAACATCATGTTGATGAAAATAAGGTAATAGATTCTCTAATTATAAATGAGACATAATCATTATCAATGATTAAAATTGAGAAAGAACCAATATTCATGTACGTAAAAATGGGGTAAATGGGAATCATTAAAGGGTGAAAAACATCAATCCTTTCTCAAATTATTTTTCAACCATCCCCTGGGATAAAATAACAGATTCGCAAAGAATTGATGTTGAAATTCAAAAAATGGTGGAAGCAATCCGAAATGGGAAATACTCATAGTTTCATATCGATGAGGACACAGTTGTTTGATTTAGGTCATGAATATTTATAACATTATATCTAGAGAAAAATAAGGAGATTATAAATGATGCACATGGTTCATCCTTCTTTATTCACCCAGGGAGTATGCAGATGTATTGAGTTCTCTGGGAGAACTTTTATAGGATAATATGAAAAAGGAGATAAAGGAATATACATCAAAGTGCATGTTATGTGAGAAAGTGAAGGATGAAATGAAAAGGGCTAAAGGGTTTATGCAACCACTACCCATAGAAATAATGGAAATGGTAAAACATATCCATGTAAATTGTCAATGGACTTCAAAAGACATCATTAGCGAACAATGCAATAATGGTTATTTTGGATTGTCTTATAATGAAAACTCAATTTATCGCAATTCGAGAGGATTTCACAATAGATAATCATGAATGAATATATATCAAGGAAGTTGTAAGGCTTTATGGAGTACCACTATTGATTGTATATGATCAATATCTGAGATTCACCTCAATGTTTTAGAAATGTTCTCAACATTCTCTAAGGACTGAGATGAAATTCATCACAGCCTATCATCCTCAAAACAATGTCCAATCTGGGAAAACTACTTAAAAATGGAATAAATATTTATGGAATGTTAAATGGAATTCAAAATATAATGGGACCAGAATCTAAATCTCATTGAGTTCCCTTACAACCATTGTTTCCACACCATCATCCAAATGGATTTATATAAATCCCTTTATGGGACAAGATATAGCCCATAGGCATGGTGGGATAAATTCAATGAAAATAAGATTCTAGGACATAAAATGGTTGAATAAATGGTGGATAAGGTGAAAACCATTCAGAAACACATCAAGGTAGCCCAATGTCAACAAAAGTTTGATGTAGAAAATTGACGATAGGACCTGGAGTTTAAGGTTTAGGACATGGTATTCCTTCTCATATCTCCACGGAACAGGGTCATGATATTTATAAAGAAAGGTAAGATATGTCATATGTACAAAGGGCCATTTGAGATCCTTGATCATGATAAACTTGTGTCCTATAAACAAGAAAATCCACCAACCATATCTAAAGTACATGATGTATTCCACATATCCATCTTGAGAAAGTAAATACCTGATCCATCACATGTACTAAATTATGAGTTTCTATAATTAGAGAATGATCTTTCTTATGAGGATAATCTCGTGAAGTTCTTTTATCATAAAGATAATGTTCTATATAACAAGACAAATCACCTGGTCAAAGTACAATGGTGGAACCATAAGTACAAACATGCAACATGAGAACTTGAGGAAGTGATGAAGGAAAAGTACCCACACCTGTTTTCAATGTAGAGTGTAAAATGAAAATATGACTATGAAATTTAATAAGGGGGAATAATGTTACAGACCAAACATTTATCGATTGATAATTCCATTTTTTATATGTAACATGTTATAAACCACAAAAAATCACATTGATAACACAATAAAAGCTTTATAAATGATGTATGAAATAAATAAAAAGTTTTTTGATAATTTAACGAACCCATATCGTTGAAATCATAACATCAACTTTGTAATAATTATGAGAACATTATTAATAGTAAACCAAAAAATACAATAGTAACCTCTCCGATGATAGTATAATTAAAATTTTTCCATCTTATATGTGAGAATATTATATAATAATATCATAATGTATGTAAATAAATATTTAATAAAATTAAATTAATTGCTGGTAATTTTATAGGTCATAAATATTTATTTACATTTTTTGATTAAAATTATAGTTTAAAATAAGCATTATTTTTCTAAAACATATTAATAAATTATTATTTTTATGCCTTATGATTATGATATATTTTTATCATACCTTAATTAAATTTTCAAAGTGTTTGAGAAACAATTTTAAATTTTAAATTTGTATTTTCTAAGTAAATGTTGATTTTAATTAAAAATTAAATTTCTCATATTTTGAAAATTATTTTCATAAAATGGAGTTCATTTTTTGAATTCTATACATAAAAAAATTGTTAGGATAAATGATTTTGTTTTTTTCTAAAATACTTGAATATTTTGTGAATAGTAAAACAAAATCCTTTTGGATAAATAATAAATACATGAATTATAGAGTCATAGATGGTGTATGGATGATGTAAGCCAAAAATATCGAACCAAAATACATTATTTTATTATATTTGATGATAATTATATATTTATATATCTTCTGGAGCCAAAATAATAATATAATTATTAAAATAATGAGAAAACACCCCTCTCCTCCACTATAAATTCCATCCCTCACCACATCTTCCCCTCACACCTATCATGCCTTGATACTTGTCCAAATTATTCCTAATACTATTTTCAAGCCTCTACCCCACTTCTAATATATTGTTTTCTTAATAAAAGGCCAAAACAAATCCCCTAAGGAGGTTCTCAAAAATATGAAATCTGGAAGAAAAAACCCACTTCTTTTTCTTGTAATTTCTTTTCAAGTTCTTTTATTTTATTTTTCTCTTTTCACAAACCATTATCCAAATTGTATGATAAATCCATTACCATACACACAATTTAATTTTATATGATAATGGATTAATTTATAACTATATTTCATTCCCCCTGTTTTTATACAATAAATGAAAACATCATCAGTGGGGTGCTGACATTCCCCCATCATGGATGACAAGCTTTCATCATTAAGCTCCAAAATCAAGGATTTTCTTGAAAAAAATTTTTATTGTTGAACAAGATTATATTATATATATTGAAACGTATTTATTATTTTTAACTACTAGATATTCATTATATTTAATAATATAATTAACTTCGTTTGTGATGATCTAAAAATGCTTAATTAATGTAAATGATTATCATTAATGCTTTTTATAATAAATAATCACCTATTATGAAAAATATAATTTTAAAATTCAATAAGTTCATTAATAAAAAATATGTTTAGTTCAAGAAACAAATCCTCATTATACATGATTTTCCACACACATATACAAGTAATATGATCATGAAATCACTAGAAACTAATGCTCTGAAATGATGAATTAGAGTCTACTAACCAATAAAAATGTATATAAATAATCATTGTAAAATTATAATAAAAAAAATTATAAAATGTTCTAAATTAATTAATTAATATATTTTAACTTATTATTCTAGAAATTAAAATCACATGAAGAATAATTTTGGACATATGGATAGGGATTCTAACTGAACCTCCATTATTCTTTCCCAAGTTACTCATCCTCTCTCTTTACCCAAATGAAATTCCCTTATATTTTTATGTTAATATTTAAATTATATCTATATTTTACAAAATCTTGTATCAATATCCATTTTTTTGTTCCTTAAGGATATACATGTTTTTAAAAAGTTCCATGCTCAATTATTTCTGATAAGAAATACTAATTTAAGGGAATTTCTTGATTGCTTATGAATTTTGAACTGTGCTCCATAATATTTTTTAATCCACAATTTATTTATAAACATGCTCATTTTTTCATGAAAAAATTCCTTGGATCAATTTTGGTTTTATACAAATAGTTATTCATTTTAAAATTTAAATAATCTCAAAAAAATTCACTAAAATCGTACTAAAATGTTTTATTTATAATGTTTCATTAACACTCTTTTCAATTTTTTTGACCTCACATATAATGATATATGACTATAATCCCTTGTAAATTTCCATTTATTATTTAAATTAATCCATTCATAGACACCACTATGATATTTCCTGTGATATTATTTTTTATTTAATTATTATACCAAATTCATTCAATGGGTAACCCTTATATTTATGTTTGATTGCTTATATATGATTCTTTATGTGGAAAACAAATACCGTAACATTTTATGATGGTCAAACCGAAAATATTCTCCAATTAATTGTGTAATTATTAGTCTCATGTGAGGTTATGTTTAATGGTAATTGTTGTTATCCCTGAATCGTGCTCCATGCGCAACATTCTTGGTGGTTAGCCTTGACATGTGCAACTATATGTGAAAAAATCAACGAATCTTGCTAAATTCATGTTCAATATTGATTCCACAGTAGTATTATTCAATGATTATATGATCCCATATTATTATAGTTATGTTCTATTCCTTTTAATATCATCGTGTTATTCCTTATAACCCATGGGATAAGCTTTATTCTTATATTTATTCCCTTACTAGGCATTTACCTCATCCCTTTGTTTATGTTATCCCAAGGTTATCCAATGCATAGTTAATGGAGATAAAATCATTTAGAAGCTCATAATGGATGAGAAATCAGGAATTTTTTTATTTAGAAACATGTTTTTAGTGTTATGTACCTATAAATCAAAGACACTGGACTTCACAATCCATAGTTTGTAAATTGATGTTTAATTATGCTTAAAATCCTGTAATGATATGTGTTAATTGATAGGGTCTCTATTGTTGGTATTATATTTAAGTTCTATTTATTTTTTTAGATTAGGAATATATAAAGTTAGTAGGAACCTTAGGGATGTGACTAAGTCTGTAAAAATATCCTTAAATTTTGGTATGTATAGAGTAAGTGGTTGGTCAAGAAAATACCCCCTTATCGAGATACTTCAAATGGGCATGGTTCTGGAATAGATACACCTAGAAGTAGAAACTCCAAAAAATTGTTCTAGTCTTGACATGGGGAAACTTGGTACATGACAATGGGACTTACTATGCACCTAGTTTGATACTCTCGGGGGATATGTTTTATTGAATTCATAAGCTCACTATGAACCATTATTAAAGGAACAAAATAACCCATAAAAATATATGTTATGAAATAGATCATAGATAAAATATATCAAAACCTATGGTATAATAATATAGGATATAATTTTCCATTAACAGTTTAGCCTTTTATGTTTAATTTTTCTTATTTATTCTTAGTAGCTCAGTATTCAATCCCCCTAATTGCACTTTCTTTTTCATAGTTAATGGAGCGAAATAGAATATCACTTTCCAACAATCATTGTGATAGAAAATGTGCTTATTTCACTTATGATATTCCATATATGATGAGAATGGGTACTCAAAACATTATGATAATAATTCTTCAAATGGAATAAGTTATGAATAATATCATGAATCATCTGGAATGTGCTCCTTCTCCATGGAAAGTGCAAGTCAACCTAAAATCATTCATATATAAAATAATTTCCATTTTTATTGGATCTTATGATCCCCTCCTTATTGAATTGTGTCTTAACTCCCATAAAATTTTAATAACTTTCTTCTAGTGGTTAGAAAAAAAGGAATTTGTACTGGCGGTATATCATTTTGATTGTGAAGCAGATCAATGGTGGAAATTGATCAAAAATATGAATTCCAAGGAGGAAATTGATTCCATGTATTATGAGGAATTCAATAAAAAAAATTTCGATAAATATTTTCCCTGAACCCTTCATCTCAATATGGAAAGGGAGTTTCATGAACTTATGAAGATGAAATATGAGTCTATTAAGGAATATGAATTTAACCTTACAAGGCTTTTAAAATATGCCTCCAACTTTTTAATGAACACCAAATTCTTGGTTGATCACATCTATAGTGGACTAAAGTTAACTCTAAAAAATGTTTTGCCGATTCAAGACTTCAATAGTTATGA
Source organism: Viscum album (assembly GCA_963277665.1). NCBI lineage: Eukaryota > Viridiplantae > Streptophyta > Magnoliopsida > Santalales > Viscaceae > Viscum > Viscum album. Next base: position 474,960,818 of record OY728139.1, on the reverse strand, counting down.
TGAGATTTTCTATTATTCCCAAAAGGAATAAATGGAAATTAGATACACTCAATGCTCTCATAGGACCTATGACAAAATTTTTAAAATAGATTCTAATATGGGTGGATTAGTAATTAAATCTCTTGATGGATGGAATACCGAATATTACACATTCCATAATTTTAGGAAGAATCATCTTGGGAACTATCTAAAGGGAACTGAGAAATGCATTAAATGTAGAAGAATGTGGAATGTACCAAATAAATTTTTAAGGGATATGGAGAATCCAACTAATATGGAAGACAAAAGGAATTTTCATAACAACACTCACCCAGAAGTGAATTTTTCAACTCCCAGGAACCTGAAAATTTTTGGAACCATTCCCTAAGACCAGGTTTGTTGGAGGTAATCAATAATATCCTTATTGGAAGCATGTAAGGGAATATTTTATCACTAATATTGAGGTGGAAGCTGACAATGATGTGATAGCCGATACACTGGATATTCTTTCAAGAATCTCTAATATTATATTTTATTTTGGTTATATGAATTATTTTATTTCTTGAATTTTTAAGAGATAAATTCAAACACCACCTCAAAATTTGGAGTTTTAATTATCTGTGACAATAGAAATTGAGGCAATTATTGCATATAAAGTTAATAACACCCCGATTATTTTTTTGTGGACAAAAGTCCTAAAACATCTTTTCATGCTACCTTATGTATGTTTTATTCTATACTGGGCATGGATTGGATATATGTATACAATTCCCAAATCAACTATCTAGAAAGGGAAATCACTCTTCACATCCTAAAAAATCCTCCATTTTTTTATAAGTATAACAAGGAAGATGAATCTCCTTCAAAATAATAATCTCACGTGTGGATATTACTTTGTTTTGAGAAATCATATATTTATAAAATGATTGAGACAAAAAAATATGATCATTCACAAATATATTCCCATTGTAAGGGATTGCACTGTTGTATTCCATGAAGATTTTCCAATACTTCCACCTAATAGAGAGGTTGATTTCTAAATTGAAATTATTCCTCGATATTTTCCTATATCAAAGGAGGCTTATAGAATAACCACCATTGATCAAGAAGGGATAAAGAATTAGTTATATGAGAATCTACAAAAGGGTTTTATATGCCCTAGTGCTTCACCATGTGGTCCACCAATCACATTTTTCAGGAATAAGGATGGATCAATGTGTCGCTACATTTATTATCATGAACATAATAAAATCATGATAAAGAACAAGTATCCTCGGACACAAATATATGACTTGTTTGATCCATTATATGGGGATAATGATTTCTCAATGGTGGTCATTCAGTCAACATATCACCAATTAAAGGTGATGATGTAAGATATTCCTAAGACTACATTTTGAATGATGTATGGACACTATGAGTTCATAGTGATGGCCTTAGGACTCAATAATGCACTATCAATATTAATGGAAATAATGAACAATGTCTTTAGATATAACCTTGTTAAATTTATGGAAGTCTTTATTGTAGACATTCTGAAATACTCCATGAGCAATGAGGAACATGATGAAAATTTGAATATTGTGATAAAGACTTTTGATGGATGAAGTATATTTATTTTTTGTTCTGGATGGATGAAGTATCATTTTTGTTGAATATTATTACCTTCAGATGAATATCTATGGACCCTACTATGACAATAGTAATTATAGAGTGGATATTCCAACATCATTAATAGATATACACAACAATCGTGGTCTGTCTCGGTATTACTGATGATTTTGGAAGAACATATCATGATTTTCCAACCAAAAAACCAATCTGACAAGGATGGGAGAGAAGATTTACTGGACTCAAGAATATGAGTAAAGAATTATAGAGAAAAAAATGAGTCTTATCACTTCACTAGTGGTAACAATCCCACAAAGTGTATAACTCTTTATGACAAACAATGATTCTTCCGAAAAGGGATCAGGGTGTGTACTTATGAAAAAAAATAAATTGATAGTCTGTGACTCAATGAAGTTGAGAATTCATGAGCATAACTATCATACACATGATATAATGTTAGAATCTAAAGAACCTTTGTGTTTTTACTCATTAAAAAAAGATGTTTATTTGTTGAAAACTAACTTTTTTTGAAGAATTTTTTTATATATAAGAAGATGAGGTTGGTGGATGTAGCAACTTTGTATCTATTGTTGAGAAAGAAAGACGTTTATATGTGTAAGGAAGATTCAAATATTAATGGAATTTTCTGAGTTAAATAAAACATAATGAGAAAGAAAGAAGTTTCTCAGTTTGAAATATGTTGTTCAATTCCTTTTTGTTACTAAAAAAATCATGAAAAGAGTTTTTTTGAAGAGTCAGATGTTAGAAAGTTTCTAAAACTTTCTAAATAAAATAAGATGATTTTTTTATCTTAAGGTTCTCAAAAACCATGAAAGGTTTCATGAAAAAATCTTTTGAATAAATGATGAAGAGGTTTGAAGAATTTCAATAAGCTATATTATGAGAAAAAATGGATCCAATACTCTATGAAATATTCTATGAAATATTGAATACATATTTCTAAACAACATTCTTGGAAAATTCAAAACATGATTTCAAAAAAATCCAGAACTTCATTTCTAATCAATTCAGAACATGATTTCTGAACAATTGCGAAATTGATTTTTGAGAAATTCAAAATCGAATATTTTAACAATTTGGAACAAGGTTTTTGAGAAATTCAGAACCTAATTTCTGTGCAATTAAGATAATAATTTCAGATCAATTCGTAACATGATTTCTGATAAATTCAGTAACTGATTTCTAAGAAATTCAGAACCTGGTTTCTGAGAAATTCAAAACTGGATTTCTGAAAAATTCAGAACCTGATTTTAGAGAAATTTATAACCTAATTTCTATGTAGTTCAATGCCTTATTTTGGATAAATTCGTAACATGATTTATGAAAAATTCAGATCCTTATTTCTGATCAATTTGGAACCCGATTTTTGAGAAATTAAGAACCTGATTTCTGAAATATTGGGAACCTGATTTTTGAGAAATTTTTAACCTAATTCTGAGTAATTCACAACCATATTTTTATGAAATTTGGAAACTAATTACTCATCAATTAAGAACCTGATTTCTAAGAAAATAAGAACAAAAATAATGTGAAATTTATAAAAAAATTTCTGAACAATTCAGAACTTGATTTCTGAACAATTTGAAACCTTATTTCTAAGCATTTTTATTATAAAAAAATAACCTCATTTCTGAGCATTTTTTGAGAAAATCTGAACCACATTTCTGAGCCTGATTTTTGAATAATTTGAATCATGATTCTGCATTATCAAACCTAAATTTCATCAATGCATAAATATAGGAGAAATTTAAGGAGTCATAAAGAAGTCAAATATTTAAGATTAACTGATGGATATATCTAATGTTTTTGGGATTTGAGGAATCAAGAATGATTTTCATGTTTCCCACCCTTGTTTTCCGTGTTTCCTATAAATATGTGCTCAGACCATTCACTTAGTTAAAAAAAATTTACACGTGGAAAATGCAGAGTGCTGTATAATTCAATTTGAAAGGTTCTTAATAGATTTAAGAAGTTTTAATTGAGTGTTTATGGAAGGGAAAAATCAGAATAATCCATACCATACTGAGAAGATCATATATAGCCAAATCAGACTGAGGATTTGGACATAACATTTTTGGAGGAAATTCAAAAACGTTTTTATTTTTGTTTATTGATAAATTTTTCATCAAGAAATTATTTTAAACTAATGAGAGTCTATATAATCTTTCCTATTAGGAAATAGAAGGTTTCCGATATGAGTTGACAAAATTTCTATTCACTTTTTCATTATAGTGGATTTCCATAGACCCACGAGAGTGGCTATGGAAAGAATGTAGGTTCTCACATTATGGTCGAACCTTGTAATTCATGTTTTCCTTATTTTATTTACTATACTTTCATTCTTAAATATTTTTTAATAGTTGATAATGAATGAAATACTAATAGGTTGTAGGTGTTATGGTTCTTATTTATTTGAAACATATAAAAATTTAACAACTAATTCACCCCCCTTTCTCGGTAATTATTTGATCATTAGAAATTCAAGTTGTATTAGAGGGATATTCCCTTGTTTAATCGTTATCATAGAAAATATCAATTCTATAAACAATAGAGGAATTCATACAATCAATATAATAATTATTAGGGATGAAAAAATAGGATTATTCCTTATCTTCTATCTTTTTCCCTCGATGTTGTTGATGTTGCTACTATCGGTTTTCAACCTATTGAGAAATATTCTCTATTGATATTCACTGATAAGAGAAATATAAATTATAATGGAATGTCTACAAATTCAATTGATAGTTCCTTGTTAGAAAATTATTCTCTGAATGTTATGGGTCTCAAAAAATTAAAATGCAACTGGGACAAGATGAAAAGTGTTATCAAAGGAAATACAAAAGTCAATGAGTCCAAGATAAAAATCTGGCATGGAAAGTATGAAGACATAAAAATTAGAGATGAGAAAAAAATTGATGGATATTTCACCAGAGTTAATGAAATTGTATGAAACATTAGAGGATATAGGGATGTCTTGGACGATTTTACAATTATGAATAATATTATGAGAAACTTTCCAAATAGGTCCGACTCTTAATTTTCTACCTTATAAGATATGGCTGATTTAACTCTTAATGAATTGTATGAAAATCTTGTTTCTTATGAAATGATAAAATCTCAAATCTTTATGAAGAAAATTAAATATTAAATAGATTTTTAATCCATAATAATGATGAAAATTGATTAAGTTTATGAATTTGGTCCTTGTGAATCTAATGACAAGGAAGATAGTGTGCTAAATGAAAAAATCACATCTCTTATATCTAATTATTTTTGGAGAGGAAGAATAATGTATGGAGGAAAAATCCCTTTCAATTGATTCATGTGTGGTGTAAATGGGCACTTCTAAATGAATTTCCTAAAGAATAATGATGTAGAATATCGAGATGATTCTGATGAAAATCTAGGATGGATGAAGTGGAACAAAACTTATAAAGAAGAAAAGTCATACAAAATATTCAAGAATAAGCATTCCGAAAAGAAGAGATTCATGTTGTGAAATAAGTTTGTATCAGACTCAACATAAACTGATTCTTCTAAATTCAAAAGTTAAAAAAATCAGATCCATCCTTTAAAGTGTATAGAAAACAAAATACTCCTCATAGAGAGAAGAAGGTGGTGAAGAATCTTATAGAGAGTATCAGCTCAGAAGTAAACTTCTTGCATGTCTTGAGAAAAAAAAGTCACTTAAGAATGAAATTAGATTCATGAAGAAATATCATGATGAATTTTCTGATGAATGAAAAAAAGTAACCAAGTAGGAGGATGAATACATTAAGTTTATTCTAAGCACTAGTGCAGAAAACATTTTTTACGTCGGTTATTTTTTATTATTTACGTCGGTTTTTAGGCGACGTTAATACGGACGACGTTATAAATAAAGTTTTTTACATCGGTTATTTAAAACCCGACGTAATATCCCTAACATCACGGTGGTTATCACGTTGATTCATATAATAACCGACGTGATAAATATGCGCGGGGGGGCTTTATCACGTCGGTTATTCCCTAAACCGACGTGAAAAAACGCCTGGGATATCGTTTATCACGTCGGTTATGTCATAACCGACGTGATAAACCCTTCCCCTGGCCTATTATCACGTCGGTTATTTAAGAAACTGACGTGATAAAAAGGCTTGGGAAACATTTTAGCACGTCGGTTATCCAATAACCGACGTGGTAAATCGATTCCCAGGCCTTTTAGCACGTTGGTTATGTTAAGAACCGACATGATAAAAGCCCCGGGAACGGTTTATCACATCGGTTCTAGAAAAACCCGACGTGATAAACCCTTACCGATTTATTTACCACGTCGGTTATAAAATAACCGACGTGAAAGAAAATTTTTTTTTAAATAATTGCACTGCTCTCACCAAAAAGCAACCAGAAACCAAACAAAAATAACAATGCCAGCCCTCCCCCAAGCCCCAACTGAACCCCACCCTCATCTATACCCACCTAACAACCTGGCCAGCCCTCCCCCACCACATTGGAGCCCCACCACAACCCTTGGACACCCCTTGGACAGCCCCCCACCCTCATTTACACCACCACGACCCCTGGTACAGCCTCAAACACCCATTGGAAACCCCTCCCATATGCCTTGGACACCCTCCACCCCTTGGACACCCCCCCACCCCTTGGACAGCCCCCCCCCCCCCCACCCTCATTTACACCCCCAAGACCCCTAGTACAGCCTCAAACACCCATTGGACACCCCCCACACCTTGACAGCCCTCCCAGACCCCTTGGACACCCCCCCCCCCCCCCCGAGCTCTTGGACAGCCCCAAACACCCCTTGGACACCCCTCCCATATCCCTTGGACACCCCCACCCCTTGGACACCCCCCCACCCCTTGGACAGCCCCCCCACCCTCATTTACACCCCCCGAGCCCTTGGACAGCCCCAAACACCCCTTGGACACCCCTCCCATATCCCTTGGACACCCCCCACCCCTTGGACACCCCCCCACCCCTTGGACAGCCCCCCCACCCTCATTTACACCCAACCGGCCCCTTGGACAGAACTCCCAGACACCATGGACACCACTCCCATATCCCTTGGACACCCCCCACCCCTTCGACAGCCCCCCCCCCCCCACCCTCATTTACACCCCCCGAACACCCCTTGGACACCCCTCCCATATCCCTTGGACACCCCCCCACCCCTTGGACACCCCCCCACCCCTTGGACAGCCCCCCACCCCCTGGACACCCCCCCGACCCCTTGGAAACCCCCCTACCCCTTGGAAACCCCCCCATCCCCTTGGACAGCCCCAAACACCCCTCCTATATCCCTTGGACACCCCCCACCACTTGAACACCCCCCACCCTCATTTACACCCAACCAACTCCTTGGACAGCCCCAAACACACCTTGGACACCCCTCTCATATCCCTTGGACACCCCCCACCCCTTGGACACCCCCCCACCCTCATTTACACCCCCCCCCCCCCCCGACCCCTAGGACAGCCCCAAACACACCTTGGACACCCCTCCCATATCCCTTGGACACCCCCCAAACACCCACCAACCCCCTTGGAACCTCTCCCCCCATACCAAAATCCAGACCAGAAAAACCATCAACAGTAGACCAAAACATGATGTAGAGAAAAATTAAACATTCACTTATATAACATTCAAAACTTACACTGTCAACATCAAAAAAAACTAAATCCAACCTAAACGACTACGAAATACACAATTACATTGACAATATTCAAAATTACATTTTACATTACAAACAACTAAAAGTTAATCAAACCTGTAAAATAATTTGACCACTCCACTTGTAAGTGTTTGATATCTTCAGCAGTAAAGGGTTGAGGGTCATCAAAAAGCTACAAAGGAAAAGGATAGTAGTCAACGTGTATAATGAATAAATCAAAATGAAATATTATGAGAAAGAGGAAATCTTACCAGGTCAAAACTCAGAACTGTCCCAGTTGTTATTATTTCATACATAAATCATAACATGTAATATCCACATTCGATGATGCCTTGTTGCTCATGACATTTCTGTTTGAATGAGTGTAAATTCAATATATTATTTTTATGTAATAAATCAAAATGTACAAATTATAAATGGATATTTACCTTCGCATGTACATATTTGATCTTGAAATTCCTTTTCTTTGCGCTTTTTCGAAAGTGGACCCATGCCCTGTTAGAAAATAATACGAATGGGGTAAATTTAAAATTCATTATAATATATAAAACTATTGTGAAATTGAAATCTACGTTTCCAATATATTCTTAAAACTTTCTCGCACATCATCATGGAGAGAGCATATCCAATAAAGTGTTTTCTCCCTAGGGCAAAAAACCCCTAACATCCAATGATCCCTGATAAAAGGAAATTTAACGTTAGTTGTTTTTTATGTTAAAAGATAATTAACTCTTTGAGAGGGATGTGTTTCATACCTCTCACAAAAAGGCATCATCCAACACTGTTTGATTACATTCTTTTCAAATCTATCAGCAATATAAAGCATTCTTTGTTCCTCATCCAATGCACATGCTTCAGGGGAAATCAATTGTGGGTCCACGAATCAATATACATCTCTCAGCTCATTCCTCTCACAAATTTTATACAGATACCTAATACAAAGCAGACATAAGTATACATTTTTAATAAATATAACGCAAGGAAAAGGTGTTAAGACTTACCTGATTAAAATTTGCACCACGTTGATGCCCAACTTATCTCCAGTGACAAACTCCATGATATCAGTTTTCATAATCCCCACACATAGTTCACGTCCACAGACATGAGCTTCCATTGTAAAGTCATAATGATCCGCCAACAAATTTGAATATCTTGACAATTTGTCAAGACTGCTAGTATCTGCATCTGATGTCATAGCTATCTGTCTTTGTTGTTGTCTATACAGTATTTCTTTACCTTTGAAGTATTCCTGTAAAAATAAATTGAAAAATATATTAGTTTTCAAATGATAAAACATTAATAAAAATATAAAATAAAAGATATAACATCCATACCTCTATGGTACTGAGTCGAAGAAGTCTGGATGGCCAAAGTAAAAAATGGCCGATACTATGTCCAACTGTCGTCACCTCATCTGTAGGTAATGGTATCCGAGCTGATCTATCTATAATATCCTGTACAGTGACCCTCTGATTCTCTACCTCTAACTTTTGATGATGAACTGTATCTCCTATACAATATACCATCCCATATGCAACTATATGATGTTGAGGATCATCAACATACAACTCACAATAAGTAGGTAGCTGCGGCGGAGGTGGAGGATCAAAAATGGGGTCCACAGGCTGAGGTGGGGGAGTGGGAGCTACTTGGAGAGGTGGAGTGGGAGATGCACCCTGAAATTGTCTTTGCAAGTCTGCAAACATTAACTGCACCGATGCTCTAATCTTTTCCGCCATTGTCGCATTAATATTATGGACTTCAGCCTCCAAGGATTCTATTTTTTTTATAAACTCCCTCAACGTTAGAAGTTGAGGAACGTGGCAACACTTTTCTTACTGATACACCTGTCGGATATCCTCTTACCCGGCCAGGATGTTCGGGCTTTCCCAATGCCACAGATAAAATATCTTCCCTCCCAGATGGTGTAAATGTCCCCTGTGAACTCTGCTCCTCAAGAGAGTCCTGTAATAATTAATTGAACATTTCTATAATGATTGGAAATATATGACAAAAATAGTAAACTTAAATAAATAAAATAGATATCTTACAATCCTCTCAACTACGAGTATCGATTCTTCCGAAAGATATTGTCCTTTTTTGCCCTTCCGAGCTCTTTTCCATTTCTCATGTCTAGATGGAGGGGATGGAGGGGCCACCTCTCCAGAGCTTGAAGACTCAGCTCTTAGTTGTTGAAATTTTTCTGCCATCATTTGTTCTTCCAATAATGCATACCCTCCCCGAGATAAACTATGAGGGTATACATTTTTAGATTGGATCTCTTGATGAGCTTTCCTTGTTTGCTGTAAATTAAGAATAAGTAATCATTAACAAAACAATAATAAGATTATTTATATAAGAAAGCTTATAAAAGTTTACATTGCCCTTACCAAAAATGATTCTTTTCTTCTACTTTCAAAAAATTGTCTCCATGTGTCTTCATCTATAAAAGGATATATACGACATGGATTCTCACGACTCCTATGACCATAAATGAAATCAGATGAGAGGGTTGATTTGAAATCCCTCCATCTCCTAGCAGCCAACGATAAGCATTTCTTCCTGACTATCCAGTGTCAGGAATATCAAATGTCATCTGATAAAAAAGAGGTTAAAAATATTATATATACTAGAAACATTTAAAGAACAGTCAAACAATAGAAAAAGATCTTACCAAAATGGTCTCCCACAGCTGAGAAATTAGCGCCTTATCCACACTTCTCCAATCATCATAGAGAATGCTTACTTTGCTCTTAGCCTGAGTTGCTACAAAACCCTTAAAATCTTTAGCATTTGGACCTCTAGGAAGATCATCATCATCAAACTCCACGACTATCCTCTCCTCCTTCGTACGGGCAAGTGATAATTTTGGTAAACGTGTGCACCCACGCTTACCAACCTTTGAACTCTTTTTCGTAATAGGAGCATGTGAATGTTCCTCCCCAGATGTATGACCAATATGCTCATCTCCAGAATCATGTGGCTGATCAACTGATTGATCTGTCATTTTCCTTCAAATCAAAAAAACAAACATTAGTTCACAAATAGAAAAGTGTACTAAATTACATAATAGTAAACATTGGTAATATGGTAAGCATGTTAAACAATGATAAACATGGTAAACACAGGCAAACGGTTGCCAAGGAGTTGGCCCAAGAAAGCTGAAAAGTGGACTCACTGAGTCCACCGGTCAGCCGGTGTGAGCACACCGGCCAGCCGGAGGACCCAGGCAGTAGACTTTCCCACTGCCTGGTGCCACCGGCCGGCCGCTGGCTCACCACCGGCCGGCCGGTGGACCAGACAGCCTTCCTCTGTCTGGACCACCGGTCGGCCGCTGGATCACCACCGGCCGGCCGCTGGACCAGACAGAGAGCCTTCCTCTCTGTCTGGACCACCGGTCGGCCGCTGGCTCATCACCGGCCGGCCGCTGGTGATCCAGACAGAGAGGAAGGCTCTCTGTCTGGTCCACCGGCCGGCCGGTGGTGATCCAGCGGCCGGCCGCTGGACGAGACAGAGAGCCTTCCTCTCTGTCTGGACCACCGGCCGGCCGCTGGCTCAACACCGGCCGGCCGCTGGTGATCCAGACAGAGAGGAAGGCTCTCTGTCTGGTCCACCGGCCGGCCGGTGGTGATCCAGCGGCCGGCCGGTGGTCCAGACAGAGAGGAAGGCTCTCTGTCTGGACCACCGGCCGGCCGCTGGCTCAGCACCGGCCAACAGGTGATCAACCACCGGCCAGCCGGTGCGCCCAGGACTTCTCCTCTTTACGGTTTTTATTGTTTTATCGTTTTGGTTTGATACATGTTTTAATAAGTAAAAAATTTACAGTATCTAACATTATATGAAAAAACTAAATGTAAACAAGAAATAAACTTGTGTTACCTGTAATTTTAGGAATGTACAGTTGGATTGTTTTCCCAAATTCCTTCGTCGTGATCGTTCCTTATGGCACAAACCATGTCATCAACATACTCATCATTATGTTCTGTTAATCATTCCATGGAAGTAGGGATCTCACATAAATCAGCATCTTCATCAAATTCATCCTCACCAACATATTGGTTTTTCCCTTGTAAAACAACAGCCCACTGCATATCTGATTGATCTACTACATAGAAAATTTGTTTGGCATGTGTTGCCATTATAAAAGAATCAGATGTGTCTTCCAATCTATTCAGATTAACAAGTGTCATTCCAAATTCATCGTGTCTGACACTGTTGTTACCGATAAACCATTTACAGTTAAAAACGGGAACTTTAATTTTAAAGTAATCAGCCTCCAATATGTCTTCAATCACTCCATAATATGCACTTGATGCCGAAATTGGGTTTCTGTCCTTAGCACTCGAAAAATGCATTGCTTCTGCAAACACCAATACACCACTATTCTGAACTGCACTTCTGTTGTCCTGAGCTTTCGTATGAAATGTATAGCCATTAATGTCATAAGCGGACCATGTTATCACATTTAAAGATGGACCACCCACTATCCATTTTAATGTCTCTGATACATCTGATCTACCAAGCAAGGTCTTTTTAAACCATGGCAAAAAAGTTTTGTTGTGCTCATTCAAAATCCACATTTCTTTCTTCTTTGGATGACATTGTTTCAACTCATTAATATTCAATGTGATATACGGTTGAACATCAGCTATGTTATTCAAGATGTATGATTCTAACTTCTTCATATGTTCAGCTGACAGTGATTTGACTTTCAAGCCACGAATCCCCTTTCCCTCATTATTAACCCGTTCATGGCGAGATGGAGGCAAACCTATGTGTTGCACCGTAGCCAAGTAGCTCGTACAAAACTCTGCTACCTCCTCAGAAATATACTTTTCAATAATGGAGGCTTCAGTTCGATATGGATTTTTAACATATCCCTTTAATATTTTCATATACCTTTCAAAAGGATACATCCAACGAAGATATACAGGTCCACAAAGCCTTATTTCTCGAACCAGATGAATCATTAAATGCACCATCATATCAAAAAAAGTTGGAGGAAAATACATTTACAAATGACAAAGTATAAAAATTGCATCCTTTTCCAAAATGTTCAAAGCATTCACATCAATCTCCTTGTTGCAAATTGAATTGAAAAAATAACACAACCTCATTATAGTCTTTCTGACACGGATGGGCAATATTCCACGCAGTGCAACTGGTAGAATTTGTTGCATCATGACATGACAATCATGTGATTTCATACCTATCAACTTCAAGTCTTTCAATGAGACAAAATTTTTTACATTTGAAGAATAACCTTGAGGCACTTTGATATCATGAAGACACTGACAGAAGCTACTTTTCTCCCTCTTCGATAATGTATGATAAGCCGGGGGAAGAAATGTTCGTCTTCTTTTAGGAGTGGGAGCTAACTCCAAACGTATTCCCATTGACAGTAGGTCTAACCTTGCATTCAACCCATCTTTTGTCTTTCCTTTAATATCTAGCAATGTTCCGATCAAAGAATCACAGATATTCTTCTCCACGTGCATGAAATCAATATTATGTTTGACTTCATGATACCTCCAATATGGTAGCTCAAAAAATATTGACCTTTTCTTCTAAATATGTCTATCATTACCCGATTTCTGTGTCTTTCCCAATGTCACATCAAGGTTTTTCACCCTCTCAAAATACAATTCTGGGGATAAAGGTTGAGGAGCAGTCTCAAATTCTTGTGAGCCATTGAATGCCTTTTTTAGTCTTCTATAAGGGTGATCCATAGGCAAAAACTTTCGATGACCCATGTACACTGTTTTCCTCCCATGATGCAGTTGACAATATGACGTCTGTTGTTCGCAAATTGGACATGCTTTATGCCCTTTAACACTGTATCCAGACAAATTTCCATATGCTGGGAAGTCATTTATAGTGAATAGAAGCATTGCATGCAGTTGAAAATATTCCATTTTATAAGAATCATACACCCTAATACCATCAGCCCATAACAGTTTCAAATCATCAATCAGCGGTGACAAGTATACATCAATATCATTGCCGGGTTGCTTTGGACCAGAGATCATGATACTCAACATGACATATTTGCGCTTCATACAAACTTCAGGAGAGAGGTTGTAAATTACCAATAAAACAGGCCATGAACTATGTGTGCTACTGAGGGTTCGGTATGGATTCATTCCATCTGTGGACAAGCCTAGTCTCAGATTTCTAATTTCATTTCCAAATGTAGGGTACTGGGCATCAATTTTCTTCCATTGTGGACAATCAGCTGGATGACGTATTTTTCCATCACATACCCGCTCATCAGCATGCCATCTTAACCTTTTTGCATCATGTGAATTAGCAAATAAACGTTTGAAACGAGGAATTATAAAAAGATACCAAAATACCTTTGAAGGGAGCTTTGTAATCTCTACATCAGCTTGTGATTTTTCTTTCACCTTATACCGTGATGTCCCACATTTAGGACACTCTTTCAGAAATTCATATTCCTTCCTATATATAATGCAGTCATTCGGACAGGCATGTATTTTCCTGTATCCCAATCCCATCGGGCATAATATTTTTTTGGCCTTATAATGTGAATCTGGAAGATCGTTATCTTTTGGAAGAATGTCTTTCATCAATTGTAGCAGCTCTGTAAAACTTCTGTCACTCCATCCATGTTTCGCCTTCAGGTTAATCAATCTTAACACTGCCGACAAAACCGTAAAATCTGTACAACCAGGATATAATGGTTTTTCGGCATCACCATATAGACGTGCAACTGTCGGTTCTATCTCAATTTGTTCTGCTACAATATCACGAATCATTTCTTCAATTCCATCGGAGTTACCATCTTGCGATTCATTATCATCAGTGACATTCTGTCCAGTTTCGCCATGCCAAATCCAAGGGTTGTAACTCGGATTGAAACCATGACAAATCAGATGATCTTTTATCTCTCTACTTTTCAACTTCTTCATATTCAGACATTTCAGGCATGGACAGAAAAAAATGTCACTACTTGGCACATTTCGTTTAGCAAATTCCAAAAAGGCATCAACACCTTCCTCATATTCATTGATCATTCGATGTGCCGTAATCCAACTTCGACTCATTATTACCTATAACAAATAGCAAAAATATCTATATTTTTTAGATAAGACAAATATATGTTTATATGAAAAAAATCATAATTTGAATGTAAACAATTTTGAAATATAAAACAAATCGATGTGTAAACCCCCCTGGACACCCCCCGACCCCTCTGGATAGCCCCCCACCCCTCCTGGACACAACCCCCACCCCCGACCTGCTTGGACACCCCCCTGGACACCCCCCCAACCCTCTGGACAGCCCCCCGCCCCTCATAAACACCACCCCCACCCCCTACCCCCTTGGACACCCCCCTGGACACCCCCAACGCCCACCCACACCCTTGGACAGCCCCCCACACCCACCCACCCACTTGTAAACCCCCCTGGACACCCCCCGACCCCTCTGGACAGCCCCCCACCCCTCCTGGACACCACCCCCCACCCCCTACCCCCTTGGACACCCCCTGGACATCCCCCAACCCTCTGGGCAGCCCCCCCACCCACCCGGACAACCCCAAATACCCTCTGGAGAGGCCGCCACCCACTTGGACAGCCCCCCACACCCATCCACCCCCTTGGACAGCCCCCCACACCCATCCACCCCCTTGGACACCCCCCTGGACACCCCACCGACCCCTCTGGATAGGCCGCCACCCCCTTGGACAGCCCCCCACACCCACCCATCCCCTTGGACACCACCCTGGACACCCCCCCCGACCCCTCTGGACAGCCCCCGACCCCTCTAGAAAGCACCCCCACCCCTCCTGGACACAACCCCCCACCCCCGACCTGCTTGGACACCCCCCTGGACACCCCCCAACCCTCTGGACAGCCCCCCCACCCCTCCTAAACACCACCACCCACCCCCTACCCCCTTGGACACCCCACTGGACACCCCCCAACACCCACCCACACCCTTGGACAGCCCCCCACACCCACCCACCCCCTTGTAAACCCCCCTGGACAGCCCCCCGCCCCTCCTGGACACCACCCCCCACCCCCTACCCCCTTGGACACCCCCTGGACATCCCCCAACCCTCTGGACAGCCCCCCACCCACCCGGACAACCCCAAATACCCTCTGGAGAGGCCGCCACCCACTTGGACAGCCCCCCACACCCATCCACCCCCTTGGACACCCCCCTGGACACCCCACCGACCCCTCTGGACAGGCCGCCACCCCCTTGGACATCCCCCCACACCCACCCATCCCCTTGGACACCACCCTGGACACCCCCTGACCCCTCTGGACAGCCCCCGACCCCTCTAGAAAGCACCCCCACCCCTCCTGGACACAACCCCCCACCCCCGACCTACTTGGACACCCCCCTGGACACCCCCCAACCCTCTGGACAGCCCCCCACCCCTCCTAAACACCACCCCCCACCCCCTACCCCCTTGGACACCCCCCTGGACACCCCCCAACACCCACCCACACCCTTGGACAACCCCCCACACCCACCCACCCCCTTGTAAACCCTCCTGGACACCCCCCGACCCCAAATCCATGCACCTATGCCATGGTTGTGTGTGAATAAAGTAGTAACAACTGTAAAAGGGCAACCCATCCAAATGGACACGCCCCAACCCTCTCGGGGATTTATAGAAAACGATGAAAAATTAGTGAAATCATAAAATTACTCAATATTTCAAGTCGAACAAATAGATCTAGGGATGATAAATAAGATTATGGTGCCAAAACGAGTTAAAAGGGTTCGCAATCGAAGAATCTTAGATAGTTTCAACAAAAAAATCACAACACACATATATATACTATCCGCGAAAAAAACGAACGAGTGGGAGGATTACCTGAGTGCTGCGAGTTTAGATGATTGATCCGAGGATATTAAATATGAGAAACGATGATCGCAAAACGAATCTAAACCAACGAAATGGACGAGCCGATTCGGGTTTACGCGCGAGAGAGACGAGTCGCGACTGTCGAAGGTAAACTCGCGAATGACAATCCACGGGTCTGGGTAAATTTTTAAATGAGTTATCACGTCGGTTATTCAATAACCGACGTGATAATTGTTTTAAAAACATTTATAACGTCGGTTATTTCAATAACCGACGTAAAAACCTTCCTCCGATTCATTTGTTACGTCGGTTAGTTTATAACCGACGTTATAAAGGGCTCAAAATCCGCGTTTTTTTACGTCGGTTATGGAATAACCAACGTCAAAAACATCTGCGGATTCTTTTTTTACGTCGGTTATTTTATAACCGACGTAAAAACGCCTTCAAAAACCACGTTTGTTACGTCGGTTATTCAATAACCGACGTAAAAAGGCCTTCGGAAACCGCGTTTTTTACGTCGGTTATAAACATAACCGACGTAAAAAACGAAGCCGCGCGATTAATAACGTCGGTTATAATAATAACCGACGTTAAAGGTGTACCGAATACAAATTTTTACGTCGGTTAAGAAATAACCGACGTAAAAAACCTCGTTTTACATATTATGACGTCGGGTTTATATAACCGACGTAAAAAATGGTGACGTAAAAAACGTTTTCTGCACTAGTGAAGATACAAACATAGAAATGATGAATAGGGAATGGTGATTAAATATATTATAAAGAAGATGGAATATAAAGAATAAGAATTTAAAAAGTTCCTTTCAAAACGTCTTGAGTCCAAAAATACCTTGTGGAAGACTAATGGAATCTTCAACAAAGATAGAAAGTAAAATATGAGACCTCTAAAATTATTGTGAATTCTCGTTATGAGAATCAGGTGGAATATTCCCTTACCAAAAATAAAGTCTCATCTGATTCTACTAAAATGTTATGTTCTTGTGGAAGTGTTGGGAAATCCAGTGTTCAAAAAGGTTGTGATAAACCAATAAAATATACAAAACATGAAACCTCACTTCAAGAAAAATATTGTTCAGATCCGGAGAATTTTAGGGTTGAATGAAGTTACTAACCTCAAATATGTTTCTATAGAGAAAGACCATTCATTAATAGAAAATCATCATTTATGTTCTATTAATGGTGCTATGTAATCTATGGAAATATCGCTTATAATTTTTTTCACAATTTAACTCTATTCAGAAGAAGGTTTGAGCAAAGACGGGTAAATATTGAAATAGAATGAGTAACTTTCCATACTCACAGAAAGATGAAAAGGTTAATTCTAAATATGTTAGAAACATTCATACAATGATTAAATTTGAATGTCTGGAAGATGATTTTGGATGATGTGATCAGTCGGGTGATCATGATGAAAGATGTTTGACACTATTTCTATAACAACATTTTTATGATAAAAATGAAAAGAAATTTGAAAAAAAGAAGATTGATGAGAGAGATTTTTTTTGAGATAGCATTGAAAGAACGTAGGAGGAACAAACCATGTATTTTTTATTGTAGCTGTTCTTCACATATGACAAGTGATACAAAAATCATGGAACATGTTTAAAATTGTGACAGAGGTGTGGTAAATTTTTGAAAAGATAGTTCCTTAATATTTAATGAAATCCGAACGATAGATATTAAATTAGAGAAACTAAACTCAATAGAAGTATTTCTTATTAGTGAGCTAAAACATAACATACTTAGTTTAAATAATCTTTGTGATAATTATAAATAATAAATCTTCAGAAAGGATTCTAGTATAATCAATAAAGTGAAAATTGGAAAGGTTATTACAAAAGGAGAAAGAACTAGTGGGAATCACATTGAAATTTGAGAATCCAATAACTCTTGTCATTTGAGTGATAAGGACTAATTTTTTTTGGCACTGATGACTTATCAACCGTGGCCATAAGAACATGAAAAACCTTTCTAAATTCAATGTTATTCAGAATTTTCCATAACTCAAAAGAAGATATGATGATGATTGTATTAATTTCTATGACATAGAAAATTCATTAAAGAGTTTAGATAAAATCGAAAAACCACTTGATCTTATTCATTCTGATCTATGTTTGCCGATGAGACATCAATAAACAAAATGGGATTTATAATTTATCACTTTTATTGATGATTTCACTTGGATGAAAAACGTTATGCCCATAAAGAAAAAATTATATGGCTATTGAAATATTCAAATTCTTCAGAATATATGTTGAGAACGAATTGGGGGATTCCATAAAGAAGCTGAGAACAGATTATGGTTCTAAATTCCAAAATAATGCTTTTTAATCCTATATTTGAAAGTATGGTATCATATATAATTATAGTGACCCATATACTTTACAACAAAATGGATTACCAAAAATGAAGAATAGGTTCTTGGTGTAAATGCAAATAAGTTAGTTATAGTAATTTAATAATTCTAAATTTTTTAGTGGGAAGTTATTAGTACTGTTGTACATGTTCAAAATAGATTCTTATTGAGTCAAAAAACAAACATTACTCCTTATGAAATGTGGTATAAAAACCCACATTGAAATACTTCAAAGACATTCAATGTACATCTCTACTTAATGTATAATAATCAGATTTGGTAAAGTTTTATGAGAACCTCAAGGAAGGAACATTCATGGGATATTCACCAAATGTGAGAAGATACAAATGTTAAAACAAAAAATAAAAAATGTTGGTGGATTCATATGATGTGAAGGTTATTGAAAATAAATTTCGATACAAAAATTTATTGATAATTCTTAGGATGAATCCAATGTTTTTAAATTGATGAAATATTTGTAGGGGATGAAACAAGCTCCATGTTCGTGGTTTTCGAGTCATGACAATTGTTTGAAAGTGACATAATTTTCTTAAAGAATAGTTGATAAAAAATTCAATATGAAAAATGTTTACTCTTAAAAAATAATTATAATTGTTTATGAAGATGATATAATTTTTTATAGTAATTAAGAAAAGGCTTGTGATGTTATTTTGAAGATATAAAGAAGAACATGAAAATGTCAATGTTGATGGAATTAATATTCTTCATTGGTAAGCGTGTTTAACAAATAGAAAGAAAAATTTTAATATCTCCAGAAAAATATGTCAAGTAATTTATGAAGAAGATTGGAATGGAACTATCAAAATAAGTTTCAACTCTAATTTCAGTGGGAACCAAGTAGAAAAAATATGAATCTAGAATAACCGTGAATCAGAAATATTTTTATAAGAAGATAAGAAGTCTTCTTTGATATACATCATCATAGACTAATATTATTTATGTTGTGGCTTTATGTTCCCAGCATCAAGGTAATCCAAAATAATCAAATATGTTTGTCGCAAATAAGATTCTCAGATATGGAAAAGGAAAAAATTCATATGGGTTGTTATATAAAAAATAGTGAGTCAATGTTTCATGGTAACACAGATACTGATTGGGAAGGTGATTGTAATGATAGAAAATCAACATCAGGATGAAATTTTTTCTTAGTTGAATATCATGTGTGTCGGAATAGTAAGAAACAATTTTTGGTAATGTTGAGCATAACTAAATATGAATATGTTGAAGATACTCAAGCTTGTACTCAAATTATGTGGATGAATGTTTACCTAGATGATTTGAATGTAAAATTTTCTAAACAATTAAAGATACTTTGTGATAATAATTGTACAAATGATCTTTCTATGAATCATGTACAACACTCATGATCAAAACAAATTGATATAAAAATTCACATCATTAAAGAGAAATTTGATGCTAGAGATGTTTTTTTAAAATACAAATCAACAAATTATCATATTAATGATATCTTTTCAAAAACTATGTCGAAGGAAGGGATTTTTGAATTGAGGTTGCAACTCCATGTTCATCCTCCACACATGACTTTCTAAACCTCATATGAAACACACCCATTATGATCTGGATTGTGTTAATAAAGGGGGAAAATTTTAAACAACATTTTACATTATAAGAAGTTTTTACTTAGCATTATTTTATTAATTAGAAGTTGTTGTTATCATATAGTGGGGGGAGAAAAAAAATCGAGAAAGATAAAGATAAACTTAAATGGGTAGTTTGAGTAATGAGGATTTTATCATTACATGTCCGCAAAATTTTCATTCCACTAAGGGAATAAAATCCATCGAAAAAATTACAATATCTGCTAGTGTGGTGTCAGGACACACTCTTTTGATAAATTAGATGTTTTAATAAATGCAAAAAATTGAGTTGGGGAAAATTCTGAGTGTTTTAAAATTTATTGTTAACAAATCTAAAGGAGAGATTAGAGAACCATTGTGGTGTTTTATTTTAACAATGTTTTGAATTTTCTGACAACTAACCTTTTTGTTAAATATTTTTTCTGATATTCAGGAAAATGAGGTTGGTGGTTGGCAAAAGCTTTTATTTGTTGCTCAGAAATAATTTTTTTTAGTTTAAATAGGTTCCTAAGCTTAAAGAATGTTGCTGAGTTTGAACGAAGTCTTTGAGAAACAAATAATTTTCTGAGTTTAAATGATGTTTCTAATGTCCAATTTTCATTTGAAATAACTTTGAAAAGGATTTTGTTTGAAGATTAATATGTACAAATGATTATAAGTCTTTCTATAAAAAATCAGATGATGATTTTTTTATCATAATGTTATCACAGATAATGAAATGTTTCATGATAATTTTTGTTAAAGAAATGGTGAAGTGGTTTGAAGAATTTCAATGAGAAATATTATTAGAAAAATTGGATCTAGAATTTTGAGCAACATTATGGAAAAAAATAGGACCAATAATTTTGAAAAAAAAATTGGAAAAATTCAAAAAATTAATTCTGACCAATTGAGAACCTAATTTTAGAGAAATTCATAACCATATTTGTAAAAAAATCAGAACCTTATTTTTAAGAAATTCAGAACCTTATTATGAACAATTCAGAACCTGATTTATGGGAAATTTGGAACCTGATATCTGAGACAATAGAAACCTGATTTGTGTGAAATCCAGAACCTGGTTTTTGAGAAATCCATAACCTAATTTTTAAGAAATTCAGAACCTTATTTTTGAACTATTCAGATCCTAATTTTTTAATAATTCAGAACCTGATTTCTGAGCAATTCGGAACCTGATTTCTATGAAATTCAGATCCTGATTTCTGACAAATTCATAAATGTATTTTTGAACAATTAATAACCCAAATTCTGAATAATTTGGAACCAGATTTAGAGTAATTCATAACCTGATTTCAAGGAAATTTGTACCCTAATTTATCATAAATTCAGAACATGATTTTAGAGCAATTCGGAACCTGATTTTTGTGAAATTCAGAACAAGATTTTAAAGCAATTCAAAACTATATTTCTGAACAATTCAGAATCTTATTATTGAGAAATTCAGAACCTGATGTTTTAGTAATTTTGAATTTTATTTCTGAACAATTCTAAAACAGATTTCTAGGCATGTTTCTAAGAAAAACATACCACATTTATGATAATTCGTCTAATAAAATATTAAACACATTTCTGAGAATGCATCCTGAAAAATCAAAATCTATATTCAGCATTATCAAACCCAATATTCAACATTGTTTAAATCTTATATAAATTTAAGGAAGTTTTAGGAACTAAAATATTGAAGATTAAATGCAAGTTATTTTTATTTTTTTATAATTGAAAAAGATGGAATGATTTTCATGATTATAGACCTTGTTTTAGAAGATTCTTATAAACATGTGCTTAGATCATTTTCTCATTTGAAACATTCATACATGAAAAAAAGGTATATTTTTAGAAGATTCAATGTCAATGGTTCCCACCAGATTGAATATTTTTTTCATGGAATATTTCTGGAAAGAAAAAAATAAGAACAATCCTTACCATAATGAGAATATTCGACTTAACTAAATCAGATTGAGGAATCAGACTGAGCATTTGTTGATCATATTCAACAATATTTTTATTCATGTGTTTGGATCAATTTTTATTTAAAAAAACATCTTAAACTAATGGGAGTTTGTATAATATTTCTTATTGGGAGATAGAGGGTGTATAATGGTAGTTGACACAAGTTATATTCACTTTTTCTTTATAGTGGATTTCTATAGACCCATGGGAGTGGCTATGGTAAGGATGTAGGTTTTCACATTGAGGAAAAACCTTCTAAATGTTGTGTTCCATACCTTCATTACTATTCTTTATTTATTAAGTATTTGTTAGAGGATTATATTGTATGAAATCCTAAAAAGTTGCAGGGGTTATGTTTCTTAATGTTTTCAAACAAAAAAAAGTGAACAACTGATTCAAATCACCCCCTTCTCAGTTGTTATTTGATCCTTGGAAGTTCAGCTTCTATGATATTCGCATTGAAAATATGGTAGAATTATCCTTATGGAGATAAGTGTGAGATATATACTGATCACAAGAATAAGTAATATATATTCACACAAAATGAGATTTATATTCACCTATGAACATGGTTAGAGATCATAAAATATTTCTACTTCTCAATTCACTAATATCTGGGTAATGCATGTACGGTAGAAGATTCTCTAAGTATAAAGGATACTGAATCGTTATCAATGATGATAATTGAGAAGGATCCAATATTTTTATACATATAAAGGAATTAAATGTGAATATTTAAGGTTGAAACATCATCAATTCATTTTCAAATTATTTCTCAGTCATCCCTTGTGCAAAAAATAATGGATTCTCAAAGAAATTATGTGGAAATTTTAAAAAGCAATAAATCTATCCAAAATGGGAAATCCTACATGTTTCAGATTTATGAGGATGGATTCATAAGATTTGGTTCATGATTTTGTGTACAAATTTCTCTATATATAAAAAAGGATCTTAAAAATTATTCCCTGAGTTATACCTTCCCTATTAACCAAGGAAGTAAAATGATGTATGAATATCTCTTCGGGAGCTTATGGTAGGACAATATGAAAAATGAGAGCACTAAATAAATATCAATTTTCCAGTTATGTCAGAAATTGATGGATGAAAGGAAAATTTTTAATGGTTTAATGCAACCATTACCCATAAAAACATGGAAATGGGAAAACATCACCATGGAATTTTCCACTAGACGTTCAAAGACATCAAGAGGGAACAAAGTTATATGGGTTATTTTGGATCATCTTAAAAAAGGAATCTCACACTATAACAATTCTAATGGATTTCTCAATTGATCAACTGGAACAAATATATATCAAAGAAGTGGTTAGGTTGCATGGAATACCATTATCGATTGTATGCGATTGAGATCCTAGATTCACCTAAATGTTTTGGGAACATCTCTAAAATGATGTTACAACTGAGATGAAATTTAGTATGGCCTATCATCCTCAAACTGACTGACAATCAAAGAGAACTATTTAGACACATAAATACATGTTGAGGGTGTGTTCAATGGATATCCAAAAATGATGGTACTGACATCTACCTCCCATTGAGTTAACTTGCAACAATAGTTTCCACTCAATCATCCAAACTGCGCCACATGAATCCCTTTTTTGGAAAAGATGTAGGAAATTGGCATGCTGGGATGAAGTCAATGAACCTAAACTTCTAGGACTATAAATGGTTGATGAAATGATGGACAAGGTGAAAAACATTCAACAAAACATCAAGGAATCCCAAATTCCACAAAAGAGTAATGGATTTAATCATCGACATGACCTATTGTTTAATGTTTATGACATGGTATTCCTTCTCATATCTCTATATAAGAGGATCATTAAATTTTAGACGAAATGGAAGCTACATCCCCGGTACATTGGCCCCATCTACATCCTTGATGATGTCAGAGTTGTGGATTATTGACTAGCACATCTACCAACCATGTCTCATGTACAACAAGTATTCCAAATATCCCTCTTGATGAAGTACATACCAGATCCATCACATATACTAAATTCATGGGTGGTATAGTTGGACAATGATCTTTATTATGAGGAACATCCAGTGACAATCTTGGATTGTATCGATAATGTTCTATGCATAGAATTATATTCACCTGGTAAAAGTAAACTTGTGGAACTACAAGTATGAAGAGGCTACATGGGAACCGGTGGAAGCGATGCAGGAAAAGTACCCATACAAGTTTTCAACATAGAGTGTAAAATGAAATTTTGATGATGAAATTTGATAAGGGGGTAGAATGCCGCAAACAATAATTTTATAAATTAAAATTTTCATTTTTATATATTTCATATACAATAAATCTCATTAAGTAACTTTGAAAACTCAATACAAGATTTTTAGATTATTAATGAATGAAATAAGAAGTTTTTTTGGATGTTAAGGAACCAATATCGATGAAATCGTAACTTTACCTTTAGAATAGTAATTTTAAACATATGAATAGTAAAATGACCAGTTGAATAATAACATCAATAATTATAGTATAAATAAAATTTATCCACCTTTTTATTGGCAATAAGATTTAATTATATCATAGTATAAGTAAATATATATTTAAAAACATATTAATTAAGTGTTTTTAATTTTATTGGTCATAAATATTTGATTACATTTATTGATTAATTTATTAAATTAAAACAAAACATATTTTCATAAATTTTGTGCATAAATTAATATGTTTATGTCTTATGATTATGATATAATTTTATGAGAACTTAATTAATTTTTCATGGTGTTATAAAATATGTTTTAATTTTGAAATTTTTATTTTCCAAGTAAGTGACGATTTTAATTAAAAATTAAATTTCACATATTTTGAAAATTATTTTCATAAAATGGAGTTACGTTTTTAATTATACACATAGAAAATTGGTTAGGATTAGTTTTTGTTATTTTTCTAAAATACTCGATTTTTTTGTAATAGTAAAATATAGTAATTTAAGATAAATGGTAAATACATGAATTATGGATTCATAGATGACCTATGGATGATGTAAGACATAAATATAGAACCATCCTTAATTATATGGTTATATTATATGATAATTGTCAAACTATTGATAGTCATCATCCAAAATAATAATCTAATGATTAAAATAATGAGAAAACACCCCTCTCATCCACTATAAATACCACCCCTCGCCACCTCTTCTCCTCAAACCTCTCAAATCTTGATCCTTGTAAATGTTTTACAAATTAATATTCCCAAACATATCCCCTAAATCTAGGATATTGTTTTCTTAATAAAAGTTCATTACAAATCTCATAAGGCGGTTCTCAATAAGAAGAAATCATGAAGTAAAACTCTATACCTTTTCTTTTAATTTTTATTTAAGTTCCTTTATATTTTTTTCTATCCTCACCTACCCTAATCCAAATGGTATGATAACTCTAGTAAATTAAATATAATTGAATTTTATTTTTTATAATGGAATAATTCATCATAATATCCATTTCTCCCTCCTTTTATACTAAAAATGAAAACATTGTTGAGTTCCTAATTGACCACCTTCATGGATGATGTGCTTTAATAATTCAATTCCACCGTTGTTTTTGGAAATTAAACCATTTTCTTCTTTGAAAAGAATTATATTATATTTATTATGGTCTATATATTTTTCTATAACCAGTATGTATACATGATAATTAATATTATAACAAAACAAAATTTTCATCATAAAAAGATAAATTAATCTAAACAATTTTCATTAATGATTCATCTAATGAATCATCCTAACTTATTGAAAAAAATGGTATTTTAATATTCTATAAGTTAATTAATAACATATACACTCATTCAGAAACTACTATCATAATTCTACATTATTTTTCAAACACATATAAAGGTTAACCAATCATGAAAACCGAGGAAACTAACGCCCCCAAATGATGAAATTTTATCACATAACCCATCAAAAAGGGACATCAATGAACTTAATACAATTATTATAAGTAAAATTAATGTATAAAATTTTATGAATTAATTAATTAGTGTATTTCATATTATTATTTTGTATATTAATATCAAGTGGACAATCATTTTGTTCATGAGGTAAGGGATTCTACATAAACCTCCATTATTCAATCAGGTTACAGTTTCTCTCTGTTTGACCAAATGAAACTCTCTTATTATTATTTACATATTCTAAATTATTTGTATATTTTTAAAACTCCTATATCAAGATCCATTAATCCTTATTTTTTATATATACATGTTTCTAAAAGGATCCCTACTCAATTCTTCACGATAAGCAAGCCTAGTTTAAGGGAACTTCCCAAATTATTGCCAATTTTCTAGTGTCCTTATTAATCATTTTTAATCCATATTTATTTTACTAAAACATATAATTTTATCATGAAAACTACCTTACTTCTAATATAGTTTTATATAAATAATTATTCATCTTTTCATTTCAAATAATCATGAATGTTTTCTATTAAACTATACTAACTTTTTTTATTTTCAATTGTTTCTTAAACACTTTTTTCATTTTAGTTTGAAATAAATTACCATGATATATGACTATATTATACTATTAATGTACACGTATGACTTAAATCAATAATTTCTTCGATACCACTGTGATATTCTCTTTTAATATTCCTTTTTACATAATTATGACACATTATTATTTCCATTGGTAACCCTTGTGTTTATGTTTTATTGCTTATGTATGATTATTTTTGTGGAAAAAATATTCATGAACATGTTATAATGGGTGAACCTAGATATCTCTCTAATTCATTTGGTAATTATTATTCTGATGAGATGTTATATTAAATTATCTTGGTGGTTATCCATTAGTAATGCTCAATGTGAAACGGTCTTGGTGGTTAGCATTAACTCGTGATACAATATGGGAAATGATTCTTTACTCAAGCTAACTTCATGATTTATGTTGCTTCCACATTAATATTAATAAATAATGATATGATCCCAAGTTATGATAATCAGTTTTCAATCCTTTTTATGTTGTAATTATATTCCTTCTACCCATGTGATAAGCTTTTTTCATATCATTATTCCCTTTCTAGGCTTTTAGAACATCCCTTTGTTTATGTTATCCACAGGTTATCCTATGTAGATTTATGGGATAAAATTAATTTAAGATCACATAATGTATGATGAATATAGAAAGTTTTTATTTAGTTCAATGTTTTCATTATTATGTACCTAGTCTTCTAGGACACTAGACTTCATAAACCTTAGCTTTTAATTTGATGCTTAATTTTTATTAAAATAAAAAATGATATGTGTAAAAGGATAGGGTCTCTATATCTATCACCTTATTATTTTATCAAAAACATGTAGTATGGATGTACATTATAGGTTATAGAACATCAAATTTTGAATGAAATTTATTTTTTTATATGGTGTAATATTAGAGGTTCAAGGTCCTTTTTACATTTGGGGTATGGGTGGTGTAAATCATAACCCAAAGGTTTGAATTCATAAATATATAATTGGGTAGGCTTACTGGGGATGACCCTTGACACCCAATGATGTTGTTTTTTTTTCACATTATTACCAAGGATCGTGAGTATTAGTATTTCTTTCCTACAAGGAATATATTCCTGTAGTTGGTAGGTCAGTATCTCATGTGAATTGTCCCTTAATGATTAAATTCATGGTCATGTAAAGGTATAAAATTCCATTTACAAGGGCCATGAATGATTTATGAGAACTCAAGCCTATGGAATATGAAGTGGGGTATAGGGAATATTATTATGTTGGATTGGTATTGGAATGATATGTTACTTTAGCTTTAGTATGAAAGGTTTGGCCCATAATCTATGAGGTTTTGAGTAATTTGGTGTGGTCCATCAAAAGGTTTTGGGAGTGTGTGGATCTTTCATTCATTGATAAAGGGTACAAAACATGGTAAAATAACTTTGAGGATGTCAAATAAAGATGAATAGTCTATTTATTAGGATTGTAAAGCAATGTCTAATAATATATGAGTTAATAAAAGGTGGGATCTAGTTAGTAGAGGTCATCAATTAGAAATGGAAAAATCTTATAATGTTGCATATGTTCAAGACAATAACTTTTAGATTAAAGGGTGGCCTTCCTTGGACCAAATGTTCTATTTGGTCAATATAGTCTATGTATCCATTTTTCTATATGAAAGAGCCATGATCGAGGAATCCCATGTTCCATGGGGTTCCATGTTATGTGAATCAATTCTATGAATTGGTTGTGTCAACTCAGACGTCATATAAAAGGATGTGGTTTGGAGGGAAATATAATATTCAATAAGAGTTTGAGCACTATCAAATTTGTGTCATGACCTAATGAAAATTTCATCATGTCAAGGAGAAGATAAATATCCTTCATCTAAATTTTACTATGACCAGTGGGTCAAATGGCCATGGATTATATTTTACTAGGGCCACAAATTAGGGCCCATGAGCTTTATTTCTTGATTATTTATTATAAAACTTTTCCCTAAACTATAGAGATGATGAGTTAAGAAAGAAAAGACATAAATGTTTCCAAGGACATCCCTTGTGGGTTTTCATCTTGACATGTTTTATGTCAACATTCCCAAATTTTTTGGTTCTTGTCATTTTCACCATTAAAGGATAATGTTTAAGAATATACATCTTTTACCAAGGTTTATGTAGTTTATGGTCGTGAAGAATTTATTCCTTCTTTTAGGGGAATGTAACAAAATAGCACAATTAGGATACCTAGGGTCCATATTTATCTAATATACTTTTAGGGAGTGATAAAAATGACTTAAATTATGTATCTAAGTTATTAGGTTTTTATTTTTGATATGGGACAATAATACCATGGATGAACAAGAACACCCTATGGTGTTGATTTCTACCTTGATGACATCAGGATCACATGGATTTCAAAGCCCTTAATGTAGGTCCATGATGTCTCTATTTAGTAGGTCAATGAACTTATGTACTTCCACCAATTTCAAGGTATAATATAGTGAAATAGTATTCATTTTGGGGGTATTGAAAGGTTGGTAGAAACCTGATGTTCTCAATAAATTATAATTGATTTATGGGTTAAGGTAATTAAGAGTTCTTAGAAGAATAATATACTCTATTTGAATGGGGTCGGGATCTTTTAGTACTTTGATAATGAATATTTATGGGTGATGGTCTGTATACATTAACACCATGTAGTGGGGACGTTTCTACCATCATGTTTAATGTAATGTGACAATGACGTTTCATTATTTATTAATTTCATATGGTAAGGACATGGATACCAATGTGAAATTTTGGGAGATATAATTGGAGATTTTTTCCATTGGTTAGGAGGATTTTTATACAAGAAACACCATTTATCCAAGAACATGATTATTGATGTAGAGCCACATGTTGGGGGCCACTCTTGTATAGATTAATCTTATGAATAAGAGTGTAATATGTAGATATAACTAGTATATAGAAATATTGATTCCATATGACTCGACCATCTTCAAATAGATGTATAACTTAATTTTATATATGTGATTCAATCAGGTTCCCCGTGCATTTTTTTAGGGTAGGAATCATTTCACAATCATTTTTTTGGTATTCCTCTACATGGATCTTACTCATTTGTAGGGGGAATCATGGGATGTTATTGAAACTTATGGATGAGCCTAAAATTGTGCATCCTATTATCACTATGTAGCTGGTGATGGAAGGAGTCAAGTAACATCAAGTTCTATGATATCTCCTTGTATAATTCATGACCATATGGTCAGGGATGCATTTTTAACTTCGATATTATGGATGGACCCATGTATTGACATCTGATAATCACTACGTATCATGTGGTGGTAGGAATCAATCCACATGTAGTTATTGAATGGGAAATTATCCTCACCGGCCTATCTCGTTTGCATATTTTGGATTTTTTTTATTTGATTATCATGTTAGGACCTGGGATTAGTGTTTTAGGCATCACAATGTATCATGTGATAGTTGGAATCAACCCATATGTCATTCTTGAATGAGAAACCCTCCACATTGGTTTGACCCATATATAGATGGGGTTATTTTATTTTATTGATTATTCTAGATGGACCCAGTATTTGAGATCAAGTAGTTACACTATACCCTATGATGGAAAAAATTAGATCACACATAGTTATTGAATTGGAAATTCTCCAGGCAGGTATTACACATATTCAAAGAGGGGTATGGTTCCGATTGATTATTGTGGCTAGTCACAAGAGTGTAGATCTTTGAATCACTACGTATAATATGATAGATGGAATCAGGAAACATGTACTTATTAAAATGAAAACTAACAAGGATGTTCTAACCCATATAGATGGGGGAATTAATCCTATTAATTATTACTATTTGACCTAGGATTGGAGATTCATGCATCACTGTGTATCATGTAGTGGGATGAATCATGCCACATGTAGTTCATGAATCAGAAAATATCCACACATGCCTATATCATATGTAGAGAGTGTAATTACTCCTAATAATTATTTAATTTGGACCTAGTATTGGAGATCCAAGAATATATATGTATCATGTGTTGCTAGGGATCAAGCCACATGTAGTTATTGAATGGAAAAATAAAAATTGAGGTCTAACCTATAAGCAAGGGAGTATTTTTCCTATTTATTTTTGATGATTGAACTAGTATTTGGGGTCTATATGTCATTACATATCATGTTATGTATGGAATCAAACCACCCATAGTTCTTGAATGGGAAACACTCTGTGGAGGTCTGACCAATATGTTGAGGGGGGAATTTTTTCCCTTATGTATTGTGATATGACATATGATTGGAGATCCTGGAATAACTGCATACCCTATGATGGAAGTAATCAAGAGACATGTAGTATTTTAGGGAGGTTTGGTGGAATACCAACACCATGGATAGTGGTCCTCTTGGGAGAGGTCTATAGCTAGGTGTTGTTTTGTGCCACAGAAGAGATGTCAACCCTGTAGTTTAACATCTTGCGTTAAGGACTCGTGGTGTGAAATATATAGCCTTGAATCCATTTCATTATAACCCTATCCTAAACTAATACTTAATGATCATGCATGGAATCCCATACTAAAATTTCTTATATGAAATGATATATGTTCATTTTGAGAAACATCATATGGAAAATGATTCCTTCAAGACATGTTGGTGATTAAAAAATAAGATAGGTGAATTTTCATCATGTAATGGTTAGGTTAAAATATAGGATCTATACATCTCTACATTTCTCATTTGACTGATAATCAATCAATATATAGTTCTGGGAACATTTAGAAATCAAATGAGATGGGAGTCATCCATATAGTATAATGTCATGTGGAAAGGATGAGTGGTGTTGATATTTTGTAGGCGTGCCCATGTTTTTTAGACATTGGTGTCACTATGATTCATATGATGGTAGGAATAAATACACATATAGTTATGGTATAGAGATATTACCTATGTAGACCTAACTCACACACAAGGATGAGGTCACTTCATGTTTCATTCGTGTAAATTAAGATCATGTGCTGAGAAACATCCATGAAATAATGTTCTATGTGCATTTCAAATCATGGAGTAAGGAAGTATAGTTCTATGAAGTGTAATTTATTTTTGTCTAGACTTATGATATACTGATGTTTTAATTCTTACTATTTGGACTCTTTCATGTAGTTTAATATAATGCGTTAAGGATGTATCTATGGTTCAGTTTAACATCATGTGAAGAGGTTGTTTTCCTTGTTGTTTAAAATCCTGTAGTCTAGACATATTGTGCAGTTCAACATCATGTATATATGGTGATATATTCTTAAATATATCTAATAAAAGTAGTTTTTGAGAAACCATGAATTGGTGGGGGTTATAATGTGTTCCCCATCTATTGTGCCAAATGAGAAACCTACATTGGAAAAGAACTTATGTATGTTGTATGGTCTTTCCCATTTATGTTCCAACATTAGAGGTTTATTCAACTGAATCATTGGATTTATGAGATCCAATACCAATTCTTCTTAAAGGAATGATAAAATGGATATCTTTTTAAGTAAGGTTCATGTGATCCAATTCTGATGGACTTCAAGGTTGTGTAGTTTATGCAATCATTTTTTCATCAATCGTTCCAACTCATCCAGTGAATTTTTTGATTTTCCTTCATCTAAGAGTTTTCCACTAATAACTATTCAAATCAACAGAAAATGGAATTCTAACGGAATCATTGACTCAATTATATATAACAATTAATTTTGAGATTCATATATTGTAGTGAAAATGGTGGTATAGTACGCCCATAAAGAGTAAAAAAGATTTTACATCCAGTAATTCTTGTCTTTGTCTACCAATTTGTGGAGTATATTTTATGGAGTTTTATTTAAAGAATCTATCTATTCCATTTTCCACCTCATTATAGTGGTTTGACTTGTTGGAAACTATGTTTTAATCCTAGTAAAATTTATTCAACTCATTCAAACATAAAATGGTTCCCTTATTGGTTAGTTTCATGTGAAAGAATCAAAATGTAGTTATTATATTAAAATTTTCAAAGAGAACAAAATTATTCATTCTGAAATCCTTAAAGGTTATTTTCACATTCCATTTTTAATATAAGTCAGTAATCGTAAAGTCATTCTTTAACTACTTATCCATAGAAGGGGATATGGACCCCACCAAATCCTTTTCCCATGAGTGAAATGACCAGGAATATTTAGCTGTATGTAAGAATTCTAGGGATTTATGGATGATATTTTCATGAATTTTTCTTGTGTGAAATTTCTTAGAGAATTCCAAAGTCTTGTAACATTTTTTATTATAGTAACCCATCCTCCTAATTTGATGGGACAATCTGGTTCCATAATAATGGGCACTACAAGAGTCTGCATGGACCTCATCCATAATGGTGAGAATGGCTCATTTTTCTATTCATGAAAATAGGATTTCATTGTGGCCTCATATTTAGAGGGTTTTTCCAATTTTTTCTATCCTGAAGCGTAATTTTTATTTCTCATTATCAAATCTATTTTTTGGGCTTGGCCCAATGGGTGGGTCCCATTTTAGAGATAGTAAACTATGATATTCATTCATATAGTTTTGGATACTAGTTCATAATGCTCCGGGGATGTTTTGTCCAGATATATTTCTGCCATGTCACCAACGATGACTAATTAGACCATATTTTGTTGCATGATGTAAATAATCACATTCTCCTTATGATGGTTGGCCAGGACATTGGAAGTATTGGCTAGTGTATCGGTATAATAATTTTTTTTAATCAAGGGTCATGATTCATTGTTTGTTGAAAATATAATTTATCCATCAACCCTCTAACATGATCAATGAGATTGGTAAATTCTTCCATCCTGATGGAATATTCATCATTTTTTTAAGAAATATCTTTGAATACCATTTTATGATCATATAGGCTATCTACTATTGTAAGTCTAGTTCCAAGCCAACAATTATGCCTTTATGTTATTCTCTCTTATTAGTGAATCCTTTAAATAGTTAGAAAAAGTAGGGAAAATTAATTTATGAGAGAAACAGATACAATATCTATACCGACCCGATCGAGCTTTAGGTTTTCTAGCCTCTTTCCAATAGGACATAAAGAGAAGCTGTAAAAACACATTCCCGCATTTTGGGGGTATCATTCGAATAAAAAACCTATTTTTATGGATGTTCAATGTCTGCTCATGTATTTTCTTAGGAAGGATATTCTATAAGAAAATCATATATGGAGTTCACTTTAACTACCCCATATGACATGAATTGGATGTCAATATTCTATAGAATAATCTCCCTTTTTGCCAAACACCCGACCATCATAGGGTGTCAAATGATATTATTGAGTGGGTAAATTCAGAAGACCAAGTGAACTCCTGGGTGATGCAAGTAATTCATAATAATTTTTACTTCAACGATGAGTGATAAGAAGTACTATTTAACACTAGAATTCCATATCTCTGTAACTAGTTTAATTTGACTTACGAAGTAAAGATTGTACTCATTCCCCGCCTTATTTTTCTATGCGAAGAGAGAACCTAGTGATCATTCTATTGTGTCCACATATAAGTTGAGTGTCTCTCATTCAAATAGTGGCAGCATGATCAGTGGGTGTTGTATGTACTTCCTGAGACTCAGAGAGGATTCTTAGCATCCTTAATCCCATTAATATGTTCCTTCTTTCTTTATTAACATGGTATGAGGGATAGATTTTCTAGCCAAGATATCTATGAAACCCTTAATGTATGTGAGGCTCCCTTGAATCCTCCTAAGTTCCTTAAGATTCCAATGCATGACACTTCTAGGATTACAATTGTATTATCTATTCCAACCTCAATTCCTTGGAGGCATACCATAAATCCAACAAATTTTCTTTATGTTACCCAAAAAGTTAATTTCAATGGGTTCATCTTCACACATTTGTTCCAAACCATGCTTATGTTTATTTGATGATCCATTAAGTGATCACATCATTTCCATGATTTACAATCAAGTCTATAATGAAGCATTATTTAATTATTCCCAGGAATGGAGTAAGTATATTATTTATATAACATTGATATGTAGTACCCACATTCCTTAATCCAATGTGAATTAAATTATTGAAAAATAGTCCTTGAGAAGAGTTGAAAGAGTTGGATTCTTCATTTTCAATTTCAATGTTTTAATTATTATACCCTAAACAACCATTCCTCAATGAATGGGTTTATAATCCTCTAGTTTCATTGATTAAGAGTTATTTAATAGAAAATGGGAAATCATGTTTTGGGTATTGTCATTTAAACTCTTTAAGATTAATTCCAACCATGATATGCTTGTCCATTTTATTTAAAGGGATGATGTTGGTGATCCATTTTGGTTATTGAATTCCTTGGAAAAAAATTCCTTTCATCAATTTATCAACTTATGATTCTACTTTAGAAGCATAGGAGGGGTGAATCCTCCTAGCTTCCTTATATATACCTCAATGGTCATTAGGTAAGCCTATTTGGTGTGCCTTCAAATTCGGGTC
Organism: Viscum album; assembly: GCA_963277665.1. NCBI lineage: Eukaryota > Viridiplantae > Streptophyta > Magnoliopsida > Santalales > Viscaceae > Viscum > Viscum album. Next base: position 474,925,765 of record OY728139.1, on the reverse strand, counting down.
TAGCTTGGTAATATCTACATAATTCCAAGTTAACACATATCTATACTTAGTTGAAAACCAAATATTTATTTCATGCTCCAGGATAGGTGAGGTGGAACTATTCTCTGTAGGTCGCATGCCATATTCTCTTCCATGATTAGCTAGTCTGAGCCCATGGATGGAGGTGGAGATGCCTTACTCAAATACAGGACGGGAATTTCTGATTTCATACTCTTCTCATTCCACCTCTGAGTCTATATACTCACCTTGAGGTATGGTGGGTAATACAATGTCATATCATTCACTATCAAGCTATGAGTGACCATGGATATAGGTATTGTTATCAGAAACTTCCAGAGTCATCATAGAGATATTTCATATATGAATGTTTTCTTTTATTCTATCGATCGGGAGAGGAAACAATTGGATTTTTTTAATTAATTCTACTACTATAATCAGGTTTATGGGAGGCAAATAGTCACTGTTGATCATACCCCAAGAATTCTTAGGGGTGGTTCCAAATAATTTTGGGGATACAAGATACATATTTTTATCCACAATTGGTTGATTTCCCTAAATTTTATTGAAACCTACCATATTATATATGGTATCACTAGACTCAAATGGGGAATTGTCCCCATGTATTATGAAAACCTAACAATGAATTGGGTATTTCAAACACATATGTAATTTTTGAGGGTACTACTTTATTGAAATAGAGCCATGGTAATCCAAGTTAGACATTATATGCTATGTGTTTCTAGAAAACTATGAACTTCGAATTAGATGTGAGATACATATATAATACATGATTTTGATCTTAACAAATGGTCACTTCCTACTCTTATCAAATACTTGAATGGTTATCTTTGTCAATGTCATCTCCCCCTAGCAATAACCGATAATTTGGAGGGTCTGGATCGAGATGAAGTTGATTCTGGAACCAATTTACCATTTATTCCATAGAATATCGATTTTAATGAATTTTATTAAAACATATATTGGTATTCTTTCTATGCATGACTTCTTCCTAATCCTATTATGCGAAAGATATACTGTAATGAAATTAAAATGGTATAGGCCCCACTAGGTATACCTCTGTTGTAGCTACGTCTATCTGAAACACCTATAGTCTCTGACGGGCCTCGATGAGATCCCCATTGATTTAATTTGAATTATGGAGAGCATCTAAGATTTATAGTTTCACTAGAACAAATTCTAACTATTTTATAATTTCATACATTTTTTCAAATTTCTATATCCTTAATTGTGAGGGTTCTCCAAATTATGTGGTTTAGTAGTTGAGGGGTTCATGGTGGATGATGTTGAATCTTGGGAAGATTTCAATGTAGAATATGTTCCATATGGAATAGGTCATTCTATCCTTACCCTTTGTCTAAAATGATCATAAAATTGAACCCCTTTTAGTTTGTTTTGTAAGATGACTGGTCTTGGATGACAACCAGATGCCTCTAAGGAATCTATATGTTTCTATTATGTAAGCTAGAGAGATCTCCCATGGGTTTTAGCTGAATATACATCTTCTAATGTTGTGTAAATGAAATATTCAGCTCAACCACACCATTTTTTATCCTATATCCTCAGATAATATACCTTTTACCTCCAACTCCCCATTCAGATATGGGGACTCATACTCAGAGGTGTATTCATCAACAGAGAATGGGTCTGTTAAGTGTAGTACATTAACAAAACCAAAAATGAGTTATTCATATGATGATGGTTCTATTTGGTTAGTTGGTTCCTGATCCATTGATGTTGATGCAATAAAGACAGAAATATTCATATCTTGTGTAGGAGATGAATATCACCCTTCCTCTTCTGTCCCTTCCCATTTTCAGTGATTACATCTGCCTTCAAGAGGTGTATTTGATATCACCTCCATATATGATGTGATCATTTGTGGTTTGAAAATAATTTCTATAAGGGTGTAATTTTATCATTCAATTGACTTTACAGTCATTTATTCATTGAATATTTGTATTCGACAAGCCAAAATATCTTGTTAGTCACCCTCATATTCTATATTGGTGATGGAGAGACTAGTCACCTTTACAAGGGGATTTTATAACATCACCTATCTAAAATAGACAATTATTTAGAAAATCCATTTGAAGATGAATAAATATTAGATGGTGTGACCTATCCTTGTCTATTATGGGATGTAGTGAGGATTACTACTGAGGATATCATTTTTTGGTTTTTGAGGGTGTAGTAGCTTTAGTTTGTATTTTTCCATGTTTACAACAAAATAATTAGTGACATGGTCATTTTGGTAGGTGTGTGTCATATGTTTAATAAATTATAGGTGACCCTAATCCCATTTTTATTATAGTTGAGGGAGATTTTTTTTTTCTACCACTCGACATGAGGCACCAAGTTATTTGGAGCCTTCTTGAGTTCTTGAATGGGCACAGTTACTTGTTTGAGAATAACTGTTAAAGTATCTAACATACTAAACCATTTTCCCAATGTCATTTGAGTGGGATGAGACATATATTAGATCCATTTAATATAATTTTCTTTCATTTGTTCAGTTTATAAATCCTCTTTGAATCCACCTCAATACTTTATCAGGATCAAAGGCATTTACCACTCATCCCAATGATATTCATCATACTGTTCAAATAAGTGATCTTGTGAGAGAGGGATGCTGAGATAATGGGTTAAACCGTTCCATATAGACATAAAGTCATAATCCACATAATTTTCATGTAGTTTAAAGTTTTATGGTCAAAATATACTGTTTTTAATTGAATAGAGGTAAAATGAGAAAGGAATCACTGAAGAAGTTCTACCAGAACCATAGTGGATCATCTTAGAAGGATGTTATATCAAAAAAAAACTGACCCTGCCTATGTTTTTATGAAACATCGATGATTATCCTCCTCTTATTGATCTTGAGGTTGAGTCATTGGACTACGTTGTGACATGAAGTGTACAAAATGTTGTTCTGGATTACTCATGATGTCATATTTTTAGAATGTAGGGATTCAAAATTTGGGTGGGGGAAAAGTGTCATCCTCACATTTGTGATATGACTTAATCTCAGGATTCAAGTGTGCATGAAACCCTTACATGACTACCATTATAGAATATAGGGATTTAATGGCATTAAAAATATTTGATCGTATCATAGCATTATCCACCTCTTATATATAGAGGGAAGGTTGGGCTTAATGATGTGGAATCATTTTCATATCCCATCGATTTTATATCAATTCTAGGAGTAAATGGTCACCGTAGAATTGTATAGGATATATCCGTAATGGAAGGAATTTTACATCATATTTGAATTTATTATTTATATAGACCAGTTTCATATATCCACATCCAACATGATGCTAATATGTCACTCTTGTAGGTACATATTCTGTAACATTATCTGTGGGAGTAGGTATATGCATCTCATTCTGAATATTATATGTAGTGAAAATGTTTCACCTAAGTATCTCCTTGTTGAGGTTGTTCTTTTTTACATCATTATTATATCATTCCTATCATTACTATATGGAGTTAATTTTAGCTCTTCTTGGTGGTGTGTGGGATGTATCCACATGTTTACCTTAATACATGGATGTTATCTACTACAGAGGTGGTAATTCATTGGCTGGGGGTTCTAGGTTTATAATGCTCATCTAATTTTCTGAATGTGCTGCCTCATTTAGTGCATCATGATAACTTTCTATGGAGGGACATTTTTGGAAATCATTCCCTATGAATATGTGTATTTATCTATGTAATCGTTTTTTGATGGTGATGACATTCAATGAGATGTAATACTAACCAGTAGTTGTCCCATTTCCCTCAATGCAATAGGGGGATTCTACACCATTTGTTCCTCCTTTGATGGTTTCATTAGGGTTATTTCTTTTTCCATTGTCCATAATAGAACATTTTTCGAGATGATCCATATGTGTTTAATAACCTTCATTGTATGTTCCTCATATCTCAATAAATTAAAAGTGACCTTGAGGGAGATTATATTAATGTTTCCTAAATAGAACCCAAATAGTAATGGTTTGTATTATGGTTGGAGGAATGTATTGGATTCAAACTATCAATATTTACCTCTCAACCAGGAGAAGGATAATTCCTTACGAGGTGATCATAATGATGAATAATCCAGCATTCTTGTGGATTGGTGAGATTTAGGGTCACTATTGGAACATTTTGATCTTATTGTTGGGGATTTGATGATGATATCATTTGGGTTTTGATGAATCTATGGATATAAATATAGATATAAATGCCAAGATTACTATGGAATTAGGTTGATCTTGAACCCCCACTAATTTCACTTAGACTCTCTTGGGGTATGATAAACCTAATGATGGTGACTGACAAAAATATTCTCCCAGACCTATAGACTAATGTTGGTTTGCAGCTATCACTTATATTTCATATATCACAATAAGGATTTATGGCCTATGTGGAGGAGGAGGAAGTAAATATTACTCAAGCATTATGGGATAGTTTCTCTATTGGATGTATTTTCTGGAATCTCCAAATATGACCCATTTTATTTGGAACAATTCTTCTCTCATATGAAATGGTTGAAACAACATACCATGATGAGAATCATATTCTAATAGATGTTTTTGGGATGGAAACCACTTTAACTTCCGTGTTTCAAATACATTATCATTTTTAAAGGGGTCAAGCTTATAAACATGTTGGTAGTCTTCTCCCCCAATTTGTGTTGTTTCTATATATTTAAGGTGGTGTTATTCCTTTGTATTTTCAACCTGGATCATGAATTATTGGATCCCATGATTAATCCATGGGATAATAAATTATAGGATTCCATATCCAGGGAGATATTATATTCTAGGGCAGTGGTTATGTTTAGTGATCTATACATTCCACATCAATGGATATAGATACTTGATGAGGTTTGGATGATCATCTTCCAAATAGTTGTGGTGAAATGAAGGAAAGAGTTTTATAGATTTTCATTATTCTTATTAGGTCTTAGGTCTTGGGCCATGGAGATAATATTAATGTTCACTTGATAATATATTATGTGTATGTTTTAAAGGTGAACTTCATTTTTTAGATAGGGGAGGTGTTTATACATTAAATACAAATGGGTATCCCATATATTTTGGTATAGTAATGGCATGGAATCCTTCTCAATATCATCAGGGATTTTATTGTCAGAAGTGGTGAGGATCTAAAACATGGTTGGTAGGTTCTCCCCAATAGAATATCTCTATATATCTATGTCGTAATCCGCTTGACTAGATTTATATACCCCACATCATCAGACCATAGTGGTTTCTTCTATGGGTTTCCTAATGATCATAATTAAGTTCTTTTGATAGTTTATGGCTTACTATATATAGTAAAACATTGTATTTTGTGAACCTCTATATGGAAAGGTGTTGAATATTTAACACATATTTATATGGTGGTTTCTGATCAAGGGAAAATTTCTATGTCTAAATAAGATATCACCATGGGGAGGTTGACCAAAATGGATTGAAGTAGTAGAGTCACATTGAATCATATATGAAATTCCATAAGGTGGGATAAAAATTTAATGGTCACCTTCTTCTTCTCCATCCATTTAGGATTTTATTGACCCTTTATGTGTTGTGGATATGTGTGGAATAGCCTCAAGGAAAATAAAATTGAGAAGGTCAAGGATATGATCCTCATTCTACATGTCACGACCCATCCCCTAGGGACCATTCCATGACTACCCCATGCCCGACTTCCAATGGCTAGGGGTTGGCGACTAGCACCGGAATGGCATTTCCGAAAAATGGGAAGGCATTGCCTAAAAAACTATACACCCACACGTGCAAGATAAACACAATGGAAGAGTAAGGTGAAACCACACTAGATACCACAACTGAGTTTAAGGATAAGTACTGAATGTAAATGGTCCGGAATAGAAGACCAACTAAAAGGTACAACTAAAAATGACAATCTAAAAACAACTCCTCGAATCATCCACTGAGGATCCTACTTGAAGGGTCTATACAACTTTTCCCGACTGCTCTCTACGTCAGCCCATCACCTCAATGTACCACCTGGTCCTACCTGCCTCAAGTCTCAGCCATGTTGCTCATCATCTGCATGAGACATAATATGGTGCAAGAGAAGCCCGTGTAGGGGTGAGTATAACAATACCAAGTAGGGACCCCAAGACCCCTGAAGGAGGCATAGAATTCCACAAAAGAAAACCACAAGAAAGATCTCAATCAAAAAGAAAAAAGAAAAAGAGAAATCTCACAAAAAAGGTATAACTTCAAGGTTACTGGGATATAGAAGACTATTCATAATGCCAGATCATCCTATCCGAAGTAACTCTACTGCAGACCCGTAGAGGTCATTGCATGCGGACCCATATTGGACACTAGATGCTGACCCGTGTTGGTAACATTATGATGACCTGTATTGGTCGCTTGATGCTGAGCCATATTAGCCGATTCATGCTAACTCTATTGGTCATGGGATGATGAACCATGTTGGTAGTTGGTGATGACTAGTATTAGTCAATGGTGATGACCCATATTGGTCGTTGGGGATGACCCATATCAGATGCTTGTGTTGACCTGTATTGGTCGTTGGTGCTGACTCGTACTAGTTACTGGTATAGAGGTAGGGTGATTAGTCATATAGCTAGATCATCCAACTTTGGAGTATTTGATGCTGACCTGTATTTTTCACTCATCTTCTTCATGTAACAGTCAACTACTGGATTCCAGAATGAAGAATGCCTGATCTCTGGAAGATTCTATTCCTCAAGTCATTGTTCATATTTCAACTGGTTCAATGTCCTGCAAAAATCATACCCAAGGAACCAACCCATCATAGGGTCCCAACGTGGTAGATGGCACATCGATCGGATGCCTAGTATGTGAGATATGGGAACTTTTGTTAAGAGGTCCATATTGGATTCATTTTTGATCCACCAAAGGTCACATGTCAAACTCCTTCAAAACTCACTTAGAGTATCTCCAAAGGACTGCCTTGTCAAAAGGGTCATACTGCCACAACCAATGCATTGATCAGACACCCGATCTGTTATTTACACCCCTTTCTGTGAACTGGGGTTGATCGCACCTCGGTACGGCCCTGCTCGGCCAAGCCCACCAGAATATTCAAAAGGTACCGCTTCCCAAAAGGGTTCCCAACACAACTAATGGTGTGTCAAATGGACACCCAGTTTTTTTAGTTTTGGGTGTTTTTTTATTCGGGGGTCGGTTCTGTCTGAGCCCAGTCTGACTTAGTCAGGCCGAACGCAACGGGTCCCAGGGTCTACCTACCCTACCCAGGTCCGGGCTATTATGGTTTTGCCGAGATCACTAGGTCCGGCCCATTGGGTTCGGCTAGGCTGGTTCACAGTCCTAGGTCGTAGTTGGCCTTGCCCGCTGGGTCGTGGGTCTGGAATGCCGTCCATATAACACCCCAAGATTTCATAGTGAGTTATTTTCTTAAATGTAATTCATCAGCTTTCTCCATACGCAACACCGAGTTCGAGCGCACCCCGCCTAACCAAACTAGTCGTTCAAAATGTTTTTAGGAATAATATTATCTGTATTTTTAATTTTTGATATTATATATAATATTAGAAAGATATTATGTGTTTCTTAGATATAATATAAGAACAACTTCTTTTTTCTAGATAAAAGAAGTATTTTACAAAAAGTGTAATTTTACAACCCTTAAATGGAAATCCCTTTTTAAAACCAATATTTGACCCTTTTATATATTCAATTTAATGAAATTAAATTCTTCATTATAATTGGGTCATTAAAAATTTATTTCGGTTAAATTTTTGGTATTTTTTTATAACTTTCATATTTTGATAAATACAGAATAATACTAAATTTAAATTAAATACTAATTTTTTAATCGAAATAATTAAAAGTGTTAAATTATGAATTTGATTATATTGGAAGTATAATTAGATTATATTATTATCATTTAATACAATGTTGGAAATTATAAGTAATATCACATTTATATTTGACATAAACACATGTAACTCTTTTGATAGTTTTAACTTTTTAAAAAATCACGCTTTTCGGTTTTGACAATGCGAATTAATTTTAAATTAATTAATGAAAATTCTATGTTTTTAATTTGGTAAAATAGAATTCATTTTTTGAATTTGGAATATAAAAATTATCTTAGGGTAAATTTTTGGTATTTTTCTTAAAACATTCAATTTCTTTATGACTAGTGAAAAACCCTGTGTTATAGTTTAAAACGGACTTCTTATTTAAATAATTTTTATTTTGTTTAAATTTATTTTAATTAAAAATTGATATATAATACCTATATATTTTCAATGTAATTTATTGTTGTAATTTTATAATAAAATTAGATGTATAACATTTTATTGAACTTTTTACCGTCTTCTACCCACCTAGAAAGAGAATTTACAAATTTGTATAAAATTTAATTTTACCGCTTTTGTTAGTTGAATTTAAATAATCCGAGAGACACGATTGATATTAGTAAGTAAAATGTGGTTCAATAAGATTATAAAAATTTTGGTGAATTGTAACTTTTGACTTATATTTACTATGGTTAAAAGTAAATTGGGTAATTAAAAGTAAAAAATGATATATTAATTACCCTAACACATGTCCTACTTCTATTGGATAAATGTAGTTCTTCCAAAAACATACTTAGGAATAAAATATGACTCTTTTGGTCCACAAGGATTATATGAGGACATTTATTATTATTTTATTTAAAGAATAGTTAAAAGTGTCAAATTCAATGATAAATAACAAAACCATTTTTAATATAGGGTTATATATAATATAAATTCGACTATAGATATTCATTAGAAATATAATATTATTTCCTACATAATGTTATTCGATTTATAATTTTTAGACATTAATGTATTAAATTTATTAATTACATAATGATGATGCAATAATTAACTTATGAATGAAAGATTAAAATAATTGATATAATAATTATAAAAATAAATGTAATTGGAGACTTTGGATTAATTCCACTAATTTTCTAGGTTAATAAGACATGTTCGATTTTATTTTATAATTTTTTTTGAATTAATAAATCGGTTATGGTTTTCAAAATAACCAAATACTAAATAGTGTCAAAATTGACATAATTCAGTTTTTAAAAAATTACTATTTTATTAATTGATATAATATTCCTAAAAATATAATGATTGGAAAAAGGAATTATATAAGGTTATATATATTAATAATTAACCACTTGGGGTTCACTTGAATTTTTATAGTAATTTTATTAACCATATATTATAAAAATAAAAGAGACATGGTAAATGTCAAACTATTTAACTAAGAGTTAAATCTAAAAGATAAGGTTAATATGGTGAACTAAACATGTCTAAAACCTATTGGTTGAGAGGTTTTCTACCCATAACCACCTTATCCTTGAACTGAATCATTTTTTGAGACATTTGAAATCGAAAATTATTTTATTATAAAATAATATTTCATGCATTTCCTAAAGTGACCCTCACCTCTCTTATAAAAGGGTACTTCCCCTTCTCTTACATTCACACCTCCAAAGCCAATTGGATCAGCCACCCCTACCCTAATATCCTCCCAACTTTAATAACTTCATTCTATATGCCTTCCTTTGTTTAGAAAGCAAACCTATGGATCCCTTTTGATCAAATCAAATGGAAAACCCCGAATAAGAGGTAAATATTTCATGACCCCTTTCATGTTATTTTCTACTTCCACATCAACATTCCTTGTTGTTTTCATTATAAAATAATAACTACAGTATCTTATATATAATGTGATGTTATTATAGGAATGTTACAACCACATTTATTATTCTATCCACCATTTTATTGACAATGTCACCATACGTGCGTACGTACAGCTTACCGTCTCCATGTTGGGGTGTAGTTTGTTATTCAAACACATAATTATTTGGATATGATTAATAATGAACATAACTGATATAATAATAAATATAACATGTTAATGACTCTTTATATATGATATTCTATCCAATTACATATGATTTCACCATCAATATAATGATAGTGTCGCTCGTGCATACGTACAGATTACTAGCTCCACGAACGTGATGAGATTCATTCCCCTTCGTAATAATTCAAGAATAATTTTCAAATTATGATTAAAAATAATGTTTATGAACTTAATATAATTCTTTATATGAATAGAATACATCCTATCTATAAAAAACATGTCTAACATGACTGATCATAAAGGGAAAAAGATCAGTTAAAACCCAAAATGATGATACTACTAAAATATTATTAACAATGCAATATTAGAGGATCATATATGATATCATATTTATGTATACAGTTATTGTATAATTTAATTAAAATTATTTAACAATTATATATTAGGTTAATATAATTTCTTCCAAGGAAAATTATAGGGTAAGGGGTTTTCATCTCACTTCTTATTCTTTTGAGATTTATGCTGTATTGCTATTATTTCCTTTTGTGTGGTGTTTGTACTGCACATGATTTTATTCGTTGTGTAATATACCTTAATTTTTCGGTATTTACATCTTCATTGTGTGATAATTCTTTCATGAGGTCTATGTTTCGTATGTCACCAAATCAGTAATGGAGTTTCAAATTTCAATTTCCACTCATTGGGCGTCACACACACATCATTGATTATTTTACTCAAATATTATTTGTAGAATAACTATTTATTATTTATGTAGTAATTTCAACCCAAATTTATTTGGATATACCTTTGATACACATAATCATTCCAATTATAAATTCACATTTAATTTATATGACATTTTCAAGGGTAAATATAACTCAATTTCCATTAATTGAGTTAAACATACAAGTCATTAGATTTTTTTTACAAGAATATTTGTGAATGTAACATGATAGATTTTCACTAAATATCTAGTTATATTGAGTGTATTTATATTTTTCACACATAATTATTCCATTGATTTAACCTTAATCTAAGGATACAGTCTTTATAAAGTATTTCGTATCATTTAACATTCCTTTGAGGCCTCTTTGTTGTTATGCACCAATTCACTGTTATATGGTGTATATACATTAATTTGATAGTCTATATCATTAATACCTTCATTATCATGATATTATAATGTTTTGATTAATTTTATTACTCAATTACTTATATTCAAGTGTCTCTTATTAGGTTTAAACCTCTTAAACTAAAATATTGTTTTAAAAGTTTTAAATATTTATTTTTCTAAATCATTCTCATTAATGCCCATGTTTTAAAAATGGTTTTAAGTATTTATTTATATGGACATGAATATATTGAAATCAAAATTCCATTTTAATTTTTCATGGTCATATGGTACATTTTGATTCAAAATTATCTTTTGAACGAATTCTTTGATAAATAGTGAGACATTTAAATATTTTCATGAAAAAGTGGATATTTCACTCCAATTGTTTTAATGACTATTATGATATATTTCAATATCCTTCAATGTGTTTTATTCTTGATTGAGGTTGATTTATTAGATAAAATCATCTATATTATATTGAATGAGTAAATTTTGACTTTGGATGTGCTATTTTTATGTCATTCAAGGTTTGTGCTTAAAATGTTGACATTTTGTAAGCCAATGTTAATACGAAAGTTTAGATAATGTTTTGAAATTTTCACATGAGGAAGTAATTGGACATAGAAAGTGACGACTGGATCCCTCTATAGTTCCTTGATGCATCAGTAGTTCTCATGAGATAATCTAGTGTCTTGGAACAAGGCCTTGAAAAAATCTTATTTATAGTCTTGGAAAAAGGCCTTGACTATGTGGTTATGAAGTCTAAAATTATGCATTCCATCATTATAAAATTGGATATTGAAATTACATATGATTATTCTACTAGTAGAATATCCATGTGAATAAGTAAACTTCATTATTTGATTTATCTTTTCCATATTATGTTGAAGTTTATGTTTAAAAGACTGGTGTTCTAGTCTGATAAATTTCCTTAAATATTTATTGTTATTTATGATAGTTTCTGCTATTTTTTATCCTTACATATCATTTGTGCTAACCCATTTCATATGTTTTATTTCTACCAGAATGCAATGAAGTATATTATGATTAACCTACAAGAATAGGCTATGGGATATAAGAGTGTTCCAGGGGAACACAATGTTGTTGTTTTTTATTTAATAATGTAATGTAAAACTTATGAATATATCTAGTAATTACAAGTCTACTAAACTGATCAGTCTTTCGGAACATGATTCCCTGTATCATTCCAATGTTATTTCATAATGTACCAATTATGGGAAACTGTGGTCGTGGAGTTACTGTTGGTATCAATGGAAGTTTAATACAAACTATAGAAGCTAGATTTAGAAAAAAAAACTGATTCAGAAACACTACCATAAAATAGACATTGAGAAATAGTATATAAGAACATACCAAAATTTGGAAATTTAAATAATATGTTTGGTTTCCAAGAAATACATCCATATTTGGATATGACCAGGTAGATGAATCTCTGGCATAGTTGTACCTTGGAGTGAAAATCTCCATCAAGGAGTTTCGGGCCTGACCCAAGGTATCCTGGTACACGACAACGGGCCTTGGTAAAATTTTGGTTATGACACTCCTGTGGGATATGCTTAGGATAATTCACATTTTTCTACAAAATGATTATAAGGATTTTAATATAATATGAGAATAAATATCCTTAGTTAATCTTGAGGTGTTATAGATTTAAAATTTGTTGTTATGATATTCTCTACATGATTTTATGACTCACAGTATGCTTTCTTGTGTTAGTCAATGGATGGATTCCATGGAACAGATAGTAACACTGAATATGATGTACAAGGTGGTAATGGTGGTGGAAATGAGAAATGAAATGGAATGTTGGTAGGTGTAAAATAAATCATGTTCATAATGAATCAGTTTTCGAAAAATATGATCAACAACATATATATTAACCAAGTACCATACTCCAAAAAGAAGAGAAAGGTGGTGAATGATAAGATCTCCAGCAGTGGAGACCATGGAGAAAAGAAAACACAATTTCTATCATATAGAAAATTTGGAAGGAGACACCTAGGAAAGTGTCCCAATAGAAAAAATAAATGCTTTATGTGTGGGAATGAAGGAAAAAATGTAAAGAAATGCCGAAAAAACTAAAGAGTACAATGGAATAAAATAAAAGTGATCCAAAAAAATCATTTTATAGTCATTTTCCATAAATGTAGGGGACCTGGGCATTACTCAATTGAATTCCCTATTCTATAGGGTTGCCTCTTGGTCAAGGAAAAACCTGTGTGGAAATACATTGATGGAGAAATTTTTAAAAATTATTAGTGATCTTTGTTGATGGGATTACATTGGAAGAATTTTCTCTTTTATGTCTGACCCTGATGTTTGTTATGTGAAAATGCTATTTTAGTAAGAATTTAATTTTCTATTGATGATATAGTTTTAAATAACCATTTGGGTTAATTTGATACTTGAATTTGAGGCATTTACATGTTATTATATTTTGGGATGAAAATGATAGGTATGAGATTACATTTGTGATGAAATTATGTTTTGGTTATTTTGAGAAATTTATCTCATCTTGGAAATGTTATAAAAAATAGTTTTAAAAAAAAGACAACACGCAGACCATGTGACAACTCGTCGCATTGGACAAAGTTGTGGGAATCGAACCTACAAGTAGAGTGCGATTGGGATTTATCACATACCATTAGACTATGTGAAGTCCCATGTTATTGTAACTAGTTGTTTTAGTTAAATGATTTTTTTAATCAATAATAATTTGATTTAGGATCTTATGTCTTATAAAATGGATATCCTTAGTAGAGGAAAATGATTTGGTGATTAAGTGATAAATGTTATTTTGAAAGATGTTCACTCTTTTGGAAATTCAATATGCCTAAAGAAAATAGAATACTATGGGATTTCAATTGAGGATTAATAGTGGATTCATATATATGTTTTTAAGGTGGATTTTTAGAGATTTGGGTTATATATGAAAATTATTAACTTATCATAGAGAATATGTGATTAGGTTTACTACTTTTAATTATGTGACATTAAGTGTAGTCGATGTTTTTTAGAGATACAATTTAATTTGGATGACTATGCAATCAAATTCTTCTATGTTTTGGGTTTCAATATTTGTTAAGATTTTATTGAAAGATTTTAAGGACAATTGTTTATTGAATGGTATTTATTGAAATTTGGGTTTTTTTGGTTTAATTTTAGAAATTAAGATTAGTATTTCTTTATATAAAGGATTATCCTTTTTGGAGATCATCGGATCTTGTAATAACTATTTTGTTTTGGGTGAATCTCTAAAGACAAGGGAAATATATAGTTTATCCTTTGTGGTAATGTGATTATCTAGAAGTTGATTCTAGCACATTAGGTGTGAACAAGTCATCTTGATTACTCATCATTTTAATCAAAAGATAATCTAGTAGGATAAATTTATTAAATGATTAAACTCTACATAAAAATTAAGTATATCCCTTTATGTTCTTAGTCAATATCATAAATAAATTCCTTTACGTTATGAAATAGAACATAAGAAAACATTGTCTGTTTAATTTTCCTATTGAGAAACTCATGACTGTTTATCACATCACAAGTTTGGGGTTTTCTTATTGTTAAGATTATCCTGGTCATTTTTCTATCACTCTCCATCATAACATGACCCTTATTTATCTTCTATACCCATGTTTTCTTACATGGAATGCTAGTATGGGTTATCTCGTGTGACCTTTGAACTTCTCTTTCTTTCTTTTAAAGTGATAGTTTTAATGACTATTTTTCCAATGTAGGACATTTAATGAAGTTCTCTAGGCAAATTTTAAAATTTTGATGAGGCAATTTATAAAAGGGGGGAAGAATGTAACACCCCGATATTTCCTTGTAAGTTATTTTCTTTAATGTAATTCAATAGCTTGCGTTATACACAACACTGAGTTCGAACACCATGACTTACTAAACTAGGCTTTTAAAAAGAAGTTATGAATAGTAATATCTGAATTTTAAATTTTATATATTCCATGTAATTTCAGAATCCATATTATCTGTTTCTTAGTCATAATATAAGAAATAATTCATTTTTTCAGATAAAAGAAGTATTTTTCATAAAATGCAATTTTACCACCATTTAATGGAAACCCCTTTTTAAAACTAATATTGGAAACTTTTATACATTAAATTTAATGAAATTAAATTCTTATTTATATTCAGGACATAAAAATTTATTTTGGATAAATATTTGGTACTTTTTTGATAACTTTCATATTTTGATGAAAACAGAAAAATAATAAATTTTAATTGAAAACAACTATTTTAATTTAAATAATTTATATTGTTAAATTATTAATTTGAATGGTTTTAAGTACAATTATATTATATTTTTATCATTTAATACATTATAGGTCATTATATGTAATTTCACATTTAAATTTTACATAAACACATGTCAAACTTTTGATTGTTTTTACTTTTTAAAAAAACCCACTTTTCAGTTTTGACAACTGGAATTAATTTAAAATTAATTAATGAAACTTCTATGATTTGAATTTGGTATAATATATTTCATTTTTAAATTCTATATATCAAAATTATCTTAGGGTAAATTTTTGGTATTTTTCTGAAAACATTCAATTTTTGATGAATAGTGAAAATCACTATGTTATATTTTAAAACCGACGTTTTATTTAAATAATTATTTATTTTATTTAAATTTATTTTATATAATAATATATCTATAATACCTAGATAAGTTCCATGTGATTCATTGGAGTCATTTTATAACAAAATTAGATGTGTAAAAGGTTATTGAACTTTTTAGCGTCTTTTACCCAACCTCTAAGAGAATTTACAAATTTGCATAAAACATAATTTTACCACTTCTGTGAGTGGAATTTCAAACACCTGAGAGACATGGTTGATATTATTATGTAATTTTCTATTCAATAAGATGAAAATAATTTTTGGGCGAATAGTAACTTTTGACTTTTATTTTCCACGGTTAAAAGTAAATAGGGAAATTAAGGATAAAAATGATTTTATAATTACCCAAAAACATGTAAAAATTTGATTGGATAAGTGAAATTCAACAAAAAACAACCTTAGTAATAAAATATGATCCTTTTGGTCAACATGTATTAGATTAGGATATTTATTATTATTTTATTTAAAGAATAGTAAAAAGTGTTAAGTTCAATGTTTAATAACTACACAATTTTTAATATAAGGTTATACATATGATAAATTCGATATTAAATATTAATTTGAAATAAAAAATGATTTCCTAAATAATTGTATTTTATTTATAATTTTTAGACAATAAATAATTAAATTTATTTATGACAAAATGATGATGCATTAATTACCTTATTAATTAACAATTAAAATAATTGATTTTATAAATATCCAAATAAATTTTATTTCAGACTTTTGATGAATTCCAATACTTTTCTAAGTTAATATGACTTTCTAGGGTTTATTAAATAATATTTTTCGAAGTACTCAAGTTGTTACGATTCTAAAAAAAATCAAATACTAAATAGTGTCTAATTTGACATAATTGAGTTCTTAAATGAAATACAATTTAAATATTTGATATAATATTCATAAAAACTAAGGATCAGCCAAAGGAATTTGATAAAGATATATATATTAATAATGAACCACTTTGGGTTATCTTGGATTGTTATAGTAATTTTAATAACCATATAATATAAAAATACTAAGAGACATGGTAAATGTCAAACTATTTAACTATGAGTTAAATCTAAAAGATAAGGTTAATATGGTGACATAAACCTGTCAAAGAATTTAGGTTGGGATTTTTTTGACCCATTCCCACCTTAGACTCAAAATAAATAATTTTTTAGCCATTAGAAACTTAAATTTATTTTATTATAAAATAATATTTCAAACTTTTCCTAAAGGGACTCTCACCTATCTTATAAAATTGCACTTCCCCTTTTCTTAATTTGACAACTCCAAAGTCATTTTCCTCGGCCAAAACCTACCCAAATATCCTTCCTAGTTTCATCCCTTCATCCTATAGTCCTTTCTTTGTTCATAAAGCCATCCTATGGAGCCCTTTTGATCAAATTAAAAGGAAGAACCCGAAGAAGAGGTAAATATTTCATCACCTCTTTCAAGTTGTTTTCTACTTCCACTTCCTCTTTTTTTTGTTTTCATTATAAAATAATTACACCATTATCTTCTATATAAATTGATGATATTATAAAAATTTTTCCTCATATTTATTATTCAATCCATCATATAATAACAAAGTCACCATAAGTGTGTACATACGGCTTACCGTCTCCACGCCATGGTGTATTTTGTTGTTCCAACACTTCATTATTTGGATTAGTGGTAAACACCCCATAATCCTACATAAAAATGGAGGTTAAAACCCCATTGGGTGCAGGTACTATAGAGATACTATAGTAGTGGTGGTACTGTTCATCGGCGGGTATTGTAGCAGCGGCAGGACACTGTAGCAGCTACAGGGTACTATAGTAGTGGTGGGTACTATAGCAGCTGGGTTACTCTTCACAGAATGGGAATTTGGAAACAAATTAGGGTATATGGGCTATGTAATGGGATACATTCCCACTGGGCCTTCGAGCTGTGTAATGGGTCTCCATTACATAGTTAAAAGAGGCCTTTTCTTTGCTTTAATAATAAAATGAGGCTTCAACCTCAACTTTAAAAAAAACGTATGAAGTACAATTTCTAAGAACGTTATGAGATTCATTCCCCATCATCATCATTCAAGAATAATAATTATTTTGTTATTAAAAATAAGGTTTAAGAACTTAATATCATTCTGGATTTTAATAAAATACATCTTATCCTTAACAAACATGGCTTATGTAAATGAGAATATAAAGGAAAATGGATCACTTAACACCCAAAATGATGATAATACTAAAATATTATTAACAAAAAAATACCATAGGATCATATAGGATACCATATATATTTATATAGTTCTTGTATAATTTAATAAAAATTTTTTAACTATTATATAAGAGGTTAACGTAACCTTGACCAAGGAAGTGTATAAGGGAAGGGGTTTTCATCTCACTTCTTATTCACGTGAAATTCATGTTATATTGCCACTATTACTTTTTTTGTTGTGTATGTACTTCCCATAATAGTATTTTTTCATAATATACTATAATTTATGGGCATTTACATCTTCATTTTATGATACTTATTTCATTGGGTTGTATGTTTTGTAAGTTACCAAATCGGTTAGGGATTGTCAAATTTCAATTTCCACTCATTGGGCTTCTCACATACTTCATTGATTATTTTAATCCAAGATTTTATGTGGAAGAACTGTTTATTATTTATTTAGTTATTTACACTCCATTATATATGGATATTACTTTGATACACATAATCAATCCATTGATGAATTCACATTCCATTGATATGAACTTTTTAAGGGTAATTTTAATTCAATTTCAATTTATTGAGTTAAACATCCTAGTCAATGGTTTTGTTTTTACAAGAATATGTGGGAATATAACCTGATTTAACTACACTGGATATCCAATTTTATTGATTGTATTTATATTTTTCACACATAATTATTTCATTTATTTATCCTTAATCTAACGATACTGTCTTTATATTCGTCTAAATTTACATTCCTTTGAGACCTCTTTGTCGTTATGGAACAATTCACTTTTATATCATGTATATAATGTCCATTGATATATTATATCATGAATCACATTATTCTAATGATATTATAATGTTCAATTATGGTTGTTCCTCAATTTTTTGTATTCAAGCGTCTCTTATTTGTTTAAGAACTCTTTAACTAAAATATTGTTTTAATTGTTTTAAATATTTACTCTTCTAAATCTTTTTCATCAATGTCCATGTTTTAAAAATGGATTTAAGTATTTATTTATATGGACCCCAATTTTTTGAAATCAAAATTCATTTTAAATGTTTCAATGTGGTATGGGCCACTTTTATTCAGAAATATATATAAACGAATTCTTTGATAAGTAGTGCGACATTTAAATATTTTCAATAAAAAGGGGATATTTCTCTCAAATAGTTTTAATGACTATTTTCATTTATATAAATATCATTCATTGTATTTTATTCTTGATTGAGGTTGATTTACTATAATACAATCATCCATATTGTATATAATGAGTTATATTTGACCGTGGATGTGCTATTTTATGCCATTCATAGTTTGTGGTTAAAATATTGACATTTCATATACTAGTTTTAATACAAATGTTTAGATTTTGTTTCACAATTTTCAAATGAGGAACGAATTGGACTTAGTAAGTGACAGTTGGAGCCCTCTATAGCTCCTAGATGAATTTATATGTCTTATTAGACAAACTAGTGTCTTGGCACAAGGCCTTGAAAAAATCTTATTTGTAGTATTAGCACAAGGCCTTGAGTATGTGGTTATGATGTCTGGAATTTTTCATTCTATCATTATTAAATTGGCTATTGATATTACATTTGATTATTTGACTAGTATAATACCCATGTGAGTATGTAAATGTAATTATTTGATTTATCTTTTCCATATTATGTTAATGTTTATGATTAAAAGGCATGTGTTCTAGTCGTATACATTGCCTTAAATGTTTATTCTTATTTATGATAGTTTCTACTATATTGTTATCCATACAAAGCATTTGAGCTCACCCCTTTATTATTTTTATTTTTCCCAAGATTCAAAGAAGTATATTACGATTAACCCATAGGAATAGGCTAAGTGATATAGGAGTATTCCATGGGGACACATTGTTTTTTGTTTTTTTATTTCATGATGTAATGCAAAACATATGTATGTATATATAACTTCAAAGGATACTAAACCGATTGGTATTTCGGGAAATGATTCCTTGTATCAGGCCAATGTTATGTAATAATGCACCGATTATGGGAAATTGGGGTCCGGGCATTACACCGTTGTGCGGGTCTGGTCCATTCGGTTGGCTCGCATCTGGCCCAGGTCCACCTGAAGGCCAACCATTTTTCCCAGTTGGCCCTCTGGATGCGAGGCCATTTAGTCTAGCCGGTGGGGTGATGTCCCACAAAATGTAAGGGTTAGCCAGATGGTTTTCCAGTGATTAGCCAATGTGGCACGGCACGGGGTCATGTCGCTCCCCTCCTGTCGCGGCCAGCTGGAAATGATGTGGCCACCGGAGGCCTCTACGGGTGTTTCCCTTCTCCAACGTAGCTAGCTCTGGCCAGCCTCCTCTACCCACCAAGGTGCACGACAGCACGCCACCACACCACCACCTGCGGTTGGTTTCCACAGCCTCCTCGGTCTAACGTAAGCATGGTGCATCCGCATTCCTTTCTGTGGGCCACCAGACATGCTCTGGTGGTCTGATCATGGTTTCGTCTGCACCAATGAGCCTCTCGAGTCACTGCCCCCACTACATGGCCCCTCTCTCAGCCTTTCCATCACATTTCATATAAGTACAAGAGAAACACAAGAACAACATGATCGACATAGGGTCCATCCCTTGTTCGTATTATCCCGCGCCCTTTGATTTAGCGTTTTATCATGGGGTGTTAGAAACAATCAGATAATTTTGAAATAACTCCTGAAAAGTAATATGGCATCATCCTCCTTTATTTAAAGAACGATCCGCGGATCAAACTTTTGGTTGGTTAATCTGCGTTCTACATATAAATCATGAACTATGATGGAGGAATATCAAAAAAATAAAAATTAAAAACCCCTACCTGGATAAGACTTCTGCTGATGATGATCGATAGAACCTCTTTCATTGTTGTTATTAGTTCATGATTCGCTGGCACATGTCACGGCTCGCTGAATTTGGTCTCATCATCTAGGTGTATTTTTCCAAAATACATTTCCAGTGTTTCCTCACAAAGAGAAGTCCTCCCAATACCCCACCCCGATATCCATTAAAATAGGAGGGGGAAGGTGACTAACGCATTGAGGAATTAATGAGATCCATTAATTGACTTAATTAAAGTTCTCATTTAATTACAAGATGAATTGTTAAGAAAACAAAGTGTAACGAAGCATTTAATATTCCATAATAAATGTATGACTACCTCACCAGTCCCTACCACCGCCGCTCAATAGGTGTAAGCGAAAAATAATAAAATAACAACCATCATGTTTTTTGATTATTTCGTTAAAAGTCGCAAGAACTAACTTTTTCACTAGAACAACTGCGGTAGATGTTAAGCATACCTTAAGTTAATCCTAGTGATACATATTCAATGGTGTCCTCGGATTTTTAATCTGAGCATCAGTTCAAAAGAGAGAAAACACCACCTGCGTGTTTACTGAACGTACCATTAAAAAAAAGTTCATAAAATTAATAACAGTAATCCTCAACCTGTGCTGGTTGAGGTTAGGCTCTGCCTAAGGGGAACACACCTTCACAAGATCAATGGTACTCTTGTTTATTTTATCCAAGTTATCATTTTATGTTAATAATCTTATAATTTAATAATTGTCACTTAATTATTTTATTTATGGAGAGATACTAACTTCCACTGGTGGCCTATGCCGAACAATGTTAGTATCTACCAAAAGGAAAGATTACCCTCATGATCTCATTGGTGGTCTTAGATTTTTTATATGAGTCACCATTCATGAGTTATAAAAATTTGAAGAATAAAATAAATTTATTTAATTATTTTCTTACCAGTTATGCCATTTTTGGGTTTTCTCACAAGAGGCATGTGCTGACTAAACATAATTCATGCCTAGGATGAACCCACCATTAAAAACACAAAAGTTTCCTCTAATTATTGATTTGTGAAAATATATAAGAGTTATTCCACTTTTTCAGGAAAACTAATCACACGCGTTATGTAAAACAATTTTCAAAGGACCATTACAGGCACTCAGGACCTCAGAATCACATTCCTTCTGATTTGATGGTCTCTAAATATTTCCACATAATAAAACACAATTTATACAGAAATTCTAAGACATTAAATTCTCCCCACCATAAGGATTTATATCCCTGAAATCCAAAACGAGGGAAAATCAAACAAATGGTTGTACTGAGCATGAATCTGAGCCCCCCGCTCCCTTGGGATCTTCTGGATATTCCGATGATGCCAACGAACTCACACCATAAGAATCAACTTCCCATGAGGCACCCACTCTTTTCGATCCTCTATCTCCACCGGGAACTCCACAGAATTCACCCCATCGCCAAAGTCCAGATCAACCTAGTCAATAATGTACGATGATTCATCCATGTATCTCCTTATATACAGTAGATGGGAAATATTATGCAATCAGTGCATCATTTGAAGAAGATTTGGGTGGTTCGATACCTCACCAACACTTCTAAAAATATGTAAAGGTCTGATGAAACTCAAAGAATGTTTGCCACCCTGGCCAAACCTCTGTATTCCTTGTCGGGTTGAGACCCATATGAAGACATGGTCTCCCTCTTCAAACTACAAGGGTCTCCATACCATATCAGCATAAGACTTATACCATCTTTGTGTAGTCTTCATCGTCTCCTAGATGATCTGCACCTCCCCTGTGGTAGCTTGTACCATCACTGGACCCTTAAGTGATGACTCCCTTGGGTCTGTCTATCAAAGAGGTGATCATTACGGTCATCCGTATAATGCTTCAATTAGATCCATACTGATGGGGGAGTTATAACTTTTATTGAATAATAACTCCACCAGGGGTAGGTGGTCCTCCCAACTGTGACCAAAATCGAGGACACAAACACGAAGCATGTCCTCATGTGTCTGTATGGTCTGCTCTGTCTAACCATATTTTTATGGTTGAAAGGTTGTTCTCCAGCGTAGCTAAGTCCTGAATTCCTCCTACAATCCCATCCACATGTGAGATGTAAAATGATCATCATGATATGAGACTATCATCGATGACACCCCCATGAAGTCATACAATATCATGTACGTAGAGTCATCCCAAGATCTCTATTGGTCCCTGCTCTCGAATGGGTAGGAAGTTGGCGAACATGGTGGGTCGGTCATCAATCACTCAGATGGAATCACGGCCCCAGGATTTATGTCGTATCTCCATTACGAAGATTATGTATTTACCATCACATTTCCACTCTGGTACCTCAACTGGCAGAGCTAAGCCTGCTGGTACCTGATGTTTGGCCTTCACTTTCTAAAAAGTGAGGCATCATGATATGAAATCATCCACTAATTTCATCATCCCTTGCCACCAGTACAGACACCAGAGGTCCTGGTACATCTTTTCCACTACATTCTGTTCCACTAAAGGGGATGTGTGGAACTCCATCAACACCTCCTCTCATAGAGTCACAAGTACCATAGTGTGTCCTCTAAAGAGAACAACGTGCTCTCCACCTTAATAAAATCCTTCAAGAGTCTTCGTTGAGGATATCTAGGAATGTCCGGGATCACAGTTCCCATCCCCAAGCTCTGCCTCCCAAACTCGCTGAAGGAGTTGGGGACTGATGGTCATATATTGGAAGTTAGCTGATTTATCTCTATCCATAAAGGATATATGAAATGTGTATAGCTGTTCTATCACATCACTCATCAACTGTAGTCAATAACTCATGGTGAGTCCATATACTACTATGTTTTCATTCCTATGAGTATAGACTATCTCAAAGTCATAGTTCTAGAGGAACTCTAGGCATCATCAATGTGTCATGTTCAGGTCCTTCTCTGAGAAGATATACCTGAGACTCTTATGATCAGTGTATACTCTAAAACATTTTCCCATAATGTAGTTCGACCACATCTTTAGTGAAAAGACTACAACTATTTGGAACTGAAAACATAAAACATAATCTTCCACGAGAGTATTGTTGGCCAACACAAGAGTGATCAAATACACCCTCCCATGCATGAGTTTAACCAGTGCTTCCTAGGTTTCCTTTTTTATGTCCAAGGGAAAACACCATTATGACCTTGTAGATATACAAAAATCGTTTTTTCTAAAACATTCAATTTGAGCAATAACTGCGGATGACCAGTCCAAACCCAAAATAACGTCATAAGGCATCGATGTTGCCACCAATATGTTCCTACTGAAACTCTGAACTCAAGGGTCTAATCACACTATCATAATAAGTGTGATTATCGTGTCTCCATTCATAGGTATCACCTGACATAAGGGTCATGTCAATGGTTCTACCAGAAACTCTAGGTCTTGAACAAGATTCGTGACAAGAAAGAATTTTAGTACCTATTTCTGTTAATTACAGAATCTATTAGTAGTCACAGACCATACCTTAATAAATTCTGGGATACCATGGGTCACACTCCATGACCACATGCATCCACTCCCTTCCACTATCCCTTATCTCCCTAATCCCGGTGGAGACCACATTTGGGTGCTGGTTATTACATGTCAAAATGTAGAACACTTTCGGATGCCATACAAGCTCTTATTACATGTCTACTGCCCTAAAGATTCATTTGTCCCTATCAGTTCATCTTCTTGAATCATTTTACACATCTAATTATCTGAGACTGACATGATTAAACTACATTCCCATAGATTATATTCACTAGTTTCATCTCCTCATCCAAATAATTTTCAACCAAAAAGTTTCTCTCTAGCACCTTAATATAAGTCGGAATGCATAGATGAATAGTGTTGGCTCGGATGTCCCTAAACACATCTTCTCCAGAGGTCTTATCCCTAATTCACTTTTTGTATCATATTCATCGAGTACGTAGAATGATCAGTATGCCTTGTTGAATACTCATCTACCAACATGTCATCCTACAAAAGCTATAGAAACTATTGGGAACACATACCCCAATATGGCAAGATACCCCTTCCATAAGGAAGGTTCTCAAGCATGTCCATAGAAAAGTCTCCTCATCGTAAGATCATGGTAATCTAAGCCCTATAATTTCCCTACTGAACCACAAAAGAGGCTAGTAGTTAGGATCACCATCTGCTCTACTAGTGTCTCGACCAAGAAGAAACCCATTCCAAAGCCCCCATCCAGTCATCAGCTATTTAGATATATGTCCCTCAACGGAACCTTAGAGGCCTCTATCGTTGGAACTTGTGAAATGTGCTCAGTTAGAGTGCATGGTCTTCTAGTGGGGCTGGTGGAAACTATTTCCCTCCAAGTGGTGGTTTTTTTGGTACCCTGGCTGAAGGTTCAATCACCAAAAGAGGGCCATGCACTGATGCCTCATCGCTTAGTGAGCCATCTTCGTGATCTCTCACTAGGATCATAGCTAGTTTTCTACCCAACGACATCACATAAAAAAATAATTGTGCCATGTTTATTAAGTTAAACCTGGTGAGGTGACTCAAATATATCAAAATAAAAACATTATTTAAAAAACACATGCAAATAGTTTTTTCAGGCACCAAGTCAAAAATCAGAATTCATGGTCCTAGAGTATGGATTTGTTGGCCTCCACACCAACACTGGAATCCTCAAACTGAAAACCAAAATAAAAACACTTAACAATATTCCTCTATTAAAAAGATCAGAGTCCTAGTTATTTGGTAGAACATTTCTTTAATTCCACTTTGTCATGACCCGTCCCCTTAGGCCCTTGCAATGACTACCCCAAGCCCACTTTCCAAAGGCTAGGGATTGGAGACTAGCACCGGAAATGTATTTCTGAAAAATGGGAAGGCACTACCTCAAAACATGTACACACACACGTGAAAGACAAACACAATAGAATAGTATGGTGAAACCACACTAGATACCACAACTGAGTTTAAGGATAAGTAATGAATGTAAAGGGGTTGGAATACAAGACCAACTAAAACGTACAACCACAACTAAAAAATTGAAAACACCTCCTTGAATCATTTACCGAGGATCCTACCTTATGGTTTGGTACAACTCATCTCCACTGCACTCCACGTCAACCAATCTCCTCTATGTACTTCCTAGTTTTGGTTCCCTCAAGTCTCATCCAAGGTTCACATCGTCTATATGTGACACAACAAGGTGCTGGAAAATCTTGTGCAGAGGTGAGTATAACAATACCCAGTAGGGACCTCAAGACCCCATAATGTAATACAGAATTCCACAAAGGAAAACAACAAGCATGATCTCAATAACAATGCACAATGTAAAAGTGACCACTCACTCTAATGGTATAACATCAAGTTTACTGGGATAGGGATGACTAGTCGTAATGCCAGATCATCCTATCTGTAGTAAATATACTGCTGACCTGTATAGGTCACTGTATGCTAACCTGTATTGGTCCCTAGATGCTAACATGTGTTGGTCATTATATGATAAACTGTATTGGTCCCTAGATGCTAACCCATATTGGTCATTGTATGATGACAATTATTGGTCACTAGATACCGACCTGTATTGGTTGCTAGTGCTGACCCGTATTGCTTGCTGGTGCTCACCCATATTGATCGCTTGTGTTGACCCATATTGGCCGCTAGTGATGACTGGTATTGGTCACTAGTATAGAGGTAGGGATGATTAGTCATACAACTAGATCTTCCCACTCTGGAATTTCTGATGTTGACCCGTATTTGTCTCTCTTCTTCATCATGACACAGCCAGCCACAAGATTCCCTAATGAAGCAGGCCTGATCTTTGAAATAGTATGATCCCCAAACCATCATTAATATTTCAACCAGTAATAAGTCCCTCAACAATCAAAACAAATGTACCATCCCTTCCAAGTGACCCCAACATGGAAAACAGTGCATCAATCGGACGCTCGGTCTATGAGATATGGGAACTTTTGTAAAAAGGTTCAGTTCAGATTCATATCTGATCCACCCCAGGACTCACATCCAACATTTTCAAAACTCAAATTGATTGTCCCCAAAGTACCACCTTGTCACAAGGGTCCTTATGTCGTAGATGGCGTGATCGGATGCTCGGTCTCTTCGTTACACCCCTTTCCGTGAAATGGGGGGGATTGCACAACAGTCTAGCCCAGCTCGGTCATACCCACCGGAATATGCTAAAGGGAAAACTATTAAAAAGGGGTCCCAACACCACTGAAGGTGTTTCAAATTGACACTCAGTTTGTCAATTACGGGTTTTTTTATTCAGGTCAGTTTGTTCTGGGCCTTGTCCAACTCGGTCAGGCTGGCTCGACACAACGGGTCCTGAGGTCTAAATTTTCCAGCCTGGGTCCATCCTGTTATGGGTCAGCCAAGTTCACTGGGTCCAGCCCATTGGGGTTCGCCTGGATGGTTCGCGAGCCAGGGTCACGGTTGGCTCAGCCCGCCGGGTGGGGCTTGGGCCACCTGCGTAGCCCCGCTGGGCTGTGGGTCTGGCCCTGCCGGCTGGGTGTATTCGGTCCATTCTGCTGGCCCGCGTTCGGCTCGGTCCACCAGAAGGAAAACCATTCTTCCCTGCTAGCCCCATGGATGCAGGACCATTTCATCCGGCTGGTGGGGAGGTTCCCCACCGCCTGTAATGGTCGGCCAGATCTCCAACCCTTCTACAGCTGACATGGCACGGCGCAGGGTCGTGCCGCCACCCTCCTGTCGGCTACGGGATTGAGGGTGCCGCCCTTCTCCCACGTGGCCAGCTCGGGGTGGCCTCCTCTGGTCACCGCGGTAAGTGATGACCCTCAGCCTCCCCACCTCCCACGACTGCTTTCTACGAGCCTCCTCTGGCCACCGCCTGCTATCACCGACAATGAATGTCGATGGTTCTTTCCTTGGGGGACAGGATGTGATCTGGTTGTCCGTTATTGATGCCATCTATGCCTACGAGCCTCTAGGGTCACCGCCGCCACTCCGTGACCCTTGTCTTTGCCTTTCTGTCAAATTACCCGGTCGCGCACGAGAAAAAAAACAACAATATTGGTAGAGGGATCAAGCCCTATTCAAATATTCAAACTCCTTCCATGATACTGTTTTAACAAGGGTTGTTAGTGAAAATCTGAGAATTTAGAAATAACTCTCGACTTGTAACACTGCTCCATTCTACTGTGTTTAATGAAAAATCCATGGATCATCCTGTTGGTCGGTTGATCCGCGTTATTCATATAAATCAACAACAGTCAAGGAGTAATATCACAATATCGAAAACAAAAACCCCTTACATGGATGAGATGTCTATTGTTGGAGATTGACAGAACATCCTTCATCGTTGTCGTCGGTTCGTGATTCGGTGGCGCTCATCACCGTTCGCTGAATCTAGTCTCATCCTCTAGGTGTATATTACCACAATACTTCAGCAGAGTTTCCTATTTTGCCAAATTCATGCCAAAACTCCATCCCAATATCAATTTAAAAAGGATGGGGAAAGGTGAGTAACACATTGAGAAATTAATTAGATTCATTAATTGATGTAATTAATGTTCATCATTAATTACACAAGGGGTGATTACACAAACAAAGTGTAACTGAGCATTTAATATCCCATACTAAATGTATGACTACCTTTGAGGTCCACACCACCACCTCTAAAAATGTGGTAAAAAAATAATAAAATAACAACCTCCATGTTATTTTATTATTTATTTAAAAGTCTTAAAATCTAAATTTTTCACCAGACCAACTGTAGTTGAAGTTATTCCTCTTTTAAGAGAATCACGGTGTTGTAGATTCAACGAATCCATTGTTTTTTTATTCCGAGATCCTATTAAAATGATACAAAATGCCACTCGTGGGTTTACTAAACCTACCATTAAAAAATATTCAAATTAATAACAGTTACCCCTGACCCGTGCTAGTCGAGTTTAGGCTCCGCCTTAGGGGAACACTCCCCCACGAGCTCAACAATACACTAGGATTTTCAATCCAATTTTTAGTTTATATGTAATGGTTTTTTCAATAAAATAATTGTTACTAAGTTATTTTATTTAGAGCCAAAAACTATCTTCCTGTGGTGGCATGTGCTGGCCAATGGTTAGTATCTTCCTATGGATAGAATACCCTCATGATTTCTACAGTGGTCTCAGATTTTTAATCCAATTCACCATTCATGAGTTATAAGTAATTCAAAAAATAGAATTATTTTATTTTATTATTTTATTTACGATTATACCATTTTTTGGTTCTCTCATGGGAGGAATGTGCCGACTAAACATAAGTCACGATTAGGGTAAAACCGCCATTCTGAACACAATGATGTCCTATGATTTTTTATCTGAGGCATGTTAGGTGTTATTCCTTTTTTCTGGAAACCTGCTCACGCACATTATTTAACGCTCAATAATTTTTGACAGACCAATATGAATGCTCTGGGCCTTAGAATCATGTGTCATTAGATTTCAAGGGCTCTTTATATTTCCATATAATATAAAAATATATATGGAGATTATAGGAAAGTACACTACATCGTGGATGGAATATTATAACCATCCACATGGGGTTTCATAAAGATAATTCTCTTCTATATGAACGCTCTCAAAATTGGTTGATACCAGTCTATTGAAATTGGGATATGATTACATGAGTTAGAATATGCTATATAATGTCGATGAGCTTATATATTTTTAGTAGGGATATGATCCTTATAACATGTGATTAGTGGAAATTATTAGTAAATCCGAGCTTGAAAATGGAAATGATCTTGATTCAAATATGTATTCACCATCCTAAAATATCGATGGACATCCAAAATTGGAGAAGGTATTTGAGCCCCATCTTTTATTTCTTATATATGATGTTGGTGAAGTCATTTATCAGTATAATTAGTAATATGAGCATGGCTTCAATGAGCTGCTAGAATATGATGAGTACCTTCATTGGATGGGATATGAGCTGACCTAGAAGTATGTTCCACTCTCACATGGTGAGCCGCAGTCCAAATGGGGATATGATCTTGTTAATTTGCCATTGAATTATACCCACTATCATTCCCAATAGAATTATGATTTTATCCTAATATATGTTCCATAATCACATTGTAAGCCTCAATCATAAAGAGGAAATGATCATAATCCAAAACATTAGAGTATTCCACTGATTTTCTGGATATGATTGTATAAATGTCCGGAGGCATGAGATTATCACACATGGAGAGACCTGATTGGTAAGAGAATATGATCATGATCTAATTCCTTGTCCTTTATATGGAATAATAATAATCCTCTCAAATAAGAACATGGCTACATTCTATCATCGAAACAGCCACTTATTCATACTGATTAGGGTGATTTGGTTATCTAGATATGTTGATATGAATATGTATATTCCCCTGTATCTGTACCAGTTCCAGAATACTCTAAAAATGTTATTCAGTTATTTCTGAAACATAGTTGCACATTATAAAATTCTATCTAGGTATATAATCCTACAATTTTTTAACCAACTAAATATATTAGAATATATCTTCCTTTGAGTGGGGATATGAAACCACTCTTATCCAACTTATTCATTCATAATATTATGATGGGATTCATGAATTGGGGATGGAATATGTGCCTCCCCGAGGGTCACAATATGAATATACATGAAGATATAATCCATGTGGGCAGGGATGTGAGCCCACCAATTACCTACCTCTAGAATATACTAAAAGGACTCATCAATAGATTTCTGGATATGAACCCACTCCCATTTATATGTAGCTTTATGTACCCTATGAGACTTTCTTAGTAACATTTCATGTGTTTATATGGTATTAATGAGTTTTTTGATTCCTCATGAGGTGATTGAGGGGAACTGGAGGGAAACCAAATGTGAATAATGTTAGTAAGGGCTCTCGTTGGTTTCTCTTAAACTCAAATGGAGTTATATTTGACTACTTGATTTTTCTTCTATATATACAAAAGGTATTGTTTGGGATTTTAATGTGTTGACTTTATTCCATAACCATTTTGTTTGCCACCTAAATATGAATGTGATGCGTATGTGAGGTTGTTTGGAAACATATCAAGGATGCATCCATAGTTAATGTTCCATAAAATTTTCTTGACGAGGAATTGATATTAGCTTAAGATGTAGTTTGTGAGAGTTTTATCAGGTTCCCCAAACACAACCAGTAGTAGCATCCACAGTTAGTGCATCCTCACATGTCAAAAACATTCTCAATCACATATACATACGTAAAAACGTATTCATTATTCATGATTTTCCATCTCTCTATGGACATGTCACAATAAAAATTGATTTGTTTAATGGGATAATTGGTTACATTTGATTTCACATAATTTGTACCATTTTATTTTTCATGGGAGATGATAAAATAAATGGTCTATCATATAATCAACTAGTTTTTATCATTTTAGTGATTCACATTGGATTCAATATTTTTTCCATTGGAATTTTGTGGTTTGACGGTTACCCTTGAGGGGCTCACTATAGTTTCACAATCATCGACATTAGTATTATTTATTTATAGAAATACCAAATGGTTCCTAGATTCATGAAAGGAAAAAATCCTTCTTACCAAATAATTATGTCAATTAGGGTTTAAACCATATAAATGATTAAGAATTAACATTGGTCAATAGGATAGGTGGTCCAGATCTTCACACCATTTTGGAGGAATTATTCCATATTCTTGGACACAATTATTGGTTCATGATTTGTTCAAAAATCTCTTAAAAATCCTTATACAGGAACGGTAACCCTCAAAATGATTATGTGTCAAATTATTTTATTTATAAAGGGAGGTTTTAATAATGAGACAATAATTATGTATCTGGGTTTCATCATTTATTTACCATTATTTCAAATAAATGGGTAGATTATTTTTTAATCCATATAACCAAGAACTATAAAGTGTTCATCCATACATAGAAGAAATAAATTTTTTGATGAAAGAATTTTACATTTATAAGGCGTCCTATGTATCATATTTATAACTAGAATCAAAACCCAAGTATTTAATTTAATTTTTATCTCCATAGATTCATGACATATGAAAAGGAAATATATTACTGAACATAGGAACTAGTTGTGGAGATCAAGCCTTAGGAAAGAATCCTATGTAACCATTCAGTTACTTGAATTTGAGTCATCATATTTCAATCATACCCCAATCTACTATTGGGAATTGATTTATAATTAATGTTACTGATGTTTATTTCTCTGGATGTTACCAATATGGGATTTCATTATGGGCATAAACTGATGTGGATGTCCTTGTAAGGGGGAAATCATATCGTGTCATTAAATGAAGATTTTCCAATGAGGTTTCTCTTGATTGGGGGATATTTTTTATATGAGTGATGTGATCATTGAAAATCCAAAAGTCCATATGATCCATGATCAATATGAGAAATATGGCGAGTCAAGTGATCGAACTCAATGCATATGTGTATGAGAATAATGAATTGGGGTTTTCCTATTAGGGTTTTTAATAGGGATCTCATGGCAAAGGAAGGCATATGACGTATCATATTTTGATAGGAGTTAGGGTTCTTGTAGTTATGTTAGTTTCTCAATCCACCGATGTATTAGAAAGAATGATGTAGTCACAGGGGAGTTTAGGTCCCATGTGTTAGAGTGTCAAAGAAATGGAAGGACACAGACCGAGGAGGATTCCCATTAGTTCTTTGGCCTTAAGAATGTGTCCTATGTACCTTATTTTGAAGGGAATCAGAATTATCATAGTTCATTTATAGGTTTGTATAGATATTTTTATTAGACAATGTTGTCATTATATAGGGTATCTACCCAAAATTCCTTGAGTTCATACATGATGATTCATTCTTATCTATCTCACAATGATTAAATGTATTAGGGTTCTTCACATGATTAAAGATGACATCTCAATGTTTGGTCTCATGATATTTCTATATTTCCTTGATGACTATCAAATGATTCAATTAACATGTCTTAAGGTATTCATGTGATAAACTAAAATAATCCTAAGGGTGTCGTGTGATCAAGGATAGCTTCTCGGATTATTGTTGCATGACATGGATGACATGTCTAGGTGTCTTCTCATGATCAATGAAAACATTTCCAATAGTATTTCGTGATCATGTTTTACGTGTTGGACGGTTATTGTGTGACATCGATGACATTTTAGGAGGACATCAGATGACTTATCCATTATGTCCGGAGGACATTTCATGACATGGGTGACGTTTCTAGAGAACTCTCATAGTCATGGGGAAAATGTCTGGTGTAGTTCATAAGATATGGTAAAAATGTATAAAATAAATTTATTAGAAAATTATCATATCAATCTTCACATAAGTATTCTTTATTTATAATTTTTTATTGTGTATGTTCCCCAATGTTCATTAAGAAATATATGGTTTATGTTTCATGTGATCAAGATATCATGAAGAAATTCCTTCAAATAACCTGACTGTTTCACCAGATGTACATAATGTGATCTATAGGGAAATAATGATAATGGAATGTTTATGCCACATAATCCCTTAGGTTATTCCCTGAATGTTTACTTAGTGGAAGAACTTGTGATGACATGGATTTTTGGAACAAGAATTCCACTTTGTTGCTCATATGGGTATGCCTTACAAATTGTGGGTTCCATGATTGTTTTATTATTGTTTTGAGGGGGATTAATTTGTAGTCCTTGATGTACTAGTTATATGCCACATTGAATAGTGTGTATATACAAGATATAAGATAGAGTCAATAGATGGATCACATTGTGTACTTCACATGATCCAACTATGGGTCATCTAAGATGGTCGAATGATATTAACTGATAGTAAGAACAATCCAATAACACCGTATTTGTTGGAAATGTGGGTTATAAATGGAATTTCTCAAAACCATTTTGACATTTAAATACGTTTTTTTAGAATTTAGTTTACCTAATTGATAGTTATCCAGATATTGAGACACTTGTGGAATGGCATTACATGATCGAAGAAGACTTGTATGTGATCCTTTGGTAGATTAAGATAGATTGTTTAAGGAATTTCAAGTTATCTAAGAAGACTTTTCTAAAGAATTTCACATGATCTATGGAGATCACATGAATCTCTTAATCCCTTATCCAGAAAACTAAAAAATATTCTATTAAAAATAGGAATCCGGATTTGTAAATATTTTATCCGCTATTTTACAAGACCTGTGTCCTTTTTCATTTGTTGTTAAATCTAGGAGTCATATGATTAGTAGAGTATATAATGACATAAAGTTATCATTTTATTATATAGTCACTCTTCTTGTCTATGATGTGTTATGTGAACAATTCTAGTTCTCATAGTGGTGTGTGAGGATTGTCACAGGCAATCCCTTCTCTTATCTGAGGATTTAAATGGGAATAAAATTATTTAATTTATGTGTTTGAGGTATATTTCATGATGAAGGTTACACGAAAACATGATTTTTAAGGGACATGGTCAATGTGTATCTATGGGGGACCTCTTGTTCTTTATTATCTCTTAAGAGGGTCACATGAAAATCTATGTAACTCTCTATTTCATGATGATACCCTCTTTTAACCTATATTTTATAAGGGGTTTTCGGTGATTTTCATGTGCCTATCACCTGATAAGTAACATGATTGAGGGGGATCATCCTAAATCCCATGTATGATCATTATATCTTGTTTGGACATCATTGAAAAAACATGGGTAATCATCTAAGGGGAATTGTATGATAAGAGGGACTCATTAAAAGGGATTTCCATGATCATATATAGATCTTGTTGAGATCATTAACTGCACTTAGGACCTTCCAAGGTTATACAATAACATTTCCTATTAGTTGTTACACGACCCACATGATTGAGCCACCTAGATGGCATGTTTTCATGATAATCCTTCCATTTTCTTATTTGAAAAATAATACCCATTTTTTGGGAATTTATTCAATTTTAGAATTTCTAATTCTCATTTCGCTAGTGACAAAAAATCAGTATTTTAATATTTTACATATAATACTCAAAATCATCTCATGTGTAACTATCCCATGATACAAAATTGAAATTAATTAAAATAAAATAATTTATTAATATAAATTATCCAAAATATCATATCTATAATATTTTTTCCTCTTTTTTCATTTACAAATGAACATTTATGTCCTCCCATTTATTTTAATAATTTCATATTCATATTTTTTTAATAATTTTGGTGTTTAAAACAGGGTTATATATTATATCAATTGAAATATATACTCTTGTAAAGTAATCAACGCATTAGTAGGTGGAAATAGGTCTCTTGAACCAATACCTCATCTCCTTGGTGGTTTCCGTTATATTTATAACAATCCCACATATAATTAAAGATCCAAATATTCTTTTAGGAAATAATTAATAAAAATATATATTCTTTTATCAAAAACCTCAAAAATTATTTTGAGGGTATAAAATAATATACATGGGGTTTTATATACTTTTTATTATTTATTCTATTACAATTATATATTATCATCGCTTTCAGTTATATTTGTTTGGTTTCATACATTAATCAACAACCAAAAACAATAAATGTTATGAATTTAATAACTGATCTTCCACCTTAAGGGAATTATTTTTTCAATGTGGGATGAGATTATTAATTTTTAAAATAAGTTTTAATATATTTAAATGAGGATGATTTTTTCACCTTCCCTTGGTCTAATTACAAATGTTGCAATATTTTATTAAAATTGTTATTTTGAGAAGAATTTTTCTTTTTTAATGTATTACTTTATATCATTTTTTCTCAGGGTAGTGTCTTAACTGAAATTCATTCCATCTCGTTTTTTTTCTTGTTTAAAATTACAGCTAGTAGTAAATAAACCCATTCCCATATGTGAAACACTCCCCCAAATATACTTATAATCCATTATTTTTTAAGCATTTGAATAATTTGGCATTGTTTTATGGATTGCATTCCATATTATTAATTTTTTTTCAATTTCTAAAATATTAAGGGATTAAAGTAAATGGAATTCAAAATATTATCCTCATATTATAATAAATTCATTCATAGTATTCTTATAAATAATAGTTTCTAAAGTCTTACAGCCATTCCCTTTTATGAATTTTTTAACTTTTTATTTTTTTTACTATGATACTTAATGTATGAAAGACAAAATATTCCATGTGGTGAGGTCTATGATAGATTAATGACTTTACTAATTTAAATAATGATTTCATCATTATATAAATATATTTTGAATTTATAAAGACCTATATTTAAATATTTATGAAAATAATCATCTTGGATATTCAATATTCTGGTAATACATTGAATTTTACCCTTTACATAATAGATTATTTTTCTTTTTCATCAACTATAACAATAAACACTTCATTAATTTCCTTTGGAATAATTTTTTTTTATTTAGAAAAAATTATTGTGATTCTTTAGAGATATTTATTACCTTCAAAACTCATTTAAAACTCATATTATTTCCATTGAAGTATCACAACTTATTAAACCTTGTAGATAAATTTATTCATGATATTTTGTACATATCTACATATAAAATTAAATTTCAAAACGTTTATCAACATAAAAATATAGTGGTTCATTTTAATCAATGAAGTTCAAAATAAATTAATTTTTAGAATCAATTCCCTATTTGTTTAATATTATAATTACTATTTTTATCTTTCTCCATTAATTTAATTAGTTCTCCTAATCATCCCCATTTTAATAGTATAACATTAATCCATATTCTAGTAACTTATCTAGTTGAAGATTTTGATTTTCATGATAATTTGTATTTGATAGAATCACTATTTCAAAAAGATCATAACACTCAAAACATTTTGTTAAATCCTTACCATAATTTATGATTTATTTATCCTATGTTCTATTATAAACAATATGCATGGTTAGAGAATTATATTTTTAGATTAAATAATTCCCCTTCATATTTTTTTGACTAATAGTTTTTGAAGTAATTTCTCAACTCTATATTGAAGATAATTATGAATAGAATATAACAGAATTCTAAAAATTCACTTCTTTATGAATAATAAAATAGTCACATATCAGAAATAAAACACACTCTAAATTATAGAATATGAATATTTCATTAAAATTTAATTACCTAATCAATATAATTTTAGTAATAAACTCAAAAACAAATTGACATTTTTCATTATTAGGAAATTAATAAGATTAATCATACAAACACTTATAGAATTTGTTAAAAGTAAATGTTTTGATATAGTTAGAGAGTTTTGATACAAATCAATACGCCTCTATAATAGAGGAAAAAATTAATAATGACCACATATTTGATACTAATTTTTGTGTAGTAGAAGGAACTAACTTATGCCTGTTATAACACCCTATATCAGTCTTATTTTTATTCCATGGGGAACCACAATAACAGAATAATCCTCTTACCTATAAGAACCTATTATGATGGTATCATCTATAAATCCCATAGGCCATACTATTGTGAAATCCCTAAGTATACATCAATGGTTTTCCATTGATATATATTTAATTTTTCTGAAGGATCATACATCCAGTCCTTTATTCTAATCAATCAGAAGTCTCAAGTTAGTCTCCCTTGATATCCTTCATATTTTCCATTATTTAAATATCTATAAAAATGTCCAAGAGTATTTTGAATAATTTTTTAAAACATAAATAAAATAATTTTATGGATGAAACCTACATATACCACTTTTATAAATTTTAGAACAAACAATTTACTCATACATAACCTATTGTGAAATCACATTACCCTTTGATAAGCAAAAACTATCATATTTAATATTATAGGAATTTATGATAACTATTAAATTGATTATTAATATTCCTAGTGAATATTATATGACGTAATTTATTTTTTAAATGAATATATGATCATTTAAACTATTCTTATATCACCACTTGAAAACATAATTTAGTCGTATGTGAGTCTCTTACTTGATTTCTACCCTTACATCTCATTTTTTAATCCTTATTTGGTATTCTAAGACATCAAAATATTTTTAAATTACTCCATTTTAAAATATCATATTGATATACCACTATTTTATTTCACAGTTTACTCTTGTGTAAACTAGTTCGTCATTAAATCAATTGTATACTACTGTTCAAATTTTTACATTAATCACTCATTGCTCCATAGATTATTCCCACATAAAAAAAACATATCCAACATCCATTAAACCTCTATAAACACCATGGAAAAATGTCATAATATTTTTTTAAAATTTGTATATTGTTTTAAAATTTAATTATTTAAATATACAACCCCATAATGAAAATAAGGTTTTCACTAATTTTCTACACTTCTTAGTTTATATTCTGGTTTTCAAAATAATTCATCTTAAAACATCATTCATCTGCAAAAACATGAATCCTTGAATTGTGTACTCAATCATTCAAAAAAATCACTCTGATATTCAATTATTAATGATCTATGTGATAAAAAATATATAATTTATTTTTTTATGAAAAACACTTCATTATTTATAATATTTTGGTCTAACAACTGCTTTCTAAGTAACTTTTTTTGGAATACATTGCTATTGTACTATTAAATACCAATTATTTCACACACAAAAAATCATGAAACCACTTTTCATAAAAATTCTAGCAAAATATCCAAAAGTACATAGATACCACATGTCGCACTACATGATACATTTGAATTCCAACCCATATTTAACAAACTCCCCCAGAATAAATAGTTATCAACTCTCCCTAAAATCTGCTCTTGAAATTATCCTGTTAGGTTGAAATAAACGAAAAAATTGGAATCCTTCTAAAAATTCACCGAAACATATTCCCTAAATAATTTCATAATTATTGAAGTAATTTCATGTCACAAAAATTACATTATGTATCTAAATACATCCATAAATATCTTAGGATCAACAATATCATTAAGAATCCAACTATGTACAAACATTTATTTAAGAATCCCACCACATCTAAAGATATATGACCTCAATTACATGAATAATATGACAAAATATTTTACGGAATATAATATATAGTTTTATATACCTCACAGATCCTCAATATCAGGATTATGTTCAACAAGTTGATCACTGGGATCTTCCAAATGGGTAGATATAACTCAAAGAATTTTAAACAATAATAAAGTAAAACCCATTGAAAATTACCAAAAAAATATAAATTATTAATTTTTATTAGGATATATTGAACACAAAGTCCTATTATTCCATATTCGGATACACCATTTTCATACCAGATACTTCCTCAAGAAAAATAAAGATGATGATAAATTGAATGGAATAATTATACCATAAAAAATATGATCTTGCATGACTCATTCCCCATTTCATATAACACTCAATAAAATATGGGAAATTAATATCATTACTGGAATTCTGGCATTAATTTCCTTAGTACTGATAGCATGTTTCTTTAGAGGATAGCCTTATTTATATCAAATAAATATAAAATAAATAACTAAAAAACATATTTAAAAAGTTAAAACAAGTAAAAAATAGTGTAATTTCATATAGATGGAATTAATGAAAAAATCATATAACATTAAATAATAAAATCACACTTATGTAAATCATATCGTGAAAAATAAATGAAATGATACCAAATGACTTATTATTCATCTGAAGAGAGTATTGTATTCCCTCTAATTCATATTTTTATTTTATAGCTCTTAGAAATACAATATTATACCTTTGAAATTTTTTTAAATATATAATAAAATTACTAAATTAAAGAATAATTTTTTAGGGGATAAGTAATCTAATATATTTTACCTTGTTACTTGATGAGTTCAAGAATTGTCTTATTATTTATTCATTGGTCTGAGTTTGATCTTCGAGTGTGATATAATTTATATATTTAAAAACACTAAATTATTTTTGTACTGCCTATAAATTAATTTTTTTGAAATACATATGTAATTGAATGTTCATTACCAGTTTTTGTTACAATTATAATCATTTTTCATGTTATTTTTTGTCTAAAAGAAATTTGAATTTTCATTGGTTATATTCATTTTCAATATGAGATCCATTCTTACATTCATTTTGATAAATTTTCACCAACATTTAATGAAATTGTAGACTGATTTATTGAATATTGAAGGATGTGAGCCTCAAGAAAATAATATTTATCTTCCATGGAATGAAAAAATGGAAGGGTGGTAAATGAGTTGAAACCATAATAGAATTTATCACTTAATTTGTTGATTTAAAAATTTAAAAACTTTTTTGTAACTAAATAGTTTATTTATATTTTCATCAAACTACTCTTGAGGCCCACGATGGGAATAAATATAGAAACATTGGTTCAATGATAATATTCACAAGATACAAGGAGATAAGAACCATGGGAGAGCTCAGTGTTGACCAGTAAAGAGTATTATCCCCACTGTATATTGGACCACTTCATGTTCTAATTTCTGTATAATTGAGATTGAAACCGTTCATGTAGAGGATGAAAATTCTAGTACAGGGGTAGAAGATTACAAAAATATTTTCATGAAAGATCATGAATATATTAAAATATCCAACAATGAATTTATAAATTTTATAGATGCCTTATTATTTCACTTCCACTAGATTCTTCCATGGTTTTTGATATATACTTTTCGATAACGAATTAATTATATATTACACCAGGTGATGGCTTTGATGTTCTTAATGGTGGTCGAGATGATGAAATTCCTGATGATAATGATGATGATGATGATGATAGTTATGATGATAATGGTGGTGATTATAATGATGATGATGATGTGAGAGAGATGGATCCTTTACGTTTTTGGAAAATATTTATGACATAAGATGTTTCATGATTAGATATTAATGTATATTTGTTATTTTTAGATGTGTTTTTTCACAGGTTGAATGCATAAATTTGTTTTATGAATATTTATATTGGTTGTAAGTGGTTTGTGTGCTGTTTCTTTTTTCCTTGCAGGTATTTTTTGCTAGAATTAGATTGAATGGATACATTTTTGCTAGTTCTAGCCAATGGTTGGGGGTTTTTTGATTCTAATTTTGAAGAAGGATTTCCCAATGGAATAAAAAATAGATCTATAGACCTATAACAATACATTTAATAAATTATTGGTAATGATTTAAGTGATAAAATAATGAGACAATGGTTTCTAATCAATTGGTATAAACATATACCAACGGTTTACAAAACCATCCATATAGGTTTATATAAATGTTTTTCATCAAACTATTGGTAAAAAATGATCCTTGGTGAACTACACCAACATTTTACTAAAAACAAATTGTAGAGGTCTATATGAATCGAAGTACAACTAATTATTTAGATAACCATTGGAATAGACTATACAAATGGTTCTCTATCCAATAACAACAATTCAAAAACAATGTAAATTGTCTTTTTTCTTGAAATGATGTACTTGGGGTCTTTCATTAATTTTTTCTCCAAGAGTTTTTGGGTGTTTCCATCTTATCTATCAAATTTCTCAAATCATAGTGTGTAATACCACCCATTTATTGAATTCCATTCCCTCAGTACTTTTCGACATCATGTGTCCTATTGAAGGTGGGCATCTAGCATTATTATCTCCTTTATCTCATTTTTACCTAAGAGGTGTACCATTATGGTGAGG
This sequence comes from Viscum album, assembly GCA_963277665.1. Lineage (NCBI taxonomy): Eukaryota > Viridiplantae > Streptophyta > Magnoliopsida > Santalales > Viscaceae > Viscum > Viscum album. The sequence continues at coordinate 474,884,409 of OY728139.1, read as the reverse complement.
GGGTCATAATAATTCATTTTTAATGTATATCCATTTACATTTTTTTAATATATTCAATTTTGATATTTATTTATACATTTTAAAATATCTATCCTTATAATTAAATAAAAATTTGTATAGTTATTATAAAATTTCAAAATGTTAATAAATAATCATATTTTTTATATTCACTAAATAAAATGCATACATCAATAATAAACATTATGATGATTATTATGTATCCATTTTTAATTATTTTTTATTAATGTAATTAATCTCATCAGTTCATTTTTTTAATTAAATTGAATATATTAAATTTTATTGGTTCATTTTAAATATTCTATCAATTTTTTCTCAGTTATTATTATTAAGTGTTTTTATTATTTTTTTATTTATTCAATTTTAAAAATTTATACATATTTATTTACAATGTTTTAATATTTTCATAGGTTTTTAATTTATATGATTAATATTGATTAATTTTAATTTATAATGATTTAAAATGTTTAATAGTGTTGAAAATTTTACTAATGAATTTTATAAATGCGTTTTTTATTTTATTTGTAGTCAATATAATATATTTTAAAAAATTGTTTTCCATAGAATTAATCTTAGTTTTTATTCATTTTTTATTATTTTTTATTTCTTTTTTGTGGAATTAAAGACACAAATTCCCTTTAAATTTTTTTATTTAATCAATTTAATTTATAATAGTTAAATTATCATTCATTTAATTTTTTTTATCCGTTATTAGTGTTTAAAATTATTTTATGTACTATGGAATTTATTTAGTTTTTTATATTTATTTACCTATATTTATTTATACAAATTTAATATTTTCAATATGTTTATCATTTATTTGTTTTATATTTATTCATTCTTTTTCTTTTACATTTTTAAAAATTACTGTAATTTGTATAAGGATTTTATTTAAAATTACTTGGTAATATGCTTTTAATTTAAATATTTAAGATAATTAATTCTAATAATTTTTTTATTTACACAATTTATATTATTTATCTACTCATTATCATTTATTTTGGTATGTGTTTAAATTTTATGTATTTAATCTTACAAATTCTTTTTTAATTTGTTTTTAATATATTAAATTTTATTTATTCATCAATAATATTATTTCAATTAATATTATTTATTCATTTTGAATACCGATTAATATGTATATTTGTTAAAATTTAATTAATTTTTAATATTTATTTTTACTTATTTATTTACCATTTTTTAATATTTTAAAAATGCTTGTAATTAATATGAATAATATTTTCTCATTTTTTATAATAATGTTATAAAATTATTAATATGTTTCAAATTTATATAATAATTTTTTAATAATTTCATTTTTTTAATATTTTTTTAATTTATATAGTTAATATTATTTATTTTTAGTAATATTGTTTCTTATGAAATTAATATAATCTAATCATCCATTTTCTTCATTTTTTATGTGGTTTTAATTTATATAACTATTGTTATGAATTTATTTTTTAATGTTTTCTTATTTATTCAAATTTATATATTTTATTTTAATATTCATTCATTCAACATTAATTAATAATTTATAATATTTTTAATATATTTGAAATTTGTACAATTAATTTATTTTTATAAAATTTTTAATATTTTGGTAATTTAAATTATAAATAATTACAGAATTTCGAAATTTTTTTGTTTATATAGTTAATATTATTTATTCATTCATTCTTATAAATTTTAATGTGTTTTTAATTTATTTAATTAATGTTATGAATTCACATATTATTAATATTTTTGTAATTTATTCAAATTTATATATTCATTTTCAAAACTCATTTATTCATTATTATTTTTTAGATTTTATTTTTTATTAATGTATAATATATTTTGTATTTATTAATTTTATAATATTTATTTATTCATATATAATTATTATGTTTTACTATTTTTAATATGTTTCTAATTTATAGAGATAATTTAATTAATTTTTTTTTTAATATTTTATAATTCAAATAGCTTTTTTAGTTCTTTTTAAATAATTTTTCTATTTATATAAATAATATTATTTATCTTTTCATTTTTTTCATTTTTTTAATTCTATATTAAGTGTTGAGAAAAAAAATTTATGTGTGTCTTTATAGCACTCATGATTTATCGATGCTATATAGATACTGACAAAATTTGTATTTCTAAGCACAAATGTTTTTAGAAAAAAATAATACATCCTTTTTTAGTGATTTTTGGTAAGAATTTAGAAAATCCTTCTCCCTCTTTAAAATATAACCCAATAAGATTGTGTCTTCCACATGCTACACTCAAGCGATCATGGAATTGAAGGTCAACTACATCTGAAGTGGATTGTTTTGGAAAAATCTTACCTCAATACCGATTAAATGAATTTTCATACATTTTTTGAGGAATCTAAATTGGTATTTCAGGTGTTTTATATTTTTTGAGTTTTTCTTCCCTTCAAACACACACAATCCTTTGAGATGTGATTAATTTGCACAGAAATTTCAACAGCATGTTTATTATGATGCAAGTAACTTGAAATTAACATTTATTATACATGGGTGTATATTTTCCATTTAATTCATCACCAAACCCAACCATTCCATAGAAATCATATATATCTGTACTTTACAAATAAAAATATATTTGAATATCATTTTAAAATTTAAGATTATAAAAGAATAAATTCTCAAAAAAATAAAACCATATAAAGCGTGAAATTAATCAATTAAATAATATAACTCTAATAAATTCTAAAACACCAAAAAGTTGAAAAAAAACTAATTAAAATTTTTGGGAATTTTTCATTAAAATCAATAAAATATTTACATATAAACTCATCTCCCTTACTCAAAAATATATTTTTTCAAATTTTCATCTTCTTTGGATCATGTAAAATATATATATTATAATGATATAATTACATCCCCACTTAAAGAGAAATTTTTTTCCAAATCATGATGACTTTTTTATTATGTTATGTAGGGGATTTAGGTTAATGGTTTTTTTAAAAATATAAAGGAATCAAATAGGGGTATTTGTCTCTTAAGATCCAATGCCTGAAATAAAAAAAATAAAAAATAATTAAGACCTAATTCTTTCTTACGTCAAATGAATCACCAAAAAAAATTGCACAAACATTCAATGGTAAGGCACATAATTGTTTTTAGAATTTATGAAATATAATGATAAAAAAATTATTGTCTATTATAGACACTAAGAAGGTCTGTAACTCCTCGAGGAGTCTTCGAAATGACGAAGCGACGTCGTATTCGGACTCAGAGGCCCGGTCCAGAGGGCCCGAAGGTGGTGCGCGAAATTAAAGGGTACTCGCGCGGAAAAATGTTGTTCGCATGAAGGACTCCCAAGATTCGCGAAAATGAACCAGTGGGGCGCGCAATTTTGCGCGCCCGGTTCTGCGCGGGGATGCCTTGCGCGCCGACCGGTCCTAGCGCGGAAGATTTTACGCGCCGCCCGGATTCCGCGATGGAAAATGCCAATAAATAGAAGGTGACCCAAACCGTTTCAGGGATGCAGAATTCTGACCAGCTCCCATGCGTTCAAATCGGACTCCCCCACGCGCAATATGCCTTCCCGGTAGAAACCCATTTAACGCAACCTTACCATGGTGTTCGCCTTTGCGCGCAATCCCACTTGCTTAAGTGGATTTTAAGAACTCCCCAGCGTTCCTCCTTTGCATGCAATCCCATCCAAAAATGCACACAATCCATTCGTTAGGGTTTTTATTTACCTTAGGGATCGGCCATTTCCCACATGCGCTATCCAAGCCGTTTGCGCACAATCCCCCTGGTCGCACGCAATCTATCTGCCCCACTTACACGACATCCTGGTGTTTTGCACGCAAACCTTCTCTTTGGGAGCAAAATCCCAAGATCCCCCACCTTTATGCCCCTCGGCTGCCTCCCTGCATAGGTGCCTGATGTCCTCCATACCGGGTATGCATGCCATAAGTTGTTCTCCCGTACGACCTTCCAGGATCGTACAAAGTAAACTCAAGGTCCCTTGGGTGGTGTTTACCGTTGTGTTGCTTTTCCTCATACTTCATCAAATAGGCACGCTAACGGCTATTACTTCTTCTCATAGCCACGCTAACGCGGACCCCACGATGGTTCTTCCTAAGGCCCCCCTTCACTATGGCCTTGCCAATTCCTTCCATCCCACAAGTGGTAGAGGGTGTTGGGAATTTAATCCCTAGGGGTGTGGAGTGAACTCACCTCGTCCGAGCTGCAGGACGTTAAACAGTCGAGCACCTCATCCTTCACACATGACTTTAAACTATGATCTGACCCCGTGCCTCCCGCACAGGGTCCCCCTGGGTAAGATATGATCTCTGCCTGCTCATCTCTATGGGGATGTCGGGATAATCCCTCATATGGGGTGATTTATCGGAGTGGCGTTTTCCACAGGGGAAGGGATGCCTCAGACCACAAGCCCCTAGCCTCTCTTGTGGAAGGTTTCACCCATGAACCTCTGTACTCCCCCACTGCCAAGGCCAGTGGAGTCCCTCTCCAACTGCGCCTTGTCGCACCACAGGCCTCCATCCTGGAGTAATCTCCGGCACTAAGGGCTGCTAACCACGCGTAAGCCCCTATTTCCTCTTTGGGCTACTCAACGCGTATGCCCCTCTCCGATTCTCACTAACGCGCCCTTCGTGATGTGATCGTCTGGTCCCTGATGCTTCTTGATTCTCACACCGAGCATGACTCACGTGGGCTTAGAGTGAGCATCGACCATGACATCCCATCATGGGCTGCCTCAGAGCTTAAGCCCAATCCCAGCTAACTACGTGGACTTTTATCTGTGCTAAAGCATGGTACGTAGGAAGCCTCCATGAGGTTAAATCCCACCACATGGTCGTTCCGACCCCCCTTTCATGTTGGTTTGCCAATCTCATGGGCCGCCTTAGAGCATAAGCCCCAAGACCTCATCCCACATGACGTTAAACTGTATGCCCTCTTCCCACATGACGTTAAACTGTATGCCCCGAACAACGTGGACTTTAATCTGTGATAACGCATGGTACGTAGGAAGCCTCCACGAGGTTCAAACCCATCACTCAGCTGTTCTGACACCTCTGCGTCGGTTCACCAGCACCATTGTGGGTTTCCTCAGAGCTTACGCCCCATATCCACTATCACGGTCCACCTCATAGTGTAAGCCCCATATCCAACACCCATGTCTTATCTTGACCTCTCCCTCAATCCCACGTGCCTAGAGAAGCTCATGCCCAAGCCTAGAGGTCTTACTTCCTCAAGGCTCCAATCCATGCGTTCATTCTGACGGGTCGCCACTTCAGGTGTCCCACTGTATCTTGTAACTACGCAGACTTTGATTCCCTACCATGGGGATATGTAGGAAGCCTCCATTAGGTTCAAGCCCCTCTTCACTCCATCACCCATCCTAATCATTACCCGGGCCGCCACATCCCATTGAGATCATGCCACCTCATTCCATTCCATAGTATCTGGGATGCCGCCCATGTGTTGGCCCCAATATCGGTGTTCCCCTAGGTGGTCCTTCAATATGATCCACTATCAGTGTTCCGATCAGTCTGATCCATCTGTGCAAGACGTTATACTCATGGCATACCCCGTGTTAAACATGGGAAGCTGAGGAAAACCTCAGATGGAACACAATTCCCCACGTTCGATGTGGGATGTCTTGGGCTTTCGCGCCCTCGATAAGCCCTATAATAAGGGACAGAAGACATACATGGCAATACCCCAGCGTCAAGGCACGCCAACGACACCCCAGTGTGGCCATTCTCCTCACCGAAGGTTGCTGCCCCAACCAGACCCCTTGGAGCGTCTCTACGGAAGCAGCGTAATTAACTGGTGCCCATGAAAATACGGCACCAGGAGCGAGGTTCACTAAAACATATTAAATCTATGAGGGTGAACAGGACTAGGTGATGAGATCCGAGGAGGAATCCATGGAAGGAAGAACCAAATTCCCATCATCCCGGTGTCGATCAAGGAGAAGACTTCCCTAAACAAGGAACGGATGCCACCAGCCTTTGGAAAGCGGGAATGTGGGTCAGCAAGCCGCGCGTCCTCCCCCTGCGTGACGGATGCGCGTGCGCGCCCTGTAGGAAAGCGTAGGAAACAAAAAATGGTGAACTCTAAGTGAATCTATTCTCTTCAATACATATACTGGTAGCATTCGGGGTATCAGAAGTTTAGCAGGTCATCGGGTCTGGGCACCTAGCACCGGGACATGAAACCTGCCAGGGGTCGAGGCAGTTAGGACGTTGAGCACTCCGTTATGCGACGTCGTTAGCGTGGATCCCTCTTATCAAACACGGAAGACAGAATGGTGTTGGCCTATTGGTTGTCGATTTCTTTACCTATTAGCACTAATGGGTTCATCTCCCTGCTTCCAGGAATCAGATTGCTGCATCTAGAGCTCGATCGCCACCTTCCCACCGGTGCAGGGGCAAGGGCAGTACCGACGTGGCCAACCCGCGTTGCCCCGCCTTTTCCATAGTTGATCCAACTTCCACGACTGCCGGGCACTCACATGCCCTCTCCCCGTTAGAGATCATCCGAAAAAGGTTGATCAACGACCTGGTTCGTAGGTACGAGGAGGAAGGGGTCATCTCCACTAGGGACATGGCCCATTTGGTTCTAGAGGCAGATGTACCTCACCTCCATCTCTGCCCTTGAGGTCCACGTAGGGATCCACCGCTCTCTACTCCAACGTTGAACCGTTTCAGGAGTTTATCCTCGGAACGCCTTGATACCTCCCTTCCCTATGCCGATGAGGTAGTGGATGTTCGGGTTCACCTGATCAAGGACCCGCTCTAGGGGTTCACAGCAAGGGCCTCGGCCAGGCTGCGTCGATGTCACCGCCCGACTCCCCGGGCTGAGGAGCAGGCGATCTATGTGCCTGCACTACCGTATCCAACCCATCTTACCCGACACCAGCGTCAGCCACAAGCGGAAGAGAAAGCCTTCCCTGGGGTACCAACATCAGCAACTACTATGGCCCGAGCCACTATTGACCCCTATTATCCGTCCCCCGTACACGTTGAGCAGGGGAAGTTACATGCCCGACCCGGATCGAGGCCCAGACCGCCCTGCAGGCAGGTTGGGTCGACTCTCCCTGTCGCTGGCATCAGCAATGGCCGCCACGGACCAATTCACTGTAGTGCCATCCACCATGAAGGCCTACTCCGTGCCATCATTCTGGAAAGCAGATGGCTTCCCCGTGACAGCTACGCTCCAGGTATGGCTCTTTCCAGCACTCACTGCACTGGGAACGGGGCCACTTCCCCTACCGCTGGCCGCGATTATGGATCTGTTGCATATCTGGTCACTCGCCCACATGGAGGTCCTCCCCATGCCCCTTTCAACATATGTCCCAGTGCTCCTCGCACCCTGTCCTTCGGTCCTCTCGGCCCCATCAGTATTGCGGCCAGAGGACTCCATGACGGAAATCAGCCTTGCCCCGAGGAGCCACCCAGGGGCAGGAAGGCGAGACGTCGTCACCGAAAGAGGAATGTCAGGGAAGGCCGAATGGAAATCAAACCAGTCCGTTTCTCATACTCGTAGGCGGACTACAACTCGGCGATGGAACTTTCACCCCAACCCTTTGAGTCAAGGGTATGGATGTGGACGCGGTGCGCCAATCCTGTACTCCCTGAATGTGGAATCTGCATGATCCCCACCTCCCTCCAAAGGTATATCCAGGAGGATGAGGACCGGGCGTACCCCTAGGGATCAAAATTTCAGTTACCGTTGGCCTCTCTGGAAGACCCTTCCTCCCCGGTCAGAAAAGGCAGAGAATTTTTATGGGGACCGAAAGAAGATTCATGACGTGACACACCCTTGGAAAGCACTGACACTATGACAGGAGGCTTGTTCACCAGCCTATCCTATCGTGACGTGGCATCCCGGACATTGCAACCCTTGGAGGATGAATTAGGATTCGGCGGCCAATCATCCGGCTCATCGTATTCTCCTCCGGCCAGCCCACCGGCCCACTGGCCTGCCTCGGCACCACTACCAGTTCCCTGGCCATTCTCGGTTGATGAGAAGGGGAAGCAAGGGCTGAATCTCGAACTTGAGTTGTGGAGCTTCTTGACCGTCCTAGCATCATGCCACTTCCCCGAGATGTTTTGGCTGGTCGTAGGATCAGATATTGATATACTAGAATCGCTCACCCTGGGAGAGTTTGAATGTTTCTTCCAGACTCTCTAGGTGAATCACTCCCTTCTTTACCATCAGCGAGCGCCTTATCCCGGGAGTCAACCACATCTCGGGGATATCGGTGAGCAATTACGTCAGGCCGACCTAGCCGCGCTCCCCGCGATTCGGCACCCCGTGTCACTTGGCCACCATATGGCCTTCCAACAAAAATGCGTTCAGAGTTTTCAGGTACTCCAAAAAGTTATCAAGGAGGACACACCCCATGTGCACATCCGTGGATGGGGGCAGTACATTGCCCTTCCTTTCAGTGAAATTCACCGATAGCCTGACTCACTGGAAGGCTCTGAGGTAATGTCGTCAAGGGAAGTGTCGGTAAACATGGCTGACCATTCAGGAGAGGGAAACGGTGTGGAACTCCTCAATGGGGACTCACCCCCTAAGGAAACATCACTACTGGATCCATCAGGGAGAATTAATCACCAGTAGAGGAACCTCTTGGGCCTCCCCACGCCCACTGAAGCATTAACACTAAGTCGAATCATCGGTAAAGGGTAAAGAGCAAGTCGGGGCTGTCAAGCTCGCCAACCCCTTTGCCTCACTGCAGAAGGAAGAGGAAGATCCTGAGAAGGACACACTGTGCCAACAGCTTGCTGAGAAGAAGAGGCTGGTCGATGAGCTTCTGGCCGAACGCATTTCTGAATGGCAGCCTGACTACGGTGATCCTAGGCCGGGACAATCGGGGCAGGAGAAACCACCCCTCAATGAGGTTCTCCCAGGCAACCGCGATCATTCCATGTTTTCCGACAGAGGAGAGGCTGGGGCTCATGGAAGGAGGGCGTGATATGTTTCTCCAAACCCTCATGATTGGCGTGATCACCCAAGGGACCCCGCTCGGGTTCCTCCCACTACCCTAACAGTCGCTCCGCCTGCCGCACTGTGATCTGATGAGTTTGACTACCATATTGAAGATCCCGACAACATTCTTGTGGATAGAGATCCCCATTAAGAAAGGAACCTTCATCCAGATGATCCAAGGGAGGCACTCATTTCCCGCTTGGAGGATATGGATACTCAACCGGTGGCAATCCCACCGAGGAGTAATCCATACCCAGCATGGGTGGATGATATGCTGACCCTGCCGGGATTTGGGAACCCCACTTTCACCCCCTTTAACAGTACTGGAGACCCACCACAGCACTTGGCCCACATCAACTCGAGGTGCAGGCCTATGATAAGAACTTCAGCATAGCAGGAGACCGCCAACCTCTGTTGCTTCGTTCAGACACTAGAGGGGTTGACATTCGTCCGATACAGCAAGATCCTTGTCGGAACTGTTACTAGCTGGGAGGACCATCGTAGGAAATTCCTCTACCAGTTCAGTTCCACATCCTAGAAGACAAACATAGAAGACCTCTTCAGGTGCATACAATGGCCCGATGAATGAGTCGCGGACTTCATCGCCCGGTGGAAGGGGCTCACATAGTCCCTTGACATGCCACTAAATCAAGAGAAATTACTGACAATTTTCATAGGGAACGTCAAGGCATAGCTTTTTCTTTCTTTGATCACTCATAATTACCCCGGAGGGTTCTGGGACTTCTCATACAAGGCTCAGCGCCTCGAAGAATCCATGCAACAGGCCAGTCAGGCACACCCGCTGCCTCCTGTAATCCCTGTAAGGAGAGCCGCTAGATCCAAGCCTGCTATTTTGGCCCAGATAGAGGCACCCAAGAAACTAGAGTTGTTATCAGTAAGGCTAGCTCTGTATCGCCACAGGGGTACACCTCCATGGTCATAGCTCCCTGCCCAGCAGCGACCACCTCAAAATCAACAGGAGCCTCCATGTAACGCATCGCCACCGCCTGGGAGAGATAACCAGGTCCTGCATCCTCGGCATGCTCCTCCGGACCCTCATCATGGCTAGCCTCCAAGAGCCTCCTTTCCAAACAGAAGGAATCAGACCTACTCGATTGACGAGGCCTAGGTCCTTGGTTACTTCCGTAGTGCGCTGGAGTAGAGAATAGTGCGGCTGCCTGAGTGCCAGAAGCCAGAAGAGGCGCATATCACTAATCACACTAACTACTACCCTTATCACCGGACCCTGGGGCACATCATCCAGTGATGCTACATGTTCAAGGACTATCTCTAAGACCAGATTGAGAACAATGTAGTCAGGTTGGGCCTAGCCCCGGCACAAGTAGCAGGTGTTTTGTGAGATCAGATGGCAGTAATGGAGACGAGGATTAATGGAATAAGGTTTCCGACCATGGGTACCTAAAGTATAGCCACTGGATGGCCTGCAAGATGGTCTCCTGTGCCCATGGAATCATTCGTGCCCGCCTGAATCAGCTAGAGCCCACATAATCTATGAGCGCTACCTCGGCATCGTCGTCCAAGCCTACCTCTTCCCAGAAGAGAAAGCAGCGACGCAAGAAGAAAGAGTGCGCCCTTCTGATGTCGTTATCATCCCGCACTCTTAGCAACTTTATGCCCATACAAATGGGGATCCCTCTGAGACTCTTCCCGGTAATGGATGACTCCTCTAGTGATAGTCCAGGGTATGCTTCGGTTAACACAGTAGAGTTGGTAAATCCCTTTTTGTCTCCTGATGATGGGGAATGCCAGGTGGACCTTCCCAACATCCATAGCCATCGCCAAAGTCAACGGAGCTGCGGCTACGTGAATCACCGGGGCACGGATGTTGGAACTTCCAGCCAGGCCGTGCATGCCACTAAGACCAGGCAGCAGGCCCAATACAGAGGTCAGCGCGTGTGGCCCCTTCATCCGGTGTTGACGGGTTCGCCGCCACCACTGTTTGTGTTGCTGGATCAGGCAGAACCACCTCGGTCATGCTGCGACCAGCTCTGCCGTGCCACCATTGGACCCCAGCCTTCTGGTCCCACTGTCCAAGCTTCAACTAGTGAACATCGATTTGTGCCTAGTAATAGTCAACCATCTGTCCCGCCGGTAGGGCCCATCATGCCTCCAATTGCATAGAGGCCTCCTGTAAGAAGAAGCTCATGTTTGGCCTGAAATTATGATGTCCTGAAGCACCTGGCCGGCATTCTAGCAATGCTTTATATCTTTGAGGATCTTCTCTTGTTGTCTGAAATGCCTGAGGCACTCGACGAGGCCCTAAGAAGCCCCCTCTAGTTTGAGACTAAGGTAGCCGTTGCAGACGCCTTCCACACTGAAGTAATTGAGAATTCCAAATCCCAGTAAGTTATCTCATTCTCTGGTGATGATGAAGACCCTCCCATACAGGGGCACATTCGCCCAATGTACATCACCAGCCAGTTCAATGGCATGGAAGTCTGACACTGTCTTGTCTACACGGGTTTTGGGATTAACCTAATCTCAACTTGGACACTGTGGAAGATGGGGTTGTCCGAGGATGATTTAACTCCCCCCGACCTCAGGATCTAGGGGTATGAAAAGACCGAGAAAACTCCACTCGGCAAGATTCTCTTGAAGACCCAGTTCAGAGGCCTAATTTCCATCACTGAATTCATTTTTTTCTCTCATGATACCGCCTACAACGCGTTGATGGGAAGGTCGTGGCTCCCACTTCACGAATCGATCCCCTCATCGTAAAACAGTGCCTTAAATACTCCCTTAATGGTCAAGTATGAGTGCTCCAAGGAGATGTGTCTCCTTTTGCATCATGTGAAGCCCGTTATCTGGACGCCGACTATTATAAGAGCAAGGATAAGAAGACCCTGGCAGATGAGGTCGAGCCCGCCACTGTCACAAGTGATCTCAGGGCAGGTTTGGATGATGCTTATGTCTTCCAAATCCATCGGTTGGAGGGCACAACCCTTGATATGGGGTAGTGATTTGTTGTTTCGGGTACCAGGGGAAGGCATATTTATGGATCCATGCGGCGGTGGGAAATCACCTCGTAATCCTACACCAACCAGGATCAGGAGCTCCTCGAGCCTCCTACCCCTCTATGGTATCGGGACGTTAGGCTCATGGTAAAGGATGTACATCATACCTGTCTCTTCTTCCGGGCTGACATCGACCGGCTCAATCCGTCGCGCACTACTACTTTGATGTCATAAAGCATGGCCCCTTGGGCCGAAGGCAAGATGGGATTAGATCAACTGCCTTTGCCACCATGGTCTGCATAGTGCATGATTCTCCTGATGTGATGAACACTTCCATCCAAGCCAGAAACAGCATCACATCAGAGTCTAGTATCCCCGAAGAAGCTCCCCCATGGATGATCCCTCCACAAGTGGAGAGGAGGACATGGAAGATGCACCCCCTGCCATTGAGGGGTGTGTCTCCACCACGGTCGATGAGTTAGAGCAGGTGAACCTCGGTAGCATGGCAGACCCAAGACCCATATTGGTTAGTGCCGCTATTCCCCCCGAGGAGTGGCAACAGTACGTAGACGTTCTTAGACAGCACCATGATGTGTTCGCTTGGAGTTACGACGAGATTCCAGGACTATATCCTCAGGTAGCCATCCACTGCCTTGGCCTTCTGGAAAACCATTGCGGGTTCAATCATCCTCCTAGAAAGATGCACCCCTCCCACAGTGCCATGGTTGATGATAAAGTTGATAAGCTCATAAAATCCAACTTCATCAAAGAAGTTTAGTTTCCCAGGTGTCTAGCAAACATTGTGCCAGTCAGGAAGAAGAACGGATAGATCAGGGTCTGTATCGACATTTGCGATCTCAATCGCCACTGTCTGAAGGATTTTTTCCCCTTCTAGTGACAGAATTGTTGATCGATGACCCGACCAGGTTCCAAGCCCTCTGTTTCATGGATGGGTATTTCGGGTACAAATAGATCCGGATTGGCCCCAAGGATGAAGAGTTCACTGCATTCAGGCCCCCCCAAGATACTTTCTGTTACCAGGTTATGCCCTTCGGCCTGAAGAAAGTAGGTGCCACATATCAATGGGACATGCATCACATATTCAAGCCAATTCTCACCACACAGGTGGAATTATACATTGATGATCTGGTGGTTAAATATCTTCAGCACTAGGACCATATCAAGTACCTTGAGAAAGTTTTCGGATTCCTCCGTTCGTTCCACCTGAAGATGAACCCGTTGAAGTGTGGCTTCGGTGTAACCTCTATGAATTTTCTTGGATTTGTTTTCAGATAACGAGCCATCAAGATCGACCCGAAGAAGATCAAGGCCATCATCCAGATGCCTCCCCCGAGTAATATTTGGGAGCTTGGAGGTCTTCAAGGCCACTTAGCCTATATACACCGATTCATCGCAAATATGGACAACAAGTGCAAAACCATTTCCTGTATCATGAAGAAAGGCGGCACCTATGAATGGGATGGAGAGTGTCAGACCTCCTTTGAGGAAATCAAGCAGTATCTGCTCTATCCTCTGGTCTTAATGCCACCCGTTTACAGAAAGTTGCTGGTCCTTTATGTGACCGCCCTAGAATGATCCCACATCGCACTTCTCACCCATAAGAACAATGAGGGAACATAGAACAGCCTCTACTGCCTCAGCCACATGCACCTCGATACAGATTTTTGATATTCTCCCATGAGAAGAGCTTCCTGGAGCTCGTATTTTCTGTTCAGAAATTGTGGCACTACTTGCAGCACCACGAGGTATAGCTGGTCTCTTGGGTAGACCCGTTGAAATACATCCTGAACCGACCTATGTTGACTGGACAACTAGCACGGTGGGAAGTGATCCTCCATCAATTCGACATCAGGTTCGTACCTCAGAAGGATGTCAAAGGACATGAATTACCAGAATTCTTAGCTACTCATCCAACCTCTGTGGATCAGCCACTGGATCTCGGATTTCCTGAAGAGGTAATCCTCTCAGTCAATCATGTCATCCCATGCTGGCAGATGCACTTTGACGATGCCTCCTGAAGCCCCACTTGTAGAAGTCTCAACGATCCTAGGCTCAACAAAGTGGGCATGGGTGTCGTCCTCATCACCCCGGAGCAAGTCGTTCTTCCGTATTCGTTCCTGTTGTCAGAGGGATGCACCAATAATGAGGAAGAATATCATGACTCATAACTGGCATTGAGTTGGATCTCGAGATTAACGTGCCCCATCTGCATGTGAAAGTGGACTTAGAGCTAGTCATCAAGCAGGTCAATGGGTACTATGTTGTCAGAAATATAGAACTCGTGCCATTTATGGAGTGCACCCTCTGTATAATGGCTAAGTTCCCTTTTTGTCCAGTGGTCGTTCATATTCCCCGGTCGCAGAACAGTCGAGAAGATGCTTTGTCCATCCTGGATACATCGCTTGCAGAGCCCGAATAGGGAGACCTGATTATCCACGTGGTACACCAGAGATTCATTGCTCCCGTTATCCCGGAGGATGATCGTGGCCCGTGGGTGAACCATCTCACCATTTTTTCCCCTATGTCAAGATCCTAGGGGACTTAGGATGCGGTAATCGAAATTTCTTTCTAACTGGAGGACGCCCTTGGTTGAATATCTCCAACACGACAATATTCCGTCCGACCGAGATGAGTACGAGCGAATATGACACCGTGCACTTCAGTTTACCCTTCAGAGCAGTCCCAGTCGTGAGCATATCCATTAGAGACACAGATTTTATGGTGTTATCCTTCTTTTCCTTCAAGGAGATGAGATCCCTCAGGTCATGAAAGAAGTTCATTCTGGTTACTGTGGTTCCCATCAGGCCGGGTCGAAGTTGGCTCACCAAATTCGGAGGCTGGGGTACTTTTGGCCCCCAATGATTCATGACTGCATCGATCTCGCCAAGAGGTGTCACGCATTCCATGTCCATGCTATCTTTGTGCATAGACCACCAATGCCCCTCCACACTACCATTTATTGTTGTCCCTTTGTAGTTTGGGGGTTGGATGTCGTAGGACCTTACCACCGGCGACGAATCGCCAATGCCGGGTCATCCTGACCGCTATGGATTTCTTTTCCATGTGAGAAGAGGCAATTCCTCTCAAGGAAATCAAATCTCGTTCTATCACTGGATTCGTGAGTTCCAACATCATCTATCTATTTGGTGTACCTCACACTATCCTCACGGATAATGGAACCATCTTCTGAGCAGTCGAGCTGAACAAACTGTATGGAAAGTACAACATTCACCCTAACCATACCTCCCGCTATCACACGCATGAAAATGGACAGATCAAGGAGTTTAACAAAACTCACTCTAACATTATGAAAAAAATGGTTGGTCGAAATAAGAAAAGTTGGCCGGAAAAGCTCCCTAATGGCCTCTGGGCTTATCAGACGACGACTCGCAATTCCACCAAGGTGACCCCGTATTCCCTAGTGTACGGAGCTGAGGCCGTCCTGCCCATCGAGATTCAGTTGCCCTCATTGTGCATGGCGGTCTATGACCAACAAGAACAAGATAGTGTTGCTGAAATGTTTTTAGTTAATTGGAAGCGTTGGACGAGAATAGGCTTCATGCATTGCACAACCTAGAGATGAATCTGAGCAGGATGGCTCGAGCTTTCAACAAGAAGGTTCACATCTGCTATTTCCTACAAGGCGATCTGGTACTGTCCCTCAGGGCACCAATGATTCCGGGCAGGAAACCACCCATGTTGGAGCCAAAATGGGAGGGGGCCTTCACCATCCATAAGGTCTATCCCAGTGGTGCGTATTCTATTGTGACTATGGATGTCGAGCGTGTAACTCCTCCCACCAATGCCAAGTTCCTCAAGCAGTACTTTTATTGAGGTTCGGGGGTCCTACATGACCCTAAACTGCATTTGGTCCTACATTTGGGCCCCAAGGGTCCCCCATGACCTTAAACTAGATATGGGTCTCCCATGAACTTAAACTCGATAATGGTCCGGCATGAACTTAAAATACATTTGGCCCTACATCTGGGCCCCTTTGGTTCGAGTTCTAAGACCTAAAACTAAGATCCTTTCGGGGTCCCCCATGACCTCAAACTGGATAACGGTCCCACATGACGCTAAACTAAACCTGGTCCTACACGACCTCAAACTGCATTTTTTCATACATCTGGGCCCCTTGGGTCCATCTTCTAATACATCAAACTAAGACCCTTATGTTCAAGCATGACCTTAAACTGCATGTTTGTCCTCTCTGCAAGACGTTAAACTGCAAGCTGGTTAGGCATCCCAAACTGATGCTTAGCATCAGGACCCTTGGCCTTCTTGGGCCCTTTAGCCCATGCCTTCACCTAGAGCATGCGGTGTGGTGTAGGATTATGTCCTCATCCACGATGGGTTATCCGTTGTGCCATCCACACTCCCTGGAAGAAATTCCCCCTATAGTCCTACATGACGTTAAACTGTGCTTCTAGAACTACATGCATCTTGATTCCCATCCTTATGGGATACGTAGGACCGCTAGAACATCTATGTTTCAGGTCCATCCCCATCTCTTAAGATATCCCACGATCTCCCAGTCACCTCGGCCTCTTGACCTATCCCTCCCTGCGGGGGAATATATAGGTGTGGTACATGTTTTTTGGCTCCATTCCCCCTTCTCCTGGGAATCCACCATCTTTTGGCCGCTCTCAAACTGAGCCCTTCGACCCTTTCTAGTGGTCCCCTAATGTGCTCAGAGTACTCTGGTATAGGACCTCGAGTGTCAGATTTGACTTAGGCAATTTTTTTCATCCACATGTCATGATTCGTGCTCCCTTTCATTCGGGCCCCCGTTATCTTTCACACTCGGAGGGACCCCCCTGAACGGATTGGATACAACGCCTAAGGGCTCTCCTACTATCACATGCCAATGCCCTCGAGGGTTTCAGACAAAAAATTCATACAAATCTAGTGTCATGAACACGGTCAGTAGTCGATGCTCATTTTTTTGTCCCCATTTTAGGCTAACGTGACAGGATGATGTGTTGAGAACATGGTCAGCAGTAATCCTAGGTCCCCACACCGGCCCCTTTAGGCCCTAAATGTTGGTGGCATGATTCACATTATGTTCCACCCCATCATGCCAAGGATGAATCTCGACACTCCTTGCACTAACCCTTAGTGCACCTCCACATGTCAGACAGACAAAGATGCATAACAGCATCTTTCAGGGCTCCCGCGATCTGATCACTAAAGAGTATATTCTTGGGTTTTCTCTAAGGACCATGCATAGTTTGACCCTCATCCCTATGGGAAATGACGATTCGCCCAAATATTGCGTTTCAGGCCCAGCTTACCTAGATGCTATCCTCTCATGCCCCCTGATTGTTGGACCCTCAAAGGCCCCTTGGCCTGAGGCCCCTCTCCCAGAACCGCCCATGGTGACGGTATGGGGATATTTTCTCATCCACCCTGGGTGTGCCTTATCACATCATGTGTGTTCCCCCAGGTCCAATCCATACGACCTCAAACTGTGTTGTTTGGTCCCACCACATGACAATAAACTGTGATGATATCTTCCTGGTTGTACGATGAAAAACGACACTGTATTGTAGTGACCTCCCTATAGGGGAAATCACATTGGGTATTGGTCGACTTCCATACCATTTTTCAATGCATGTTATGACTTGATTATTTTGGAGACGCTAGGAAATTCTATCCTAGGTCGGTCGCTCCACAAAAGAAAAACAATTCACCTTCAAGGACAGAAAATATATATCAAGTGCCGCTTCTTTTGGTGCGAGGGCTAGACCTGCACACCTCTCTCATCCTTTTCGCAGGCACCATGTCATATCGTGCCCACAAGAACTATGTGTGGCTTGATTTTCATCCTTATGAGATATATAGGAGCACCTAGGTACTTCTCTGCAGGCCCATCCTAACTTTCGTGTTCGGTCCCTTAGCCTAAACACGTCCCCAAGGAGCACATGGCATGCAGGACCCCATCCTCATTCACGATGGGTTTCTCCAGTAACATTACTATGTGTCTCCATCTATTCTTACTGATCCCTGGTCCGATCTCTAAAACCATAAACTAATATCTCCTAAGAACAATGTCTGGCTTGATTCCCATCTTAATGGGATACGTGGGAACGCCCAGACCTCTTGTCTTTGGGTCCAGCTCAAGTTTAGCTAGTTCATCTCTTCGGTCCCGCCTTCGGGACCCCAACCACGGGACTGCATGGCGTAGTGCAGGATTATGTCCTCATTAACGTCGAGTTTTCAATATTTGCATTTTGCGCACCCCTTTCTACGGATTACCCCTGTTATTTCATGTCCCCCATGACATTAATAGGCACCATCGAGAAATATGTGTGGATTGATTCTCATCTTTATGAGATACGTAGGAACACCTGGACATTTTGTCTTGGTTCCAGCCCCAGGGATTACCAAATCCCGTCCCTCCGTACTGTCGTCCCCTCGGCCTGACTTCGTGGGGAGTGGTGTAATTGAGATATTTACCCCGAATAAGTTCAGGATGCCCCATAGTGATGGTGGGAAGCGATAGTTCTCTCGCTAGAGATGTTCTGTCTGAATATTGGGATGATCTATGACCAGATTAGTACATCCGCCTAATGCGCCTCCTCCACGGTGGTGCAATTTTGGGAGTGTTGGACTTTTATAGAAAAAACCACCACTCAACTTTCCACGCTATTCATGCCCCTTTATTCGAATCCTCATCCTCTTTCATGTTTTATAGGACCCCCTAATAGTATGGATGATAGTCCTTTGGTCCGCCTGCTGCAAAAATATGGATGATAGACCCTTTCTCTGCCTATTGTAGCAATATGGATGATTGACCTATGGTCCGCCTGCTGTCCTGGGCCAACATTCTGGAAGACTGTTCATGTTTGATGGGTCCACCTAATAGTATGGATGATTGACCTTGGTCCACCTGCTGTAACAATATGGATGATAGACCTTTGGTCCACCTATTGTAATAGTATGGATGATAGACCTCGGTCCTCCTACTTTACAAGGACAACGTTCTGGAAGACTGATCAAAGATATTTTAGTTAGGCCCCATGTTGCGAACATGGTCAACGTTCAACCCTCACCTGTTTTCCCCATTTTAGGCTAATGTGATATGGATGTTGCGTTTCCACCATGGTTCACAGTTATCCTCCATTGTTGCGCTCCTATAGTGTTCCGAATTCGGGTAACGCAATTCAACTTTTCCATCTCCCTAGGTTCGGATGTATTTCAATGCCGCCGACATTTCCCTGCTTGTGTGTCAGAACACATTGAGAAGATGGTATATCAATCGGTCTGAGGTCCTCTCCTCAGAAATCGAGGCTCGATTTCGGATTCCTGAAGCTTGGTTAATGCCCCACAGTTGGATGAAATGATAACATGAGAATCCTTTATTCCTCATGTTGGGTGTGACCCACAGGATCTTAGGAGTTAGTTGTTATTAATTTTAGAATTATGGTTAGAATATTAAACCAAAGGTATAGATAAATAGATTGGTCCATACATTGGATCAAAATATTGAGCAGTAGAAGAAAAAAGTTCATGAGATGGCCAAAACAGAGACCTTAGGGATCAGTGTGCTGGATTGATCTTTCCAACACTGCTACCCTTTGGCTAGTAGCCTCCTGGACTACTTCTCGCTCCTTGAAGTCTCTCCCTTCATCAGAAGCCGCAGAGCGTAGATTGAAAATCCTAGCTTGTGCCTGTGCCCACTCGATTTGAAGTATGGTCATCTGGTGATTCGCCTCCATCAATTGATCTTGGGCGTCAGCTAGCGGGGTCGTCAGTTGCTCCACGAGCTTAGAGGACATTTCAATGAAGAACTCCTTCTCTGCCGCCTTCCCTTCGAGGCACCAGACTTCTTGCTCTGCCCTCATGAACAATCGAGTTCTCACTGATCTTTCCCGACACTGGGCAACGTCGATGCGTCGGCTCCTCTCACGCATCTTCTCAGCCATGTAATCATGGACAGTCAGGTGAAGGCGTTGAGCGTCAGCCCCTCCGGTGCATAGGAAGCGCAACCAGGTCTGGAGTGATCCCATCTGCCTCAGCCAATCTGATTGGTGCTTCCTAAGAAAGCGCTAGATACAATTCCACCCTTTGCGTTGTTTCATCCATCTCTCCTCAGCCGCTTCTGAGTCTGATTCATCTATCTCCTCGGTATTAGCTGGATGATACACAGGAAAGGCCGCCAGCAGGTCGATAGCAAGATCTGCCACAAGGATATCTTCATGAGTAATTGGATCCTCGACATCCGGGCAACCTTACTCTCTTGCCCCGATAGCAATGGTGCCTCCATCAGCTTCCGGCCTTGCCCCAATGACAGTGCCTATGATGCTCGCCAGCCCCTTCTTACCAATTTCTGGGTCCAACCCAGTTCCAGAAGTATGTTCTGGATGAGGTGGTACGTCAGCCATTGGTCCTCTCAAAGAAGGCATGAGCTCGGGAGCCCGACGAGCCTCCAATGTTGATACCACTATGCAAGGCACGCCCAGATTAGTTGGGATCATTGATAGCAAGCACCAGTAGTGAAGCATGGGACTTACAGGAACCCAGAGCGTCTGCCTCCAGTGTTATGGCTGCTACAGGAGCTGTCGTAACAGGAGACCGCTCAGTGCTTGTTAGTTCAATGATGGGCATCAGAGCCCCATACTCTCCCACCGGTTCCTCTCCTACCTCCTCTGTTGGGGACACCTGATTAGCACCTAGGTGCTCCAGAGGTAAATAGAGAAATGGGTTAGAAATTGCAGAAGAGTTTGGAAGATGAAGGAAAATTAATGAAGGTAGAGACAGACCTATAGTATCTCGGTTATGTCAAGATCAGAGCCGAAAATCTCGCCACTCTCCCAGAGACTCCCTTGGTAGGTCTCCCCCTGCGACCCCTCACCTTTAGGTTCTCCTTCTCCTTCAACTTCTCCTTCACCTTCAGCTTCTCCTATTTTCTCCTCTCCCGCTGACTCCTCGTCACTGTCGCCTTCTCCCGGCGGCATCAATTTCAGATCGTGTTCTTGGACAAGAATCACTGTCACCATGAATGGTGGCTCCGCATGCCGACTCCTTTGGTGCACGTATGTGTCCATGGCTGTTAGATAGGAATTCCACCGATAAAATTTTACTCATTCTGTAACTCGAATGAGCCCGACCTCTGGCAGGTGGATCCCATCCTACATTATCTTCTGCCTAATGGCTTCAATGATTAGTGATTGCCGCAGGGTCATCCAGGCTAACCATAATGCTGGAAAGATTGCATCGTGGGAAGGTTCGAGAAGGTATCTTATCTGCTTCCCAATTAGCTCCCTGGCCACCTCGTGGGACTCGCCTCCGGGCAACGAGGTAGCGGAGACACCCTGTGATGTCCCCGCCACTGAGGTCCTGGCCTGCGCAGGCCTCGATGCCTGACACGCCCCTAGTTCCCCCCTTCTAGCAGTACCTTGCCTGCTCCCCCATCACCTGGTTTTTATGCGGGTAGTCTCGGGTTTCCAAAATCGCTTGCGTAAAATCCCCTCAGGGTACGTAATGGTCCAGTGCTCGGTGTACTCGGTTGCTAGGTCAGCATTGACCCCGGTGGGAGGAAGGGTGATGATGTCGCTGGAGCCAAAAGTGGTGAACTTCAACCACATCTTACGTAGGACACAGGGATTCTTCTCCTCACAGACAGCCGAAAATACCTTCTTCTATATTCATTGGAGGAACTCTAATTTCCTGGAGAATTGGGATGTCATGTAAGGCTCGCAGATCAAATTCTCGTCGATCTGAGACAATGGCACCCCACCTAGATTCTCTAAAAATACTCCTATTGCTCCATTGAGCCTCCCCCATTGTCCACCATCTGGCCGACCAGGGTGGGGAACGGGCTGAAGTTGAAATTGGAGTGGTTACCGATTCGGATCCTTACACCCTCCTCATTGAGCATTATCGGCGCCACCCCAGTGATGATCAGCAGAGATGGTCCCAGGCTGTTGCCCAGAGGACGGATGGCGTTTGAGAATGTATACCCACCGAGATGAGCCACCACCCAACCGTGAAAGATCTGGAAGAGGCCACATACCCTCCAAGGCGACCGCCCTTGTGAAATGCGTCCCAAAAAGTCATACATCCTAGCCAGTATGGGGCCCCCTAGATTGAACCTTTTGTTGGCAGCCATGGTGCCCGCCATCACCAGTGTTTTGGGATAGACGCCCATCCTCGCATCCCGCACCGGCAGGAGGTACCCACTCAGGAAGGCGGCGAGGAACCCGACATACCAGACATTCGTGTCTCGGGACTCAATGATGTGGTAGCCCCACGATAGGTATTGCCCCGCCTCTAGGGTCCTCCAATACGACCCATACATGCTCCTCTGAGCCACGGTTGGGCACCGTTTACCCCGTCCTGGCATCTTGATTGCTGGGTCTTTCCCTAGGAATTGGCTGAACCAGTCCTTATAGGAAATGTCCTTCAGGAAGTCCTTGACCCCCAACCTCTCTTTGGCCAGATCCAACAGGTGCCACGTCATCATGGGGGTATGTGATCGGTCTTCCAACGTGTTCATCGGAGGAACGAACTCGTCGTATTGGTAGCCCTCAAGTGGGATACCTCCGATGCAGTGAACGTCCCAAAGTCTGATGCCATCTTCCCCATGGTGAAGGTGGAATGTGTGGGTATGAGGGGACCACTGGGTGAATAGCTCCGGGCCGAGGTCAGGTTGATGGTGGAAGTGGAACTGTGATGTCCATACCGCCCCGAACATGCCAATATGCCGCAGCTCAGCCCCAAACTGGTCGCAAGTAGGGTGAACCTAGAACGCCCCGACCCACTCACTGGTAAAGTGACCCTCGGACCATAGGTCCCAATCTCTTATCCATCCCTTAGTGTTATTCGCGATTCTCTGACGGAACGTGCTTGCATAGAGGGCCGAATAATTATCTGCGGTAGGCTCATCTCCGTTAATGGTACTGGTCCTTGGGTTTAGGACATATACGTCCATGTTTCTGGTTTCCCTGGAAGGATGGCCGTTGTTGGTGATGTTGTAGAGGGGAATCCTGTCCTCCCAGGTCACCCATGACCGCGGTGTGTCCACCTAGAATCCCGGCAAGGGGACCTCCTCTAGGATTCCAAAGTTCCAGAGTGGGAGGTTGTCAGACAGAGGATACTCCTTCTAGGTGGGGGGCAGCAGGTTTAACAAGGTGAGGTTGTTGGAAACGACCACCTTGGGGCCATAAACCTCCCCATTTGCCTCCATTTTAGCTCTACGAGCAGCATCACCCCCCCCCCCCCCTCATCAACATGGTTTGCAGCCAGTCTGAGTTTTCTTCAGAGTTGCACGAAATTAGGATAAGGTGCACGGAATCGGAATGGGTTGTGTGCAAACTGGACATGTGGCGCGCAATTCCAGATTTAGGCGAGCAATCAGAACCGTTGGCACGCAATACCCAAAGTTTTCATGGAAATGCACCCGAAATTCCGAAGGAAACTTGCGCTGCCAAAGCGTTTTTTGCACCAACCCACGGAAGCAATATCGCGCACGAGAGTGTTGATCCTATCACGCGGAAAAGTGTGAGTACAGGACTTGGGACCCAGCACCTCTTTTTATAGGGGAGGCCAGGGTTCCGCGCCACGTTGAAATCGAATTCCGTGCTGATCTATCATTTTGTGTGCCCCGTTGGTTTTTTGCGCTCAAAGTGCCCTAGAGATCCACCACATAGGCGTTTCGGCATTTCACTCGGAATCCGATCATTGTGACATCTCGCCGATCCAATTCCGAGGGGGAATTTTTAGACACTGAAAATGTCTGTAACTCTTAGAGGAAGTTTCGAAATGATGAAGCGAAGTTGTATTCGGACTCAGAGGCCTGGTCCGAAGGGCCTAGAAGTGGTGCACGAAATTAAAGGGTACTCATGCGGAAAAATGTTTTTCACGTGAAGGACTCTCGAGTTTCGTGAAAACGAACAGTTGGGGCGTGCAATTTTTCATGCCAGGATCCGTGCGGGGAGGCCTTGCGCGCCGACGGGTCCTAGCTCAGAAGATTTCGGGCGCCGGCTGGATTCTACAACGGAAAATGCCTATAAATAGAAGGTGACCCCAAGTGTTTCAGGGTTGCAGAATTTGGACAAGCTCTCATGCATGCAAATCAGAGTCCTGTGCGCGCAATATGCCTTCCATGTAATAACCATTTTCGCACAACCTTGCCTCGAGGTTTGCCTTTGCACGTAATCCCACTGGTTTAAAAGAATTTTCCCAACTCCCCAAGGTTCATCCTTTGCGTGAAATCCCTTCCAAAGATGCATGAAATCCCTTCATTAGGTTTTTCCATACCTTAGGGATCGACCATTTCCCCCACGCACAATCCATGCCCTTTTCGCGCAATCCCCTTGGCCGCATGTAATCCTTATTCCCCGCTTGTGCACCATCCCGATGTTTTGCGCACAAACCTTCTCTTTGTGTGCAAAACCCCTGGATCCCTCACCTTTACGCCCCTCGGGTGCCTCCCTACATAGGCCCCCGATGTCCTTCATACCGGGCATGCATGCAATTGGTTGTTCTCCCGTACGGCCTTCCAGGCTCGTACGAAGTAACCTCAAGTTCCCTTGGGTGGTTTTCACATTGCGTTGCATTGCCTCATGCTTCTTCACAAAGGCACACAAATGGTTATTGATTATTCTCATAGCCATACTAACGTGGGCCCCTCGATGGTTCGCCCCACGACCCGCCTTCACTACGGCCTTGTCGATGCCTTCCCTCCCACAAGGGGTAGAGGTTGTTAGGCATGTAATCCCTAGGGGTGTGGAGCGAACCCACCATGTCTGAGCTGCAGGACGTTAAACTGCCAAGCACCTCATCCTCAACACATGACGTTAAAATGTGATCTGACCCCATGCCTCGCACGCAGGGTGCCCCCGGCTCACATATGCTCTCCGCCCGATCGTCTTCACGGGGATGTCGGGATCATCCCTAATAGGGGGTGATTTATCGGAGTGGTTTTTGTCCAAGGGGGAACGGCTACCTCAGATCATAATCCCCTAGCCTCTCTTGCGGAAGGTTGCACCCATGCACCTCTGTACTCCCCCACTGCCAAGGCCATTGGAGTCCCTCTCCCACTGCGCCTTGTCACACCACGAGCCTCCATCCTGGAGTAAGCCTCAGCACTAAGGGCTAATAACCACACATAAGCCCCTATTTCCCATTTGGGCCACTCAACGAGTAAGCCCCTCTCCGCTTCTCACGGACGCACCCTTCGCGACATGATCATCTGGTCTCTGCTGCCTCTTGTTTCTCACACCGAGAATGACTCACGTGGGATTAGAGTGAGCATAGATTCTGACATCCCATCATGGTCCGCCTCAGAGTGTAAGCCCCATCCCAGCGAACTACGTGGACTTTGATCCGTGCTAAATCATGGTACGTAGGAAGCCTCCATGGGGATCAAACCCACCACCCAATAATTTCGACCCCCTTTCGTGTCGGTTTGCCAACCTCATGGGCCGCCTTAGAGCGTGACCCCAAGCTCTCATCACGTATGACGTTAAACTGTATCTCGTCCCGCATGACATTAAACTGTATCTCATCCCACATGATGTTAAATTGTATGCCCTTGTATCGCATGACGTTAAACTGTATTCCCCGAACTATGTGGACTTTGATCTGTGCTAATGCATGGTGCGTAGGAATCCTCAATGAGGTTCAATCCCATCACTCAGTTGTTCTGACCCCTCCGCGTTGGTTCATTAGCACCATTGTGGGCAGCCTCAGAGCGTAAGCCCCATATCCACTCTCACGGACCGTCTCAGATCGTAATCCCCATATCCATCACCCATATCTCATCCTAACCACTCCCTCGAGCCCACAGGCCTCGGGAAGCTCCTGCCCTAGCCCGGAGGTCTTACTTCCTCGAGGATCCAATCCATGCATTCATTATCATGGGTCACCTTTTCAGGTGTCCCCCCGTATCTCCAAACTACGCGGACTTTGATTCCCTGCCATGGGGATACGTAGGAAGCCTCTATGAGGTTCAAGCCCCTCTTCACTCCATCAACCATCATGATCCTTACCTGGGCCGCCACATCCCGGGGGGATCATGCCACCTCATTCCACTCCATAGTATCCTGGAAGCCGCCCACGTGCTGGCCCCAATATCGGTTTTCCCCCTAGGGGGTTCTTCAATCTGATCCACTCTCAGTGTTCCGATCAGTTTGGTCTATCTCCGCAAGACGTTAAACTCGCGGCATACCCGATGTTAAACATGGGAAGCTGAGGAAAACCTCAGATGGCACACAATTCCCCACGTTTGATGTGGGATGCCTCAAGCTTTTGCGCCCTCATGAATCCCTATAATAAGGGATAGATGACATAAATGTAAATACCCAAGCATCAAGGCACGCCAACAACACCCCAGCTTGGCCATTCTCCTCACCAAAGTTTTCTGCCCCGAACAGACCCCAAGTAGCGTCTCGACGGAAGCAGTGTAATTAACTGGTCTCCATGAAAATATGGCACTGGGAGAGAGGTTCAAGAATACGTCTTAAATCTATGAGAGAGACCTGGACTAGGTGACGAGCTCTGAGGAGGAATCCACGGAAGGAAGAACAGGCATCACATCATTCTAGTTTCGATCAAGGAGGAGACGTCCCTGAACAAGGAACGGATATCGACCGCCTTTCGGAAGCGGGATTGTGGGGTAACAAGCCGCGCATCCTCCCCCTGGGTGACGGATGCACGTGCGCGCCCCTGCGAAAAGTGTCGAAAACATTTATATAATTAATATAGTTCACCACATTTTTTAAAAACACATTTTAGTTGTTTATATTATTTTCAAAAGGATATGAATAAAAATTTTGAAATTTTAAATTTGTTTTTGAATTTAAAATTTTAGAAAAATTAATCTCTATAAATTAAATAAATGGGTTGTTTATTTTTTGAATTACATTACTCATTATATTTTTTTGTGATCAAATATATCCTCATTATGGTTTTAAATTTGAAAATTGAGGTTATTATAGTTAAAAAATTAATTTTTCCTATTATACCCAAAATCTTAACGACATTAAAAATCATTGAGCATGTTGAATTTTTTTATATTGATTATTACCAAATAACCAATTTGAATATGAAATCCTCTATAAGATTAAAAATAAAATAACCATAATCTATGTGGTTACATTATTTCAAACACTATGAATATATCATTAAATATATGTAATTAGTTTTGATATATGTTTTTATAGTGAAATAATTTATTATATACCCAAATACATAGCTAGTTATTAAAATTATTTTTTTCCTTATAGATACTAATAGTTTCTATGATTGAATTTTCTCTCATGATGAATCCATTTAAATATAAGAATGATTTATTATATTTCACTTCTAATAATAAAAAAAGTGTTTTATAACATTAAATTAATATAATTCTTATTCTTCATATGTACTAAGAAGTTATTGATGAAATGAAAATTTATAAGAACTCTGATTATTATATGTGTTATTATATATCGAATTTAATTTTTAGGATTTAATAACATAACTTATGTATATTTAATTTTTTTAAATATAAATATTACTGAACCAAATCAGTTGGATATAAATAATAATTGCATTGATGTCAATCATATTGAAAGAAATTATAAGGATGTGGTGAAAGAGTAAATCAATATTATAAACGTTTATTAATTTAACCATTATGAAATCTTTTATCTCTGTTTATATTATGGTTATTAAAGACAAATTTTTCAAATGGGGATAGAAGAGCACTTGATCTATCATCGAAAATACCATAGTTCAAAATGATGGAATAAACAAGGGGAATAAATGAATACAGCTGGGTATTGAGACAACACTGTATATTATGGATCATCCATCCATCCAAATCAAAAATAATTTCACAGAAAGAAAAAATGTAAGGTAATAAGGATTCCATAGGATTTATGGAAGTCTAAAATAGTGCAAACCAAGGGAATCCCCTATAATTAAATTAACACTCTCTCATTACAAACTATTGATATAGAGGAGACTAATGACATTGGAGCTCGGGACTGCCAAATAAGCCATGTGATCCACAACTTTATTACCCTAATGCCATATTTGGGTCACTTGAATTTTGTTTCCAAGAAGGGTTATATATTTCCTAACAATGTATTAAATAGATCAGGTAATAGATCTATTTCCATGAATGGGGTTATGGAGTATCTTGTAATCCATCTCCACCTAGGTGATCTCCAACATCTCTTGGATGATGAGGGTGAGACCCGTGAGCATGGTCTTGGCCTCGACCAAGAGTGACATTCCATTTAAAAACAAAGAAGTTAAATATATCACCACCTCCCACCCCACATGGGGCCATGAACCACAACAAATCCTGTAATCAAAACAATTATGCATGTCTGATCCATGTTCTGTTTGAACCTAGAGCCAGTGGATTTCCAGCAGACCCAATTCCCCTTCGGTTTTTCCAGGGAGGGTTGAGCTGAGGGGAAACTGGCATGATGAAGTCTGAAAGAGGGGGACTCCTACCAATTCTTGAGGACCAAATCCTAGTCATTCAGAAGGAAACGAGTATGTACGATGATGGACCTCACCATAAGAATAGAGCCTTCGAACCTCACTTGGTTCTTAGCTTTCCACAAGCATCAACATCTTGTACTTAAGAGCATTGAATGAACCATTCGATCCTTCACATAAACATACATTCCATTGAACCAAATCTCAAAAAATAAGTGAAATATGCTCATGAGATGAGAGCGATGTGGAACCTATGAAGTTAGACCATACCACGTGAGCCCAATTCCCCTCGAACAATAAGTGGTTTGTGCTCTCTTATCGCCTATTGTAGTAGCATTGACATCTTGAGGCCAAGATTTTTTTCTAGCTTTCTGATGTTATCATCTGTAACTAATGAAAAGTTCTTGATGTTCCATGTTAGAAAGATAAAAATTGCTAGAATATTATGGCACCACACAACTCCATTCCACCCCTTTTGATGATCCAACACTAAAAACAACCTATCAAAATATCTACTGGAGAAGACCCATGAATAAGTAGGAGAAAAAATGCATTTGTATGGTTCATCATTGATCTAAATGTTCTAAACAAGGGCTTGTTGGTCCTCATCTAGAACTGACGTGGTGAACCTAGGACATTGGTGTGATTCTTTAACTTAGATCAGCGGGGTTGGGAATCCAGGGAATGCAAGAACATAACCTTACCAATTTCTATGCTACAGGTGGAGATCTCTTATGCTAACTATCCATTGAGAGTTTAGAAGAAGAGTCTGGTATAGAGGGTAAATTTTCCCCCATATAGAAGAGACATAGCCTCAGATGTCCTCTGATCTTCTCCCGTAATGAAAAGACATTGGCTTGACCCAGAATCATCATTCCCCAAGAATTTCCCAGGTGATCATGGCATGGATATAATGAACCGTGTTCTATAGTCTCTTTATGTTATTCCTGCCGTCTTGTATGGTCTTCATTATCTTTCCCCATTAATCCCTGTGTCTCTTACCTTCATATTATGCAACCCAAAAAAAGATATATATGATCTTATTAATATTTTTAATCACTCCTTTAGGAATACTAGAAGAAGCCAATGTGTGGATGCAGATTGTAGTCAGAACATTATTCACTAGATCTATATGACCCCAAAAAGACATGAACTGGTTATTCAAATTAAGGAAACTGATTCTGATTATACTAACAATGTAATCAAAGTCTCAGATTCAAATTCAACAGGAAGAAATAGGTGTTCTCAAGTACTCCATCAGAAAAGAGCCATGCAGCTTGTCCGAATGGCTATACAGGGAGGATACCCGCCTGAGAGAGCTTTTTTCTATATGTATATACTTTTTTTGGAGTTATAGATGAATTTCTGATCTAGTGTCAATATTCATAAATAATATTCTTATCCCACAAATAGAGCCCCTACCACCATTGGTGAATATTATCATATCATCGACAAACATTAGACAAGAAACCGTTGGGATATTCATCTTCCTCATGAAAGGGATAATAAAACCTTGTGAAAGACCTCTGTTGATAAGTTTACTGTGGGTTTCCTCTGTTAGGATAAAGATTTTTGGAGAGAGTGGGTCTCCCTATCGAAGACCTCTCATAGCCTTGAAGAATCCATGGTCCTTTCCGATAAATAAAACCACTATCTAGGATGAACAAAATCTTCTAAAGAAGACTTCCAATACCTTGGCTGATACCCAAAAACTTGATAGAACTCTATTTATAAAACATCATTCTTGTCTATCATATGACTTGTTCATATCCAATTTGTTCACCATGTTGGATACATGAGTTTTTATATTGACGTGCCTTATCGTATCTTGAGCTAATACTATTGTGCCCACGATAGAGAGGCCTCTCATGAAGCCATGCTGATCAACTGATATCCACCCTAGGAGTTGATTGGACAACCTTTGATTTAACACACATGAAAAAATATTATAAATAATGTTACATTACCTCCCTGGACTATAGTGCGTGAGAGAAGAGAGGTACTTGATCTTAGGAATGAGCACTATGGAAGTTTAACTTTCAATGAGGGAGGCTCCCACCATAGGATTAGTAGTATATAAATATATCATTAACAAAAAATCATAAATAAATAGAAATAAGGATAGAAACATAATTCAACATGTCTATAAACTCATTTAATGATTAGTTCTCCTCAAATGAAATTTCCAATTATTAAAAATAACCAATCACTATCTGTATAACAATATTTATCACATCCTGATCCCACACCCTTTACTAAGGATAACTCAATAAAAGTTCAATAGTTAAAGGACATTATCTTATTATCAAAAAAATGAATAAATCATTGATCCACTATAAATATTAAAATTTATTAATTGTAATATTATTAAATTTGTGATTAAATACTTATAATAGAAAACTCTCATCAACATTCTTACAAAAAATCATATAATCACCACATGAATATATACTCCCATTAATAAATCGCTTAGATTACGTATCTTCTAAAAAATACTATAACTCTCTACATCGGTTAGAGATATTATAGAATCTAAAATCACATGCGACAAATCGGTTCCTCTATCCAGTTCACTACTAGTCCTCAAGGGCACCTCCCCTTATTCCATGGGCTAAAAATATATAGTGGTTGAAAAATATGTCCTATGGAGAGAAAATAACATTTTTATTAAAGTGTGAAATAGTGTTATCAATACAAAAAATACCAACATAATATAATCATAAATGCATATTGTGTATCACATGAAGAGTC
Source organism: Viscum album (assembly GCA_963277665.1). Classification (NCBI taxonomy): domain Eukaryota; kingdom Viridiplantae; phylum Streptophyta; class Magnoliopsida; order Santalales; family Viscaceae; genus Viscum; species Viscum album. The sequence goes on along the minus strand of OY728139.1, from coordinate 474,853,211 downwards.
CCAAACTATGGGAACAAGACCATAAACTAACACATTAGATATTTCATGCCATATATGGGTCAATTGTTATATAAAAACTCAAAATAAAGGTACTATGAAAACTCTAAAGAGGGTAATGACATCATATATGGTTCCCTCATCCATGCTCTACTCTGAATCCCAAATCATTCATATATCCTAGCGCTCTTTCCCTTATCCAATCATGCAAACATGAGGACTATTTTGGTATCAATTGACAACAAGATTGTGGTGTGAGTACAAGTTATAATTCCCTCGCCAATACTTTATAAATAAATATCTATCCTATAATAGTGTATGTAGTTTTATAAAGAATAAAATACAATATGGTAAAAGTAAACATGTTTCACTTTTATTATTATTTAATCAACCACATTTGCATTGGGTTCACTATGAAACCCTAGAAAATCATACTTGAATTGGCCATTCCAATGTCTAGACCATATACCATATGGATTTTAAAATTATTCTTTTATGGTATTTCGTTATTATAATTATTACAATATCATTTTGATACTTTGGATCACCAGTCTATGTAGAATTATTGCTAATACATAGAGTGTCAGTTCAATATTACTATCTTGGGTACATACAGTGTCATCGAAAAACCAATATCATAAGAATATATATCATAATTCCAGCACCAAAATTATGGGAACAAGGAGCATAGGTCTAGTACTAATCAACATGCATGAATCGAGGTCCCTGAGCATCATTCTATCACCTCAAAAGGACTTGGAGCATCATATCAGCACCCACGTCACATTATTCACCTATACACTAAATATATCATCCTTAAATATCAATTAACTTATTATAAATCAATAATAAGATAGTTCAATTTGTTTTAAAACTATCTTATTTAACCAAATTACCACCAGTCACATCACATCTATTTAATAATTCCACGTCTAAGATAAACAATCATTTATAACAAGTTATCATGCCAACACATTCACAACAATTCAATTTCATAAAGCTTAAAATTCTCATTTATCATTCATAATAACAAATTCATGGAAACTTGGAACACCCCATGTGTTTCCATCATGCTCTATCTCACAATATCAAATGAATCTAATTTGATCTTAGAACAGTCATGGGATATGATGAAAATTGAATTCTCTTTTATAATATAAATAAAATTACACAACATGGAAAAAATGGATAAAAATAAAACACAGTACATTATCAATACATTCTGAATAATAATTTACACCACTCACCATATGATCTTTGATAAACACTCACCCTACCATATCCCTTAATTAAAGGTAAAAGAAAAGAAATTGTAATTGTGAAGAATATCTAGGATTAAAAACTATGACCAAGATCCAAATAAAAAATCCTTTAAAATGTAGATATATACTGTTAATAAAGAGTGAATTCACCCATCTTAAATGGTAAGGAATGTTGGGAGAAAGACAAACCTGAACATGGAAATAATCACATTCCAAATGGAGATAATTTTAATCACGCAAAACATTTATTCTAATGAGAATGAATTTGAGAGGTCAATGTATCTTATAGAGATCCTCCACGATAAAGGGAACCCATATTAGGGTGAGTGGGGTTATTAGAGACATAAATATGGGTTTCAAGAAATTACAATTACTTTTTACGGGTTTAAATATTTGTGAGAATGGTTTCCTAGATGGTCTCCATGGTTAGATGTAACCACAAAAATTAATTGTGCACCAAATTGAGTGATTCTATTTGAGGCCATGGTTTGGCTGCACAATTACATTAACCATGCACCAACTTTGTATCTCCCCTATATCCAAGGGTGATGGGAACATGGTTGGCACTGCATGGGAGCACAGTTTGATAAACCATTCAAAAACCAAGAGAACTTCCATTGTATATGGGTTAAGGGTTTGTATAGTATTTTGGGAAAGATGTATGGTTTTCTCTAACTATGTGCCAACTATGCACAGCCCATGGGCTTCCAAAATTCTATAAATTCAAAAAAAAATATCTAAAGAAAGTTCCACCCTTGTTATGATCAAAAAAAGGAAAAAATAATACATAAAAACATGTAATAAATGTGCCAAGAAATGTTAAAATTTAAAATCCTTGAACATTATAATGGATCATCATCATGAATCACTCCAATGAATCACTAGGATTCTAAGATTAAATGTTCTGGACACAAGGTTCACATATCTACGTCCCTCTACCTTGTTTACCCCTAAACATGGACATCATTCCACAACACTCGTACCATTAGTATGGTCTTTCCCCATACTAATTTATCACTGTGATCCGTAACAAGAATCAAATTTCCCACAAATGATGAAAAAACATCAAGCTCAACATATAAAAATTATAAGGGTTGGGGTGACAATGTGGAATCTATGAAACGTGAAGAACATTGTGTATAATACTATAATTTTATGAAATATCGTATTGAAATTCCAATAGTCTGATCATCTCCTCAATCTAAAACAGTTCAAAAAAATGGTTGTGAACTTTTCCTTATTTATATTCTAATAGTGTCCCAATATCAATGACACATTAAAGAATACATGATCCCCAACTATAAATACTAGAGGTTGATTATTTTTATCCCCATAATACTTCTATCCACTCTATGTTATACTGATATATTTCTGAATTAATATATCCAATTCTCACATCTCATGTATGAGACTTTATACCAATAATTTGGACTCACCTACTTCAATCCAACATAAATGGTGATTTTAATGGCCTATAATAAAGAACCTCATATGGTAACATATGAATATTTTTTAATTAATATTATTATTGGTGAACTCAACTGGTGCTAAATGTTTTTCCCAAGATCTACAAATTTCCATGAAACAATCCCACAATATGTATTCTAACTCCTGATAGCACCATCCAAAACCCATTTCATCAAAGGTGAAAAGTTGTATGTAGAAACACCTAAGTACCAAAAGTATTTGGAAATAATTCATATAATTTTGATGTAATATGTAAAAAATGATCTAAATTAATAAATTTTTGTACCCTGTGAAAACACAATATCTCCAGAACATATATTTCTGCGAACTGATTAACCGTGAATGTCTCCCTAACTTTGAAAAAATGGGTTATATTCATCAACATTTCCACAATCACCCATATTGCATCATTATTCTGATGGGTCCTCAAAATACCTACCACAATGTCCATGGTAACATCATCACAGTTCCATAAAAGGATGGTAAATGACTATAAAAAACCATAAACCATCACCTACTGATTGGTGTATCATCATGTCATGAAACCTACAATCTACTTTTACTTTCCTTTCCAGTAATATTCTCTTTGAATATCTTAGTACATTGATGTAAATATATGGAGAACGTCCCACATTGATGCATGAAACTAATTAATAAACTCCTCTGTCATACATGTAAGCATTACATCATAAACACAAATAAATATTATCTCATCAACATCGATAATTTAATCATAAGGTTAATCCCCACATTCATGGCTTTCCCTTATAGACAATAACCCTTAATCCACTTTCTACATTTCGTTAATATGGACAAAAAGCGTATGATCCACTGATAAGGACAGAATAATAATATAATCCTAGCCCTATCATGCCATTATATGAATCTCAACAAACAAAATCATCACCGTCCTAAAATAACTAGACTCAAGGACTACATGAGTATGTGTTTTTCAGATCCAAGTGTCATTATAATTGTTCCCCTCTCTGGGAATATAGGCTAGTTATATGTAATGTGGAAACACATAATCAACTTATCTCCATTTTTGGATATTAAAATCTCACTACTAAAACATTTATTATAAAATTTTGTGGTATTAATTCACAAGAATACTTTCACCAAATTATTAATGTCATAAAAACTATAATTCATTATCATCTATGGAAAACGTGAGATTATGCACTGTGTAGTTAAATTTACTTGTCCTCAAATTTCATGATACATATCCCAAAAATGATCTCCATGCATCATCACTATTCCATGTATGATTCTGAACACATCAAATGTAAGGTGTACTCCTCACCTAGATTGGGCAGGATCAAAATCGATGTAGTGGTCAAATGGTTATTTAACATCTTGAAGTTATTATCATATGGGATAGTCCATTCAAACTTGATACACATATTGTTCATGATCTAAAAATTCACATCCAAGGGAGAAAATAATATGATTAATATCTACTAATAGTCCACTAAACCCATAAAAATTCAGATATAAAAATCATTAGTGGGATGATACAATAAAATATCTTCCTAAACATTATCGGGATCCACTAACATGCATTCCTAAAAGATGATATTATCAAATAATTTTACCTAATTGATTAATATATGGAACATAGATAGCTTGGAATATATCATATTCTCTCTTGGTGTAATTAGAATGATGTCATAATGTTTTTCATGATCTTCATGATTCTATAAGTAAACCATGACTTCATTGATAGAAAAACCAAAAACTATTAAAAATATAGGGGAACGATTCAGTTCATCATGTCCCAAAACCACTATAGGTGTATTTATCAAGACAAATTACATTATAGGGAACTCATATAGGCTATACCATCTCCAAAATGAAATTCATGATAGATTATAACATCCCACTCTAAGATGCTGATACCCTGAAATCAAATAAATATTGGAGAACACATAAGTATCCCTCATCTGGTAAAAAATTATATTCAATATAAAAAATATAATATTGTTTATGAAATTTTAGAAAATTAAACATCCTATAATTGAAACCATACCACAACGTCATGTCAACCATATTATCAGAAATAAATATAAACAACCAAGGATATTTAATCAGCTGGATAAATCCATTATACACAATATCATCCAACTAGGTCATAATATCTTAAACATATTCTTTTTCTATTCTATTAGAATGAATGTAAAATGGTTCAACTCCAGAATCAATCTCAATTTTAAACTCAACTTCTCTCCTAGGTGGAAGCCATAAAAATTATTAAGGAATATTTTCCTAAAACTAATATACTATGGTTGGAAAACAAACATTCATTCAGTCCCCCAATATCAAATAAAATACTCACAACCTTGTTAGTGAGTTCCCTGAGTTTTTGATGAACTGGACCTACACGATCTTCTCGAATATCAGATTTTTAATGAGTAACATAACTACTTCTATTAGGATATGTGAATTTCATAATCCTTTGGAAAAAATAATTGTGGGTTTGGAACAATAACAAATCCATATCCAAGGTCAATTCAAAACCTGACATCTCACGTTTATATATATCCCAAAGATAATGTTACTCACAATCCTCTAGGGACCAACCCTTACATAGAGAGGCCATCATTAAGAATACACCAAGTGGTGTGTCGTTTTTCATAAACCCACAATCAGACTCCAACATCAGACTCAAACCATTTAAAATTTCTGTAGATACAATATAATGCTACACTCTTATATCAAATAATGTGATAACAAGTATAAAAGCTAAAAAAATTATACGTTTAGTTGTTTATGGGCCATCTTTGCAGTAAATAAATATATTTTGAACTATACATAACTAACATGTACCTCTAAACCAAGAACCATTATAATCTCCACGTGAAAAAAATGTATACTGATCTGAGAAATATTCCTCTAATGTACCATGTTTTCCACCCAGGTAAAATGTCTAGTAGAACTCCAACTACCCAACTGGATCATGGTAGATAATCCTCTTCCAAAATTTGTTTTATCCTAGCTCCAAAATAACTACCCATCTTTATTGGGTTGATGAAGTACCTCTATAATAGTTCAATCCTACCATATGCTCAACACTCCATCATTGGTTGGGGAAACTTGAAATGAATGGGGCACAACCTATCACATTGGTAGAAAACTCTCCATCACTTCCCTAAGTATCTGATTCCTTCAATGGAGATAATATTTTTTCCATTTATCTACAGAACGTTCATGTAAATATGATTCATACTCTTAGAATACATTAACAATAGTCATCTATATGAAACCACATATTCTCCACTGGAATCCTCCATTATGTTCCCCACATAAATGAGATCCTAATATGCTACCTCGTAAAACTTCTTCTATTAGAAGATATTTACATGAGACTTTCTGCAATAATTAATCCCATCCTAAAAAAATCTTACAACAACTTTCTCATATCCATTATCAATTTATCTATGTAAAAGATTTCAAGAAGTTTCTCTTAAATTTACTTCTATATCATTCTATCAAACTACTAATCTTGAGCCTTAATAACTCTCCATCACCTACCTCACATTCTCCCTCTATGACGAATTTTGAAGGGTGATGCAATTAGAACTTGTAGGAATTATCAGACATACTCTACATAGCCATCCCTAGGTCACTCTCTATGAACTACATTAGGGGAGTGAATTTATCATTTAATTTCACTTCCTCCCCTTTAAATGGAACTGTAGAGGAATCTGATTATAATATTGGAGGAATATTTACAATAATGTCGTCCTATTGTCCTACCCACAAATGCCGCCACTAAAAAATGTCTCTATAATGAAAAAAACAAATCATAGAACACATAACACAACATTAAAACATTTACTCAAGAAGTGTCCACATGAAATAATAAAATCCATCCCTCATGCACTTCCTATGGTTAAAAAATGGAACCATCACTACCATTAAATATCTCGAACATGGGATGTAGATGACATAGTGTGAATAGATTTTAATAATTATTAGTTTACCATTACAACCCATTTTTTAAACATTTTAAATGACCATATTTGAAATATTTTAACCATTAATAATTATTTAATTTAAAAATTTTAACATAAAATACTCAAGGTAGGAAATATATTTTCTACTCTCAGAACCCACACATATCTATCTTTTTCATGTTTTCCTAATGTGATGCTTTTCAAAAAAATTGACGAGTGAATAGAATGATTCATGAATAACCAACACTCCTTCCATTCTATCCCATGAGTAAAATATCATAAAAATAACATCACACTATATTTAAATCACCCACGGTTATATATAATTAATTTATAATAATGAACAACATGAGAAAATTCCATCCAGGGAAGTTGGGGTTTCCCCCCGCACATGGGTTATCTACTCCAATTCATGAGGTCATGAAGGAGGATCAACTCATCATAATATCCTATATACCTTTATAAAAATAGTATGAAAAATGAAAATAAAAAAATACTCCTCTGATACCAGTTTATAGCATCTTGAATCAAGTTCTACATACTAGTACCTCAAGAGAGTTAATTACATGACCTTTAGTATACCTCCCTATACAAAAGAGGTTTTGAAATAGCTATGGGGGTCTAATATGTTCTGTGGATAGACTACACCCTCATTATCAATGTGATACAAACTAAAAATTAAATATACAAAATAACCAAGATAATAGAATAATTCATAAATACCAAGAATATAATTAAGAATTCACTAAATATTATAAAATGAAAATGAATTAAAGAAGTAGATATGTTATTCCATATATTTCTCATGATTTATATGATCATCCAAAATAAAGAGACATTGAAAACTCCCAAGAGGGTCTCGTCATCATGTATGGTTCCCTTATCCGTCATCTACCCAGAATTGCAACTCATCAATCTAACATAGGGTTCCTTCACTTTTCATATCCACAAAACATAATGTCTACGAGGGTACTAGATGGTGGTGGGAATAGGGTGTGAGTACAAATATGTAGTCCACCACTAATATTATCTAATTAAATTACAAGTATATTAGTTTTTATAAATTTGTATAAATAATAATGGACAATACACCAAAAGTAAAAAAGTTTTAATGTTTCTTATTTTTAATCAACTATATTTTCTTTAGGTTCGTGATGACACCTAATCTAATCATACCTACATCATCCCATTATATATTCTAAAACACATTGTAGAGTGATTTTTAAATTATTATTTTATGGGGTTTCGTTATTAAATTTATTACAATTTGATTCTTGTACCATGGAGCATCAGTTCAGGTACCATTATCATTGATATTTGGACTCTCAGTCCGGCATCATTATCTCGGTACTTGGATCATAAGTCTAGAAGAAATATAATCAGTACTTAGAGCATATATCTAGAACTATAATTTTGATTACATGGAGTATCAGTCTAGAATAAATTAACATTCATACATCTAGGGAATATAGAATCCGTCTAGTACCCCACCGAAACATGGAGATTTAGTCTATCACTCACACGACATTGTTCACACACACACACATCATGGTTAAAAATCAAAGGCCAACATATCAATCATTAAAAAATGATTCAATTTCATTTAAAAAATTTAAATTTATCTCAATTACCATGAAAAATCTCACATATCATTAATACTACCATGTTAAATCCAAATAAGCTATTATAAAATGTTATTATGAAAACACATTCACAATCAGTTTGATTTCATTAACCCTCTAATCCTACTTTTTTGTTCATAATTATCAATTCAGGAAAACATTGAACACCCCAAGGGTTTACTTTATTCTAGATCTCATAATCTATAATGGACACAATGGGATCCCTGAAGGGTCTAAAAATTTCAATGAAATTTAATTCTCTTTTCTATTAAGTAGAAATTAGAAAATACAGAAACACATGGAAATAACTACAAAGCAATTACTTATAATGACTGTTGAGATTTGTATATAGGCCACCTACCTTAGAAATCTTTAAGAACACCCACCAATCCATAACACTTACATAAAGGTAGAACACCTGAAAAAACAATGGAGATGAAGATATTGGATAAAAAATAAAGGATTAAGACTCAAAGAAACATGATCTATTAAAATCTAGTTATATTGAATAAAAATTGGGAGAATCAATCCCTCTCTAAAGGGTGGTAAGTATGAGAGGGAGAAACATAATGACGTAAATAATAACATACTAGATCGTAGTCGATTTTATTCCACTATAGATTCTTCTTATAAGCCTCCAAGAGAAAGGGAAGCCATATTAGGTCAAGTGTGGGTGATTAGGGAAAAATGGGGGTTAAATATATTTTAATTAAACTATACAGGTTTTAAATATTCAAGAGAATAGTTTATTGAAAGTGACACACGGGTAAAAGTAACCTTGTTCCTAAATTGTGTTCCATATACAGTTCCTCTATTTAGGTTTCAAGGTTTCACCGCATGGTTACATTATCCATGCTCCAACAATGAATCACCCCGCAATAAAAGTGTTATGGGGAACCCAGTTTTCACTTGTTGTCTACATGGTTTTCCAAACCATGCACCAACTATGTGAACCTCCTATATCTAATGGTGATGGGTGTATGGTTTTCTATTAAAACCAAATGATTTTCACCTACTATGTGCTGACCATGTATAGCCCCATGGGCTTTCAAAATTCGCACAATTCACCTAAAATGGACCCAATGAACGACAAAACCAAGGAATTATCAAAAAAATGGAAAAATAAAACCTAAAAACAAGTATAAGATATCTCAATAATGGTTGATATCTTAAATTCAAATGACTAATATGTATATAAATATTTTCTAAAAATATTACCAAATCAATAAAAAAACTCATCTAATATCTGTTATGATGGAGCTCCGAAATTTTCAAGCATCACATCTTAATACTTAACATTATAGGAAGAAAAAAATTAAAAAAAAACATAACATATGAAACTATTATCCCTACTAAAAATGTTACAAATCAACTTAGCTACCACAAACTATATCTATACTCTATGGATTTATGATCACATTATACCAAAAATTTAATCACATGTATGAATTAATGAAACACATATTCAGTAAAAATCAATTGGTTTTGAATAGTATGGAAAACAGTATAATATAGTAGTTAAATAAATTATTTCATTCTATATAATGATGAAATATAATTTTTTAATATCAACTAATATTGATTGAATGATCAGAATATATATTAATAGGATCCAATATTTGTAAAAATTGGGTATTGACTAAAAAAAATCCAAAAATACTCCACACAAAAATCCTGATTATATTTTAAATATATATATATATATATATAATAATGAAAATCATTAAAATCAAATAGCACACTTAACAAGGATTAGGTAACTGATATCATACCTCTTTCTATATAATAATCCTCTCTAGTATCAACATGAAATTACAAAACCAAAAAAAAATATCCTTACCATGTTATGTCACCCTACCCCTCAGTCACTTAACTCCATTGAATAGACTATCAACACTAAACCTAAAACCGATAACCTTTTTTACCTATAAGAATATACCTATATGATGTCATATGGAACACACTCTAACTTTAGTGCACTATCTCATGCATTATATGCATAAACAGAAGCTCAATCACATCCTCCATCACTGTAATATTATTTGTAAAAAAATAGAGAGGTATATTCTAAATCAACATAAGAGTGACACTCATTTGGAATAATATGTCAAAAAATTGTAAAGCCTATTTTACCCACTAATATAAAAAGAATGGTTTAATTACATTCGAATAAGTTAACGAAAATTTCACTCCTTGGTCACCATACCTAAAATAACCTCATTATTATATTCATTAATATTATGTAAAATTAGTTGAATATTCAATACTATTAATAAATATACATACCCCAAAATCTTAAAGGTTTAGTGTCTTTAAAAACTATATACATAATCAATTTCCTTGTGAACAATATTCAATATCTCCCATAAATATTCTTCATATTTAGTACCCATATAAACATATCAAACATAAAACATTCCTTTAAAAAATGTTGTAGGGAAACATAATAAAGGGAGAGCTCCAATTCTTTGTAAAGATAGATATGGGTTATATTAATAATAAATGATTATAACGGTATAATAAACAATTAATTTATATATTTTGAACAAAAATTGTTCTTACCAAGAATATCTTAGACCATAAATTCCAAAATCATTTCATATTAAGAAGCATCATTAGAAAGGGTGTCCAGTTAGAAATCAACTTTCAAGGGTCATAATATAAGAATGTGCAATCACAAACAATGGAAATCATAATCTTGTAATTGTAGTTATTCTCAATAATGTCCACACATAATAATGTCAGCTTAGCTAGAGATAATCATACTCACATGTAAAAATGTGAACATATATATTCTCAATCTTGTCCATTATTATCATTATATTTTATATAGAAATATATATCACATTTCCTAAATAATTTTAGGTTTATAACACACTCCACCATCTCATAATGATAATCCAAAAATATTTTTCCCTTACAAAACTATAAAACATTCCTGATTCTATCATCACTTATTTTACCAGGGAAAGTAACCTGTTTTATATGAATTATAAAACCTTCCTCATAATCTATCTTGAGAAATAAATTCGATATTATCATAAGATAAATTTATTTGTGATGCATAAAAATAATTAATGTACGTTTACATAGTTGATATATAACTTTATTTATAACATTTAAAATATACTTTGAAAATAAAGAGAAAAAAATATTTTTATTTTGTTATCGTTTAAAATCATAATTTCACAAAAAAATAGTAATATAATTTTTATTTTTAAATTATTGAAACATTTAATTTAAGCATTCCTATAATTTAAGTACTTGGTGGATGTAAAATCTATTCAACCTTATAATTCAAGATAAAAAATTTCATTCACACAATTCCAAAATGTGAAATGTTAGACATATGTTAAACCACTGAAAATATTATTTTGAATAAATTTCAAATAATAAATTTATTAAAAATAACCTTTATCAAACATTTAATACTATGAAAAAAATGCATAAAAAGTTCTAGGAATATTTACAAGGAGGAAAAGCCTTCCCAACCAAAATAGTTTAAACAAGAGTGTTTTTTCATAAAACAATTTGATCATTATAAGTACAAAAGAAAAGAAAATAGTCATGTTACATTAAATATATATAAATAACCATAATATAAAAAATATATTGTTTTTAATGAAAAATTATCATATAATTACCCTCAATGGAAATTTAGCATAGAAAGTCATGAAACAATAATATATTTTCACATAAATACTTTAGATCAAGTCTCGTATCACTTCGTATGCATTAAAAATTCATGTATAATGAATTAATATTTATTATCACTATATAAAATAATATATATTTATATTATTAACTTTTAATTTATAGTAACCCATTTAAGAAAATTTCTTCATTAAAATCACTATTCTAGTGAAAATAGGATATTTTTCAATTCGTGGATCGGTTATATAGTTGTGGTTTCTGCAAATCAGAAATGGATTCATCATCTCGAGAATCATAATAATGTCATTAATATCATTTTTTTCATTATATATACATTTATAACCATTATTAAATTGTGTCTATGAAAAATTAATTACATCACATTGTGGAGATGGTAGTTTTTTATGTATGGATGAGTGATGTTTCCACTTTTCCATTAAGGAAATGAAAAATGTAAAAAATAATTATCTGTTAAACAATAATCATTATATCATAAACATAATTTTTTTTAATCTATCTATAATTCAATCCATGTAAAATTTATATGATTAGTAAATCACATCAATTCGTGGAGGTGGTAGTGCACACGTATGCTAGAACGATTTTATTGTTTTCCAATGAAGGGGTAGGTATAAAGGTTGGTAATATCATATTATTCCAAAATAATTATTTTTTTATATATATAATAAATATATCATAAATTAATATATATATATATATATAACTATATAATTTAGACTATGATGAAAAATAGAAGACATAAGTTTATAGATAATGTAGTTTATATGCACACATTTCTGTGACTTTAATTTTACATAAGATATAAAGAAGATAGAAAAGATATACAAAATTGACATAAAAAATTTTTAGAATAAAAAATATGAAGATTTAATCTTCTTTATATGGTAGTAAAATATTTAGTGGATTTATAAGGAGAAATAACATGGGAAAATATTGGTAAGAACTTATACCACTTATTCGCAAAACCTCCATTGAATCTCTTTATAAAGAACCTTGGGTTGAGATTTTAAGAAAAAAGACATCTAGGATGTGGATATGGAAGAGTTAAGATATTTTTGAAATATTTGGTAAAATTTGTGGCTCATGAAGTCTGAATAGTATAGTAGAGGAGGATCTCTTTTATATGTGATTAGAGGAGAATACTTGTAATTAAAATGAATATTAAAATATAATATATAAATATGCACGTAAAACATGAACCAATTGGATAAATTTTTTAATATAAGATATAGAAATGTTTAATAAACTTTAAACAATAAAATTTAGATATGTTTTTAAGGTTATTATAACATTTATCTCTTTAATTTATCCTTCATTAATGTGAAGACCCCAAGCCTGGTAGCGTAGAGCCAGTTGTTTCTTTTTTACATTTCAACTAGATAAAAGTGGTCACATATAAAAGGGATGAATAATGTATATATATTTAAAAATGAGATACATACCTAAATATGAAATTACATTTAAAAAAAATAAAACATAGTATTTTCATTGAGAACCCTATTACCTATTCTAGAAAATCATTGCATATCAATTATAGTACAATTATTGGCCTCATCGGGAAAGGAAACATAAGAAAGGGGTGATATCAAATTCTCAATAAGGATATACATGAATAAAAATCTAAAATGGATTAAATAAGGCACAAATAATGTGGTTGGAATAAATTATGATCAATTATTTCAATATTAACAGTCACATGATTTTGAAAAATATCCATGTATATAATAACTATTCAAATAATCACATGGAAATAAATAAATGATCTTATAGTGATGGATTTCATAATGTTAGACATCTTAATATTATTATAGAAGCCTCATGTTGATAATTTTATATAAATGTGTAGGGCCTCAACCAAATATCCGAATTTTTTTCTTGAGGGGTACAAATGCATTGGCTATGTAATTTTATACCCCACCTAACCCATACTAATTTTAATTAACTCTTCATATGAATAAATAATAATAACTGATCAACATACCTTAAAATCAATAAATTTTTGTATTAATGTAAGTATAATACATAATGTCAAAACAATCCCATGTAAAATGGATCATAAACCATTAATATAAATATTGTGGATGGTATAATAAAATTATATCCTAGGTATAAGATTCATTGAATTATTTTGATATAGATATAAATACTCTTTAAATTATACTGGGAAATTGTTTGAGGAAATTACCCATTTCTATTTGAAATCACATATTTAAAATTTATTAAAATTTCACAAATAATGAGGACATTTTTAATTATTCCATTAAAACTTTTACATAAAGTTCCAATCATTGGATTTTCATTATTTTGGTAAATTATTTTCATACAATATATGTTAGAAAAAAATTTCCTTCCATTCATAGTAAAAATTCAAAAGTATCTCCTTCGAAATAAATTAAAAACACATTCAAATTTTAAAAAAAAATTCAAACATGGGTAAAAAATTCCCTAATAAAATTTCTTATAATGTTAAAAACATTATTTAAAATATTTGAGGTAAAATAATCACCCAAATGAAAAAGATAACTAACTAAGTAGAAAATGAATATCGAACTTCATTGAAATGCATTGTTTTAGACTCTTGAGTACCTATAGAAGGGAAAATGAAATGAAAGTATGTAATTTATAGTTATAACTAGAGTATGATAAAATATATTAGGTTTGATTTCAAATGTTAAAATAATTACTCCAGTGGATATTTAAACATAAAAAATCTTAAATAATGTTGAAATTGTGAAATAATCTAGTACCTTATATCAAACTCCCTTCGTATGTGTTTGAACCTAACATATAATAAATAGAGTATTACTATAAATATATTTTAAAACCATAATCATATATATCATACCATATATAACTTAATTATAACCTTTTTTCACTTATTTGTTAACAATTGTTTATTAAAATAATTATTCCTATTGATAATAACTTCATTTTTTCATAATTTTTTTTAATGACACATACTTTTCAAAATTAGATATTAGATCTATATTGGTAAAAATTCAATAAAAACATGAAAAAATAACTCAAAAATGATATTATTTAGTGTCTTTAGGTAGTTGTAAACAAAAACAAGTGGTTCATGAGACATCTAAAACTTCTCCCACTTATTCCATCACAATTAGAACCCTTTTTAACATATCATACATAATACCATTCTTTATAGGTTGGGTAAAATAATCATAGAAAAAGGGTGATCTCAGATTCCCTGTAAGGGTAGTCAATCATAACATAAGCATAAGTGAATATTCAAACGAACATACCAATTTAAAATTATTCAATACATATCAATGATCATATTCATGATTCATTGAATAAATCAAGGAAAATCCAAAGACATCAATCATAGGAGAATAACATTAAATAAGATCTGAAATTTTGGTAAAAAAATAATCCTAGAAAACCATATCCGAATAAGTCAAGGCTCTTTTCTAATATTATAATAGGGGAATGAGTTCACTCCCAATACTATCATAGTTTTTATGGTTAACTCACAATATATTAAAAGTTGAAAATGTTATTTATAGTACCAATTTCACTTCCCATTCCAGTATTGTCCTATAAAACCATGTTCACACCCCATTCAAGTCCTCTTTTACTTAACCGAGTTCAATCCGAATTATAGTTTTTTTATTGAATAGAGTTCACATCACATTCTAGTTTTTTTATTGAACTGAGTTAAATACCTATTCTGGTCTTGATTTAATAATCTATGTTCATTCCACATTTGATTCCTATTTTACATAAATATCATCAATCTCCATTACAAACATGTCTTATTGAACAATGTTAAATCCTCGTTCTAGTCCAATCTTTCTAAAACAGGCTCACTTCCTCTTCCGGTCTTGTCTTATTGAAATGAGTTCACTTACATTTACATTCCTATGTATCTCAAGAGATGTAAATAATTCCCTAATGAATTTTAGGGATATATAGGTCCCATAATTTTTCTATTGTATAAAAATCATCATACATTGTTCTAAATTCACCACAATAAAATAATGAAAACCATTCATATGTGATATACAAGAGCATATGCCATTAATCGTATTAGAACCCATGTAAATTTTAACATCCCAAGTAAATAAAGAATGATAAATTTTCATATTTATTAATATTTGTCAACTAATTCATAATTTTACTTTAAAGGGGATTCTATTTTTTATGGCGTAACTCACATGCAACAATGAGTTTCCCCAAAATCTTATGTTGCACACAAGGCTATGTCGTACTAAAAAATTAATATAATATTATTGTAATTGGTAGTTAATGCCTAACTATTTTATCATCGTGAATGAACATAAATAACTACAATATGATTATAAAATATTGTTAAATGTCTTCACCTTTATCCAATAAATGTTAGTCGCTTAAAATGTGAATGAATCCAATTTTAAGCAGAAATCCTCTAATATTCACTAAATGATCGATTTACCGTCTTTCGTTGGTGAACCTATTTTCAATATAATTTTCTATTTTATAAGTTTTATTTGAAAAACGTAATTTAATATTTAGAATTGGGACATCAAAATTTACTTTGGATGAAATTTTGGTATTTTTCTGATAATATTCTTTTTCTAATGAATAGTCAAAAATATTGAATTTAATTCAAAATTTCCATTTAATCTAATTTATTTATACTACTATATTATCTTATTAATTGGTTTTAAAGTTTAATTATATTATCTTTTTAAAATTTAATCCAATTTTAGTCATTGGAAGTAATTTCACATTGAAATTGGAAAAAACAAATATCAATATTTTGATAGTTGTTATTTCTTAAAAACATTCTTTTTGGTTTTGACAACAATAATTAATTTTAAACTAATTTCTGTAACTTATGTGTTATGAATTTGAAAAATGGATTCCATATTTGGAATCAGGAGTTCTAAATTGTGTAAATAGGTAACTTTTATTTTTAGACACTAGAAATGGTAACTTCCGTAAATATTTTATTTACCATGGTTAAAAGGTAAATCTCGTAAATAAGGGTAAAAAATAATATAATAATAATATGAAATTACCCTAACACGTATAATAATTGTATTCGATGATACATTTCCAATAATGGGAATCCATGGGTTTATTTTTGGACACCATGGAGCCACTTGTAAGTGAAAATGAATAATTATAAAAATTAATTTAATGTTATGAAAAATGTAACATAAAAATATATCTCTTAGTAAACCAATTTTTATAATATGTTTTATAAGTTATATTTTGAATATAAATAGTAATTAGAAATATAAAACTATGTCCTACTTCATGTCATTTTATTTATAATTTTTCGAAATGACATAAATAATGTTATTTAAGACACATTGATGATGTACTAATTACCTCATTAAGTACAGATTTAAATAAATGAGATAATAAATATTAAAATAAACTTATTTGAAACTATATATCTCATACTATAATTTTAGAGATAATTATAACTTGTTTTAACAATATTAATTATGTTTTTTCAAACTAATCACTTGGGTTTGGATTTTTTAAAAAGTCATGATATGAATAGTATGAAAATTGGTATAAAACTTTTTAAAATCAATAAATATTTTATCATATGATAAAATAGTCATAAAAATATATGATTATAAAAAATTATAGATATTATTTTATTAATTTCATTAATGATTCATTTTTTGGTCGCTTGACATTTGATAGTAAATATAATAACCATATAGTATGAAAAAAGAAAAAGACATCGTAAAAGTAAAATTAGTTAACTGAAGGTTAATTTTATGCCTTAAACTTGTCTAGAACCCATTTTATGGGATGATATAGAACACTAATCACCTTATATTTTAATTAAATGAGTTGTGGACATTTTTAAATTGAAATTAAGTTTATAATAAAATAATATTTTCAAACTTTCTTAAAGAGACCATCCTCCCCTTTATAAAATGCCATCATATCTAACCCCTTACTCACACCTCTCAAGCACCATTGGATCATACAAACTATATTCAAATAAAATCCCAATATCCCTCTCTTACAGCTATAATCCTTAACTAAGTCATAGGGAACTTCAATAAATCCATTTGATGCTAACCAAAGGGAGTTAGCCGACTTAAAGGTAACGTCTTCACTCAAGTTCTCTTGTTTTAATTTAAATATTCACTCATTATGCTCTTATTATTATTATTTTACATAAAAACACAACTATACTTAATATAAAAGGATGTTTTAATGAGATATATTCGATCTACACTTCCACACACCTCCATCTAATGGATACGAACATATTTTTTCTATGGACAGTGATCTACTACCTCACGAAACGATGATTGTCCAATTATATCTTACCACCCTTATGGTGGTCATTAAGATGTAAATGTATTTTTATGTTAAATATATTATATTTATATTATCTATATGATTGTATATTTTTCATTTATTGAATAATGTTATGGTTTCTATAACGGGTCAATACGATAATTTCATTTAAGGAAGTGCGGAATACTGCCACCTAAAAGTGATATGACTCATTCATTCCATAAATGGAATGTTTAAAAGATAGAGTTACTGAAATTATATATTATATTATACTGTAAAAATAATATACCAATGTATTATTATATTTTCATTCCTTTAAATAAGAAATAGAAATGAAAATAGCATTCATGCATACGTACGGATTTATGTCTCTATAAACGGTGCATTTAATTTCTTATCTCCAAATGTTATATACTATTATAAATACATATATATTATAAGGACCTGGCATTATTTAATAAATAATCTAGAATTAATTAAATAATACAATTAGTTTTACAATGACAATCATTTCAATTTTATAGATTTAGAGAATTGGGACATAATACATTCACAATATTACACATTGTTATAGAGTAGATACCATAAAATAGTTTCTATTTTTAAAAAATTTAAAACATTAAAACAGAAAACATGATTCCTTGACATTTATTCAACATTTATCATAGCATAATTCTTTGTCCTACACATCCATTAACCTATGAAAAATCATCTAAAACGTGGGATGAGCATAGAAACATAGTAAGGGATATAAAAAGAAGGAAAGAACACATTAGTCTGTGAAAACTTGTAACGTGTGAAATCATTTTCATAATACATACATATCACCTATATATATATACATAAACTATGAAACATAAAATTTCCACAATACCTAATAACATAAGTAGAACTATAAAGGTGTCTTGGTGCATTACTTACATAATCTTGTAACCCTCCTGGCTACCTTATAATTTGTAACCCTGACAACTACCATACTATTTGTGTAACCATCACAGTTACAGTTGGAGTAACCATATGTCTGACCTCAAACATACACATACCCAATGAATTAGAGGAAAATATTTGTCCCACCCTTCATCATACATAATTTACAAGATCCATAACATAATCGTACAACATTAATATTATCATAAAACCATTTCTTTTTAATTTTGTAAAACATAATTTTAAAAGAGAATTTTAAAAGAAAATCCCCTTATAAATATCATATAATTGAAGTGAGACTTAATATAGTTGATGAAATATGTATATACTCTGATAATATAGATAATTAAACATACTATAATCACCACTCATCAAACAAAAAATTTTAATACCACATAAATAATGAAGAATAAGGCTAACCCAAATGATGGAAATCGTGTTATGAGTATTATTACCTCAAGATTGTCTTACTTCAAACTAGTTTAACCTTTCTCTATAGTGGATAAAACAGTGTTATTAGTATTTTACAGAAACATTTTCATGTTAATAACATATTATATGATCATTTAATAATATCATTTCAATCCTTAATTGTTAGTATTTTGTTCCTTTCACCGTTTTTGGTGAGTTCCTTACATGATTTCTATGACAGGTTCACGATGGATGTTATTGTCGATTAGAAATTGAAAATATAGAATTTGAATGGAAAGATATTTAAATATTTCTAGTATGATAATTTACACCATTTATCATTTTGATGTTTTATATTTGGATGAATCATAAGTTAAAACATTAATAATGTCCATTTAGATCATTTATGTGGTTCTTTGATAATAATAACCTCATATTGTATGGTAAATTAAAACCATGAGTACAAATTAATTCCATAATGATAAATCCTAAATAATAAATATATTATAACCTGGTTCAACCATAGAAATATTTCCATGAATAGAGTTGAAATAATTAATGGAAATTGAAATAACATCGCCAACAATGTCGTTTATTCGACACATCACCTAAAATGTTTTCATTCCTTGAATAAGTGGGAGAGGAGAAGAATAATGATGATGAATTTTCCCTGAAAATTATAAAATCCAGAATTTACATGATTTATGTAGATTTAGTTCCCCTTGGGTAATAATATATGAATAAATAATAAGAAAATAAAGGAACTCAAAATAAAATATTAATAGAGAAATCCCTTACAAAAATTCTCCAGTCTAACTGCTATGCAATATGGTTTTTGAAAATATTAAAAAGAGAGGGGACAACGGTCACCCATCCAGAAATGAATCATAATACAGAATAGATCAAGAATAAGAACTAAATAAGAACATGGTATGGAAACATGAATGTTATACCACATAAAAGAGAACTTGAATGAAAAAATAATGAAATTGAGAATTTTCTTACCTTATAGTGTAACTCCTAGAACATGATGGATAGGAACATGGGGGGTTGTGGAAACCTTGTTAGGGATACTAGAGAGGAATGGATTCCAGAACATCATTTATGTAGAATTTGGAATGAAGTTAATGATGGAATGGGTTGGTATTTATCACAAAAGTGAGGGATTATTTTAATAATTCCCAAGGGACACCTCATTAGTGGTATTTGAAAAACTATGGGCTTACCCATGGTATTTGACAATGGTATAATCCACCTGGGACACCTCATAACTTATTTTATTTTACACAATTTGACCAGATTTATTACATCATTAATGATGCCATTACAATAACAAAACTCAAAACTATATTTTTTTACTATTCACTGAAAAATAAATTGTTTTAGAAAAATCCCCCAAATTTACCCTGACCATTTATCAACACGTAGAATTCACAAATGAAGTCCATTTTTTGAAAATAATTTTGTAAATATTTTTAATTTAATATATAATTAGAATCATACTTAAGTCAAAAAATAATATTTTAAAAACATTAAATGATATTATATCAAATTTAAAAATTAATCAAGATGTCATTATATTAAATCCTTAAGATGAAAAAATAATAAAACAATTTTCTATTCATTAGGGTCATATTACTATTAATATTACTATTCATAATGGAATGTTACTATTTAAAACAAATTTGGTTCTAATATACTCAAAATAACATACATAATACAGTTGTCAATAACCATTTTTCAAAATTCAAAACATAGAAGCAGTAAAATTATGTTTAAAGGCTATATATAAATATCTACTTAAAAAAATTTCAAGAATTTGAATTTTTATTTATAAATCCTTGGGGTGTTACATTTTCCCCACCTTCTATAAATTATATCCTAAATATTTTATTTATTATTAAACAAGTGAAGGTACATTTCCCTCATTGCATTTTCAAACTCCCATGTTGCTTCTTCAACCATGTGGTTTCACCACAAAACCTTTACCTGGTGAATTTCCTTATTCCAAAATAACTGTTCCCTTTGATTGAAAATCGGAAGTAGGTTCTATTCATAAGAAACATTCTCTTCCCACTGTATTGCTTTTGAGCTCAAGACATGTGATGAATCAGGCACATACTTTCTCAACATCAAAACGTGAAAAAAAGTGTGTACCTGAGACAAACTCAGAGGAGAATATATTCGGTAAGAAATTGTTCCTTATTTAACCAAGATTTAAAAAGGACAGATAAACCGTGAACTTAGATTTCTTTTCTTACCAAAACACATCACAGATTTCAAAGGATAAATTTAAAGGAAAACATGGTCACTTACCTCAAAAGAGAAGTCTTTCCTTCTATTATCTACATAACTTTTCTACCTACTCTGAGCTATCCTCATGTACAAATAGATCATACTCACTTTCTTTTCCACTTCTTCTACTAATTATTTCCCCATAAACATTCTTTCACACACTATATCATAAAACGATAGTGTCTGACACCTCTTTTCAGACAAAGCCTCAAAAGGATCCATTTGTATACTGGAAAGAAAAATTGTTATTATAAGAAATATCATCTAATGAAATATACTAATCCCAACATCCCTTGTAGTCTATTGAACAAGCTCAACTCATATCCTCCAAAGTTTGAATCATATGTTCTAACATCCCACCTAATTGAGGATGAAAATCTGTACTAAAATTTAACTCTATGCCCAACGACTTCTGATGTTCCTTCCAAAAGATAGAAGTGAACATGGGATCCCAGTGAGATACAATGGTAAAAGTAAATCCATATAACCTGAAAATATCTTTGAGGTACAATCAAAAAAGCTAATCCAAAAACATTGTATCTTGAATAGAATAAATATGTCGATATTTGGTCAGTCAATCCACAATAACCCAAATTTCTTTGTTACCTCTATATGTCTTAGGTAGTCCCACCACAAAGTCCATGGATACATTCTCCCACTTCCACTCTGGCACTGGAAAAGGCTGAAGCATCCCCTTCAGTAACTACTGCTCTCCTTTAACCTAGTTACATGTCAAAAACTTAATGGTAAAATCAGCAATGTATCTTTTCATTCCATCCCACCAGTAATACTCTTGATGGTGTCTATACTTCTCAGTACTGCCAGGATGAACTGAAAATGGAGAACTATGTGCTTCACACAACCAATTTTTCTTCAACTTTGAATCACTTGGTACACACAACCTTTTACCAAATATAAAAACACATACATTGTCAAGATTAAATTTTGGAATATTACCAATTTTAACCAATTCTACCATTTTATGTAGCTCACGGTCTTCCATTTGCACTCTCTAAATTCTATCTGACAACTAAGACTGCACTGAAACCTGAAACAAAATAGATTTATTCTGTACACCATCAACTTTTAAGCTAAAATTTATCAAATCATTATTCAAGGGATCATGTTAAAAATGTAATATGGTTAATAATTCATGTTTTTTTGACAAAAGGAATATTCCATATTGGTTTCTTTTCCAGGATTGTAATTGATCATTCAATCATAATCATTTATCAGATCAAGACATCTTCTCTAACTCATGTTTAATTCATTCTATGTGAATATATACTTTAGTCTTTTATGGTCAGTATATATTTGATATTTGAATTCGTATAAATGATGCCTCTAAAATTTCAAATAAAAATCACAGCTACCAATTCCAAATCATGTGTGGGATAATTTAACTCATGAGGTTTTAGTTTTCTTGAGTCAGAAGCAATTAGTTGATCATTATTCATCAAAACACAATCAATTTCCTTCAACGAAGCATCACTGTAGATAACAAAATCACCATTTTGGGAAGGCAAGGGAAAAACTAGAGAATTTACCAAACTCTTCTTCAGTTCCTAAAAACAAACATCGCATTCTTCTATCCAAAACATTTTATCCCCTTTTCATGTTATTTTACTTATCAAGCAAGATAACCAAGAAATGTTCTTAATAAAACATTAGTAATAACCTGCTAATCCCAGAAAACTAAAAATCTATGTTACATTTGTGGGTATTGGCCATTCATTATCCAATTTTGTTTTGGCAGGATCAACTGTTATTCCATCCTTATTTACAATGATCCCAGGAAAATAAATTTGTTGAAACCAAAAATTATGCTTTTTAAATTTTCCATATAGTTATTTTTCTTTGAAGGTTTGTAAAACAACCCTTAGATGTTTATCATACTCTTATTTATTTTGATAAACACCAGAATGCCATCAATAAATATAACCAAAAACATATCCAAGAACTCAGGAAATACTCTATTCAATAGATTCATGAATACAATAGGTTCATTAGATAACACAAAGGGATTAAAAACAAATTTATAATGCCCATATCTAGTACAAAAGGCTGTTTTTGGGATGCCATCCTCCTTCACCTTTAGCTGATGGTATCTAGATCTAAAGTCAATCTTGGAAAAGTAATGAGATATTATAATCTACTCCAAAAAGTCATAGATATGAGGCAAGGGATAATTGTTTTTAAACGTGATGTTATTCAAATCTCTATAATCAATGAAAAGGCTCGTGGAACCATCTTTCTTTTTAATAAAAAAATAGGTGCTCCCCAATGTAATGTGCTAGGATGAATAAATCCTTTATCAAGAAAATCCTGCAACTGATTTTTCAATTCAAGAAGTTTCATTTGAGCCATATGATATGGGTTTTTTGAAATTGGCTTAGCTTCAGGAACTATGTCAATTGTGTATTCGACTTCCTAATTAGGTATGACACCGGGTAACTCATCAGGAAAAACATCGAGATATTCATTTACCACAGGCACACCCTCAATCTGAATAGTTCCCTTTTTTCAAAAAAATTTGCAAGATAACGTTCATTTTCATCTTTCAATAGTTTCTCAGCTTCCTGATATGTTATCAATTGTATGGGTTCATTCATATATAAAAAATGAAACTCTTTCAGAATGAAATTTTTTTTCACTATACAATCAATCTTAGCATGATAAACAGAAATCCAATCCATTCCCAGAATAACATCAAACCCGACTAAGGATAAAACAAAAAGGATTTTCTATAATGTCTTTCCACAGACCAAAATATAAAGATTCTTATAATTCATATTTTCTATAAAATTTCCCCCTAGTGTTTTAACAACAAGTTATGGTCTCATTTGTTGAGATGATATTTCCAATTTACCAAAAAAATTCTTAGAGATGAAGGAATATGTAGAACCCGTATCAAAAAAACATTAACAAAATATGAGTGAACAAACAAAGTACATAATAAAACATCATTAGATGGCCTGACAACTGTTGACGTAGTCGCAAAGGATCTCACTAAACCTTTCTACTTATAGTATGGATTATTTGTATCATTCAAATCTATATTTGGGTAAGAATTTTTATAATTACCCATCTCACCTTATTTAAAACACTTTACAGTTTGCCTATAAGGATTAGTCATAAGATCATTTTCATTGAAATCTCAGGCCATATGTCCAAACATACCAAATTCAAAACACTTTTCAATTTTTTGAAGACATTCCCCTGGCTGTTTCTTGACACACTTTTCAAAAACTAGAAATTAGATTTTAATTCCATTAGATTTCATTGGTTGATTCTAACCCATTGCTTACCACCTGGACATCTTCTTCCCCTTATTTCCAAAATGCATGTGATAATCAGAAATATCCATATCTACCCTCTTAGCACATCAAACAAGTTTCTCAAAACGTTTTATTTCATTAGAGGCCCACACCCTTTGATACCATGGCTTCAGTCCAGAGTAAAAGTGGTTGGTTTTTCTATCAAGATCCAAAATAAGATTTGGAGGATACCTCGTTGGTCAGTTGAAGTTCATTTCATACACAGCCGCTGAATCTTCCTACATTTTCTTCAATTCAAAGAATTGATTCTCCATCCTATGTCTCAAGACCATATGATAATATTTTTCAAAGAAAATACATTTAAATTAATCCCACTCATAGGAATCAATATCCTCTCTATCACTGATATTCAATACCATTGACCACCACTGATCAACTTCACCTTCAAAATGATAAATTTCAAGACATACATTTTGATTATCTAAACATCCCCTAACATCGAATATCTTTTTATGGGCTTTGATCTATCCATCATCTGCTACTAGGTCAAAATATTCCTTTAAAGCAAGAGGATGTTGTCTTATAAAATGTTCCACTACTATCACGTTCCATTATTGTACCTATTGTTGTTCTCTTGCATGGATTCTACTACCATTTATAACATGCGTTTTCTAAGCCATTATTGTCACAAACTCCTCGATTCCAATCCCTACCATTTCGGGCAGCAGATTCAGAAGGACGTCGTTTTGTTGGTGCCTCCCCTCTTCAGATTCCGAGTTTCTTTTGCGGAAAACCATTCTAAATAGACATATCTTAGAAAAATATACTTTTAAATATTTAAATTCTATGACATTTCAACTTAATCATAGATTAAAAATAATTTACGGTATTCTTTTAACATCATCATAACCCCTAATGTAATCTAAAACATCCTATGATACCAACAATAAGGACCTGACCTTATTACATGAATAATCGTGAATTTAGTCAAGAAAACACTTCATTTTACATTGAAGAAATTTTCATGTTTAGATCTTTAGATAATTGAGACATAAAACATTCATAATATTACAAATTGTTGTAGACTAGATACCATAAAAATAGTTTCCATTTTTCAAAATTTAAAACATTAAAACATAAAACACGATTCCTTGACAATTCTTAGACATTTAACATGGCTTACTTATTTCTCATACACGTCCATTAACCTGTGAAAAATAATTCAAAATGTGTGATTAGCACAAAATCTTGCGAAGGGATATAAAAAAAGAAAATAATATATTTTTCCATGAATACTTGTAATGTATGAAATCATTTTCATAAGACATACACATCACCTGTATATATATATATACTTACTTTGAAAAACATGAAATTTCCACAATACCTAAGAACATAAGTTGAATCATAAAGGTATCTTGTGGCATTACGTAAATAATATTGTAATCCTCTCAACTGCCTTATAATTTGTAACCCTCACGGCTACCAAACTTTTTGTGTAACCATCAGAGCTACTCTTGGAGTAACCTTTCAACCGACCTCCAACATACACATACCCAATGAATTTGAGGTAAATAAAGGTACCACCTATCATCATACACAATTCCCATGATCTAGAACATAATCATATAACATGAATATTAGCATAAAAAACATGGATTTTGAATTTTGTAAAATAGAATTTTAACAGAGGATTTTAAAAGAAAAGTCCCTTATAAATATAATATAACTGAAGTGAGACTTAATAGAGTGGATATAATATGTATATAATATATAAATATAAATAATTAAACAAATTATAATTATAATTCATAAGACAAACAATTTAAATACCATATAAATAATGAATAATATGGTTATCCCAAAGTATGGAAATTGTGTTAAGAATTCCATTACCTCAGGCATGTCTTACTCCAAACATTTTAAACATCCTGTATAATGGTTAAAATAGTGTTATTAGTATTTTATAGAAACATTTTCATGTTTATAAAATCTTATACTATCATTTCATAACCTAATTTCATCCCTTTATTGTTAGTAATTTGTTCCTTGCACTGTTTTGGGTGAGTTCCTTACATGATTTCCATGATTGGTTCATGATGGATGATCCTGTCAATTGGATGTGAAACTAAAAAATTGGAATGAAAAGGTATTTACATATTTCTAGTACCATAATTTATACCATTTATCATTTTGATATTTTATATGAGTATGATTCATATGTTAAAACATTAACAATGTTCATTTAGATCATTTTAGTTGTTCTTTGATAATAACAACTTCATTTTGTCTTATAAATTAAAAACATGAGTACAAAAGAATTATAGAACCATGGATGAGACATAATGCATATTTTATAACCTGGTTTAAACATATAAATTGTTTCATGACCAGTCATGGAAGAATTAATGGAAATTGAAATCACATTGTCCATGATGTCGCTAATTCGACACATCATAGACAATATTTTTATTCCTTAAATACGTGGGAGAGGAGAAGAATAAAGATGATGACTTTTCCATGAAAATATAAAATCCATAATGTACATGATATTTTGAGATTTCTTGCCTCTTGGGTCAGAAGATATAAATAAAGAATAAGAAAATAAAGGAACTCAAAATAAAAGAATAATTGAGAAATCCCTTACAAATATTCGGCAGACTAACGACTACGCCACAAGATTTTATAAAATATTAAAAAGAGAGGGAACAAGGGTCACCCATCCAGAAATGAATCATAATAAAGAATATATCACTAATAATAAGTAAATAAGAACATGGTATGGAAAAATTAAATTTATACCACATAAAAGAGAACTTGAATGGAAAAATAAGGGAATTGAGAATTTTCTTACCTTGTAGAGTAACTCCTAGAACATTATGTTTTGGACCATAGGGGAATTAGGAAAACTTGGGAGGGTTACTAGGGAGGTAAGGGTGAAACATATTCATGCATGTGAAAGTTTTAATTAATTTAATAGTGGAATGGTTTGGTATTTATAGCTAAAGTGAGGGATTATTTTAATAATTTCCAAGGGACCCCTCAATAGTGGTATTTGAAAAACCATGGGTTTACCAATAGTATTTTCCCATGGTATAAGACACATAGGAAACCTCATAACATATTTTACTATACACAATTCGAACATATTTATTACATAATTATTACATCATTAATGATGCCATTAACACACTGAAACTCAAAACTGTATTTTTTTACTATTCACTGAAAAATCAACTGTTTCAGAAAAATCCCCAAAATTAACCCTAACCATTTATCAATGTTTTGACTTCAAAAATGATTTCTTTTTTTTCAATAATTCTTCTAATTATTTTTAATTTATTTTTTAAATAAAAATATACATAATTCAAAATTTAATAATTTAAAAACTAGAACTGATTTTATGTCACATTTAAAAATTAATCAAGATGTCATTATCTTAATGCCTTCTGAAAATAAAATAATAATGCAATTTACTATTCATATTACTATTCATAATGGTATGTTACTATTCACCAAAAAAATAATTTGGTTCCAATAGACTCCAAATAACATACTGAACACAATTGTAAATGACCTTTTTTTGAAATTCAAAAAATAGAAGCAGTAAAATTATGTTTAATGGATACTTATAAATAAATACACTAAAAAAATTTCAAGTATTTAAATTTATTTTCAGAAAACATTTTTGTGTTACATATATACTGGATATATAAGATATATATGATATCTAAATCATGAATATAATTTTGGAGATAATATATTTTTGACCACATGGATAACATCAAATTATAAGAAGGTCATTTTTTACTCAAGTACCAAATATCAAAAAAATAATCGTTGTTATCTCAAATGATTATTTAATGATTATAACATGGTAATAAGTGATATAAATGGAAAAATAAACTTCAAAAATGTTATTAAGCATGAAGAAATTAACTTTAGTTTATTATTAAGGATATTAATGAACAGATGAGTCATTTCGGACACGAGGTAGGGGACTTCATCTATGGTTCCATTCATTGAGGAATATTTTGATTTATATATGAGTTTATTTTATAGGGTGTATAAACTCCTCGGACATGTTTTTTTATTTAAAAGGATTCTTTTTTTGGAATAATTTTACTAAATGAAAAATGTATATTATTTTATATCGTACGCGACGACAATGACATTTCTGATGTTGCGGGAATTATTGTTTGTTTCTCTACCATTACAAGCCATAATGTTATTAAAATGAAAATAAATACCATATAGTCTTTTTACGTATTTTGGTATGAAAAGTTATTATGTGAATTGATTAATTATGTCAATATATTGAAATGTTATATTGTGATTGCAATATAGAAATTTTACCATTCCTTTATGTTTGTTCATGTGTTATGATTATTTTATGGGTCATGGACATTGTTTACACATATGAGTGGTTCCGTGATAAACCTATGGCGGGTGATCTCGATATAGCTCTCCAATGCATTGGGTAATGTGACGGAGGTAAACGTCAATGTTTCTCCTAAGAGATTTAGGGAATATACTATTATGTGTATTCCAAACGTAACTTCCTACATAGTTGTGAAAGATATAATGTAAGTTTGATATTGATTCCATAAGTTACTTTTATGATTTATGATTTCCATTTTTTATTCACAAATCTTATGATCTCATGTGGTTAGTTAAATATTGAAAAGTATGATTTCATTGACTTGTATGTATTGATGGATAATGTTTTCTTTCCTTGTTTTATAAACCCCAATAATATTTTTATGCTCATCCCAAGTTTATGAAATGTTTTCCATAGAATATAAGGAAAGGTAAGAGAAAGGAAGAATTCAAGATCATTTATATCAAGAAAATAATTCCTTTTTTCTTTTAAGAGTTTTTATTTAATGAAAAAATTGGGTACTGAGTAGAAGTGTCTACTTTGTAATATTTTAGATTTAAAGTAATAGTTATGGAAAATTTCTCTAAACCTCAAAACCTGAAAAAATCCTCAATGTGAATTATTAACTTAATTCAATATTATGTATTGTTTAAGGCTAGGTCCTTATATTATGCATCAACAGTTATCATTGAAAAATTTAGGAGTTAGTGTATTGTAAAATTAATATCCATAAATTAATGTATGTTAATATTGAAATGATATAGAATTTACATATTACCATGTTGCTTCACCTACGATATTTCATTGTTCAGAATAGTTTTCGGAAGAGGGAACATTAGAGCTATGATGGGACAACCTCAAGAGGAAATCAACCATCCAAATCAGCAACCTGATATGCGTGGAATTAGAACTGAGATTTTTTTATGTTGATGGAATAACTGAATCAGGATATAAATTATTTTGCTATCAATGCATGAGATCATGTACATCAACCACAAAGGAACATATCAGTAGTGGATAATTTCATGGGGCTGCATCCCCCTTCTTTCATAGGATCATCTGGCCATGTTCCATCTGAAGGGTGGATTAAATCACTAAAGAATATTTTTGATGTCTTTGGGTGTTCAAAACATCCACAGTTTAGTCTTGATGTTTACGGTTTTTAAGGTGAATATTATAAGTGGTGGTCTATGGGGAAAAATATCAGGGATAGTGAGGATATTGATACTCTTGATTTGGATGAATTCAAAGGTATGTTTCTTGTGAAATATTTTCCTAACATGGTTCATCTTATGATGGAAAAATAATTCATGGAATTGAGGGTGGGGGATGACTCGGTGGGTTCTTATGAAGTAAAATTCTCGTGAAAGAAAAGGTATCCTCTAAATTTCATATGATATCTTGGTAGTAAAATCAACCATTTCTACTCAGGATTAAATCCAAATGATTGAAGAAATTTAGCTTCTCATAGTTTAAAAGTTATTAAAAACTTGTTTGATGTGTAGAGAACGTGGAAATGGAGTTTTCTAATGATTAGGTGTTATTTGAAAAATAATATAATAAGAGGTCGATGTTGCAGACGAAATTTAAGAACTCTCCAAAAAAGTATGGTGGTAAGAAACATATGTTTATAGTTTGTGAAATTTTCTATAAAAATAAAGCTGGAGAATGTATTTTGAATTATTTTAAGTACTAATGATGTGCTAAAATGGGAAATAAGGCTCATAATTTCACTGAAAAAGATCAGGGTAATGGTAAGACAAAATCAGATTTACCGTCAGTAAAATGTTTTAACTACAATGAAATGGTTCATTATAAAAATGAGTGTACAATGAGGAAATCAACTGAGGGAAAGTAGCCAGACTACAAGAAGAAAAGTGTGGTGAAATCCTTTGCAACTACTTCAAAAGATGTTGGTCCATCAAATGAAGTAGTTTCAGGAACACAGTTGGTTTATTCAGATTATTCCAATGTGTTGTTTGATTCAGGGTCTACACATTCTTTCATTTCGGATAAATTTTCTTATAAATAGGGAATTTCATCTCAAGATATGAACCTTGAACTTATGGTAAAAACGTTAGGATGAAATTTTGAGACAAAAAGAAATTATAAGAACATTCATATCATTGTGTGGGGAAAGAATCTACCTTCAAACATTATTGTTTTCCCTTTAGTAGAGTTTGAAGTTATTTTGGTTATGGATTTTCATTCTATTTATCATGATAAGATTGACCTCAAGGCTATATTAGTTTCATTTCAGAAAGAATTTCGGTTTTTGTACAATAATGAACGCTTAGTTTTAATAACATATCATGAAGTTGAGAATCTAGTCAAATATGGAAATGAATGTTACCTTGCACATATTGTTAAAAAAAGGAATTGTTTAGATTAATGATGTTCTAGTGGTGGATGAGTATCTTGATGTTTTTTCTACTGAGTTTCCTTGTATAATA
This sequence comes from Viscum album, assembly GCA_963277665.1. Taxonomy (NCBI): domain Eukaryota; kingdom Viridiplantae; phylum Streptophyta; class Magnoliopsida; order Santalales; family Viscaceae; genus Viscum; species Viscum album. The sequence continues at coordinate 474,821,211 of OY728139.1, read as the reverse complement.
CCTAATCAGGATGTTTAATTTTCTGTTTACATAGTTCTTCATCATAATCTAATTTCAAAAACCCCTTATCAAATAGCTAAAATTGAACTTTTAGGGTTAAAGAAGCAATTTTCCATAGTTATTAAATAAAGGTCTCATTAGACCTAGCACATCACCTTGGGGTTCTCCTGTCTGATTTGTTAAAAAGAAATATGGATCAATGAGACTTTGCATTTATTATGGAGCATTGAATAAGCCAACGAGCCTGTACCCAAGTGGTACAAGCTCCTTCTTAGCATCCAAAAGACCCGAGTTCAAATCCGAACAGGGATGAATTTCCAGGTCACTGTGGAGGCAGAGGAACTTCTACAGGAAATGTAGCGGTGGTGGGTACTATAGCAGGGACTGCAGCTGCGTGGGTACTATAACAGTACTGTTCATCGAGGGGTCCTTTGGGCCAAAAATTGGGCTTCCAAGACTTGTATTCAGGCCACATGGCCTTAGGCCTTCGGGCAATGTATTGGGTCTCCCTCTACCCTCTAAAGAGGTCTTTGCTTTAATAATAAATTGAGGCTTCGACACCAACCTTTAAAAAAAATATAGAACATTGAATAACATTTATGTTAAGAAAAATTATCCTTTTCCTCAAATCAATGATTTGTTTGATCATCTCCATGGAGTTCAGTATTTTCCAATTATTGACGTTTGTTTAGGGTAACATCAGTTGAATGAAAAGGAATCAGACATTATGAAGACCATATTTCATACTCGATATGGCAATTATGATTTTGTACTTATGCCTTTTGGGTTAACCAATGCAGCTTATGTATTCATGGATCTTATGAATAGAATTTTCTGTGAGTTCCCATATATGTTTGTGGTTATGTTTATTGAGGATATTTGAGTTTATTCCCTATGTAAAGAGGAACATAAAATTCATTTAAGGGTTGTCTTAAAACATTTAAACAAAATAAATTTTATGGTAAATTCAGTAAGTCTGAGCTTTGGTTATAAAAATTTTCATTCCGTGGTCACATTATTTCAAAAAATGGAAAAATTGTTGATCATAATAAAACAAAAGTTGTTGAATAATGGCTAAGACATACAAATATAACTGAGATCTATAGTTTTCTTGGTTTATTAGGTTATTACTGGAGGTTTCCTGAACATTTTTCACGGTTATCTAGCATATTGACTAAGTTTTCTCGAAAAGGTGTTACGTTTATTTGGAAAAAGGAATGTGATGATTTTTTTCAAGAATTGAAAAGAAAATTACAGAATTCTCTAGTATTGGAATGTAATTTTAAATATGGTGAATTTATTATCTGTAGTGACGATTCATTGAAAGGACTTGGCTATGTCCTAATGCAAAAATGATCAGTTAATTGCATATGACTCACGTCTTCGGATACCTCATTAGTTAAATTACCCTACAAATGATTTGGAATTAGCTACTATTTTTTTGCTTTAAGAATTTGGGGACATCATCAGAATGGATTAAAGAGTGAAATATATACTGACCACCAATGTTTTAAGAATATATTCACCGATAATGAATTGAAAAGGAGATAGAGAATATGGCTATAATTAATCAATGATTATGATTTCCTGATTCATTTCCATCTAGGAAGGGAAAATAAAGAAGAAGATGCTTTGATTCAGAAAAGTAATTCTACATTAAACATGTTATGTTTGGAATGATAAACATTGATTAAATATTTTATGAACATTATAATAGATGTTATTGGTGCAATAAATTCCTATTTTTTGTTCTAGGTGTTGGTGAAATCATTTCTATCCGATAGAATTATGCAAGCACAGAAATAAAATAGTAAATTGCATAAAAATGTTCAGTTGTTTTAGAAGGGTATGTTTCCTAAATTTAACATTAATAGAGACTATTTTTTTGTGATTTGGGAAGAGATTATGTGGGCCCTGTGATTCACAGTTGATGAATGAGTTGTTATGTAGATATTAAGATTCTTTATTTTCTATTCCTCCTGAAAATACTAATATGTATAGATATCATTCAGATTATTACTAGTGGGATGGAATGAAAAGAGATATTTCTGAATTTACTATGAAGTGTTTGACTTTTCAACAGTTTAAATAATAGTGACAGTTACCAAAAGGGATGCTTTATCCTTTACCAGTTCTAGAGTGGAAATGGGAAAATATATCCATGGTCATCATCGTGGGGATACCAAATACATCTTGATGTAATAATGAAATTTGGGTTTTTGTTGATCGATTGACTAAATTTGCTCTGTTCCTTCTTATTCGAGATACTCTATGTCAAGATCAACATTCTAAATTATATGTTAAAGAGATAGTAAGGTTTCATGGAGTTCCCCTCTCCATTGTATCTAATTGTGATCTCAGGTTTACTTCAATATTTTAGAAAGGCATCTAGAATTTATTGGGTACTGGATAAAATTTTATCACAACTTTTCATCCTCAATCAGATGGGAAGTCATAATGAACAATTCATTCATTGGAAGATATGCTAAGTTCTTTCTCAATGGATTACAAGGGAATTTGGGACCAACATATTTCTTTAGTTGAATTTTTTTATAACAATAGTTTTCATTCCAGTATACAGATGGATCCATTTGAGGCATTATATAGGAAGCAGTGTCGAACTCCATCTTTTTTGCAAGAAGTAGGTGAACGAAAACTGATGGGACTAGAATTGGTATAAGAGATGGTAGAACAATTTCAGTTCATTCAGAAGAACATAAGAAAACCTCAGAGTTGGCTGAAAAGTTATGTGGATAACTAGAGGAAGGACATTTGTTTTGAGGTTGGTGATCATTTCTTTCTCAATGTTTATCTATGGAGAAGTGTGATGTGTTTTGGTAAGAATGGAAAGTTGATTCCAAGGTTCATTGGACCCTATGAAATCCTAGAAAAAGTTGGATCAGTTTCATATAGAGTTGATTTACCTCCATGTTTATTCCAAGTAAAAAATGTTTTTCATGATTCAATGTTGAGAAATTATATGCCAGATCCATCCCATTTTTTGTAGAGAGGTAGTTCAGTTGGAAGATAATCTCTCTTGTGAGGAACAACTAGTCCAGATTTTTTACTGAAGAGAGCAAGTGTTGTGAAATAAGATAATTCTCATGTAAAGGTTTTGCAGAAAAATCATATGGTTAAAGTGGCAACATGGGAATTTGATAATGCTATGAGGGATAAATACCAAAACTTATTTGACAAGTGATCAAAATTTTAATGACACAATTTCCAAAATGGGGGAAGGATGCAACATCCCAAATAAATAAATAATTAGACATTTTCATATTTATTATGATTTTTGAATTATATATTAATTTAAAATTAAAGGGGCTGCTATGTTCAATGGAGTACTCGACATGCAACAATGAGTTTCTCTGAAATCTCTTATTTCACCCAAGGCAGAGTCACAATAAAAAATAATAATATAATATTATTTAAAATGGTAGTTAACGCCTACCCGTTGTATTGGTAGGAATGAACTGAACTAACTACAATATGATTATACTTGTTTGTTAAATTTATTTACCTTTATCCAATAAATTTTAGAGGCTTAAAATGTGAATGAATCCAATTTTAAGCATAAATACTCAAATATTCATTAAAAGGTCGATTAATCCACTTTTGATGGCGAACCCTTTTTTAAATCTAGTTTTTTCACTTTTATATTTTATATTAGAAAACAATTCTTCTTTAGAATTAGGACATCAAAATTTAATTTGGATGAAATTTTGGTATTTTTATGATAATGTTCATTTTTAAATGAATAATCTAAAATACCGCATTTTAATTCAAAACTGCATTTTAATTTAATTTATTTATATGTTTAGATTATCTTATTAATTGGTTTTAAAGTATAATTAGATAATTTTTTTCCATTTAATCAAATTTTGGTCATTAAAAATTATTTCATTTTGAAATTGGACATAAAAAATGTGAATATTTTTATAGTTATTATTTCTTAAAAACGGGTTTTTTGGTTTTGAAAATGAGATTTAATTTTAAATTAATTCCTGAATCTTATGTGTTTTGAATTTGAAAAAATGGATTCTATATTTAGAATTATTAAATACAAATTTTATAAATACACATCTTTTATTTTTAGACATTAGGAATTGTAACATTAGTAAATATTTTCTTTACCATGGTTAAACGGTAAATCTGGTAAATAAGGGTAAAAATAATATTATAATAATATTAAATTTCCCAAACGTGTGTCCTAATACTATTGGAAGATACATGTTTGACCATGGTAATCATTTAGTAGATTTTACGACACTATGAAACCACTGGTAAGTGAAAACAAAACTTTATAAAAATTAATTTAATGTTAAGGAAAATGTAACATAAAGATATGTCTCTGAGTAAAACAATTTTTATAATAGGTTATATAAGTGATATTTTCAACTATAAATATTCATTAAAAAGAGAGAAGTATTTCTTAAATCATGTAATTTTACTTGTAATTTTTACCAATCAAATAAATAAATTTATTTATGACCCAATAAAGATGTAAGGATTATCTCATTAATGATAGATTTAAAAAAATGAGATACTAGATATTAAAAAAATCATTTTGAAACTATATATGTTCTAAAAGAATTTTACAGATAATAATAACTTGTTTTATTTTAATTAATTATGTTTTTTCCAATGAATCAAGTTAGTTTGGATTTTTTTATAAGTCGTGATATGAATAGTATTAAAATTGACTAAAAATAGTTTTTAAATCAATCACTAATTTATTAAATGATAAAATAGTCCTAAAAAATATTATTAGGGAAAATGACATATATAATGTTATTAATTTCATTAATGGACTATTTTGGGTCTCTTGACATTTTACAGTAAATATAATAACCATATAGTGGGAATAAACACAAAGACATGGTAAAATATAAATTAGTTAACGGAAGGGTAATTCTAAAAGATAAGGTTAATTTTTTGACGTAAACTCGATTGAAACCCATTTTATGTGGGGATATTTAACAATAACCAACTTATATTTGAATTAAATTTGTTTTAGAAATTTTGAAATTGAAATTTGGTTTATAATAAAATAATATTTTCAAGAATTCCTAAAGAGACCATCCTCCACTTTATAAAAGGTCATCACGTCTAACACACTACTCACAGCTCTCAAGCCCCCTTGGATCATCCAAACGCTATCCAAACAAAATCTCCCAAAATCCCTCTCTTACACCTATAATCGTAACCTTAGTCATAAGGCACTTTAATAAAGCCTTTTGGTTCTAAAAAAGGGAGTTAGCCGAGTTGAAGGTAACATCTTCACTCAAGTTCTCTTATTTTAATTTACATCTTCACTCCTTATGCTCATATAATTCATATTTTACATAAAAACACTAGTATACTCAATATACTAGGTTGTTTTTATGAGATATATTCTATCTACACTTCCATACATCTCCATCTAATGGATACGAACATACTTCTTCTATGGACGGTGAACTACTACCTCACGAAATGATGATTGTTCATTAATCTCCAACAACCTCTTCGAGTAGTAATTAAGATACATATGTATTTTTATATTCTATATATTCTATTTATATTATCTCTATGCATTTATATATTTCATTTATAAAATACCTTTATAGTTTCTGTAATGGAGAAATATGATAATTTCATTTAAGGAAGTGCGGACTACCGCCCCCTAAGAGTGATTTGACTAATTCAGTACATACATGGAACGCTTCAAAGATGGAGTTTCTGAAATTATATATGATATTATACTGGAAAAATAATATAAATATTTATTATTGAGTTTTTATTCCATTAAATAAGAAATAGAAATGAAAGTATCGTTCATGCGTACATATGGCTTTCTGTCTCCATGAATAGTGCATTTCATTTCTTATCTCCAAATGTTATATACTATTATAAATACATATATATTTTAAGGACCTAACGTTATTAAATATATAATATTGAATTTATTAATGAAACTATTCCTTTTACATTGAGGATCTTTTCATGTTTAAATCTTTAGATAATTGGGACATAATACATTCATAATAATACACATTGTTATAGAGTGGATACTATAAAAACAATTTCCATTTTTTCAAGATTTAAAACATTAAAACATAAAACGCGATTCCTTGAAAATTAGTCAACATTTAACATGTCTTCCTTGTTTTTCTAACACATCGATTAACCTATCAAAAATAATTTAAAACGTGGGATGAGCAAAGAAACTCAGTAAGGGAAATAAAAATAAGGAAAGAGCACATTAGTCGATGAATACTACTAATGTATGAAATCATTTTCATAAGAAATAATTATCACCTATATATATATACATACATTGTGAAACATGAAATTTCCAAATTACCTATGAAAATAATAATAACCAGTAAGGAACCTTGGGCATTACTTACATAATCTTGTAAACTTCTTAGCTACCTTTTAATTTGTAACCCTCACGACTACCTTACTATTTGTGTAACCATCATAGTTACACATGGAGTAACAATTCGACCGACCACCAACATACACATAACTAATGAAATGAAGGGAAATATAGGTCCCACCATTCAACAAAAACAATTCCCAAGTTCCAGAACATAATCATACAACATGAATATTAGCATAAAAGCATTTCTTTTGAATTTTGTAAAACAGAATTTTAAAAGAGGATTTTAAAAGAAAAGTACCTTATAAGTATCATATAATTTATGTGAGGCTTAATAGAGTGGATGGAATATGTATATACTCAAAAAATATACTTAAGTAAACATATTATAATCATAATACATCAGAAAAACAATTTAAATACCACATAAATAATGAATATTTAGGTTAACCCAAATGATGGAAATCGGGTTATGAATTCTCTTACCTCAATCTTGTATTACTTCAAACTTATTTAACTTAACTATATAATAGTTAAAATAGTGTTATTATTATTTTACATAAACACGTTCATATTAATAATATTTAATAAGATTGTTTCATAACCTAATCTAACCCCTTAATTTTTAGTATTTTGTTCCTTGCACTGTTTTTGGTGAGTTCCTCACATGATTTCCATGATAGGTCCATAATGGATGTTCTTATCGGTTGGAAGTGAAACTATAAAATTTAAATTTAAATGTTATTAAATATTTTATGTACCATGATTTATACCATTAATCATTTGAATGTTTTATATGAGGATGATTCATAAGTTAAAACAATAATGGTGTTCGTTTAGATCATTTTAGTGGTTCTTGGATAATAATAACCTCATTTTGTCTGGTAAATTAAAATCATGAGTAAAAAATATTTAAAGAACCATAGATGATACCTAATACATATATTATAAACTATTTCAATAATATAAATTTTTTCATGACCATACCTGAAATAATTAATGGAAATTGAAATCACATTGACAATAATGTTGGTAATCCGACACATCACAGACAATGATTTCATTCCTAGAATAAGTGGGAGAGGAGAAGAATAATGATGATTAATTTTCCATGAACATGAGAACATCCAGAATATACATGATTTATGAATACATCATGCCTCTTGGGTAAGAATATATTAAGGAATAATAAGAAAACAAACAAACTCAAAATAAAAGAATAATTGAGAAATCCCTTACAAAAATTAGGCATCCTACTGGCTATGCAACATGGTTATTAAAAAGATAGGGGACAATGTTCACCAATCCAAAAATGAATCATAATATAGAATAGATCAAGAATAAGAAGTAAATAGTAAAATGGTTGGGAAACTTGAATGTTATACCACATAAAGGAGAACTTGAATGGAAAAATAATGAAATTGAGAATTTCCTTACCTTGTAGAGTAACTCCAATAACATGAAGGTTGGGAACTTGTGCGCTTGAGGAGACCTTGGGAGGGATAATAGAGAGGAAAAGAGGCCATATCTTCGTTGATGAGGATTTTTTAATGAATTTAGTGATGGAATGGGTTGGTATTTATAGCAAAAGTGAGGGATTACTTGAATAATTTCTAGGGGACCCCTCATTAGTGGTTTTTGTAAAACCATGGGCTTGCCCATGGTATTTGTCCATGGTATATGCCAAATGGGACACATCATAACTTATTTTTCTATACATATGTTTACCAGATTTATTACATCATTATTACATCATTAATGATGTCATTAACACACAGATACTCCAAATTGTATTTTATATTATTCACCGAAAAATCAAATATTTTTGAAAAATCCCTGAAATTCAACAAAACCATTTATCAACACGTAGAATTAAAAAATGAATCCAATTTTTTGAAAATAATTTTCTAAATATTTATAATATAATTTATACACAAAATCATACTTAATTAAAAAATTTAAAATTTAAAAACTATAACTGGTTTTATATCACATTTAAAAATTAATCAAGTTGTCATTATCTTAAAGACGTAGGAAAATATAATAATAATACAATTATCAATTCATTAGTGTCATATTACTATTCATATTACTTTTTATAGTGGTATGTTATTATTTAACAAAAAACAATTTGGTTCCAATAGACTCTAGGTAACAAACTAAAGACAGTTTTTGATGACCATTTTTCAAAATTCAAAACATAAAAGCCATAAAATTATGTTTAAAGGAAACTTCTAAATATCTACATTAATCAAAATTCGAAGAATTTAAATTTATATTTATAAAACCATGGGGTGTTACAATATCCCTGCCTTCTGGAAATTGTGTCCTCGTAATTTTATTTACTTGTTAAACAAGTGAAGGTACCTTTCCCTCATTGCATTTTCAGACTCTGATGTTGCTTCTTCAACCATGTGGTTTCTCCCCAAAACCTTTAACTGGTGGATTACCTTATTTCGCAATACCTATTCCCTCCGATCAAGAATCTGAACTGGTTTCTCTTCATAAGAGATGTTCTCTTCCAACATAACTGCTTCTGGGCTTAAGAGAAGTTATTAATCTAGCACATACTTTCTCAAAATCGAAACATGAAAATCATTGTGTTACTAAGACAAACTCAGAGGCAATACTATTCAGTATGAAATTTTTCATACTTTCTCCAAGATTTCAAAATGACCAATGAAATCTGGACTTACCTTCCTTTTCTTAGAGAAAGGCATCACACTTTTCCAAGGATAACTTTTATGGAAAACATGGTCACCTACCTCGAAAGAGAAGTCATTCCATCTATAATCTACATATCTTTTCTGCCTGCTCTAATAATTCTTTATGTACAACTGGATCATCATCACTTTCTTGGCCACTTCTTCAACTAATTCTTTCCCCATAAACTTTCTTTCACAGACTTCATCCCAAAACGCTGGAGTCCAACAATACATTTCATACAAATCTTCAAAAAGTGCCATCTATATACTAGAATGAAAACTGTTATCATAAGAAAACCAAACTACATAATGTTACTAATCACAACTTCACTGGTAGTCTATTGATCGAGCTCGAAGCCTAACCTCCAATGTTTGAATCTTTCATTCTGAGTGCCCATCTGAATGAGGGGGGAAAGCTATACTGAAATTTAACTACATTCCCAATGACTTATGAAGTCATTCCAAAAGTTATTTGTGAACCTAGGATCCCGATCATATAAAATGTAAATAGGAACTCACTGTAACTTGACAATTTCTTTGAGGTACAATCGAAAAATTTTATCCAAAGACATTGTATCTCGAATAGAAATAAAATGTGTAGATTTGGTCAGTCGATACACAATAACCCAAATCGCATTGTTACCTTGATATATCTTAGGTAGTCGCACCACAAAGTCCATGGATACATTCTCCCACTTCCACTCCGGTACGGGAAAAGGCTGAAACATCCCCTTCAGTAACTATTGTTCTCATTTAACCTTCTAACAAGTCAAACATTTCATTGTAATATCAGAAATATCCCTTTTCGTTCTATCCCACCAAAAATACTCCTCAAGGTCTCTATACGTCTTAGTACTTCTAGGATGAACCGAAAATGGATAACTATGAGCTTCACACAAATTTTTTCTATTCAAATGAGAATCATAGGGAACACACAACCTTTTTCCAAATGTCAAAACACACACTTTGTCAAGGATAAATTCTGGATGCTTACCCATTTTATCCAATTCTACCTTTTTCTATAGCTCATCGTGTTTATTTTCTGCTCTCTTAATTCAGTCTGACAATGAAGACTACACTAAAACCTGAAACAAAACAGATGTATTCTCTTCACCAGCAAATTCTAAGCCAAAATTTATCAAATCATTAATCAAGGGATCATTATAAAAATGTAACATGGTTAATAATTCATGTTTTTTTTACTCAAGTAATCTACCACTTCGTTTGATTTTCTAGGATAGTAATTGATCGTGCAATCATAATGCATTATCAGTTTAACACATCTTCTTTGCATCATGTTTAATTCATTTTGAGTGAATATATACTTAAGACATTTATGGTCAGTATATATTTGACATTTGGCTCCGTATAAATGATTCCTCCAAATTTTAAAATAAAAAACTGCAGCTGCCATTTCGAAATCATGTGTGGGATAATTTAACTCATGAAGTTTTAGTTGTCTTGAGGCATAAGAAATTACCTAATCATTCTGCATCAGAACACAACAGATTTCCTTCAATGAAGCATCACTATAGATAACAGAATCAACATTTTGGGAAGTCAAGGCCAAAATTAGAGAATTTACCAATCTCTTCATCAGTTCTTAAAAACAAACATCACATTCTTCTATCCAGAAACATTTACCCCCTTTCCATGTTATTTTTTTATTCAGGCTAGATAACCGAGAAATGTTCTTAATAAAACGAAAGTAATAACATGATAATCCACGAAAACTACAAATCTCTATAACATTTGTGGGTCTTGTACATTCATCAACCACATTTTTTGGGAAGGATCATATGTTATTCCATCATTATTTACAATTTTCCATAGAAAAGAAATTTGTTGCAACCAAAATTCACACTTGCTAAATTTTACATATTGTTCCTTTTCTTTTAAGGTTTGGACAACAACCATTAGATGTTTTTCATGCTCCTATATATTTTGAGAAAATACTAGATTGACATCAATAAATATAACTAAATACTTCTCTCAGAAATCATGAAATACTCTATTAATAAGATTCTTCAATACAGAAGTTGAATTAGTTAACCCAAATGGTACAAAAAAATTCATAATGCCAATATCTAATATGAAAGGCTGTTTTTGGGATGTCACCTCTTTCACCTTTATCTGATGGAATATGGATCTCAAGTCAATCTCAGAAAAATATTGAGCTCTGAGCAGCTGATCAAACAAGTCAACAATATGAGTCAACATATACTTGTTTTTAACAGTGCTGTTATTCAATGATCTATAATCAATGAAAAGTACCATGGAACCATCTATCTTTTTAAAAAACAAAATAGGAGATCCATAAGCTGAAGTGCTTGGATGAATAAAGCCTTTATCCAGAAAATCCTACAACTAATTTTTCAATTCAATAAATTCTATTTGAGACATACGTTATGGGGTTTTTGAAATTGCTTTAGCATCGGAACTAAGTCAATTGTGAATTTGACTTCTTTATTAAGTATGACACCAGGTAACTCATTAGAAAAAACATCTAGGTGTTCATTTAACATGAGCACATCATCAGTCTGAATAGTTCCCTTTCTTTCAACAATATGAGCAAGATAATTTAATTTCCTTCTTTTAACAGTTTCTCAACTTCCTAATATGTTATCAATTTTATGGGTTCATTCTTGTCCAAAAACTGAAACTCTTTCTATAAATCAATGTTTTTAGCTCTACAATAAATCTTAGCATGGTTAACAGAAATGAAATCCATTTCCATAATAACATCAAACTTGACTAAGGAGTGTACGTTAATAAATTGATGTGTACATTAATAAATTGTTGTGTACATTAGTAAATTGAATAAAATACTTTTATCAACTATAAATCTACCTGAAAAGTGAAATTAAAACATAATATTTTAAAAACTAATTTACTAAATTATTTTACATTGACAAAATCATTAGAGTTTATGTTTATCCAAAGAATGTAAATAGGGATAATAATTCCCTTACCATTTTGTGATTAGTCAAATTATTTTCTAGATAATTGTTATCATTTTAAAATGAAACATTTACAACAATAAATATAATAATATTCATCATTTAATATATCAATATATCAATATATCAATTAAACAAAATAATTAGTTGGAGATTAAGTCATATATCTTATAGAAGTAAAAGTGTGATGAGAAACATTAACTCACACTACCCATTAGTTTCACATATTTTATCCTCTAGTATAAATGTATAAATGTTTTTATTTATAAATTATAGAACTGTAATAATATTTATAATACCTTCTGTGATACATTTATAATATCTTATGACTCATTCATTAATAATAGTTATTTATTTTTATTGTTTAATGTCCGTCTGTTCTATGGTTTTTGGATAAATTAATATTTGAATAATTATGGATTTTTTTACAAAATGAAAATAAATCACACTAAATTAATGGAAAATCTATTCCTGCACTAATAAATGTTTAAAGTGTCCCATATATCATTTTTTGATCTTACATGAGGATGATATAAAATGTTAATTATAAATGTTTAGTACAATTTTGTGTTTTTTCATCCCAAAGAAAACTACATTCACTTTATATAAAATTATGTTTATATATTAGATGAAGATCATGAAATATGTCATAATATAACTATTAGAATATTATTTAGCCAGAAAAATAATTTTATGACCATCCTTGAATGTGGTAATGGAAAAAAATCATTATCCATAGAGGTGGGTAACCTCCATAATTTGGACAATGGTTTTATTTCCCTGAATAAGAGGATGTAATAAAAGGTATGTATATAAGATATTACATTATAAAAATGAAATTAAATTATATACATTATTCTATATTTATTGTTCATTTATGGAAGAAGTATTTGAGGAGAAAGTATAAAAAGAAAATTAATTAAAAGGTGTTGTTTGAGAATGTTACCTCTTGAATATCACCTCCTTGATAGACCCATTAAGGAACATGCAATTGTTATTTTGAAAAGACTAGTAGAAATGTACAAGGGTATAGTATCAATAAGAGTGTTTCATAGATATTTGAAATTATTTTAGTCTTTGTATGGGAAATGGGGTGGTGATGAGTGGCATTTTTAATTGAGGAGGGTGATTTCAATTGCTTAAATAATGATTATTTTACATTTAAATCCAACAACATTTGGGTGGAATTAATTCCCATGAATTATATTGATAAATAATAATTTATTAAATCATTAAGGTTGATAAACACATTATCCAACCTTTTAGTTATTTATTTATTAATCATTTTATGTTTTTACCTTTTAACTTTAATGGAGTACATTATTTTACCTATATTACAATAAATCATTTTTACCATGGTATCGTTTTATTCCAAAATATTAAAATGTAATTATAACCAAATTTGGACCCCCCTTATTAGAAATATGTAATCTATTTTAAAAAAATGAAATCATAAAATTTGAAAATTTAAATTTAATATTAAACCTTAAAAATGCAAGGATAATCTATTTTTTTGGGAAAACAATATTTTTAATCCAAAAAATGCAGATAAAAATAAATATAAGATATAATAATTTTTAAATGTAATTAATTTGATTATATAACAAAAAAGTAAATAATTAAATTTGATATAAATTTAATATCATAAAATGAATTTTAAATCTAAAAAATGAATGTTTTATAAATAATAGTATTTCATTTACTATTCACTAAAAATTTGAACTTTTTAGAAAAATCTCAATGAATCATACTATGATAATTTTGAAATGATATTTCCAATAATGTGTTTAGCTTTATGAAAATTTTTTTCTAATTTTATCAAAAATATTAAATTATGTTTCACATAGATGAAATAAAAACATTCTTTAAGAAAAAGTATATTTGAGGAATAAAATAACTTTACTATGAATTATGTAAATATTACCGAAGAATTAATTAATACATTATAAATTAGTTGAAGATTTAAATATCTAATAATGTGGTGAATATTGTTAATTATTTCCAATTAAATGGATATGTTATAATGGCCAGGTTAAAATAAAAACATTTGGGAATTCATTTAAGCAACGTTTAAATTGCAATGTAAGCTATAAAACAGATTAAAGTTATTTTAAAATGGTAATACTATAATATATTGGGGTGTTATAGTATATCCCCCTTAAAATTTATTTTAGCCTAGATATTTTTTATGCAAATAAAAATAGATGAGGATTCCTATGTCTCATCACATCTTAAGGTTCACATGTAGCTTCCTAAAACCGGTGGTTTCACCACAAAACCGTTACAAGGTGAGTGGTCTTGTTTAGTAGAACTTTATCTCCATGATCTGTAATTTATATATGATATTCATTATATGAATTATTGTGCTCTAATATTATAACCTCTTTGTTTACTGCATTTGACGAGATGGATATTTATGTTATAAAGATAAATAAGTGTAACACATCATCAACTTGAGATAGATTCAATGTATGTGTTGATCAATAAGCTACTATCTTGATAAGATCAAAAATTTCAAAAAAATCAACCTTGTATTTTATAATTATACATCGAAAATCAATGGAATAAATTTTAATTTTTTTTGGGAAACCCACATCATCAAAGGCTCAATAAAACATCCTCTTAAAAAGAGGGAATGTAAAATGTGAATTTCACCACCAAACAAGGATTTTGATTAGTATATCATTTGAGGAAAGTTAAATATATGGGCATAGAATAAAATTCTAACTATAAGTTTATGATAGATAATGATGGTTAATATTTTCATTAGATGATTAATGACTACAAAACCGTAGATCAAATTGGTGTAAAAAAGGTCTTTGATGTCAAAAAAAAATTATTATAATATTATAACATATTAGTTCAAAATCAGATCCGATGATATACTTACTTGATTTCATCTCATAAGTACAATATCAAACATTGATTTCACCTTGATCAATTTCCCATTCATATCTTACACCATTTAATGAAGTTGATATTTTAAT
The DNA here is from genome assembly GCA_963277665.1 of Viscum album. Lineage (NCBI taxonomy): Eukaryota > Viridiplantae > Streptophyta > Magnoliopsida > Santalales > Viscaceae > Viscum > Viscum album. The sequence continues at coordinate 474,806,189 of OY728139.1, read as the reverse complement.
TCTAGAAGAACTAGTGCATCATAAGTACAATAATATGATGAGAAGTAATTCTCTATGTCTCTAGTTATCATAACAAAAGTTTTAGCACAATTTATCCAATACAAAAAATTATTCATATTGTTATGTAATACAGTAATCCCAAAAACATCATCCATATTTCAACATAAAAAATTTAATTAATAGTTTCTTGTATCAACAATCAAAAAATTTATGTTAAAATAATATGAATCAAGGTTACCTATTTTTAAAAATCAATATGTCATTAATCCACCAACCAAAATGATTTTTATCTTACTCATCACACATCGAACATGTGAATATTATTATAATGAATTCTCTTAAAACATGGTGATAACCTAAATTACCATAAGACAAGAGTGAGAACATTACTTATATAAAAAATAAAAATTCCCTCATACCATAAATTGAAAATTTCAACCAAATCAATCAATAAACCTCTTTGTAATAATATTGATAATCAGTTTCAACATCATCAATACTGCTGCATTTATTTTTTCACAAAATACATCTATTTATCTCATTATTATCCCAACACCATGCACATATTAATGGTTATCTTTCCATGAATAATTTTTTCTATGGAAATATCACTTTACCTCCACCATCGCATTTGATAGTTACCAGTAACATTCAACATATGAATTCAAATAGTCAAGGAAATACCATAGTGGTATAATCTTTATATGTTTCATTATTCAATAATAACGTAAAAGTACTACTACAAAATTATTCATGAATTCCAATACATAATCACTCAATATTTCCACCATTTTCATAAATCATTAACCATGTTTCAACATTTTAATCCTTAACACTTATTAAATCTCATGTGTTAGTCAAATTCTCTTCATTATCAACAATAAAAACATTAATCATTCATCCTTTTTTAATCTCTTCAGTGGAATTCCCACTAGGGAATCATCTTGCATAATTCCAATACATTCCACATTTAAAACAATTTACTATCGATGATTCCTTTGGAATACCATTATTCACATCCATTGCGTTACCTAAAATACTCACATTTCCTTTCAAATTACATTACTTGTTTACTTAATTTCCACACGTCAATAATCATCACGCTACATAGAAAATTTCTCCTTGACACCTCTTCCCAAATTCTTTACATGAAGAATATTGAGCTTTCATTCCATTATGGTCACCATAAACCTCAATATTTTTCTAATTATATTGGTCAAAAAACTCACGGTAGTTTAGATTATTGATTATATAATGATATTAATAATTAGTGGAAATAACTAGGGTTTTCATTATAACTCTCATTTAATTTGATTTCTCATGACGGATTTATTCTCTTTTCTAGCACATTCACCATTAACATAAATTCTTCTAATTCTATCAATTATCCAGAATCCAAAACTATAGTGTGAAAAACATAATCATAGTGGTAAATCACATAATCAAGATAAATTTATTATTAAATTTCAATATATGAAACATTATGTTTAATCCTAGGTTATTCGTAATAGTTAAAAAATCAAGGATTTTACACTATACACAGACTTATCCTTTGGGATCTTACTTAAGGATTTCACATCCTAGTTTACAAAGTTTAACTAATCCTTACTATGATACCCACTATAACATCCCATGCATTTCATGCAAATATGTTACAAATAAATATATTAATAAAAATTACATAACATAACAAAATCACACCAGAACCGTATGGGATTAGTGTATTAGGAAACATGGAAACAAAAAAAAAACTACCACATAAGACATCTAAATATTCACCCACATAACTAGAACCCTTTTTTCATATCATAATTAATACTTTTCTGTGTACATTGGAGAAATGAAATATTTGAAAACGGTGACATTAAATGCTCGGTAAGGGTAACCAATCATAACATAACCATTAGGGAAATAGAACATTAAAAAAACATTGGAACATTATACCATGCATATCAATGATCATAATCATGAGTCATGAAATAAATCATGGAAATTCATAATAATTGAATCACAAATGAATATCATTGGCATAATACAAATAATTTTTGAATACACATAAACATAAAAAATAATTTAGTTTTTAGTCAATGAACTTCACAAAGACTATCATAGTGGAATTGTTTCACTCTCCATAGATTCATTATATTAAAGGTTCACTCCCAAGACTGTTATGGAAAGAAATTTCCCTTACTGAACCAGTTTCACTTCCCCTTCTAGTGTTGTCTTACCATACTGAGTTCACCTACCATTCCATTCATATATTATAGAACTAAGTTAAATCCTAATTAAAATCACACTTTACTAAAATGATTTCACTCCCTATTCTAGTGTAATTTTACTAATGTGAGTTCAATCCTTATTCAATCCCTATTTAACTAACCATGTTAAATCTTCATTCTAATTATACATTAATAAACCACGGTCAATCAAAATTTCCATGATATTGTACCAATTCAAGTTAAATCACCATTGCAGTCCTCTCTTTCTAAAATGATTTCATGTGCCCTTCATGTACACACTTTTTGGATGGATTTCTCTTAGAGTTTCTATCTTATCTACCTCAAGAGATATAAATTATTACCTAATGAATTTGAGGGAGATATATGTCTTAGACATTGTTGAATATAATCTAACCACCATCCTAGGTTACAACAAATAAACTATCACAAAATTAAGAAAATATAAATGTGTCCCTCAAGATCATAATCCATTCATCATATTAGAACTCACGTAATGAAATGTGTTTCATAAACATCTCATCATAACATAACTCATGGAAATGAAATGGGCTTCATAAATATCATTACATAATAGCCATAAACAACACATTAAAATAATATTGATATTATACTTAAATATTATCCATATTAAACCATTATTAACACCAAATAATGTTATAGTAAATGGAAACTAATTTTAAAATTTCATAATTCAAAATAAAAATAAAATCCATTTTCATGTCATTTATTTTTAAAGAAGCACATAATTTTAATGGAAAAAATTTTATTTGTATATAAACCCATAATATTTTCATGAATACATCATGTCAACAATGATTTGTAATGGTGGTAAAATATGATCATGTTTATATTAATAAAATCATTTCTTTTGTATTTTTGTCGACAAAGTCACAAAGAAACCCATTTAGAAAATGACAACAAGAATCCTTTCAAACTAGTTTACAAAAAATTAAAATTGATTAAAACATGAATTTTTTAAAATATTAATGCAATAGTAAAATCCTTTTTTATGACAATTTTAGAAAACATGGTCATGAATTAACAAGATAGTTTTAATGGAAATCATAAAAATATAATTATTAAAATAAATTCCCCTATAAATATCATATTATTGAAGGTATCATTAAGGAAATGAATAGAATACATGTATCCACAATAACTAGACATAAATTTTTTGAAAACACAACCTAATATATTAAAATTTAATTTTCAAAATAATATTACGATGACATAATCTAGGAATAAGAATTTTATCCCAAAGAATGCAAAATGTATTATGAATTCTGTTACCACATTTTAATTAGTCAAATATTATTCCCCAAAAATGAAATAATTTCAAAATTAAAAATTGAATAACATGAATATAATGAAAATAATAATTTGATATGTCAAATGGATGTTCATTAATAACACAAATGAAATAATTTTTGAATAAGTAATATATCTTATAGAAGTAAAAGTGAGATGAAAAACCATAAACTCACAATTTTCTTTTGATTGGAGTATATTAAACTCATGTACAACATTTTATAGAATGTTATTAGTTTATTCAATAAATATAAGAATATTTATATTATATTATGTGGTACTTTTATAACATCTTACTACCCATTTGTTAATAATATTTCATTGTTTTAGGTGCATTTGTTTTATGGTTTCATAAATGGTTCATTTGTGTATAATTCTGAATTTTATTTTAAAGAGGAAATAAAACTCCATAAGTGAAATGAAATGGTATTCATGCACATCCAAATGCATAAGTGGTACCATATATTATTTTTCTTTATTACACACGGTTTATATGAAATATTAATGATAAATGTTTAGTTTAATTTTCTGGGTTTTCGAACCATCATGATTTAGTTTTGTTTTATTTACTATTATGTGTATATAAATATATATATATATTAGTTATAGAACTTGAAAAAGGTCATAATAAACCTATAAAATCTTATTTAACCTGAATAATAATTTTTTCACCATACTTGAAGTCTGTAAGGGAAAATTAAAATTCATTGTCCACAGTGACGGTTAACCACCATAATTTGGACAATGGTTTTGTTTCTTTTAATAAAATGAGGTAATAAAAGTGACGTATATAATATATTACATTAGAAAAAAAACATTAAATTATATTTGTGATTATAGTGATTTTATTACATTATTAATGAAGGATGTGATAAAAAGGTAGAAAAATAAAATAAATTAAAAGAGGTTGTATGAAAATGTTATGTCACAACCCGTCCCACAGGGCCTGTGTCGTGACTACACCAAGATCCCCTTAGATTTTCTAGGGGCTGGTGACAAGCACTAGAAAGATGAAACCAAAAATTTTAAGGAATTTCATTTAAACCTATACACACACAAAAGGTCACATTGTGCACTAGTAAAACACAACGAAAAAGGAATGGTACAGCCACTACTAAAAACCACCAATAAGGGTAAAATTATATACTAAAAGTAAATGGGGATAGTACACAAGACCAACTGAAAATAAAGTACAGAAAAAAGGAAAAACAAGATCCATAGATCATTCTCTAAAGATCCTACCTAATGGTTAGGTACAGCTCGTCATTGTGGCTCACCACGTCAATCAGTCACCTCTATGTACCATCTAGCCCAGGCTCTCCAATGTCTCATTCATACAACACATCGTCTACAGAAGACACAAAAAGTTGGGAGAAAAGCCTGTGTAGGGGAGAGTATAACAATACTCAGTAGGGACCCAGAGACCCTTGATGGTCTCTCCGAATTCCAAAAAGAAAAAACAACAAAGAATTATATCAATCACAAATAACAATGTAAAAGACATATCACACTATGTAAAAAACATAAATAATAGGAATAAAGATGATTAGTCATCATCTTAATCATCTTATTATTTCAAGAGGCTTGGATGAAAATCTGATAAGGGTTTCTCTGCTGCTGATCCACAAAGGGTCACTCTAATACTGATCCATGATGTGTCACTCTATGGCTAGTTCATGTTGTGACATGCTACTGCTGATCCATAGAGGGTCACACTACTATCGATCCACATGGGTTCTCACTACATCCGATCCACGGATGGTCACTCAAATTCTGATCCATGGAGGGTTCTTCCATTGTCGATCCATGGAGGTTCACTCTCATTTTGATCCATGATTGGTCACGCCACTACCAATCCATGGAGGTTCTTACTACAACTAATCCATGGAGGGTTGCACTACTACCGATCCACATACCATTTTTGTTCACTTAACAGCTAGCCACATGATTCCTTCACTTAGTAATCTTGAGTTTCATATATTCTTCTCCACAATATATCGATCATACCTCAACCTCCATGAAGTCTCATGATAAATTAATCCAAAGGTCTGACATATTATAAGTGTTCCAATGTTATAGACGGTGTTTCAAGAAAATGTATGTTCTATAAGCTATAAGAAAATAGGTAAATAGGGCCTAATTGTATTTGTGTCTCATCCAACCTGGAAGTATTCCAAATTTTGTTGAAACTCATGTAGAGTATATAAAATAGACCAACTTGTTTCAAGGGACCTCATGCTACAGACAGTGTGTTAATCGGATGCCCAGTTTGCGAGTAACCTCAGTATTAGTGAAACTGCGAGGGTCAGGTCTTTGTCCGATAGATGTCCGACCCATTAGACCTGTGGGTCTTGCCAGACAGGTGTGTCTGGCTGGGCTGGTGGGTTCGGTCCGACTGGTTCGTCGGGCCTGACTGGTTGGTCCGACCTGGCTGGCAAGTCCTGCCCAGGTGGTGAGTCTGGCCCGGGTGGCAGGTCCGACCTAGGTTGCGGGTCTGGTCCAACTAGCGTACATGGCCCGGTTAGCAGGTCTGGCCCGCCCGGGGAACTCGGATTGCGCGATGTGATCTGGAATTGTGGAACAGGATGTGGTGCAATTGGGTTTCACCGAAATGGGAGTTCCAATAGGGTGATGCCCTATCTCCGGAAACTACTAGCATGAGCCAGCCCTGCGTGTCCAGCCGAGCAGCCCGAGTGGGCTGCTCTCTCCACGCGGCCTGTCGGTGCCGTATATACACCCGATGTGGTCATCTAGCCACAAAATCTTCCACCTCGATGCCTACAAATTTTGTGGTGCATAAGGGGTTGCTTCTCTACGTGGTAGGCACTGACCGACTATCGTTGCTGGTGGTATCCCACTGTCAGCAAATTTTGCGGGTCACCTGAGATGCTTATGTGATCTATTTTCATTCCCTTTTCTGCCTACATGCCTCTCAAGTCGCCGCGTTCACTGTGAGACCATTGTATTTGCCTTTCACCCACATTGCTCGATCGTGCACAACGAACACACAAAACCGAAGAATTTAAGGGGAATTCCTTATTCGGATAGGCCCATGCCCTCTGGGTTAGCGTTTTAACATTGGGAAAGAATCAATCATCAAATAGTTGAAGATTATCCCCAAAACGAATCTCGCAACAACCACCCACATGAACGAATGAGTCGTGGATCAACCTATTTTTCAGTTGTTCCATGTTCAGTGTATTTTTCAATAACCGAAAAAAGAAGAATCATTGAACACTTACAATAATTAAATCACTTTCTGGGAATCGTTGGAATCCATTGCTGATGTAGGAAAGAATTCTACATTCATTGACATTCGTTGCCCCCTGGATCGAATCCTCGAAAGTCCATTTATTCGTTCTTTGTTCTTCGTGGGGGATGGAAATTATTGGTGGTTTTTTATTCTTCATTGGGGAGGAAGTATGACAGAGGATCATTAGAGAATCCTTGTATTTTAAACTCTTTAAACTCCAACACGCTTGATTATTTAAAAGAAAATAATCAGCGTAGCAACATTGAACCCATTAATTATTCTCATTAAAATAGCCATATTTAATGAGTCACATTAAATAATTCATTTAGATAATATTGTTTTGGTTTCAAACAATCCATTATTGACCCCTCATTAATGTTCCTCGTCGCTGCCTTGTCGTTGCACTACAACGTCACCATCCGCCACACAATGGTGAGAAAAGAAATAAAATATTTTTGTTAAAATATTTTATTATTTTTATCAAAATGAATGGAAAATAACTTTTCCACTCGGCCCTTTCCATTTGAAGTTATGTCATTTCTTTGTGAATCTGAGTTATTAGAATTCAATAGTGCCCTCGTATTTTCGATCCGATCACTATTTCAATAGATAGAAAATCATATTAAAACGTTTATTCAACGTACCATAAAACAATTTGAGAAAAAATTAACAGTCACCCTCGACCCGTGAAAGTCAAAGTTAGGCTCCACATAAGGGGAACATGCCCTCACAATATCAATAGGTACTCTCAAACATCCAATAAAATTTACTGTTTAGGAGTTATAAACATTTTTCAAAAAAAAAATAATTGTTACTTAATTATTTTATTTACGACCAAAAACTAACTTCCATTGTTGGCCCGCTCCGGTGAATGTTTGGATCTGCCTAAGGAAGCCATACCCTCATCTGCTCAACGGTGGTCTGAAATTTTAATCCGAGTCACCATTCATGAGTTACATGAATTTAAAAAGAATATAAATCTATTTAATTATTTTATTTATGGTTATGCCATTTTTGGGTTTTCTCACCGGAGGCATGCACCAACTAATCTTAAGTCACGCCTATGGTAAACCCGCCATTCTAAATGCAATGGTTCCATTGGATTTTTGATATAGGAAACCATTTAAGCATTATTATACTTTTTTTTGGAAAACTGCTCTCGGATGCTCTATAAAGCTAAACATTTTTTGACAGTTCATTCCAGGAGCTTCGGGCCTCGGAATCACGTGCCGTCAAATTTCTCGGTCTCGAAATAATTCCATATAATTCAAAAATTATATGTAAACTTTGTGACATTAAATTCTCCCCAACATATGTAATTACATCCCAAAAAAACAAAACAATGGAAAATCAAACTAGTGGAGTCCTGGGCATGAGTCTGAGCCTCCCACTCCCTTGTGCTCTCTTGGAGATTCTCGTGCGGCCTCCGAATGTGCACCAGAGGAGTCGACCAACCATGAAGGACATGCTCCTGTCAGTCCTATATCTCAAAATGGAAATATATAAACGTCACACCATCATCAATGTCCTGGTCTACCCATTTTATGACATGCGATTGATTATGCACGTACCTCCTCTATAGTGACACATGAAAAACATCGTTCACCTGGTGCATCTATGGGGGAATAGCTAGGTGGTATGCCCCCTTGTAAACTCTGTTGAGGATCTAAAAAATGTCCAATGAAACCTCGGAGATACCTTTCCACCGAGGCCAAATCTCCACAATCCCCGTTGGGGTTAGACCCAAACGAAAACATAGTCTCCCTCCACAAACTACAAGGGTCCCCCATATCATGTAGGTGTAAAACTTCTATATGCTTTTTTTCAGTCATAATTCACTCCTAGAAGATCCGAAACTTCTCAGTGGTAGCCCATACCTACTCTAGACCCATGAGTGCTGACTCCCCTGGGTCTTTCCATCATAGAGTTGATCTCCATGGCTTCTCATACAAGGCCTCCAACGGTGTCGTTCCAGTGGTGGAGTGATAGGTATTACTGTACACAATATCCTCCAGTGGTGGGTGGTCCTCCCAATTATGACCAAAATCCATGACACAGGCATCAAGCATGTCCTCAAAGGTCTATATGGTTCGCTCCGTCTGACCATTTATTTTTGGGTAAAAGCTATGCTCAATCATGCTAGAACATGATGTTTACCTTTCACTTTCTAACAAGTGAGGCATCGTAAAATGAATTATTCCACTTATTTCTTAATACCAAGAAAACAGTACTAGTTTTATAGGTCCTAGAACATCTTCTACACACAAGTATGTATCGCCAAAGGGGGTGTATGGGATTCCCTTAACACCTCTTCCCATAACATCACGGGTACCATGATGCATCCTCTAAAAAGGATGGTGTGCTCCCCACCTATTGAAAATCCATCAGGGGTGTGTTGTGAGGATATATGAGAACTTCTTATGCCACCCCAAGCTTTCATAGTAATTTATATCATTAATGTAATTCAAAAGCTTATACTTCATGCAACACAGACTTGAATTACATTATATGAAAGATTGGGTTTCTGTGAAACAACACTTTAATTATTCAAATGATATATTTATAACATAACAATTAAATATAGTAACACAAATAGTAAAAAATAAACTTTAAATTTCACTTATAATTCTATCACAAAAGTAAACCAAATTTATAAGGAAATGTACATGTTTCATTAAAATATAAGTACTATTTTGAAAATGGAACTACTTCTAATGTCCTTTTGTGAAAAACAATAATATTAATTTTAGACACTATTATAAATTCAATTTGGTGAAAGTGAATTAATTTTTGAATTTAGAATAACATTATTAGATTACGGTAAAAATTTTGTAATTTTATGAGAAGTATAATTTTTTTAATGAATAGTGAAAAATACTGCGGTTTAATTCAAAACTACATTTCCACCCAATTTATTTTTATTTTCAGATTATCCTCTTAATTGTTTTTAGAGTCTATATATATTATATTTTTCCTATTTTATATAATTTTGTTCATTGGAAGTAATTTCACATTTAAATTGGATATAAACATGTGTCAATCATTTGATATTTTTTACTTCATAAAAACCCATTTTATAGTTTTCACAACGGGAATTAATTTCAAATTAATTAATGAAACATAAATGTATTGAATTTGGTAAAATAGAAATCACTTTTAAATTATAAATATCAAAATTATCTTAGGGTGAAGTTTTGATATTTTTTGGAAAACATTGAATTGTTGATAAATAGTGAAAAACATTGCATTATTGTTTAAAAGCGACTTTTATATAAATAATAATTATTTTTATTTAAATTTATTTTAATGTAAAAATAGATAAATAACACCTATATTAGTTTAATTTAATTCCATGGAGTCATTTTATAATAAGATTAGATGCAAAAAATGAATTGAAATTTTTAACGACTTTTATCCACCTTCTAGGAACACTTGCAAATTTGTATAAAATGGTATTTTACCGCTTCTTCATGTTGAATTTCAAAACTCCAAGAGACACGGTTGACATGAGTATGAAAAATGTGTTTCAATATGATGAAAATAATATCTAGTGAATCGTTACTTTTCGATTTTATTTTCCATGGTTAAAAGTAAATGGGGTAATTAAAGGTAAAAATGATATTATAATTACTCTAACACATGTAATAATTTAATTGGAAAGGTTTTTGTTGACCAAAATAAACCTTATGAAGAAATTATGATCCTATTTGATCCACATGGTTTAGACTAGGACATTTATTGTTATTTTATTTAAAAAATAGATTAAAGTGTAAAACTCAAAGTTTAATAACTAAACCATTATTAATATAGGGTTACACATAAGATAAATATTACCATAACTATTCATTATAAAGATAAAAATATTTCTTAGACCATGGTAAATTATTAATTAAATAACTAAATTTATTTATGACACAATGATGATGGAATAATTACCTTATTTATGAAAGAGTAAAATAATTGATATTATAAATATCCAAATAAATGTAAATTGAGACTTTTGATGCATTACACTAATTTTCTAGATTAATAAGACATTTTATAATTTATTTAATGTATTTTTTCCAATTAATCATGTATTTTTTACTTTCACAATAACCAAATACTAAAGTTTCAAAATTGACATAAATGAGTTTTTAAAACGAATACTACATTATTAAATGATATATTATCCCTCAAAATAAAAGTTTAGCCAAATGACTTATATAATTTTATATTTGTCATTAATGAACCACATGAGTTTCTCTTGGCATTTTATCATATGTTTATTAACCATGAAATAAAAAAATGAAAGAAGACATGAAAAAAGGTAAACTATTTAACTATGAATTAAATATAAAAGATAAGGTTAATATGGTGACAAATACTTTTCTAAAACGTATATCCATCCCCACCATAGACTCTAAATAAATATATTTTCATCTATTTAAAACGAAAAATAATTTTCTAATAAAATAATATTTCAATCTTTTCTTAAAGTCGCCCTCACATCTCTTATAAAAGGGTACTTCCACTTCCCTTAATTTTACACATACAAAGGCATTTTTTTTCTGACAAACCCTTTGAAAAGTTCCTCCAAAATACCCTCACTCCATATTGTATGCCTTACATTTATCATAATTATTTCTTAAGGTTCACTTTTTATCAAATCAAAAGGATGCACCAGAAGAAGAGGTTACAATTTCATCACCTCTTTCAATGTTCTTTTCTTCTTCCACATCCACTTTCATTGTTTTTTTCCATACCAAAATAATAAATCTAGTTCCTTATACATACTATGATGTTATTATAAATATGGTACAACCATATTCATTATTCTATCCATCCTATGAATGAAAAAGTCACTATACGTACGTACGTACATCATACCATTTACACGTTGTGGTGTAGTTTGTTATTCACCACTTCATTATTTGTATAGGTATAATAATGAGAATAGTTGATGTAAGTAATAAATATAATCTATTAATGATTCTGTATATCTGATATACCATCCAATTATATATTATTTAACCATCAATAGAATTATATTGTTGCTCGTGCGTATGTAAGGATTACCGTCTCCACTAACTCCATGAAATTCATTCCCCATCATTACCATTAAATAATAACATTAATTTTATCATTAAAAATAATGTTTAAGAACATAATATCATTACATATATGTATAAAATATATCATATCCATAATAAACATTACTTAGGTAACAAAACATACAAAGGAAAATTAATTTTTTAACACCTGAAACAATGATAAAACTAAAATATTTTTAACAATGAATTGTTAGAAAATCATATATGTTGTAATATGTAGGTATGATATTCTTGTATAATTTAATAACAATTATTTAAATATTATATAAGATTTTAACATACCCTTGACTAAGGAAAAGTACAATGTAAGGGGTTTTCATCTAACTTGTTATTCCTGTGAGATTCTTGCTATATTGCCACTATTTCCTTTACTATTGTGTATATACTGCCCACAATAGAATTTTTTATCTAATATGATTTAGTTTATGGGTATTTACATCTACATTTTATAATTCTTATTTCCAAGGGTGTATGTTTTTTATGTTACCAAATCGGTATGTGAATTTCTAATTTATATTTCAAGTCATTAGGTGTTACGCAATCTACGTTGATTATTTTACTCCAAAATTATGTGTTAAATCACTATTTATTTATTTATTGTGTAATTTTCACACCCCTATGTGTGGCTAAAATTTTTATTCACATTATCATTCCATTGATAATTTCCCAAGTCACCGATATGAACTTGATAAGAGTAATCTTAACTCAGTTTTCATTCATTTAGTTAAACATCTATGTAATTGATGTTGTTTTTACTAGAATATGTGTGAATGTACTCAGAGTGATTTACCCTGAATATCCAATAATATTGATTTTATTTATATTTTTTACACATGATTATGTCCTTTATTTTTCCTTAACCTAAGGATACATATTTATAAGGAATTTCAACTCAATTTACATTCCATTGATAATTCATTGTTGTTGTGCGCCAATTAACTATTATATGGTGTACATACTATACTTTGACATAGTATATCATGAATACTTTTATTATCATGATATTATAATGTTTTTATTACCTCAATTATTTTTATTCAAGTGTCTCTCATTTGGTTAGGAACTCTAAATAAAATATCCTTTTAAATGTTCTACAGATTTATTCTTCTAATTTTTTATCATTTGAAGGGGTATGTTAAGAATCAATATTTATCCGAAGCATCCATTGACGAGAATTATATTCCTAAGGAGGTTGAAGAGTTTTTTAGAAGATACTTTTCTATTGTGGTGAAAATTAGTTTGTCTATATCTATCCATGAATGAGACAATTACAAGGAAAGGGGATCAATATCTTGAAATTAAAATTATTATAATTTTTACAAATAAATAATCTATATTTATATATATTTCAAAATAAATAAGTGATTTTCAACCATATATAACCTTTCAAATTTTTTTTAAATACATCTTATCCAAAGAATAAATTTATGTGGATTTTTAATGAGTGTAATTATACTTTTCATCCTCTATTTAAAAGGAATGTTCTTGGAAGATCAGATACATTTGAAACATTGAGATGGTTAGTGGGTGTCCCAAGTGTAAATTTATAACACGATTTGGGCATAACATTAATGCATATGAATTTCATATGAATGATCGGGAAAATATATGTATAGTTTAAAATAGTAGTGAATTGGTGTTAAAAGAATAAATATATTTTTTATTTATAAAGACAAAAAAACCAATCTCCACATAAAGTTTATCTTATATGGTCATTGAACATAATTTGAAGGTATATTGAATTAAATTTCCTGTTCTATTTATTAACTACAAATATGGTATCAGTAACAATAGTGTCACACATGGTAAATTTGAAATTACACTAGTTAATATGAATAAATAGGGATACAAAACTAATACTTCTATCAGGAAAACACATGTAACACAAATTTACTATATTATTGATTAATTCAATATGCAGTGGAATATCATTTTATTAAAAAAAATACAGTATATTATTGGTGAAAATTTTGATGAAGATAATGAGTTATGTGAGATACCTACTTGAATGGAAATTTTAGTATACGTTATCAATGATAATTTTATAGACATAGTTTGTGCCATATTGAATGATCATGAAGAAGGAGTTTAGGAATATAACCCTTTAGTAAATTCCTAATATTAGAGGTAACATATTATTATTTGTTGTCTACCTCTTCTTAATTTCATAAAATTTTATATAAAATATTTTTAAATTCATTATCAAAGAACATATTATAATTGAGAAGTTAAATATGTTTTTTATATTAGTTTATTTTTTTTAGTTTAAAATGTTTACCCTTATGACCTATTAATTAATTTTCTGGAAGCTTGATTAATTTTTATCTTATACACTCAATAAAAATAAGAAAAGCGTATATAAGAGTATATTCAAAGAATAATATATTTGGTGTAAAAAATAGTATAATATGTCATTACTCCCTCCCCACAAAGTGTACCCCTCCAGGGACGGAAATGTGAGAAGGCAGATAATGACCCCCGAGTTCCGCCTCCACTAGGCCCCGGATTGGCGACTAGTACCGAGGGTATAGTAAACACACAAATGGGAGGCATTACCCTCTAAGTGAACTCATGCGGAAGAGAGAGATAATATAGACACCATTCAACTCCAAATGAAATCTGGAATATAAAAGAAACCCGCGTTCATATATGAAATGCCATGAAAAAGTACTACAACTGAAAGGGGAAACTACAAGTATCCAAAAGAAAGGAAAAGACAGGAACAACTACAAGCCCGAACAGCTCCTGCAACCACCAGCTAGTAGTAACCAGCCTGATCTCCAACCAACTCCAAGTGACCTGAAAAATAGTTTATATATAGGTAGGGTGAGTATAATAGTATACTCAGTAGGATCTTCTCCAAAGCCTCTCGTGCAAAATTAATGATAGTGTGCTAAAGAACAGTGAACGACAAGTGAATCTAACTCGTCATCTAAACAGGTCTAAAAAGTTCCCAACCTCACCATGGTTACTCTCACCAAGTAACGCATACAAGAATATAGAATATAGAAAATAATATCAAGGGTAGCCCCCTACTACTTCCCCACTAGTTTTCCGCTTTTCCCCAACGACATACGTATTGTGCATCTATCTCCCAAGGCTTGCCCGTATAAACTTGGGCTATGCTCTACAATCTGCGCCTTGTGCACCACAAAAGCTTGACCGCAAACACCTGGGCGGAGCACCAAACCATCCTGACAACCGAAAGTAACCAGGTAGTTTCTGGGTGCCACCACAGCACGCATTACGTGTATCATATGTCAGGTATTATACCTCAATCCATCACTACCCATACGCCGAGTAAGGATCCTCAAGCCATCACAGCCTATAGACGTTACACCTATAGTAGTCCATAGGGTACCTTATCTAGAATATATGTGTGTGGAATAACCACAAGCCATTATATCCCTCTACACACATATATGGGGAAAACTAACTGTTGTTCCAAAGGCACTAGTATCTACCAAAAGAAGAGAATGGGGCTAAAGGGGGTAGTCAGCCATTCAACCTCACATCAGAATGTTGGGGAACCCCCCCCCCCCCCCCCCCCCCCGCTCAGAATCCCTGAGGTGTCAGTTTCCCTTACCGACAGGGTATAGTAGCATATAGAAACACAAAAAAATTACAGAATATATATAACTCACAACCACACTATTGGCATAACCTAGACTTAGAAACAACTGCACCAAACGTCTCTCGGACTCCGGGCTGCCACTTCTAAGGCTAGGTATCCTATAAGAACACAACCATTTAAGGGATTTATTAGATTACTTCATTCTCATTTTGTCAATTCTACTGTATGTTAATTAATTATAAAAACATTAATTAACCATGAACACAACCTCAATAAACTGAATTGGAATCATATTCAAAATCAGCTGCTCCTTTTAAGATTCAAAATCACCTTTAAATTCCATCATCCCCATCCCCATGGATTATCACCATTTAATCAATAATTCATTACAGAATTACATTCCTATATTACCAGGCATTCTAGAAAATCATCTTATGCTACTAAACACAAAATGGGATCAATACAGTGAGTAGATATACTACTCGTCGAGTCTTTTCCACCTATAGCAAAAGCATAGACCCATTCTCCATCGAGAGGCTAAAGATGGAAAGCACATGCCATACCCCACGTGTCTTCATCTCCTTTAGAAAGAGGGTAAGCAAGACCAGCTGCCTTGAGCAGTGGGGAAAAGTAAAGAAGATAAACACTCAATCAAAGTCACCATGCATCCAACAAACACATCCATCCTATTCCATCATCAATTGTGTCCTCCCTAACACCCTCATGCATAAACTGATGCATCTCGCTACTCTAGGCGTCATCTACTGCTACAACCAAAGGCCTCCCAACCTCTACATATCACAACACCCCTCTAGGGTCACATCACAACACAAGAAGCAGGAAATCAAACATCACATCAAATGGGCTCTTGGCCCTTTAACAAGGCATCCAGCCTTCATACAAAATGAGCACTCATGGCTCTAAAGCACAAGGCACTCAGCCTTACGAACAAGAGGTTTACTAAGAACCCTACCCAGCGTTATCTATTATCAACCAACTAGTTTTTAATACCTCTTAATTTAACAGATTCAATTCATAGGTTCCAATTCCAAGAAACCTATTCAGTAAGCTATCACAAGATATTTAACATGTTTACTATGCCAATATTATTAACATAAAAATTAGAACAACTATAACAATGGCACCAACTGGATTCATTTATATGCATCATTATCTTTATTCAATTAATTATCAACTAATTTAGGCTTTAGGTTCTTCATCAATTTCCATCAACGATAAACAGAAAAACCAAGCAAGCATCGATATCTCACTATCTAGCAAAACAAGAGGAAATAACATACGATAGATAACAATTTATTTATCCGGTTAAAATATTTAAAGAGTTCAATTTCATTGTGATCCAAAGGGATAAATAATGCTAAATCTATTATTGCACATAAAAAATTAGAGAAGAAATAAATACCCTGCCTCAAACAGTTCCTCACGTTCTGTATCCACACAACGGGTCACAATCCTCTTCCCGCGACAACTGCATCCACCTGAGGATTCCACGGTATGTCCACACCAATCAATCCCCAAGAAAAACTCTATTAAAATCATAGATATTACATCCTATAATATGAAAAGAATAACAAGAGAAGATGATCCCCGAAGTAACAATGACAAAAATACCTTATATCGAAGAAGGATCGACGCATCTTTGTTGCATCAAAATAGAGCGGAACTGATCTGAGGAGTAAAGATTGATTGTGAAAATCCTACGGGAAGGATTGAAAGGTTCTATGATCTCATATCCGTTAAAAAAGAGGAAGAACAAGGTAGAATTATATCTCATTCCTTTTTAAATATTTAATGAGGCGGTAGTTTAATATCTGCTTAATTTTCCATTAAAAACGGATCGCATTAACCCATGTGGTTTGACCAAGTAAAAACATCCCGACCATATGAATAATTAATATAAGATTTAAGGAATTTGAATCGGACTTAAGAGTCCTTAAAATAAGGCTTTAAATGTATATTACATCAAAGGAAACATCAAAAAGGGCAAAACTGTAGGAATATGGAAACACCGTTAACCTACTGTTATTGTACACCTACCGATCTATAAAACCGATATGTGAAACCGATATGTGAAACCAATCTGTGAAACCGATCTGTGAAACTGATCTGTAAAACTGATCTGTGAAACCGATCTGTGAAACCGATCTGTGAAACCGATCTGTGAAACCGATATGTGAAACCGATCTATGAAACTGATATGTGAAACTGAATTGTAAAACCGATATATAGAACTGATATGTGAAACCGATATGTGAAACTGATATGTGAAACTAATATGTGAAACTGATCTGGGAAACCGATATGTGAAACCAATCTGTGAAACCGATATGTGAAACTGATATGTGAAACTGATCTGTGAAACTGGTCTGTTAAACCGATCTGTGAAACCGATCCGTGAAACCGATCTGTGAAACCGATCTGTGAAACCGATCTCTTAAACAGATCTATGAAACTGATCTGTGAAATCGATCTGTGAAACCGATCTGTTACTGTTCATAAAAATGGAAACACTGTTCATAGAACTCGAAAATTGGCAAAGTGTTGGGGATAAGTCATCATGACCTCCCAAAACACCTCCAACACCACATTTCTACAATGTAATGGACCGTTGTGGTCCGAGACATTACATCAGATACCTCTCAAAACATTATCATACTCTAGAATTTAAAACCATCCTAAGGAAAAGATGGGTCTAAAAAACCACCCCGTAAGATACCTCTCAGGGGAAAACCACCCTGAGTTGTTCTAAATCTCGGATAAAACCATGAAATTTGAGAAAAGGGGAACAAACAATCCATATCCAACCAATTCAAGCATAAAATCACATCAAAGGTACATAAAAGAATTTATCAAAGAAAACACAACACAAAATCTTAAAATAGCTTTGGGTACTGGACATGCATCTGTGACTCACGCTCCTAGGTACTCTCTTCCATGCCACCATGTCACCACAAGACATGAACCAAGGGAGTAGAAATCCCACACAACACCTTCTCCTTGTGGTCTTGGATATCCACAAGTCTCTCCTCAATGGTTGCATAGTCATCAACATCGATCTCTCCCCAATCGATGATGTGAGACTCATCATGAAGATAACGACAGAGCTGTGATACATGTAAAACATCATGTATCCGAATCATCTGTGGGGGAAGTTCTAATTGATATTCCAGAGCTCCAACACGAGATAACTCCTCGAAATGCCCATGAAACTTGGGAGAAATCATAATTCCACAACCAAACCTTCACTGCCCACGATGGAGAGTCACCTACAGAAACACATGTTCCCCAACAATAAACTCCAAGGGTATCCTCCTTTGATCAACATATGATTTTTGACGATCTTGCACTATCTGCATCCTCTCACAAGTCACCTGAACCATCTCTGTTGTATTCTGCAATAGGTTCGGTCTGTGAATTGCTAACTCTCCGACCCCAGTCCAGCACAACAGAGAATGGAAAGGTCGGCCATAGAAGGTTTCAAATGGTTCCATACCGATGGTGGAGTGAAAACTTTTATTGTAAGCGAACCCCACCAAGGTTAACTGCCTCATACATGAACATCCAAAATCAAGAACACAAGAGCGTAACATGTCTTTAAGAGTTTGGATGGTTCGCTCTGTCTGACCATCTGTTTGAGGATGAAAAGCAGTGATATGGCATAGTTGAGAACGAAAAACATGCTGGATACCTCTCCACAAACTGGAGGTAGAATGAGGATCTCGATCAAAAATTATTGTCCTTGGGACTCCATGACGTCTCACCACCTCCTCTACATACTGTCTTGACAAAACGTACACTGAGCTCGACTCCTTGATCACTATGAAGTGGGATGATTTTGTTAAACGGTCCACTACCACCCAAATCGCATCATATCATCCCGGAGCTCGAGTTAAAACTGTATAAAATTTCATTGATATGTCCTCCCACTTCCACTGAGGAATCTCTAATAGCTGGAGAAGACCATCAGGAACATGGTGTTCGGCCTTCACCTTCTGGCAGACTAAAATTCGAGACACAAACTCCATAACCGCACGCTTCGGCCCAGGCCACCAAAACTGAATCCTCAAGGATCGGTACATCTTTGTCACACCAGGATGTACTACTAATTGTGAACTATGGAACTCTTAGAGAACCATATCGCGCATCTCTAAGGGAACAAAAATCCTTCCATGATACAATACTCGGTGTTGTTTATCCTCAGACCAACCATGTAACACCCCGAGGTATTATGAGATTTATTCTTTTTAGTTTCATTCATATCTTCTGTTGTACGCTACACCAAGATTATCTTGCTCTATACGCAACACCATATTAGCTTGCAGTATACACAACACTAATCTTGGATCGTGTTACACACAATTTCATGTTCATTTGATAGAAGTTATTTTACACAGCATTGAGTGTATATATATATTCAATGTATAAATGAAATACGGTTGGATTATATTAGACAAAAAAACAAATGAATCTTTTACTACATGAAACCCTGACATTGATTTCATTACACGAAATCACGAATTTCCATGATAGCATGTGTTGTGCGCAATACCAAGGTACACTAAACGAGATATTATTATAATATTACTATGAACTAGTTGTTATTAATAGTAATACCAACTTTTTGAAATTTTATAAGTTTTATATTTCAAAATGGACTTCATTTTTTGATTCGGAATATCAAAATTAGCCTAGGGTGAATTTTTGGTATTTTTCTGAAAACATTCAATTTTTGATGAATAGTGAAAACACGATGTTACTATTTAAAAACCGACCTTTTATTTAAATAATTATTTATTTTATTTAAATTTATTTTAGGTAAACATTGATACATAATACCTATATAAGTTAAATGTAATTCATTTGATTCATTTTATAATAATTTTAGATATATAAAAATTTTATTGAACTTTTCACCGTCTTTTACCCACCTCCTAGGAGAATTTGAAAATTTACATAAACCATAATTTTACCTCTTCTGTGAGTGGAATTTTGAAAATCTAAGAGACACGGTTAATATCTAGGAGTGAAATGTGGTTCAATAAGATAAAAATAATTTTTGGTGAGTAGTATCTTTTTACTTTTATTTACCATGATTAAAAGTAAATAAGTTAATTAATGGTAAAAATGATATTATTATTATTATCCTAACACATGTCCTAATTATATTGGATAAGTGTAATTAGACCAAAAACAACCTTAGGAATAAAATATTACCCTCTAGTTCAACTTAGATTAGATTAGGAAATTTATTATTATTTTATTTAAAAAAGAGTTAAAATAGTTAAAATCAATGTTTAATAATAAAAACATTTTTAATATAGGGTTATAAATAATATAAATTCGACTATAAATAATCATTAGAAAGATAAAACGATTTACTACCTAATGGTAATTTATTTATAATTTTTATACATTAAATAATGTAATTTATTTATGACACAATAGTGATGATGTAATTACCTAAATAATGAAATATTAAAATAATTGATATTTTTAATACCCAAATAAATGTAATTTGAGACGTTTTATGAATTCCACTAATTTTATAGGTTAGTATGACATGTGAGTATTTAATTAATTAACTTTTTTCTAACTAATCATTCGGTTATAATTTTCAAAAAAATCAATTACCAAATAGTGTCAAAATTGAAATAAAATTGTTTTTTAAAACAAATATTATATTATTAACTGTTATAATATTCCTAAAAATATTTGGTTCCTCAAAATGACTTATATAAGGTTATATATATTATTAATTAACCACTTGGGGTTATTTTGGATTTTTATAGTAAGTTTATTAACCATATAGTGTAAGAAAACAAGAAAACACGGTAAAATTTAAATTATTTAAATTAGAGTTAAATCTACAAGTTAAGGTTAAAATAGTAACCTAAACTTGTATAAAACCTGTTGGTTACGAGGATTGTAAACCATACCCACTTTAGCTTCGAAATAAATCAATTTGGATCTATTATAAACTGAATATGACTTTATTATAAAATAATATTTTAAGTTTTTTCAAAGGTTACCCTCTCCTCCCTTATAAAAACGGCACCCCTTCCCTCTTCTCTTCACACCCTTTTGAGCCTTGAAGCTCGGCCAACACCTTCCAATTTATATTCATAACCTCTCTAGTTAAATCATAGAGGTTCTGGTATTCTCAAAATACCAACTCTATTTCCCTAAGAAGAAGTTTAAAGGAGGTGCGTCGAGGAAGAGGTAATCTCTTCTACCGACTCTTTCAAGTTTCCTTCTTCTTCTACTTTGTCTTCATTAGTTGTTTTATTATAAAGTAATAACGTAAGTATTACTTATATACTGATATGTTATTATAAATATGAAAAAACCCTATTTCACCTGCTACCCATCCTACGGAAAATGAAATCACCGCGCGCGCGTACTTACAGAATATTGTCTCCACGTTATGGTGTAATCTGTTTTTGACCACCACCTTAATTGGTTGGGTATAATGTTGTAAATAAATAACTATATATGATTATTGTAAAGTTATATTGATTCTGAAATATTATACATACACTTCTATACAATTACATGATCATGGGAATGATATCATCGCTCGTGCGTACGTACGGACTACCGTCTCCACGACGCGATGAGATTCATTCTCCATGTAAACCATTCATGAATGATTATAAATTATATATTATAAATCAAAATGAAATATATAACATAATAATGATACTGGATTTATTTATATATATATATACATATATATTTGTTTTTCATCTACTTAATTCCATTTAATTCAATAAGGAAACGAAAACAACATTCATGTGTACGTACGGCCTACCATCTCCATGAACGGTTTATTTCATTCCATTTATCGATCTATCATATATAGATATGTATATTCTGAATATATATTATATATATAAATCATGTTTTACATTATGTAATTATGTAAATCAGGATATAAGTAATAATATCATGAACAACAAGTTGAAACACGTACGATAAATGAAACAATTTTACCCAAAATGCGGCCTTAACATGGAATTTACAAAAGAACGGGTAATATAATGTCATAAGGGAACCATATATGATATCATAACAATGAATATGATTCTGTAATAAGTCAATGACATTATTTAAATCATTATACAGGAGTTTTGGATACATATGAATTATATCAGACAAAAGGTAAGGGATAACTATTCTAATCTCGTTCTTATCCGAGATTGTTGTTTCGTAAGTATTTACTGGGTTTTTTGTAATCATCCATGTCCATGATTTCTAAATAAATTTTCATGTATGTTTAATTTCATTTTGACCAATTTTTGAAATTTACAACATGTTATGAAAGGAATATTACTTTTGTTTACCATAAGGGGAACTTTTTGACTTTTCCGACAAAAGTACGAGAAGAATGTTATTTTTTAACTTATATGGCATGAACATATTTTTAAGGTTTCATAACACCTTATTTTCATGAAGTTTACTCTACAATATTTAATGACTATTTTCAACAAAATTCTTTTCTTTTAAAATTTCATGGCATTTTGTGAAAAGAAAATGATTTTGAAGAAGAAAGGATATTTTCCTCAAGAATTCATTTCAAGTGTTTTATCAAAACGATTTTCCATATAAGATGGAATTATTTCATTTTTTTTATTTTTCAAGTATAATTTCCTTTTGATTTACATGGTTTCACATTTCTTATGATGAAATGATATCCATTATTTTGTATGGATTATTTTATGATGGGATGATTTTTATGAAACCCGTTTTTATTCTTTGGGTTATGATGAATGTTTTAAGTTTATTTTGTAGCACGAGTAAGAGTGATTTCATTATGAGATGGGTGGGACCTATATATCCCTCCAATGCATTGGGTAAATATTTATATCTCATTAGATATACATGGCTATAATGGTAAGTTCATCCAGTTCAGTGATACAGGACTTGAACGAGGAGTGAACTCGATTCAGAAAGAGTCTTTATCCACTAAGATGGTCTTGGCAGTAATGCCTTTGCCAATATGGAAATCATATCATGTGAATAATGGTTTGCAACAATTACATGATTTATTCCAATGATATTTTAACATTATTGATGTTCCATTATGATATATGCCTTATGTACTTCCTAGATTTATGCCTTTGCTCAAGATTTTGATATTTAGATTTTATGTTCAAGTTTTTGCAATAAACTGTTTACAGATTGCTTTATGTTCTCTATGATTACACTTACTAAGCATTTGAGCTCACCCTTTTTATATTTTCTATTTCCCAGGATATAAAGAATGTTTTAGGTTAGAAAACCAAAAAGGGGATGATCTTTATGGGAGATGTTGAAGATCTTTCACCACGATTAGAAGATTTTGTTCAGAGTTTCCAAAGACACTAAACTAATACGGTCTTTGGGCGTCTGTTTTTGTCATGTATTTATTATTCCACAAAAGTAATGTAATTTCCATGTACGTCAAGATTTGGGTCTCTACAGTTGGTATCAGAGTGAAGGTTTAGTTTACCTTTGGAAACTACGATGCGAAAAATTTAGAGAAACCCCTAACGGTATTTCTAAGGTATGTCTAGGGATGTCCCTAAGGATAAGTATACGTATAGGTTATAGTCCTAGAATTATGGTAATGATCATAGAATTTAACCTAAGATGTTAGATATTAACGGTACTCCCCCTTTATTTTGTTGATTTCCCTAGCATGATTTTTGCCTCTCACACTATTCTATTTGGGTTTTAAAAAATGGCTGAAAACGGTAAGATTCACGACAATGGAGGATATTATGGACAATGGGATGATATTATTCATGAGAAACCATATGAAACGGGATTTGGATGTCCAAACATAGTTTTTATGCTTAATCAACAATCTCATGATATGATCAATAATCTCAACTTTGGTAAGATTCCCGACTCAGCTACTAAGAGAAAGATGGAGTTGCATGATGATCATAGAGGAATGAAAGTTAAATTTCTCTCATGTAAATCATGTGGGAAGAGCAATCAAGGAGAATGATTCAAAGGAACTGGAATATGCTTTGGGTGCGGAAAAGAAGGACACATATCCAGTGAGTACAAAGGAAAAGGATCAGTTAACACCATGGAGAAGGATAATGGTATTGCTACGACATCAATAATGATTAGATGTTTGAAATGTGGAATGTATGGGAATTATGAAAACCAATTCCCTGTGGGAAAATATCATGAAGGGAATCAACATGGTCATATGGGTAGTATTTATGTGGAGGATGATGAGGAGACTACAAATGATATATGTGATGAAAGAAGTGTTGAAGCTTGGTCAATGGTTTGAGAATGTATTTGAATGATTGTATGTTTATCAAGGGTTATGTTGTATAGGTAATTTAATGGTACTATGGAATAAAGAAACATCTAAGGATTGTTACACTATTGTTTTTCCTAAAGTATTTGAAAGTATATTTTTAATGGTACCAGTAACCATGAATGGTTATTCAAATATTTTTGGAAAGAAGATGATATGCGCATAATGAAGGGATAAGGAGAAGATAATATGTTTGATAGTATTCATGAGATCTTGGCTGATAAAAGGAAAAGTGATATCATGATTTGAGTGTATAGATTTTTTAGGGATTTTGGTATGTGTAAAGAGTTAACTTTTTACAGAATTCATGTTTTCACTATCGTTCTATGGTAATTTATGTTTCTAGAGAATAGATGATTAAGGTATTCACATGTTTGGAATGAGATCTACAAGATATATCTTTTGATATGTGGGGGATAAATGATGGTATCCACGTGCTTGTTATGTGACCTTTTCAGTAAATGTTTTATTTATACTATCAGATTGGAAAAATGTATTTTGGATAATCCTAAATATTGTAATGGATTATGTTAGACATCAGACGGTATTGTTTAAGGATACAACTTGTTTTTCGATATTTTTTCTGGAATGTTATGATAGTATAGTTTTAGAAAAAGGACAACCAATAGGACGAGCGGCAACACGTCACGTTGGACAAGGTTTTGGGAATCAAACACACAACTGATGTGTGACAAGACTTTATCACATACCACTGTCATACAGGATGTCCTTAGATAGTAGAAATTAGTTTTAATTTATTATGTGGTACGATATATGATGTCTAAGTCTATTTTACGAACCATATATGATTAATCTCAATATAGAAGGACATATGTTTATTTAATAACTTATGAAAACCTTTTTTTGATAGAAACAGTTGGGATGACTTATCATTATATAGCATGATCTGCTGACACTTCATGAATGAAAAATTCAGCTTCATTTATTTAAATAGAGATGAAGTGTAAATTGTTCATGGAATGACCAACAATGATATTACCCTGAAATCAAGTAATTATTTATCCTTATGTAAAAGTTCATCGACGTTAGGGAAATGATCTTGGAAACCAAAAATGTTATTCTAGTACTCTCATATCTGATGAATCAGATGGTACCTTAGTTCATCAGAAATTTATGCCTTTGTGATTGTTGGATTTATCATAGCCATGTCCTCTACCACTCCCCATCAGAACTTGATGGTTATATTTCTCTTTCATATCCATATTTTCACCTATGTAATCTTATGTGGAAAACCAGTGATTAGTTAATTTGGGTAACTCTTACGTTTTATACATTAGTTTTTAAAGATAATATTTGGTATTACTTTTTACGATGTTGGTTTCTATGAAGGAAACTCTCATGTAATAATCCATTTATAACCCCGACGAATTTCGAGGGCGGAATTCATTTTAAGGAGGGTACAATGTAACACCCTGAGATTTTATGAGATTTACTCTTTTTAATTTCATTCATATATTTTGTTGTAAGCTACAGAAATATTATCTTACTCTATACACAACACCATATTAGCTTTTAGTATAAACAAGACTAATCTTGGATCATTTTACACACAATTTCATGTTTATTTGATAGAAGTTATTTTACGCAGCATCGAGTGTGTGTGTATATATATATATATATTCAATGTATAAATGAAATATGGTTGGATTCTATTATACACAACAAAAAATGAATCATGTACTACATTAAACCCTTTACTTGGATTTCATTACACGCAATCGCGACCTTCCACGATAGCATGTGTTGTACGCAATGCCATGTTTTACTAAACGATATATTATTATAATATTATTATGAACTAGCCATTATGAATAATAATACCCACTTTTTGAAATTTTATAAGTTTAATCTTTAAAAATGGACTTCATTTTTGGATTCGGAATATCGAAATTATACTAGGGTGAATTTTTGTTATTTTTCTGAAAACATTCAATTTTTGATCAATAGTGAAAACACGGGGTTACTATTTAAAACCCGACTTTTTATTTAAATAATTATTTATTTTATTTAAATTTATTTTAGGTAAAAATTGATACATATTTCTTATATATGTTCAATGTAATTCATTTCTTTCATTTTATAATAATTTTAGATATATAAACATTTTATTGAACTTTTCACCGTCTTTTACCCACCTCCTAGGAGAATTTGAAATTTTACATAAAACATAATTTTACCGCTTCTGTGAGTGGAATTTCAAAAATCTGAGAGACACGGTTAATATAAAGTAGTAAAATGTGGTTGAATAAGATAAAAATAATTTTTGGTGAATAGTAACTTTTTACTTTTATTTACCACGATTAAAAGTAAATAGGGTAATTAAATGTAAAAATGATATTATTATTATTACCCTAACACGTGTTTTAATTCTATTGGATAAGTTTAATTCAACCAAAAAAAACCTTAGGAATAAAATATTACCCTCTAGGTCCACTTGGATCTGATTAGGACATTTATTATTATTTTATTTAAAAAAGAGTAAAAATCGTTAAAATAAAAGTTTAATAACTAAAACATTTTTAATATATGGTTATACATAAGATAAATTCTACTATAAATATTCATTATAAAGATAAAAAGATTTCATAGCTAATGGTATTTTATTTATAATTTTTTGACGTAATATAATGTAATTTATTTATGACACAATGGTGATGTAGTAATTACCTAAATAATGAAATATTAAAATAATTGATATTATAAATACCGAAATAAATGTATTTTGAGACTTTTTATGAATTAAAATAATTTTTTATGTTAATATGACATGTTTTAATGTATCTAATTAACAGTTTTTGAACTAATCATGCTGTTATAATTTTCACAAAAATCAATTACCAAATACTGTCAAATTGACATAAAATAGTTTTCAAAATAAGTATTATATTATTAATTGTTATAATATTCCTAAAAATCTATGTTTCAGCCAAGTGACTTAGATAGTGTTATATCTATTAATAATAAACCACTTGGGGTTCGTTTGGATTGTTATAGTAAGTTTATTAACCATATAGTGTAAGAAAACAAGAAGACGCAGTAAAAGATAAATTATTTAACTTAGAGTTAAATCTAAATGATAATGTTAAAATAGTAACATAAACTTGTATAAAACCTATTTTTTGAGATTGTTTCTACCCATACCCACTTTCCTTTCTAAATAAATCAATTTGGAGCTATTATAAACCGAATATGACTTTATTATAAATAATATTTTAAGTTTTTCGAAAGGTGCCCCTCTCCTCCCTTATAAAAAGGGCACCCCTTCCCTATTCTCTTCACACCCTTTTGAGCCTTGAAGCATGGCAAAAACCTGACAATTACTCTATTCAACCTCTATAGTTACATCATAGATGTTCTGGTCTTCTCAAAAGACCAACTCTAGTGCCCTAAGAAGAAGTTTAAAGGAGGTGCGTCGAGGAAGATGTTATCTCTTCTACCGACTCTTTCATGTTTCGTTATTCTTCTACTTCCTCTTCATTATTTGTTTCATTACAAAGTAATAACATCAGTATTACTTATATAATGATATTTTATTATAAATATAAAACAACCCTATTTCACCTTCTATCCATCCTACGGAAAATGAAATCACCTTGCGTGCCTACGTACGGAATACCGTCTCCACCCCGTGGTGTAATCTGTTTTCGACCAACACCATACTTGGATGGGTATAATGGTGTAAAAAAATAACTATATATGATTATTGTAAAGTGATATTGATTCTTAAATATTATACATAAACTTCAATACAATTCCATGATCATTGGAATAATATCATCGCTCATGCGTATGTACGGACTACCGTCTCCATGACGCGATGAGATCCATTCTCCATGCTAACCATTCATGAATGATTTTAAAGTATATAAAATGAATAATAATGAAATATATTACATAATAATGATTCTTTATTTATGTAAATATATATATATATATTTCATCTACTTAATTCCATTCAATTCAATAAGGAAATGAAAACAGTGTTCATGCATACGTACGTCCTACCGTCTCTGTGAACAATGTATTTCATTCAATTTATCGATCTATCATATATATATGTATATGATGAATATATATTTTATATATAAATCATATTTTACATTCCTAAATTAAGTAAATATGGATATAAGTAATAATATCAAGAACAACAAGTCGAAACACGTATGATAAATGAAACGATTTTACCCAAAACGCTGCTTTAACATGGAATTTTCAAAAGAATGGGTAATATAAAGTCATAAGTGAACCATATATGATATAATAACAATGAATATGATTCTATTATAAGTCAATTACCTTATTTAAATTATTATATGTCAGGTTCATATACATACGAATCATATCGAACAAAAGGTAAGGGATAACTATTCCAATCTCGCTCTTATCTGAGATTGTTTATTCGTAAGTATTTACTAGGGTTTTTGTTATCATACATGTCCATGATTTATAAAACAATTTTCATGTATGTTTAATGTCCTTTTTACCCATTCTATAAATTTACCACATGTTATGAAAGAAATCATACTTTTGTTTACCACACGGGGAACTTTTTGACTTTTCCGAAAAAAGTACGAGAAGAATGTTATTTTTTAACTAATATAGAATGAAATTTTTTTATGGTTTCATAAAGCCTTATTTTTATGAAGAATATTGTACAAGATTAAATTAATGTTACCAAAAAATAATTTTCATTTAAAATTGCATGTCATTTTGTGAAAAAAATGATTTTGAAGAAGAAAGGATATTATCCTCAAGAATTCATTTCAAGTGTTTTATCAAAACCATTTTCCATATACGATGGAATCATTTCATATTTGTAAGTTTCAAGTATAATTTCTATATTATTTACATGGTTTCACTTTTCTTATGATGAAATTATATCCATTTTATTCTATGGATTATTTTATGATTGGATGATTTTTATGAAACCCATTTTTATTCTTTGGGTTATGATGAATGTTTTATGTTTATTTTGTGGAACAATAAGAATGATTTCATTATGATATGGGTGGGACCTATATCTCCCTCCAATAAATTGGGTAAAGATTTATATCTCATGAGATAAACATGGATGGAATGGTAAGTTAATCCGGTTCAGTGATATAGGACTGGAACGAGGAGTGAACTTGATTCAGAAATAGACTTTGTCCACTAAGATGGTCTTGGTTGCAATGCCTTGGATAATATGGAAATAATATCATGTGCTTAATGGTTTTCCATAATTACATGTTTTATTCCCATGAAATTTTATCATTATTGATTTTCCTTTATGATATATGCCCTACGTACTTCCAAGTTTTATGTATTTGCTCAAGATTTTGTAATTTATATTTTATTTTCATGTTTTTGCATTCAAATGTTTATTGATTGATTTATGGTCTCTATGATTACCCTTACTTATCATTTGAGCTCACCCTTCTTATGTTTTCTTTTCCCAAGGATATAAAGAAAGGTTTTAGGTAAGAATACTAAAAATGCGAAGATCTTTATGGGAGATGTTGAAGATCTTTCACCACGATTAGAAGATCTTGTTCCGAGATTCCAAAGAGTCTAAACTAATACGGTCTTTGGGCGTCTATTTTTGTCATATATTAAGTATTCCAAAAAAGTAATTTAATGTCCTTGTACTTAAATATTTGGGTCTCTACAAACCATCAGTGGCCTCACCACAAAAAACCTTGTCCCTCCAGACCTCTACCTCTAGATCCCCCAATTGGGATTCTTCCACCTTCTGCATCAGGGTTGACTGTACCGTCATCTGAAAAAGACAACCTTTACCCCAAACTTGTAGAGACCCAAAGCATTACGTACATGGAAATTACATTAAATTTGTGGAATACTTAATACATAACAAAAACAGACACACAAGGACCGTAATAGTTTAGTGTATTTGGAAACTCTGAAAATAATCTTCTAATCGTCGTGAAAGATCTTCAACATCTCCCATAAAGATCTTCCCCTTTTTTACCTAAAACATTTCATTAAATTCTAGGGAAAATAAAACATATAATGGGTGAGCTCAAATGCTCAGTAAGGGTAAGCATAGGGAACATAAAACAATCCCTAAACATTTGAATGCAAAAACATGAACATAAAATCTAAAAATCAAAATCACGAGCAACAACATAAATCATGGAAGTAAAAAATCATAGATCATAAAGGAAAATTAGTCATGATAAACTATCATGGTACTAAAACATGTAATTGTGTAATCCATTAAGAACATGTTATGATTTCCATAGTATCCAAGGCATTGTTGCCAAGACCATCTTAGTGGACAAAGTCCCATTCTGAATCGAGTTCACTCCTCATTCCAGTCCTGTAACACTGAACCAGATTAACTTACAGTTCTAGCCATGTCTATCTCATGAGATATAAATCTTTACCCAATGTATTGGAGGGAGATATAGTTCCCACCAATCTCATAATGAAATCATTCTTACGTGTGCCACAAAATCATAAATCATACATCATAGCATAACCCATGTAATAAAAATGAGATTTTTAAACATCATGACATCATAACATAATCCATATAATATAAATGGATATCATTTCATCATAAGAAAAGTGAAACCATGTAACTCATATATACATTATACTTGAAACATACACATATGAAATAATTTCATCTTAGATAGAAAATGGTTTTGATAAATCAATTGAAATTAATTCTTGAGGAAAATATCCTTTCTTCTTCAAAATCATTTTCTTTTCAAAAAATGCCAGGAACTTTTAAAAGAAAAGTATTTTGTTGAAAATAGTCATCAAATATTATAGAGTAATCTTCATAAAAATGAGGTGTTATGAAACCGTAAAAATCCGTTCATACCATATAATATAAAAATAATAGTCTTCTCGTACATTTGTAGGAAAAGTCAAAAAGTAACTCATATGGTAAAAAAAAAAAGATTCCTTCCATACGATGCGGTAAAAGTTAAAAAAAGCTTAAGAATGACATTAAACATATATTGAAGAATAGTAAACATCTTTTGAAAACACTTTGAGAACATATGGACATGGATAATTAACATAACCCCATTAAATACTTATGAATAAACAATCTCGGATAAGAATGAGATTGGAATAATTAACCCTAACCTTAGGTCCGATATGATTCGTACATATCCAATCCTCCTGTATAATTATATAAATAATGTTATTGAATTATTACAGAATAATATTCATTGTTATGATATCATATATGGTTCACTTATGACTTTTTATTACCCGTTCTTTTGAAAATTCATGTTAAATTAGCATTTTGGGTAAAATTGTTTCATTTATCGTCTGTGTTTTGACATGTAATTATTAATATTATTACATAGATCAAGATTACTTAATTACAGAATTTAAAACACGATTTATATATATTCATAATATACATATATATAATATATCGATAAAGGGAAAGAAATACACTGGTCATGGAGATGGTAGACCGTACGTACGCATGAACGTTGTTTTCGTTTCCTTATTGAATTGAATGGAATTAAGTAGATGACATACATATATATATACATAAATAAAGTATAATTATTATGTCATATATTTCATTATTACTTATTATATATACTTTATATTCATTCTTGAATTGTTATCATGGAAAATGAATCTCATCACGTCGTGGAGACGGTAATCCGTACATACGCACGAGCGATGATATCGTTCCCATATTAATTGAATGGAATTGGAGTGGATGATATAATATCTTAGAATCCGTATGATGTTATAATAACCATATATAGTTATTATTTACACCATTATACCCATCCAAGTAAGGTGGTGATGGAAAAACAGATTACACCACGGCGTGGAGATGGTATTCCGTACGTACGCACGCACGATGATATTGTTTTCTGTAGGATGGATAGAAGGTCAAATAGGGTTGTTTCATATTTATAATAACATATCATTATATAATTAATACAGATGTTATTACTTTATTATGTGACAACTAAAGAAGAAGAAGTAGAAGAAGAAAGAAATTTGAAAGAATCAGAAGAAGAGATTACCTCTTCTTCGACGCACCTCCTTTAAGCTTCCTCTTAATGAAGTAGAGTTGGTATTTTGAGAAGAAAAAAACCTCCAGAATTTTTCTTGGGAAGTGGAGAAGATAAATGGTCAGGGGTTGGAAGAGATTCAAGGCTCAAAAGGTTGTGAAGATAAGAGGGAAGGGGTGCCCTTTTTATAAGGAAGGAGAGGGGCACCTTCGGAAAAACTGAAAATATTATTTTATAATAAAGTCATATTCGGTTTATAATAGCTCCAAATTGATTTATTTTGAAAATAAAGAGGGGATGGGTAGAAATCCTCTCAAAAAATATATTTTAGACATGTTTAGGTTACAATTTTAACCTTATCATTTATATTTAACTCTAAGTTAAATAATTTAACTTTTACCGTGTGTTCTTTTTTTCTTACATTATATGGTTAATAATCATACTATAACAATCCAAACGAACCCAAAGTGGTTTAGTATTAATATATATATATATATATATATATATATATCATTATATTATCCATTTGGAAGAATCTTAATTTTTTAGGAATAAATTAACAATTAATTATGTAATATTTGTTTAAAAAACTATTTTATGTCAATTTTGACACTATTTGGTAATTGATTTTTGTGAAACTCATAACAGCATGATTAGTTCAAAATAAGTTAATTAAATCAATACTAACATGTCATATTAACCTATAAAATTAGTGGAATTCAGAAACTATCTCAAATAACATTTATTTGGGTATTTATAATATCAATTATTTTAACATTTCATTATTTAGGTAATTACTGCATCACCATTGTGTCATAAATAACATGAATTATTTAATGTCTAAAAATTATAAATAAAATACCATTAAGTTGTAAATAGTTGTATCTTTCTAATGAATATTTATAGTCGAATTTATCTTATCCATAACCCTATATTGATGATGAATTAGTCATTAAACTTTGATTTTAACTATTTTAACCCTTCTTTATATAAATTAATAATAAATGTCCTAATCTAATCCATGTGGACCTAAATGGTAATATTTTATTACTAAGGTTGTTTTTGGTCTAATTAAACTTATTTAATGTATTTAGTACATGTGTTAGGGTAATAATAATATCATTTTTACCATTAATTACCCTATTACTTTTAACCGTGGTAAATAAAAGTAAAAAGAGACTATTCACCAAAAACTATTTTCATCTCATTGATCCAAATTTTAGTCCTTGATATTAACCATGTCTCTAGTATTTTTGAAATTCGACTCACAGAAGCAGTAAAATTATGTTTTATGTGAATTTCCAAATTCTCCTAAGAGGCGGGTAAAAGACGGTGAAAAGTTCAATAAATTTTTTATATATCTAAAATTATTAAAAAAATGACTCCAATGAATTAAATAGAACTTATATAGGTATTATGTATCAATTTTTACCTAAAATAAATTTAAATAAAATAAATAATTATTTAAATAAAAATTCGGTTTATAAATAGTAACCTAGTGTTTTCACTATTCATCAAAAATTGAAAGTTTTCAGAAAAATACCAAAAATTCACCCTAGGATAATTTAGATATTCCGAATCCAAAAATGAAGTCCATTTCGAAAGATAAAATTTATAAAATTTTAAAAATTTGGTATTACTATTCATAACAGCTAGTTTATATAACATATCGTTGTTTAGTGAAAGTCGGTGTTGCGTACAACACACGCTATCGTGGAAGGTCGTGATTGCGTGTAATGAAAGCCAAGTTAGGGATACGTGTAGTGAATTATCCTTTTGGTGTAGTGTACAACACAAGACATGAATAAAATTAAAAAGAATATTTTTCATAAATTCTCGGGGTGTTACATTCTACCCCCCTTAAAATTAATTTTTCCCTCAAAATTTGTCGGGGTTATAAATTTTTTACTACCCTAAAGTTTCTTTACTAGAACCCGACATCAGAAAAATAAATACCAAAACCAATCTTTATAAACTATAGTATGAAATGTAACAGTTACCCAAATTAACTAATCACTGGGATTCCACATAGATGAACATAGGTGAAAATATGGATATAGAAGAGAAATATAACCATCATGTTCTGATGGAGAGTGGTAGAGAACATGGCTATGAAAAATCCAACAATCACAAAGCCATAGATTTGTGATGATCTAAGGTACCATCTGATTCATCGGATATAAGGGCACTAGGACAACATTTTTGGTTTTCATGATCATTTCCCTCAAGTTGAAGAAATTGGAATTAGAAGAAATACTTTCTTGATTTTATTACAGTCTCACCTTTGGTCGTTCCTTGGAAAATTTCCACTTTATACCTTAAAGAAATGAAGTTGAATTTTTCATTTGTGAAGTGTTAGCATATCATGTGATAGAATGATAGGTCATTCTATCTGTCTCAAACAAAAGGTTAGAAAAAGTTATCAAAAATACATAAATCAATCTATAGTGAGATTAATCATATATGGTTCCTAAAATGGACTTATACTTCATATATCACTACTTAATATAATAAAACTGGTTTCTACTAAACAGGGACTTCCTGTAGGCCAGTGGTAGGCAATAAAGGCATGTCGCACTTCATTTGTGGGTTCGATTCCCACAGCCTGGTCCGACGCAACGGTTTGTCGCCCGTCCTGCAGATTGTCCTTTTTATAAAAATACATTATTATAACATCCCATCAATAATATCGAAAAAGTTCTATCCATAAACAATACTAGCTTATGTCCAACAGAATCCAATCCAATCATTAGGCTTATCCAAAATACTAATGTCTAATCTCATATTATAGTGAAAACGATTACCAGAGAGTTCATATAAAAAGAATGTTAATACCATCGTTGATCCCCATATATCATAAGATATTTCTTTTTGGTTACATTACAAACATTCTAAGGCCTTAATCATGTATTCTCTTGAAAAATGAATACCCATTGAACCTTAGTGAAAACATGACTGCTGTCAAAAGTTAACTCATTCCACATACCAAAATCCTAAAATTCTGTATACTCAAACCATGATATCACTTAGTCCTTATAACAATCATGAGCTCATGAATACTATCAAACATATTATTTCCTCCTTATCTATTCATTATATGCATATCATCTTCTTTCCACAAATATCTGAATAACCATTCATGGTTACTAGTACCATTCAACATATAATTTAAAATACTTTAGAAAAAACAATAGTGTAATAATCCTTAGATGTTTCTTTATTCCATAGTACCATTAAATTACCTATACAACATAACCCTTGATAAACATACAATCATTCCACAACCTTCTTAAACCATTGACCAAGTTTCAACACTTATTTCATCTCATATATCATTTGTAGTCTCCTCATCATCAACCACATAAATACTACCCATATGACCATACTGATTCTCTTCATGAGATTTTCCCTTAGGGAATTGGTTTGCATAATTCCCATAAATTCCACATTTAAAACATCTAATTATTGTTGATGTCGTAGCAATACAATTATCCTTATCCATGGTGTTAACTGAACTGTTTCCTTTGTACTTACTGGTTTTGTGTCCTTCTTTTCCGCACCCAAAGCATCTTCCAGTTCCTTTGAAACATTCTCATTGATGCCTCTTCCCACATGATTTACATGATAGAAATTGAACTTTCCTTCCTCTATGATCGTCATGAAACTCAATCATTCTCTTATTAGATGAGTCGGGAAAATTACCAAAGTTGAGATTATTGATCATATTATGAGATTGCTGATTAGGCATAATAACTATATGTGGACCTCCAGATCCAATTTCATTCAGTTTCTCATTAAGAATATCATTCCAGTGTCCATCATATCCTCCATTATCGTGAATCTTCCCATTCCCATCCATTTTCAAAAACCCAAAAAGAATAGTGTGAGAGTCCAAAATAATAATCAAGGGGGATTACTATCAATATCTAACATCTTAGGTTAAATTATAAGATCGTTACCATAATTCTGGGACAATAAAATATACTTATACTTAACCTTATGGACATCCCTATACATACCTTAGAAATATCTCTAGGGATATCACTAATGTTCTCACATCCTAGTTTCCAATGGTTGGCTAAACCATTACTCTGAGACCAACTGTAGAGACCCAAATCTTGACGTACATGGACATTACATTACTTTTGTGGAATACTTAATACATAACGAAAACAGACACACAAGGACCGTAATAGTTTAGTGTCTTTGGAAACTCAGAAAATAGTATTCTAATCATGGTGAAAGATCTTCAAAATTTCCCATTATGATCTTCCCCTTTTTGTTTTCTTTCATAAAACCGTTCGCTAAATCTTGGGGAAAGGAAAACATATAAAGGGTGAGCTCAAATTCTCATTAATGGTAAGCATAGATAACGTAAAACAATCCATAAACATTTGAATGTAAAAACATGAACATAAAATCTAAAAATCAATATCAAGAGCAACGACATAGATCTTGGAAGTACAAAATTTTAGTCATAAAGGAACATTAGTCATGATAAACAAGAATGGTAATAAAAAATTTAATTGTGGCATCCATTAATCACAAGTTAGGATTTCCATAGTAGCCAAGGCATTGCTACCAAGACCATCTTAGTGGACAAAGTCCCATTCTGAATCGAGTTTACTCCTCATTCCAGTCCTGTAACACTGAACCAGATTAACATACCATTCCATCCATGTCTATCTCATGAGATATAAATCATTACCCAATGTGATGGAGGGAGATATAGGTCCCACCCATCTCATAATGAAATCATTCTTATGTGTGCCACAAAATCATAAATCATACATCATAGCATAACCAATGTAATAAAAATGGGATTCTTAAACATCATGCCATCATAACATAATACATATAAAACAAATGGATATAATTTCATCATAATAAAAGTGAAACAATGTAAATTATAGAGAAATTATACTTGAAACATACACATATGAAATAATTTCATCCTATATGGAAAATGGTTTTGATAAAACACTTGAAATGAATTCTTGAGGAAAATATCCTTTCTTCTTGAAAATCATTTTCTTTTCACAAAATGCCATGCACTTTTAAAAGAAAAGTATTTTTTTGAAAATAGTAATAAAATATTGTAGAGTAAGCTTCATAAAAATGAGGCGTTATGAAACTGTAAATATCCATTCATGTTATATAAGTTAAAAATTAAATTTATCTCATACTTTTGTCAGAAAATAAAAAAGTACCTCGTATGGTAAACAAAAGAAATATTCCTTCCATACGATGTGGTAAAAGTAAAGAAATGTTAATAGTACCTTTAAACATACAAGGAAGAAAAGTAAACATTTTATGATAAAATTTTGAGAACATATGGACATGGATAATAAACATAACCCCTGTAAATACTTACGAATAAACAATCTCAGATAAGAATGAGATTACAATAATTATCCCTTACCTTAGGTCTGATATGCTTCGTACATATCCAAAACTCCAGTATAATGATTTAAATAATGTCATTGAATTATTACAGAATCATATTCATTGTTAGGATATCATATATGGTTCACTTATGACTTTACATTACCCGTTCTTTTGTAAATTCATGTTAAAGTAGCATTTTGGGTAAAATCGTTTCATTTATCATCCGTGTTCTGAATTGTAATTATTAATATGATTACTTAGATCATGATTACTTAATTACAGAATATAAAACATGATTTATATATATTCATAATATACATATATATAAAAGATCGATAAAGGGACTGAAATACACCGTTCATGGAGACGGTAGGCCGTACGTACGCAAGAAGGCTGTTTTCATTTCCTTATTGAATTGAATGGAATTAAGTAGATGACATAAATATATATATACACATAAATAATTTCGAATTATTATGTCATATATTTCATGATTACTTATTATATATACTTTATAATCATTCTTGAATTGTTATCATGGAAAATGAATCTCATCGCGCTGTGGAGAAGATAATCCGTACGTATGCACGAGTGATGATATTGTTCCCATATTTATTGAATGGAATTGGAGTGGATGATATAATATATTAGAATCATTATGATGTTATAATAACAATTTATAGTTATTATTTACACAATTATACCCATCCAAGTATGGTGGTGGTGGAAAAATAGATTACACCATGACGTGGAGACGGTTTTCCATACGCACGCACGTGTGGTGATTTTGTTTTCCGTAGGATGGATAGAAGGTGAAATAGGAGTGTTTAATATTTATAATAACATATCAGTATATAAGTAATACTGATGTTATTACATTATAATGTGACAATTAAAGAAGAATAAGTAGAAGAAGAAAGAAACTTGAAAGAATCGGAAGAAGAGATTACCTCTTCTTCGACGAACCTCCTTTAAGCTTCCACTTATGGAAGTAGAGTTGGTATTTTGAGAAGACCAGAACCTCCAGAATTTTGCTAGAGAAGTGGAGAAGAGAAATGGTCAGGGTTTGGCCGAGTTTCAAGGCTCAAAAAAGTGTGAAGAGAAGAGGGAAGGGGTGCCCTTTTTGTAAGGGAGGAGAGGGGAACCTTTGGAAAAACGTAAAATATTAATTTATAATAAAGTCATATTCGGTAAATAATAGCTCCAAATTAATTTATTTCGAAGATAATGTGGTTATGGGTCAAAATACTCTCAACAAATAGATTTTAGACAAGTTTAGGTTACAATATTAACATTATAATTTAGATTTAACTCTAAGTTAAATAATTTAATTTTACCGTGTCATCTTGTATTCTTTCACTATATGGCTAATAAACATACTATAACAAGCCAAACGAACCCCAAGTGGAATAGTATTAATATATTTATCCTTATCTATGTAATTTGGCCGAACCTTAGATTTTTAGGGATATAATAACAATTAATAATATAATATTTGTTTTAAAAACTATATTATGTCAATTTTGACACTATTTGGTAATTGATTTTTTTTAAAAATTATAACAGCATTATTAGTTCGAAAAAAGTTAATTAAATCAATACTAACATGTCATGTTAACTTATAAAATTAGTATAATTCATAAAAAGTATCAAATTACATTTATATTTGTATTTATAATATAAATTATTTTAATATTTCATTATTTAGGTAATTACAACATCACCATTGTGTCATAAATAACTTGAATTATATAATGTCTAAAAATTATGAATAAAATACCATTAGGTAGTATATCTTTTTAGATTTATAATTAATATTTATAGTAGAATTTATCTTATGCATAACCCAATATTAAAAATGAATTAGTCATTAAACATTGATTTTAACTATTTTAACCCTTCTTTAAATAAATTAATAATAATTGTCCTAATCTAATTCAAGTATACCTAAATGGTCATATTTTATTCATAAGGTTGTTTCTGGTCGAATTAAACTTATCAAATATAATTAGGATATGTTTTAGTTTAATAATAATATCATTTTTACCCTTAATTACGCTATTTACTTTTAACCGTGGTAAATAAAAGTAAACAGTTACTATTCACTGAAATTTATTTTCATCTAATTGAACCACATTTATTACTTGATATTAACCGTGTCTCTCGGATTTTCAAAATTCCACTCAAAGAAGAGGTAAATTTATTTTTTATGTGAATTTCCAAATTCTCCCAAGAGGCGGGTAAAAGACTGTGAAAAGTTCAATAAAATTTTTATATATCTAAAATTATTATAAAATGACTCCTATGAATTACATTGAACTTATATAGGTATTATGTATCAATTTTGATCTAAAATAAATTTAAATAAAATAAATAATTATTTAAATAAAAAGTCGGTTTTTAAATAGTAACCTCATGTTTTCACTATTCATCAAAAATTGAATGTTTTTAGGAAAATACCAAAAATTCACCCTAGGCTAATTTTGATATTCCAAATCCAAAAATGAAGTCCATTTCAAAAGCAAAAATTTATAATGTTTTTAAAAGTGGGTATTACTATTCATAATGGCTAGTTTATATAACATATCGTTGTTTAGTGAAACTCGGTATTGCGTACAACACACGCTATCATGGAAGGTCGCGATTGTGTGTAATGCATGCCAAGTTAGGGATGCGTGTTGTGAAAGCTCATTTTGGTGTAGCGTACAACACATGACATCAATAAAATTAAAAATAATATTTTTCATAAAATTTCGGGGTGTTACACAACTTCTCCCATGTCAAGATGCAAAGATGACATTTCTTCCATTACTCTCTAGGAATCACCGGATTCGCGCATAGCATCACTATGTGACTTTCAACCCAGCGCATCAGCTACAACATTCCCTTTTCCAGGTGTATATGATATTTTGAAGTCGTAATCTTGTATGAACTCTATCCACCGACACGGTCATAAGTTCAAGTCACGTTGGGAGAAGACATACCTCAAACTCTTATGATCGGTGAAAACCAAAAAGAGCTCACCAATAAGGTAATGTCTCCACAACATCAGAGCAAACACCATAGCTGCCAACTCAAGGTCATGGGTGGAATAGTTGCATTTATGGGGACACAACTATCGAGACTCCTAAGAAACAACTGACCTATGTTGTATGAGAACTAAGACTAGCCCCAGATGTGAAGTATCGCAGAAAACATCAAACTAGACTCCCTCAGCGGGAAAACAAAGAATGGGGGCACTTACTAACCTCCCATTTAGATTCTCAAAGGATGCCTAGCACTGATCTGTCCATTCGAAGGCCAGATCCTTCTTCGTCAGAGCTGTTAGAGGAGTCGCAACCCGTGAAAAATTGGCTATAAACCTCCTGTAATAGCCTGTGAGACCAATGAAACTTCGCTACTCTGACACTATCTTTGGGGCTACCCAAGACACCACTGCTTCTATATTTTATGGATCCACGGACACTCCCTATTGGGACACAACATGCCCAAATAAATGGACTTCTCAAGCCCAAAACTCACACTTCAACAACTTCCCAAACAACTGATGTTGGAAAAGAACTCCCAAACCGGCTCGTAGATGCTCAGTATTCTCCTCTTCAGATGTGGAGTACACAAGGATGTCGTCGATGAAAACCACCACAAAATTGTCGAAGAATTCATTGAACACATTATTAATCAATCCTAGGAATATAGCTCAAGAATTCGTCATGCCAAATGGTATTACAATGAACTCATAATGCCCAAGACGACAACAGAAAGAAGTCTTCGGAATATCCTCATCCTTCACACGCATTTGATGATATCCTGACTACAAGTCGATCACTGAGAACCAAAATTTACCCTTATTTTGATAGAATAAATCATCAATCCGTGGAAGAGGATAGTGCTTTTTTATTGTTAATTTTTTTAAGTGACGATAATCGACTCACAAACAAAAACTGCCATCAGCCTTCACCACTAAAAAAACTGGTGCACCCCACGGTGACACACTTGGCCAAACAAAACCACACTGCAATAGACCATAAAGCTATATACATAGCTCTCGTAACTTATAAGGGTCTATCCTATATGGAGACATAATGATAGGAGATGCTCCTGGATGTAGCTCGATCCCAAACTCGATCACTCGTCATGGGGGTAATGCTATGAACACTTTTGGGACGACATCAGGGTACTCTTCCACAACCCTAGGAAATGCCAACTGGTCAACCACTGAAGAACATAGCATCATCTCATCCATAAAGGATAATAAGGATGGAACTCGTCTATCACCCATCTGAGGATTTCGCTCTCCACCAAACATCACTTCCTCTCCATATAAATCAAATAAAATGACCTTCTTCCTGTAGAAATCCACGATAGCATGCACTGAATACAACCATTCCATGACGAGGATGACGTCATATGGTTTTATTAGTACACAAAGGAAATATCCCCCAAAGCAGTGATTCCCCAACACTAGCTCACAGTCTCTATATACTTCAACCAAGTCAGCTCGACCTCCAACTAGTGTAGTCAACGCCAAGGGCACTGAAATCCTCTCTACCTCAAGTCCCAAGGCATGGACCAGGGTAGGTGATATGAGGGAGTGAATATCTCCTAAATCAAACAAGGCATACACCAAGGTAGAAAAAAAGAAATGGGTACCTCGAACGACATCTGGCTCACCTGGGGCTGGGAACGCTAGAGCATGAAGCTGACCATGACCTCCTCCATGGACCCTCTTAACCTGATGATGACCACCACCACGGCCGCGCTCTGCTCTCTGAGGATGGGGAGCGTCATGGGGCTATCTTATGTCAGCCCCATCTACCCTCTAGTGATCTAAAGCTGGTGCAACCTACTTCTGCTACCTCTGCTAGAACTACCTCAATGGAGGAACCTGGAGCGGAGAGCCCGGTGGACTACGACTTCTCTGAATAGTTGGGCACTCCCACTGCTGATGACCATGACCACCAAAAGAAAAACAATCGCATGATCCCTTGGTATAGGCTTGAGAGTTGCTTCCTCCGGAGAAACGAGATGGAAAGGGCTGGGACCTACCCTCAGGTGACCGGAAACTCTTATTCCCTGAAAACCGGGAACCCCGGACCACAGATATCATTCATGAGAAATCCTGACGATTCCCCTCTCTTGACGATCTGGTCCTGGCCAAAGTCCTCTCAACAATATCTGCCCTCGCCAGCACCACAAGATAGGTCTTCAGTATAAATGGGGTGACCGGGCGCTGGATAACTGGATGCAAAGCCTCCTCAAAAATGCCTCGCCCTGGCCTCCTCATCTGGTAACAGGTCTGAAGCATATCTTAGAAGGGTCTTGAAACAGATTCCAAACTCTCGAACAATAGATATCCCATGTTGAAGGGTAAGAAGCACCTGATGAATAGATGCATTCGCAGTCGAGGAAAGCAACTCAACTCTAAACTAGTCTCGAAACTCCTCCCAAGAGATCACTGACTCCTCATGATCCTCGAGGAACAAGAGCCAACACTGCCATGCTACTCCAAGAAACATCTTCACAACCATGGACACATAGTGCTCCTCCTGAGAACGAATCAAACTGAGGCCAATCTCGACCTCCTATAACCAGTCTTCCATGACTGTATTTGAAATGAATCCCTCATACTTCTGCAGACTCTGGAACTGAAACTCTCATAGTGTCTTCCTCCACATTTCATCGCCGTCGACCTCTAACCGGCAGTGATCTGCTGGCACAACCTACTATACATCTTCCATGTGAGCCTAACGAGGACGTCGACCTGGAGCCATTCCTGCAAAATAACAAGCACTTAGATCTCCTAGGCCTGGAATATGGAAGACTCAACATTAATTAATTTATTGTTTTCTTTTTTTCATTTTTGGTTAACCTATCCCAAGGTCTACCCATTCAAACAAATGTGCAAAGAAGAATGATGCATAATCCATTCCTAGGTCTCTACCATGCAACCATTATCACCTTGTTTAATAGCCATTGTAAACATAATGGTCCATGCAACAGATCATAGGGGTCCCTAAATGCCTATGTCTCTGCCGGTATCCAGTGTTTACCCAACTTGCTAAACACGAATGACACCATTACCCTACCAACCCATGCAACCTCATCTGTGCCCAACTCCAATATCCATCCTATCCCTCAACCAGACCTCTAATACCACTATGTCACGACCCCCTCCCCACAAAGTGTACCCCTCATGGGCCAGCAATGTGATATGGGAGATAATGACCCCCGATTCGCAACTCTAGTAGGCCCCGGGTTAGAGACTAGCACCGAGGGTATAGTAGACACACAAATGGTAGGCATTACCCTCTAAGAGAACACATGTGGAAGAGAGAGATAAGATAGACACCAATCAAATCCAACTCAAAAAGGGAATATAAAAGAAACCCATGTTCATATATGAAATTCCATGCAACAGTACTACAACTGAATGTGGAAACTACAAGTACCCAAATGAAAGGAAAAGACAGTAGCAACTACAAGCCCAAACAGCTCATGCAACCACAAGCTAGTAGTAACCAGCCTGATCTCCAACCTACTCCAAGTGACCTGAAAAACTGTTTATATATACCTAGGGTGAGTATAACAGTATACTCAGTAGGATCCTCCCCAAATCCTCTCGTGCAAATGTAATGAAATCATTCTAAAGCACAGTGAACAAAAAGTGAAACTAACTCGTCATCTAAACATGTATACTAAGTTCCCAACCTCACCATGGCTACTCTCACCAAGTAAAACGTAAAACA
This sequence comes from Viscum album, assembly GCA_963277665.1. Lineage (NCBI taxonomy): Eukaryota > Viridiplantae > Streptophyta > Magnoliopsida > Santalales > Viscaceae > Viscum > Viscum album. The sequence continues at coordinate 474,761,220 of OY728139.1, read as the reverse complement.
ATATAGAATATAGTAAAGAATATAAAGGGTACCATGTTACTACTTCCCCACTGGTTTCTGCTTTGCGCCAATTACATATGTCCAGTGCATCTCTCTCCAAATCCTTTCACATATAAACTTGGGCTAAGCTCCACAATCTGCACCTCATTCACCACAAAGGCTTTCCCGCAGACACCTAGGCGAAGCACCACACCATCCTCACAACCAAAAGTAACTAGGTAGTTTCCGGGAGCCACCATAGCTCTCATAACGGGTATCATACGTCGGGTATTATACCTCAAGCCATCACATCCCAAACGCCGAGTAAGGATACTCAAGCCATCACAACCTATACACGTTACACCTATAGTAGTCTATAGGGTACTATATCCAGAATATATGTGTATGAAATAACCACAAGCCATTACACCCCTCAACACAAATATATGGGGAAAACTAACCGTTGTTCCAAAGGCACTAGTATCTTCTAAGAGAAGAGAGCGGGGCTAAAGGGGGTAGCCATCCATTCAACCTCCCATCAAAATGTTGGGGAAACCCCCCCCCCCCCCCCCCCCCCCAGGACTAAGAATCCCCGTGGTGTCAGTTTCCCTTACTGACAAGGTGGAGTAGCGTATAAAAACACAAAAAGTAAAAAATATATATTACTCACAACCACACAATGGGCATAACCTAGTCTTAGACACAACTTCTACTAACGTCTCTCGGGCACCGGGCTACCACTTCTAAGACTAGGTATCCTATAAGCACACAACCATTTAAGGGCTTTATTAGATTACTTCACACGCATTTTATCAATTCCATTGTATGTTAATTTATTCATCAAACATTAATTAACCATAAACACAACCTCAATAAACTGAATTGGCATCATATTCAAAATCCACAGCTCCTTTTAAGATTCAACATCACCTTTAAATTCCGACATCTCCATCCCCATGGATCATCACGATTTAATCAATATTTCATTACAGAATTACTTTCCCATAATCCCAGGCATTCTAGAAAAGCATCCTATGCTACTAAACACAAAGGGGGTTCAACATGGTTAGTAGATATACTACCCATCGAGTCTTTTCCTCCTATAGTAAGAGCATAGACCCATTCTCCCTCGAGAGGCTAAACACGGAAATCACGTGGCATACCCCGCGTGTCTTCCCCTCCTTCAGAAGGAGGGTAAGCAAGACCAGCTGCCTTGAGAATTGGGGAAAAGTAAAGTAGATAAGCATTTAATCAATTTCACCAAGCATCCAACAAACACATCCATCCCATTCCATCATCACTTGTGTCCTCCCCGACACCTACATGCACACACCGATGCATCTCGCCACTCTAGGCGTCATCCGCTACCACAACCACAAGGCCTCCCTGCCTCCACATATCACAACACCCCTCCAGAGTCACATCATATCACAAGCAGTAGGAAATCAAACATCACATCACATGGGCCCTTGTCCCTTTAACAAGGTATCCAGCCTTCATTCAAAATTAGCACTCATGGCTCTAAAGAACTAGGCACTTGGCCTTACGAACAAGAGGTTAACTTGGAACCCTACCAGGTGTTATCTTTTATCAACCACCCCGTTCTTTAATCCCTCTTGAATTAATAGATTCAATTCATAGGTTCCAAATCTAGAAAACCTATTCAGTAAGATATCACAAAATATTTAACATGCTTACTATGACAATTTGATTAACATAAAAATTAGAACAACTGCAACAATGGAATCAACCAGATTCATTTATATGCATCTTTATCTTTAGTCAATTTATTATCAAGTAATTCTAGCATTACGTTCTTTATCAATTTACATCAAGTACAGACAGCTAAATCAAGCATGCATAGATATCACAGTATCTAACAAAACAAGAGGCAATAACATACGATAGATAACAATTTCTTTATATGGTTCCAATATTTAATTATTTCAATTTAATTGTGATCCAAATGGATAAATCATGCTAACTCTACGATTTCAGATAAAAAATTAGAGAAGTAATGAATCCCCTACCTCAAACAGTTCCTCACATTCTTTATCCACACAACGGGTTACAATCCTCCTCTCGCGACAACTGCATTCACCCGAGGATGCCACGATACATCCGAACCAACCAAACCCCAAGAAAAAATATATTAGAAGCATATAGATTACATGCTATAATATGTAAATCATAAAAAGAGAAGATTATCCCAAAAGGAATGATGATAAACACACCTTATATCGAAGAATGATCGACACAGCTTGGTTGCATCAAAATAGAGCAGAACTAATCAGAGGAGTAATGATTTATTGTGAAACTCCTACGAGAAGGATTGAAAGGTTATAGTGTCTCATAGCCAATAAAAAAGAGGAAGAACAAGGGAGAATGATATCTCATTCCTTTTTGAAGATTTAATGAGGTGACAGTTTAATATCCGCTTAATTCTCCATTAAAAATGGATCGCATTAACCCACACAGTTTGACCAAGTAAAAACATCCCGGCCTTAGGAATAATTAATATAAGATTTATAGACATTGAATCAGCCTTAAGAGTCCTTAAAATAAGGCTTAAAATGTATTTTATGTCAAAGGAAACGTCAAAAGGGGAAAACTGTAGGAATCTGGAAACAATGTTCACCTACTGTTACTGTTCACCTACCGATCTGTGAAACCGATCTTTGAAACCGATCTCTGAAACCGATCTGTGAAACCGTTCTGTGAAACCGATCTGTGAAACCGATCTGTGAAACCGATATGTGAAAACGATCTGTGATACCGATCTGTGAAACCGATATGTGAAACCGATATGTGAAACCAATCTGTGAAACCGATCAGTGAAACTGATCTGTTACTATTCATAAAACTGGAAACATTTTTCACAGAACAGGATAATTGGCAAAGTGTTGGGGATAAGTCATCTTGACCTTCTGGAACACCTCCAACGCCACATTTCAACAAATTAATTGACCAGAGAGGTCCAAGCCATTATAGAAATAAGTTGGCAGATTTTTTTTATTCACTAACCATTTTTGGTGTTTTTTCATTCTTTTATGCGTTTTTATTTATAATTAATGGTAAAATATTAGTTTTCCATATTAAAAAATATTAATATAAGTGTGTTTAGTTTAGTTTACTTGTTTGGGATAATTTTTCATTTTTTATTTATTATATTTTTAATATTTTGATTTGTATATATGTGTAGTAATTTATTTTTATTCACAAAAATGTTTTTTATTTATTTACATTTTGTGTTATTTATTCTTTGATTAATGTTGTTAACATTTTAATTAACAATAAAAAATATAAATAATATGTATTTAGTTCAGTTTTCTTTTTTTTCATTTTTATTTATTTTATTTACATTTTATATAAATGTTGCATTTTTATATTTTTTTACTAATTGATTGATGCATTGGTTTGTAAGAAAATGTTACATCAAAAATCTTATAGTCCATAAAAATTTGGGGAGGATTAGGCACTTATCACTAAGGTGAACCTCACACATACTACTATTGATGAGTCTCATCATCCTTCTATAAAATAATAATCTACTTCGGTAGAGGAAAAATAGAGTTCATGGGTAGGTAAAAATGGTATCACATGTTTATGAAAATTATCAGTTTGTCGTAGCATGGACTAGAGGGTATTAGTTTAATTTTTTGAAAATTATATTACATGGGGTATAAATTTAGAACAATTAATGATTTTTATTCCAATAAATGCTAAATTTTATATTAGTATTTTGATTACTTATTTATTGAGTGTTGAAAAAATGAAAACATCACAATTCGGGGAAATAGTCTTGGTAAGCTCATTTTTTATTTTTTTCTACATTTAATTAAAATTTTATACTAATATATGTTTTCCCCCTTCATATAATATGACATATGATTCGACTGATATTAGAGGAATTTGAAGAATATATTAAAAATTGGATATAATGATATGGATGGATTTTAAATCAACCCTCACATCAGATATCATTTTTGGGCACATACAAAATTGAAATCCATGTGATATATATCGATCCCTAGATGAAGATAAAAGGAATATTTTTTTAAAATTATATGTGAAGAAACATTTTAGAAATAGAAATATGTCATTTTCAATGTTTTATTTATGTTAATGACCATATTAATGGATTCATTATTGTTAATTTATAATAAATGTGGAGATATATTCAAGAGATCCTATCCCAAAATTTATATCCTCAATCCTTTTCTCATCAAGGTTATATATTATTTGAAGAAAAAATTATATCTAAAAAATTTCAAAAACTAAGAGATGAGTCTTTAGGCTCTACAACAGATGACACTATTCCACATTCCTAACATGAAAATTGTAAAAGGGGTCAATGAGAAAAAAGGGAAAATATATTATGGAATAGATGAGGATTGTGGATAATGGTAGTTTAAGATCATTACATTAGTTATTTATTTTAGTTAAATCAATTTATTACATATTTTGATGCAAAATAGATTTCATCAATTATTTTGTTGTGGAATCTCTTGAGGAGAATAAAACTCATAAAACCTTCATAGATGAGGGTAGGAAGGATATTCCAACTACTACATTGTGTATTACCAAACACATGGGTTAGGTATAAGGACATCCATAAGGAGTTTTATTTAAAAAGAACTCCCTCATTTGGAATATTCTTCAATGGATGATGTTAGTAAAAGAAATGTAGAATAATTAGAAGAAAAACCTCATAAAATTTATGAGACAATAGAAGATTGGATTAGTCTTTTGTACATTTGATATTTATAGAAATGAAAACTAATTTTTTGTTTAATAATAATAGTCCTCAAGATCTGCCTAAATATCACTCTCCTCCACCTTCTCTAACTTATCCTACATAAACACATCATCATCTATAACATTGAATTAATTACGAGTTATCTGTTTATAATCCTTAATAATAAAATGTTTTATATGAGATGATATATTATATTATCAATACCATTAATCATCAACAAATAATGATATAGAATCATAGAGACACTGTATAGGATATTATAGATTGATCACCAAAAAGACCATCTCCCACGGATGAGGTCGTTATAATTGGAAAAAGAATAAATCATCTTTTTGTTTGTCCCTATAGAATTGATTGAAAATTTATCATAGACGTTTTTTGTATATTATATCCATTATTTCATATGATTGTTAAATTTATTTAAAAAATTAACATTTATTTATATTAATTTTTATAACAATAATTAAATGGTAAAGAGATACAATATATACAACAACTGGTACATGTCCTTATGAATTTAGGTAGAACATAATACAGTCTTGATAGAAAATAAATATATAGATTTCTTTTGGTTTTTATGAAATTAAAATGGAATATGAATTTTATGGGTGTGAAATTAATATGATTGTTTTTAAAATATATATTATAGTGGTTGTATATAGGGACGAGTTCAGAATCGACACAATACATTTCATATACATATTAGTTGATTAACATATATCATCATGATATTTTAATTTATTGAATATTTATACTTATGTTTATATAATTAGGCATCTTTATAAAATCTGAGTGATTCATGACATGAAAGAAAATATATGGAATTATGGATGAAAAATTTATTTCACCTATATGGAAGACGATGACTTCTTTTACATGAATGGTTTATTTTAATGAAAGTACTCAAAAGAATGCATTTATTTAATGTTGTATACTTCAATATCGTAGAGAGTATAAAACATATATAACATAAACTATTATATATATATATATTCATAGAATGTCCACTCACATTAAATTTTAATATATATTATTTGTTATTTTTAGTGTTGGGTGTTTTTATTCAAGAGAGATGACACTTTACTGTCTATGATCTATCCATGGTGGATTGTAAGATAATTTTATGAATGTATCAAAGACATATGTTTGAATATTTAAATAACTGTATATATTATAATGACAATTAAATTAATTTCCTAGATATTATTTTCAAATGGGGAATAACATTTCTTTAGAGAGACAACAAAAAGGTTTAACACAACGATCAAATATGTAAAATCAAAGGATAATTTTTATTTAAAATTACCACATTTTGGTTGCAAGTACATAAAATTTTATTTTTGAATTGAAAATTTTATTATAAATAAGTTTCATAAATAAAATATTATGGAATTTAGATACTATTTTCTAATATTTCTGTTTGTAAAATTTACAACATGAATAATTAGCATGTTTCAAAGGATATATTTTTTTTAAAAAAATATTTTATTTTTTCATTCATTTTATTGGGAATAAATGTAAACTGATTTATTTTCAACTTATAGATTTTTTATGATCCCAATACATATACTAGAAAAGATATAAGTCGCATAAAAATTAATGTGTGGATAATTTTAGAGGATTTTTATTGTTTTAATTTATTTGTATTTAAATTGTCAAGTTAAAAGTAAAAATTTTAAATGTTTGTGTTGATGTTGTTTTTCAAATTCTATTTTTCTAGTATGATGATTGTTTTATGTTTATCTTTTTATGGTATTCTTCAATACTATTGGGAAGGATTGAATTAATTGAAATTTATTTTAAAAAAAAAATTCACGGCATTTAAATTTTAATAGGCATGAATTTTTCAAAATATATTTGTCACATCGTGTTCTCTAAAAAACTAAAATTATAAAATATGTTTCTTATTGGTTATAATAAAAATCCCATAAAACGTCATGAAAAAGATTATTTTTCACATTGTTTATTCTATAACTATCCTGAAAATGAACATACGATGATATTTAAATGTTTATTTTTTAATAAAAAAATTGAAAACTACATTATCAAGTCAGTTATTTTATAACTGAATAGAAAAACATATTCCAAAATGTATTTATAACATCCATTTTTATTAATAGATTTTAAAAACATGTTTACTACATTATTTGAAATAATGTCGCAGAGTATCGAATATTTATAAAACTTATCATGATAAATCCATATTTTTACTTATGTCTGAATAGATAGGTTGTAATTATTATTATAAAAAACTATAATAGGGGCCCCATATATTGAAAAACTAAACTAAAAAAAAGTAACACATACACTATACGTTTCTTAAATAATATTGATATTCTTCCTAGATTGTCTATTTTTTTATGGATCATAAGCTTTTCTCAATTTCCCTTGATAGCATAAATATTTTTGGGATCATTTGTCTAATTGATATTTTAATCTCTCATCATGATCTACCATAATTTTATTAGGCATCCCAAGATGCCTCATAATTACTCTAAAATAACTTTTCTTATGTTCCTCAACATTATAAGTCTCCAATCCAGTGAAAAAGAGAAACATTATCTAACTTATTAAAAATATCCTAAACATTGTCCCTTGTATTCCATGATCTCAGGAAACATACAATTAAATACATTATTACATCATCCAATTTATATTCTATAATGTGTAATAACATATTGTTACCTACTAGTCATTTAAAACTATCATTCACTAATTGAAAATTGGAGCATATGAAAACATAATAATCAATGTCTTGTTTCAGACCTAGCCTCCAATAGGATTGTAAAAAAACAACAGTATTTTATTATCAAACAAGAAAAAATTATCCAATTATAAATGTGAGATTATATCATCACATCCTATTATTGATATATAAAAAATTCATCCTTAAAAATATCAAAGTTAATACAAACTATTTTCTGATTAGAGTATTTAGACCTCGAAGTAAAATATTTAATAATAATCCCAAAACACAATGTTTTTAAATTTAGAATTCCTCTGTGAATTCCCTCAATGATGAAGTGATGGTCAAATATGATATGATAAAAAAAAACTCTTCATCAAGGAAATGATGATGTATATCTATGAAATTATACATTATCATTCATTATTATTTTGTATATTTAAATATATACACAATGAAACACCCCCAGGTTTTGAAAATAAATATAGAATCCCATTTTTCCTCTTCTATGTTTTGAATTTCAAGAAATGGTTATCTAGAGTTGTGTTCAGTAAGTCATATGGAGTATGATTGAACAAACTTGATTTTTAGTGAATAGTAACATACCCTTCTGAATAGTAATATTATGAATAGTAACATGACCTTATTAGTAGTAAATAATATTATTATTTTATTTTCTTAGGGAAATAGGATAATGGAATCTTAATTAATTTTTCAATGTCACATAAAACTAATTGCATTTCAAGATTGTAATTTTTAGAATTAACTATTAACTTATTTAAAAATTAAATTAATAATATATAGAAATTAATTTTTGAAAAATCGATTTCACTTTTTAATTATACTTGTTGAAAAATGGTACGGGTGAATTTTTGGGATTTTTGTAAAATACATGAATTTTTCATGAATAGTAAAAATACAGTTTTGAGTTTTCGGTAGTTAAATGACATCATAATGATATAATAATTAAATATACAAATATGGTCTACTTTTGAATCGTAACTTATGACATGAGGTGTCCCATGTGGCTTAAACCATGTGAAAATACCATGGGCAAGCCCATGGTTTGGCAAAAACCACTAATGTGGTGTCCTATTGAAATTATTAAAAATTTACCTCAATTTTTCTATATATACCCACTCATCCATTCGTTTATTTTCATTCCAAATCCATCATCCTTGATTTTGTGGTGGTTTTACCTATCTAATAATCCTTCCAAGGTGTCCTTAAGCCCACAAGGTTCAAACATCAAGATCTTGGAGTTATTCTAAAAGTTAATGGAATCCTTCATTCTCTTCATTAAGTCGACACTTCTCTTATGTTATATCATTGAATTTCCATTATATTATATTGGGGTATGATTTTATGTATTCTTATTACTGTCATTTTGATTTAAATATGATGAGGAACCCTTTTGAACTCATCATTTCGTTTTATGAAATATTAAGCGAAGATGTTAGGCTGCCGAATTTTCATAAGGGATCTCTCACCCTTTCTCTTATTATCCAGATCATCTCTTTTTTTTCTCTCCTCACCTACTCTTTCAAAATGTTCATGATAACTCCAGTATCATATATATACTGGAATTATATCATGTTAATGGAAGAACTTTCATAAATATTCTTACTCCCTCCCTTTTATTTTTATAAATGTAATCAACTTCCATGAGGTTCGAATTTATAGCGTTCGTGGATGACAAAGTTTCGTTCATCAATTTCATCTTCATTACTAGACATGAAACCATATTTATGGTTTAATAAGACTATAATATATGTATTATAACATAATTAATATTCATGAACCATAATATTTACATATAATTATGTTATATGGCAAAACTCGTTCATAATAATCCAAATAATGCCGAATAATTGAAGTGGTTGTCATCTAATGATTCTTCCTCATTCCATGTAAAAAAATTATATAAATTACCACTAATAATTATTTTTGTTTATAAATAATATATAATTCCAATCTTGGAGATTTATAACCATTCCACATGAACTTCATTACTTAAAAAAATGAACCGAATATGAAAATAAAGGAAATGAACACTCCAAAACAACAAAATTCAATATAATAACTTAGCAATATGTGTATAAATGAACAAAAAATGATTATGATAAACTAAATAAATGTATAATAGGTTTTCAAATAAGTTATTAATAAGCATAATATCATATTCTAGGAGCATAAGTTTGAGATAAGAAGACGTTTGGAGTTAAGGTAAGGGTTTTTCCACCCGAACATCCACTTTCATTCGGGATACTTTCATTGTATAATTTCAACGATGTAATTCTTATGTAATGTTTTTTACTAATAATATGTTCTATTTTAGTATCATATTTATGTTTAAAAACCTGAACCCTTCCTTATTTTATGGATAGTTACATGTTTTAAAAGGAACATTCAAAAATACAAGCATGATAAAAAGGAATTTCTCAAATTCTTACCTATTTTCAAGGGCACTCTATAATATGTTTTTGGAAACTATTATATTTATAAAATCACTCATTTTATTATAAAAAATCAATCTTAATTGAATTCTGGTTTTATGCATGTTTTTTTCCAAAATAACTCTTCTTTTCAAAATAAAAAACTGTTTATCTCTAGAATTTCTTAATGATTTTATAAGTGTTTTCATCTAATTCACCACTCTTTTTGTTTACATGGTATTATTGGGTTTAATCATATATGAATTCATATACCATATTTGATTTAATAGATATTTACTAACTCTATTTTGGGTGATCTATCCTAAAACCGTTCACCATATTATTCTGAATGGTTAGTGTTTTGTGTTTAATGATTGGGGAATGATAGTTGTATTTAATATGATAGTTTCAATATGAATTTATATGTTGTTTATGTTGATCCCTGCTCATATGAGGAATGATATTGACTTATTATTAGATGGGTGGGGCCTTCTATAGCCCCTCAATTCATCGGTAGGTCTCATTAGACAAACTATGGTATTGGCATGAGGCCTTGACAAAATGATTATTTTATGGTCCTAGCACGAGGCTTGGACGATATGGTTATGATGTATGGAATATGCACTTCCCTCATTATGAAGCTAGTAATTGAATTTTCATGTGGTTATTCAACTAGTATAAATCTCATGATTATGTTTTATTATGGCATTATTACTCAACTCATATTCCTATCAAAATGTGTTTCTAGTTTATTATTAAAGACATGTGTTTTCAATTATTCATCATGTCTAATGTTTATATTATCTTTAACTATATTTCTTACTCGTACTAAGCATTTTAGCTCACCCCTTTCTTATGTTTCATTTTCTCAGGGCATGAAGAAGTAATTTATGAATGACTTGAAAGCATAATATATGATATGTGATGTTTCTAGTGGAATAAAATAGTGTTTCATTTCCCTTCATGTTGTAATGTTAACCTTTAGTATGTATCTTGTTTCCAATAATAATAAACTACTTGGTCCTTTGAGATTTGTATTCCTCGTATGTATTCCAACATAATCAAATAAGGCACCGACTCTAGGAAACTGTGGTCAGGTCCTTACAGTTGGTATCAGAGGAAGTTTAGTAGAATACATGGAAGCTAGATTTAGAAAACGAAGAATTAGGGAAGAGTCCCTAAGTTAGTCTTTGAGGATAAACATACAAGAACGTCCTTGTATTTTGATAAGGAATACATTATGTGGATCATTCAAGCAATATATCTCTATCTGGATATGAGAAAGTAGAGGCGGCTCTGGCACAGATGTATCTAGGGGTAAAACCTGAAAACATCGCTTTGAGCTAGACTCGAATGGGAACTAGTGCACAGCAACGGGCCTTGCAGCACTCTTGGTTACGACACTCCCGGGGGGATAATCTTATGATAATTCACATTTTCTTTACAATCAACTATAAAGGTGTTTAATGTAAATATTCCTCAAAGAAAGCATTTTTATGAATATAGGATTATCCATGTGTAGGATCTCAGTTTTTCTGAATATTTTTATGTTAAGATTATAAATTATGATTCATAACCAAATATAGTGTATGCCATTATCTAGATATGGCACCTAGTGGAAGGAATGGAAATTGCATGAACGCATGTGTCCCCCGCAGGGACTTTCCTCTCATGCAAGATAATGATGTTGGCTCTGGTGCTGTGACTGGTGATAAGAAACTCATAACTATTCTGGGAAAACTTACTCCAGTTATGAATAATAACCTTACTCATATGAAGAATCCAGATCCACCACATGTAGGAGCCTTGCTAGATCACTTTATGTGAAAACACCCTCCATCATACAACGGGACTGTAAACCCATTTGTAGTAGAGTAGTGGATATGTTCCCTTGAGAAGGTATTTCTCACTTTGGGATGTAATGAAAGAGAGAATGTTGTCATGGTAGTATATCGTCTATCGGGAGATTCCGATAAGTAGTGTTAATTAATCCAAAACACAAAAGAGGAGGAATAGATAGAAGAGATGGAATATAGGGTTTTTAAGGAAATCTTCTTAGAAAAATATTTCACTCATGAGCAGCGAGTAGATATGGAGATACAATACTTGATTCTGAGGCAGAAGGATAATGAAAATGTTTCCAAGTATGAATCCATCTTCACAAGGATACAAAGACATATTTTGGACTATAAAAGAAATCCAAGGAGGAAAATTGATCGATTCTTTGATGGCCTAAATCCATTCCTCCGGCAGGCACTGGTCTCCCAAATTTTTTCATAATATGGGGATATAGATTCATGTGACATCATGATATAAAAAGAATTCTCTATGTCTTATGACTTTATGGGAAAGCAAGAAAATAAGAGGGTTATTGGAAACCCTGGGAAAGAAAATAATGAAATGGGCAACAAGGTAAGAGTTGAATTTCTACCATGTGACAATTGTGGAAAGAAACACCCTGGTGCATGCTTTAAAGGAAAAGTAGTATTCTACAAATGTTACTAGAAAGGCCATCCTACTGGTGATTGCAAAGGGAAGAATGAAGCCAATGATGTTCAATGCTATAGTTGTCGGGATATGGGACACTATGCTAATGATTGTCCAAAACATCAAGGAAATATGCAACAGAGAAGGCCAAGGGATTAGGGACAAGCTTATGCAATCACAACTGAAGAGGTTGAAGTTCTTAATGATGTGGTGGCAGGTACTTTAATTGTTTCCTCAAGTTTATCCAATGCATTATTCGATTCTGGATCATCACATTGTTTCATATCTTCTCAGTTTTTTAAGAAAATTATATATTTCCAATTTGATTTAACAAAGGAGTTGTCAGTCAAAACTCCTAAGGGAAGTATCATTGCAACAAAGTTCTGTGAATCAGTTCTCATTAGAGCATATAAATGTTCTATATCAGCTGATCTCATCATCATTCCCATGATTGAATTTGATATAATCTTTAGTATGGATTGGATTTCGGACCATGATGGACAAATTTATTGTAAGATGAAGGAGGTTAAGATTTTTTATGATGATCATAAAGAACACCTTATCTTTAGAGTAGAATCATCATCGCCTGATTCTTATCTATATCCACCCTCAATAGCTTAACTAAATTCAATTATTGGGGAGGAAGAAAATGAAATAACTATGGGTGAGGAAGGTAATGTTCAAATAGAGGATGTACCTATTCTGATATAATATGTTGATGTGTTTCCAAAAGATTTACATAGACATCCTCCAGAACGAGAAATTGAGTTTTCTATTGATTTAATTCCTGGTTCAAGGCCCATATCGAATACCCCTTATAGAATGGACACTGTGGATTTAGTGGAACTAAAGAAACAACTAGAGTAATTGAGTACTAAGGGATTTATTCACCCTAGTGTTTCTCCATGGCGAGCCCCTGTCATTTTTGTTAAGAAGAAAGATGGATCTTTGAGGTTGTGTATCGACTACAGGGAGATCAATGCTATAACAATAATGAAAAAGTATCCCACACCTCGCATTGATGATTTATTTGACAAACTTTATGGAGCTCAATACTTTTCAATGATTGGCCTTAGATATGGATATCATCAGCTGAGTGTAAAGAAGGAATACATTCCAAAAAAAACATTTCGAAATAGGTACGGGCATTACAAGTTTATAGTGATGCTTTTTCGATTGACTAATGCACCCTCTATCTTCATGGATCTAATGAACAGAGTTTTCAAGGAATATCATGATGATTTTTTAGTGGTATTTATCAATGATATTTTGGAATACTCCACAATCTAAGATGATCATGAAAATCACTTGCGCATTATCTTGAAGACTCTAAGAAGACATGAATTATATGGGAAGTTTAGAGAGTGTGAATTATGGCTTCAAGAGATTTTTTTTCTTGTCCATATTGTCTCTAAGGATGGAATCATAGTTGATCCTACAAAGAGAAATGAAATCAAATATTTTCCCACTCCAACAAACATAACTGAGGTACGCAATTTTATTGGCTTAGCAGGTTATTATCAGCATTTCATACAGAATTTTTCCTGACTAGCTAACCTGCTAACGAAGTTTACACGTAAAGGGGTTAAATTTGTTTGGACAAAATATTGTGATGAATGTTCCAATGAACTGATGATAATATTAGACAATGATCTTATAATGAATCTACTATTAGAGAACGACGGGTTTGTTATTTATAGTGATTCTTCAAGGAAAGGACTCGGTTTTGTCCTTATGCAAAATGATAAAGTTATTGCTTATGCATCACGACAGATAAAAATTTATGAGAAAAAATATCCTACTCATGATCTTGAGTTAGCTACTATAATTTTTTCTTTAAATATATGGAGACATTATCTCTATGGTGAAAAATGTGAGATTTATACTGATCACAAGAGTTTGAAGTATATTTTTTCATAGAAAGAACTCAACATGAGGCAAAAGAGATGGCTTGAACTACACAAGGATTATGATTGCATGATACACTACCACCTGGGGAAGGAAAATAAGGTCATAAATTCTTTGAGCAGAAAGTATCATGGAGTTTTGAACAAGATGAGAGTTGAAAGGGATCCTATTTTCATGGATCTAGTAAAGATCGATATGGGAATAACCATGAAAGGTGAAACATAAATGCTTTTTCAAATGGTTTCCAAACCATCATTACTAGAAAGGATAAAAAGTTCTCATGCTAATGATGAGGAGTTCCAAATGAAGATTAAAGTTGTGAATGATGGTAGATTGAGTGACTTCGTATATAAAGATGGAATTTTGAAATTTGGGAAGAGACTTTGTGTTCCCGATATACCTGATCTAAAAAGGGAATTGTTGTATTATGATCATAGTTCCAATTTTTCTATATACCCTAGTAGCACTAAGATGTATAGATATTTGAAGGAACATTTTTGGTGGGACAACATGAAGAGGGAGATTTCTGATTTTTTGTCAAGATGTATGGTTTGTCTATATGTGAAAGCTGGAAGGCAACAGCCTGGAGGAGTCATGCAACCTATTCCCATACCGGAGTGTAAATGGGATAATATCACGTTGGACTTTTTCATGGGACTACAAAAGAATCCGAGAATGAACAATGGAATATGGATCATTGTTGACCGTCTTACCAAGTTAGCACATTTTCTTTCTATAAGAGAATATCTACCACTTGAACGTCTATCAAGACTATATATTAATGATGTTGTGAGACTTCATGGAGTACCCCTATCTATTGTTTCTGATCGTGATCCAAATTTTAAATCACGATTCTGAAAAAGTCTTCAAAAGGCCATAGATATTGATCTTTGTTTGAGCAATACCTACAACCCACAAACTGATGGACAATCAGAACGAAATATTCAAACATTTTAAGACATGTTGAGGTCTTGTTCACTTGATTTTCAATGAATGTGGTATCAGTATTTACCTCTCGTAAATTTTCCTACAACAATAGATTCCATTCAAGTATTCAAATGGAACCCTATGAAGCATTATATGGGAGGAGATTTCGTACACCAACTTGCTAGGATTATGTTGGTGAAGGAAAGCTTGTGGGCCCAGAACATGTTGAAGAAACAATGTAAAAGCTGAAGATTATCCTGAACCATATCCATTTAGCTCAAAGTAGGAAAAATATCTATTCAGATAACCGAATGAAGGATTTAGAATTTCAAGAAGGTAATAACGTTTTCTAAAAGGCATATCTATGGAAGGGTATTATACGATTCGGTATGAAGGAAAAATTAAGTCCTAGGTACATCGGATCTTTTGAAATTCTGGACCGAATTGGAGTCGTAGCTTACCATTTGGAAATGTCACCAAGTCTATCCAAGGTTCACAATGTGTTCCTCATGTCAATGTTAAGAAATTACATGCTAGATCCAACACATGTACTCACTTATAAAGAAGTGGAACTTGAGACCAATCTATTTTACTGTGAAGAGCCTATCAAGATTCTTGATACTAGAGAACAAGTATTGAGAAATCGGACGACTCATGTGGTGAAATTTCTATGGGGGAACCATAAGATGTAGGAAGCAACATGGGAGCCCAAGGATCTTATTCTAAAGACATAGTCAATTATTTTTAGGTAATATTCTATGAATTCCAAGGATGAAATTTTTTTAGGAGGGGAGAATGTAACACCCCAAGGTTATGAAAATTAATATAGAATCCAATTTTTCCTCATCTATATTTTGAATTTCAAGAAATGGTTATGGAGAGTTGTGTTCAGTAAGTCATTTAGAGTCTGATAGAATAAAATTTATTTTTAGTGAATAGTAACATACCCTTATGAATAGTAATATTATGAATAGTAATATGACCTTATGAATACTAAATAATATTATTATTTTCTTTTTTTAAGGATATAGGATAATGGGATCTTAACTAATTTTTAAATGTCACATAAAACTAATTGCACTTCAAGATTGTTATTTTTCGAATTAACTATGACCGTATTTGAAAATTAAATTAATAATATTTATAAATTTATTTTTGAAAAATAGATTTAAATTTTTAATTTTAAATATCAAAAAATGGTAGGGGTGAATTTTTGGGATTTTTCTAAAATACATGAATTTTTCATGAATAGTAAAAATACAGTTTTGAGTTTTCGGTAGTTTAATGACATCATAATGATGTAATAATTATATAGAAAAATATGGTCAACTTGTGTATAGTAATGTATGACATGAGGTTTCCAAAGTCGATTAAACTAGGGGAATATACCATGGGCAAGCCCATGGTTTGGCAAAAACCACTAATGAGGTGTCCCTTTGAAATTATTAAAAAATTACCTCTTTTTTTATAAATACCCACTCATCCATTCGTTTTATTTCATTCCAAATCCCTCATCATCGAATATTTGGTGGTTTTACCTCTCTAAGAGTCCTCCCAAGGTATACGTAAGCCCCCAAGGTTCTATCCTTCACGATCTAGGAGTTACTCTATAAGGTAAGAGAATCATTAATTCGCTTCTTTAAGTTGAAACATTTTTATGTTATCTCTTTGAATTTCAATTATATTATGTTGGGGTTTGATTTTATGTATTATTCTTACTGTACTTTTGATTTCAATATGATGAGGTACCCTTTTTATCTCATCATTTCATTTATGAAATATTAAGTGACACAGTTAGGCTGCGGAATTTTCATAAGGGATCTCTCACCTTTTCACTTATTTTCATGATCATCTCTATTCTTTTTTTTCTCCTCACCTCCTCTGCCAAAATGATCATGATAACTCTATTATCATATATATACTGGAAATATATCATGTGAATGGAATAACCATCAAATATATTCTTACTCCCTCCCTTTTATTTTTATAAATGAAATCAACGTCCAAGAGGTTCCAATTTATAGCCTTCGTGGATGATGATGTTTCGTTATTCAATTTCTTCTTCATTACAGGTTATGAAACCATATTTATGGTTGATCCAGACTATAATATATGTATTAAAACATAATTAATATTAAGTATCCAGAATATGTACATAAAATTAAGTTATATGACAAAACTAGTTCTTAATAATCCAAATACCGCCAAATAATCGAAGTGGTTGTCATCTAATGATTCTTCTCATTCCATGTGACCAAATGATTGAAATGACCACTAAAAATTATTTATGTTCATAAATAATATATAATTCCAATCCTCGGGATTTACAACCATTCCACATGAACTTCATTACTTAAAAACAAGTGAACCAAATATGAAAATAATGGAAACGAACACTCCAGAACAACGAAATTCAATATAATAACTTAGAAATAAGGGTATAAATGAACTAAAAAAATTAAGATAAACTAAATACATCTATAATAGTTTTTTAAATAAGTATTTAATAAGCATAATTTCATATTCCAGGAGATAATTTTGAGAGAAGAACACTTTTGGAGTTAAGGTAAGGGTTTTTCTACCCGAACTTCCACTTTCATCCAGGATACATTCATCACCTAATTTCATCGTTGTAATTCTTATGTATTGTTATTTACTCATAATTTGTTCTTTGTGAGTCTCATATATAATTTTAAAAACCCTAACCCTTCCTTATTTTATGTATAGTTACATGTTTTAAAAAGGAATTTCAGAAATACATACCCAATTCAAGGGAATTTCTCAAATTCTTACCTATTTTCAAGGGCACTTTATAATCTATTTTTTGAAAATATTATCATTATAAAATATCTCATTTTATTATGAACATACTATCTTAATTAAATTATGGTTTTATGAATATATCTTTTCTAAAATAACTCTTCTTTTCAAAATAAAAGAGTATTTATCTCCAGAATTGCTTAATGATTTTATAAGAGTGGTTTCGTCTAATTAAACACTGTTGTTTTTTCCATGGAATTATTCGGTTTAATGATTTATTAAGTCATCTATCGTATTTTATTTAATGGTTTATGAATAACTCAATTTTGGGTGATCTATCCTAAAATCATTCACCATATTTTTCCGAATGGTTAGTGTTTTATGTTTAATAACTGGGGAAAGATAGTTACATTTCATATGATAGTTTCAATATGAATGTATATGTTGGTTATGTTGATCCATGCTCATATGTGGAATAAATTGGACTTATTATGTAATGGGTGGGGCCCTCTATATCCCCTTGATGCATCAGTAGGTCTCATGAGACAAACTATGATCATGGCATGAGGCCTTGAAAAAATGATTATTTTATGCTGATATGGTTATGATGTTCGGCATATGCACTTCCCTCATTATGAATCTAGTAATTGAAAGTTCATGTGGTTATTCAACTAGTAGAATACCTATGATTATGTTTTATTATGGCATTATTTACTCATCTCATATTTCTTTCATAATGTGTTTCAAATTTATTATTAAAGGCATGTGTTTTAAATTATTCACCATGTCTAGTGTTTATATTATCTTCTGCTGTATTGCTTACACTTACCGAGAATTTGATCTCACCCCTTTCTTATGTTTAATTTTCTCAGGGCATGAAGAAGTAATTTATGATTGATATGCAAGAATAATATATGATACGTGATGTTTTTAGTGGAATAAAATAGTGTTTTGTTTCCCTTCATGTTGTAATGTTAAACTTATGTATGTATCTTGTTTCCAATAATACTAAACTACTTTGTCATTCGACATTTGTATTCCTTGTATGTATTCAAACGTAATCAAATAAGGAATCGACTCTGGGAAACTGGGGTTGGGTCCTTACACACATGATAATTCTAGAGTCAATAATTTTCTTCAAGTATATATCTTTCAAAAACATAGATAGTTTAAAATATTAAATCCATTTTCCCTCACATAAATTCAAATCCATTTGGAGAAAAAATTTACTTCGCTCCCTATTTGTCAGAAAATCCCACAAAATTATAACTGAATAAGTAATTCCTTCAATAAAATATCATGAGTATGGTGGTTATTTTCATTCACCCTATTATTAAGATTAACTTATTCCATTAATTACACTTATAAAAATTAATATACACATTAACCCCACACCAAAGGCATTCAAATATACCTCTAAATTATTTCTTGGTTCAAATAAAATTACAATTGGTTCTAATTAAAATCACTTTTTCAGCTCAAAAAATAATACATTTTATTAATAATCCAATCAAATCTTCACTCTATTACAATTCAACACTATAATCTATGTATATATGAGAGGTGTTTCCAAGAATAAAGATGATAATAACAAAACATGGCTGCCAAACATCTTATTTTTAATATATAATTGGGAATTTCTCAAGATGTCAAAACAACTACTTTCATTGCATCCAATAATATCCCTGATGTATTGAAATCATTACTAATAAAAACAATCTCTATGAAACTAAAATAACACTTCAAAATATTCATATAACCAGGAAAAACTCTTATCATTCCCATGAAAATATAAAAATGTAAAACCTGAGCCACATAGTATTAGTAGTATAAAAATATATCATTGACAGAAAAAATCATAAATAAATTGAAATAAGGATGGAAACATAGTTCATCATGTCTATAAACACATTTAATGATTATTTCTCCTCAAATGACATTGCGAATTATTAAAAATAACCAATCACTATCTGTATAACAACATTTATCACATCCTGATCCCACACCCTTTACTAAGGATAACTCAATAAACATTCAATAGTTGAAGGCCACTAATTTATTCTCATAAAAATGAATAAATCATTGATCCACTATAAAGATTAAAAATTATTAATGGTAATATAATTAAATTTTTTATAAAATACTTATAATAGAAAACTCCCATCAACCTTCTTACAAAAAATCATATAATCACAACATGAAGATATACTCCCATTACCAAATCACTTAGATTATGTATCTTCTAAAAAATACTATAACTCTCTACATCGGTTATAGATATTGTAGAATATAAACCCACATTCCACAAACTGGTTCCTCTATCCAGTTCATTACTAGACCTCAAGGGAACCTCCCCTTATGCCATGGGCTACCAATATATAGTGATCGAAAAATATGTCCTCTAGGGAGACAATACCATTTTTATTAAAGTGTTAAAGAGTGTTATAAATAAAAAAAATACCATCATAATATAATCATAAATGCATATCATGTGTCACATGAAGAGTCCCAAACTAGGTGAACATGACCATAAACTAACACATTAGATATTTCATGCCATATATGGGCCAATTGTTATATTAAACCTTAAAATAAAGTTACTATAAAAACACTAAAGAGGGTACCAACATCATATACAGTTCCCTCATCCATGCTCCACTCTGAATCCCAAATCATTCATATATCCCACCTCTCATTACCTTATCCAATCCTACAAACATGAGGAATATTTAGGTACCAATTGGTAGCATGAGTGTGGTGTGAGTACAAGTTATAATTTCATCACCAACATTTTATTATGAAATATCTTATCTATAATAGCCCAGGTAGTTTTATAAAGAATAAAATATCATACGGTAAAATTAAACATGTTTCACTTTTATTATTATTTAATCAACCACATTGGCATTGGGTTCACTATGAAACCCTAGAAAATCATACTTCCATTGTCCATTCCAATGTCTGGACCATATACCATAGGGATTTTAAAATTATTATTTTATGAAATTTCATAATTATAATTATTAAAATTTCATTTTGATACTTTGGATCATCAGTCTAGGTAGAATTATCTTTAATACATAGAGTTTTGGTTCAATATCACTATCTTGGGTACATGGAGTGTCATCCCAAAACCAATATCATAGGAATATATATCATAATTACAGCACCAAAATTATGGGAACAAGGATCATAGGTCTAGTACTAATCAACATGCATGAATCGTGGTCCTTGAGCATCATTCTAGCACCTCAAAAGGTCTTGTAGCATCATTACATCACCCACTTCGCATTATTCACCAATAAACTAAATATATCAACATTCAACATCAATTAAATTATTATAAATCATTAATAACATAGTTCATTTTGTTTTAGAATTTTTGTATATATAAAAATTAACACCAGTCACATCACATCCCTTTAATAATTCCATGTCTAAGAAAAATAATCATTTATAACAAGTTATCATGCCAACACATTCACAACGATTCAGTTTCACAAACCCTAAAATTCCCATTTTTTATTCATCATAAAAAATTCATGGAAACATGGAAAACCCCATGTGTTTCCATCATGCTCCAACTTATAATCTCAAATGAATCCAATTGGATAGGAAAACGGTCTTGCGATTTGATGATAATTAAATTCTCTTTTATAATTTAAATAAAACTACACAACATGGAAAAAATTGATAAAAATAAAACACAGTATATTATCAATACATTGTGAATAAGAATTTTCACCACCCACCTTATGATCTTTGATAAACAATCACCCTTCCATATCCCTTAATAAAAGGTAAAATAAAAGAAACTTTAATGGTAAAGAATATCTAGGATAAAAAACATGGACCAAGATCCAAATAAAAAATAGATTATAATTTAGATATATACTATTAAAAACATGTGAATTGACACATTTTAAATAGGAAGAAATGTTGGGAGAAAGGAAAACCTAAATGTGGAAAGAATGACATTCCAAAAGGAGATAATTTTAATCCACCAAATATTTGATTCTAATGAGAATGAGTTTGAGAGGCCAACGTATTCTCTAGAGAGCCTCCACGAGAAAGGGAACCCATATTACAGTGGGTGGGGTTATTAGAGACATAAATATGGGTTTCAAGAAATTATAGTTACATTTTACAGGTTTAAATATTTTTTGAGAAAGGTTTCCTAGACATAATCCATGGTTAGATGTAACCACAAACCTTAATTGTGCACCCAATTGAGTGATTCTGTTTGAGGTTATGGTTTGGCTGCACAGTTACATTAACCATGCACCACCTTTTTATCACCCATCTATCCAAGGGTGATTGGAACATGGTTGGCACTCCATGAGAGCACAGTTTGATAAACCGTTTAAAAACCTAGAGAACGTCCTCTGTATATGTGTATGGGTTTGAATAGTATTTTGGGAAAGCTGTAAGGGTTTCCCTAACTATGTGCCAACCATGCACAGCCCCACGGGCTTCCAATATTCTGAAAATTCACATAAAAATTCCTAAAGAAAGATCCACCAATGTTATGATCAAAACAAGGGAAAAATAATACATAAAAACATGTAATAAATGTGTCATGAAATGTTAAATTTTAAAATCCTTTCACATTATAATGGACCATCCTCAAGAATCACTCCTATGAATCACTTTGATTCTATGTTTAAAAGTCCTAGACACAAGGTTCACATATATACTTCCCTCTACCTTGTTTACCCCTAAACATGGATATGATTCAACACCACTCGGACTATCAGTATGGTCTTTCCCCATACTAATTTCTCACTGTGATCCATAATATGAATCAAATTCCCCACAAATGATGAAACAACATCATGATCCACATCAAACAAATTATAAGGGTTGGGGTCACAATGTATAATCTATGAAACATGAAAAACATTGTGTATAATACTATACTTTTATGAAATATCCAATTGATATTCCAATAGTCTGATCATCTCCTCAAAATAAAACAGTTCAAAAAATTGGTTGTGAACTTGTCCTTATTTATATTATAATAGTTTCCCAATATAAATGACACATTAAAGAATACATGATCCTCAACTATAAACTCTAGAGGTTGATGATTTCTATACCCAGAATAATTCTATCCACTCTATGATATAGTGATACATTTCTGAATTAGTATATCCAATTCTCACATCTCATGTATGAGACTTTATACCAATAATTTAGAATCACCTACTTCAATCCAACATAAAAGTTGATTTGAATAGACTATAATAATGATCCTTATATTGTATCATATGAATAATCTTTAATGAATATTATTATTGGTGAACTCATCCAGTGCAAAATTTTTCTCCCAAGATCTACCAATTTCCATGAAACATTCCCACAATATGTCTTCCAACTTCTGAATAGCACCATCCAAAATCCCATTTTATTCCTAGTTGAAATGTTTTATTCAGAAACACCTATGTACCAAAAGTATTTTGAAATAACTTATATCAGTTTGATGTAAAATGTTGATAATGATCTAAAATATTAAATTTTTGTACCCTGTGATAACAAAATATCTCCAGAATATATATTTCTGCCAACTGATGAACCATGAATGTATCCCTAACTATTAAAAAATGGGTTATATTCATTATCATTTCTACAATCACCCATATTGCATCATTATTATGATGGGTCCTCAAAAAACCTACCACAATGTCCATGGTAACATCATTACACTTCCATCCAAGGATCATACATGAATTTAAAAAACCATAAACCATAACCTACTAATTGGTGTATCATCATGTCATGAAACCTACAATCTACCTTTTCTTTCCATGTCAGAAATATTCTCTATCAATATCATAGTACATTGATGTCAATAAATGGAGAACATCCCACATTTATGAATGAAACTAATGAATAAAATCCTCTATCATGCATGTAAGCATTACATCATAGCCACAAACAAATATTATCTCATCACCATAAATAATCAAATCAGAAGGAGACTCCCCACATTCATGGCTTTCCCATAGGGACAATAACCCTTAATCTTCTTTCTACCTTTCATTAATATGGACCAAAAGGGTATTCTCCACTGATAAAGACATAAGTATAATATACTCCTAGCCCTCTCGAGCCTTTATATGAATCTCAACAAACAAAGTCGTCATCTTCCTAAAATAACTATACTCAAGGACTACATGAGTCTGTGTCTTTCATATCTAAGTGTCATTATGATTATTCCCCTCTTTGGGAATATAGGTTGGTTAAATGTCATGTGAAAACACATAATCAACTTATCTCCATTGTTTGATATTAAAATCTCACTACTAAAACATGTACTATAATTTTTTGTGGTATTTATTCACAAGAATACTTTCACCCAATTAGTAATTTCATAAAAACTAAAATTCATTATCAACTATGGAAAACGTGAGATCATGCATTGGGTAGTTATATTCACATGTCCTCAAATTTCACGATTCATATTCCAAAAATTCATCTCCATGCATCATCACTATTCCATGTATGATTCCGAACACATCAAATGCAAGGTGTACTCCTCAACTGGCTTGGGTAGGATCAAAATCAATGTAGTGGTCAAATGGTTATTTAACTTCTTGTATGTATTATCATATGTTATAGACCATTAAAACATGATACATAGATTCATCATGACCTGAAAATGCACTTCCAAGGGAGAAAAGAATATGATTAATCTCTACTAATAGTCCACTAAAACCATGAAGGATCATATATAAAAAACATTAATAGGATGATCAAAAAAATAGCTTCCTAAACATTATTGGGATCCACTAACATGAATTCCTCAAAGATTATATTATCAAATAAATTTCCCTATTTGATTAATATATGGAAGTTAGATATCTTGTAATATATCATATTCTCTCTTGGTGTAATTAGAATAAATTCATAATTTTTATCATAATCTTCAGGATTCTAGAAGTAAACCATGACTTCATTGAAACAAAAACCACAAACTATTACAAATATGGGGGAATGATTCAGTTCATCAAGTCCCAAAACCACTATAGGTGTATTTATCAACCCAAATGACATTACATGGAACTCATATAGGATATACCATCTCCAAAATGAAATTCATGGTATATTATAACATCCCACTCTAAGATGTTGATACCTGACCTCAAATAAATCTTGGTGAACACATAAGCATCCCACTTCAGGTAAAAACTTATATTCAATATGAAAAACAGAATATTGTTTCTAATATTTTAGAAAATTCAACATCCTATAATTGACACCCTATCACAAATGCATGTCAACCATATTATCAGAAAATACTATAGAAAACTAAGGATATGTAATCAGCTGGATAAATCCCTTATACATAATATCATCCAACTAAGTCTTTATCTCTTAAACATATTCAAGTTCTATTCTATAAGAATGGATGTAAAATGGTTCAACTCCAGAATCTTACTGAATTGTAAACTAAACAACTCTCCCAAGTGGAATCCCTGAAAATTATTAATGAATATTTTCCTAAAACCAGTCTATTATGGGTGGAAAAGAAACTTTGATTCAGTCCCCCAACATCAAATAAAATACTCACAACCTTGTTAGTGAGTTCCCCCAATTTTTGATGAACTAGACCTACACAATATTCTCGAATATCATATTTTTCAGGAAGAACGTAACTATTTCTATTAGGATACATGAATTTCACAATCCTTTGGAAAAAGAATAAATGTGGTTTTAGTACAATAAAAAATCCATATCCAAGATCAATTCAAAACCAAATATCTATCCTTTATATATATCCCAAAGAATATTTTACTCACAATCCTCTAGATACCACCCCTTACATAGAGAGGCTAACTTTAAGAATAGACCAAGTGGTTTATTGTTCTTCATAAACCCACACACAGACTCCACCATTAGACTCAAACCATATAAAATTTATGTATATATAATATAACGGTACACATAAATATAAAATAATGTGATAACAAGTATAAAAGCTAATATAATTCTACCTTTAGTTGTTGATAGACCATCCTCTCTATATATAAATATATGTTTAACTGTACATAACTAACATGTATATCTACACAAAGAACCGTTATAATATCCATGTGAAAAAAATTTCTACTAGTATGGGAAATATTCCCCTAATGAACCATGATTTCCACCAAGGACAACATGTCTAGTAGAACTCCAACTACACAACTGGCTCATGGTAGATAATCCCCTTCCAAAATTTGGTTTATCCTAGTTCCAAAATAACTACCCATCTATATTTGGTTGATGAATTACATGTATAAGTGTTCCATCCTACCATATGCTCAACACACCATCATTGGTGGGGGAAACTAGAAATGAATGGGGCTTAACCTATCACATTGGTGGAAAATATCCCCATCACATCCCTAAGTAACTGATTCCTTTAATGGGGATAATATTTTATCCATTTATCTACCAGAATTTAAAGTAAATATGATTCATACTCTTAGAATACATTAACAATAGTCATCTTGATTAAACCACCAATTATCCAATGGAATCCTCCATCAGGTTCCCCTCAAAAATGAGAGCCTAATAAACTACCTCATAAAACTACTTCTTTTAGAAGATATTTACTCGAGACTTAGTACAATAAACAATTCCATCCTAAAAAAATCTTACAACAATATTATCATCTCCTATATCAATTTATCTTGGTAAAAGCCTTATAGAAATATCTCTTAAATGTACTTCTATACCATTCTCTCAAACTACTAATCTTGAGCCTAAATATCTCTCCAGCACCTACCTCACGTTCTCCCTCTATGATGAATTTTGAAAGGTATTGCAATTAGAACTCGTGGGACTTATCAGACGTACTCTACATAGCCATCCCTAAGTCACTCTCTATGAACTATATAAGGGGAGTGAATTTATCATTGAATTTCACTTCCTCCCCATTAAATGGAACTATAGTGACCTGTTATTATAATATTGGAGCTATATTTACAATAATTTCATCCTATTGTCCTACCAAAAAATGCCGCCATTGAAAAATGTCTCTATAATGACAAAATCAAATGATAGAACACATAACACAACATTAACACATTTACTCAAGAAATTTCCACCTAAAATAATAAAATCCATCCCTCATACAATTCCCCATGGTTAAAAAAATAAAACCATCACTACCATCAAATATCTTGAACATGGGATGTGGATGACATAGTGTGAATAGATTTTAATAATTATTTGTTTACCATTACAACCCATTTTTTAAACATTTCAAATGACCAAATTTGACATATTTTAACCATTAATAATTTTTTATTTTAAAATTTTGAACTTAAAATACTCAATGAAGGAAATATATTTGCTGCTCTCACAACCCACTCATAACTATCTTTTTCATGTGTTCCTAATGTGATGCTTGTAAAAAAAGATGATGAGTGAATAGAAAGATTCATGAATAACCAACAATAATTACATTCTCTCCCATGAGTTAAATATCATAAAATATAACATCACACTATAATGGAATCACCCAAGGTTAAGTATCATTATTTTATAATAATGAACAACATAAAAAAATGCCATCCAGGGAAGTTGAGGTTTTCCCCCACACATGGGTTCTACTCCCATTCATGAGGACATGACGGAGGACCAACTCATCATAATATCCTCTTTACCTTTACAAAAATAGTTTGAAAAATGAAAATTAAATAAAAGCCCTCTGATAACACTTTATAGAATCTTGAATCAAGTTCCACATACTAGTTCCTCATGAAATTTAATTACATGACCTTAAGTATTCCTCCCTATACAAAAGATGTTTTGAAATAGCTATGAGGGTCTAATATGTTTTGTGGAGAGACTATACCATCATTATCAATGTGATAAAAACTAAAAATTAAATATAGAGAATAACCAAGATAATAGAATAATTAATAAATACCAAGAATATAATTAAGAATGATGTAAAAATTATAAAATGGCAATGAACTAAAGAAGTAGATATGTCATGCCATATATTTGTCATGATTTATATGAACATCAAAAATAAAGATAAAATGAAAACTACCAATATGGTCCCATCATCATGTCTGGTCCCCTTATCCCTCATCTACCCATAATCCCAACTGATCCATCACACATAGGGTTCCTGCTCTTTTCATATCCAAAAAACATGAAGTCTACGAGGGTACTAGTAGGTGGTCAGTATAGGGTGTGAGTAAAAATATGTAGTTCACCACTAATAGTATCTAAATAAATAGATAGTATATTAGTGTTTATAAATATGAATAAATAATAATGGATAATACAACAAAAGTAAAAAAGATGTAAATTATTTTATTTTTTAATCAACTATATTTTCCTTAGGTTCAGGATGACACCCAATCCAATCATACCTTCTTCATACCATTCCATATTCTAAATCACATTGCAGAGTGATTTTTCAATTATTATTTTCTGTGGTTTCATTGTTAAATTTATTACAATTTGATTCTGGTACTATGGAGCATCGGTCCAGGTACCATTATCATAGATATATGTAGTCTCAGTCCGGTATTGTTATCTCGGTACATGGATCATAAGTATGGAAGAAATATCATGAGTACTTAGAGCATATATCTAGCACCAGAATCCTGATTACATGGAGTATCGGTCTAGAATAAATTAGCATTCACACATCTAGGGAATACAAAATCTGTCTAGCACCCAACAAAAACATGGAGATTCGGTCTATCACTCACACGATATTGTTCACACACACACACACATCAAGGTTCAAAATCATTGTCCTTCTTATAAATCATTAAAAAATGATTCAATTTCATTTAAAAAATTTACATTTGTCTCAATTACAATCAATAATCTCACATATCATTAATAATACCATGTTAAATCCAAGTAATCAATTATAAAATCTTATTATGACAACACATTCACAATTGGTTTGATTTCATAAACCCTATAATCCAACTTATTTGTTCTTAATTATCAATTTAGGGAAAAATTGAACACCCCAAGTGTTTACTTTATTCTAGATCTCATAATCTATAATGGACACAATGTGATCCATGAAGGGTCTCACATTTTCATTGAAATTTAATTTTCTTTTCTATTTAAGTAGAAATTAGACAATAGAAAAACATAAGGAAATGACTACAAAGAAAATATTTATAGTGACTATTGAAATTTGTATATAGACCACCTACCTTAGAATTTCTTAAGAACACCCACCAATTTATAGCACTTATTTAAAGGTAGAACAGCTGAAACCACAATAGAGATAAAATATTGGATAAAAAACCAAGGATTAATACTCAAATAAACAATATCTTTTAAAATCAATTTATATTGAAAAAAAATTGGGAGAATAAATCCCTATCTAAAGGGTGGAATGTATGAGAGAGAGAAACCTAATCACGTAAATAATAACATACTAGATCGTAGTCTATTTTCTTCAAATATATATTATTCTTAAGAGCCTCCAAGAGAAAGGGAATCCATATTAGTTCAAGTGTGGGTGATTAGAGAAAATGGGGGTCAAATATATTTTAATTAAACAATCTAGGTTTTAAATATTCAAGAGAATATTTTATTGAAGGTGAAACATGGGTAAAAGTAACCTTGTTCCTAAATTTTGTTCCCTATATAGTACCTCTATTTAGGTATCAAGGTTTCACCGCATAGTTACATTATCCATTCTTCAACAATGAATCACCCCTCAACAAAAGTGTGATGGGGAACTGAGTTTTCACTTGTTTTATACATGTTTTTCCAAACCATGCACCAACTATGTGATCCTCCCATATCTAATGGTGATGGGTGTATGGTTTTCTAGTAAAACAAAATGATTTTCACCAACTTTGTGCTAACCATGTATAGCCCCACGGGCTTTCAAAAATCGCATACTTCTCCTAAAATGTCCCCAAAGAAATAAAAAACCAAGGAATTATCAAAGAAAAATGGAAAAATAATACCTAAAATCAAGTATAAGATGTCTCAATAATGGTTGAGATATTAAATTCAAATGATTAATATGTATCAAAATATTTTCAAAACATCTTACCAAATCAATACAAAAACTCATCCTATATCTGTTATAATGGAGCTCCAAAATTTTCAAACATCACATCTTAATACATAACATTAGAGGAAGAAAAAAATTCAAAAAAAAAGTAACCTATGAAAATTATATCCCTACTAAAACTGTTATAATACAACTCAGCTACCACAAAACATATCTATCTTCTATGGATTTATGATCACATTCTACCAAAAATTTAATCACAAGTATGAATTAATGAAACACATATTCAGTAAAAATCCAAAGGTTTTTAAGAGTATAGAAAACAGTCTAATATAGTTGTTAAATAAATTATTTCATTCTATATAATGATGAAATATAAATTTTTAATATCAAATTATATTGATGGAATGATCTTAAAATATATTGATGTGATCCACCATTCATAAAAATTGAGTATTAACTAAAAAAACCAAAAAAAACTCCACAAAAAAATCATGATTATATTTAAAAAAAATATATAGAAAATAATGAAAATCATTAGAATCAAATAGAACACTAAATATGGTTTAGGTAACTAATATCATACCTCTACCTATAGAATAACCCTCTGTAGGATTAACATGAAATTTCAAAACCAAAAAATTATCCTCACCATGTTATATCACCCTATCCCTCAGTCACTTAACTCCATTGTATAGAATATCAACACTAAAACTAACAACAATAAATCCTTTTTAACCTCTAAAAATATACCTATATGATGTCATATGGAAGACACTCTTACTTTAGTGCACTATCTCATGCATTAAATGCATAAACAGAAGCTCAATCATATCCTCCTTCACTATAATTTTTTTGTAAAAAAATAGAGAAGTATATTCTAAATCAACATAAAAGTGACACTCTTTTGGACCAGTATGTCAAAAAAATGGTAAATCCTATTTTACCCACTAATAGAATGACAGTGGTTCAATTCCATTGGAATAAGTTGACGAAAATGTCTATCCTTGGTCACCAAACCTAAAATGTCACGAACCGGATCTGGTCACCATCAAACCAGCACCAAACTCGGCCTATGCCAAGGCCCGAAGGGAGTTCCCGATCCCCACGGGTTGGAACAAGTTCTCGGGTATCATAAAATGATAATTGGCAATGATTTACCCAAAAAAATTATACTTAAAACAACAAATGAATCCAGGAAATAAAATCTGGATTTTTCAAACCAAAACATCTATTAATAAAAATTCATAACTAAATTATACAATATTAAACAAAGTTTGAACACCATTAAAAAGGTACAAACCCATGAAAAGACATCCCATGAACCTCCACATGGAAAGAGGCACCACCCTTAAGCCATATCAACGACACTGTATCACGATGGACCGGTAAAAACCCGTACCAAAGGCATAAAATCGGTACCCAATCCTATGAAATAAAATAAGCAAGTCTACTTACACCCAAAGGTGTATGTAGGGTGTCAGCGAAAGCCCAGTAGGATACCACTACTAAGAGATTTCATGTGATAAACATTTAATGATGAAAAGCATTCAAGTTTTCAAAAACATGAAAATCTTGTTACAATTTCTAAAAGATGCCACTTTGAATGAAAACAGTTTTCAAGTGGGATATTTTAACGGGTTAATACTTTTAAAATAAACACCAAAACTACTGAATTTTCCAGACAAATGTACCATATGCCGATGTTAAGTATAAAGTGACTAATGAGCATAAGCAATAGGAAATAACCCCTAGGCACTAGCTAACTGTGGGTCCCAGGTACCTCGTATCTCAGTGAGAGTAACCATCACAAATATCCATTCTCATGCACGAGCAACTAGTAGGGAACATACCCATAACCTAGTGGTCCCCAATCACAATCATCATAGTTTAGATAGATTTGTAAGCGTCAATCTTGCTAAGTGAAACTGAGGCCAAACCCCACAAATTCACTAACATACTTGTACACGTCCACCAACCTAGATACATGGGTTTTCCCTTTGTGATCAAACATGTTTAACAAGCCAAGAAATATAGTTTTCACATGTAGATAACACTTCCACATCACACATTAACAAAACATCCCCATGTACATCACATAAGCCACAAATTCCACTTTTCAATCAAATGCATTTTTAAATCAAACTCACACCAAAATAGCCCAGAACACTTTTTTCATAACTTTCACAATCCAACACATCCTTTAACATTTTTATGATGTCCCTAAAAATATGATAAACATCACATAAAAGAACCATTCACATTTAAAATGAATCATTTAAAAGTATAAACAATCAAAAATAGTTTTCCAATATGGTTTCACCTCTTACATAAATCATTAAACCACTCAAAACTTTCATAAAACAATTCTAAATAGTGTACCAAATCTTTTCAAATAGAAACCATTTCAAAACCATATTTCAAGGACAAAATCACACCAATAAAAATTCAAAACATAATTGGGAGCCCCAAAAAAATTTATTAAGCAACCCCAATGTGTTATAAAAACACCTCAAACAATAGAACACAATATACACATGAAACGCGCATGTTTTCAAAATCACTTTCAAGAAGTACAATAATGTTTTACACCTTAAACCCTTAAAAAAGCTCTTTCAGACCTAGTTCCACACCGATACCCCACCAAATCAGAATTTTCATCCCAAACAAGATTTATTAAACCAAATTCATATGTTAAAAACAATCCCAAACAATACCCAAAGGGTTACACATGAAAAACACAAAATTTTAAGCTAAAATGAAACTATAAAAATAAATGCTTAAGAAAATCCAACATAAATAGTTTTTGCACCACACACAACATATTATGAGAATTCATAATAAGTAATTTAAGCAAACTAAATCATCTAGAAATGATTACACACGGAATCACCTACTGGAAGTGTCAAATCCCTCAAAACTTGGTTCGAAACGTCAACCACACAACCGCCACACAACAAGGAAGATAAATTCAGACCTAGATCACAATATTTTACCACAAATACACCAAATGAAACATTATGATAAAACCCTAACTTCTCGAAATTTTATAATATAGTGAAAGAGAGAGGAAACCCTAATGGAAAAGGAAGAAACCAAGAAGGAATCACTTACCCCAAACAATCCTTAAGAAAATGACCCAAAATAAACTAGAATATGAATTTCGAAACAGATAAAAATTTAATGGATATTCGAACAAAAATGAGAAGGTCATATAGGAATTAGAATGGGGGAAAAAGAGTATGAATAGAAGGAGTTATGAAGAAATGAATTTACCTCTTCAAATCTTCCCGATTTTAAAAACCCTAATACGTTTAGCTCTCAATCGCGATGTAGAAGAACTAAAAAAATGGTATATAGAGCATGGGAGCGCCACTGGGTTCAAGGGGCGCATTTGAGGCTTGTAATCACCAAAAAATCCATAAAAATGAAAAAGTTATAAATTAATCAAATTTTATTTGTAAAACTGGAATTGGGCTTTCGGGCAGGCCCAATCCATAAAATAAAAAACCATATACACCATGGTTATAGATTTCCAAAGGCACCAAATTTTAATTTTGGTGTTAATATATCATGGGAGGACATTTAAGAGTTGTAATGAGTGAAAAATATTAAAAAATGGATATTTTATAAAAGAATCAAAATTTATTTTTAAATCTGGAATTGGGCTCACGGTTTTGCCCAATTCATGAAAACTCATCAATTCTCCATAAAACCTTTGGAAACCCCCAAAACAAAGAACTTATGGAAATTAAAATAAAAATACATTAAAATAAGCTATGTATGTGACAATTCTCCCCTCCATGAAAAATTTCTGCCCCGGAAAGTCACAGTAAGTCCAAAGCAACAACAAAACCCAACTAAGAAAACAAGAGGTACTATCTTGCCAGGTTTCTCCCCCAAAGGCCAAACCACCTCCAATGATCAATGAAAGAAGGAATACTCTCAAAAACCTATCATACACCACTTTCCTGAAACAATCAAGTACATTTAGGTTTTATCCTAAATGAAAACTCCTCATACACAATCTGAACAATACTCAACCAATTTACTTAAATAAACAACAACATCGAACAAGTTTACACGTACCCTGCTATAACTAAACCATTGGGCCCTCTCGAATATCAATTTTTACCCAAGAAATATGTAGGTAGTTAGATATCTATGAATGATAATACCTACTTCCCAGACAAGACCATGGAAAAATATGAGTTACTCGTATGAAGAGACACAAATGGGCTCCCCACCATAAGAGACAACTTAATTGTTTTCCCGAGATAGAATCAAGACACTAATAGGCGGAGGCCCAAACAGACTTTCTAGTACAAGGGGTATACATCCATTATAAATTTAAAAAATAATATGCATGATACCCATGGTGGGTCTTCCCACCACAAGAACCAACCATCTTAACCGACCGGCGTGAGTTGACATGAAAAGACCCCAAAATTAAGGAGTTGGGACGGTCACACAGTTAGTCTGCACAGTTTGAGAAACTGTGCGATAACTATGTGGATCCTTATATCTGCATGGTTATTTTTTTTGTTCATGGTTAGAACTAACCATGTGAAAACCGTGTGCTCAACTTGTCTAGCCAAATTTCCAACCATTCTCTAAAGAATCAATGGAAACCAAAGGGGAAGGGAATAACATTGTGTGATGACATGGGTACAAGACCCTCCACCTATTTCCATCGAACGTGAACAATAGCAGAAATATGATGACAACATAGGTTTAAACTCTTCCTATATTTCATACTGAGGATAGGACTTTGTAAAAGGGTTTAAACGACACTGGGGTTTCCACTGACTACGCGCTAGCTTCTCTCCAGGACCTATGGCTGGAGCTCAAAATATTAAAGCATCTTCGGCCTCGTAGTTAGGTTGTGGAAACCCCTATATAGATCTTCTTAATTCGATGACACAAACAACAACACCGCATACCCATATGGGTTCATCAAGACATAACACACTCTATAACTCACTTTACCAAAACCAGACATTTCACTGAAACAAGGGATCAGAATAAGCACAAACATCACACCTTGTTTCTTTGGGTGAGAAACAATAGAAGGGAAAGACACGTATAAACACATTCCTCTAAGATAGAGGATTTGATGTTTTTACAAGGGAGTCATACTCCCAACATAACATAGAACTTCACAGGATTGTGTGACCTTAACCTTTATGGTCAAAATAGCACACAACATCACAATATATCACCGAACATGACCCTTGTGATTGATAGAAACAATACATGGAACATGACCATATTCCAAGTCCCTAAACAACAGACCAGTCCAAAAAGTGGACACAATATCCTATCATGACCAAAATCTCAAAATTGGTGGTTTAATAATAACTCTTGATTCCAGGAAACAATGAAGAACCCAAAG
This sequence comes from Viscum album, assembly GCA_963277665.1. Classification (NCBI taxonomy): domain Eukaryota; kingdom Viridiplantae; phylum Streptophyta; class Magnoliopsida; order Santalales; family Viscaceae; genus Viscum; species Viscum album. The sequence continues at coordinate 474,725,880 of OY728139.1, read as the reverse complement.
GCCCTCTTAGACACCATCATGACACTCATCCACACTAAAAACCAAAGAACACTTCCACATTCGATGAATCATGAAACATAAGAAACTAAGGCCTCTTTCAACCTTCCACAAGCACTATCCCACTACAAGAGGATCCAAAAATAAACTAAATGAATGGTTGTAGACTCAATCAACAGTGATCTATAAAATATTCCTTATATTGATCAACTGGAGGATTTTCCAATGGAGAAACAATACGGGTTTCACATCAGTTGTGCATTAACCCTTAATGGGGGCGTACCTTATCCAATGAGAGAACCCAATGACCCAACCAAGCTGGTCCATTGGTCAAAACATGACACAAACCAAATCCAAAAACATGAAGGGAACCACCGTAAAGGCATCCCAAAACATTTTTCAAAAGAGACCTCTAACCGTCCCTATGACACAGCTTACCGACCAAACACCAACCTAAAACACAGTTCAAACAGAAGGGGTTCTTGGACTCAAAACATCCCACAACATCAACATTTTACAAAACCCATAATACAAACCATACAAAACTATTAAACAAGACATCGTGTTTTTCTTTAAAACCAATTCTTTAAAAAAACAGTTTTGCAGTAAGCGTATCCACCAATGGTACCCCATGGGCCTCACACATGCATGTTTTTGTGCCACACCAGGAACCGTCCTCATAACCATCCCAGCACTCATCCATTGATGCCATCAACCATCCATCATCCCATATAACCCCATGCATGTGGTCACTCATGGAAATACCAAAGGGTAAAACAAAAATTCCTTCCACTTTTCAAAAACAAAATGGTCAACCAACACAACCTTTTTCTCAAAACTGCTAACAATGAGATCAAAATCCCAATACACATCTTATAGAACTTTTCATAAGGGCACATAAATTTAAAAAAATAACTCACTTTCAAGTTATTCACATAAATTTCATAACATATCATCCCATTAGAACACCCTTTAATAATTTAGAAAACTATATTGGAAACACTTTTGAAAACCAACTTCAATATGGTTCCGGATTTCAAAAGAGGTGTAAGAATACTATTTTCCATTTCTAAAAAATTCTAAAAATTCAGTTCCACCATTTCATAAATAAAAAAATTCCATATTTATTTGAATATCATTTCACAAAAGCATTACACTTCTTAAAACCAAGTCAGTTTAAAACCAAAGTTCCAAGATTTCAAAACTAAAGAACACAAGACAATGTGAGAGGAAACTAGTTTCAATGGGTGACTTGGACATATGGTTGGAAGCCATATTCCAATCACTTTACTATCATAGAGAGTGTTCTATGGAATATCCCCATCTCCACATGGCTTTCCAAGCCCTGCGAGCTTACCAAGACCATTAACCCAACTCTCTTTTTAATTACCCTAATCATTGTTAATCTAAGAAAACAAAAGGACTCTGAAAGGTCCTGACTTCCCCTGAAAACATGAATCATGCCATGAGGTGTGGTGATCAGGCACACTACCCATAACTAGAATACCAAGTCCCTACAATCTGATCTCCATACTATCCTGACTCTTCCCTAAATAACATGACCCAAAGAGAGCGAACCTTCTCTCATACCATTTTGTCACGAACCAGATCTGGTCACCATCAAACCCGCACCAAACCCGGACCGTGCCAAGGCCTGAAGGGCATTCTCTATCCCCACGGGTTGCCCCAAGTTCCTATGTATCATAAAATGATAATTGGTAACGATTTACCCAAATTTGTTATACTTAAAACAACAAATGAATCCAAGAAATAAAATATGGATTTTTCAAACCAGAACATATTTTAATAAATATTCAGAACTGAATTACACAATATTAAACAATGTCTGAACATCATTACAAAGGTACAAACCCATGAAAAGACAGCCCATGAACCTCCACATGGAAAGAGGAACCGCCCTCAAGCCATCTCCACGACACTGTATCACGATGGACCGCTAAAACCCCGAACCAAAGGCATAAAACATGTACCCAATCCTGTGACATAAAATAAGCAAGTCTACTTACACCCAATGGTGTAAGTAGGGTGTGAGAGAAAACCCAGTAGGATACCACCACTAATATATTCCATGTGATAATCATTTAAAGATGAAAAGCATGCATGTTTTCAAAAACATGAAATGCTAGTTACAATTTCTAAAAGATGCAACTTTGAATAAAAATAGTTTTCAAGTGGGCTATTTTAACAGGTTAACACTTTTAAAATAAAGACCAAAGCTACTGAATTTTCCAGCCAAATGTACCATATGCCGATGGTAAGTACAAAGTAACTAATGAGCATAAGAAATAGGAAATAACCCCTAGGCACTAGATAGCTGTGGGTCCCAGGTACCTCGTATCTCGGTGAGAGTAACCATCACAAATATCCATTCTCATGCACGAGCCACTAGTAGGGAACATACCCATAACCTAGTGGTCCCCAACCATCATCATCATAGTTTAGTTAGAGTTGTAAGTTTCAATATTGCTAAGTGAAACTGAGGCCAAACCCCACAGATTCACTAGCATACTAGTACACGCCCACCCACCTAGATACCTGGGTTTTCCCTTTGTGCTAAAACATGTTCAACAAGCCAAGAAATATAGTTTTCACATGTAGATAACACTTCCACATCACACATTAAAAAAACATCCCTATATACAACACATAAGTCCCAAATTCCACTTTTCATTCAAATGAATTTTGAAATCAAAATCACACCAAAATAGCCCACAACACTTTTTTCATAACAGTCACAATCCAACACATCCTTTAACAATTTTATGAAGTCCCTAAAAATATGATAAACATCACATAACAGAACTATTCACATTTAAAATGGCTCATTTGAAAGTATAAACAACCCAAAATAGTTTTCCAATATGGTTTCTCCTCTTACATAAATCATTAAACCACTCAAAACATTCATAAAATAATTCTAAATAGTGTACCAAATCGTTTCAAATAGAAACTATTTCAAAACCATATTTCAAGGAGAAAATCACACCAATAAAAATTCAAAACAGAATTAGAATCACCAAAAACATTTATTAAACAACCCCAATGCGTTATACAAACACTTCAAAAAATAGCACAAAAGATCCACATGAAATGCACACGTTTTCAAAATCACTTTCAAGAAGTACAATAATGTTTTACACCTTAAACCCATAAAAAACTCTTTATTACCTAGTGGCACACCAATACCCCACAAAATCAGAATTTTCATCCCAAACAAGATTTATTAAACCAAATTCATATGTCATAAAACAATCCCAAACAATACCGAAAGGGTTACACATTAAAAACACCAAATTTTAAGCTAAAATGAAACAATAAAAATAAATGATTAACCAAATCCAACATAAATCTTTTTTGCACTACACACAGAATATTATGAGAATGCATAATAAGTAATTCAAGCAAACTAAATCATCTAGAAATGTTTACACAGGGAATCACCTAACGGAGGTGTCAAATCCCTCAAAACATGGTTCAAAACGTCAACCGCACAACCGCCGCACCACAAGGAAGATAAATTCAGACCTAGATCACAATATTTGACCACAAATACACCAAATGAAACCCTAGGATCAAACCCTAACTTCTGTAAATTTTATAACATAATGAAATAGAGATGAAACCCTTAAGGGAAAAGGAAGAAACCAAGAAGGAATCACTTACCCAAAACAATCCTGAAGAAAACGACCCAAAATCGACCAGAATCTAATTTTTAAAACAGATAAGAATTTAATGGATATTTGAAAAACAATTATAAGTTCATGTTGGAATTTTAATGGGGGAAAAGAGTAAGAATAGAAGGAGTTATGAAGTAATAAATTTACCTCTTCAAATATGACCGATTTTAGAAACCCTAATAAGTTTAGCTCTCAATCGCGATGTAGAAGAGCTTACAATAGGGGAAAGAGATCTTGGGCATGCTACTGGGTTCAAGGGGCGTTTTTGACGCTTGGAATCACCAAATAATCCTTAAAAATGAATATGTTATTAATTAATCAAATTTTATTTTTAAAACTGGAATTGGGCTTTCGGGCAGGCCCAATCCATAAAATAAAAACCCATATACACCTTGGTTATGGATTTCCAAAGGCACCAAATTTTAATTTTGGTGTTAATATATCATGGGAGGACATTTAAGAGTTGGAATGAGGGAAAAATATTATAAAATGGATATTTTATAAAAGAATAAAAATTTATTTTTAGTACCCATATAAACATATCATACCTTAAACATTACTTTAAAAATGTGGGAGGGAAACATAATAAAGGGAGAGATCAGATTCTTTTTAAAGATAGACATGAGTTATATCAATTATAAATGATTATAAGCATATAATAAAATATTAATTTATATATTTTGAACATAAATTATTTTTACCTAGAATATCTTAGACCATAAATTCCAAAATAATTTCATATCAAGAAGCATTATTAGAAAGGGTGTCCAGTTAGAAATAAACGTTCAAGGGTCATAAAATAAGAATGTAAAATCACAAACCAAGGAAATCATAATCTTGTAACTATAGTTGTTCTCAGTAATGTCCACAAATAATAATGTGAGAATAACTAGATGTAATCATACTAACATGTAAAAATGTGAACATTAATATTCTAAATCATGTCCATTATTATCATTATATTTTAAAGTCAGATATATATCACATTTTCTAAATAATTTGAGGGATATAATACACTCCACCATCACATAATGATAATCCAAAAATATTTTTCCCTTAGAGAACTATAAAAAATTCATGACTACATCATCACTTATTTTACCAGGGGAATGTAACATGTTTTATATGAATTATTAAACCCACCTCATAATCTATCTTGAGAAATAAATTCTATATTATCATAAGATCAATTTCTTTTTGAAGCATGAAAATAATTAATGTATTTTTACATAGTTGATATATAACATTATTTATAACTTTGAAAATATAAATTGAAAATCAAGAGAAAAAAATAGTTTTATTTTGGTATCATTTAAAACCATAATTTCACAAGAATATAGGAATAAACTTTCCATTTTTAAATTATTGAAACATTTAATTTAAGAATCCTTATGATTTAAATACTTGGTGGATGTAAAATATACTCATCCTTATAATTCAAGAGAAAAAAATTATTTCAAAAAATTCCAAAATGTCAAAAGTAAGACATTTGTTAAACCACTGAAAATATTATTTTGAATAAATTTAAAATAAAAAATTTTGTAAAAATAACCTTTCTCAAACATTTAATACTAAGAAAAACATCTATAAAAAGTTTTACAAATATTTACAAGGAGGAAAATCCTTCCCTACGAAAAGAGAATAATCAAGAGTGGTTTTTCATAAAACATTTTGATCATTATAAGTACCAAAGAAAAGAAAATAGCCATGTTACATTAAGTTTATACAAATAACCATCATATAAAAAAATATATTGTTTTTAATAAAAAATTCTAATGTAATTCTCGTCAATAATAATTTACCATAGAATGTCCTGAAACAAAAATATATTTTCACATAAATCCTTTATATCATGTCTCGTATCACTTTGTATGCATTCAAAATTAATGTATAATGAATTAATATTTATTATCACTATATAAAATAATATATATATATATATTATTAACATATAATTTAAAATAATCCATTTAATAAAATATCGTTATTAAAATCACTATTCTGGTGAAAACAACTTCGTTTTCCATTCGTGGTCCAGTTATATAGTTATGGTTTTTGCTAATTAGAAATGGTTTCATCATATCTAGAATCATAATAATTTCATAAATATCATATTTTTTATTATATATACATTTATAACCGTTAATAAATTTTTGGTAAGAAAAATTAATTACATCACATTGTGGAGATGGTAGTCTGTATATATGCATGAGTGATGTTTCCACTTTTCCATTAATGGAATGAAAAAAGTAAAAAAATAATTATCTATTAAAAAATAATAATTATATCATAAAAATGATATTATTTTTTTAATCTATCCACAATTCCATCCATGTAAAATTTATATGATTAGTGAATCACATCATTCCGTGGAGGTCATATTGCATACGTATGCAAGAACGATGGTATTTTTTCCAATGAAGGGGTAGGTATAAAGGTATGTAATATCTTATTATTCCAAAATAGTTATTTTGTAATATATATAATAAATATCTCATAAATTAATATATATAACCATATAATGTAGACTGTGATGAAAATTAGAAGACATCACTTCATATAAAATGTAGTTTATATGTACACATATTTGTGACTTTAATTTTACATAAGATATAAAGATGATAAAAAAGTATATAAAAGTGACATAAAAACTTTTTAGAATATAAAATATAATGATTTAATCTTTTTTATACCATCATAAAATATTTATAGAATTTATAAGATTAAATAACATGGGAAAATATTGGTAAGAACTTTTGCCTCTTATTTGGAAAACCTCCTTTGAATCTGTTTATAAGGAACCTTGGGTTGAGATTTTAAGAAAAGTGACATCTAGGATGTGGATATGGAAGTAGATAAGCTATTTTAGTAATATTTGGTAAAATTATGTGGCTCATGAAGTGTTAATAGTATAGTAGAGGTGGTTCCCTTTTATTTGTGAGGGGAGGAGAATACTTGTAATTAAAATGAATACTAAAATATAATATATAAATATGCACGTAAAAAAGAAACCAATTGGTTAAATTATTTAATTTAAGATAGAGAAATGTTTAATAAACCTTAACCAATAATATTTAGATATGTTTTTAGGTTATTATATCATTTATCTCTTTAATTTATCCATCATTAATGTGAAGACCCGAAGCCTGGTAGCCTAGATCCAGTTTTTTCCGGGTTATATTTCAACTAGATAAAATTAGTCACATATAAAAGGGATGAATAATGTCTACATATTTAAAAACAAGATAAATACCTTAATATTATTTTAAATTTTAAAAAAAATAAAACATGGTATTTTCATTGAGAACCCTATTATCTCTTCTAGAAAATCAGTGCATATCAATTATAATACAATTATTGTCCTCCTTAGGAAATAAACATAAGATAGGGTGGTCTAAAATTCACAATATGGTTATACATGGATTAAAAATCAAACATGGAATAAATAAGGCATAAATAATGTGGTAGGAATAAATTATGATCAATTATTTCCATATTAACAGTCACATGATTTTGAAACATATCCATGTATATCATAACTACTCATATAATCACATGGAAAAAAATAAATGATCCTATAGTGATGGATTTCATAATGTTATAAATCATAATATTATTATCGAATCCTCATGTTGATTATTTTATATAAATGTTCAAGGCATCAACCAAATATCGGATTTTTTATTTCTTGAGAGCTACATATGCATGGGATATCTAAATTTAGGCCCCACCCTTCCCATACTAATTCTAATTCATTCATCTTATAAATAATTAATTCTAACTAATCAACAAACCTTTAAATCAATAAATGTTAGTATTCAAATAAGTATGATACAAAATTTCAAAACACTCCCCTGTAAAAACGATCATAAACCATTAATATAAATATTTTTGATGGTATAATTAAATTATATCCTAGGTATAAGTTTCAATAAATGATATTGATAAAGATAAAAATACTCTTAAAAATATATTCGGAAATTTGTTGAGTAAATTACAAATTTTAATTTGAAATCACATATTTAAAATTTATTAAAATTTCACAAATAATGAAGAAATTTTTTATGATTCCATTAAAACTTTTATGTAAAGTTCCAATCTTTGGATTTTCATGATTTTTGTAAATTATTTTCATACAATGTAAGTTAGAAAAATATTTTCTTCCATTCACAGTAAAAATTCAAAAGTATCTCCTTCGAAATAATAAAAAAAATCCATTCAAACTTTTTTAAAAAATTCAAACATGGGTAAAAAATTCCATAATAAAAATTTGTATAATGTTACAAACATTATCTAAAATATTTGAGGGTAAATAAGCACCCAAAAGAAAAAGATAACTAACTAAGTAGAAAATGAATATCAACCTTTCTTGAAAAGCATTGTTTTGATATCTTGAGTTCCTATAGATAGGAAAATGAAATGAAATCATGTAATTTATAGTAATAACTAGAGTATGATAAAATATATTAGGTTTAATATAAAATGTTTAAATAATTACCCCATTCGATATTTAAACATAAAAAATCCCAAATTATGTTGATATTTTGAAATAAACCATTACCTCATATCAAACTCCCTTCGTATGTGATTGAACCTAACATATAATAAATAGAGATATACTATAAATATATTTTGGGACCATAATTATATATATCATACCATATATAACTTAATTATAACCTTTTATCACTTATTGGTTAACAATTCTTTATTAAAAGCATTGTTCCTATTCATAATTACTTCATTGTTTCATATTTTTTTTAATGACCCATACTTTTCTAAAGTAGATATTACTTCTAAATTGATAAATATTCATTAAAACATGAATAAATAACTCAAAAACGATATGTTTTTAGTGTCTTTAGGTAGTTGTAAACAAAAACAAGTGGTTCTTGAGACATCTTCATCTTCTCCTAGTTGTTCCATCATAATTAAAACCCTTTTGACAAATCATATATAATACAATTCTTTATATCTTGGGTAATATAATCATAGGAAAAGGGTGAGCTCAGATTATATGTATAGGTAGTCAATCCTAATAGAATCGTAAGTGAAAATTCAAATGAACATAACAATTTCAAATTATTCAATACATATCATTGATCGTATTCATGATTCATTGAATAAATCAAAGAAAATCCAATGACATGAATCGTAGGAGAATAACATTGAATAAGATATGAAATTTCGGAATACACATAATCCTAGAAAATAATATCCTAATAAGTCAAGGATCTTTTCTAAGACTATAATAGGGGAATTAGTTCACTCCCCATACTATCATAGTAGTTATTGTCAACTCCCAATATAATAACTGTGAGAAAAGTCCTTTATAGAACCAGTTTCACTTCACATTCCAGTCTTGTCCTACAAAACCATGTTCACACCCCATTCTAGTCTTATTTTACTTAACTGATTTCAATACCCATTATATTTTTTATTGAACATAGTTCTATTCACATTCTAGTATTGTTTTAATGAACTCAGTTCAATCCCCCTTCTGGTATTGATTTAATAAACTATTTTTAGTCCCCATTTAAATCATATTTTACATAACTATGTTTAATCTCAATTACATATATGTATTATTTAACCATGTTAAATCCTCATTCTAGTCCTATATTTCTAAAACAGGCTCACTTCCTCTTCCAGTCATGTCTAACTGAACTGAGTTCACTTCCATTTACATTCCTATGTATATCAGGAGATGTAAATTATTAACTAATGAATTTGAGGGATATATAGGTCCCTCAATTTTTCTATTATATAATAATTATCATACATTGTTCTAAATTAACCACCATAACATTATGAAAACCATTCAGATGTGATCCATAAGAGCATATTCCATTCGTCGTATTAGAACCCATGTAAATTGTAACATCCCAAGTAAATAAAGAATAATAAATTTTCATATTAATTAATATTTTTAATTAAATCATAATTTTACTTTAATGGGGATTCTATTTTTGATTTCGTAACTCACACGCAACTATGAGTTTATCCAAAATCTCATGTTGCACACAAGGCTATGTCATACTGAAAAAATAATAATATAATATTATTTTAAATTGTAGTTAACAACTAACTGTTGTATCAGTGGGAATGAACATAAATAACTACAATATGATTATAAAATTTTGTTAAATTTTATCACCTTTATCTAATAAATTTTAGTGGATTAAAATGTGAATGAATCCAATTCTAAGCATAAATACTCTAATATTCTTTAAAAGGTCGATTAAGCGCATTTTGATGGTGAATGTATTTTTAATATATTATTCACTTTTATAAGTTATATTTTAAAAAATTAATTTAATATTTATAATTGGGACATCAAAATTTACTTTTGATGAAATTTTGATATTTTTCTGATAAGGATCATTTTTAATGAATAGTGAAAAATACTGCAATTTAATTCAAAATTTCCGTTTAATAAAATTTATTTATATGGATTGATTATCTTTTGAATTGGTTTTAAAGTGTAATTAGATTATATTATTACCATTTAATCCAATTTTGATCATTGGATTTAATTTCAATTTGAAATTAGGAAAAACAAATATCAATACTTTGATAGTTATTATTTCTTAAAAACAAGCTTTTTGGTTATGACAACGATAATTAATTTTAAATTAATTTCTGCAACATATGTGTTATAAATTTCAAAAAATGGATACCATATTTTTAATCAGGAGTTCCAAATTTTTTAAATAGGTAACATTTATTTTTAGACATGAGGAATTGTAACTTCTGACAATATTATATTTACCATGGTTAAAGGGTAAATCTTAGAAATAAGGGTAATAAATAATATTTTAATAATATTAAATTACCCTAACACATATAATAATTGTATTAGCTGATACATGTCCAATAATTTTAATCCATTGGTCGATTTTGGGACAACATGGAGCCACTTGTAAGTGAAAATGAAACTTTATAAAAATTAATTTAATGTTATGAAATATGTAAAATAGAGATATATCTCTTAGTAAAAAAAATTATAATAGGTTTTATAAGTGATATTAATGACTATAAATAGTCATTAGAAATATAAAACGATTTCCTACATCATGCCATTTTATTTATAATTTTTAGAAATAACATAAATTTATTTATTTACGACACAATTATGATGTACTGATTACCTCATTAATTAAAGATTTATATAAATTAGATAATAAATATTAAAATAAATTTATTTTGAAACTATATATTTCATACCAGAATTTTAGAGATAATTATAACTTGTTTTAATTGAATTAGTAATGTTTTTTAAAAAGAATCATGTGGGTTTGGATTTTTTAAAAAGTCATGATATGAATAGTATTAAAATTAACATAAAACTATTTTAAAATCAATCAATATTTTATTATATGATAAAATAGTCCAAAAAATCTATAATTAGATAAAATGACATATATGATGTTATTAATTTCATTAATGATCCATTTTTTGGTCACTTGACATTTTTTAGTAAATATAATAACCATATAGTATGAATAATCAAAAAGACATCGTAAAAGTTAAATTAGTTAACTAAAGGTTAAACTAAAAGATAAGGACCATTTTATGCCTCAAACATGCCTAAAACCCATTTTATGAGTGGATATAGATCAATAATCACCTTATATTTTAATTAAATGAGTTTGGGGCATTTTGAAATCGAAATTAAGTTTATAATAATATAATATTTTCAAACATTCCTAAAGAGACCATCCTCCACTTTATAAAAGGACATCAAGTATAACCCCTTTCTCACACCCCTCAATCCACATTTGATCATCCAAACTATATAAAAATAATAACCCAACATACGTATCTTCCACCTATAATCCCTAACTTAGTAATAGGGTTTTCAAGAAGTCCTTTTGGTTCTAACCAAAGGGAGTTAGTCGACGTAAAGGTAGTGTCTTCACTCAAGTTCTCTTCATTTAATTTACATATTCCTCCTTATGATCTTCTTATTTTTTCACATAAAAACCCAAATATCCTTAATATAATAGTTTTTTCTATGAGATATATTCGATATACACTTCCAAACACCTCCATCTAATGGATACAAACATATTGTTTCTATGGACGACGAACTACTACCTCATGAAACAATGATTGTCCAATTATCTCTTACCACCCCTTATAGTGGTCATTAATATGGAAATGTATTTATATGTTCTATATATTATATTTATATTATCTCTATTATTATATATTTTTCATTTATAGAATACCTTTATGGTTTCTATAATGTGTCAATATGATAATTTCATTTAAGGAAGTGTGGACTACTGTCCCCTAAAAGTTATATGACTCATTCATTCCATACATGGAACGTTTAAAAGATGGAGTTACTAAAATTATATATGATATTGTACTATAAAAATAATATACCAATGTATTATAAAGTTTTCATTCAATTAAATAATAAATTGAAATGAAAAGATCATTCATGCGTACGTACGACTTTTTGTCTCCATAAATGGTGCATTTGATTTCTTATCTCCAAATGTTATATACGATTATAAATACATATATATTATAAGGACCCGGACTTATTAAATAAATATTCTTTAATTTAGTAAAGAAAAAATTACTTTTACATTAATTATCATTTCATGGTTAGAGATTTAGAAAATTGGGACATAATACATTCATAATATTACACATTGTTATAGAGTGGATACCATAAAAATAGTTTCCATTTTTTCAAAATTTAAAACATTAAAACATAAAACATGATTCCTTGACATTTCATCAAAATTTAACATAGAATAATTATTTTCCCTGTACAACCATTAACCTGTGAAAAATAATCTAAAATGTGGGATGAGCATAAAAACTCAATAAGGGATATAAAAAGAAGGAAAGAACACATTAGTCCATGAGTAATTGTAACGTATGAAATCATTTTCATAATACATACTTATCACCTTTATATATATATACTCACACTGTGAAACATGAAATTTTCACAATACCTAAGAACATAAGTAGAACCATAAAGGTATCTTGGGTAATTACTTATATAATCTTGTAACCCTCTCGACTACCTTATAATTTGTAACCCTCACAGCTACCTTACTATTTGTTTATCCATCACAGTTACACTTGGAGTAACCATATGGACGACCTCCATCTTAAACATACCCAATATATTAGAGGGAAATATAGGTCCCACCCATCATCATAATCAATATCCATGATACATAAAATAATCATACAACATTAATATTAGCATAAAATCATTTATTTTGAATTTTATAAAATAGGATTTTAAAAGATGATTTTAAAAGAATAGCCCCTTATAAATTTCATATAATTGAAGTGAGACATAATATACTGGATGAAATATGCATATACACTGAAAATATACATAATTAAACATAGTATAATCATAACTCATCATGCAAACAATTTATATACCACATAAATAATGACGAATAAGGTTATCCCAAATGATGTAAATCGGGTTATGAGTTCCCTTACCACAAGATTTTCTTACTTAACAAAAGTTTAACCTACCTGTATAGTGGTTAAAATTGTGTTATTAGTATTTTAAATATACATTATCATGTTTATAACATCTTATATGATCATTTAATAACCTCATTTCACCCCTTAATTGTTTGTATTTTGTTCCATGCACTGTTTTTTGTGAGTTCCTTACATGATTTCTATGATAGGTTCATGATGGATGTTCTTGTTGATTGGAAGTGAAACTCCAGAATTGTAATGGAATGATATTCAAATATTTCTAGTATGATAATGTATACCATTTATTATATAGATTTTTTATATAAGTATGATTCATAAGTTAAAACATTAATGATGTTCGTTTAGATCATTTAAGGGGTTCTTTGATAATAATAACCTCATATTGTCTGGTAAATTATAAGCATGAGTAAAAATGAATTATAGAATGATAGATAAGAAATAATACATATACTATGACCTGTTTCAACCATATAAATGGTTTCATGAATATATTTGAATGAATTAATGGAAATTGAAATAACATCGCCAACGATGTCTATAATTCGACACATCACTAACAATGTTTTCATTCCTTGAATAAGTGGGAGAGGAGAAGAATAATGATGATGAATTTTCCAAGAAAATCATAAAATCCAGAATTTAAATAATTTATGGACATTTAATTCCTCTTGGGTAAGAAGAGATGAATAATGAATAAGAAAAGAAAGGAACTCAAAATAAAAGAATAATCAAGAAACCCCTTACAAAAATTTTGCAGCCTAACGGCTATACAGCATGGTTTTAGAAAATATTAAAAAGAGAGGGGACAAGGGTCACCCATCCAAAAATAAATCATAATACAGAATAGATCAAGAATAAGGATGAAATAAGAACATGTTATGGAAATATGAATGTTATACCACATAAAAGAAAACTTGAATGGAAAAATAATGAAATTGAATATTTTATTACCTTGTAGAGTAACTCCTAGAACATGATGGTTGGGAACTTGGGGGCTTCAGGAAACCTTGGGAGGGATAATAGGGTGGAAAGGAGTCCAGAGCATCGTTTATGTGGAATTTGGAATGATGTTAATAAAGGAATGGGTTGGTATTTATCGCAAAAGTGAGGGATTATTTTTATAATTCCCAAGGGACAACTCATTAGTGGTATTCGCAAAACCATGGGCTTACCCTTGGTATTTGGACATGGTATAATCCACTTGGGACACCTCATAAATTATTTTATTTTACACAAGTTTACCAGATTTATTATATCATTATTACATCATTAATGATGTCATTACAACAACGAAACTCAAAACTGTAATTTTTTTACTATTCACCGAAAAATCAATTATTTCAGAAAAATACCCCAAATTTACCCTAACCATTTATCAACACGTAGAATTATAAAATGTGGCCCATTTTTTGAAAATTATTTTCTAATTATATTAAATTTAATTTAAAAAATAAATACTACTTAATTAAAAAATTAATAATTTAAAAACATTAAATGCTTTTATATCAAATTTAAAAATTAATCAGGATGTAATTATATTAAAGCCTTAAGATAAAAAAATAATAAAACTATTTTCTATTCATTAGGGTCATATTACTATTCATAATGGTATTTTACTATTTACCAAAAAACAAGTTTGTTCCAATAGACTCAAAATAACATTCTGAACACAGTCGTCAATAACCATTTTTCGAAATTCAAAACATAGAAGCAGTAAAATTTTGTTTAAAGGCTACTTATAAATATCTACTTTAAATATAATTTCAAGCATTTGAATTTATATTTAGAAAACCTTGGGGTGTTATATTATCCCCACCTTCTAGAAATTTCATCCTCATAATTATATTTACTTATTAAACAAGTGAAGGAACATTTCTCTCATTACATTTTCAAACTCCCATGTTGCTTCTTCAACCATGTGGTTTCAGCACAAAACCTTTACCTAGTGGATTACCTTATTCTGAAACGACTATTCCCTTTTACTATAAATATTAACTGGGTTCTCATCATATGAAACATTCTCTTCCAAATGTAATGCTTCTAAGCTCAAGACATGTGATGAATATGGCACATTCATTCTCAACATCGAAACATGAACACAATTGTGTACCTGAGACAAACTCAACAGAAACGATATTTGGTATGAAATTGTTCCTAGTTTCGTCAAGATTTCAAAAGGATCAATAAACAATGGAATTAGCTTCCCTTTCTTACTGAAACACATCACACTTTTCAAAGGAGAAATTTTAAGGAAACCATGTTCACTTACCTCGAAATAGAAGTATTTCCTTGTGTTATCTACATAACTATTCTACCTTCTCTGAGTAGTTATCATGTACAACTGGATCATCTTCACTTTCTTCTCCACTTATTCTACTAATTCTTACCCCATAAACATTCTTTCACAGACTTCATCCCATAATGCTAGTGTCTGAGACCACTTTTCATACAAACCCTCAAAAGGTGTCATTTATATACTAGAAGGAAAATTGTTATTATATAAAAACTCATATAAAGAAATATACTGATCCCAACTTCCCTAGTACACCATTGAACAAGCTCAAATCATATCCCCCAAAGTTTGAATCATACGTTCTGGCTTCCCATCTGAGTGAGGATGAAAAGCTGTACTAAAATTCAACTCTCTGCCCAACGACTTCTATAGTACCTTCCAAAAGATAAAAGTGAACTTGAAATCCCAGTGAGATAAAATGGTAAGAGGAAATTCATATAACCTGAAAATATCTTTGAGTAACAATCGAAAAAGTTGATCCAAATACATTGTATCTCAAATAGAATGAAAATGTCTATATTTGGTCAGTCGATCCACAATAACAGAAATTTATTTGTTACATTGATATGTCTTAGGTAGTCCCACCAAACATTCCATGGATACATTACCCAACATCCACTCTGGCACTGGAAAAGGCTGAAGCATCCCCTTCATTAACTACTACTCTGCTTTAACCTAGTGACATGTAAAAAATTTCATGGTAAAATTAGCAATATCCCTTTTCATTCCATCCCACCAGTAATACTACTAGGATTAACTGAAAATGGAGAACTATGTGCTTCACAGAACAAATTTTTCTTCAACTGAGAATCACATGGCACACACAACATTTTTCCAAATATGAAAACACATACTTTCAAGGTTAAATTATGGAATCTTACCAATTTTAACCAATTCTAACTTTTTCTGTAGCTCATGGTCTTTCTTTTGAACTCAATTAATTCTGTATAACAATGAATACTACACTAAAACCTGAAATAAAATTGAATTATTCTCTACACCAACATGTTATAAGCCAAAATTTATCAAATCATTATTCAGTGTATCATGTTCCAAATTTAATATGTTTAATAATTCATGTTGTTTTAAACTCAAGGAATCTTCCACTTTGGTTTCTTTTCCATGATTGTAATTGATTGTGCAATCATAATCATTTATCATTTCAAGACAACTTCTCTACCTCATGTTTAATTCCTTCTGTGTGAATATATATTTCAGACTTTTATGGTCAGTATATATTTGACATTTTATTTCGTATAAATGATGCCTCCAAAATTTCAAATAAAAAACCATAGCTTCTATTTCCAAATCATGTGTGGGATAATTTAACACATGATGTTTTAGTTCTCTTGAGGCATAAGAAATTACCTGATCATTTGACTTCAAAACACAACCAAGTTCCTTCAACGATGAATCACTGTAGATAAAAAAAATCACCATTTTGGGAAGGAAATGGAAAAACTAAATCATTTAAAAATATCTTCTTCAGTTCCTAAAAACAAACATTGCATTCTTCTATCCAAAAATTTTTATCCCCTTTCCATGTTAATTTACTTCTCAAGCTAGATAACCGAGAAAAGTTCCTAATAAAACATCAGTAATAACCTACTTATCCAAGAAAACTACGAATCTCTATAACATTTGTGGGTCTTGATAATTCATCAACCACATTTGTTTTGGTAGGATCAACTGTTATTCCATCCTTATTTACAATGTTCCCATTAAAAGAAATTTTTTACAACCAAAAATCACGCTTGCAAAATTTTCCATATAGTTCCTTTTCTTTTAAGGTTTGTAAAACAACCCTTAGATGTTTTTCATGCCCCTCTTTATTTTGAGAAAATACCAGAATGTCATCAATAAATATAACCAGAAAAACATATCCAAAAACTAATGAAATACTCTATTCATAAGATTCATGAAAACAGCAGGTGCATTAGATAACCCAAAGGGAATAACAACAAATTCCTAATGCCTACATCTAGTACTAAAGGCTATTTTTGGGTTGTTATCCTCCTTCACCTTTAGCTGGTGGTATCTAGATCTCAAGTCAATCTTGGAAAAGTAATGATCTCCTAACAGCTGATCCAACAAGTCATCGATATGAGGCAAGGGATACCTATTTTTAATAGCGATGTTTTTCAAAGCTCTATGATCAATGAAAATTCTCATGGAACCATCACTCTTTTTAACTAACAAAATAGGATCTCCCCATGGTAATGTGATAGGATGAATAAATTCTTTAACAAAAAAATATTGCAACTGATTTTTCAATTCAAGAAGTTCTATTTGAGCCATATGATGTGGGGTTTTTAAAATTGGCTTAGCATCAGGAACTAAGTAAATTGTGAATTTTACATCCTAATTAGGTATGAAACCGGGTAACTCATCCGGAAAAACATCGAGATATTCATTTACCACATGCACACCATAAATCTGAACAGTTCCCTTTTTTCGACAATATGAGTAGGATAAATTTCATTTTCATATTTCAATAGTTTCGCATCTTCCAAATATGTTATCAATTTTATGGGTTCATTCTTATATAAAAAATGAAACTCTTTCTAAAAAGATACTTTTTTAGCTCTACAATCAATCATAGCATGATAAACAGAAATCCAACCCATTCCCAGAATAACATCAAACTCAACTACGGATAAAACAAAAATGATTGATAGTAAAGTCTTTCCATAGACCACAATATAAATATTCTTATAATTCATCTTTTCTATAATATTTCCCCCTGTGGTTTTAACAAAAATTTCTGATCTCATTTTTTGAGGTGATATTTCCAATTTACCCAAAAATTTCTTATAGGCGAAGGAATGTGTAGAACCTGTATCCAAAAAAAATTAAAAAAATATTATTGGACAAACAATGTACCCAATAAAACAACATTGGATGGCCCAAAAACTGCTGACATAGTTGCAAAGGATCTCACTAAACCTTTCTTCTTATAGTCTGGCTTCTTTGTATCATTCAGATCCCTCTTTGGGTAGGCATTTTCATAATTACCCATCTCACCACATTTAAAACACTTTACAAATTTCTTACAAGGATTAGTACTAAGATCATTTTTATTGCAATATCATGTCATATTTCCAAAATTAACAAATTCAAAACTCTTCTCAATTTTTCTAAGAAATTCCCCTGGGTGTTTCATGCCATAATTATCACAAACTAGAAACTGGATTTTAATTCCATCAGATTTCCTTGGTTGATTCTTACCCACCGCTTACCACCTGGACATCTTCTTTCCATTATTTCCAAAATGAACATGACCATAACCAATCTACATCTCTACCCTCTTAGCACATCAGACAAGTTTCTCATAACTTTATAATTCATTGGAGGCCAACACCCTTCGATACCTTGGCTTCAGTCCTGAGTAAAAGGGGTTAATTTTTTTATCAAGAGAGAAAATAAGATTTGTAGGATACCTCTCCAGACAGTGGAAGTTCATTTCATACACAGCCACTGAATCTTCCTCCATTTGCTTCAATTCTAGGAATTGCTTCTCCATCCTAAGTCTCACCACCTTAGGAAAATATTTTTCAAATAAAACACTTTTAACTTCATCCCACTCATATGAAGAAATATCCTCTCTACCCCTGATTTTCCTTACCATTGACCACCACAGATCAACTTCACCTAAAAAATGATAAATTTCCAGACTTACCTTTTGATTATCTAAACATCCTATAACATAGAATATATTTTCAATGGATTTGATCCATCCATAATCTGCTACTAGGTCAGAAGATTCATTTAAAGAAATAGGGTGTTGTCTTTTAAAATGTTCCACTACTGTCATGAACCGTTGTGGTACATATGGTTGTTCCCTTGAATGGTTTCCACCACTATTTATAGAATGTGTTAGTTGAGAAATTAATGTCACAAACACCTCGGTTCCAATCCCTACCATTCCAGGCAGCAGATTTAGATGGATGTCGTTCTGTTGGTGCCTCCCCTCTTCAGATTCCCTGTTTCATTTGCAGAAAACCATTCTGAACAAAAATACCTTAGACAAATCAACTTGGAAATCATTAAATTATATGACATTTCAAATAAATCATAGAGTAAAATTCATTTATGGTATTCTTTTAACATCATCCTAACCCCTAAATTTATCTAATCTATCCTCTGATACCATCTATTAGGACCTGACCTTATTACATACATAATCTTGAATTTAGTCAATAAAACACTTTATTTTACATTTATGATAATTTCAAGTTTAGAACTTTAGATAATTGGGACATAGTACATTCATTATATGGTACATAGTTGTAGATTAGATACCATAAAAAATGTTTCCATTTTTTCAAAATTTAAAATATTAAAATTTAAAACATGGTTCCTTGATAATTATTCAATATTAAACATGGCTTCCTTATTTGTCTTTCAGATCCACTAACCTGTGAAAAATCATTCAAAACATGGGATGATCACAAAAAACTCAGTAAAGGATATAAAAAAAGGAAATAATATATTAGTCCATGAATACTTGTAACGTATGAAATCATTTCATATAACATCCATATCACCTGTATATATATATATACATACTTTGTGAAACATGAAATTTCCACAATACCTAAGAAAATAAGTAGATTAATAAAGTTGTCTTGTGTCATTACTTAAATAATCTTGAAACCCTCTCAACTACCTTATAATTTGTAACCCTCACGAATACCTATCTATTTGATAACCATCAGAGTTACTCATGGAGTAACCTTTCGACCGACCTCCAAAAAACACATACCCAATGAATTGGAGGTAAATAAAGGTGCCACCAATCATAATAAAAAATTCCCAAGATCCAGAACTTAATCATATAACATGAATAATAGCATAAAAACATTTCTTTTGAATTTTTTAAAATATAATTTTAACAGAGGATTTTAAAAGAGAAGTCCCTTATAAATATCATATAATTGAATTGAGACTTAATAGAGTGGATGTAATAGGTATATACTATATAAATATAAATAATAATAAAAATTATAATTATAATTCATCATACAAAAAATTTAAATACCACATAAATAATGAATAATAATGTTAACCCAAGGTATAGAAATGGGGTTAAGAATTCCCTTACCCCATGCATGTCTTACTCCAAACATGTTTAAACATCCTGTATAATGGTTAAAATAGTGTTATTAGTATTTTAAAGAAACATTTTCATGTTTATAAAATCTTATATGATCATTTCATAACCTAATTTCATCCATTAATTGTTATTATTTTGTTCCTTTCACTGTTTTGGGTGAGTTCCCTACATGATTTTTATGATTGGTTCATGATGGATGTTCCTGTCTATTCGAAGGGAAACTCTAGAATTGGAATGGAAGGGTATTTAAATATTTCCAGTACCATAATTTATACCATTTATCATTTTGATGTTTTATATGAGTATGATTCATAAGTTAAAACATTAATGAGGTTCGTTTAGATCATTTAAGTGGTTCTCTGATAATAACAACTTCATTTTGTCCTATAAATTAAAACCAAGAGTACAAAAGAATTGTATAACAATCCATGAGACATAATACATATATTATAACCTGGTTCAACCATATAAATATTCTTATGACCATACCTGGAAGAATTAATGGAAATTTAAAACACATTGTCCACGATGTCGGAAATTCAACACAACATAGACAATATTTGTTTTCCTTGAATACGTGGGAGAGGAGAAGAATAATGATTTTGAAATTTCCAAGAACATATAAAATCCAGAATTTACATTATTTAAGGAGATTTCTTGCCTCTTGGGTTAGAAGATATGAAGAAAGAATAAGAACAGAAAGGAACTCAAAATAAAAGAATAATTGAAAAATCCCTTACAAATATTAGGCAGCCTAACGACTATGCCACATGGTTTTCAAAAATATTAAAAAGAGAGGGGACAAGTGTCACCCATCCAGAAATGTATCATAATACAGATTAGATAATGAATAATATGTAAATAATATCATGGTATGGAAAATTTAATGTTATACCACATAAAAGAGAACTTGAATAGAAAATGAAGGAAATTGAGAATTTTCTTACCTTGTAGATTTACTCCTAGAACATGATGTTTGGGACATTATGGACATTAAGAAACCTTAGTAGGGTTACTAGGGAGGTAAGGCTGACAAATATTCTTTTATGTGAAATTTTAAATTAATTTAATGATAGAATGGTCTAGTATTTGTAGCTAAAGTGAGGGATTATTTTAATAATTTTCAAGGGACACCTCAGTAGTGGTAATTCTAAAACCAAGGGTTTAATCATAGTATTTTCCCATGGTATAATATACTTAGTAAACCTCATAAAATATTTAATACACACAAGTCGAATAGAATTATTGCATAATTATTACATCATTAATGATTCCATTAACACACCAAAACTGAAAACTGTATTTTTTTATTCACTGAGAAATCAAATGTATCAAAAAAATCCACAATATTCTCCCTAACCATTTATCAACATGTTGAATTCAAAAATGATTTCCGTTATTTGAAAATAATTCTTATATATATTTTTAACTTATCTTTTAAATAAAAACATACATAAATCAAAATTTAATAATTTAAAAACTATAACTGATTTTATATCGCATTTAACAATTAATCAAGATGTCATTATCTTAAATCCTTCTGAAAATAAAATAATAATAAAATTTACTATTCATATTAGTATTCATAATTGTTTGTTACAATTCACTAAAAAAATAATTTGGTTCCAATAGACTCCAAATAACATACTGAACACAATTCTAAATGACGATTTTTCGAAATTCAAAACATAGAATCAGTAAAATTGTGTTTAATGGATAATTATAAATAACTACATTAAAAAATATTCAAGTATATAAATTTATTTTTAGAAAACCTTGTGCTGTTAAATATATACTGGATATATAAGATATATATGATATCTAAATCAAGAATATAATTTTTGAGATAATGTACTTTTGACCACATGGATAACATGAAATTATAAGAATATCATTTTTTACTCAAGTAAAAAATATTAAAAAAATAATCGTTATTAAATAAAATGATTATTTAATGTTTATATGATGGTAATAAGTGATATAAAAGGAAAAATAAACATCAAAAA
The DNA here is from genome assembly GCA_963277665.1 of Viscum album. Classification (NCBI taxonomy): domain Eukaryota; kingdom Viridiplantae; phylum Streptophyta; class Magnoliopsida; order Santalales; family Viscaceae; genus Viscum; species Viscum album. The sequence continues at coordinate 474,703,272 of OY728139.1, read as the reverse complement.
GGCGATGAAGAAAAAAAAATAACTTTTGTTTATTATTCAGGATATTAAAGAACGAATGAGTCATGTCGGACATGATGTAAGGGACTTAATCTATATTTCCATCCATTACATAATATTTTGATTTATATATGAATTTATTTTATATGGTGTATAAACTCCTCAGACTTTTATTTTCATTCAAAAGGAAATTTTTTCTAGGAATAATTTTACCAAACGAAAAAAGAATGCTAATATTTATCGTACGCGACGACAATGACATTTCTGATGTTGCAGGAATTATTTGATATTTGGATACCATTACAAGCTATAATGTTATTAAAAGGAAAATAAATACCATTTAATCTATTTACATATTTTGGTATTAATATTTATTATTAAATCGATTGATTATGTCAATATATTTAAATGTTATATTGTGATTACAATGTGGAAATTTTATCTTTCCTTTATGCTTGTTCATCTGTTATGATTATGTTAGGGGTCTTGGACATTATTTACACATATGAGTGGTTCCATGATAAACCTAGGGCAGGTGATCTTGAGATAGCTCTCCAATGCATTCGGTAATGTGACGGAGGTAAATATTAATGTTTCTCCTTTTTGATTTAGGGATTATACTACTATGTGTATTCCAAGCGTAACTCCCTACGTAGTTGTGAAAGCTACAATATAAGTTTGACATGGATTCAAAAAATTACTTTTATGATTTATGATTTCCATTTTTTATTCATAAATCTTATGAACTCATGTAGTATGTTAAATATTGACAAGTATGATTTCATTGAATTGTATGTATTGATGGATAATGTTTTCATTCCTTGTTTTATAATCCTTACTAATCATTTTATGCTAATACGATGTTTTTGAAATTTTTTTCATAGAATATAAGGCAAGGTAAGAGAAAGGAAGTATTCAAGAACATTTATATCAAGAAAATAATTCTTGTTTTCTTTTAAGCGTTTTTATTTAATGAAAAAAATTGATACTTAGTAGAAGTGTCTACTTTGTAATATTTAAGATTTAATGTAATAGTTATGGCCTAATTCTCTAAAAATCTAAACCTGAAAATATCCTAAATGTGAATTATTAACTTAATTCAATAATATGTAATGTTTAAGGATATATCCTTATAGTAGGTATCAAAAGTCAAATTTGAAAATTTTAGGAGTTAGGGTATTGTTAAAATAATATCCATATATTAATTTATGTTAATATTGAAATGATATAGCATTTACATATTACCATGTTGCTTCACCTAAGATATTTCTTTGTTCAGAATAGTTTTCCACAGAGGAAAAATTACAGCTATGATGGGACAACCTCAAGTGGAAAACAACCATCCAAATCAGAAACCTGATATGTGTGGAATGAGAACGAAGACTTTTTTTGCGGTGATGGAATAAATGAATCAGGATATAAATTATAGTGGTATCCATGCATGAGAACATCTAGATCAACCACAAAAGAACATTTCAGTAGTGAATAATTTCATGATGCTTCATCCCCCATCATTCATTGGATCATCTGGCCATGTTCTAGCTGAAGGGTGGATTAAATCACAAGAGAAGATTTTTGATATCTTGGGGTGTTCAAAACATCCATAGTTTAGTCTTGATGTATACTGTTGATAAGGTGAAGATTATAAGTGGTGTTCGATGGTGAAAAATATCAGGGATAATGAGGATATTGATACTATTTATTGGGATGAATTCAAAGGTATGTTTCTTGTCAAATATTTTCCTAAGGTGGTTCGTCTTAGGATGGAAAAACAATTCATGGAATTGAGGTAGGAGGATGAATTGGTGGATTCTTATGAAGTAAAATTCACTCACCTAAAAATGTATGCTCTAAATTTCATACGAGATCTTGATAGTAAAATCAATTGTTTTTACTCAGGATTAAATCTAAATGATCGAAGGGTTTTAGTTTCTCATAGTTAAAAAGTTATTAAAAACATGTTCGATGTGCAGAGGAGGTGGAAATGGAGTTTTCCAATGATCAGGTGTGCTTTGACAAACAATTGAATAAGAGGACAATATGGTAGACGAAAGGTTATAAATCTCCAAAAAAGTCTAATGGTAAGAAACACAAGTTTATAGTTTGTGAAAATTTCTATAAAAATAATGTTGGGGAATGTATTTTGAATTCATTTAAGTACTAATGATATGCTAAAATGGTACATAAGGCTCATAATTTCACTAAAAAAGATTAGGGTAATGGTAAGACAAAATTAGATTTAATATCAGTAAAATGTTTTAACTAAAATGAAATGGGTCATTATGAAAAATGAGTGTCGAATCAGGAAATCAACTGAGGGAAAGCATCAAGACTACAAGAAGAAAAGGGTGGTGAAATCCTTTACTACTACTTCAATGGATGTTGGGCCATCCAATGAAGTAGTATTTAGTACACTGTTGTTTTATTCAGATTATTCCAATGTGTTGTTTGATTCAGGTTCTACAAATTCTTTCATTTCAGATAAATTTTCTCGTAAATTGGGAATTCCATCTCAATATATGAATATTGAACTTATGGTACAAACACTGGGAGGAAATGTTGGGACAAAAATAAATTATAAGAACCTTCATGTACTTGTGTGCAGAAAGAATCTACCTGGAAACATTATTGTTTTCCCTCTAGTAGATTTTGAAGTTATTTTGGTTAGGGATTGGCTATCTATTCATCATGATAAGATTGAATTGAGAGATAAATTAGTTTCATTTCAGAATGAATTTTTATTTCTGTACAAGAATGATCCCTTCATTTTAACAACATATCATGAAGTTGATAATCTAGTTGAATATTGAAATGAATGTTACCTTGGATATATTGTTGAAAGAAAAGGAACTGTTTAGATTAATGATGTTCCAGTGGTGAATGAGTATCTTGATGTTTTTTTACTAAGTTTCCTAGTATAATACTTGATCGTGAAGTTTAATTTACTGTTTACGTAGTTCCTAATCCAAATACAATTTTAAAACCCCCTTATCCTATGGATAAAATTGATCTTTTAGAGTTAAAGAAGCAATTTCCAGAGTTATTAGATAAAGGTCTCATTAGACCTAGCACATCACCTTGGGGTTCTCCTATCTTTTTTGTTAAAAATAAATATGGATCAATGAGACTTTTCAGTGATTATAGAGCATTGAATAACATAAATGTGAAGAAAAAGTATCGTTTTCCTCAAATCAATGATTTGTTTGATCATCTCTAGGGAGTTCATTATTTATCAAATATTGACTTGTGTTTGGGGTACCATCAGTTGAATGTAAAGGAATCAGACATTATGAAGACCATATTTCATACTGGATATGACCATTATGGTTTTGTAGTTATGTCTTTTGGGTTAACCAATGCACCTACTGTATTCATGGATCTTATGAATAGAATTTTCTGTGAGATCCCGAATATATTTTTTATTGTGTTTATTGAGGATATTTAGGATTATTCCCAATGTAAATAGGAACATGAAATTCATTTATGGGTTGTCTTAAAAACCTTTAAAGAAAATAAATTGTATGGGAAATTCAGAAAGTGTGAGCTTTGGTTAAAAAAATTCATTCCTTGGTCACATTGTTTTAAAAAATGGCATAACTGTTGATCCTGCTAAAACAAAAGTTGTTGAATAAAAGCTAAGACTTACAAATATAACTGAGATCTAGAGTTTTCTTGGTTTATCAGGTTATTACTGGCGGTTTCTTGAACATTTTTCACTCTTGTCTAGCCTAATGACTATGAGATCCTGAAAAGGTGTTACGTTCATTTGGAAAATAGAATGTGGTTATTTTTTGCAAGAATTGTAAATAATATTAGTTATGCTCTAGTTTTGGCATAGCCTTTTAGAGATGGTGAATTTTTTATCAACAGTGAAGATTCGTTGAAAGGGATTAGCTATGTCCTATTGCAAAATGATTAGTTAATTGCATATGATTCACGTATGTGTAAACCTCATGAGGCATATTACCCTACACATGATTTGGAATTAGCTGCTATTTGTTTTTCTTTAAAAATTTGGAGACATCATCAGAATGGATTAAAGTGGAAATATATACTGATTATCAAAGTTTTAAGAATATATTCTCCCAGAAAGAATTCAACATGAGATAGAGGTGATGGCTATAATTAATCAATGATTATGATTTCATGAATAATTTCCATCCAGGAAAGGAAAATAAAGCAGTAGACACTTTGATTCGGAAATGTAATGCAACATTAAACATGATATGTTTGGAATGAGAACCTTTGATTTAAGATTTGATGAACTTGGGAATATATGTTATTGGTGCTTGAAATTCCTCTTTTCTGTTTTAGGTGTTAGTGAAATCATCTCTATCTGAAATAATTAAGCAAGCACACAATGAAAATAGTAAGTTTCATAAAAATGTACAGTTGGTTTAGAAGGGTATGTAACCTAAATTTAACATTGATAGAGACTATGTTTTGTGATTTGGGAAGAGATTAGGTGGACCTTGTGATTCACAATTGAAGAATGAGTTGTTATGTAAAGATCATAATTCTTCATTTTCTATTCATCCCAATAATACTAATATGTATAGATATTATTGAGATTATTACTAGTGGGATGTAATGAAAAGAGATATTGTTGAATTTACTATGAAGTGTTAGACTTTTAAACAGGTTAAAGATAAGTGACAATTACCGAAAAGGATGCTTCAGCCTATACCGGTTCTAGAGTGGAAATGGGAAAATATATCCATGGACATCATTGTGGGGTTACCAAATACATCTTGATGTAATAATGAAATTTGAGTTATTGTTGATTGATTGACTAAATATGCTTATTTCCTTCCTATTCAATATACTATATCTCGAGATCAACTTTCTCAATTTTATGTTAAATAGATATTTAGGTTTCATGGAGTTACCCTCTCCATTGTATCTAATTGTGATCCCAGGTTTACTTCTAAATTTTGGAAAGGCATCTAGAAGTCATTGGGTACTGGAATAAATTTTTGCACAACTTTTCATCCTCAATCAGATGGGAAGTCAAAATGATCAATTCAGACAATGGAAGATATTCTATGTGCTTTCTCAATGTATTTCCAGGGAATTTGAGACCAAAATATTTCTTTGGCTGAATTTTCTTATAATAATAGTTTTCATTCCTGTATACAGATGGCTCCATTTTAGGCATTATATGGGAAGTAGTGTCGAACTCCAGCTTTTTGGGATGAAGTAGGTGAAAGCAAACTGATGGGACTAGAATTAGTATAAGAGATGGTAAAACAATTTCAGTTCATTTAGAAGCACATGAGAACAGCTCTGTAACACCACAAGCTTCTACGGTACGCTTCTCTTTGAATAATGTGATAGCGTGTGTTGTACGCAACATCGAGTTCTAACACACCACAACCAATCAAACTAGCTGTTATGAATAGTAACACATAATTTTTTAAATTTTATAAATTTTATCTCTAAAAATGGACTTAATTTTTGGATTCGGAATATTGAATTTAGCCAAGGGTGAAATTTTGGAACTTTTCGGATAACATTTATATTTTGATGAATAGTGAAAATTACTAAATTTTAATTAAAAACAACTTTTTTAATCGAAATAATTTATATTGATAAATTATTAATTTGAGTGGGTTTAAAGTATATTTAGAATATATTTCTACCATTTAATATAATTTTGGTTATTGTACATAATTTTACAATTAAACCGGACATTAACAAGTGTCAATCTTTTGATAGTTATTATCTCTTAAAAACACGTTTTTTGTTTTAACAACGAGAATTAATATTAAATTAATTTCTGCCACTTCTGTGTTTTGAATTTGGAAAAATGGATTCCATATTTGAAATCAGGATGTTCATATTTTGTAAATAGGTAACTTTTATTTTTAGACATTTTGAATAATTACTTTGGTAAATATTTTATTTACCATGGTTAAGGGTAAATCCGGTAAAGAAGGGTTAAAAAATAATATTATAATAATACTAAATTACCCTAAAACGTGTACTATCCTTATTGGTGGATACATGTCTGACCATGGGAATCTTTGGGTATATTTTGGGTCCCCATGGAGCCACTTGTAGGGATAGGGACACTTTATTTTAATTAAGTTAAAATAAATACAAAAATAACATAAGCATATATAATTTAGAAAAACAATTTTTTTATAGGGTTATATATGTTGGATGTTCGACTATAAATATTAATTATAGATCTAAATATATTTCCTACATAATGATATTTTATTTATAATTTTTATAGATTAAATAAGTTAATTTATTTATGACACAATGGTGATGCAGTAATTTCCTAATTAATGAAAAATTAGAATAATTTATATTATAAATGCCCAAATAAATATAATTTGAGACTTTTTATAAATACCAATAATTTTCTAGGATAATATAACATGTTAGTAATGATTTAATTAACTTTTTTTGAAGTAATAATTCTGTTATGATTTTTAAAAAAAGAAATTATTGAATAGTGTCAAAATTGACATAAAAGGGCTTTTAAAAACAATATTATATTATTAATTGATATTAAATTCCTAAAAATATAAAGTTCGGCCAAGATACTTATATCATGATAGGTGTATCATTAATGGATCACTTGGTGGTCTCTTGGATGTATATAGTAAGTTTATTAACCATATAATATAAAAATACAAAGAGACATTGTAAAAGTGAAACTAATTAACTTAGAGTTAATACTTAATGATAAGGTTAATATAGTAACCCAAACCTGTCTAAATTCTTTTGGTTGAGTAGTTTTCGACCCATCCCCACATTAATCTTTAAATAATCCAATTTGGAGCCATTATAAACCTAATAAGAATTTATTATAAAACAATATTTTTAGCTTTTCCAATGGTGCCCCTCACACCTCTTATAAAATGGCACTCCCCCTTCTCACTAATTCACACATTCAAGGCCTTTTAGTTAGGACAACCCCTACCCAAATACTCTCTAAAATTTTCTCACTACAACCTAGAATCCTTAGTTTGATCAGAAATCCAACCTATGGAGCCCTTTTGATCAAATCACAAGGAAGAACCCGAAGAAGAGGTAATGTTTTCACCACCCTTTTTCTAATTCATTTCTTCTTCAACTTCTTCTTTCTTTGTTATTACCATTCTAAAAGAATTAATCCAGTATATCTTATTTAATGTAATATTATTATAAATATGATACAACCATAATCATTATTCTATCCATCCTTTGAATGACATGTCACCATATGTGCGTACGTACGGCTTACCGTCTCCACGTCATGGTGTAATTGTTATTCAATATATTATTATTTGGATGGGTACAATAATGATTTATAATTCATGTAAATAACAAATATAACATTATAATTATTCTGTATATACGATATACCATCCAATTATATATTACTTTAAAATCAAAAGAATGATATTGTCGCTCGTGCGTACGTACGGACTACCGTCTCCACGAACACGATGAGATTCATTCTCCATCATATTCATTCAAGTATAATTATCATTTTATGATTTAAAAATAATTTTTAAGGACTTGATATCATTCTGGATATGAATAAGATACAACCTATCCATAAAAAACATGGCTTACGTACCAAAACATATAAAACAAATCGGGTAAGTTAACACCCGAAACAACGATAATTCTAATATTTTATTAACAAAGCAATGTTAAAAGATCATATATGATAACATATTAATGTATATGATTCTTGTATCATTTAATAACAATTATTTCACCATTATAAAAGAGGTTAACCTACCCTCAACCAAGTAAATGTACAAGGTAAGGGTTTATTTTGCAATCCTTTCATTATCTGAGTTTGTTTATACGTAATAATCTACTGGGACTTCTTTATCAGCCACATCCATGTTTCTTAAAAAATGTATTTGAAACATTTTTTCTATTTACAATAATATGGGTTAAAGTCATTTATACCCTTTTTTGACTATTAATAAGATATTTATAAAGGAATATATCCGTCGTTTTCCAAACAAGGTGCTTTTTAACCTTTTCGACAGAATTAAGGTAAGAATGTTTTTTTAACTTATACGACGGGTGCGGCTATTTTCCGTCGTTATAAAATCTTCGAAGATTCCATTAAAATCTTATAAGAATATTTTCAAAGAAAAGGTAATATTTTATAAATATATTACTCTTAAATGATTTCAAAATAAAAAAGATATATTACTCTAAAAGGTTTTGATTTCATCTATGTCAACATCCATTGATGGATTTTATGCTTATTTGAAGTTGATTTATTATGATAGAAAACATCTATATTGTATTGAAGGTTTAGTGATATGTTTTACTGTGGATGTGTTATTTTTATACCATTCATGGTTTATGGATAAAGTATTGACATTTAGTATGCTAGTTTTAATACGAATGTTTATTTTATGTTTAAACCTGTTCATATGAGGAATGCATTGGACTTAATATGTGACGGGTGGAGCCCACTATAGATCCTCGATGCATCAGTATGTCTCATGAGACAAACTAGTGTCTTGACACAAGGCCTTGAAAAAATCTTATTTTTAGTCTTGGAACGAGGCCTTGGCTGTGTGGTTATGATAGTCTGGCATTATGCATTCCATCATTATGAAAGTGGTTATTGATATTGCATGTGATTATTTGATTAGTAGAATATCCATGTGAATAAGTAAATGGCATTATTTCATTTTATTTTTGTCATACTATGGTGAAGTTCAAGTTCAAAAGGGTATTGTTTTTGTTATGCATTGCCTTAAATGTTTACTCTAATTTATGAATGTTTCCGCTGTATTGTTATCCTTATTGGGCATTTGAGTTCACCCCTTTTATATGTTTTATTTTTCCCAGGATTTAAAGAAGTAAATTATGAATGACATGCATGGATAGTATGAGGGGATAAGAGTGTGGAATATGGACACTATGTTGTTTTAATTTACATTTTTATGATGTAACGTAAAGCATTATGAGTATATGTAGTGTTTCCATGGCTACTAAACTAATCGGTATTTTGAGACTTGATCTTTCTTGTGATCATGCCAATGTTATGTAATAATCCACTAACTCTGGGTAGCTGGGGTCAGGGCGTTACAGTTGGTATCAGAGAAAGTTTAGTACAAACCTTGGAAGCATGATTTAGATAAACTATTATTAGAGCACATAGATTTAAGATGGAATTTGATGATTAGTATAGAATAACATCTTAGAATTTTGGTATTGTAGAGATTTTGTGATTTTTCCAAGAAATAAATCCCTGTATGGATATGATCAGGTAGAGGCGGCTCTAGAACATATGTACCTCGGGGTAAAACCCGAAAACACTGCTTTGATCTAGACTTGAACGGGAACCGGTGCACGACAACGGGCCTTGCTGCACTCTTGGTTACGACACTCCCGGGGGATATGCTTAGGATAACTCTCAATTTCATTACAAATCATTGTGAAAGGTTTATGAGTATATACTTCCTCAAAGAAATTTTTTTTATGATTATGAATTATATCCATAAATAGTTCAATTTATGTTAAGTGTTTTATAAGTATGGAATTATGTATTTTAATTCATAAATTGATCTAGTTTATGAAATTTCTTAGAAATGGTGCCTAGTGGAAGAAATGGAACCTGTATCAATGCACGCACTCCATTTAGGGATTTCCCTCCTGCTCAAGATAATTACAGTGGAGCTGGTTATGCAACTGGTGCCGATCAGCTAATCACCATACTGGGACAACTCACCCAGGTTATGAATAATAACCTTACCCATATGGAGCACCCTGATCCATAGCATGGAGGATAAAGGTTAGATTGCTTGATGAGGCAACAACCACCAATTTTCAATGGGAGTAAAAATCCCTTAGTAAATGAGAAATGGATAAATTCCCTAAAAACAATATTTCAGGCTTTGGGGAGTAGTGAAAGGGAAAATGTTATCATGGTAGTTTACTGACTCACTGGAGATACTGATTAGTGGTGGTCATTGATTCAAAACACGAAGGAAGATGATGAAGTATCAAATATGGAATGGAGGGAGTTCAAAGATCTATTTTTATAAAAAATACTTTCATCATGACCATCGAGCAGATATGGAAAGGCAATTTCTGAGTCTGAGACAATAGGAGGATGAGAATGTCAAAAAGTATGAGGCTAACTTTACAAGGTTATAAAGGTATGATGGAGATTATATACGTAACCCAAGTAGTAAGATTGATCATTTATTTTATGGGTTAAAACCATTTCTCTGCCGAGAATTAGTCTCACAATCCTTCTCGTCGTATGAAGACATTGTATCATGTGCTAACAAGACCAAAAAGGAATCCTCTAAGTCTTATGAATTTAAAGCAAAGAATGAGAAGAAGATATCTGCTGATCAATCTAGGAATTGAAATAATGGGAATAAGGGAAAGGTTGAATATCCATCCTATGCTAAAGGTGGGAAGAAACACCCCGGTACTTGATTAAAAGGAACGGGAGTCTATTACAAGTGTGGTGAAAAAGGCCACCAAGCTCGTGATTGCAAGGGGAAGAAGGAAGATACTAATTTCCAATGATACAATTGCAGGGAGATGGGACATTATGCATATTAATGTCCTAAGCGTCATGGTAACTTACCTTAGAAAAGGCCAAGGGATCAAGGCCAAGCTTATGCAATCACTACTGCTGTGGTGGAAGATCTGAAAGACATGGTGGCAGGTAATTTAATGGTTTCCTCAAGTTTAATAAATGTATTATTTGATTCTGGATCATCGCATTGTTTCATATTTTCCCAGTTTGATAAAAAAAATTAGATATTTCCAATTTGATTTAACAAGGGAGTTTTCAGTTAAAACTCCTAAGGGAAGTATCATTGCAATAATGATTTGTGAATCATTCGCCATTAGAGAACATAAATGTTCTTTATCTGCTGATCTCATTCTCATACCTATGATTGAGTTTGATATAATCCTCAGTATGGATTGGATTTCTAACTATGATGTGAAGATTAATTGTAATAAGAAGGAGGTTACGATTTTTTATGATTATGACAAGGAACACCTTATCTTTAGAGGAGAATTGTCACCACCTAATTCTTACCTAGATCGACCCCCAATAGCTCAGCTAAATTAAATTATGGGGGAGGAAGAGAATGAAATGACTCTGGGTGAGGAAAGGAATGTTCAAATAGAGGATGTACCTTTTGTGAAAGAATATGTAGATGTGTTTCCGGAAGATTTATTTAGACATCCTCCAGAACGAGAAGTTTAGTTTTCCAATGATTTAATTCCTGGATCAATGCCTATATCTAAGATCCCTTATAGAATGGATACTGTAGAATTAGTTGAACTAATGAAACAACTAGAAGAATTGAGTAATAAGGGATTTATTCTTCATAGTGTTTCTCTATTGGGAGCCCCTCTTCTTTTTGTAAAAAAATGATGGATCTATGAGGTTATGTATTGACTACATGGAGATCAATGATATAACAATAAAGAACAAGTATCCCCTACCTCACATTGATGATTTATTTGACCAACTGCATGGAGCTCAATACTTTTCAAAGATTGACCTTTGATCTGGATACCATCAGTTGTGTGTAATGAAGGAAGACATTTCGAAGACAGCATTTCGAACCAGGTACGGGCATTATGAGTTTACAGTAATTCCTTTTTGATTGACTAATGCACCCTCAATATTCATGGATCTGATGAATAGAGTTTTAAAGGAATATCTCAATGAATTTGTGGTGGTATTTATTGATGATATCTTGATATACTCCAAAAGCTATGAAGATCATGAAAATCACTTGGGCATTATCTTGAAGACTATGAGAAGACATGAATTATATGTGTCACGACCCATCCTCGGGGCTGCTGCCGTGACTACCCCAAGCCCGCCTTCCATAGGCCAGGGGCTGGAGACTAGCACCAAGGCGTAATTCCCGATAAAAGGGAAGGTATTGCCTTTGTAAAGTAAACAAACACCAGAGAGCAAGCAAGCATAAGTAAACACTAAGTAAAAAATGGGTACAACAGTATGTGTGGAAAAGTATGTGGGCTAGATTACAAACCCAAACTAAATGTAAAGTATACGTGGAAAGGGAAAACAACAACTGAAAAGTAAATCCATAGCCTCGAGCCATCCACTGAAGGTCCCACCTGATGGGTGGGTACAGATAACCTCCACAGCTCCTCGGGTCCAGCCGTCCGCTCCGAGTATGTCCCGCCCGGTGGTCCACCTCCAGGTATTGTCCAACTACACAAGCCTCAACCACGATCAGCATTTTCCATCGTCTGCAACCAACACAATGTAGTGAAGGCATAGCCCATGCAGGGGTGAGTATAAGCTACTCAGTAGGGACCCTGAGACCCTCAATGGTCTCCTAGAATCCACAAAGGATAATCCACAAAGGAAAGATACAATCACGAAGTAACATCCGACACTACATATGTATATGCCCATACATATACCTAAGTCACCAATTCTCGTTCGGATCTAACATCTGAGCTACAGTACAACCCAGTCCACACAGGAAAGAAAAACATAATCCACACAGGACAACACAACACAATCCACATAGGAAAGCAAAACAAGATTCAGCTCACACAGGTATACTTCATTGTTTGATGATAGAGATGATCAGATGTAGCCATTGATTTATCTAAGCCGTCAGACCCACAATGGATCGATAGGTACTAACCCCCGCAATGACCCACAAAGGATATTACCCACACTTGATCGATAGGTAACTATCCCCCGCAATGACCCACATAGGATCAGACCCACACAAGATCTGTACGCGATGGCCCACACAGGACCGCTGAGCGCTGACCCACACAGGATGCGACCCAAACAGGATCAGTGGCACTGATCCAAATAGGATCGCTAGGTGCTGTAGTCATCACCGTCGAATCCATGGAGGATTTCTGCATAGTCGTCATCGTCATCGCAGTCGTAGCCAGCTCTAGGGTTCCCGCACACTGCAAGCTCGTTTTGGAGGGTCCTCTCCATGAGCCGAGGGGCGGATACATGAACCGACACGTATTCCAGAGTTGATGTATCCAAAAGTTATGTATCACCAACAGAAAGTCAAGGTCACAGACTGCACGTCAATCGGACGCCCGGCCTAAGAGTTATCGGCGTTTTCATCCTAGGGGCCCAGTTGGTTTTTAAATCAAAACCAACCCTACCATACTCTAACTTCATCCAAACCTTGAGCGGAGTAAGACAAAAGGTCTGTCTCACATAGAGGAATCCAGCAAAGTCGACGGCACACCAATCGGACGTCCGGACCTGAAATTATTAGCGTTTCCGCTCCGAGGGCCCGGTTGGTTTCGTGTACGAACCAACCTGGCCGAACACAACGTTCTCTGAATCCCTAAGTGCGATATACCAAAACAACCGTCTCGATCCAAGGATTGCATCGCAACTGACAGTGTGTCGATCGGAGGCTTGTAGCTCATGTTATGGGAAACAGACCGAAAGAGGTTCAGTATTAGGGGGTTCTGGCCCGGTCCTACCCGGCCCGATACCACCAGGGTCGGCCCGAACTGAGTCCGGGTCCAGCCCGCTTGGCCGCGGCCCGGCCCGGCTGGCACGGCCTGGCGCGCTGGTGCTGGCCAAGCGACCGCGCAAGGGGGGACCACCCCCTGGATGAAACCGCAACCCCACGTGGGGGCCACCCTTGCCAACGGATGTGGCCGGTTGTCGCGTCCCGCCTCCTCTGGTCCCGTGCGGTCGCGGGACTTGCGGCCTACCACCGTAGATTTAGCCGCGGTGGCTCTTTCCGGTGGTGCGCGGGGCACCAGCAGATTGCTCCACAGACCACCGGACGAGCTCCGGTGGTTGGATTTGCGTTTCGTCATTGCCAACGATCCTCCCGGGACTGGTTCTACACTGCAAAGGCCTCACAACGCCCGCGCGGCCTGCTTCATCGTCGCCCGCCGATCCGCACATCAAGAATGAAGGGACGATGGGTTCGGACTTGTTCGTTTGTCCTCACCAACCTCGTTAGCGGTTTTAAAAGACTTCCAACAAATATTTAAACATATGCTGTGGGTATAAATCACAAATATTTAATTGAATCAAACCCTTAACTCAAGCGTCATCGAGCGAGGGTTCATCACAGAAAAGAACGTTGCGGAAGAATGCGTCCGGGAAGGGGAACGTCGCACCGTCGATCTCCGAGGATCCGGCGTTCTTCACATTCTTCACGTTCTTCGTCGAGGAGGAAGAACTTCAAGAGCCTGAGAATTCTACCTAGCCTCTCAACACCACCCCTAATAAAAATAAGAGTTGTCTTATTTTTATTTCACAAGCCTTGCGTTTTAAAATTCGATACGAAAGAAACAGTTATGTGAATTAAATACAATGCTTAAACTTTTACATTAATGAGGCATTTCATAACAAGAATAAACACATGGGTTGACTTTATTAATAGGGGTGCAGTTGCGTTACTTAGAATAAAAGAAACGGTGGGGGTCGTGTGAGCCCCTCCTTACAAATATCCTACCAAGTGGGTCGGATATGGTAGGTCCCACATTATCCACTTAACTTAAGTTAAGAAAAGTAAAATAAAAACCGGTTGCACCACTTTTATTTTATTTCTTAACTTAACCACCAAAAAAATAAAAACCACACCCAAGAAAACGCAACTCCGGAAAAGGTGTTTCTAAGCAATTATCGGCGTTGCGATTCCATCGGTGCCCTCAGAATTCGATTCCAAGAACTGGTTCAAATGTTAGAAAAACCCACTCGTTTGTTCACTGAACTTACCCGAGCTAAACTTTGGAAATTGATTCTGGGCACACCGGGCCTCGGAATCAGGTCCCATAAGAAACTATGTTTTATAAAATTCCCAATAAAATTAAGAAAAAAATTCCTTGAATTTTACGGGTCTTTACATCACTCCCAGCTCCGGGCTTTACGTCCCCGTAATGATACATCAAAAACTAGGGAAACAAAAGTGGGTACTAAGCATGCGTTTGAGTCTCCTGCTCCCAAGTGCTCTCTTGGAGGTTCCCGTGCTACCATCTGATGCACACTAGAGGAATCGACTGTCCACGTAGGACCCACTCCTGTCGATCCTCATTCTCCATTGGGACCTCTGCAAAAGTCACCCCATCATCTATGCCGAGCTTCCCCTGGTCAATGATATGCATTGGGTCATGCACGTATCTCCTCAGCTGAGATACGTGGAAGACTTCGTGCACCCGGTGCAACTGAGGTGGTAGATCCAGGTGATAAGCCACCTTGCCAATCCTGTTGAGGACTTGGAATGGTCTGATGAAGCATGGAGACAACTTGTCACCTCGGCCAAATCTCTGTAATCCACATCGAAGTGAGACCCTCAAGAAGACATGGTCGCCATCCTCGAATTCCAATGGCCTCTTCCTCCTGTCAGCATAAGACTTCTGCCGGCTCTGAGCTATCCTCATCCGCTCCTAGATGACTTGGACCATCTCCGTCGTGGCCTGGACCATCTCTGGTCCCACAAGTTCTGACTCTCCATGGGTTTTCCAGCATAGAGGAGATCTGCAAGGTCGGGCATACAACGCCTCGTATGATTCCATCCTGGTGGTGGAGTGGTAGCTGTTGTTGTACGCGAACTCCTCCCAGCTGTGACCAAAGTAGAGGACACATGCACGGAACATGTCCTCGAGAGTCTGAATGGTCCTCTCCGTCTGACCATCTATCTGAGGGTGAAAGGCGGTGCTCAGACGTAGCTGCATCCCGAATGCCTCCTGCAACCCCTTCCAAAGACATGAAGTAAAGCGAGCATCTCGATCGGAGAAGATAGATGATGGCACACCATGAATCCGTACAATCTCCAGAATGTAGAGACATCCCAAGGTCTCCACTAATCCTTGCTCTGTGATGGGTAAGAAGTGTGCCCACTTGGTGAGTCTGTCGACAATCACCCAATAGAGTAGTGACCTCTGGAAGTGCGTGGATGTCCAGTCACGAAGTCTATAGATATGCCATCCGACTTCCACTCTGGGACCTCCAAGGGTTGTACGAAGCCTGCTGGTACCTGGTGCTCTGCCTTCACCTAATGGATGGTGAGGCATTGAGAAATGAACTCCGTCACAACCTTCTTCATGCCCGTCCACCAGTGCTGTCGTCTGAGATCCTGGTACATCTTCACCACTCCAGGATGTACCGCCAAAGGGGAAGTGTGAAACTCTCTCAGCACCTCCTCCCATAAAGAAACTGGTACCAAGGTACGTCCGCTGAAAAGGGCGTCGTGCTCTCCTCCAAAGGAGAAACCATCAGGTTCTTGTACTGAGGATATCTGTGCATGCCACGTCTCGCAGTCGACATCCCCACGTTGGGCCTCTCTGACCCGCTGCAGTAGTGGAGGAGTGACTATGAGTGACTGATGAATGGCTGCTCCATCTCTATCCACGAAGGATATCTGCAAAGCAGCTAGCTGCTCTGTCACCTCCCCAAGTCGCTGAATGCCCGTCCTCCTGCTGAGATCATCGACTACTACATTCCCCTTCCCAAAATTATAGACTATCTCAAAGTCATAGTCCTGGAGGAACTAAAGCCATCGCCGCTGTCTCAGGTTTAGTTCATTCTAATAGAAGATGTACCTGAGACTCTGAAGGTCAGAATAGACTGTAAAGCGCTCTCCCATCAGATAGTGTTGCCACATCTTCAGAGCGAAGACCACTGCTGCTAACTCCAGGTCATGGGTAGCATAGTTCTTCTCATTCTGCCTTAATTGACGTGATCTATAGGCAATCACGACCCACTCCTGCATTAGGACACATCCGAGTCCAGTCCCTGATGCATCGTAGTAAACTACGTACCCAACTCCCTCCTCTGGTAGCCTCAAGATTGGTGTGCTGGTCAATCTCTGTCTCAGTTCCTAGAAGCTCTGCTGACATCTATCTGACCACACAAAGGGTTTCCCCTTCTTCATCAAAGCTGTGAGTGGTGCCGCAACTCTGGAGAAGTCTGGTACAAATCTCCAATTGTACCTAGCTAGTCCCAAGAAACTTCGCACCTTCGTCCCGCTCTTAGGTGGCTCCCAAACTAGCACTGCCTCGATCTTCGCATGATCCACCGCAACTCCTGCCTCAAATATGACGTGTCCCAAGATGTGGACCTCGCATATCCATAACTAACACTTCAAGAGCTTACCATAAACCTGGTGCTCTTGGAGTGTGTCCAGTACAACCCACAAGTGTTAGGCGTGCTCCTCCTCGGTCGTCTAGAATATCAAAATGTCTTCGATAAAGACCACGACAAATCGATCGAGGTATGGATGAAAGATCCTTTTCATGAGGACCATGAAAACTGCTAGAGCATTGTTTACACCGAATGGCATAACCAAGAACTCATAATGGCCATACCGGCATCTGAAGGTCGTCTTCTGCACGTTCTCGTCCCGAATTCTGAGATAATGGTAGCCTGACCTGAGGTCTATCATTGAGAACCACTGTGCTCCATTAAGTTGATCGATGATGTCGTCAATCCTCGGTTGTAGATACTTGTTCCTCACTGTCACCTGGTTCAGGCGATGATAGTCTACACAAAGTCACAAGCTCACGTCTCTCTTCTTGGCGAACAATATCGGGGAAGCCCAGTGTGGAAAACTGGGTCAGGTGAATCCCTTTCCCTACAAGTCCTCCAGCTGCACCTGTAGCTCTCGAAGCTCGGCAGGAGCCATCCGATATACTGGGGTGGATATCGGCGCGGTCCCCGGGTACAGATCAATGTAAAATTCTACCACTCTACGAGGAGGTAGTCCTGGAACTTCATCGGGGAAAACGTACGCATACTGATCCACCACTGCAGGAAAACCAGGACTCCGCATGTCAACTACACCTAGGTTGAGGCTAGCCAAATGATGAGTGATGGGTTTTCCTCTCCACTGCGAGATTCGATCCTGTTCTGCAAAGTCTCCCTTCTCGTCGGTGAAGGTGAACCTACTCTCGTCGGTGCATACACATCGCACCTTACGCCTAATACAGTCAATCTGAGCATGGACTGTAGATAACCAATACATGCCCAAGATGACATCGTAAGCCTCGACGCCGCTACAAGAAGACCCAAACCGAAGCTCTCACCTCCTAGAGTAATTTTACACTACCGGCACAAGTGCGTAATCATTGATTCTACTCTCGTAGGAGTCTCTAGCTGTAAGGATCGAGCCAACGACTCCGTATAAATCTTCGAGCTCCGAATAAGGGCAGCGGCTATGAAAGAATGACACGCTCCTATGTCTATAAGAACTGCAGCAAGGGTGGAATAGACACCGATAGTACCTCAAATCATCTCGGGCGTGCCGTGGTCGTAGGCCTCCGCTGCCTGAAACTGTGCCTGCCTCTGCCCGCCAGCTCCCTATGGTCTGGGTGGACCTCCTGGTGGTGGTGGTGGTCATAGAGACTCAAAGCGTCGCCCACCACCTGCTGCTCAACCAGCTCCTCTGCCTCATCCGCCTGCTCCCTACAAACCACCACGGTCGACCCTCTGCCTCTGCCTGGGTGGCCCCTCAACCGTCTGATGCTCCTTGGCACGACGGGTCACGCAGTCACGTGCCATGTGGCCCTGCCCGCCGCATGCATAGCATTGTCTGCCTCTCGAAAGACTAGCTCCGCTCTGTGTCCCCCACACTGCTGAGCCAGTGTCCTGAGGTCATCTTCCTGAGGGTCTGGTCTGCCTGGACCCATGAGTCATCCATTGACTTCCTGCTACAGAGGACTCTACTACGTGCCACCCTGCGGTAGGTCTCGCGGTTGATTCAGGATCAACAAGGAAGCTCTCGATCAGAAGGGCTCGCTCCAGTACCCCTGCCTGATTCAGAATACTGAGGTAGATCATCGATGCCCTGATCTCCTGCCTCAATCCCTGCTCGAAGGTCCAGGCCCGGAAGAATGGGTCTCGTACCATGTCTGTCGAGTAACGCGAGAGATCGGTAAATCTCACCGAGTATTGGGTGACCGTCAAGCTGCCCTACCGCAGCGGTAGAAGCTCCTGGATGCACACCGCACGGAGGGTGGCTGGGACAAACTCTGAGCGGAAGAGGCTATCAATGTCCATATAGAGGAGAGATGCCTCATCATGCACCTGGAGCATCAATCTACACCACCTGCCTATTGCAGCATGCAGTAGGCTCGCTGTGAGGATCACCATGAGGTCTGTTGGTGTCCTCACTAACCTGAAAAACATGTACAACTGCCTCCAGCCAATCCTCGGCTTCCTGGGGGTCCGTCTCCCTACGGAACCTGGGAATTCAATGGCGCTGAAACTCTTTCAGTGCACTAAGGCGACGTGCATCATCAGCGGCTAGGGCTGGTATCATCGGTGGCTCAGCGGGTAGAGGTACCGCCGGTGCCTCTGCTGTCAACGGGCCCTGCACCGAGGCCTCATCGCTCGGTGGGTTGTTGTCACACAAAACTCTGGGAACCCTAGCTGGTTGCGGTCATGGGTATATCCTGAAAAGAAACAGGTGTTCCACGATCAAACAGTATACCTGGTGAGCTGACATAAAGTAATCACAAAGAAAACTTGAAACACACATGCAATCAATGTTTTCGTGCATTAAGTTGAAAATCAGAAGTCAGGGTCCTGGTGTATGGATACGTCGGCCGCCACACCAACACTGGACTCCTTGGACTAATAACCACACTCAATACTATTAACACTATTGCTTCACATAGAAAAAGATTAGAGTCCTGAGTTCTGTGGTAGAACTGCACTCCTCTGATACCAATTTGTCACGACCCATCCTCGGGACCCGTACCGTGACTACCCCAAGCCCACCTTCCATAGGCCAGGGGCTGCCGACTAGCACCAAGGTGTAATTCCTGATAAAAGGGAAGGAATTTCCATTGTAAAGTAAACAAACACCACAGAGAAAACAATAAAAAGTAAACACTATGTAAAAACTGGTTACAATAGTAAGTGTGGAAATGTAAGTGGGCCAGAATACAAACCCAAACTGAAAGTAAAGTACAACAGGAAAGGGGAAACAACAACTGAAAAGTAAATCCACAGTCTCAAGACATCCACTAAAAGTACCACCTGAATGGTGGGTACAAATATTCTCCACAGCTCCTCGGGTCCAGCCGTCCGCTCCGAGTACGTCCTGCACAGTGGTCCACCTCCAGGCACCGTCCTGCTCCCCAAGCCTCAACCACAATCAGCGTTGTCTATCGTCTGCAACCAACACAACATAGTGCGGGCATATCCCGTGTAGGGGTGAGTATAATCTACTCAATAGGGACCCCGAGACCCCTGAAGGTCTCCCAAAATCCACAAATGATAATCCACAAAGGAAAGATACAATCACAGAGTAACATTCGACACTACTTAGGTATATGCCTATACATATACCTAAGTCACCAATTCTCATTCAGCTAAAACATTTGAGCTCAATTAAAACCCAGTTCACACAGGAATGAAAAATGTAATCTATACAGGATAGCACAACACAATACACATAGTAAAGCAAAACAAGATACAACCCACACAGGTATACTTCTTCGTATGACGATAGAGATGATCAAATGTAGCCACTGATTCATCTAAGCCGTCAGACCTAAAAAGGATCGATAGGTACTAACCCCCGCAATAACCCACAAAGTATCTGGCCCACACAGGATCGATAGGTAACTAACCCCCGCAATGACCCACACAAGATCGGACCCACACAGGATCTGTAGGCGCTAGCCCACACAGGACCGCTGAGCGCTGACCCACACAGGATCTGGCCCACACAGGATCGGTGGCACTGTTCCACATAGGATCACTGAGTGTTGTAGTCATCGCCATTGAATCCATGGATGATTTCTGCAGAGTCGTCAACGTCGTTGCAGTCGCAGCCAACTCTAGGGTTCCCGCACACAGCAAGCTCGTTTCGGAGAGTCTGCTCCACGAGCCGAGGGGAGGATACATCAACTGACACGTAGTCCGGATTTTATGTATCCAAACGTTTTGTATCATCAACATGAACTCAACTTCATAGATGGCGCGTCAATCGGATGCCCGTTCTGAGAGTTATTGGTTTTTTCGTCCTAGGGACCCGGTAGGTTTTTAAGTCAAAACCAACCCGACCGTACTCCAACTACATCCAAACCTCGAGTGGAGTAATCCCAATGGTCCGTCTCACTTATAGGAATCCACCAAAGTTGACGGAACATCAATCAGACGTCCGGAGCTCATGTTATGTGCGTTTCTACTCTGAGGGCCCGGTTGGTTTCGTGTACGAACAATCCCAGCCGAACCCAAAGTTCTCTGAATCCCTGAGTGCGATATACCGAAACGACCGCATCGATCCAAGGATCGCATCGCAACTGGCAGTGCATCGATCGGAGACCCGCAGCTCATGTTATGGGCAATAGACCGAAAGAGATTCAGTATTAGGAGGTTCGGGCCCCGTCCGACCTAGCCCGATACCCCCAGGGTCGGCCCGAACCTCGTCGACCCCAACCCGGTCCGGGTCCAGCCAGCATGGGCATGGCCCGGCCAGGCCCGGCCCGGCCTGGCGTTCCGGCCGGGCGGCTCGGCCCGGCGCACTGGCGCTGGCCAAGCGACCGGGCAAGGGGGGACCGTCCCCCTGGATGAAACCGCAGCCCCGCGAGGGGGCCGCCTATGCCAACGGACACGGCCGGTTGCTGCGTCCCGCCTCCTCCAGTCCCGCACACTCGCGGGACTTGTGGCATACCACCACCTCCTGCCGCTGCCGCCGCCGTGCCGGCGAGGCGCGCCAGCAGATTGCTCTGTGGACCACCGGACAAGCTCCGGTGGTCGGATTTTCTTACCATCTTCGCCAACGGCCCTCCCAGGACCGGTTCAACAGTGTGAAGAACTCAGAACGACCGCGCGTCCTGTTTCATCATCGACCGCCGATCCTCACATCAAGAACGAAGGGACGGTGGGTTTGGACTTGTTCGTTGGTCTGCACCCACCGCGTTAGTGGTTTTAAAAGTCTTCCGTCAAATATTTAAACATATGCCATGGGTATAAATCACAAATATTTAATTGAATAAAACCCCTAACTCAAGATTCTTCGAGCCAGGGTTCTTTGCGGAAAATCACGTTGCAGAAGAAGGCATCGCGGAAGGGGAATGTCGCGCAGTCGATCTCCGAGGATCCGGAATTCTTCGCGTTCTTCGTGTTTTTCACGTTCTTCGTGTTCTTCGTTGAGGAGGAAGAACTTCAAGAGCCTGAGAATTCTCCCAAGCCTCTCAACACCACCCCTAATAAAAATTAGAGTTTTATTATTTTTATTTCACAAGCCTTGCGTTCTAAAATTCTATACGAGAGAAATAGTTAAGTGAATTAAATGCAACTCTTAAACTGTCACATTAATGAGGCGTTTCTTAACCAGAATAAACACATGGGTTGACTTCAATAATAGGGGGTGCAGGTGCGTTACTTAGAAGAAAAGAAACGGTGGGGCTCATGTGGGCCCCACCTCACAAATATCCTACCAAGTGGGTAGGATATGGTGGGTCTCACATCATCCACTTAACTTATGTTAAGCAAAATAAAATAAAAACCGGTTGCACCACTTTTATTTTATTTCCTAACTTAACCCACCAAAAAAAACCCCACTCGAGCAAACACAACTCTGGAAAAGGTGTTTCTAAGCAATTACCGGCACTGTGATTCCATCGGTGCCCTCGGAATTCGATTCCGAGCACCAGTTCAAAAGTTAGAAAAACCCGCTCGTTCGTTCACTGAACATACCCGAGCTAAATTTTGAAAAATGATTCCAGGCACACCGGGCCTCGGAATCAAGTGCCGTCAGAAACTGCGTTCTTGTAAAATTCCAAAGAAAATTAAGAAAAAATATTACTTGAATTTTATGGTTCTTTACAATATGGGATGTTTATCATGTGTGAATTCTGGCTTCCGGAGATTTCTTTTCTTGGCCATATTGCCTCTAAAGATGGAATCTCTGTTGATCCTTCTAAGACTAAGGCAATCCAAGAATGGCCTACACCGACGAGTATAACTGAGGTACGTAGTTTTATTGGTTTGGTAGGTTATTATCGACGTTTCGTCTAGAATTTTGCCCGGTTGGCTAACCCATTAACAAAGCTGACACGTAAAGGGGTTAAATTTGTTTGGACAAAAGAGTGTGAAGAAAGTTTCGAAGAACAGAATATATGATTAGTCAATGCTCCTATATTGACTCTACCATCGGGGAATGATGGGTTCATTATTTATAGCGATGCATCGAAAAAAGGACTTTGTTGTTTTCTTATCCAGAATGATAGGGTTATTGCCTATGCATCACGACAGTTAAAAATTCATGAACAAAACTATCCTACTCATATTCTCGAGTTAGTAGCTGTGATATTTTCTTTGAAGATATGGAGGCACTACCTCTATGGTGAAAATGTGAGATTTATACTGATCACAAGAGTTTGAAGTATATTTTCTCACAAAAATTACTCAACATGAGGAAAAGGAGATGGATTGAATTACTCAAGGATTATGATTGTACGATACACTACCACCCGGGGAAAGAAAACGAGGTGGCAGATGATTTGAGTAGAAAAGACCATGGAGTTTTGAACAATAATAGAATAAAAAGGGACCCAATTATCATGGATCTAGGGAATATGGACATGGGAATGACCATGGAAGGTGAAACATCAATTCTTTTTCAAATGGTTTCCAAACCATCATTACTAGAAAGGATTAAGAGTTCTCAGACCGATGATGAAGAATTTCAAAAGAAGATTAAAGTTGTGAATGATGGGAGATTGAGAGACATTGTGTATGAAGATGGAATTTTGAAATTTGGGAAGAGGCTTTGTGTTCCTGATATACCAGATCTAAAAAGAGAATTGCTGGATGATTATCATAGTTCCAATTTCTCTATACACCCTCGGAGCACCGAAATGTATAGAGATTTGAAGGAACATTTTTGGCGGGACACCATGAAGAGGGATATTGCTGATTTTATGTCAAGATTTATGGTTTTTCAACAAATGAAAGCTTGAATGAAACAGCCTGGTGGAGTATTGCAACCGCTTCCCATACCTGAGTGGAAATTGGATAATATCACGATGGACTTTGTTATGAGACTACCAAAGACTCCTAGAAGGAACAATGAAATATGGGTTATTGTTGATCGTATTACCATGTCAGTACATATTATTGCTATAAGAAAACATCTACCACTGGAGCTTCTAGCAAGACTATATATTGAAGAATTTGTGAGACATCATGGTGTACCCCTATCGATTGTTTCTGATCGTGATCCCCATTTTACTTCAAGATTTTGGAAGAGTCTTTAGAAATCCCTGGATACTGAACTTCATTTGAGCACTGCATACCACCCTTAGACAGACGGACAATCATAACGGACTATTCAAACCTTAGAATACATGTTGAGATCTTGCTCACTTGACTTTCAGGGTATGTGGGATCAATATTTAACTTTTGTAGAATTTTCCTATAACAATAGCTTCCATTCGAGTATTCAGATGGCACCATATGAAGCATTATACAGAAATAGATGTCCCACACCAAACTATTAGGATGATGTTGGTGAATGAAAACTTGTAGGTCCATAACTGGAGGAGGAAACAATGTAAAAGATTAAGGTAATCCAAAATCACATCAAAGCAGCTCCAAGTAGGCAGAAGAGCGACGTCGATAATCGAAGGAAGGATTTGGAATTTCAAGTCGGTGATCATGTTTTCCTGAAGGTCTCTCTATGGAAGGGAGTCATAGGTTTTGGTATGAAAGGTAAATTGAGTCCCAGGTACATCAGACCTTTAGAAATTCTAGAATTAATTGGGGATGTAGCTTACTGATTGGCAATACCTCCAAGTCTCTCCAATGTTCATGATGTCTTCCATGTATCTCTGTTGAGAAAATACATGCCTGACCCAACGCATGTACTCAACTATGAGGAATTAGAACTGGAACCCAATCTATCTTATTGAGAAGAGCACATCATGATTCTTGATATGAGATAACAAGTACTGAAAAACCAGACGACGCGTCTGGTAAATGTTTTGCGGAGAAACCATAAGATGGAAGAGGAAACGTGGGAACCCGAGGAACATATGATGAAGAAACACCCAAGTCTTTTCATGTGGTAGTATTATATAAATTTCTAAGAATAAATTATTTGAAGGAGGGGAGAATGTAACACCCCAAGCTTCTACGGTATGCTTCTCTTTGAATAATGTGATAGCGTGTGTTGTACGCAACATCGAGTTGTATCACACCACAACCAATCAAACTAGTTGTTATGAATAGTAATACATACTTTTTGAAATTTTATAACTTTTATCCCTCAAAATGGCCTTCATTTTTAGATTCAAAATATCGAATTTAGCCTACGGTGAAATTTGGGAACTTTTCGGATAATATTTATATTTTGATTAATAGTGAAAATTACTAAATTTTAATTAAAAACAACTTTTTTAATCGAAATAATTTATTTAGATAAATTATGAATTTGAGTTGTTTTAAAGTATATTTAGAATATATTTTCACCATTTAATACAATGTTGGTCATTGTACATAATTTTACAATTAAACCGGACATAAACAAGTGTCAATCTTTTGATAGTTATTATCTCTTAAAAACACGCTATTTGTGTTAACAACGGGAATTAATTTTAAATTAATTTCAGCCACTTCTGTGTTTTGAATTTGGAAAAATGGATTTAATATTTGGAATCAGGATGTTCATATTGTGTAACTAGGTAGTTTTTATTTTTAGACATTTTGAATAATTACTTCGGTAAATATTTTATTTACCATGGTTATGGGTAAATCTGGTAAATAAGGGTTAAAAAATAATATTATAATAAAACTAAATTACCCTAAAACGTGTCCTAACCTTATTGGTGGATACATTTCCGACCATTGGCATCTTTGGGTCGATTTTGGGACCCCATGGAGCCACTTGAAGGTGATATGGACACTTTATTTTAATTAAGCTAAAATTAATACAAAAATTACAAAAGCATATATAATTTAGAAAAACAATTTTTACATAGGGTTATATATGTTTGATTTTCGACTAGAAATATAAATTAGAGAGATAAAAATATTTCCTACATAATTATATTTTATTTATAATTTTTACACATTAAATAATTTAATTTATTTATGACACAATGGTGATGCAGTAATTACCTAATTAATGAAAAATTAGATTAATTGATAATATAAATACCCAAATAAATGTAATTTTAGACTTTTTATAAATACCAATAATTTTATAGGATAATATAACATGTTATTATTGATTTAAATAAATTTTATCTAAGTAATAATTCTGTTATAAGTTTTACAAAAATCAATTATTGAATACTGTCAAAATTGACATAAAAGAGTTTTTAAAACAAATATTATATTATTAATTGATATTAAATTCCTAAAAAACCAAGGTTCGGCCAAGAGACTTATATCATGATTTTTATATCATAAATGGACCACTTTGGGTTCTCTTGGATGTATATAGTATGTTTATTAACCATATAATATAAAAATACAAATAGACACTGTAAAAGTGAAACTAATTAACTTAGAGTTAATACTTAAAGATAAGGTTAATATAGTAACCCAAACCTATATAAATTATATTGGTTGAGTAGTTTTTGACTAATACCCACTTTAACCTTTAAATAATCCACATTGGAGCCACTAGAAACCGAATATGAATTTATTATAAAATAATATTTCTAGCTTTTCCAAAGGTGCCCCTCACCCCTCTTATAAAAGGCCACTTCCCCTTCTAACTAATTCACACACTAAAAGCCTTTGGGTTCGGCCAAAATCTGCCCAAATAATCTTTAAACATCCCTCAATACAAACTAGTGGCTTTATTTTGATCATAAATCCAACCTAAGAACCCTTTTGATCAAATCAAAAGGAAGAACCCGAAGAAGAGGTAATGTTTTCACCACCCTTTTTCAAATTCTTTTCTTCTTCAAATTATTCATTCTTTGTTATTACCATTCTAAAATAATGAATCCAGTATCTATTATATAATTTAATATTATTATAATTATGGTACAACCATAATTAGTATTCTATCCATCCTTTGAATGACATGTCAACATATGTGCGTACGTACGGCTTACCGTCTCCACGTCGTGGTGTAATTGTTATTCAATATATTATTATTTTGATGGCTATAATAATGTTTAACAATTCATGTAAATAATACATATAACATTATAATGATTCTTTATATATTATATATCATCCAATTATATATTATTTTAATATCAAAAGAATGATATTGTCGCTCGTACGTACGTACGGACTACCATCTCCACGAACGCGATGAGATTCATTCTCCATCGTATCCATTCAAGTATAGTTATCATTTGATGATTTAAAAATAATGTTTAAGGACTTGATATCATTTTGGATATGAATAAGATACAACCTATCCATGAAAAACATGGCTTATGTAACAAAACATATAAAAGAAAACGAGTAAGTTAACACCCGAAACAACGATAATTCTAAGATATTATTAACAAAGCAATGTTAAAAGATCATATATGATATCATATTGTTGTATATGATTATTTTATAATTTAATAACAATTATTTCACCATTATACTGGTGTTTAACCTACCCTCAACGAAGGAAAAGTACAAGGTAAGGGTTTATTTTTGCAATCTCTTCATTATCTGAGGTTGTTTATACGTAATAATCTAATGGGACTTCTTTATCATCCACATCCATGTTTCTTAAAAAATGTATTTCAAACATTTTTCCTATTTACAAGAATATGGGTTAAAGTCATTTTTACCCTTGTTTGACTTTTAATAAGAGGATTATAAAGGAATCATTCCGTCATTTTCCAAACAAGGTTCTTTTTAACCTTCTCGATAGAATTAAGGAAATAATATTTTTTTAACTTATACGGCGGGTGCAGCTATTTTCCACCGTTATAAAGTCTTGGAAGCTTCCCTTACAAGCTTATAAGAATATTTTCAAAGAAACTATTATATTTTATAAATATATGACTCTTAAATTATTTCTAATTAAAAAGATATATTACTCTAAAATGAGATTTGATGTCATCTATGTCAACAATCATTGATTGATTTTATTCTTATTTGAATTTGATTTATTATGATGAAAAAATTTTATATTGTATTGAAGGTTTTGTTATATGTTTGATTGTAGATGTGTTATTTTTATACCATTCCTGGTTTATGGAGAAATTATTGACATTTCGTATGCTAGTTTTAATAAGAATGTTTATGTGATGGTTAAACCTGTTCATATGAGGAATGAATTGGACTTAATATGTGACGGGTGGAGCCCGCTATAGCTCCTCGATGCATCGGTAGGTCTCATGGGACAAACTAGTGTCTTGGCACAAGGCCTTCACAAAATCGTATTTGTAGTCTTGGCACGAGGCCTTGCCTATGTGGTTATGATAGTCTGACATTATGCATTCCATCATTATGAATGTGGTTATTGATATTGCATGTGATTATTCGATTAGTAGAATATCAATGTGAATATGTAAATGGCATTATTTTATATTATTTTTGCCATACTATGTTGAATTTCAAGTATAAAAGGCTTTTGTTTTAGTTATACATTGCCTTAAATGTTTATTCTTATTTATGAAAGATTCTTCTATATCGTTATCCTTACTGGGCATTTGAGATCACCCCTTTTCTATGTTTTATTTTTCCCAGGATGTGAAGAAGTAAACTATGAATGACCTGCAGGGATAGTATGAGGGTATAAGAGTGTGGAATATGGACACTATGTTGTTGTAGTTTTCATTTTCATGATGTAATGTAAAACATTATGAGTATATCTAGTGTTTCCAAGGCTACTAAACTAATAGGTCTTTTGAGACTTTATCTTTCTTGTGATCATGCCAATGTTGTGTAATAATGCACAGACTCTGGGTAACTGGGGTCGGGGTGTTACAAGCTCAGAGTTGGCAGAAACTTAATGTGGATAACCGGATGAAGCATATTTCTTTTTAGGTTGGTGATCATGTCTTTCTCAAAGTTCTCTATGGAGAAGTGTGATGTGTTTTGGTATGAATGGAAAGTTGAGTCCGAGGTTCATTAGACCCTGTGAAATCCTAGAAAAAGTTGGATCAGTTTACTAAAGATTTGATTTACCTCTATATTTATTCTAAGTAAACAATGTTTTTCATGATTCAATGTTGAGAAAGTATATGACAGATCCATCCCATTTTTTTGACCAGAGGTAGTTCAGTTGGAAAAGAATCTCTCTTATGAGGAACAACTGGTCTAGATTCTTGAATGAAGAGAGAAAGTGCTGTGAAATAATATCATTCTCAGGTAATGGTTCTATAGAAAAATCATATAGTTAAAGTGGCAGAATGAGAATCTGATAATTCTATGAGAGGTAAATACCTCCACTCATTTGACAAGTTAATAAAATTTCAAGGACGTAATTTCAAAAATAGGGGAAGGATCTAACATCCCAAATAAATAAAGAATAATACATTTTCATATTTATTATGATTTGTGAATTATATAATAATTTAATATTAAATGGGGTGATATGTTCGATGGCATACCCGACATGCAACAACAAGTTTCTGTGAAATCTCATGTTGCACACATGGCAGCGTCACACTAAAAAATAATAATATATTATTATTTAAAATGGTAGTTAACGCCTAGTCATTGTATTGGAAGGACTGAACTAAAATAACTACAATATTATTATATATGTTTGATAAATGTATTTACCTTTATCCAATAAATGTTAGAGGCATAAAATGTGAATGAATCCAATTTTAAGCATAAATACTCAAATATTCTTCAAAAGGTCGATGTACCCCATTTTAATGGAGAACCCTTTTTTAAATCTAGTTTTTGTCACTTTTATATTTTATATTAGAAAAAATAAAATTCTTCTTTATAATTAGGATATCAAAATTTACTTTGGATGAGATTTTGCTATTTTTATGATAATGTTCATTTTTAAATGAAAAATGTAAAATACCACATTTTAATTCAAAAATTCCTTTTAATTTAATTTATTTATACGGTTAGATTATCTTATTAATTTGTTTTAAAGTTTAATTGAATTTTATTTTTACCATTTAATCTAATGTAGGTCATTAAAATTTATTTCACTTTGAAATTGGACATAAACAAATGTGAATGTTTTTATAGTTATTATTTTTTAAAAACATGTTTTATGGTTTTGACAAAGCGAATTAACATTAAATTAATTTCTAAAACTTGTTGTTTTTAAATTTGGAAAAATTGATCTTGTATTTGGAATTAGGAGGTACATGTTTTGTAAATATATAACTTTTATTTTTAGACATTCAAAATTGTAACTTCAGTAAATATGTTATTTTCCATGGTTAAACGGTAAATCTTGTAATTAAGGGTAAAAAATAACATTATAATAATATTAAATTTCTCAAACACATGTCCTAATACTTATGGAAGATACATGTCTTACCATGGTAATCATTTAGTTGATTTTATGACACTATGAAGCCAGTTTTAATTGAAAAAGACACTTTATAAAAATTAATTTAATGTTAAGGAAAATGTAACATAATCAGATATATCTGAGTAAAACTAATTTTATAATAGGATATATAAGTGATAGTTTTGACTATAAATATTCATTAAAAAGAGAGACATATTTCCTACATCATTTAATTATACTTTTAATTTTTATATATCAAATAAATAAATTTATTTATGACACACTTATGATGTAAGGATTATCTCATTAATGAAAGATTTAAATAAATGAGATAATAAATATTAAAAAAATATTTGGAAACTATTTATGTTATAAAATAATTTTACAGATAATTATAACTTGTTTTATTTGAATTAATTATAGTTTTTTCAAGGAATCAAGTTGGTTTGGATTTTTTTTTTAAAGTCGTGATACGATTAATATTAAAATTGACAAAAAATAGTTATTAAATCAATCAATATTTTATTAAATAATATAATAGTACTGAAAATCTATGATTAGGGAAAATGAAATATATGATGTTATTAATTTAATTAATGGACCATTTTGTGTCTCTTGTCATTTTAGAATAAATATAATAACCATGTAGTATGAATAAACAAAAAGACATGGTAAAAGTTAAATTAGTTAACTGAAGGGTAATGTTAAAAGATAACATAAATTTTATGCTGTAAACTTTTCTGAAACCCATTTTATGGGAGGATATTGAACAATAATCACCTTATATTTGAATTAAATTAGTTTCGAACATTTTTCAATGAAAATTTAGGTTATAAGAAAATAAGTTTTTCAAACATTTCTAAATATACCATCCTCCCCTTTATAAAATGTCATCACGTCTAACCCACTACTCACACCTCTCAAGCCCCCTTGGATCATCCAAACACTGTCCAAAAAATCTCCCAACATATCTCTCTTACACATATAATCATAACCTTATTAATAGGGAACATTAAGAAAGACTTTTTGTTCTAAACAAAGGGAGTTAGCTGACTTAAAGGTAACATCATCACTCAAGATCTCTTTTTTAAATTTTCTTCTTCACTCAATATGCTCATATTATAATTTTTTTACATAAAATCACCAGTATCCTCAATATACTTGATTTTTATGAGTTATATTCGATCTACACTTCCTAATACTTCCATCTAATGGATACAAACATACTGCTTCTATGGATGGTGAACTACTACCTCACGAAATGATGGTTGTTCATTTATCTCCTAGAACTTCTTCTAGTAGTCATTAAGATGGATATGTATTTATATTGTAACACCCCGAGATTTTATGAAAAATATTATTTTAATTTCATTAATGTCTTGTGTTGTATTCTACACCAAGATTACCTTGCGCTATACACAACACTGTATTAGCTTGCAGTATACGCAACACTATTCTTGGATCGTGTTACACACAATTTTGATAATAGTTATTCTACGCAACATTGAGTATATATATATATGTATATATATATTAAATGTATAAATGAAATATGGTTGGATTCTGTTATACGAAACAACGAAGGATTCTTTCACAACACGCAACCTTGACTTGGCTTGCATTACACGCAATTGCGACCTTCCTCGATAGCGTGTGTAGTACGCAATACCGAGTCTCACTAAACAACGATATGCTATTAAAATATTATTAAAACTAGCAGTTATGAATAGTAATAACCACTTTTTGAAATTTTGTAAATTTTATTTTTCAAAATTCAATTCATTTTTGGATTCGGAATATCGAAATTAGCTTAGGGTGTAATTTTGGTGATTTTCGGATAACTTTCATATTTTGATGAATAGTGAAAATTACTAAATTTTAATTAAAAACAACTTTTTCAATCGAAATAATTAATAGTGATAAATTATTATTTTGAGTTGTTTTAAAGTATATTTAGAATATATTTTTACAATTTAATACAATGTTGGTCATTGGATGTAATTTCACATTTAAACCAGTTATAAACAAGTGTCAATCTTTTGATAGTTATTATCTCTTAAAAACACGCTATTTGTTTTGACGACGGGAATCAATTTTTAAATTAGTTAATGCAACTGATATGTTTTGAATTTGGTAAAATAGACATCATTTTTGAGTTCATAATATCAAATATAGCTTGGCCTAATTTTTGGTATTTGTCTGAAAACTTTCAATTTTTGATGAATAGTGAAACCACTAAGTGGTAAAAAAAACTGAATTGTTCATAAAACATAATTTTACCGCTTCTATGAGTGGAATTTCAAAAATCCTAGAGACACGGTTGATGTCAGTAAGTAAAATGTGGTTCAATGAGATGAAAATAATTTTTTGGTGAATATTAACTTTTTACTTTTTTTTACCACAGTTAAAAGTAAATAGGGTAATTAAGGGTAGAAATGATGTTATTATTACCTTAACACATGTCCTAATTCTATTGGACAAGTGTAATTCGACCAAAAACAAACTTAGGAATAAAATATGACCATTTAGGCCCACTTGATTTAGATTGGGACATTTATTATTATTTAATTCAAAGAAGAGTTAAAAGAGTTAAAATCAATGTTTATTTACTAAAACATTTTTAATATAGGGTTATACATAAGATAAATTAGACTATAAATATTAATTAGAAATCTAAAAATATTTCATACATAATGGTATTTTATTTGTAATTTTTAAACATTAAATAATGTAATTTATTTATGACACAATGATGATGCAGAAATTATCTTATTAATGAAATATTGACATAATTGATGTTATAAATACCCAAATAAATATAATTTGAGACTTTTTATGAATTGCACTAATTTTATAGGTTAATTATACATGTTATTATTGAATTAATGGACTTTGTTCGAACTAATAATTCTGTTATAATTTTCACAAAAATCAATTACTAAATAGTGTCAAAATTGACATAATATATTTTTTAAAACAAATATTATATTAGTAATTGTTATTTTATTCCTAAAAATATAAGGTTCGGCCAAATGACTTAGATAAGGTTATATATATTAATAATAAACAATTTGGGGTTCGTTTGTCTTCATATAGTATGTTTATTAACCTTATAGTGTAAGAAAACAAGAAGACACGGTAAAAGTTAAATTATCTAACTTAAAGATAAATCTAAATGATAAGGTTAAAATAATAACCTAAACTTGTATAAATCCTATTGGATATGATTATTTCGACCCATCCCTACTTTATATTCGAAATAAGACCCTTTGGAACCATTATAAACCGAATTTGTCCTTAATATAAAATAATATTTTTAGTTATTCCAAAGGTACCCCTCTCCTCCCTTATAAAAGGGCACCTCCTCCCTCTCTTCCTCACACAACTTTGAGCATTCAATCTTGGACAAACCCTGACAAATCCTCCTCTACAAGTCCCTAGAAACATCCTAGAGGTCCTGGTCTTCTTAAAAGACCATCCTTAGTTCTTTAAGTGGAGGTTAAGTGAAGGCGCGTCAAAAAGAGGTAATATCAATTACCGATCTTTTTCAATTTCTTTCTTCTTTAACTTATTCTTCATTAGTTGTTTCATGATAAAGTAATAACATCAGTATTACTCATATACTGATATGTTATTATAAGTATGAAACAACCCTATTTCACCATCTATCCATCCTACGGAAAAAGAAATCACCGCGCGTGCGTACGTAAGGAATACCGTCTCCACGCCGTGGTGTAATCTGTGTTCCACCACCACCTTACATGGATGGGTATAATGGTGTAAATAATGACTATATATGACTATTATAAATTGATATTGATTCTGAAACAGTATACATATACTCCAATACAATTCCACGATCATATGAACGATATCATCACTCGTGCGTACGTACGGAATACCGTCTCCACGATGTGATGCGACTCATTCTACATGATCTTCATTTCATAATGATTATATAAATGAATTTAATTGAATTAATATGATATATATTACACTAATACCATTCTGGAAATGAGGTATCTATAATCTAAAGAAAAGAATAAGAATTTATTCGACAAAACACGCATAAGAACAAAAAGTTATAAACACCCGAATAACAAGTAGCAATGAAATATTACTACTAAGAAGCTAAGAATATGACCATATATGATATCATAAAAGTAATTATGATTCTGGAATAATTCAATAACATTATTTAAATCATTATACAGGAGGTTCGGACACTTACAAAGCAAGTCGGACCTAAGGTAAGGGAAAATATCACAATCTCATTTTTATCTGAGATTGTTTATACTTTAGTATTTACTGGGGTGTATTTTATCGTCCACATCAATGTTCCCTAAATAAGTAATATTATATCCACCCACTTACAATAGTTTATATCCAATGTTACCCTTCGGTGAGTTTTTAGTAAAATATATGAAAGTAATCTTTTGTCGTTTTTCGTACAAGGTACTTTTTGACTTTTCCGACAAAAGTACGAGAAGAATGTTTTTTTTAACTTATACGGCATGAATGGATTTTTAAAACATTATTTCCAAGAATCTTCCTTTAAAAGTTTTCAAGTTTGTTTTTAATTAACTTCTTTTAGTTTAAAGTTGTATGACATGTTAAGAAAGGAAAAATGTTTTTGAAAAAGAAAGGATATTTTCCTCAAGAATGGAGTTCAAGTGTTTTATCAAAATTATTTTCCATCCAAGATAATAAAGGGTTCTGTTTTTATCCCTATTATTACATTGATTTGATTATGTTGTGATGGAATTATTTTTATGAATTCGTTTATCTTATATGAATTGTTTTATGATGTAATTATGTTTAAGATTCCCATTGGTATTACATGGGTTATGCAATGATGTATGATTTATGATTTTGTGGCACACATAAGAATGGTATCATTATGAGATGGGTGGGACCTATATCTCCCTCCAATTCATTGGGTAATGATTTTATATCTCATGAGATAGACATGGCTGGAATGGTAGGTTATACCAGTTCAGTGAAACAGGACTGAAATGAGGGTGACTCGGTTCAGAAATGGACTTTGTCTAGTAAGATAGTCTTGGAAATGAGTCTTGACTAACAAGAAATGATTCTCTATTATTATGTGTGTATGCCACAAAGTTTCATGTTTTAAGTTATGATTATTGTGATTACATTTCACTGCCATGATTTATCCCATGTTATGAAATTATGATCTCTTTTGTAGGTTATGATTTCCAAAAGTTATGTGCTTATGTATATTATGTGATTGATATTTCTTTTGTTTACCCTTAATGAGCATTTGAGCTCACCCTTTTATGTTTTCTTTTCCCCAGGATATAAAGAAAGGTTTTAGGTAAAAAAAGGAAGATCTTTATGGGAGATTTTGAAGATCTTTCACCACGATTAGAAGATTATATTCTGAGTTTCCAAAGAAACTATACCTATACGGTCCATTGTGGTTTTGTCATATGTTGTAATAAGTGTGCTTCAATTTTGAAATATTAACAATGTATGTAAAGTATGGGTCATTACAGTTGGTATCAGAGGAAAGGTTTAGTCAACCTTTGGAAACTAGGATGCGAAAGCGTTAGTGAGATCCCTAGAGATATTTCTAAGGTATGCCTAGGGATGTCCCTAAGGATAAGTATACGTATAAGATACAGTCCTTGAACTATGGTAACGATCATAGAATTTAACCTAAGAAGTTAGATATTGAGGATACTCCCCCTTTATAATTTTGTTTTCCCTAGCATGATTTTTGCCTCTCACACTATTCTTTTTGGGTTTTAGACGATGGCTGGAACCCAAAGGAACCGTGTTGATCAATGAAATGGACAATGCAATGATTGTCCTCCTGAACAAACAAATGTTATGGGAGATGGAGTGAAAAATCTTATTGCTATAATTACACAAGCTATTAATCATTCTGGACTTCCAAATGAGCAGAGAAGGGAACAATATTCTATTGAGTCCTTCATGAGGCAACGTCCACCTTCTTTCAGTGGGACTTCCGATACAATTGTTGTTGAACAATGGATCAGTACCACTGAAAAGATATTTACAGTTCTTCAATGTTCTGAACATGATAAATTCATCTTAGCAGTGTATCGTTTGGAAGGTGATGCTGATCAATGGTGGAATCTTATCAAGAATACGAGGCCAAGAGATGAAATTGAGTCCATGGAATGGGATGAGTTCAAGAACTTGTTTTTCAGTAATTACTTTCCTCGTATTCTTCGAACGAAGATGGAAAAATAGATTCTTGATCTGAAGCAGAAGGATGATGAATATGTTGGTATATACGAAGCAAATTTTACAAGACTTTCATGGTATGCATCTGGCATTATCATCCAACCTGAAAGTAAAGTTGATCGATTTTTTAGTGGCTTAAAACCAAGTCTTCGAAGGGAATTATCTATAAGAGACTTCAGTAGCTATGATGAAATTGTGCGTTGTGCTATGAAGGTAGAAATGGAAGTTGGTGTTACATATCCTTCTCATGGTTTTGAAAAAAACGAAAGATGGAGATCAAGGAGAAATCTCAGAATAATGGTGAAAAGAAGATGAATGTTTCCTTATGCACAAAGTGTGGAAAGAAGCATGGTGGAGATTGTCTTAAAGGGACTAGAAAATGTTTTATGTGTGGAAAAGAAGGTCATCGAGCAGCTAAGTGTCGAAGTAATGGAAAAAGGGTTTCTAATGATGTGAATAAAGTAAACACTGCAGAGAATGCACCACCAACATTTTAATGCTTCAAGTGCAAGGAAATGGGGCATTATGCTAATAAATGCCCTAATCTAAGGGTTAGTGATGATCGACATGAGAAACCGATTAAGGAAAAGGACAAAGGGAAGTCACATGCGATCACTATTGGAAATGTTGAATATGATAACGATTTTGTGGAATGATTAAGTGTTTATGTAATGGGATTTCAAAATAATGTTGTATCATGGAGTATTGGAATATTTATGTATTGGTCTAATGTGGTATTCAAAGTGATTGAGATATTTTTGGAAATAAGATGATATGCACATAATGAAGGGAAAACGAGAAAATGAAATGTTTAATAGTATTCATGAGCTCATGATTGATATAAGGACTAAGTGATATCATGGTTTGAGTATATAGAATTTTGAGGATTTTGGTATGTGGAAAGTGTTAACTTTTAACAGCATTCATGTTTTCACTAAGGTTCAATGGGTATTCATTCTTCAAGAGAATACATGATTAAGGTATTCACATGTTTGTAATTTAACAAACAATATATATATTATGATATATGGGGGATAAATGATGGCATTCACGTGATTGTTCTGTGACATTTCAAGTAATCATTTTCTTTATACTATGATCCTGGGCCGAAGTATTTTAGATAAGCCTAAAGATTAGAATGGATTATGTTGGACATATGTTAGGATAAAACGTTTTTCGATATTATTGATGGGATGTTATAGTAATATAGCTTTAGAAAAAGGACAACCTGCAGGACGGGCGATAGCCCATCGCGTCGAACAAGGCTGTGGGAATCGAACCCACAACCGAAGTGCGACTGGCCTTTATCGCCTACCACTGGCCTACAGGAAGTCCCTATTTAGTAGAAACTACTTTTATTATATTAAGCAGTATGATATATGAAGTATAAGCCCATTTTAGGAACCATATATGATTAATCTCAATATAGAATGACTTATGTATATTTAATAACTTTTGCTAACATTTTGTTTGAGACAGATGGAATGACCTGTCATTTTATCACATGATCTGCTAACACTTCACAAATAACAAATTCAACTTCATTTATTTAAGAGATGAAGTAGAAATTGTTCAAGGCACGAACAACAGTGAGATTGTACCAAAATAAAGTAAGTGTTTATTCTAAT
The DNA here is from genome assembly GCA_963277665.1 of Viscum album. Classification (NCBI taxonomy): domain Eukaryota; kingdom Viridiplantae; phylum Streptophyta; class Magnoliopsida; order Santalales; family Viscaceae; genus Viscum; species Viscum album. The sequence continues at coordinate 474,665,054 of OY728139.1, read as the reverse complement.
TCAAAATCTTCAACTTTAGGGAAACGATCTTGAAAACCAAAAATGTTGTCCTAGTGCTCTTATATCTGATTAATCAGATGGTACCTTAGATCGTCACAAATTTATGGATTTGTGATTGTTGGCTTTTCCATAGCCATGTTCTCTACCACTCTCCATCAGAACATGATGGTTAGATTTTTCGTCCATGTCCATATTTTCACCTATGTGGAAACCCAGTGATTAGTTTATTTGGGTAACCGTTACGTTTCATACTTTTGTTTTTAAAGATTGGTTTTGGTATTCCTTTTTACAATGTGGGTTTCTATTAAAGAAACTTTCAAGTAGTAAACCATTTATAACCCCGACGAATTTCGAGGGCAAAACTCATTTTAAGGGGGGTAGAATGTAACACCCCGAGATTTTATGAAAAATATTATTTTAATTTCATTAATGTCTTGTGTTGTATTCTACACCATGATTACCTTGCGCTATACAAAACACTGTATTAGCTTGCAGTATACGCAACACTATTCTTGGATCGTGTTACACACAATTTTGATAATAGTTATTCTACGCAACATTGAGTATATATATATATATATATATATAAAATTTATAAATGAAATATGGTTGGATTTGGTTATAAAAAACAACAAAGTATTCTTTCACAACAAGCAACCCTGACTTGGGTTGCATTACACACAATTGCGACCTTCCTCGATAGCGTGTGTAGTACGCAATACCGAGTTTCACTGAACAACGATATGCTATTAAAATATTATTAAAACTAGCCGTTTTGAATAGTAATAACGACTTTTTGAAATTTTGTAAATTTTATTTTTCAAAATGGAATTCATTTTTGGATTCGGAATATCGAAATTAGCTTAGGGTGAAATTTTGGTGATTTTCGGATACCTTTCATATTTTGATGAATAGTGAAAATTACTAAATTTTAATTAAAAAAAACTTCTTCAATCGAAATAACTAATAGTGATAAATTATTAATTTGAGTGGTTTTAAAGTATATTTAGAATATATTTTTACAATTTAATACAATGTTGGTCATTGGATGTAATTTAACATTTAAACTAGTTATAAACAAGTGTCAATCTTTTGATAGTTATTATCATTTAAAAACACGTTATTTGTTTTGACGACGGGAATTAATTTTTAAATTATTTAATGCAACTGATATGTTTTGAATTTGGTAAAATAGACATCATTTTTGAGTTCATAATATCAAATATAGCTTAGGCCTAATTTTTGGTATTTGTCTGAAAACTGTCAATTTTTTATGAATAGTGAAACCACTAAGTCGTAAAAAACTGAATTGTACATAAAACTTAATTTTACAGCTTCTGTGAGTGGAATTTCAAAAATCCGAGAGACACGGTTGATGTCAGTAAGTAAAATGTGGTTCAATGAGATGAAAATAATTTTTTGGTGAATAGCAACTTTTTACTTTTTTTACCACAGTTAAAAGTAAATAGGGTAATTAAGGGTAGAAATGATGTTATTATTACCTTAACACATGTCCTAATTCTATTGGACAAGTGTTATTCGACCAAAAACAAACTTAGGAATAAAATATGACAATTTAGGCCCACTTGAATTAGATTAGGACATTTATTATTATTTAATTCAAAGAAGAGTTAAAAGAGTTAAAATCAAAGTTTATTTACTAAAACATTTTTATTATAGGGTTATACATAAGATAAATTAGACTATAAATATTAATTAGAAATATAAAAATATTTCCTACATAATGGTATTTTGTTTGTAATTTTTAGACATTAAATAATTTAATTTATTTATGACACAACAATGATGCAGTAATTATCTTATTAATGAAATATTGACATAATTGATGTTATAAATACCCAAATAAATATAATTTGAGACTTTTTATGAATTAAACTAATTTTATAGGTTAATATTACATGTTATTATTGATTTAATTGACTTTGTTCAAACTAATAATTCTGTTATAATTTTCACAAAAATCAATTACTAAATAGTGTCAAAATTGACATAAAATATTTTTTATAACAAATATTATATTAGTAATTGTTATTTTATTCCTAAAAATATAAGGTTCGGCCAAATGACATAGATAAGGTTATATATATTAATAATAAACAATTTGGGGTTATTTTGTCTTCTTATAGTATGTTTATTAACCTTATAGTGTAAGAAAACAAGAAGACACGGTAAAAGTTAAATTATCTAACTTAAAGTTAAATCTAAATGATATGGTTAACATAATAACCTAAACTTGTCTAAATCCTATTGGATAATAAGATTTAGACCCATACCAACTTTAGCTTCGAAATAAGACCCTTTGGAACCATTATAAACCGAATTTGACCTTAATATAAAATAATATTTTTAGTTATTCCAAAGGTACCCCTCTCCTCACTTATAAAAGGGAACCTCCTCCCTCTCTTCCTCACACAACTTTGAGCCTTCAAACTCGGACATCCCCTGCCAAATTCTCCTCTCCACTTCCCTAGAAACATCCAAGAGGTCCTAGTCTTCTTGAAAGACCATCCTTAGTTCTTTAAGTGGAGGTTAAGTGAAGGCGCGTCAAAAAGAGGTAATATCCATTACCGATCTTTTTCAATTTCTTTCTTCTTCAACTTCTTCTTCTTTAGTTGTTTCAGGATAAAGTAATAACATAAGTATCACTCATATACTGATATGTTATTATATGTATGAAACAACTCTATTTCACCATCTATCCATCCTACGGAAAAAGAAATCACCGCGCATGTGTACGTACCGAATACTGTCTCCACGCCGTGGTGTAATCTGTGTTCCACCACCACATTACTTGGATGGGTATAATGGTGTAAATAATGACTATATATGACTATTATAAAGTGATATTGATTCTAAAATAGTATAAATATACTCTAATACAATTCCACGATCATATGAACAATATCATCACTCGTGCGTACGTACGGAATACAGTCTCCACGATGTGATGCGACTCGTTCTAAATGATCTTCATTTCATAATGATTATATAAATGAATTGAATTGAATGCATATGATATATATTACACTAATAACATTCTGGAAATGAGGTATCTATAACCTAAAGAAAAGAATAAGATTTTATTCGACAAAACACACATAAGAATAAAAAGTTATAAACACCCGAATAACAAGTAGCAATGAAATATTACTACTATGAAGCTAAGAATATGACCATATATGATATCATAAAAGTAAGTATGATTCTGTAATAAGTCAATAACATTATTTAAATCATTATACAGGAGGTTTGGACACTTACAAAGCAAGTCGGACCTAAGGTAAGGGAAAATATCACAATCTCATTTTTATCCGAGATTGTTTATACTTTAGTATTTACTGGGGTGTATTTTATCATCCAAATCCATGTTCCCTCAATTTGTAATATTATTTCCATCCACTTACAATAGTTTATATCCAATTTTTTCCTTTGGTGAGTTTTTAGTAAAAGATATGAAAGGAATGTTTTGTCATTTTTCGTACGAGGTACTTTTTGACTTTTCCGACAAAAGTACGAGAAGAATGTTTTTTTTAACTTATACGGCATGAATGGATTTTTAAAACATTATTTCCAAGAATCTTCCTTTAAAATTTTTCACATTTATTTTTAATCAACTTCTTTTAGTTTAATGTTGTATGACATGTTAATAAAGGAATACTGTTTTTGAAAAAGAAAGGATATTTCCCTAAAGAATGGAGTTCAAGTGTTTTATCAAAATTATTTTCCATCTAAGAAAATAAAGGGTTCTGTTTTTATCGCTATTATTACATTGATTTGATTATGTTGTGATGGAATTATTTTTATGAATTCCTTTATCTTATATGAATTGTTTTATGATGTAATGAGGTTTAATATTCCCATTGGTATTACATGGGTTATGCAATGATGTATGATTTATGATTTTGTGGCACACATAAGAATGGTATTATTATGAGATGGGTGGGACCTATATCTCCCTCCAATTCATTGGGTAATGATTTTATATCTCATGAGATAGACATGGATGGAACGGTAGGTTATACCAGTTCAGTGAAACAGGACTGAAACGAGGGTGACTCGGTTCAGAAATGGACTTTGTCCAGTAAGATAGTCTTGGCAATGAGTCTTGACTAACAAGAAATGATTCTCTATGATTATGTGTGTATTCCACAAAGTTTCATTTTTTATGTTATGATTATTGTGATTATATTTCACTGCCATGATTTATCCCATGTTATGAAATTATGATCTCTTTTGCAGGTTAAGATTTCCAAAAGTTATGTGCTTATGTATATTATGTGATTGATATTTCTTTTGTTTACCCTTACTGAGCATTTGAGCTCACCCTTTTATGTTTTCTTTTCCCCAAGATATAAAGAAAGGTATTAGGTAAAAAAGGAATATCTTTATGGGAGATTTTGAAGATCTTTCACCACGATTAGAAGATTATATTCCGAGTTTCCAAAGACACTAAACTATTACGGTCCTTGTGTGTGTGTTTTTGTTATGTACTAAGTATTCCACAAATGTAATGTAATGTCAATGTACGTCAGGCTTCGGGTCTCTACATATATGTTCTGTATATTCTATTTATATTATCTATATTCTTATATATTTTTCATTTATAGCATACCTTTATGATTTCTATAATGGGTAAATATGATAATTTCATTTAAGTGCGGACTACCACCCCCTAAGAGTGATATGACTCATTCATTCCATATAAGGAACACTTAGAAGATGGAGTTACTGAAATTATATATGATATTATATTGGAAAAATAATATAAATATGTATTATTATGTTTTAATTCCATTAAATAAGAAATAGAAATTAAATTATCATTCATGCGTACGTACAACTTTTTGTCTCCACGAATGGTGAATTTCAATTCTTGTCTCCAAATGATATATACTATTATAAATACATATATATTATAATGACCTGACATTAATACATACATAATCTTGAATTTACTAAAGATAAATCATCCTTTTAAATTGAGGATCTGTTCATGTTTAAAGATTTAGATAATTGGGACATAATACATTCATAATATTACACATTGTTACAGAGTGGATAATATAAAAACAATTTCCATTTTTTTAAAATTTAAAACATTATAACATAAAACGTGATTCCTTGAAAATTATTCAACATTTAATATGTCTTACATAATTTTCTAACACATCAATTAACCTATCAAAAATCAATTAAAACTTAGATTGATCACAAAAACTCAGTAAGGGAAATAAAAATAAGGAAAGAACACATTAGTCGATGAATACTTGTAATATATGGAATAAATTTCATAAGACATACTTTTCACCTATATATATACATACATTGTGAAACATGAGATTTCCACAATACCTAAGTAAATAATTTGAACCATAAAGGTATCTTGGGCATTACTTACATAATCTTGTAACCCTCGCGGCTACCTTTTAATTTGTAACCCTTACAGCTACCTTACTATTTGTGTAACCATCATAGTTACATTTGGAGTGACCATACGACCGACCACCAACATACACATACCCAATGAATTGGTGGGAAATATAGGTCCCACCATTCAACATAAAAAATTCCCATGATCCAGAACAGAATCATACAACATGAATATTAGCTTAAAAGCATTTCTTTTGAATTTTGTAAAACAAAATTTTAAAAAAGGATTTTAAAAGAAAAGTCCCTTATAAATATCATATAATTGATGTGAGACTTAATAGAGTGGATGGAATATGTATATAATCTTTAAATAGAAATAATTAAACATATTATAATCATAATCCATCATACAATCAATTTAAATACCACATAAATAATGAAAAATAAGGTTAACCCAAATGATGGAAATTGGGTTATGAATTCTCTTACCCCAAGCTTGTATTACATAAAAATTGTTTAACATTCCTGTATAATGGTTAAAATAGTGTTATTAGTATTTTAAAGAAACATGTTCATGTTAATAATATCTTATAAGATCATTTCATAACCTCATTTCAGCCCTTAATTGTTAGTATTTTGTTCCTTACACTATTTTTGGTGAGTTCCTTACCTGATTTCCATGATAGGTCCATGATGGATGTTCTTATTAGTTGGAAGTGAAACTAAAAAATTGGAATGTAAATGTATTTAAATATTTTAAGTACCATAATTCATACCATTAATCATTTTGTTGTTTTATATGAGGATTATTCATAAGTTAAAACATTAAAGATGTCCGTTTAGATCATTTTAGTTGTTCTTGGATAATAACAATCTCATTTCGACTGGTAAATTAAAATCATGAGTACAAAAGAATTATAGAACCATACATGAGACCTATTACATAAATTATATCCTTGTTCAATTATATAAATGGTTTCATGACCTGACTTGAAATAATTAATTTAAATTGAAATCACATAGTCCACGATGTCGGTAATAGGACCCATCACGGGCAATGTTTTCATTCTTAGAATAAGTGGGAGAGGAGAAGAATAATGATGATAAATTTTCCATGAACCTGAGAAAAACCAGAATATACATGATTTATTTATATTATATTCCTATTGGTTAATAAGATATGAATAAATAATATGAAATGAAAGGAACTAATAATAAAAGAATAATTGAGAAATCCCTTACAAAAATTCAGCAGCCTAACGGCTATGCAACATGATTTTAGAAGATATTAAAAAGAGATGGGGAAAGGGTCACCCATCCAAAAATGAATAATAATACAGAATAGATCAATAATAAGAAGTTAATAGTAAAATGGTTTGGAAACTTGAAAGTTATACCAAATAAAAGAGAAATTGAATGGAAAAATAATTAAATTTGGAGTTTTCATACCTTGTAGAGTAACTCCTAGAACATGAATGTTGGGAACTTGGGCACTTGAGGAGACCTTGTGAGGGATACTAGAGAGGAAAAGAGTCCAGATATTCATTGTTGTGGAATCTTTAATGAATGTAGTGATGGTATGGGTTGTTATTTATACCAAAATTGAGGGATTATTTGAATAATTTCTAAGGGACACCTCTTTAGTAGTATTTGCAAAACCATGGGCTTGCCCATGGTATTTTTACATGGTATAACCCACTTGGGACACATCATAACTTATTTTACTATAACGTTTGTTACCAAATTTATTACATCATTATTAAATCATTAATGATTACATTAACACACCGATACTCCAAACTGTATTTTTTTACTATTCATAGAAAAATCAATTATTTCATAAAAATCCCTGAAATTACAAAAAACAATTTATCAACACGTAGAATTAAAAAATTAATCCTATTTTCTGAAAATAATATTCTAACTATTATTCATTTAATTTATACATAAAGTCATACTTAAGTCAAAAATTAATAATTTAAAAACTATAACTGCTTTTATATCACATTTAAAAATTAATCAAGATGTCATTATCTTAAAGCCTTAAGAAAATAAAATTATAATAAAATTTTCTATTCATTAGGGTCATATTACTAATTATATTAATATTTATAATGGTATGTTATTATTTACCAAAAAACAAGTTGGTTCCAATAGACTACAAATAACAGACTGAACATAGTTGTTGATGACCATTTTTCAAAATTCAAAAAATAAAAGCAGTAAAATTTTGATTTCAAGGATGATTCTAAATATCTAAATTTAACAAAATTTCATGAATTTCAATTTATATTTAGAAAACCATGGGGTGTTACACTATCCCCTCCTTCTAGAAATTGTGTCCTCAGAATTTTATTTATGTTTTAAAAAAGTGAAGGTACATTTCCATCATTGCATTTTCGGACTCCCATGTTGCTTCTTCAACCATGGGGTTTCTCCACAAAACCATTAACTGGTGGATTACCTTATTCCACCACACCTATTTCCTTCAATCAAGAATTTTAACTAGTTTATCTTCATAAGAGATGTTCTCTTCCAACTGAACTACTTCTGGGCTTAATACTATGATGAATCTGGAACATACTTTCTCAAAATCAAAACACAAAAGTCATTGTGTTCCTAAGAAAAACTCAGATGGAAATCTATTCGGTATCAAACTGTTCATACTTTCTCTAAGATTTCAAAGGGACTGATGAACCCTGGACTGAAATTCCTTTTCTTAGAAAAACACCTCACACTTATCCAAGGAGAAATTTTAAGGTTAACATAGTCACCTACCTTGAAAGAGAAGTCTTTCTTTCTGTAATCTACATAGCTTTTCTGCCTTCTCTGAGCTGTCCTCATGTACAACTGTATTATCTTCACATTCTTGGCCACTTCTTCTACTAATTATTTCCCCATCATCATTCTTTCACATATTTCATCCCAAAACGATAGTGTCCACCACTAATTTTCTTAAAAAGATTCAAAAGGTGTCATATATATACTGGAATGAAAACAGTTATTATAAGAAAACTCAACTAAATAAATCTACTAATCCCTACTTCCCTGGTAGTCCATTGATCAAACTCAAAGCATAACCTGCAAAGTTTTAATCGTTCGTTCTGAGTTCCCATCAGAATGAGGATGAAAAGCTATACGGAAATTTTACTACATGCCCAATGACTTTTGAAGTCCCTTCCAAAAGTTATAAGTGAACCTGTGATCCTGATCATATACAATGTAAACAGGAAATCCAGGTAACCTGACAATTTCTTTGAGGTACAATTGAAAAAGTTGATTCAAAGACATTGTATCTCGAATAGATATATAATCTTTATATTTGGTTAGTCGATACACAATAACCGAAATTTCATTGTTACCTTGATATATCATAGGTAGTCCCACCATAAATTCTGTGGATACATTCTACCACTTCCACTCTGGCACTGGAAAAGGCTGAAACATCCCCTTCAGTAACAATTTTTCTGTTTTAACCTGCTGACATGTCAAACATTTCATTGTAAAATAAGCAATATCATTTTTCATTACATCCCACTTGTAATACACCCAAAGGACTATATACTTATTAATATTGATAGGATGAACTGAAAATGGAGAACTATGAGCTTCACACAACAAATTTTTATTCAACTGAGAATCACTGGGCACACACAACCTTTTCCAAATCTCAAAACACATACTTCGTCAAAGATAAATTCTGGATACTTACCAATTTTATCCAATTATACCTTTTTCTGTAGCTCGTTGTCTTTCTTTTGTTCTTGCATAATTATGTCTGACAATGAATATTGCACTGAAACCTGAAACAAGACAGATGTATTCTCTTCACCAGAAACTATTAAGCTAAAATTTATCAAATCATTAATCAAGGTATCATGTACTAAATATAATATGGTTAATAATTCATGTTGTTTTTGACTTAAATAATCTGACACTTTTTTTCTTTTCTAGGATTTAAATTGATCATGAAATCATAAACCATTATCAGTTCAAGCCATATTCTTTGCATCATGTTTAATTCCTTCTGAGTGAATATATACTTAGTCTTTTATGGTTAGTATATATTTGACATTTGGCTCCGTGTAAATGATTCCTCCAAATTTTTAAATAAAAAACCTTAGCTGCCAATTCCAAATCATGTGTGGGATAATTTAAATCATGATGTTTTAGTTTTCTTAAGGAATAAGCAATTACCTGAATATTCTACATTAAAAAACAACCAAGTTCCTTTAAAGAAGCATCACTATAGATAACGAAATCACCATTTTGGGAAGACAAGGCCAAAACTAGAGAATTTACCAATCTCTTCTTGAGTTCATAAAAACAAACATCACATTCATCTATCCAAAAATATTTAACCACATTCAATGTTAATTAAGTTATTAGGCTAGATAACCGAGAAAAGTTTTTCATAAAACATAAGTAATAACATGATAATCCATGAAAACTATGAATCTCTGTAAAATTTGTGGGTATTGGACATTAATCAACCACATTTTATTGGGAAGGATCATAAGTTATTCCATATTTATTTACAATGTTTCATAGAAAGGAAATCAGTTGCAACCAAAAATCATTCTTACTATATTTTACATATTGTTACTATTCTTTTAAGGTTTGTAAAAAAACCCTTAGATGTTTTTCATGATCCTATTTATTTTGTGAAAATACTAGAATGTCATCAATATATATAACTAAAATCTTCTCTCAGAACTCATTAAATACTCTATTAATAAGATTCATGAATACAGATGGTGCACTAGTTAACCCAAAGGGCATAACAACAAATTAATAATGCCCATATCTAGTACGAAAGTCTATTTTTGGGATGTCATCCCCCTTCACCTTTAGCTGATGGTATATGGATCTTAAGTCAATCTCAGAAAATTAATGAGCTATGTGAAGTTGATCAAAAAAGACATTTAAATGAGTCAACAGACACTTGTTTTTAACAGTGATGTTATTCAATGCTCTATAATCAAAGAAAACTCTCGTGGAACCATCTTTCTTTTTAACAAACAAAATAGGATCTCCTCATGGTGAAGTGATTGGATGAATAAAGCCTTTATCAAAAAAATACTGCAAGTGATTTTTCAATTCAATATGTTCTATTTGAGACATACGATATAGGGTTTTTGAAATTGGTTTAGCATCTGGAACTAATTAATTTGTGAATTTGACTTCTTGATTTGGTATGACATCAAGTAACTCATTAGGAAAAACATTGAGGTGTTCATTTACCACGAGTACATCATCAGTCTAAACAGTTCCCTTTTTTCAGCAATATGAGCAAGATAATTTAATTTCTACCTTTTAACAATTTCTCATCTTCCTAATATGTTATCAATTTTATGAGTTCATTCTTGTACACAAACTGAAACTCTTTCTGAAAAGAAACTTTTTTAGCTCTTCAATCAATCTTAGCATGATAAACAGAAATCCAATCCATTCCCAGAATAACATCAAACTCGACTAAGGAGTGTACGTTAATAAATTTATTTGTACATTAATAAATTGAAGTGTAAATTAATAAATTGAATAAAATACTTGTATCGACTATAAATCTACATAAAAAGTGAAATTAAAACATAATATTTTAAAAATTAATTTACTAAATAATCATAATTTGACATAATCAATAGATTTTATGTTTATCCAAAGAATGTAATTTGGGCTAAGAATTCCCTTACCATTTTGTGATTAGTCAAATTATATTCTAAATAATTGTAATCATTTTAAAAAGAAACATTTAAAACTATAAATATAATGATATTTATCATGTAATATATCAAATAACAATATATCAATTAAACAAAATAATTAGTTGGTGAATAAGTTATATATCTTATAGAAGTAAAATTGTGATGAGAAACACTTACCTCACACTACCCATTAGTTTCATGTATTTTAACCTCTAGTATAAATGTATAAATATTATTATTTTTGAATTATAGAGCTATATTAATATTTATAATAACTTATGTGATACTTTTATAACATCTTATGACTAGTTCATTAATAATAGTTCTTTATATTCATTGTTAAATGTGTGTTTGTTTCATGGTTTATGGATAAATTATTATTTTTATAATTATGGATTTTCGTGTAAAATGAAGATAAATCTCAATAAGTTAAAGGAAAATTTATGCATACACTTATAAATGTTTAAATGGGCCCATATATCATTTTTATATCTTACATGAGGATGATATAAAATGTTAATGATAAATGTTTAGTTCAATTTGTTGGGTTTTCATACCAATCCAAACTACTTTCACTTTATATAAAATTATGTTTATATATTAGATGAAGATCATTAAATAGGTAATAATATACCTATTAAAATATTAATTAATGAGAAAAATAATTTTATGACCAGCCTTGAATGTGGGAATGGATGAAAAATTATTATTCATAGGGGTGGTTGACCTCCATAATTTGGACAATGGTTTTATTTCCTTGAATAAGAGGATGTAATAAAAGGTATTGATATAAGATATTACATTATAAAAATGAAATGAAATTATATAAATGATACAAGATTTATTTTTCGTTTATGGAAGAATAAGGTGAGGAGAATGTATAAAAATAAAAGAAATTAACAGATGTTGTTTGGGAATGTTACCTCTTGAATATCACCTCCTTGATAGACCCCTTAAGGAACATGCAATTGGTTTTTTGAAAAGACTATCAGAACATGTACAAGGGTATAGTTTCAAAAAGAGTGTTTCATAAATATTAGAAATTATTTGTGTCTTTTGATGGGAAATGGGGTGGTTATGAGTGGCATTTTCAATTGAGGATGGTGATTTTAATTTCTTAAATAATGATTATTTTATACTTAAATCCAACCAAGTTTGGGTGGAATTAATTCTAATGAAATAGATTGATAAATAATAATTTATTTAATCATTAAGGGTTATAAACACATTATCCACCCTTTTAGTTATTTATTTTTTAACCATTTTATGTTTTTACCTTTTATCTTTAACTCAGTACATTATTTTACCTATATTACAATAAATAATTTTTACCATAGTATCTTTTTTTTCCTAAAAATTAAAATGTAATTATAACCTAATTTTGACCCCCTGATTAGAAATAGGTAACCTATTTTAAATGAATCAAATTATAAAATTTGAAAATTTAAATTTAAAATTAAACATTAAAAATGCAACAACAATCCATTTTTTGGGAAAAAAAATTTTTAATCCAAAAAATGCAGATATAAATAAAAATAAGATATAATAATTTTTAAATGTAATTAATTTTATTGTATAGAACAAAACAGAACATAATATAATTTTATATAAATTTAATATCATAAAATCACTTTTAAATATAAAAAATGAATGGTTTATAAGAAATAGTATTTTATTTACTATTCACTAAAAATTTAAACTTTTTAGAAAATTCTCAAAGAAACTTTATATGATAATTTTGAAATGATGTTTCCAATAATTTTTTTAGTTTTATTAAAGAAAATTTCTTATTATATCAAAAAAAATTCTCATAGAATGAAATAAAAAACTTATGTAAGTAAAAATATATTTGAGGAATAAAATTTCATTACTAATAGTTTTGAACATTTCTAAGAAGAATTAATTAATACATTATAAATGAGTTGAAAAATTAAATATCTCATAATGTGGTTAATATTATTAATTCTTTCCAATTTAATGGATATGTTATAATGGTCAGGTAAAAATAAAAATTTCTGGGAATTTATTTAAGCTTAGTGTAAATTGCAATGTAAGCTACCAAATAGAGAAATGTTATTTTAAAATGGTAATTCTATAATATATTGGGGTGTTTCAGTATATCCCCCTTAAAATTAATTTTACCCTAGATATTTTTTAATCATTTAAAAATAGACGGTGATACCTACATCTCGTCACATCCTAAGGTTCACATGTAGCTTCATAAAATTGGTGGTTCCACCACAAAACATTCACAAGGTGAGTGGTTTTGTTTAGTATAAATTTATCTCCAAGATCTGTAATTTTTATATCCTATTCATTATAAGAATTATCATGCTCTAATATTATAACCTCTATTTTTAATGCATTTGACGAGATGGATATTTATCTTACCATGATAAATTAGTGGAACACATCATCAAAATGAGAGAGATTCAGTGTATGTATTTATCGATAAGTTATTATCTTGATAAGACCAAAAATTTTAAAAAAGATCATCCTTGAATTTTAAAATTACACATTGAGAATAAATGGGGTAAATTTAATTTTTTTTGGGGAAACCCACATCATAAAATGGTTAAAAAACATCCTCTTCAAAAGAGGGAATGTAAAATATGAAGGTCACCACCAAACATGGATTCTGATTAGTATAAAATTTTGGAAAGTTAAATATATGGGAATAGAAGAAAATTCTAACTATAAATTTATGATAGATAATGATGGATAATATTTTCATTATATGATTAATGCCTATAAAACCATAGATCAAATTGTTGTAAAAAAGGTCTTTGATATCATCCAAAATTATGATAATATTATAACATATTAGTTAAAAGTCATTTCTAATGATATAAATACTTGATTTCGTCTCATAAGTACAATATCACACATTAATTTCACCATGATCGATTTCTGCTTCATCTTTTACTCTATTTAATGAAGTTGAAATTTTATTTCTAAAAGAACTATTTCATCATAAGTACAATATTATGATAAGAAGTCATTCTTTATGTCTCTAGTTATCATAAAACAATTTATCCCAAGTTATCCAATACAAAAAAAAATATTCAAATTGTTATATAATACAGTAATTCCTAAAACATCATCCATTTTACAACATAAACAATTTCATAAATAGTTTCTTGTATAAACCATCAAAAAATTCATGTTAATAATTTTTAATCAAGGATGTGTATTTTTAAAAATAAATATATCATTAATCCCCCAACCAACATGATTTTTCTCTTAATCATTACACATCAAACATGTGAATATAATTATAATTAATTTTATTAAAACATGGTTATAACCTAAATTACCATAATTCTTTATTGAAAACATTAATTACATCAAAAAATACATATTTCCTCATACCATAAATTGAATATTTCAATAAAATCAATCAATAAACCTCCTTGTAATAATATTAATAATCAGTTTCAAGATCCTCAATACTACTGAATTTATTTTGTCACAAAATACATCTATTTATCTCATTATTATCCCAACACCATGCACATATTAATGGTTATCATTCCATGAATAATGTTTTCTATGAAAATATCACTTTACCTCCACCATTGTGTTTGATAGTTTCCAGTACCATTCAATATATGCACTAAAATTCTCAAGGAAAGACTATAGTGGGACAATACTTATATGTTTCATTATTCAATAATAACATAAAATCACTACTACAATATTATTCAAGAATTTCAATAAGAATCACTCAATATTTCCACCATTTTCAAAAATCATTAACCATGCTTCAACGTTTTAATCCTTAACACTTCTTAAATCTCATGTGTCATCAAAAGTCTCTTCATCATCCATAATATAAACATTAATCCTTCATCCTTTTTTATTCTCTTCAGTGGAATTCCCCCTATATAATCATCTTGGAAAATTCCAATACATTCCACATTTAAAACAAGTTACTATCAATGATTCCTTTGGAATACCATTATTCCCATCCATTGCATTTACTAAAATACTCACATTTCCTTTCGAATTACATTCTTTGTTTACTTCATTTTTACATGCGAATAATCATCCGATTACTCAGATAATTTCCCCTTGATACCTCTTCCCAAATTCTTTACATGAAGAATATTGAATATTCTTTCCATTGTGGTCACCATAAACCTCAATATTTTTTTAATTATATTGGTCAGGAAACTCACGGTTGTTTAGATTATTTATTATATAATGAGATTCATAATTAATGAAAATAACTAGGGTTTTCATTTTAATGCTCATTTCATTTGATTTCTTATGGGGAGGATTATTTTCTTTTCTACCACATTCAGGATTAACATAAATTCTTCTAATTGTATCTGTTATCCCGAACCAAAAACTATAGTGAGAAAAACAATAATCATAGTGGTCAATCACATAATAAAGATAACATTATTTTTAAATTTCAATATATGACACATTAGGTTTAATCCTAGGTTATTCGCAATCGTTAAAAAAATCAAGGATTTTACCCTATACACAGACTTATCCTTTGGGATTTTACTTAAGGCATTCTCATCCTAGTTTACAAAGTTTAATTAATCCTTAATATGATTCCAACTATAACATCCCATACATTTGAAACATTGATGTTACAACTAAATAGATTAATACTAATTACATAATGTAAAAAAATCACACCAGAACCATATTGGATTAGTGTATTATGAAACATGGAATAAAAAACTACTACTTCATAAGACATCTAAATACTCACCCACATAACTAGAACCCTTTTTTCATATCATAATTAATACTTTTCTATGTAAATTGTGGAAATTAAATATTTTAAAAGGATGAGATTAAGTGATAGGTAAGTGTAACCAATCATAACATAGCCATAAAGGAAATAGAACATTAACAAAACATTTGAAAATTATACCATGGATATCAATTATTATAATCCTGAGTCATGAAATTAATAATAGAAAATAATAATAATTGAATCATAACTTAATAACATTGTCATAAGAAAAATAATTGTGGCATACACATAAAAATAGAAAATAATTTAATTTTTAATCAAAGATCTTTTTCAAGACTATCATAGTAGAATTGTTTCACTCTCCATAGATTCATTATAGTCAAGGTTTGCTCTCAAGACTATTATGGTGAGAAAGGTCCCTTACTGAACTCATTTCACTTCCCCTTATAGTGTTGTCTTACCAAACCGAGTTCACTTACCATTCAATTCCTATATTATAGAACTACGTTAAATCCCCAACCAATGCATACTTTACTAAAATGACTTCTATCCCCATTCTAGTTTAATTTTACTGAAGTGAGTTCAATACTTATTCAATCCCTATTTTAAATAACTGAGTTAAATCTTCTTTCTAATACTACATTAATAAACCATGTTCAATAAAAATTCCCATCATATTGTACCAATTCAAGTTAAATCACCATTCCAGTTCTCTCTTTCTGAAATGATTTCATGTTCCCTTCAAGTGCACTCTTATTTGATGGTGTTCTCTTTGAGTTTCTATCTTATCTACCTCATGAGATATAAATTATTACCTAATGAATTTGAGGGAGATACAGGTATCACACATTTTTGAATATAATCTAACCACCATCCTTGGTTACAACAAAAGCACTATCACATAATTAAGAAAATATACATGTGTTCCCCAAGATAACAATAAATTCATTATATTAGAACTCACATAATGAAATGAGTTTTGTAAACATCTAATCATATCAAAACTAATGGAAATGAAATGGGATTCATAAATATCATTACATAATGTCCATAAACCACCCATTAAAATAATATGGATATTATACTTAAATATTATCCATATTAAACCATTATTAACAACAAATAATGTTATCTTAGATGGAAACAAATTTTAAAATTTCATAATTCCATATAAAAAAATTCCATTTTCATGTCATTTCTTTTTAAATAATCACATAATTTTAATAGAAAAAATTTTATTTGAATATAACCCCATAAAATTTTCATGAATACATCATATCATCAATGATTTGTGATGGTGGTAAAATATGATCATGTTTATGTTAATAAAACCATTCCTTCTGTATTTTTGTTGGTTAATTCACAAAGAAACCCATTAAGAAAATGGCAACAATAATCCATTCAAACCAGTTTACAAAAATTTAAAATTGAGTAAGAAATGAATTTTAGTAAATAATAATGCAATAGTAAAATCATTTTTGGAGACAATTTTAGAAAACATGGACATGAAAGAAAAAGATATTTTTAATGGAAATCTTAAAAATATAATTATGAAAAGAAATGTAACGCCCCGACCCCATTTACCCAGAGTCAGTGCATTATTATATAACATTGGCATGATCACAAAAATGATCAAATCTCGAAAGACCGATTGGTTTAGTAGCCTTGGAAACACTAGATATATTC
Organism: Viscum album; assembly: GCA_963277665.1. NCBI lineage: Eukaryota > Viridiplantae > Streptophyta > Magnoliopsida > Santalales > Viscaceae > Viscum > Viscum album. Next base: position 474,647,552 of record OY728139.1, on the reverse strand, counting down.
ATAAAGTTTTACATTACACCATAAAGTGAAAAACTACTACAAAAACATAGTCTCCATGTTCCACACTCATATCCCCACATAAAATCCTTACAGGTCATTCATAACTTACATCTTCACATCCTAGGAAAAATAAAACATAGAAAAGGGGTGAGCTCAAATTCCCAGTAAGGATTACAATATAGCAGAAACTTTCAAAAATAAGCATAAACAATTAAGGCAATGTATAACTAAAACAAAAGCCTTTTAAACATGAACTTCAACATAGTATGGAAAAAGTAAAATAACATAATGCCATTTAATTATTCACATGGATATTATACTAATCGAATAATCAAATGCAATATCAATAACCACTTTCATAATGTTGGAATGCATAATGCCAGACTATCATAACCACATAGCCAATGCCTCGTTCCAAGACTACAAATAAGATTTTTCCAAGGACTTGTGCCAAGACACTAGTTTGTCTCATGAGACCTACCGATGCATCGAGGAGCTCTAGCGGGCTCCACCCGTCACTTACTAAGTCCAATGCATTCGCATATGAAAAGGTTTAAACATTACATAAACATTCGTATTAAAACTATCATACGAAATGTCAATACTTTCTCCATAAACCATGAATGGTATAAAAATAACACATCCACAGTCAAACATATCACAAAACCTTCAATAAAATATGGAAGTTTTGTATCATAATAAATCAAATTCATATAATCATAAAATCCATCAAAGGATGTTGACATAGATGAAATCAAAACTATTTGAGATAAATATCTCCTTTTTTTGAAATCATTTAAAGTCACACATTTATAAAGGAAGTAATTAAAAAGATATTTTTGAATCAAAGTGTCCCATACCACTTTGAAACTTTTAAAAGGAATTAACATTTTAAAAAAATTCATGTCCATATAAATAAATCCTTAAAACCCATTTTGAAGATGTTGACATTAATTAAAATGATTTAGAAAGATAAATCTTTAAAACTTTTAAAATTCTAATTTTGATAAAGTGTACCTTTCCGAAATTCTTAATATATTCATTTTTAAATAATTTAAAAGTCACATAATTATAAATTAAAACATTTAATTTGAAAATATCCGTGTATGCTTGTAGGGGAAGCCTTGAAAATTTTATAACAGCGGTAAATAGCCGCACCCGCCGTATAAGTTAAAAAAAACATTCTTACCTTAATTTTGTTGAAAAGGTTAAAAGTTCCTTGTTTGGAAAATGGCGGAAAGATTCCTATAAAAACACATAATGGTATAAATGACTTTAACGCATATTCTTTTTAAATAGTAAAAATGTTTTGAAATACATTTCGAAGAAACATGGATGTGGATGATAAAGAAATCCCAGTAGATTATTACATATAAACAACCTCGGATAATGAAGAGATTGTGAAATAAACCCTTACCTTGTACTTTTCCTTGGTTGGGGTAGGTTTAACTCCTATATAATGGTGAAATAATTGTTGTTAAATTATTCAATAATCATATACATTAATATGATATCATATATGATCTTTTATCATTGCTTTGTTAATAATATCTTAGAATTATCGTTGTTTCGGGTGATAGCTTGCTCATTTTATTTTATATGTTTTGTTATGTAGGCCATGTTTGTAATGGATAGGTTGTATCTTATTCATATACATAATGATATCAAGTCCTTAGATACTATTATTAATCATCAAATGAGAATTATACTTGAATGGATACGATGAAGAATGAATCTCATCGTGTTCGTGGAGATGGTAGTCCGTACGTACGCACAAGCGATAATATCATTATTTTGATATTAAAATAATATATAATTGGATGGTACATCATATATAAAGAATCATTATCATGTTATATTTATTATCTACATGATTTAAACATCATTATTATACCCATCCAAATTATAATTTATTGAATAACAATTACACCACGACATGGAGACGGTAAGCCATACGTACGCACGTATGGTGACATGTTATTCAAAGGATGGATAGAATAGTGAATATGGTTGTAACATATTTATAATAACATCACAGTATATATATGATACTGGAGTTATTATTTTATAATGGTAACAACAAAGGAATAAGAAGTGGAAGAAGAAAGGAACTTGAAAAAGTGTGGTGAAATCATTACCTCTTCTTCGGGTTTTTCCTTTTGATTTGATCAAAAGGGCTCCTTAGGATGGATTTATGATAAAACTAAGGCCTCTAGGTTGTAGTGAGGGAAGTTGTAATAGTATTTGTTCAGATTTTTTCCGAACCAAAAGGCTTTGAAGGGGTGTAGAAATGAGATGGAGGAGTGCCCTTTTATAAGAGGGGCGAGGGGCACCTTTGGAAAAGCTAGAAATATTAATTTATAATAAATTAATATTCGGTTTATAATGGCTCAAAAGTTGATTATTTATATTTTAAGGTTGGGATGGGTCGAAAATAACTCAACCAATAGAATTTAGACAGGTCTAGGTACTTATATTAACCTTATCTTTAAGTATTAACTCTAAGTTAATTAGTTTCACTTTTACAATGTCTCTTTGTATTTTTATATTATATGGTTAATAAACTTACTATATACATCCACGCAACCCCTAAGTGGTCCAATAATGATACAAATATCATTATAGAAGCCTCTTGGACGAGAATTATATTTTTAGGAATTTAATATCAATTAATAATATAATATATGTTTTAAAAACTCTTTTATGTCAATTTTGACACTATTCAATAGTTGATTTTTTTGAAACTCATAAAAGAATTATTACTTCGATAAAATTTAATTAAATCATTACTAACATGTCATATTAACTTATAAAATTATTTTAATGCATAAAAAGTCTCAGATTATATTTATTTGTGTATTTATAATATCAATTATTTTAATTTTTCACTATTATGGTAATTACTGTGTCATCATTGTGTCATACATAAATTACATTATGTAAAGTCTAAAAATTATAAATAAAATATCATTATGTAGGAAATCCTTTTACCTTTCTAATTAATATTTATAGTCGAAAATACAACATATATAACCCTACGTAAAAATTGTTTTTCTAAAAGATATATGCTTATGTCATTTTTGTACTAATTTTAACTTAATTAAAATTAAGTCTCCCTATCACCTACAAGTGGCTCCATGGGGTCCCAAAATCGACCCAATGATGCCTATGGTCGAAAATGTATCAACCGATAAGGCTATGAGACGTTTTAGGGTAATTTAGTATCATTATAATATTATTTTTTAACCCTTATTTACCGGATTTACACTTAACCATGGTAAATAAAATATTTACCGCAGTAATTATTCAAAATGTCTAAAAATAAAAGTTACCTTTTTACAAAATTTGAAAATCCTAATTCCAAATATGGAATCCATTTTTCCAAATTCAAAACACTGAAGTGGCAGAAATTAATTTAAAATTAATTCCCGTTGTTAAAACAAAAAGCGTGTTTTTAAGAGATAATAACTATCAAAAGATTGACACTTGTTTATGACTGGTTTAATTGTAAAATTAGGTCCAATGACCAACATTATATTAAATGGTAAAAATATATTCTAAATATACTTTAAAACCACTCAAATTAATAATTTATCAATATTAATTATTTTGATTAAAAAAGTTGTTTTTAATTAAAATTTATTAATTTTCACTATTCATCAAAATAATAAAGTTATCCGAAAAGTTCCAACATTTCACCCTAGGATAAATTCTATATTCAAAATCCAAAAATGAAGTCCATTTTGAAATATAAAATATATATAATTTCAAAAAGTAGGTATTACTATTCATAACGGCTAGTTTGATTGGTTGTGGTGTGTGTTAGAACTCGAAGTTGTGTACAACACACGCTACTGTATTATTCAAAGGAAAGCATACCGTGGAAGCTTGGGATGTTTCATTTTAAATTTCTGACGTCCCCATTTAGTAAAAAAAGTTTACAATATTTTATTTAAAAATGGTTCACTATTAAAAGTTGATAAAAGTGCAATTCTGAAAATGAATTTGTTCTTACATTATGTCTAAGAAACTCATAATATGGATTATAAAATTATGAGGATTATATAAAGTTTAAAATTTAGTAAATACTATTCATAACCTCTTTTGAACAGCTTGTTTGGTAAGTCATGGTTCGATTGAACTCGGTGTTGTGTGTAGTGCAAGTTATTGAATTATTTTGAAGAAATAACACACTATGAAATCTTGGGGTGTTACATTCTCCCCTTCTTCAATAAATTGCGTCCTCACAATTTTAAAAATTGTTTTTCGAAAATAAAATGTTGAAATAGAAAATATCTTTGTGGGAAAACCCACATCAGAAATTAGGTTACTAAAATTTAGTCTTAATATGAGGAAAAGATAAATGAAAGGGTCACCACCAAATTATTATCTCTATTAGGAGAGCATTGGTGGCAATTAGAGACATATAATTGGAGGAAAAATGCAAATATTTATAGGTAGTGATTGAGGTCATCAATCACAAACAAGTGTAAAATTGAGGTCCTTAAATTTATCAATCTATGATGATTTGAAATACCATCATTTCAACAAAACCTAGGGTATTAGGATAACACATTTTTGGTTTTAGGATTCCTTAAATAATGTATAATAATTAATCTCTTCATAGAATAAGAGAAGAAGAAAAATATATTCTTGACAAGTAGAGTTCCATCCTTTAACTAATTTCTACCAAAAACACATCTTTCACTCTAAAAGATAATAGAAAGTAAAAAATATATTCTATTTATCTTATTCATATAGGGTTACAAAAACAAAGAATTTATAATTCATCTACCAGATCTTTTAAAAAAAACTACATTATTTAATCTCGAACATCATGTGGGTCAGTGGTAGGTGATACACCCGTGTCGCCCTTCGGTTGTGGGTTCAAGTCTCACGGCCTTGCCGGATGTGATGGGTTGCCACCCGACCTCCGGGTTGTCCTTTTATAGACATCTAAAATAATACAAACTAGAACTATCCAAAATAGTTCAGTCCAAAATTTATAAGGAAGGTAAACACAATGAATATCCTTTTTTTCGCGTAATAACATGTGATTACCTTCATCATATATTCTTTTAAAACACTACAACATCCGGAATTATCATAAAACCTTATTTATTACATTCATGATCCCTTATTCCTTATAATAGATATACTCCTTCAATCCAAAATTGCAGTAAACCCCAAAAATGATGGAATATATAAATCATTAATCAGTTTTAAGGTAGTCAAGAATATCCAATATAATTTATCGAAAACAATCATGTATTATTCTAAAATCAATACCTTGGTATCAGAACCATATTATGGTTTATCTTTCTCGCAACCATATATTTTCCAAAAAAATTAACCTGCTATTGAGTCACTTTTCTTTTTTCCACACAATCTCAAGTCCATAATGAAATAGTACTACAGTACAATCCTTATATACTCCATAATTATTATAACAAGTACATTGTTGATACAACACTCAAATGACATAATCTCCATAAGGACTATAATCATTCCACTTCATTTGTGGTAGTATCATAACTTGATTATTATCCAATAGCATCATTTGCGGCATAGTCTGATGACTGAGACATAGGTTCGATTAGTATCCAAACTCCTAGCAAATGAAGCATTGTACATTTGAAACCATTTTCTTACCCTTGCAGTCACATGCTTTGTGACCTTTTCCTCCACACTTATAACAAACTCCCATTCCTTTCAGGCAAGTTCCAGGGTGTTTCTTCCCATAGTTATCACACATGGGAAAATTCTTCTTTTCCCTTTTCCTATTATCCATCTTTCCCTATTCCATCCTTTTCTTCTCTTGCTTCCCTTCAAAGCCATAGGACTCAGTAAACTCTTTACTTATCTTATCAACACATGATATTATATCATCATAATATGATAAAACATGGGATACTATTTATCTTATAAATTCTAGCTTAAGACCAGAAAGATATGATCTTTCCTTCTCTTTGGGTCATGTGCATTGCTGGAGTTCTCATTCATTCTACTGGGCGCCATTTCAAAACAATGACATACACTAGATTAGTTTAGGAATAAAAATATCTAATCCCAAACTTGTAAAACACATGACATAAACTAAATAGTTTATGGATATAATCCATAATCATAAAACTGTCTCCTTTGAGTATGTATATAATCATAAGCCCTTCATAATGGTTTGTAAAGAAAATTGGAATTATCCTAAGCATAGCCCCTGGGAGTGTCGTAACCAAGAGTGCAGCAAGGCCCGTTGTCGTTCACCAGTTCCCGTTCGAGTCTATATCAAAGTGGTGTTTTTGGGTTTTACCCCTAGGTACATCTGTGCCAGAGCCGCCTCTACCTGCTCGTATCCAGAAATGGATTTATTGCTCGGAAAACTCATAAAATCTCTATTATACCAAAATTCTAGGAAGTTCTTCTATACAAATCCTCAAAGTCCATCTTAAATCTATGTGCTCTAATCAGATTTTATCTAAATCTAGATTCCATGGTTTGTACTAAACTTCCTCTGATACCAACTGTAATGCCCCAACCCCAGTTACCCAGAGTCGGTGCATTATTACATAACATCGGCATGATCACAAGAAAGATCAAATCTCGAAAGACCGATTGGTTTAGAAGCCTTGGAAACACTAGATATATTCATAATGTTTTACATTACAACATAAAGTTAAAAACTACTACAACAACATAGTCTCCATGTTCCACACTCATATGCCCAGATAAAATCCCTGCAAGTCATTCATAACTTACTTCTTCACATCCTGGGAAAAATAAAACATAGAAAAGGGGTGAGATCAAATGCCGAGTAAGGATAACAATATAGCAGAAACTTTCAAAAATAAGCATAAACATTTAAGGAAATGTATAACTAAAACAAAAGCCTTTTAAACTTGAACTTCAACATAGTATGGAAAAAGTAAAATGAAATAATGCCATTTAATTATTCACATGGATATTATACTAATCGAATAATCACATGCAATATCAATAACCACTTTCATAATCATGGAATTCATAATTCTATACTATCATAACCACATAGCTAAGGCCTCGTGCCAAGACTACAAATAAGATTTTTCGAAGGCCTTGTGCCAAGACACTAGTTTGTCTCATGAGACCTACCGATGCATCGAGGAGCTGTAGCGGGCTCCACCCGTCACTTACTAAGTCCAATGCATTCCCATATGAAAAGGATTAAACATAACATAAACATTCTTATTAAAACTAGCATATGAAATGTCAATACATTCTCCATAAACCATGAATGGTATAAAAATAACACATCCACAGTCAAACATATCAAAAAACCTTCAATACAATATGGGTTTTTGTATCATAATAAATCAACATTATATAATCATATAATCCATCAAAGGATGTTGACATAGATGAAATCAAAACTATTTGAGAGAAATATCTACTTTTTATTGAAATCATTTAAAAGTCACACATTTATAAAGGAAGTAATTAAAAATATATTTTTGAATCAAAGTGTCCCATACCACTTTGGATCTTTTAAAAGGAATTTACATTTTAAAAACAGTCATGTCTATATAAATAAATCCTTAAAAACCATTTTGATTATGTGGACATTAATTAAAAATATTTAGAAAGATAAATCTTTAAAACATTTAAAATTCTAATTTTAATAAAGAGTACCTTTCCAAAATTCTTAAAATATTCATTTTAAAATCATTTAAAAGTCACATAATTATAAAATAAAACATTTACTTTGAAAATATCCTTGTAATCTTGTAGGGGAATATTTGACAATTTTATAACGGCGGTAAATATCCGCACCCACCGTATAAGTTAAAAGAAACATTCTTACCTTAATTTTATCGAAAAGGATAAAAGTGACTTGTTTGGGAAACGGCGGAATGATTCCTTTAAAAAAACATAAGGGTATAAATGACTTTAATCCATATTCTTTTTAAATAGTAAAAATGTTTTGAAATACATTTCGAAGAAACATGGATGTGGATGATAATGAAATCCCAGTAGATTATTATGTATAAACTACCTCGGATAATGAAGAGATTGCGAAATAAACCCATTACCTTGTACTTTTCCTTGGTTGGGGTAGGTTAAACTCTTGTATAATGGTGAAATAATTGTTATTGAATTATTCAATAATCATATACATTAATAAGATATCATATATGATCTTTTAACATTGCTTTGTTAATAATATCTTAGAATTATCGTCATTTCGGGTGTTAGCTTACTCGTTTTCTTTTATATGTTTTTTTACGTAAGCCATGTTTGTAATGGATAGGTTGTATCTTATTAATATCCTGAATGATATAAAGTCCTTAGATAATATTATTAATCATCAAATGATAATTATACTTCAATGGATACGATGGAGAATGAATCTTATCGCGTTCGTGGAGACGGTAGTCCGTACGTACGCACGAGCGATAATATCATTCTTTTGATATTAAAAAAATATATAATTGGATGGTATATAATATATACAGAATCATTATCATGTTATATTTATTATTTACATGAGTTACATATCATTATTATACCCATTCAAATAATAATTTATTGAATAACAATTACACCACGACATGGAGACGGTAAGCCGTTCGTACAAACGTATGGTGACATGTTATTCAAAGGATGGATAGAATAGTGAATATGGTTGTACCATATTTATAATAACATCACAATATATACATGATACTGGAGTTATTATTCTATAATGGTAACAACAAAGGAAGAAGAAGTGGAAGAAGAAAGGAACCTGAAAAAGTGTTGTGAAATCATTACCTCTTCTTCGAGTTCTTCCTTTTGATTTGATCAAAAGGGTTCCTTAGGTTGGCTTTCTGATCAAACTAAGGCCTCTAGGTTGTAGTGAGGGAAGTTGGAAGAGTATTTGGGCAGAGTCTGGCTGATCCAAAAGGCTTCGAAGGTGTGAAGAAATGAGAAGGAGGAGTGCCCTTTTATAAGAGGGGTGAAGGGCACCTTTGGAAAAGCTAGAAATATTAATTTATAATAAATTCATATTCGGTTTAAAATGGATCCTAAGTTGATTATTTAAATGTTATGGTGGGGATGGGTCGAAAACAACTCAATCAATATAATTTAGACAGGTTTGGGTACTTATATTAACCTTATCTTTAAGTATTAACTATAAGTTAATTAGTTTCACTTTTACAATGTCTCTTTGTATTTTTATATAATATGGTTAATAAACGTACTATATAAATCCAAGAGACCCCCACTTGGTCCATTAATGATACACCTATCATGATATAAGTATCTTGGCCGAACCTTAGATTTTTAGGAATTTAATATCAATTAATAATATAATATTTGTTTTAAAAACTCTTTTATGTCAATTTTGACACTATTCAATAGTTGATTTTTTTGAAACTCATAACAGAATGATTACTTAGAAAAACGTTAATTGAATCATTCCTAACATGTCATATTAAATTAGAAAATTAGTGTAATGCATAAAAAGTCTCAAACTATATTTATTTGTGTATTTATAATATCAATTATTTTAATTTTTCACTATTATGGTAATTACTGCATCATCATTGTGTCATAAATAAATTAAATATTCGACTATAAATATTCATTATAAAGCTAAAATGATTTCCTACATAATGATATTTTTTTTATAATATCAATTATTTTAATTTTTCACTATTATGGTAATTACTGCATCATCATTGTGTCATATATAAATTAAATTATTTAAAGTCTAACAATTATAAATAAAATATCATTATGTAGGAAATAGTTTTAGCTTTCTAATGAATATTTATAGTTGAAAATCCATCATATATAACTATATGTAAAAATTGTTTTTCTAAAAGATATATGCTTATGTCATTTTTGTACTTATTTTAACTTAATTAAAATTAAGTGTCCCTATCACCTACAAGTGGCTCTATGGGGTCCCAAAATCGACCCAAAGATGCCTATGGTCGAACATGTATCAACCAATAAGGCTAGGACACGTTTTAGGGTAATTTAGTATTATTATAATATTATTTTTGAACCCTTATTTACCAGATTTACCCTTAACTATGGTAAATAAAATATTTACCACAGTAATTATTCAAAATGTCTAAAAATAAAAGTTACCTATTTACACAATTTGAACATCCTGATTCCAAATATGGAATCCATTTTTCCAAATTCAAAACATAGAAGTGGCAGAAATTAATTTAAAATTAATTCCTGTTGTTAAAACAAAAAAGCGTGTTTTTAAGAGATAATAACTATCAAACGATTGACAGTTGTTTATGACTGGTTTAATTGTAAAATTATGTCCAATGACCAACATTGTATTAAATGGTAAAAATATATTCTAAATATACTTTAAAACCACTCAAATTCATAATTTATCAATATTAATTACTTTGATTAAAAAAGTTGTTTTTAATTAAAAATTATTAATTTTCATTATTCATCAAAATATTAAAGTTATCCGAAAAGTTACAAAATTTCACCCTAGGCTAAATTCGATATTCCAAATCCTAAAATGAAGTCCATTTTGAAATATAAAATATATATAATTTCAAAAAGTAGGTATTACTATTCATAACGGCTAGTTTGATTGGTTGTGGTGTGTGTTAGAACTTGAAGTTGCGTACAACACACGATACTATATTATTCAAAGGAAAGTGTACCGTGGAAGCTTGGGATGTTTCATTTTAAATTTTTGACATCCCCATTTAGTCAAAAAGTTTAAAATATTGTATTTAAAAAGGGTTCACTATTAAAAGTTGATAAAAGTGCAATAATGAAAATGAATTTTTCTTACATTATGTCTAAAAAACACATAATATGGATTCTAAAATTATAAGGATTAGATAAAGTTTAAAATTTAGTTAATACTATTCATAACCTCTTTTGAACGGCTTGTTTGGTATGTCATGGTGCGATTGAACTCGGTGTTGCGTGTAGTGCAAGTTATTGAATTATTTTGAAGAAATAACACACTATGAAATCTTGGGGTGTTACAAGAAATTCCACTGTAAATATCATATCATTGAAGGGATAATTAATGAAATGAATAGAATAAATGTATCCATAATAACTAGACATAAATTTTTTAAAACAAAACCTAATATATTGAAATGTTATTTTTGAAATAATATTTCTATGACAAAATCTAGGATTAATAATTTTATCCTAAAGAATGCAAAATGGATTATGAATTCCCTCACCACATTGTAATTAGTAAAATATTATTCCCTATAAGTGAAATAATTTGAAAATTAAAAATTAAATAACATAAATATAATTAGAACAATAATTTTATAAGTCAAACGAATGTTTATAAATAACACAAATGAAATAAATTTTGAATAAGGAATATATCTCACATAAGTAAATGTGAGAGAAAAAACCCTAAACTCACACTTTTCTTTTGATTGGAGTATATTAAACTCTTGTATAACATTGTATATAATGTTATTAGTTTATTCCTTAAATAAAATAATATTTATATTATCTTATGTGGTACTTTTATAACATCTTACTACCCATTTATTAATACTATTTCATTGTTTTCGGTGCATTGGTTTTAGTTTTTCATAAATGGTTCATTTGTGTATAATTATGAATTTTCTTTGAAATAGGAAATAAAACTCCCTATGTGAAATGAAATGGTATTCATGCACTTCCAAAAGTTTAATTAGTACCATATATTATTTTTCTTTCTTACACACGGTTTATATGAGATATTAATGATAAATGTTTAGTTTAATTTGGTGGTATTTCCAACCATCATGATTTAGTTTTTTTTTATTTAGTATTATGTATATATATATATATATATATTAGTTATAGAACATTAAATTGGTCATAATATACCTATAAAATCCGATTTGACGTGAATAATAAATTTTTTACGTGACTTGAAGTTTATAAGGGAAAATTAAAAATCATTGTCCACGGTGACAGTTAACCACCATAATTTGGAAAATGGATTTTTTTCTTTTAATATGATGTGGTAATAAAATATATGTATATAATATATTACATTAGAAACAAAAATTTAAAGTATATTTGTGATAATAGTGATTTTATTACATTATTAATGAAAGAGGTGATAAGAAGGTAGAAAAAGAAAATAAATTATGAGAGGTTGTATGAAAATATTATGTCACGAACCGTCCCACAAGGCTTTTGTTATGACTACCCCATGCTCCCCTTCCATTGGCCAGGGGCTGGGGCTGAGAACTAGAATGGTAAAACCCAAAATGTTAAGGAATTTCCTTTAAAACTATACACACACAAATGGCCACATTGTGCACTAGTAAAATACAACGAAAACGGATAGGTACAACCACTACTAAAAACCACCAATAAGGGTAAAATTAAGTACTAAATGTTAATAGGGATAGTACACAATACCAAATGAAAAGAAAGTATAGAAAAAAGGAAAAATAATATCCATAGATCATTCTCTAAAGATCCTACTAATGGTTAGGTACATCTTGTCATTGTGGCTCACCACGTCAATCGGTCACCTCTGTGTACCGTCTAGCCCTGGATTTCCAACGTCTCAGTCATACATCCCATCGTCTATGCAAGACACAACAAGGTGGGAGAAAATACCGTTTATGGGAGAGTATAACAATACTCAGGATGGAACCTAAGACCCTTTAAGGTCTATCCAAATTATAAAAAGAAAAAACCACAAATCATTATCTCAATCACAATGCACAAAGTAAAAGACAAGTCACACTATGTAAATAACATAAAGAATGGGAATAAAGATGATTATTCTTCAACTAGATCATCTTATTATGTTGAGAGGATTGAGTGAAAATATGAAAAGGGTTTCTCTGCTACTGATCCACAAAGGGTCACTGTGCTGTTGATTCATGATGGGTCGCTCTATGGATGGTTCATTTTGAGACACACTACTGTTGATCCATAGAGGGTCACACTACTGTCCATCCAAAGTTGTTTGCACTGCATCCGATCCATGGATAGTCACTCTCATTCTGATCCATGGAGGGTTATTCCATTGCCGATCCATGGAGGTTCGCTCTCATTCAGATCCATGATGGGTCACGCCACTATCGATCCATGGATGGTCGCACTGATGTCGATCCATGGAGGGTTGCACTTGTGCTGATCCAGATATCATTTTTCTTTACATGACAGCTACACACATGATTCTTGCACTTAGTACGCTTGAGTTTCATAGATTCTATTACTCAAGATATCAACCATACCTCAACCACCATGAAGTCTCATGAATAAGTAATCCAAAGTTATGTCATATTATAAGGGATCCAATGTGATAGATTTTGTTCCAATTAGATTTATGTTCTCTAAGTTATAATAAAAATGGGTGAATATAGCCTAATTGTAATCGAGTCTGATCCAACCGGGAAGTACTTCAACTTTTGTCAAAACACAAGTATAGTATCTCAAATATACCGTCTCATCGCAAGGGACCTCATGTTGTAGACGGTACATCAATCGGATTCCCAGTCTGTGAGTTACCCTAGTATTTGTGAAAAATGGAGGGTCAGGTCCTTGTTCGATAGAGGTCCAACCCATTGGACCTGTGGGTCTGGACCGACTGGTGCGTCTGGCCAGGGTGGTGGGTTCGACCAGACCAGTTCGTCGGGTCCGACTAGTTGGTCCGACCTGGCTAGCGGGTCCATCCCTGTTGGTGAGTCCGGCTCGGGTGGCGGGTCTGACCCGGGTGGTGGGTCTGGTCCCACTATCATACCTGGCCTAGCTAGCGGGTTCAGCCCGCCTAGAAAACTCAGACTACACAATGTGATCCGGTTTTGTAGAACCGGATGTGGTGCGACTCGGGTTCACCCAAATGGCGGAGCCAGTGGGGTGATGCCCTATCTCTCAAAACTATGGGCATGAGCTAGCCCTACGTGTCCATCCGAGCAGCCCGAGTGGTCCTCTCTCTCCACATGGCATGTCGGTGCTGCATTATCCACCCGATGTGGCCGTCCAGCCACAGAATCATCCACCTTGGTGCCTGCAATTGTCATGGTGCCTTCGGGGTTTCTTCTCCACGTGGTCGGCACAAGCCGGCTGCCGCTGTGGTGTGTATCCCAACGGCAGCTGCTTTTGCGGATCACCATAGACGATTATGTGATATGTTTTCATTCCCTTTTGTGCCTATGGGCCTCTCGAGTTGCCTCCTTCACTGCGAGACCCTTGGATTATCCTTATTGAAACTTTTCTCGGTCGTACAAAAAGAACTCACAAACCCCAAGAATGTCGGAGGGCATGATTTATTTGGATAGGCCCATGACCTCCGCGTTATCGTTTTAACATGGGGAAAGAATCAATCATCAAATAGTAAAAGATTATCCCCAAAACGGATCTCACAAAAAACACTCACATTAACAAATGAGGCACGGATCATCCTGTTTTCTAGTTGTTCCGCGTTCATTGTATTTTTCAATAACGATAAAAAGAGGAATCATTCAACACTTAGAATAATTAAATATTTTTATGGGAATCGGTTTGTTCCACTGTGGATGAAGGAAGGAATTCTACATTCATTGACATTCGTTGACCCCTGGATCGAATCCTCGAAAGTCAATTTCTTCATTCTTTGTTCTTCATTAGAGATGGAAATTATTTTTGATTCATCATTCTTAGTGGGGGAGGAATTCTGATAGAGGTTCATTAGATAATCCTTGTAGTTTTAAATCCTTAAACTCTAACACGTTGGATTATTTAAAAGAAAATAATCAGCGTAGAAACATTGCACCCATTAATGATGCTCATTAAAATAGCCTTATTTAATGAGTCACATTAAATAAGTCATTTAGATAAAAGTGTTTTGGTTTCTAACAAGCCACTATTGACCCATCATTAAGGTGCCTTGTCACCGCCTTGTCATTTCCCCATAACATCATCATCCGCCACACAAAGGTGAGAAAAGAAATAAAATATTTCATTTAAAATATATACTTATTTTTATCAAAATTTATGAAAAATAACTTTTCCAATAGGCCCTTGCCGGTTGAAGTTAATTCATTTCTATGTGAATCCTATTTATTCGAATTCAACAGTGCCCTTATATTTTTGATTCGAGCACTTGTTCAATAGAAAGAAAAACCTAATTGCATGTTTATTGAATGTACCATAAAAAATTTCAGAATAAATAAACAGTCACCCTCGACCCACACAAGTCAAGGTTAGGCTCCTCCATAAGGGAACATTCCCTCACAAGATCAATAGGTACTCTCGAACATCCAATCTGAGTTACCATTTAGGAGTTATAAGCATTTTTCAATAAAATAATCATTAATTAATTATTTTATTTACAGCCAAAAACTAACTTCCATTGTTGGCCTGCTCTGGTGAATGTTTGGATCTGCCTGAGGAATTCATACCCCCATGAGCTCAACGGTGGTCTCAAAATTTTAATCTAAGTCACCATTCATGAGTTACAAGCAACTAAAAATAAAATAACTCTATTTAATTATTTTATTTATGGTTATGCCATTTTTGGGTTTTCTCACTGGAGGCATGCACCAACTAAACTTATGTCGCGCATATGGTAAACCTGATATCCTAAATCAAATGGTCCCATTTGATTTTTGATATAGAAACCCATTTAATAATTATTCTACTTTTTTTAGAAAAATTCTCTCAGATGCTATTTAAAGCTTAACATTTTTCGATAGAACATTCCAGGCACTCCGAGCCTTGGAATCACGTGCCATCAAATTTCACTGTCTCGAAATAATTACATATAATTAAACAAATATATGGAAATTTTGGGACATTAAATTCTCCCCAAATTATTTCATTACATCCCCAAAATCCAAAACAATGGAAAATCAAACTAGTGGGGGTCATGGGCTAGAATTTGAGCCTCCCACTCCCTTGTGCTCTCTTGAAGATTCTCATGCGGCCACCGAATGTGCACCAGAGGAGTCGACCACCCATGAAGGACCCGCTCCTATAGATCCTTTATCTCCACAGGGAACTCTACAAACATCACACCATTATCAATGTCCTTATCTCTCCATTTGATGACATGAGATGGATAATGCACGTACATCCTCTACTGTGACACATGAAAAACATCATGCGCCTGGTGCATATATGGGGGAAGAGATAGGTGGTACGCCACCTTGTCAACTCTGTTGAGGATCCAAAAAATGTCCAATAAACCTCAGAGATAACTTGCCACTCAGGCCAAATCTCCACAATCCACGTTGGGGTTAGACCCGAAGGAAAACGCGGTATCCCACCACAAACTACAAGGGTCCCTAATATCCTATTGGTGTAAGACTTATATATGATTTTTTGCAGTCGCCCTCCACTACAAGATGATCTGAAACTTCTCAGTGGTAGCCCATACATACTCTAGACCCTTGACTACTGACTCACCTAGGTCTTTCCATCATAGAGGTGGTCTGCATGGCTGCTCATACAAGGCCTCCAATGGTGTCATGCCAGTAGTGGAGTTATAGGTATTATTGTAGGAAATATCCTCCAGTGGTGGGTGGTCCTCCCAATTATGACCAAAATATAGGACACATGCATCAAGCATGTCCCCAATGTTCAGTATGGTTCACTCCGTCTGACTATTTATTTGTGGGTAAAAGTTGTGCTCAAAGCATGCTAGAACATGATGATTACCTTTCACTTTCTAACAAGTGAGGCATCATAAAACGAACTATTCGACCACTTTCTTCATCCCTAGAAAACAGTACTAATTTTAGAGGTCCTAGTACATCTTCTCCACACGAGGATGTATCACCAAAGGGGTTGTATGGGATTCCCTCAACACCTCTTACCATAACTTCATTGGTACCATGGTGCGTCATCTAAAAATGATGTCATGATCCCCACCTATCGAAAATCCATCAGGGGTGTGTTGTGAGGATATATGCGAACGTTTTATTCCACCCCAATCTTTCATAGTATGTTATATCATTAAAGTAATTCAATATCTTATACCTCACGGAACACTGACTTGAATTACATTACATGGAATATTGGGTTTTTGTGAAACAAGACTTTAATTATTTAGATGATATATTTATAACATAACAATTAAATATAGTAATACGAATAATAATGAATAAATTTGAAATTTCACTTATAATTATATCACATTAGTAAACCATATTTATAAGTAAATGTATAAGTTTTATTAAAATATAAGTACTATTTCGTAAAACGAACAACTTCTTATGTCTCTTTGTGAACAACAATAAAGTTAGTTTTTGACACTATTATAAATTCAATTTTGTGGAAATTAATTAATTTTTGAATTCAGAATACCAATATAATATTACGGTGAAATTTTGGTAATTTTAAGAGAAGTTTCATTTATTAATAAATAGTGAAAAATACGGCATTTTAATTCCAAACTACCTTTCCACCCAATTTATTTATATTGTTATATTATCCTCAGAATTGTGTTTAGAGTATATATAGATTATATTTTTACCATTTTATATAATTTTAGTCATTGGAGGTCATTTCAAATTTAAATTGTATATAACCACGTGTTAATCATTTGATAGTTTTTACTTCTTAAAAACCCGTTTTCTAGTTTTCACAACAAGAATTAATTTTAAATTAATTAATGAAACATAAATGTATTGAATTTGGTAAAATATAAATAACTTTTAAATTATAAATATAAAAATTATCTTAGGGATAATTTTTGATATTTTTCAGAAAACATTCAATTTTTGATAAATAGTGAAAAACATTACATTATTGTTTAAAAACAACTATTATTTAAATAATTATTATTATTATTTAAATTTATTTTAATGTAAAAATAGATAAATAATACCTATATTAGTTTAATGTAATTACTTGGAGTCATTTTATAATAAGATTAGTTATAAAAAAACTATTGAACGTTTTAAAGTCTTTTATCCACCTTATAGGTACATTTGCAAATTTGCATAAAACGTAGTCTTACCGCTTCTTCAACATCAATTTCAAAAATCCAAGAGAAATGGTTGACATCAGTAAGAAAAATTTTGTTCAATATGGTGAAAATAATATCTGTTCAATTGTTACTTTTCAATTTTATTTTCTATGTTTAAAAGAAAATGGGGTAATTAAAGGTAAAAATGATATTATAATCACTCTAACACATATCCTAATTTAATTGGACAAGTTTATGTTGAACAGAATCAAACTTAGGAATAAATTATGATCCTTTTTGATCCACTTGGTTTAGACTAGGACATTTATTGTTATTTTATTTATAGAATAGTTAAAAGTGTACAATTCATAGTTTAATAACTCAGCCATTATTAATATAGGGTTATACATAATATAAATATTATTATAACTATTCATTATAAAGATAAATATATTTCTTACATAATGGTATTTTATTAATTAAAAAATAAATTTATTTATGACACAATAATGATGCAGTTATTACCTTATTAATGAAAGATTTAAATAATGGATATTATAAATATCAAAATAAATGTAAATTGAGACTTTTGATGCATTACACTAATTTTCTAGATTAATAGAACATTTTAGAATAGATTTAATGTATTTTTTTCGATTTAATCAAGTTTTTTTACTTTTACAATAACAAAACACTAACGTTTCAAAATTGACATAAATGAGTTTTTCAGTCAAATACTTCATTATTAAATGATATAGTATCCCTAAAAATATAAGGTTTAACAAAATGAATTATATAATTTTCGATTTTTCATAAATGAACCACATGAGGTTATCTTGTAATTTTATAGTAAGTATATTAACAATGAAATATAAAAACGCAAGAAGACATGATAAAAGGTAAACTATTGTTTTTTAATGGTTGGGGCTGAAGCCTCATTTTTATTAATAAAGAAAAGAAACGACCTTTTTAATGGGGTAGAGGGAGACCCATTACATAGCCCAAAGGCCCAGTGAGCCTGTATCTCATTACATAGCCCATAGGCCCAATTCCCATTATGTGAATAGTAACCCAGCTGCTACAATACCCGTACAGTACGGCAACCGCTATAGTATCATGCCGTCGCTACAGTACCTGCCGATCAATAGTACCGCCGCTGCTATAGTACCGCTATAGTAACCTGCGCCGAATGAGTTTTGAACCCCCATTTTTAATGTAGTATTATGGGGTGCTTACCACTAAGCAAGACCCCAACTTATATAAAAGACATACTATTTAACAATGAATTAAATCTAAAATATATGGTTGATGTGTTGACAAAAACTTTTATAAAATGTATTGGTTGAAAATATTTATATTCATCCCCACCATATACTCTAAAGAAATATATTTTCCCCCATTTAAAACCAATAAATATTTTCGAATAAAATAATATTTCAATATTTTCATAAAGTCACCCTCACAACTCTTATAAGAGGGTACTTCCACTTATCTTAATTTTACACATACAATGCCATTTTTCTTGGACAAACCCTTTGAAAATATCCTCCCAACTACCCTCAATTAATCTTACAGGCCTTATATTGATCATAATTCCATCTTAAGGTTCTCTTTTGATCAAATCAAAAGGAACCACTAGAAGAAGAGGTAACAATTTCATCACCTCTTTCAAAGTTCTTTTCTTCTTCCACTTCCAATTTCTTTGTTGTTTCCATACCAAAATGATAAAACCAATACCTTATAGATATTTTAATGTTAATATAAATATGTTACAACCATATTCATTATTCAATCCATCCTATGAATAACAAATTCACAATACGTACATACGTACGGCTTACTGTTTCCACATCATGGTATAGTTTTTTATTCGGCACTTAATTATTTGGATGGGTATAATAATGAAAATAATTGATGTATGTAACAAATATAACCTATTAATGGGTCTATATATCTGATATACCATCCAATTAAAAATGATTCAACCATCAAATAGAAGGATATTGTCGCTCGTGCGTCTGTACGGATTACAGTATCCACGAACGCGATGAAATTCATTCCCCATCATAACCATTCAAGAATAACATTCATTTTATGATTAAAAAAATGTTTATAAACTAAATAACATTCTGTATATGAATCAAATATATCCTTTCCATAATTAACATTACTTACATAACAAAACTTACAAAAGAAAATGAATTTGTTAACACCTAAAACATCGATATAACTAAAATATTATTAACAAAGTAATGCTAAAACGTCATATATGTTGTAATATTTAGGTATGATATTATTTTATAATTTAATAACAATTATTTAACTATTATACAGGATGTTAACATACCCTTGACTAAGGAAAAGTACAATGTAAGGGGTTTCCATCTCATTTCTTATTCTTGTGAGATTCATGCTATATTGCCACTATTTCCATTACTATGGTCTATGTAATGCCCATGATTGAATTGTTTATGTAATATAATTTATTTTATGGTTATTTATATCTAAATTTAGTATTCTTATTTCAGGGGGTGTATGTTTTGTATGTTACCAAACCAGTAAGTGAATTTCTAATTTCTATTTCCACTCATTAGGTTTTACGCAATCTACATTGATTATTTTGCACCCAAATTATGTGTTAAATCACTATTTATTTATTTATGTAGTAATTTCCACTCCCCTATGTATGGAAAAATAATTTATACACATAATCATTAAATTAATAAATTCCCAAGTCATTGATATGAACTTGATAAGAGTAATCTTAACTCAATTTTCATTCATTGAGTTAAACATCTATGTCATTGATGTTGTTTTTACCAGAATATTTTTGAATGTCCATAGAGTGATTTACACTGAATATTAAATAATAATGAGTGTATTTATATTTGTCACACATGATTGTGTCCTTGATTTATCTTTAACCTAAGGATACATATTAATAAGGGATTTCAACTCAATTTACATTCCATTGATAATTCTTTGCTGTTATGCACCAATTCACTTTTATATAGTGTACATAGTGTACTTTGAAATAGTATATCATGAATCCATTTATTATCATGATATTATAATGTTTTTATTACCTCAATTATTTTTATTCAAGTGTCTCTCATTTGGTTATGAACTCTAACTAAAATATCATTTTAAATGTTCTAAAGATTTATTCTTCTAAATCATTCTCATTAATGACCATGTTCTAAAAATGGTGTTATGGATTTATTTATAAGGAAATGAATTTTTTAAAATTAAAATTCCTTATAAAATTTTCAAATTAGTTTGGGACACATTCATTCAAAAATCTATTTTAACAGCTTCTTGATAAATAGTGTGACTTATAATTGTTTTCACAAAAAGGGTTTATGTCCCTCAAATAGTTTCACTGATTATTTTCATCCAATTCAACATCCTTCATTATTATTGATTGAGGTTGATTAATTATATTTAAATATTCCATATTTTATTTAATGTGTTATGTTTGACTTTGGATGTGCTATTTTTATACCATTCTTGGTTTGTGGTTAAAATATTGACATTTTTCTTCTAGTTTTAATACATATGATTTGATTATGCTTATACTTGTTCATATGATGAATGCATTGGAATTATTAAGTGATGGGAGGATCTTTCTATATCTCCTCGAAGCATCGGTAGGTCTCACGAGAAAAACTAGTGTTTTGGAACTAGGCCGTGACCATATCTTATTGGATGTCTTGGCATGTGGCCTTGACTATGTGGTTATGATGTAGAACATTATGCATTATATCTTTATAGAATTAGCTATTGATATTACATGTGATTATTTGACAAGTATAAAATCCATTTTAATAATTAAATGGAATTATTTGATTTATTTTTTCCATATTATATTGATGTTTAAATTTAAATGGCTGGTGTTTTAGTCTTATAAATTTCCTTAAATGTTTATGCTAATTTATGATAATTTTCACAATATTGTTATCCTTACTGAGCATATGAGCTCATCCCGTTCTTATGATTTATTTTTCCTAGGATGTGAAGAAGTATATTATGGTTAATCTGAAAGGATATGCTAAGGGATATGGGTAATTTTCATGGGGACACAATGTTGTTGTTGTTTTTTATTTCATGATATAATATAAAACTTATGAATATATCATGTACATTCAAGGCTACAAAACTAATTGGTCTTTTGAGACTTGATTTCTTGGGATCATGAAAATTTTATGTAATAATGCACTGACTTTGTAAAACTAGGGTCAGGGCATTATAGTTCATATCAGAGAAAGATTAGTACAAACAATGAAAACTAGATTTTTATAAACTCTAATTCCAGAACATTACCCTAAGATAGACATTGAGGATTAGTGTAGAAGAACATCCAAAAAATATTTTAATTTAAATATCATGGGGATATTTTAAGAAAATACATCCCGATCTAGATATAAAAATCTAGAGGTGGATCTGGTATAGATGTACCTAGGAGTGATAACTTCTACAAGGAGTTTCGGGCATGACCTAAGGTATCCTGGTACATGACAACAAGTCTTTTTGCACTATTCATATCGACAGTCCTGGGGGATATGTTTAGGATAATTCAAATTTTCCTTAAAAAATATTTGAATAATTTTAATATATGATAATAATAAATAACCTTGTTTATTCCTAACGTGTTTTAGATTTAAAATAAGTTTTTATCATATTCTCTAAATGGTTTTATGACTATTTTTACTCACACTCTTCTTTCTAGTTTTAGTCAATGGTGGGATTCCAAGGAAGTTATAGTCACATTGAACATGATGTACAGGGTGGGAACAATGGTGTAATTGAGAAACAAAATAGAATGTTGAGAGGTGTAAAAGATATTGTGCTCATGCCGAATCAATTTTCCAAAAATATGATCAACAAAATATATATTTACTAACTCCTAAACTCAACAAAGAAGGGAAATGAGAAGAATGATAAGAGATCCCGCAATGGAGACAATTTAGAAAAGAAATCTCATTTTCCATCACACATGAAATGTGGAAGGAGACACCCAGGAAAGTGTCTTAATGGAACAAATAAATGATTTATGTGTGGGAAAGAAATACATAATGTAAAAAACTGTCGAGGAAAATGAAAAGTACTATGGGAGAAAATAAAAACGATCCTAAGAATCCATTTACAGTCATTTTATGTAAATTAAGGGGACCTATGAATTACCTGAGACAATGTCATATTCTATAGGATAACCACTAAGTCAAGTAATATCCTATGTGGAAATAAATGGATGGAGAAATGTTTAAAAATATTAATGCTCTTTATTGATGGAATTACATTTGAATACTTTTCTGTTGTATGTGCAACCCTACAGTTTGTTATGTGAAAATTTTATTTTAGGTATAATTATCATTTATTTTGTGGATATAGTTATACATATTCATTTGGGTTTATATGATCCTTGAATTCCAGTCAATTACAGGTTATTACTTTTTTGGAAGAAAATTCATGGTTTGAGATAACAATTATGGTTAAAAAAATATTTGGTTATTTTTGTGTAATTTATCTCTTTTTTGGAAATGTTATAAAATTATATAGTTTTTGAAAAAGGAAAACACGCAGACCATGTGACAAGACATCACATCAGACAAAGCTATGGGAATCGAACCCACAACCAATGTGAGACTATGATTTATCACCTACCATTGGACTACGTGAAGTCCCTGGTTGGTAGGAATACTTATTTATAGTTAAAAGATTTTATGGATCAATAAAATTTTGATTTTTGGAACTTATGATTTATCCTTAGTATAGGAAAATAATTTGGTGATTAAATGATAAATTTTATTTTTGAAGATGTTCACTCTTTTGGGAACACTATATAACTAAATAAAATTAAATACCATGGAATTCCATTTGAAGAGTAACGGAGGATTTTTATTTTGGAATAATGCATGTTTTTATTGTGAACTTAAATGGATTTTGGTTATTTATTGAAATGATTAACCTATCATAGATTAAATGTGATTAGGTTAATTACTTTTAAGTATATGAATTTAAAAGTAGTCGAAGTTATTTGGAGATAAATGTTAAGATTTATAGTGGAAGACTATGAGATAAATTCCTTTTGAATTTTAGGTTTAAAACTTAGTTTGAATTATTTTGAATAATTTTAATGATAATTTTTTTTTCGAATGGTTTTTGTTGAACATTTGGTATTGTTTCTTTAATTTCGGAGATTAAGACTAGTATTTATTTCTATAAAGGATTAGCCTTTTTGGGGATCATCTGATCTTGTACTAACCATTTTGGTTTGGTTTAATGTATAAAGAAAAAGATAATATATAGTTCATCTTTTTTGGATTATGTGATTCTCTAGAAGTAGATTCTAGCTCTTTAGGTGTGTCCTAGTCATCTTGAATACTCATCATTTGTAGAAAATATGGGTTTGTGGTAGAAATTTATTAGAGGATAAAACTCTACTTGAAAATTAAGTATATCAATTAATGGTATTATTCAATCTCATGAATAAATTCCTCAAAATTATGAAAAGGAACTTAAAACAAAAACATTGTTTTTTACTATTCCTACTGGGAAAATAATGACCATTTAACCCATCATAAGTTTATAGTTTTTTTATAGTTAACATTATCCATATCGTGTTTTCTATCACTCCCCATCATAACATCATGGTTTTTTCCTTCCATATCCATGTTTTCTTACATGAAACCCTAGTATGGGTTATCTCATATGACTTTTGTAATTTTCTTTCTTTATTTTAAGGTGATATTTTATTGACTCTTTTTTCCAATGAGGGATTTCAACAAAGATATTTTGAAATGTCAAAACCCTTTTTTTCTGAGTATAAGTTTATAGGATGAAATTATTTGAAGGAGGGGAGAATGTAACACCCAAAGATTCCATAATATGTTATATCCTTAAATTATTTCAATAGCTTATACTACATGCAACACTAACTTGGTTTACATTATACGAGAAGATTGAGATTCTACAATACAACACTTTAATAATTCAAATGATATATTTATAACATAAAAATTAAATATATTAACATGAATAGTAACAAATAAATTTTAAATAACATTTATAATTCTATCACATAAATAATCCATATTTATAAGGAAATGTATAAGTTTCATTAAAATATAAGTACTATTTTGATAAAGGAACTTTTTATTATGTCCTTTTGTGGACAACAATAAAATTAATTTTAGACACTATTATAAATTCAATTGGGGGAAACTGATTTCTTTTATTAATTCCTAATACCAATATTATATTAGGGTGAATGTTTGGTAAATTTATGAGAAGTTTCATTTTTTAATGAACTGTGAAAAATACTACGTTTTAATTCAAAACTACATTTTCACCAAATTTTTTTATATTGTAAGATATTACAATTAATTGGATTTAGAGTATATTAAGATTATATTTTTATAATTTTATATAATTTTGGTCATTGGATGTAATTTCACATTTAAATTGGATACAAACACATGTCAATATTTTGAGAGTTTTTACTTCTTAAAAACTTGCTTTCTCGTTTTCACAATGGGAATTAATTTTAAATTAATTAATGAAGCTTAAATGTCTTGAATTTGGTAAAATAGATATCATTTTTAAATTTTAAATATCAAAATTATCTTAGGGAGAATTTTTGGTATTTTTCTGAAAACATTCATTTTTTGATAAATTGTGAAAAACACCATGTTGTTGTTTAAAAATGACTCTTATTTAAATAATTATTAATTTTATTTAGTATTATTTTACAGTAAAAATAGATAAATAATACCTATATTAGTTCAATTTAATTCATTGGATTCATTTCAAAATAAGATTACATATATAAAATGGTATTGAACTTTTTAACGTCTTTTACCCAACTTATAGGCACATTTGAAAATTTTCATAAAACATAATTTTACCAATTTTGTGAATTGAATTTAAAAAATCTGAGAGACACAGTTGACATCATTATGTAAAATGTGGTTCAATAGGATGAAATTAATTTTTGGTGAATGGTAATGTTTGAATTTTATTTACCACCGTTAAAATTAAATAGGGTAATTAAATGTCAAAATGGTATTATAATTACCCTAACACATGTCATAATTCTTTTAGAAAAGTGTTTTTGGAAAAAAATAAACCTTATGAATAAATTATGATCCTCTTTGTTCTATATGGATTAGATTATTATATTTATTGTTATTTTATTTAAAGAAGAGTTAAAAGTGTAAAATTCAAAGTTTTATTAATAAACCATTTTTAATATGGGGTTACTAAAAAGATAAAAATGAATATAAATATTAATTTAAAATCTAAAATGATTTCTTAAATCATGTTATTTTATTTATAATTTTTCTACATTAAATATTTAAATTTAATTATGACTCCATGATGATGCAGTAATTACCTTATTAATGAATGATTAAAATAATTTATATTATAAATATAAAAAAATTTAAATTGTAATTTTTGATTTATTCCACTAATTTTATTAGTTAATATCACATTTTAGGGTTTAGGTGATGTATTTTTTTCGATGTAATCAAGTTTTGATGACTTTCACAAAAACCAAATACTAAATATTTTCAAAATTCACCTTAATGAGTTTTTTAAAAAATACAATATTATTAAATGAAATAACTTCCATAAAAATATAAGGTTAAGACAAAAGACATATATAATTATATATATATCTTTAATGAACCACTTTAAGTTCTCTTGTAATTTTATAGTATGTTTAGTAACCGTCTAATATAAAAATACAAGAAGACATGGTAAAAGACAAACTATTTAACTAATAATTAAATATAAAAGTTAAGGTTAATGTGGTGACCTAAAATTGTTTAAAACCAATTTTTTGAGAATATTTCTACCCATACCCATCTTATCTTCTAAATAAATTCATTTGGAGCAATTATAAACCAAAAATTATTTAATAATAAAATATTGTTTCAGGATTTTCTTAAAGTGACCCTCACCACTCTTATAAAAGGGTACTTCCCCTTATCTTAATTTCTCACCTCCAATGCTATTTGGATTATAAAACCATTCTCAAATATCCTCCAAAATACCATCAAATCAACCTAGAGGCCTTAATTTTATCATAATTCCAAACTGAAAAGCCCTTTTAATCAAATAAAAAGGAAGCACCTGAAGAAGAGGTAATAATTTTATCACCTCTTTCAAAGTTCTTTTCTTATTCCACTTACTCTTTATTTTTTGTTTCTATACAAACATAATAACTCTAGTAACTTATACATAATGTGATATTATTATAAATATGGTACAACCATATTCATATTTCTGTCCATCCTATGAATTACAAAGTCACCATACGTGTGTAGGTATGGCTTACTGTCTCAATGTCATGGTGTAGTTTGTTATTCGACACTTCCTTATTTTGATGGGTATAATGATGATTATAATTGATGTAAATAATAAATATAACATGTTAATGATTCTATATATATGAAATTATATCCAATTAAAAATGATTTCACCATCAATAGAATGATATTGTCGCTCATGCATACATAAAGATTACTGATTCTGCGAATGTGATGAAATTCCTTCATTGTCATAACCATTCTAGAATAATTTTAATTTTATGGTTAAAAATAATGTTTAAGAACTTAATATTATTCTGTATATTAATCAAATATATCCTATACATGACAAACTTGAATTATGTAACAAAACATATAAATTAAAATGAATTAGTTAACACCCGAAACAATGATACTACTAAAATATTATTAACCAATTAATATTAGATCATATATGATATCAAATTTTGGTATTTTGTTCTTTTATAATTTAATATAAACTAGTTAACTATTATATATGAGGTTAACATACACTCGACTAAGGAAAAGTTCTAGGTAAGGTGTTTTTATCTCACATCTTATTCCCATGAAATTCAGGATATATTGCCACTATTTACTTTAGTGTGGTGTATGTACTGCACATGATTGTAATAATTTTGTAATATACGTTGATTTATAGGTATTTAAATTTTAATTGTATGATCCTTTTTAATGGGGTGTATGTTTTATATGTTTCCAAATCGGTATGGGAATTTCTAATTTCGAATTCCACTCTTTAGTTTTTTCTGAAACTTCATTTATTATTTTACTCCATGATTATGAGTGAAATCATTATTTATTTATTTATGTAGTAATTTAAACTCCCCATTGTGTGTATATACTTTTGATGCACTTAATAATTCCATTGATATATTCTGAAGTCATCGAAATGAACATGATAACAGTAGTCTTAACTCAATTTCAATTCATTGAGTTAAACATCCAAGTCATCGGTGTTGTTTTTATAAGAATATTTGTAAATGTCATCTGATTTATTTACCCTAAATATCAAATTATATTGAGTGTATTTATATTTTTCACACAAAATTATGTCATTTATTTATCCTTAACCTATGGATTTGGTCTTTATAAGGGATTTCATCTCAATTTACATTCTATTGAGACTTTTTTGTTGTTATACGTCAATTAACTTTTATATGCTGTAGATACTGTAAATTAACATATTATATCATAATTACCATTTTTATCAGGATATTATAATGTTTTTATTACCTCAATTAATTTTATTCAAGTATCTCTTATTTGAATAGAAACTCAAACTAAAATATCATTTTAATTTTTTTGAAGATTTGTTCTTCTAAATCATTCTCATTAATGACCATGTTTTAAAAATGGTGTTTAGGATTTATGTATATGGAAATAAATCTTTTTAAATTAAATTTAATTTTAAAAGGTTTTAATGTTTTATGGTTCACATTGATTCAAAAATCAATTATTAACATCTTCATGATAAATAGTGAGACTTTTAAATGTTTTCAAGAAAATGGTATATTTCCATCAAATAGTTTCACTAATTATTTTCATCGGTGTCAATATCCTTCATTATTTATGATTGGGGTTGTTTTATTATAATAAAATCTTCCATATTTTATTGAATTAGTTATTTTTGACTGTGGATGTGTTATTTTTTCATTAATCATGGTTTGTGGTTAAAATATTGATATTCCGTATACTAGTTTTAATACAAATATTTAGATTATGTTTAAACCATTTAATATATGGAATGTTTTGGACTTATTTAATGATTGGTGTAGCTTTCTATTGCTCCTCAATTCTTCGTTAGGTCTCATGAGATAAATAAGTGTCCTAGCACAAGGCCTTAACAAAATCTTATTTTTAGTCTTGGCATGAGTCCTTGACTATATGGTTTTGATATCTGGCATTATTCATTCCATCATTATGAAATTAGCTATTTATATTACATGTGATTATGTGACAAGTAGAATATCCATGTAAATAAGTAAATGAAATTTTTTGATTTATCTTTTCTATATTATACTAATGTTTAAATTTAAAAGGCTTCTGTTTTAGTCTAATATATTTCCTTAAATGTTTATGCTAATTTATGATAGTTTTTGCAATATTATTATCCTTACTAAGCATCTGATATCACCCCTTTCTTATGTTTTCTTCTTCCTAGGATGTGAATAAATATATTATGATTAACCTATAGGGATAGGCTAAGGGATATGAGTGTTTTCAAAGGGGACACAATGTTTTTGTCTTTTTGTAATTCATGATGTAATGTAAACTTATGTTTGTATCTATTACTTCCAAGGCTACAAAACTAATCAGTCATTTGATAATTGATCTATTGTGATCATGCTAATGTTATGTAACAATGCACCGACTCTGGGTAACTAGGTTCAGGGAGTTACGTGTCGGGCCACACGGTCAACATGCACAAGTTGTGCAACTCTAACTCGTTGATAGAGTGGGAGAGTGACACACATAGACTAGTGGTAAGATGCTCGATCCTCATACATGAAAGATATCAGCATCACACCTAGTTGTTCTGTCACCTCACTCAGTAGATGTAAACCAAACTTCTTTCTGAGAATGTCTACCACCACATCCCCCTTCCTAGAAGTATATACTACCTTAAGGTTATAGTCCTAGAACAACTCCAAACATCGTCATTTTCTCAACTACTGAAAAACCTACGGGCACCTTTCCATCCACTTGAAAGGCTACCCCTATTAACCAATTGATGTTCCCATCAACCCTTTGGTAGTTGGTACTCTCTCTCTATGTCCACTTGGTTAAGGTGTCGGTAGTCTACACTTAACCACGAACATTGGGTCTTATTAAGCCCTTCCTATGCTTGTCCTCAACCTATGCCCCCTGCTTGCAAAGATCTACAAAAGCCCTCCAATATACTAATGCTAGTATCGGTGCCATCTCGAGGAGTATAATTATACAGAAGTCCCTCTCCATGCTGGGATGAAATCCTGGAAACATAATTGGAAAGGTTGTTCCCACACACTTCCACAACTATTTAGAACTGAAAACTCAAAACACATGTTACCACGAGGGTATGGTTTGTTAAATCAAGAGTGATCGGATGAACTCTACTATGAATGAGTTTATCCCATGATTCATGGGATTCCTTTTTCACCGACCATGGAAAACCATATTCCAACGATGCAGATATACCACATTCTTTTTCCTAAAATAGTCAATATGAACATGAACTATGGATGACTAGTCCATACCCTAACTATTGAAATAAGGCCTCGACGCCCACACCAGGAGGTTCCAACTAAAACTCTCATCTCAAGGCTCATATCACACCATTGGCATAAGTGTGATTATTGAGTCTCCTCCCATAGGTATCTCCAAATATAAGGATCAAGTCAACGGTTTAACCAGAAAGTCGTGGTCTAGAACATGATTTGTGACATGAAGGAATAGTTAATACCTATTAATATTAATATGGATGTTAATAGTTGACATAGACTATAAATAGATTCATTCCTAGAGACCATGGATCAAACTCCTTGACCGCATGCCGCTACTCCATTCTGATGTCCTCCAGCTCCCTGAGCCTAGTGGGGACCACTTTTGTGTGTCGATTGTGACATGTCGGAATCTATACCACCTCGTACTTCTCTCCTAGCCCCTCTTTAATATCTATGGCACTGCTGATTCGTCTATCCCGATCACAAAGTTTTCTAGAAATATTTTACACAGCCAAGTTTCTGATACTAATGTTGGTTTCCTACATTCTCGCTTCTGTCATTCACTGGTTTTATCTGTTCATCCAAATAACATTCAACCACAAAGGTTCTCTCTAGCACACTAACATAAGTAGGATTTCATAGAGTAATAGTTCTGGCTAGGATTTCCCTAAACACATCTCCCTTGGTGGTACGATCCCTGAAGCACTGGTCATATTGTATTTATCGAGTACATGGAATGGTCATCACGGCACGATGAATAGTCAGCTACAAACAAGTCGTCCTGACGATGCTATAGTAGGTCTTGGGAACACATACCCCATAGATTTTAATGCAAAGATACCCCTTCTCTGAGAAAGGTTCTCAATATTTTTTCATGGAAAAGTCACCTCGTCGTAAGATAGGGGTAATATAAACCCTACCATCACCCTACTGAGCCATGTAGAATTCTCACTTCCAGGACTTCCATCTGATCTAATGGTGCCCTGGATATATGGAAACTCGGTCACCACCTCAAGACAGTCCTTAGCAGCCTCTGAGTCTGGCTCACCTCAAAACCTGAGTGGTATTTGTCACTGAAACATGTGTAAGGCACTAAGCTAACATGTGTCCTCTACCAGTATCACTGGTAGTGAATGTTGACCAAAAGGTAGTGGTATCAATGGGACACAGCCCGAAGGTACCATCTCGGGAAATAATCCTTTTATTGAAGCCTCATCACTCTACGGACCATCCTCATGGTCAAGCATTGGAATTCCGTCTTTATGCCTGAGTGAAAGCATCTATAAAGAGAATCAAGATTCACCATGGTTAATAAGTAATACATTGTTAGCTGACTCAAAAGAGATCAGGAGAAAAACATTTTCAAATCACATGTAACTTTTTTTTGTGTACCGAGTCGTAAAACAGAATTTAGGGTTCTAGTGATTGGATATGAAGGCTACCGCACCATCACTGGACTTACATGAGTAAATTCCAAACTCAAGACACTTAAGACTATTGCCCCATTAAAAATACAGACTCTTAGTTCTTCTGGTAGAACCAACCACCCTATGATACCACTCTATTATGACTCGTCCCCTAGGGCCCGTGTTGTGACTACCCCAAACCCACCTTTCATAGGCTAGCGGCTAATGACTAGCACCGAAAGGCTAAACCCAAAAAAGGGAAGGCATTGCCATTAAACCTATAAACACACAGACGGGGCACACCGATCGCAATTAAAACAATACGGAAAAGGAATGGAACAACCACTAATAAAAACTGCCATTAAGGGTAAAAGTATTTACAGAAAGTAAAAGGGGCCAGTATACAAGCCCAATTGAAAAGTAAGTAATGAAAAAAATGAAAAAAAGACCCAAAGATCATCTGCCAGGGATCCTACCTAAAGGGTATGTACAACATGTCACTGGGGCTAACCACGTCAATCGATCACATCTATGTACCATCTAGACCAGACTATCCAAAGTCTTAGATAAGCTCTCTGTCGTCTGCACAAGACACAACAATGTGTGGGTGAAGCCCATGCAGGGGATACTATAACAATACTCAATAGAGACCCCAAGACCCCTGAAGGACTCTCAGAACTCCACAAAGGAAAAACCACAAAACATTATCTCAATCAAAAATTAGAAAGTAAAAGACAGCTCAAACGAGTTATAAAACATAAAGAATGGGAATATAGATGACTAGTCATAATCTAGATCATTTTATTCAGTTGAGAGTCACATGTGAAAATCTGATAAGGGTTTCTTTATTTTTGATCCACAAAGTCTCACTCTGATACTGATCCATGATGGGGCGCTCTATGTCTGTTCAACATCGGTTCATGCTACTGCGGATCCCCAGAGGGTCGCCTTACTATCCATCCATAGAGGGTCACACTACTACCGATCCACCGAGGGTATCATTCATTCTATTCCATAGAGGGTTGCACAATTCCTGATCCATGGAGGGTATCTCTCATTACGATCCATGGAGGGTCACACCATTGTCGATCCATTAATGGTCGCACAGTTGCTGATCCATGGAGGGCCACACTATTGATGATCCACATAGGGTCGCTCTTCACTTGACAGCCAACCACATGATTACCGCACTTAGTATGCTCAAGTTCTGTAGACTCTTTTTCCCAATATATTGGTCATTCCACAACATCCATGAAGTCTCATGAGGAAGTTACCCAGTGTTCTGGAATATTATAAGTGTTCCAATGTGACGGACGTTGCGTCAATCGGACACCCGGTCTGTAAGTTATAAGAAAAAAGGTAAATAGGGCCTAGTTGGATTCGAGTCTGATCCAACCCCACTCCAATACATCTTCTTATAAAACTCATGTTTAATATATCAAAATTATTTCCTCATTTCAAGGGTCCTCACGCAATAAATGGTACATCAATAGGACGCTCATTTTGCTTGTTATTTCTATTTTAGTGAAATGGGGTCGGTCGGGTCCGGGTCCGACATGGCTAGTGGGTCCGGACTAGAAGGGAATATCAGCCCATCTGGAGGCCCTAGATCTACTGGTAGGTCAGGCCGGTGCAATGTTGAATGGTTTTTTTGGAAATGATGTGGTGTGTTTGGATCACCCATCTGCTGACGCCAATAGGGCGCTGCCCCATCTCTCGAATTGGCCAACATGAGCCGTCCATGAAAGTCCAGTCGAGTGGCCTGAGCAGGCTACTCTCTTTATGTGGTGCATCAACTCCATATTCTCAAAATATCACAGCTTTTCAGTCATACATTCTGTGGGCAACGCTTCCCCGCGTGGCCTGCATGGGCCAGCTGCCGCGCCAGTGGGGATGCATCGGTGGCTACTTCCATAGGCTACCAGAGATGCTCTGGTGGTCTATTTTCCTTCTCGTATTTGCCTACGAGCCTCTAGGATCTCTTCCTTCACTACGATCCCCTTGGATTCTCCTTGCCTCCACGTTCCTCAGTTGTGAATAAAAAATGCACAAAAACCATGAACGATGGGGGGTTCAGGCCTTGTTCGGATTGGTCGGTGCCCTCTGCGTTAGCCTTTTAACATGGGGGAAGAATCAATCATCAAATAGATTAAGACTATCCCCAAAATGAATCCCACAGCAATAATGCACAAGAACTAATGAGCTGTATATCAACCCATTTGTCAGTTAATCTGTGTTTGTTGAATTTTTTATGAAATTAAAAAAGGGAATCCTTGAACAGTTAGAATAATAAAATCCAGTACCTGGATTTTTTGGAATTCGTAGTGGACAAAGAAAGAAATTCGACATTTATTGACATTTGTCACCATTATTCAACCTTCATATTGAATCCTCCAAAGTCTGCTGTTGTTTTATTTGTTCTTCGTTGGAGAGGGAAATTGTTGGCAGTTCATCATTCATCGTTGGGGATGAAGACTGCAAGAGGTTTGTTTTAGAATCCCAATAGTTTTAATTCCTCAAACTCGATCATGCTGGATTATTGAAAAGAAAAAAATCATCGGAGCGAAATTTCTACAAATAATTATGATAATTAAATTGACCATATTTAATGAGCCACATTAAATGATTCATTTAGATAATAGCATTGTGATTTAAAACAATCCATTATTGACCCTTAATTAATGCTCATTGTCGCTGCCTCATCATTGCACCACAACGTCGTCATCTACCACTCAACTGTGAGATATGAAATAAAATATTTTATAAGATATAATTTATTATTTTTTCAAAATGTTCGAAAAATAACGTTTCCACTCATCTATTCTAGGTAGAAGTGAAGTCATTTTTAGGTGAATCCAGGAATTCCAAATTCAATAGTGCCCTCATATTTTTGATCTGAGAACTGATTCAATAGAATGAAACTCCCAATTTCACCTTTATTGAATGTACCATAAAAAAGGTTTAGAAAAAATTAATAGTCACCCTTGACCCGAACTGGTTGAGGTTAAGCTCCACCTAAGGGGAACACACCCTCACGAGCTCAATAGTCCTCTCATATTTTCTATCAGATTTACCATTTAGGACTTATAAGTATTTGAAAATAAAGTAATTGTTACTTAATTATTTTATTTACGTCCAAAAACGTACTTCAATTGTTTACCAGCACCGACCAATGTTAGGATATGAATTACGTAAGAATACCTGCATGAGCTTAGCTATGGTGTAACACCCCAAACTTCCACGGCACGCTTCTTTTTCAACAATGTAATAGCTTGTATTGTACGCAAGTTCGAGATTCTAACACACCGCGACCAATAAAAATAGCCATTATGAATAGTATTACCCACTTTTTGAAATTATATATATTTTATATTTCAAAATGGACTTCATTTTTGGATTTGGAATATCAAAATTAACCTATGTTGAATTTTTGGTATTTTTCTGAGAACTTCCAATTTTTTATGAATAATGAA
Organism: Viscum album; assembly: GCA_963277665.1. Lineage (NCBI taxonomy): Eukaryota > Viridiplantae > Streptophyta > Magnoliopsida > Santalales > Viscaceae > Viscum > Viscum album. The sequence goes on along the minus strand of OY728139.1, from coordinate 474,612,239 downwards.
AAATACGTAAAAACATCTTTTTTAATCAAAATAATTTATAGTGATAAATTATACTATTGAGTGGTTTTAAAGTATAATTAGATTATATTTTTACCATTTTATCCAATGGTGTTCATTAGAATTAATTTCACTTTGAAATTGGACATAAACAATTGTCAATCTTTTGATATATAATGTTTCTTAAAAACACGGTATTTGTTGTGGCAGCGGGAATTAGTTATAAAATTAATTAATGAAAATTATATGTTTGTAATTCTTTAAAATAGACATCATTTTTGAATTCACAATATCAATTATAGCTTAGGGTGAAATTTTGGCATTGTTCTGAAAACATCAATTTTTGATGAATAGTGAAACCACTAAGTGGTAGTTAAAATCTGATTTTTCGTTTAAATGAAACATTACCACTTCTGTGATTTGATTTTCAAAAATCCGACATACATGGTATTCATTAGGAAGTAAAATGTGGTTCAATGGGATTAAAATAATTTTTTTGTGAATAGTAACTTTTAAGTTTAAGTAATCGCGAATAAAGTTAATTAGTGAAATTTAAGGTAAAAATCATATTATAAAAATATTAAAATACCTTTACACTTGTCCTAACCTTATTGGATGAGTCATGGCCGACCAATACAATCCATTGGTAATCTTGGGTACCCCATGGAGCCGCTTGGGTAAGAAACTGACATTAATATCTTTTTATTTAAAGTAAAAATTAAATTGTCACAAACATTTTTAGTTTTACTAAAACAATTATTACATGGGGTTATATAAGTTAACTTTTCTACTATAAATATTCATTGGAATGATAAAAAGATTTCATAGACCATGATATTTGTTTTATAATTTTTAGACATTAAATAAATTAAATTTTTTATGACACAATGATGATGCAGCGATTACCTCATTAATTAACGATTTAAATAAAATGAAAAGATAATGTAAAATATAAGGCTTACACTTGTAAAAAACCTATTGGATGAGCATATTTCGAACCCTTATCACCTTAGACTCTAAATATATCATTTTGGGACCTTTATAATCTGAAAAGCATTTCATAATATTGTAACATTTCAATCTTTCCATGAGTGCCCCTCATCTCCTCTTATAAAAGGCCCCCACCTCTACCACCTTATTCACACCTTCAAGACATTTGGATCGGCCAACATCTTCCCAAATACTCTCAAAACATCCATCTATTACTCCTAATAGCCTCTATTTGGGCATAAGTCTTCCCAAGGAAGCCTTTAGCTCAAATCAAAAAGAGTTACCCGATTTCAAGATAATGTCTTCTCTTGTGTTCTTTTGTTTTATTTTGCTTCTCCATCCCCCTAAAATATTTTTATTACTTTATTTTGTAACTAAACCAGTATCCACAACATACTTGGATGTTTTTATGAGAATTATTTTATTTAAACTTACACAATCCTTCGTCAAATGGTTAAAGAACATAGTATTTCTATGGGTGGAAAATTTCTGCCTCACGAAACGATGATTGTTCAATCTTCTTTTAACACCTCTCATGGTGGCCATTATGATGATACTATTTTTATATATGATATATATTATGATTTTTTTCTTTATGATTCTGTATTTTTCATTTATGGCGTACCTTTATTATTTCCATTATGGGTAAACGCGATAATTTCATTTTAGGAAGTGCGGACTACCGCCCCCTCAAAGTGATTTGAATCGTTAATGCCATATGTGGGGTGTATAAAGGATGGAGTAAATGGTATTATACATTATATTATACTGGATTTATATTATACCTTTATATAATTATAACTTCATTCCATTAAATAAGAAATAGAAATGAAAGTAGCGTTCATGCGTACGTACGGCTTACCGTCTCCATGAACGGTGCATTTCATTTCTTACCTCTAAATATTATGTAATATTATAAATTCATGTATATACTGGATATATAGAATATATATGATATCTACATCATGAATATAATTCTGTAGATAATGTATATTCTACCACATAAACAACTTGTAATTATAAGAATTTTATTGTTCACTGAAGTACCAAATATCGACAAAACGCCCGTTATTAACTTAAATGACTACGTAATTTTCATAACATTGTAATAACTGATATAAAAGGGATAATGAACATGAAAAATGTTCTTAATAAAGTAGAGATTAAATCTAGTTTATTATTCAGGAGGTTAAAGAATGGTCGAGTCATGTCGAACACGAGGTAAGGGAACTTCTTAACCCAATTTTTGTTCTTTGGGTTAATCTCCTACTTTCAAATTATGTCAGGATAATATTATGTCCTATATTGTATTTGTAATTTCTTTATGTGTACTTATAGTGAATACACATAATATACCTATTTTATTTTAAAAATGATCTTTTTAAGGGAACTTCTTAACCCAATTTCCATTCTTTGGGTTAATCTCATACTCTCAAATTATGTCATGATATTATCATGTCCTATCTGGTATTTATACTTTATTTATGTGTAAATATAGTGAATACACATAATAGATCTATTTTATATAAAAAATGATCTTTGTAAGGGACTTCATCTCAATCTCCATTCATTGAGGCATATTTTGTTTTATACACAACTTTCTTTTATATGGTGTATAAACTCCTTTGAGTTTTATGTTTTTTTTCAAAAGGAATCTTTTTATATGAAGCATTTTAATAAAAGACAAAATGGAATGTTTTTTTGCTGTACATATGTGGCGACAATGAATTATCCTCCACTATGACCATTATTTGAGTTTCGGCTTCCTCTACAAGCCATAACATTTTTTAAAATGAAAAATAAATACAAAGTTTTAATTTTCCTTTATTTTGGAATTGAAAATGGTTTTGCAAGTGTTTTTAGTATATCAATGTGTTGTATTGATATCTTGTGATTGAAATGTGGAAATGTTATGTTTCCTTTATGCATGTTTTATATGATACGATTATGTTATGGTTTATGATATGTTTAAACATATTCATATGAGGAATGCATTGGACATAATAAGTGACGGGTGGAGCCCGCTATAGCTCCTCGATGCATCAGCAGGTCTTATGATACAAACTCGTGTCTTGGCAGGAGGCCATAACAAAATATTATTTGTGGTCTTGTCACGAGGCCTTGGCTACGTGGTTATGATAGTCTGGCATTATGCATTCCATCATTATGAATGTGGTTATTGATATTGAATGTCATTATTCGACCAGTAGAATATCCATGTGAATAAGTAAATGTCATTATCACATTTTAGTTTTGCCATATTATGTTGAAATTCAAGTTTAAAAGGATTTTGTTATAGATATAAATTTCCTTAAATGTTAATGTTTATTTATGAATGCTTCTGCTATATTTTTATCCTTAATGAGCATCTGAGGTCACAACTTCCAATGTTTCAATTTTTCGAGGATGTGAAGAAGTATACTATGAATGACCAACAGAGATAGTATTAGGGGATTTGAAGACAAGATGTTGTTGCAGTTTTGTTTTACTTTATGATGTAATGTAAGACTTATGAATGAATCTAATGTTTCCAAGTCTACTAAACTAATCGGTCTTTTGAGACTTGATTTTTTGTGATCATGCCAATGTTACACAATAATGCACCAACTCTGGGTAACTAGGGTCGGGGCGTTACAGTTGGTATCAGAGGCAACTTAGTACTAACCTTAGAAGCTATATTTAGATAAACTCAGATTATAGCACATATCCCTAAGAAAGATTTTGAGGATTAGTATAGAAGATCTTCCTAGAATATTTGTATTATAGAGATTTTGTGAGTTTTCCGAGAAATACATCCCTGTCTGGATACGAGCAGGTATAGGCGGCTCTGGCACAAATGTACCAAGGGGTAAAACCAGAAAACCCCGCTTTGAGCTAGACTTGAACGGGAACTGGTGCACGACAATGGGCCTTGCTGCACTCTTGGTTACGACACTCCCCAGGGATATGCTTAGGATAATTCTCATTTTCTTTACAAACCATTATGAAGGGTTTAAGAGTATATACTTCCTCAAAGAAAAAATTTATTTTTTATGATTATGGATTATATCCATAAATAGTTAAATATATGTTAAGTGTTTTACAAGTATGGAATTATGTATTTTGATTCATAAACTAATCTAGTTTATGCCATTGTTTAGAAATGGAACCTAGTGGGAGGAATGGAAACCTTATAAATACACGCACACCATGTAGGGATTTCCCTCCTGCTCAAGATAATTATTGTGGAGCTGGAGATACAACTGGTTCTGATCACCTTATCACCATACTGGGACAACTCACTCAGGTTATGAATAATAACCTTACTCGTACGGAGTACCCTGATCTGAAACGTGTAGGAGCAATGTTAGAACGTTTCATGAGGCATCAACTGCCAACATTTAATAGAGGTAAAAAACCATTAGTAGCTGAGCAATGGATAAACTCCTCCGAGAAAATATTCCACGCCTTGGGGAGTAGCAAAAGGGAGAAGGTTGTCATGGTAGTTTACCATCTTACTAGAGATGCCGATCAATGGTGGTCGCTGATTCAAAACACAAAGTAAGATGAAGAAGTATCAAGTTTGGAATGGAGAGAGTTAAAAGTGATTTTCCTAGAAAAATACTTTCCACATGACCATCGAGCAGAATTGGAAAGGCAATTTCTATGTCTGAGGCAGAAAGAGAATGAGAATGTTGAAAAGTATGAGGCTAACTTTACAAGGTTAGGGAGGCATGTTGTAGATTATATACGTAATCGAATAAGTAAAATTGATCGATTCTTTGATGGGTTAAAACCATTTCTCCGTCGAGCATTAGTCTCACAAACCTTCTCATCATACGCAGATATTGTCTCGTGTGCTATCAAGACGGAAAAGGAATTCTCTTAGTCTTATGACTTTAAAGAAAAGCAAGAAAAGAAGAGATATTCTGATCAATCTGGAAATAGAAATAAGGGAAAGAAGGGGAAATTTGAATATCAGTCCTGCAAAAAATGTGGGAAGAAACACCCCGGTACTTTCTTGAAGGTAATGGGAGTCTGTTACTATAACGACCCACACTTTACATACATTGTTAATACTTCAAAATTGAAGCACACTTATTACAACATATGACAAAACCACAAAGGACCGTATAGGTATAGTGTCTTTAGAAACTGGGAAACATAAACAACTGGTTCATAAATCTTCTACAGTGTCTCCCATTTATTTCATCATATCTAGGGTCCCTTTTAGCATATTCTACTTAATATCCATCTTCCTGACCTGGGGAAAAGAAAACATAAAAGGGTGAGCTCAAATGCTCAGCAAGGGCAAATAAAGGAAATAAAAATCATATCATATCTTTATGAAAATCAAAACCTGCAAAAGAGATCATAATATCTTAACATGGAATAAATCATAGAAGTGAAAATGAGATCCCCAAAATCATAACATAAAACTTGAAACTTTGTGGCATGCACACATAATCATGGAGATCATTTCTTGTTAGTCATGACTCATTGCCAAGACTATCTTAGTGGACAAAGTCCCTTTCTGAACCGAGTTCACTCCTCGTTTCAGTCCTGTATCACTGAACCGAAATAACCTTCCATTCCAGCCATGTCTATCTCATGAGATATAAAATCTTTACCCAATGCATTGGAGGGAGATATAGGTCCCACCCATCTCATAATGATACCATTCTTATGTGTGCCACAAAATCATAAATCATACATCATTGCATAACCCATGTAATAAAAATGGGATTCTTAAACAACATAAAACCATTCATATAAGATAAAGGAATTCATAAACATAATTCCATCACAACATAGTCAAATCAATGTAAAAATATGGATAGAAACAGAACCCTTTATTATCTTATATGGAAAATAATTTTGATAAAACACTTGAAATGAATTCTTGAGGAAAATATCCTTTCTTCTTCAAAAAAACATTTTTCCTTTCATAACATGTCATACAACTTTAAAATAAAAGAAGTTGATTAAAAATAAACTTGAAAACTTGTAAAGGAAGATTCTTTGAAGTAATGTTTTAAAAATCCATTCATGCCGTATAAGTTAAAAACATTCTTCGTACTTTTGTCGGAAAAGTCAAAAAGTACCTCGTACGGAAAAACGACAAAAGATTCCTTTCATATTCTTTACTAAAAACTCACCTAAGGGTAAAATTGGATTTTTAACTATTTCAAGTGGATGGAAACAATATTACATATTGAGGGAACATGGATGTGGATGATAAAATACACCCCAGTAAATACTTACGAATAAACAATCTCGGATAAAAATGAGATTGTGATATTTCCCTTACCTTAGGTCCGATTAGCTTTGTACGTGTCCGAAGCTCCTGTATAATGGTTTAAATAATGTTATTGACTTATTCCAGAATCATACATATTGATATGAGATCATATATGGTCAAATTATTAGCTTCTTGTTAGTAATATTTCATTGTTACTTGTTACTCGGGTCTTTATAACTTTTTGTTCTTATGCGTGTTTTGTCGAATAAATTCTTATTCTTATATTTAGGTTATAGATAATTCATTTCCAGAATGGTATTAGTGTAGTATATACCATATTCATTCATTCAATTCATTTATACAATCATTATGAAATGAAGATCATGTAGAACGAGTCGCATCACATTGTGGAGACGGTATTCCGTACGTACGCACGAGTGATGATATCGTTCCTATGATCGTGGAATTGTATTGGAGTTTATATATATATTATTTCAGTATCAATATTACTTAATAATAATCATATATAGTTACTCATTACACCATTATACCCATCCTTGTAAGGTGATGGTGGAAAATAGATTACACCACGGCGTGGAGACGGTATTCTGTACGTACGCACGCGCGGTGATTTCATTTTTTCCGTAGGATGGATAGAAGGTGAATTAGGGTTGTTTCATATTTATAATAACATATCAGTATGTAAGTAATACTGATGTTATTACTTTATCATGAAACAACTAAAGAAGAAGAAGTTGAAGAAGAAAGAAATTGAAAAGATCGGTAATGGATATTACCTCTTCTTTGGAACGCCTTTTTGAATCCTCCACTTAAGGAACTAAGATTGGTCTTTGGAGAAGACCAGGACCTCTAGGATTATTCTAGGGAAGTGGAGAATGGAAAATGGCAGGGGTTGGCCGAGCTTGAGTGCTCAAATTGGTGTGAGGAGGAGGGGGAGGAGGTGTCCTTTTATAGGGGAGGAGAGGGGCACCTTAGGAATATCTCAAAATATTATTTTATATTAAAGTCAAAATCGGTTAATAATGGTTCCAAAGGGTCTTATTTCGAAGCTAAAGTGGGGATGGGTCGAAATCCTATCAACCAATAGAATTTAGACAAGTTTAGGATATTATTTTAACCTTATCAATTAAATTTAACTCTAAGTTAAATAATTTAACTTTTACCATGTCTTTTTGTTTTCTTTCACTATATGGTTAATACACTTACTATAACATGCCAAACGAACCCCAAATTGTTTATTATTAATATATATATCCTTATCTAAGTCATTTGGCCGAACCTTAGATTTTTAGGAATAAAATAACAATTAATAATATAATATTTGATTTAAAAACTATTTTGTGTCAATTTTGACACTATTTGATATATGATTTGTTTGAAAGTCATAACAGAATTATATGTTCGAACCAAGTTGATTAAATCAATACTAATATATCATAGTAACCTAGAAAATTAGTGGAATTCATAAAAAGTCTCAAATTATATTTATTTTGGTGTTTATAACATCAATTATGTCAATATTTCATTAATAAGATAATTACTGCATCATCATTATGTCATAAATAAATTAAATTATTTAATGTCTAAAAATTACAAATAAAATATAATCATGTAGGAAATCTTTTTAGCTTTCTAATTAATATCTACAATCGAATTTATCTTATGTATAACCCTATATTAAAAATGATTTACTTGTTAAACTTTGATTTTAACTATTTTAACCCTTCTTTAAATAAATTAATAATAAATGTCCTAATCTAATCCAAGTGGGCCTAAATGGTCATATTTTATTCCTAAGTTTGTTTTTGGTCGAATTACACTTGTCCAATAGTATTAGGACATGTGTTAGGGTAATATTGATATCATATTTACCCTTAGTTACCCTATTTACTATTAACCGCGGTAAAATAGTAAAAAGTTACTATTCACCAAAAAATTATTTTCATCTCATTGAACCACATTTTAGTCCTTGATATTAACCGTGTCTCTCGGATTTTTGAAATTCCATTCACAGAAGCGGTAAAATTAAGTTTTATGCAAAATTCAGTTTTTAACCTACCACTTAGTGGTTTCACTATTCATCAAAAATTGAAAGTTTTCAGAAAAATACCAAAATTTCACCCTAGGCTAATTTCGATATTCTGAGTCCGAAAATGAAGTCCATTTTGAAAAATAAAATTTATAAAATTTCAAAAAGTGGTCATTACTATTCATAACGACTAGTTTTAATAGCATATTGTTGTTTAGTGAAACTCGGTATTGCGTACGACGCAAGCTATCGAGGAAGGTTGTGATTGCGTGTAAAGCAAGCCAAGCAAGTGTTGTGTAGAAAAAGATTCCTTTGATGATTTATATAACATAAAAGTCTCGGGTGTTACATTCTACCCCCCTTAAAAAGAATTTCGCCCTCGAAATTCGTCACTTTGCAACAAACAAATGAGGATACTTCTCCCTCATCATATCCTCAAGCTCCCATGTAGCTTCTTCAAGTTGGTGGTTTCTCCATAAAACTTTCACCAAGCGAGTGGTCTTGTTTCGTAGGACTTTTTCGCTACGATCCAGAATCTCTATCGGCTGTTCTTCATAAGAAAGATCTTGCTCCAGCGGTACAACTTCTGAGCTGAGTACATGTGAAGGATCTGGTATGTACTTTCTCAGGAGAGATACATGGAACACATCGTGAACTTCAGAGAGATTCGGTGGAAGCGCCAATCGGTAAGCTACCTTCCCAACACGATCCAGTATTTCAAAAGGACCGATATATCTAGGGCTCAACTTCCCCTTCTTTCCAAATCTCATAACCCTCTTCCAGGGAGATATTCGTAAGAACACTTTATCACCCACTTCAAACTCTAGGTCTCTTCTTCGATTGTCGGCATAACTTTTCTGTCGACTCTGAGCTGCTCTTATGTGTTGTTGAATAGATCTGACCTTTTCTGCCATTTCATCAACGAGATCAGGTCCTAATAGCTTTCTTTCCCCAACTTCATCCCAGCAAGTTGGAGTCCTGCATTTCATTCCATAGAGAGCTTCATAAGGAGCCATTTGAATACTGGAGTGAAAGCTATTATTATAAGAAAATTCCACCAAAGGTAGGTGTTGATCCCAACCTCCTTTGAAATCCATAGAGCAAGCTCTCAACATATCTTCTAGGGTTTGAATTGTTCTCTCAGACTGACCGTCTGTCTGGGGATGATAAGCAGTGCTGAAACTCAACTCTGTATCCAGAGTATGCTGAAGACTTCGCCAGAACTTCGAGGTAAATCTCGGATCCCGATCAGATATAATAGAAAGTGGTACTCCATGCAATCTTACCACTTCCTTTACATATATCCTGGCAAGCTGATCTAGAGAGAAATCCTCTCTAATAGCAATGAAGTGTGCAGACTTTGTAAGACAATCAACTATGACCCAGATAGCATTATTGCCTTTGGATGTTTTAGGAAGTCCTGTGACAAAGTCCATAGTGATGTTTTCCCATTTCCATTCGGGTATGGGTAATGGTTGTAACATTCCCTTAGACTTCTGTCTCTCAGCTTTAACTTGTTGACAAACCAAGCATCGAGAGACATATTCAGCAACATCTCTTTTCATGCCATCCCACCAGAAGTACTCTTTCAGGTCCCTATACATCTTCGTGCTTCCAGGATGAATAGAGAATGAAGAACTATGAGCCTCATCCAGCAGCTCTTTCTTTAATTCGGGGATGGGAGGAACACAAACCCGATTCCTGAACTTTATTATCCCATCACAATCAAGGTTGAATTCAGGAACATTTCTCACCTTCTTTTGTAACTCGACATCTTCTTTCTTTGCCTCTTTAATCTTCACATGTATAGATGGTTGAACATTCATTTGAGAAAGATAAGATTTTTCCCCTTCCATTATAATTCCAAGATCCATCCTTTGTAAATCCATAAATATTGGATCTTTTTTTATCCTCATCATGGATAAACTAGCATGGTCTTGTCGACTTAATGCATCTGCCACCTTGTTTGCTTTCCCAGGGTGGTAATGGATTGAGCAGTCATAATCCTTAATCAGCTCCAACCATCTTCTTTGGCGCATATTCAACTCCTTTTGTGTGAAAATATACTTTAAACTTTTATGATCAGTATAAATATCACACCTTTCACCATAAAGGTAATGCCTCCAAATCTTTAATGCAAAGATTACCGCAGCCAACTCCAAATCATGTGTTGGGTAATTTTGCTCATGGATTTTCAACTGTCGTGAGGCATAAGCTATCACCATATCATTTTGCATAAGAACACACCCCAATCCCTTCTTGGATGCATCACTGTAGATCACAAACCTTTCTCCACTACAAGGCAGTGTGAGCACAGGTGCACTGGATAACCTTCTTTTCAACTCCTTGAAATTCTCTTCACATTCCTCTGTCCAGACAAACTTAACTCCTTTCCGAGTCAACTTGGTGAGTGGATTAGATAATCGTGAAAAATCTTTTACAAAACGTCGATAATATCCAGCCAAACCAAGAAAACTTCGGATCTCAGTTACTGTGGTTGGTCTCGACCATCTTTCGATAACCTCTGTTTTTGCTGGATCCACAGATATCCCCTCTTTTGAGATTATATGACCCAAAAATGCATCTTTTTGAAGCCAAAATTCACACTTGGTAAATTTGGCATAAAGCTTCTCTTTTCTCAGGGTCTTCAATATAATTCTCAAGTGATCTTCATGCTCTTCCTTGCTCTTTGAATAGACAAGAATATCGTCTATAAAGACTACCACAAATTGATCAAGATAGTCTCTAAAGACTCTATTCATTAGATCCATGAAGATAGCAGGGGCATTAGTAAGACCAAATGGCATCACTATAAATTCATAGTGTCCATACCTTGTACGGAAAGCCGTCTTTGGTATATCCTCCCTTTTGACCCTTAATTGATGATACCCTGAACGAAGATCAATGTTGGAAAAGTATTGAGCACCGCGTAGTTGGTCAAATAAGTCATCAATGCGTGGGAGAGGATATTTGTTCTTGATAGTGATCTTGTTAAGTTCTCGATAATCAATGCAGAGTCTCATTGATCCATCTTTCTTCTTAACAAATAGAACAGGTGCTCCCCAAGGTGACGCACTAGGGCGTATGAATCCCTTATCAAGATTCTCTTGGAGTTGCTTCTTCAATTCCTGCAACTCAATTGGGGCCATTCTATAAGGTGTCTTTGAAATAGGCAAAGCACCCGGTACGAGTTCTATTGAAAACTCAACTTCACGATTTGGTGGAAGACCCGGCAATTCCTCCGGAAAGACATCATCAAACTCCCGTACAATGGGCATATTCTTAATCGTGAGTTTCTCACCAACCATTTGAGATAAATAACCTTCATTTAGTGGAATCAATACCCATAAGATGGAAGAAATTTCCACTGGAAGGTTATGTTCATCCTTGCATTGATAAACGATCGTAGATTGATCTGGAATATGAAATGTGACTTCCCTTCTTTGGCAATTGATATGAGCTCCATGTAGAGAAAGCCAATCCATGCCAAGAATCACATCAAATTCCACTAAAGGAAGGATCACAAGATTTGCAGGAAGCACTTTCCCACAAACTTCGATCAGAGAAGAATTATAAACTTTTGATGCGATTGATGTGCCATTAGGTGTTGTCACGGCTAACTCAACATCTAATTGTTGAGGTAATACGGTGATACCCTTAGAAAAGTCTTCAGAAATAAAAGAGTGGGTGGATCCAGAATCAAATAAAACATTTGCTACTTTAGAATGGATGGTAAGTGTACCTTTCACCACATCGTTATCGTACTCCACATCGCTGATAGAAATTGCATGTGACTTTCCTTTGTCTTTAGCCTTAAGATTTTGTTGACGTCGACCATCATCATCAACCCTTGGATTTGGGCATTGATTGGCATAATGCCCCATCTCCTTGCACTTGAAACATTGAAGTGTAGCAGGTTCATTCTGTGTATCCCTTCCTTTGTTTGCATCATTAGACATCTTCTTCCCATTATCACGGCATTCAAATGCCCGATGGCCTTCCTTTCCACATTTAAAACATTTAATTGTCCCTTTAAGACAACTCCCTCCATGTTTCTTTCCACACTTTGAGCATAAGGGAAAGTTCATCTTCTTTTCCGTGTGCTCTTTAGATTTTTCTTTGAATTCCATCTTCCTCTTCTTATCAAACCCATGTGACTGATGGGTTACTCCAATCTCCATCTCGACTTTGAGAGCACATCGAACGATTTCCTCGTAGCTATTGAAGTCCCTTATGGCTAACGCCCTTCGAAGACTTGGTTTTAAGCCACTAAAGAATCGATCGATCTTACTCTCAGGTTGGATAATAATACCAGAAGCGTACCTTGCAAGTCTTGTAAAATTTGCTTCATAGGTACTAACAGATTCATCATCCCTTTGCTTCAGTTCAAGGAACTCTTTCTCCATCTTTGTTCGGAGAATACGAGGGAAGTACTTATTGAAAAATAAGTTCTTGAACTCGTCCCATTCCATAGACTCAATTTCATCCCTTTGCCTCGTATTCTTAACAAGATTCCACCATTGATCCGCATCTCCTTCCAAACGATACACTGCTAGGATGACTTTATCATGCTCAGAACATTGAAGAACTGAAAATATCTTTTCAGTAGTACTAATCCATTGTTCAGCAACTAATGGATCAGTAGACCCGCTGAAAGATGGTGGACGCTGCCTCATGAAGGATTCAATAGAATGTTGCTCCCTCCTTTGTTCGTTTGGAAATCCTGCATGATTCATAGCTTGAGAAAGTTGCGTGAGCATGGCTACAAGATTTTGCATTCCAGCTCCCATATCGTTTGGTTGCTCAGGGGGACAATCATTGCATTGCCCATCGCATTCCGCATTAACACGGTTCCTTCGGGTTCCAGCCATTGACTAAAACCAAGAAGAATAGTGTGAGCAACACTAATTATAATAGGAAACCACATAATTCAAGAATAAAATTTTCATGCTTATGGTCTTATCCTAGGTTATTCATGGCCATTTCTAAGATTGTGTTCTATGCTTAGACTTATTCTTAAGGTTCTTACTAAGGCTTTCACATCCTAGTTTCCAAAGGTTGACTATACCTTTCCTCTGATACCAACTATAACGACCCACACTTTACATACATTGTTAATACTTCAAAATTGAAGCACACTTATTACAACATATGACAAAACCACAAAGGACCGTATAGGTATAGTGTCTTTAGAAACTGGGAAACATAAACAACTGGTTCATAAATCTTCTACAGTGTCTCCCATTTATTTCATCATATCTAGGGTCCCTTTTAGCATATTCTACTTAATATCCATCTTCCTGACCTGGGGAAAAGAAAACATAAAAGGGTGAGCTCAAATGCTCAGCAAGGGCAAATAAAGGAAATAAAAATCATATCATATCTTTATGAAAATCAAAACCTGCAAAAGAGATCATAATATCTTAACATGGAATAAATCATAGAAGTGAAAATGAGATCCCCAAAATCATAACATAAAACTTGAAACTTTGTGGCATGCACACATAATCATGGAGATCATTTCTTGTTAGTCATGACTCATTGCCAAGACTATCTTAGTGGACAAAGTCCCTTTCTGAACCGAGTTCACTCCTCGTTTCAGTCCTGTATCACTGAACCGAAATAACCTTCCGTTCTAGCCATGTCTATCTCATGAGATATAAAATCTTTACCCAATGCATTGGAGGGAGATATAGGTCCCACCCATCTCATAATGATACCATTCTTATGTGTGCCACAAAATCATAAATCATACATCATTGCATAACCCATGTAATAAAAATGGGATTCTTAAACAACATAAAACCATTCATATAAGATAAAGGAATTCATAAACATAATTCCATCACAACATAGTCAAATCAATGTAAAAATATGGATAGAAACAGAACCCTTTATTATCTTATATGGAAAATAATTTTGATAAAACACTTGAAATGAATTCTTGAGGAAAATATCCTTTCTTCTTCAAAAAAACATTTTTCCTTTCATAACATGTCATACAACTTTAAGCTATTTCAAGTGGATGGAAACAATATTACATATTGAGGGAACATGGATGTGGATGATAAAATACACCCCAGTAAATACTTACGAATAAACAATCTCGGATAAAAATGAGATTGTGATATTTCCCTTACCTTAGGTCCGATTAGCTTTGTACGTGTCCGAAGCTCCTGTATAATGGTTTAAATAATGTTATTGACTTATTCCAGAATCATACATATTGATATGAGATCATATATGGTCATATTATTAGCTTCTTGTTAGTAATATTTCATTGTTACTTGTTACTCGGGTCTTTATAACTTTTTGTTCTTATGCGTGTTTTGTCGAATAAATTCTTATTCTTATATTTAGGTTATAGATAATTCATTTCCAGAATGGTATTAGTGTAGTATATACCATATTCATTCATTCAATTCATTTATACAATCATTATGAAATGAAGATCATGTAGAACGAGTCGCATCACATCGTGGAGACGGTATTCCGTACGTACGCACGAGTGATGATATCGTTCCTATGATCGTGGAATTGTATTGGAGTTTATATATATATTATTTCAGTATCAATATTACTTAATAATAATCATATATAGTTACTCATTACACCATTATACCCATCCTTGTAAGGTGATGGTGGAAAATAGATTACACCACGGCGTGGAGACGGTATTCCGTACGTACGCACGCGCGGTGATTTCATTTTTTCCGTAGGATGGATAGATGGTGAATTAGGGTTGTTTCATATTTATAATAACATATCAGTATGTATGTAATACTGATGTTATTACTTTATCATGAAACAACTAAAGAAGAAGAAGTTGAAGAGGAAAGAAATTGAAAAGATCGGTAATGGATATTACCTCTTCTTTGGAACGCCTTTTTGAATCCTCCACTTAAGGAACTAAGATTGGTCTTTGGAGAAGACCAGGACCTCTAGGATTATTCTAGGGAAGTGTAGAATGGAAAATGGCAGGGGTTGGCCGAGCTTGAGTGCTCAAATTGGTGTGAGGAGGAGGGGGAGGAGGTGTCCTTTTATAGGGGAGGAGAGGGGCACCTTAGGAATATCTCAAAATATTATTTTATATTAAAGTCAAAATCGGTTAATAATGGTTCCAAAGGGTCTTATTTCGACGCTAAAGTTGGGATGGGTCGAAATCCTATCAACCAATAGAATTTAGACAAGTTTAGGATATTATTTTAACCTTATCAATTAAATTTAACTCTAAGTTAAATAATTTAACTTTTACCATGTCTTTTTGTTTTCTTTCACTATATGGTTAATACACTTACTATAACATGCCAAACGAACCCCAAATTGTTTATTATTAATATATATATCCTTATCTAAGTCATTTGGCCGAACCTTAGATTTTTAGGAATAAAATAACAATTAATAATATAATATTTGATTTAAAAACTATTTTGTGTCAATTTTGACACTATTTGATATATGATTTGTTTGAAAGTCATAACAGAATTATATGTTCGAACCAAGTTGATTACATCAATACTAATATATCATAGTAACCTAGAAAATTAGTGGAATTCATAAAAAGTCTCAAATTATATTTATTTTGGTGTTTATAACATCAATTATGTCAATATTTCATTAATAAGATAATTACTGCATCATCATTATGACATAAATAAATTAAATTATTTAATGTCTAAAAATTACAAATAAAATATAATCATGTAGGAAATCTTTTTAGCTTTCTAATGAATATCTACAATCGAATTTATCTTATGTATAACCCTATATTAAAAATGATTTACTTGTTAAACTTTGATTTTAACTATTTTAACCCTTCTTTAAATAAATTAATAATAAATGTCCTAATCTAATCCAAGTGGGCCTAAATGGTCATATTTTATTCCTAAGTTTGTTTTTGGTCGAATTACACTTGTCCAATAGTATTAGGACATGTGTTAGGGTAATATTGATATCATATTTACCCTTAGTTACCCTATTTACTATTAACCGCGGTAAAATAGTAAAAAGTTACTATTCACCAAAAAATTATTTTCATCTCATTGAACCACATTTTAGTCCTTGATATTAACCGTGTCTCTCTGATTTTTGAAATTCCATTCACAGAAGCGGTAAAATTAAGTTTTATGCAAAATTCAGTTTTTAACCTACCACTTAGTGGTTTCACTATTCATCAAAAATTGAAAGTTTTCAGAAAAATACCAAAATTTCACCCTAGGCTAATTTCGATATTCTGAGTCCGAAAATGAAGTCCATTTTGAAAAATAAAATTTATAAAATTTCAAAAAGTGGTTATTACTATTCATAACGACTAGTTTTAATAGCATATTGTTGTTTAGTGAAACTCGGTATTGCGTACGACGCAAGCTATCGAGGAAGGTTGCGATTGCGTGTAAAGCAAGCCAAGCAAGTGTTGTGTAGAAAAAGATTTCTTTGATGATTTATATAACATAAAAGTCTCGGGTATTACAGTTACAAGTGTGGTGAAAAAGGCCACCAAACTCATGATTGCAAGGGAAAGAATGTTGCTATCAATATGGAATGATATAATTTTAGGGAGATGGCACATTATGAAAATGAATGTCCTAAGTGTCAGAGGAACTTACCTCAAAAAAGTCCAAGGGATCAAGGACAATATTATGCTATTACTACAGTTTAAATAGAATAATTAATGTATTTGTGCTTTTGGACTCAAGGATTATATTCTGGTTATAAGGGTAATGTGATATATATATAAGGATTGTATTGCAGTACTTTTTGTTTTCATTAAGGATTTAATATGATGAAGGTAATCATATTTTTAGTATGTGACAATAAGAAAAACTTTACTTTGTTTGGGGAATCTAATGTTACAATTGATTTTGGAATTTAGAGACCTTTTAGAGAATGTCTGGATAGAGGTATTTGGGATAAATATAAAGGTTGGAATGAATTAAGTTGAACTTTGGATAGTATTTTTTAAGTTTAAAACATTTATGAAGATTATTTTTGGAATATTATAATACTATACTTTTAAGAAAAGGACAACCTGCAGGTTGGGAGATAACCCATCGCATCTGACAAAGCTGTAGGAATTGAACCCACAACCATAGTGCGACAAGACTTTATTACCTACCACTATCCTATAGAAAGTCCCTGGTTATTACAAAATAGTTTTCCTAATCTAAATGGTATGTGGTAATATTTCGAACCTTATACAATTAGGATAAATAGAATATTTTTGAGTTCTGTTACCATTTGGAGTGAAAGATGGGTTCGTGGTAAAAGTTATTAAAGAATGAAAGCCTACATGACAAGTAAGTATATTTCCTTACGTTCTTAGTAAATCTCTTAAATAAATTCCTCAACTTCATGATTGTAACTTAAAACTAAAATGTTTTCGGTTAAATTTTCCAACTGGGGATTCAATGACCGTTTAACCAATGACAAGTTTGTGATTTTCTTGTGGTTAACATTCTCCTAATCCTGCTTTCTACAACTCTCCATCAGACCTTGATGGTTTTTTTTCCTACATACCCATATTTTCATAGAATCCTAGTATGGGCTATCTCGGGTGACCTTTTTACTTCTCTTTCTTTCTTTTAAATTTATATTCTTATTAACCTTATTTCTGATGTGGGTTTTCCACAAAGCTATTTTCTATTTTCAAACTTTTATTTTCAAACAAAAATATCAAATTTTGAGGACGCAGTTTATTGAAGTAGGGGAGAATGTAACACCCTAAGCTTCCACGACACGCTTCTCTTTCAATAATGTAATAGCTTGCATTGTACGCAAGTTCGGGATTCTAACACACCACAACCAATCAAAATAGCCATTATGAATAGTAATACCCACTTTTTGAAATTATATATATTTTATCTTTCAAACTGGACATCATTTTTGGATTTGGAATATTGAAATTAGCCTATGTTGATTTTTTGGTATTTTTCTGAGAACATCCAATTTTTTATGAATAGTTAAAAATACTTAAAAATATCTTTTTTAATAAAAATAATTTATAGTGATAAATTATACTATTTAGTGGTTTTAAAGTATAATTAGAATATATTTTTACCATTTTATCCAGTGGTGTTCATTATAATTAATTTCACTTTGAAATTGGACACAAACAATTGTCAATCTTTTGATATATAATGTTTCTTAAAAACACGCTATTTGTTGGGACAGCGGGACACAGTTATAAAATTAATTAATGAAAATTATATGTTTTGAATTTTTTAAAATATCAATAATTTTTGAATTCTGAATATCAATTATATCTTAGGGTTAAATTTTGGCATTGTTCTGAAAAACTTCAATTTTTGATGAATAGTGAAACCACTAAGTGGTAGATAAAAAACTGATTTTTCATTTAAATGAAATAGTACCACTTATGTGATTTGTTTTTAAAAAATCTGACATACATGGTTTTCATTAGGATGTAAAATGTGCTTCATTGGGATTGAAATAATTTTTTGGTGAATAGTAACTTTTAAGTTTAATTAATCGCGATAAAAGGTAATTAGTGAAATTTAAGGTAAAAATGATATTATAAAAATATGAAAATAACTTTAAACTTGTCCTACCCTTTATTGGATGAGTCATGGCCGACAAATAAAATCCATCGGTGAACTTGGGGACCCCATGGAGCCACTTGGGTATGAAAATGACATTAATAACTTTTTATTTAAAGTAAAAATAAAATTGTCACAAACATGTGTTTTTTTACTAAAACAATTATTACATGGGGTTATATAAGTTTAATTTTCGACTATAAATATTAATTGGAAATATAAAAATATTTCCAACATCATGATATATTTTTTATAATTTTTATACATTAAATAAATTATATTTTTTATGACAGAATGATGATGCAACGATTACCTCATTAATTAACGATTAAAATAAATGAAAAGTTAATGTAAAATCTAAGGAGTACACTTGTCAAAAACCTATTGTATGAGAATATTTATATACCTTATCACCTTATCCACAAACTATATCATTTTGGAACCTTTATAATCTGAAAATAATTTCATAATATTGTAACATTTCAATCTTTCCAAGAGTGCCCCTCCTCTCATCTTATAAAAGGCCCCCACATCTACCACCTTACTCACACCTTCAAGACATTTGGCTCGGAAAAACTCATCCAAAATACTCTCCCAACATCCCTCTCTTACTCTTACAAGCCTCAATTTGGGCAGAAGTCTTCCCAAGGAAGCCTTTGGCTCAAATCAAAAAGAGTTACCCGATTTCAAGGTAATGTCTTCTCTTGTGTTCTTTTGTTTTATTTTTCTTCTCCAACACCATAAAATCTTTTTATTACATTATTTTGTAACAACACCAGTATCCTAAATATACTTGGAAGTTTTTATGAGAGAATATTATTTTAACCTACACACACCTTCATCAAATGGTTAAAGAATATACTGTTTCTGTGGGTGGCGAATTTCTGCCTCACGAAACGATGATTGGTCAATCTTCTTTTAACACCTCTCATGGTGGACATTATGATGATACAATTTTTATATATGATATATATTATGTTTTATTTTCTTTATGATTCTGTATTTTTCATTTATGGCATACCTTTATGATTTCCATTATGCGTAAACGCAATAATTTCATTGTAGGAAGTGCGGACTACCGCCCCCTCAAAGTGATTTGAATAGTTAATTCCATATGTGGGATGTATAAAAGATGGATTAAATGGTATTATACATTATATTATACTGTAATTATATTATACCTTTAAATAATTATAACTTCATTCCATTAAATACGAAATAGAAATGAAAGTAGCGTTCATTCGTACGTACGGCTTACCGTCTCCATGAACGGTGCATTTCATTTCTTACCTCTAAATGTTATGTAATATTATAAATGCATGTATATACTGGATATATACGATATATATGATATCTACATCATGAATATAATTCTGGAGATAATGGATATTCTACCACATAAACAACTTGTAATTATAAGAAGTTTATTGTTCACTCAAGTACCAAAGATCGAAAAAACGATCGTTGTTAACTTAAATGACTACATAATTTTCGTAACATTGTAATAAGTGATATAAAAGGGATAATGAACTTGAAAAAGGATCTTAAACATGTATATATTAACTATAGTTTATTATTCATGAGTTTAAAGAACTGTCGAGTCAAGTCGGACACGAGGTAAGGGAACTTCTTAACCCAAAATTTGTTCTTCGGGTTAATCTCCTACTTTCAAATTATGATAGGATATTATTATGTCCTATATTGTATTTGTAATTTATTTATGTGTAATTATAGTGAATACACATGATATATCTTTTTTATTTTAAAAATGATCTTTGTAAGGGAACTTCTTAACCCAATTTTCATTCTTTTGGTTAATCACCTACTTTCAAATTATGTCATGATATTATTATGTCCTATCTGGTATTTATACTTTATTTATGTATAAATATAGTGAATACACATAATAGATCTATTTTATATAAAAAATGATCTTTGTAAGGGACTTCGTCTCAATCACCTTTCATTGAGGTATATTTTGTTTTATAAACAACTTTCTTTTATATGGTGTATAAACCCCTTTGAATTTTATGTTTTTTTTTCAAAAGGAATCTTTTTATATGAAGTGTTTTACTAAACGACAAAATGGAATGTTTTTTTTGTCGTATGTATGTGGTGACAATGAGTTCTCTACCATCGTGACCATTATTTGAGTTTTGGCTTCCTCTACAAGCCATAACATTTTTTAAATGAAAAATAAATACAATGTTTTAATTTTCCTTCATTTCGGTATTGAAAATGGTTTTGAAAGTGTTTTTAGTATATCGATGTGTTGAATTGATATATTGTGATTGAAATGTGGAAATGTTATGTTTCCTTTATGCATGATTTATGTGATACGATTATGTTATGGTTTATGATATGTTTAAAACTATTCATATAAGGAATGCATTGGACTTAATAAGTGACGGGTGGAGCCTGCTATAGCTCCTCGATGAATCGGTGGGTCTCATGAGACAAACTAGTGTCTTGGCACGATCCTTGACAAAATCTTATTTGTGGTCTTGGCACGAGGCCTTTGCTACATGGTTATGATGGTCTGACATTATGCATTCCATCATTATGAATATGGTTATTGATATTTCAGGTGATTATTCGACCAGTAGAATATCCATGTGAATAAGTAAATGGAATTATCTCATTTTTGTTTTTCCATATTATGTTGAAATTCAAGTTTACAAGGCTTTTGTTTTATTTATACATTGCCTTAAATGTTAATGTTTATTTATGAAAGCGTCCACTATATTTCTATCCTTATTGAGCATCTGATCTCACCCCTTCCAATGTTTTAATTTTTCTAGGATGTGAATAAGTATACTATGAATGACCTACAAGGATAGTATGAGGGGATATGAAGACAATATTTTTTTGCAGTTTTGTTTTACTTTATGATGTAATGTAAAAATTATGAATGTATCTAGTGTTTCCATGTATACTAAACTAATCAGTCTTTCGAGACTTGATCTTTTGTGATCATGCCAGTGTTAGGCAATAATGTACCAACTCTGGGTAACTGGGGTCCGAGCGTTACATGTGGTCTCAAATTTTTAATCCAAGACATCGTTCATGAGTTATAAGCATTTAAAAAATGAAATAATTTTATTTATTTATATTATTTATGATTATTCCATTTTTGGGTTTTCTCACTGGACGTTTATACTCACTAAACTTATGTCACGCCTAGGGTAAAACCACCATCTTGAATGCAATAGTACCCCCAATTTTTTTATTCTGGTTCTCATTTAAGAGTTAATAAAATTTATCAAGAAAAAGTCTCACATGCATTATTTAAAGACAAACATTTTTTGACAAATGATTCTAGGCACCCTAGGCCTCAGAATCACATGTCGTCCAATTTCACAGTCTCGAAATAATTCTATATAATTAAAAAATGAATGGAAATTCCGGTACATTACAAGTTAACTCTTGATTATCACTTCCTTGAAGGACCAATTAAGAAACATGTCATTTGTAATTGGGTGTCATTAATAGTAATGTTATTACATTATGTGGTGGTTTTAAGTGATTAAAAAATCATTATTTTATATTTAGATCAAACCAAATTTGGGTTTCATTAATTGAAAAAACATAGACTAATAATCAATGCTTAAATAGAGGGTTAATGGTTATAAATATATCAAACACCAATTTAATGCTTCAATATTTATGTATTTTAAACATTTATCTTTTATCATTAACCAACAACATTATTTTACCTATATTGTGGTACATAATATTTTTACCATTATATGTTATTATGAGTACAAATAAAAATGAACATATAAAATAATTTGGAAATCCTTATTCAAAATATGGAATCCATTTTTAAAAATTCCAAACAATTTTTTTTAATATTACATTTAAAATTAACCATAAAAATGCAATGAGAACACATTTTTTTGGAAAAGTGTGACATTAATCCCAAAAATGTAATTATTCCAAAATAATATATAAATATTATTTAAATATAATTAATTAAGTTCTATAAAACAAAATAGTAATTATGTTTCTTTTAGATAAATTTAAAATCATAAAATTACTTTTCAATTTAATGAAAATGAGAGTTTCATAAAAATAATTTTTTTACTATTCACTGAAAAATTAGACATTTAACAAAATTTTCAAATATTCACACAAAAATAACTTTTACTTCATGAAACAAAAGATTATTTTAAATATATCAAATAAATTGTCAAATTTGATTAAAAATTATTCATATTAATTTTCTCATTGAAATAAATAATAATATATTTTTGAAGAAAACATATATTTCAAGAATAAAATAAATTTTTTAAAAATTATATGCATATTTACAGAGCTTTAATTAAATCATTTAGAATGAGTTGTAGAATTATATATTTCATAATTCATATAACAATATTCAGTCATTCCAATTTAATTTGTATCTTATAATATTTGTGTTAAAATAATAATATTTTGGTGTTTTTTTAAACTCGGTGGCATATGATATATAAGATTTCAACCAAATTAAATTCATTTCAAAAGATACATACCATAAAATATTAGGGATTTTTAGTTTTGGTTTGGTGATTTTGGTTTATGTAAATTGATAATGGTTATATCCTACTGATAATATTAATAATGATATAAATGTATATATAAAATACTAATTATATATATAATCATCTATAAAATGTAGAGATAAAAAATAAACTACTCCATTCATGGAGATGGTAGGCCATACCTACACATGGATGTTGTTTTCAATTTTTGATGGATGAAATGAATGAAATGTATATAATAATTCACCTATATAAAATTATTATTATATCATATATAACATATATTTTTATTTACAATATCCTTATTAGAATCCATGTAAATAAGAAATCCAAAATGAATCACACGGATTTGTTGAGTTTGTGGTCCTCACATATTCACGAGGAACATAATAATTTTTTATTTAATAGAACAGATGGTAGACAATAGTGGTTTCATAAAGATAACAAAATTTTTGTATATTGGGGAAAATGTATATATAATTTTATGATAAATATCATAGATTTATATGAGGTAAAATAATAAGTAAAAAAATAAATTGAACGGCTAAGGTGATTACCTCTTCATTGAAAGAACTTCTTTTTGATATCCTATAAGGGAGGAGAATTAACTAGGAATTTCCCAAAAGAATAAAATATACCTAAATAATTCTTAATAAAAAATATTCCAAATGGATAGATATTTTAAGTAGATGATTCTAATGTTATTATATAACCATATAATTAAATGTAGATAGGATTTGGTGAACCTAGAAACTTCATCTTTTTGTTTAACTCATTGGATATCCAAATTTACCCTTAAATGTGGTAATGAATTTTTAATATTAATGGGATAAAATTGTACTTGTAAGATAAAAATTGGATCATAAATGGAAAATGGTTGATTGTTTTTTCATTCATAAACCTTCATACATTCATTTACATTTTTATTATATTTAAATAATTAAGTAAAATATTTTTATCATAAAATATTATAAATATCATCTTAATAACTATTCACAAAATTTGGATTGGAATGGAAAAATATAGAAATGTAATTATAATCTATAGTGTTCACATATCTATAATTTTTTTTCTAATTGATTTTTGGGCCATAATAATTCATCAAAATTGTTTTCATTTTTATATTTATAATTATTTATTATATTTCCCATTTAATTGGATAAATAACATATCTATATTTTGAAATAATTTAAGGTGATTATGAAATCACTATGAATTATTAATAAATTATGATGATAAAAAAGTAAATTTTTATTTAAAATAACCATTTATAACTGAACATATCCTTTTTATTTCCTTAGGAATTTTTTTAAAGTTATCAAAATCACGAGAGAGTCATTTTGTCTTTATTTTTTTATTAAAGATCATAATCATAGAAAAATGGAATCATGTGGCCATATATTTTATACATGGATGTACACATACGAACACCATTCATCCAAAATGATAATGGAAAGTTTTGGGTTTATTATGAAACCACATCCTATAGTTTTAACCATATTTTACCCATTTCCCCCTTATTGAGGTGAAAAATGTTTACGAGGACAACTCATCATAATAACGAAAAATAAAAGGGATCTATTTACCAAATTTGGGAATCCTTATTCAAATATTGTATCTATTTTTCATGATTCAAAATATATAATCCCTTAAAATAAATTTTAAAATATATTTAGAAAATATAATGGAAAATAGATTTAAGATAAATGTGTTTTTAAGCATTAAAATATGTTTATTATTATCCCAAGACAAGTAAAAATGATATATTAATGTTATGAAATTTAATTGAATATATGATATAATAATTTCATTAAAATCACTTAGAAATAATTATTAATTAAATTAATGAAGATAATATACATTGGATGAAAAAAACTCATCTAAAAAGAAATTATTTTTCTTTAAAATTTTTGTTATTTCCATTTTTTTTAATTGATGACCAATGAATAAATTTTGTATAATTATAAAATATAAAATTTTCATAATATAGTTAGTATAATTCATACCCTCAAATTAAACAGTTAGGCGATAACTATAGAGATAAATATTATTATTTCAATAGTATATCAGAGTCCATTTAAACTTCGTTTTGTGTATAAAGAAAGATACCAATGAAATATTATTTTTTCATAGAATACTATAATAAATAATCTCAGAGTGTTACATTATACCCTCTCAAAAATGTTTTTCAAATTTTAAATTATGTCACATCAATACAAGATATGAGGGTCCCATTGTTTCATTATATCCTTGGGTTCCCATAGAGTTTCCTCAAATCTATGGTCTTCCAATAAGACATTAACAGAGTTAGTGGTATTTTTTATTAAAAAAATATCTATATTATCAAAAATACTTGTTTTTAATCATAAAATAGAAATTTATATAATTGTATAACCTATGATTTTGATATATTTTAAAGACCGGGTTTGTAATTTATCAAGATAGGTTTATGGAAGACATCATGATCTTGATAGAGATTTATCAGAAGCACAAAGTGATAATTTATAGTCCAAATATGATCAAGAATCATGAAGGGTAAAATATACCCAAGGAAAAGTTTTCATGTATTTATAATTATAATTACCTTCATCCTTGGTGAAATTAAATGAAATATCATCCCACAAACTTAAAATTCAAGATCTCTTTAATAATTGTAATCATAAATTTTTTTCCACACTACACTACCCTTATTTATTATTGAATAGATCCAAACTTATTTATTATTAATCTATAAATTTTTTTTCCAAATATATTTATTTATCCATCTTCATTCCATCCCATTTTAGTCTATAATTCATTACATAGAGGGTATCCTTAAGATCCATCTGAATACAAGATTGAATGTTATTATTATAAGAAAATTCACAAATTGAAGGTGTTGATACGAATGACAATTGAAATCCATATGTTAACCTCAAAATATTTGTTTGATAGTTTTAAATGACTTCTTATACTGACTACCTATTTGATGATGATAATCATTTTTGAAACTCAACAATGTATCCCACAATTTCAAAAGGCTTCACCAATGATTCTAGGTAAGCCTTGAATTGTGATTATAAAAAAAATATTGTGGTAATCAATGAAATCCTACCACTTCATTGAATTATATTTTAGAAACATAACCAAGAGATAAATATTCTATGATATAAATAAGTATAATTTACTTTATAACCTGATAGAATACATCTCAAATAGTGTTATTCTTTTTGACTTTCTGGGTGGTCCTTTGAAAAAATAGATGTTGATGTTTTCTCATTTCGTTTTTATAGGTAATTGTTGAAATGTATGATTAAACATTACACTCTTTTCATTCACATTCTGATATACTAGTCACAATGATACAAACACTCCAATATCACTTTTCATATTATCCCACCATAAATAATCCTTTAGATATCTATATAGCTTCTTACTTCTATGTTAAATAAAGAATTATGCATTATCATCTTCATCCAATAACTCCATCTTCATTTCTGTTATTTATGGAACACATAATTTGTTTTATAACCATATCATTCCATAATGATCATGATTTAACTCAGAAACATTC
The DNA here is from genome assembly GCA_963277665.1 of Viscum album. Lineage (NCBI taxonomy): Eukaryota > Viridiplantae > Streptophyta > Magnoliopsida > Santalales > Viscaceae > Viscum > Viscum album. The sequence continues at coordinate 474,585,349 of OY728139.1, read as the reverse complement.
CCCAAATTATTTTTTAATTCCATAGTTTCTTTAGGTTCCATATTAAATGTAATTCCCCTACTCTAGAAGCTCGGATCCGATACATTATTTTATTAAATTGGCATGATTATATGGAATAAAACCCTAAATGACTGATTATTTTAGCAATCATAAGAATCCATATTACATACATGATACCCATAATAAATTGGTAAATAGAAAATATTAACATGATACATAATAAAATGGAATAAACTACATCCTTGAACACTTAATCAAATTTTGATTCTGCATAACCTAGGGAAAGGAAAAATAATAAGGGCGAGCTGAAATACTCAGTAATGTTATGTCAAGAACAATTAATAATGAATCAATAAAAATAAATTAACATGTCATGGTAAATAACCAATAACTCATTCTATTTAATCAATGAACATAAAATGAAATGTATCCATAGATATGTCAATGAAAAATATCATTGATGTATTATAACTGAAACTAAAGAACATTAATTATCTATTAATGGAAAACATGTCTGAGGCACATGAAAACCTATTACCTTTAAGGCCTTTCATAATCTGGTTTAAAACTATACATAGAAACCTGTTTAATTTTCCAAATTATTCATATCTTGAGAACTTATCGATGCATCGAGGAGCTATAGAAAGTCCTAGATCAACCTATCATTTCTAGTAAAAATATTTCCACATATTGAATAATAAAAATAAAAAAATATAAAATAAAAAATAGCAATATTTAATGAGAAATATAGATTTATTCATTATTCACCAGTTAATTAAATTACTGAAAAAGTGATAACTGTATTTAAAATGGTATACATTTTAAGAAATACTAATATCAATTATATGAGAATATAGATATTAATTTGAATTTAAAATTTAAAATTATGACAATATTGTTATATTTTACTGATAAATTTTTCAATCAAAAAAAGAAGTGATATTTCAATGATAACCATTAAGAATATTCTTGTGGAGAATAATCATTAAACATTCCGTAGTGTCCCATACCACTTTGAAACATTTAAATCATAACCCCCCTTGAATTTATGACATTAAATGAAACATATAATACCCAAAGGATATGTTTATTCTTTATATAACATTAAAAAGGTTTTTTTTCACCAAATAATAGTTAATTGGTGCATAATAAAAAAAAGTATCAATAGAATGTAAATTGAGATGAAATTCACTTACATGAAACTTCTTTTTATTGTACGGTATTTTCCCTCCTATATAGTGATTTAAAAAATATTACTAACATTTAACAAGAAAATAATCATATTTATAATATGATATATTAATTTCTTATAATATCGTATGACCTTTTTGTTAACAATATTCAGTTATTTTCAATATTTATGGTGTTAATATCCTCATTTTCTCAAGTATGTCTTAAATTATTAAATTTTGTTCTCATTAATTAGATCAGGGAATAATCATATATAGAATTTAAACCATTAATTAATTATCATATATAATCATTATATATTTATTTAAAATAATCTATAACTTTTGGAGATAAGAAATGAAATGGATTGTTCATGGAGATGGGGGGTTTTACGTATATATAAACTCTACTTTCATTTATTTGTTGTATTAAAAGAATTCAAAGTAAATGATATTTGTATATTATAATTCCATTATGATATCCATGTTATATATTTTATAGTGTTTTACTAATACCATCCTTTATACATTCTATGTATGTCATTAACTAGTCACAACGCTTTGAGTAAGCGGTAGTCCACACTTCCTCAAACGAAAATATCGTATTTACAAAAGATGGAATGCATAAAGATATGTTATAAATAGAAATTAAATAATCATAAATAAAATATAAATGTCATATATAAATACATTTTTCAACATAATTAAAACCATGGGAGGTGGTAGAGTAATAATAAACAATCATTGTTTCGTGAGGCGTTAGTTTGTCATTCATATAAATTGTATGTTCATTACCCATTAAATGACAGTGTGTGTAAGTGTAGGAAAAAATATTAGCATAAAAATCCTCATATATTTAGGATATTATTTTTGATATTTAATAATATAATATCAATATTGTAGGGAGTGGTGGATATTAGAAATTAAATGAAAAAAACTTCATAGAAGATGTCACCTCCTAATCGTGTAACTTATTTTAGTTTATATAAAAAGGGTTCCTAGTAAGGATTTAAACCAAAATAGAGGCCTGAAGGTCTATGGTAATGATTTTGGGAAGATATTTTGGAAGATATTGGACTAAAATAGGTAGTTTCATAGGTGTTAATAAGTATTATAGGTGGTGGCCTTTTAAAGGAACAGAAAAGGACTCACACCGAATTTTTGAAAACAAGTTAGTTGTACACATGTTATTGCCTAAAAAGTCATAAAAACTAAAAAACAAAATAATGGAAGGTTTATGGATTCAATTAAACCATACAAGTAGTTTTGTAAAGCAGTGTTGTTCATTTGGTCCCTTATGTTAAAGGTATAATCCTTTATTATGTTTAATTTTTTCATAATAATTGTATTTAATTTTAATTACATTCACTAATATTTTCAGTCAAAAAATAATTTGAACTTTTTAGAAATTATAAATTATTCAAATTCCAAATATTGAATCCATTTTTTCAAATTACTATCACATAGTTGGAATAAATTAATTTAAAATTCATCCTGTGGGCCAGACGATAATTCTCGTTTTTTAGAAAAAAAATAAAAGCTTCCTTTGTTTGTATAGTCAATTTCAAAGTGAAATTTAATTCAATGGCCTAAATTTTATTAACTTATAGAAATATGTTATAATTAAAATTTAAAACCTATATAAAACATAACTTAACCTCATAAATAAATTAGTTTAAAAAGCACTCTTCTACTAAAATTCAGTATTCTTTACCATTCATTAAAAAATGAATTTTCAATGAAAAATACAAAAACATCACCCTAAACAAAATTTTATATTTTAGTTTCAAATAAAATGTTTTTTTCATATTTTAAATCAATAATAGTTTAAAATTTTATATTTAAAAAATGTTCACCATTAAATTGCGGTAAAAATTTGTTTCTAAATATATAGTATTTATGCATAAACTTTGGTTTATTGTGATCTTGGATTATCAAATTTATAGGATTAACATAAAAATAATTTATTGAATATATTACTTATAATTTTCAATAAAATAATTTCCTAATTTTTATTAATTTAATTTATTTGGATAAAACAACTTTGTGAGCATAAAAATGGGTTTATATAAAAACAACCCATTTATAATAAATTGGTTACAATATTCATTTATAATTATCCTTTTACCTATAAATTAACATTATAATATAACAAACAAAATATTTTTTTATTTTAGTTAATATATTCATAAATTCTAATTTAATGGCTAGGTTAAGACTTATTATATAAATTGAGAATATTTTAATGGTGTATTGTTGTTCGGCTAAAGCAAGGTCTTGAGTGTAATGATAGCTATCGAAGAAAGTCAGTCTTCTATGTCACTCATGCTAACATGGAGTTTCATGAATTAAAATATATATAATATATAAAATCTATTTAAAATACTAAATAAACTATAAATTATCGAGATATTATATTCTCTCATGCACCTGGTGATGGGTGTGACACATGTTATCAAATAAAATATTCATACTCTTGAATTTTGGGGTGTTACATTAAACCCCTCAAGGATGTTTGTTTGAATATTTAAATAATAAAGATAATATCCTTCCCCTTTCTCCATTATTTTAAGATCCATCATCTAAAAATCCAAAAATTTGGGATCTTTTTCAATCTCAATCATTGAAAATCTAGCAAGGTCTTCCCAACTTAGAACACTAGCCACGTTGTTTTCCTCCACAGAGTGATAATTTATTGAGAAATCATAATATTTTATCATTTATAACCATATTCATCCACAAATATTAAACTATTTATATGTTAATATATGAATCCCAATTTTAGGATTATTATATATAAAACACCTTGCTTTATACATATAATTCATCCACAAAATCATAAAAATATTAACATCGTCAACTCCAAATCATGAGTTGAGAAATATTACTCATCCGTTTTTAATATTTGAGAGGTATATTCTATCAAAAACTCATTTTTAATTGGAAAAATATCATTCCATTATTCGATGCATAACTATAAATCATAAAAACTTCTCTATTGTATACTACTATAAGCACCAATGCACTGACCAAACATATGTTTAGTTAGTTGAAACTCTCTTCAAATTAAACTATCTATATGAAATTAATTTCCTTTTTATTTCAAAATGTAGAGTGGAGTAGATAATACTAAGTAATCTCAATAAAAACATTAGTAGGGTCTAACTAACTCATGAAAATAGTTATTTCAGTTATTATGGTTTGTCTAGGACAATGTATAATAACTTCCCTATTTGAAGGATCCAACTATATACAGTCCCAGAAGATGATATAAACTATGAATGATATTTTATGACAACAAAATTCACACTTTGAAAATTTATCATTCATTTTATCCTTCCCTAGTGTCTCTAACAAAATTCCCAATTTTTTTTCATACCCATCATTTCACATTGAATATAGAAGAATATCATATATAAAAACTACCAAAATATTTATCAATGTAATCTCTAAATAATATTTGTAATAAATAAATATAGATATAAGGAAAAATGATAATTTTAAATTGAGTCACTATTACCTCATAATGTGCATAACTCAAATGAATGTTTACCTTTGGTATATCCTTTTTCTTTACCCTTGATAGATTGTATCTGGATTGATGATATATCATAGAGAAATATAAATATCTTCATAATTGATCAAATACAACATCAATATTAGTTAAGGGATAGTTTTTCTTAATATTTATTTTGTTATGTTCCCAATAATCAAGGGAAATATGTAGTGAATCACCCGTCTTAATAAAAAAAGAACAATTCCACCCCATGGAAATGTATTAGGCTTGATGAATCCATTACATATATTTACCTCAAGATTATTATTCAATTAATGTAACTCAATCAGGTCCATTCTATAAGGACTCTTTGAAATTTTCACTCAACTAGGTATTAGTTCAATTAAAAAAAACATATGGATTCTGGAGAAAGATACAAAATTATTCCAGAAATAAATAATTATATTTTTCAATGATTGTATCATTTACAATTTTGGATTTATCCCACACCATTTTAGTTATTTATCCCAAATTATTAAGTAAAAAACAATATTTTATATGTAATTTCTGTTGGGTTTATTGGTTTATCCTCACACAGATTCATTATTATTGGTTCATTTGAAATATCAAATGTAACTGACCTTCATCAACAATTGATATGGGCTCTATACTGAGAGATCCAATCCATACCCAAAATTGCATTTACATATACTAGAATAATAATAAAAAGATTCAAAGGGGGGAACATTCTCACATACTTCAATTTTAGAGGTGTTATAAACAATATATGAACATAAAATCATTGAGGTGATGATGCGATACTCCTAGAAAATTCTACAGGTATAAATTTGTTGGTATAGAATAAATCAAATGAAATATTTTCAATCTTGAAGTTTATTATAAGTGTAACATTCACCATTTTACTAGGAACATCCATTTAAACTATATTAATTACATGATCTTGGCTTTTTCCCCAGGAATTATTTCATGGTAACTTCCCATTACATTTGAGGAATTGTTTGTAATTGTTCCAAATCACCGTACCATTAAATAACTTTACATTAACTGCTTCACTCATACACTTTTATTCATTATAATGATGATATTTTTCTAACAACATTAAGTAGACTTTTTTTACTTGTATTCTTGTACCATTGTGATTCCTTCCATAAGTCTCACATGCTAAAAAATTACACTATTTGTTATTCCCCATATACATTTGTTTCTATATGATCTTTTTTTCATTCCTTCCTTTGAATTTGGTGAATTAATTATTGGACTTTAAATTACATGATAATATATAATCATATGAGGATAATTATAGGATTACTAGTATTCCTTCATTTATTTGCTTATCCCATCAATGAAATGGAAAATAATTAAATTTTCATTATGTATATAGTCTAAAATATGTAATGCTAACCATACGAATTTGTCTTTATACTTAGAAACATTTTATACTTCATTTTTTTGTTATAATTAGGAATTTTCTCTTCATATTCACTCATTGTTTACAAGGAAAATATCTTAATAAGAAAATTAAAATAATATCCTTACATTCCCTGATCAATATTTTCTCCTCGTACTATATATTTTCAATCAATGAAAACCTTTGATACATATCCCCCATGAGGTAATAAACTTCAATGAAAACATTCTTCCATTAATTACATCCAAAAGAAAGGAAAATATTTTCTAAAGAACATATCCATTGCTCATATAAAAATGGATTTTCGGTTCCATTGAATGTTGGATGATTTTATCACCTCAAACGGTCTAACAATGATTCAAAATATTGCGAATCAATAATTTTCTCCATACAAGAAACGTTATTGTTTAAAACATAGTATATCCTCCCAAATATAGTCATAAATTCATCTTTTATAGCACAAACAACATCTCTAGATTCATTGTATTGGTCAGACTGATAATCCCAACATAGGTTACCTATATTGATATGTTTTTTATTTATTCTAATATACGTCTATTATAAATAATCTAATGCCCTAGATTAGAGCAATAATCTTGAAATCATAATGTATAATTTTGAAACTAGTGAAACACTTAACTAAAATAAATATATAATTCATAACTAATATCATAACCATAAACATTATTTCTTTTACAATATTAACATATAATAAAAATCTTATATAATCTTTTATAATGGGTTGTATATAAAATGTGAATTAACCCATGAATATCCACTGATTGTTTTAAACATGGTGTGCAGTATTGGAACCCTTATTGTACACTAGGATTATAAATGATATATATTTTAGAAACACTTTTTGGGTTATTAATTCAATATTCATTAGGGTCAAAACAACATCCAATTGTATTATCTAGAAAATGATTTATTTCTAGGAAAACAGTATAATCTCTACCTTACCGCAACATTAGTATGTTGTCCTTTATATATTTATATCCTCAAATTCTGTCATAATGGTTTGTTCTTTAATTATTGTTTACCGAAATCTAGGTCCCATTATTTCTACTAATATTCCATTAATACTAACAATAGTGACCTCGAACATAGTAGACTAGATACTATGATTACTTTATTACATTGGTACAAGATACAAGTGATTTTATATTAATAGACTGAATAGATTTGTAGTCGTAGAAAACTAGATATTTATATAAACATAACATTTCATTTGAAAACATAAAATATGAAATAGTGTTTTCCCTAAGAACACCATTATTAACACTAGAATATCTATAAAAAACATACATAATACACTTCTTAGAATCCTAGTCAATGGAACCATAATAAAATGGTGATCTCATATTCCTAGTATGGTAATTCATACATTGAAATATAACCTAGAATAAATACAATATGAATAATACAAATGGAATAAATAATGATCAAATATTTCAATATAAATAATCACACGATCTTGAAAAATATCCATCGATATCAGAAATTTTAAATTAATCAAATGGACAGCAGTAATTTATTTCATAATGATTGAATGTATAATTTTTGATAAAATATATTTTCCATCACTGACTTTTTTAAAGAATTTTATATAGATGGGTAAGGATTATGCGAAATACTGAACCTGTTTTATCTCATGAGAACTATAGACGTATAAAGGGTATATTTAATTCCTAGACACATCCATTAATTAATATGCATAATTAATTCGTTATATTAATGATAATACAACATAATCATTTTTTTTAAGTATCAATAACTTTCCATATTAGAAGAACTAGCTTATAAAATGTAAATAAATTACTTAGTCAAACCGATGTAAAACCATTAAGAATAATATAGTGGATTGTATCATTTGAGTGTATCCAAAACATAATATTCCACCATAGAGGTTGATATAGATGAAACAAATTTAAAAATATCACTTGAAATTTTATTAAGAAAAATACACTTTTCACTTTGAACTCACTTTTATAAAATATAAAACATTATCCCAAATATTAAGGTAAAAATCCACTAAAAGGAACCATATAAAGATGTAAATAAAACGTAAAATCCTTGGGTTTTCATGATGGTGGGAAGTTTTATTCATACATTGAATGCTAAAACACAGATTCCATTCACATATTCAGAAAAAAGGAAAAACTAACATGTCCAGAAAAGGAACAGATAATTCATTTATAAAATTTTTTTAAAAAGAAATAAACATCAGTACAAATATCACTAATAAATAAATGAATATAAATAGAAATTCTTTTAAAAAAATTATAAAAAATATAGACATGAATGAAAAATAGTCCCAACTAAGTAAAAAAACTATGTCTTCCTTAAAACAAATTATTTAGGTACCATTAGTAGTAAAAAAGTGGAAAATGAATGTAATACTTGTAATTTCATGAAATAAATAGAGTATATGTAAATAGAATTATTTAGGTTATAAATATCAAATAATTTCTCTTATGGTGACTTAAATATAATGAATCCCAAATAATTATGGGATTTTGAAATAAACCCTTATATCAGGCCGGACACCCTTCTTATGAGTTCAATACTCCAACATAAAAAATATATATTTATTATCGGAATATTTTATAACCAAAACCATATATAATACAATATATTATTTTTTATGACCTATTAATTTACAATGGGTTATTAAAATCACTATTCTGAAGGATAATTGATTCGTTCTTTATTTATGGTTTAGTTCTTTAGTTTCTCCCCTCGTTCTTTAATCAGAGTTCCAAAATATATTTAATTTTAGTTATGAAATAAATATAATATATATTAATTATATATTGTTTATAATGAAATATAAAATATATGGGAGAAAAATGTATTACATCGTTCATGGTGATGGTAGGTTGTATGCACGCAAGAACTCATCTTTCACTTCTTGATGGGAAAAAAAGAAGCATAACTTATAATTCACCAATACAGAATCATTATTGGATCAAATATATCATCTATATTTATTAAATATATCCTTCTTTCCATCTATTTAATATGAAAAGGAAAAATGATTACCATCGCTTCATGGTGCTGGTTGTCCACATGTATACACGAGTAACAACATCATTTTTCTGTTGATGTAAAATATGGTGGATAATTATTGGTTATTTATCATAAGAAGATTTAATTATATAAGGGTACTAAAGTTATTATTTAATGATGAATATCAAACATTTATAGGATGTAAAAAAGTAAAAAAGGAATGTGATCAGTTATGGTGGTTACGTCAATATTAATAATAATTTTTTAGATACCCTCTAATAGACATTAAGGTTGGTCTTTTGGGAAGAATAAAACATATATAACAAGGATAATTATACTGGAGATGGAATTTGGTTGGTTATTTTCAAGATTTATAGCTCACTAGTGTGAAAAGAAAATAGGGATGTGGTGCCCTTTTATATGGAAGGTAATTGGCACACTTGGAATGACTAAAATGATTAAAATATTAAAAATTAATTCTCAAGAAAAATACATGTAAATAAAAATATATTTAAAGAAAAAAATTATATTATTTAATTATTTCCTTAAAATTAAATGTAGGACTTTTTTGTGACATTTTATACATTATATTTCCATTTAACAACTTTGTTAACCAATTTTAATCTTATCCATGGTAATTACTTTAATATTAATGGGTCATAATTTTACATATGCGTTAAAAATTTCACAATAAATGATCAATGGATGACTTTTTTCCATTTATCATCCTTTATATCCTATTTCAATAGTTTTTTTTATATACAAATTATTATATAATTTAATTTTATCACAAATTACTATTAATGACATATTAATAACTATACACATAATTTTACTTTGAAAATAAAATGACTACAATGGAATTTTAATATATAAATTTTAGAGATCTCTACTATATTATTTTTATGTAAAAATTTCATGGATCATAATAACTCAATAAATTTTCATTAATTTTAATATTTTTAATATTAAGTGTCATATTTTTCTGCAAATTGAATAAATATTATTTTGGTGATGGGTAAGAATTTATTGTAATTAAATAATAATTATAAGCTACGAATTAATTAATCAGATAAAAAAATTAATTTAAACTTTTGTATCCAATATCATCCAATTTTTATCTGTATATAAAATGTTTAGAGATAGTATCATCAAAAAGTGAAATTTTGTTTTTTATTGACTTCTTAGAATAAAATAAATGTCATAATCCAATAAAAATGGAACCAAATGGCCCAATATTCAAGATTATTATGGAAATGGATTTATTATACAAATAAAATATTATAATTACAAGTGTTGGGTTGATTTTGAGACTTTATCTCATGGATTTAACCCTGATTTACCCATTTACCCTTACTGAGTTAACCAATGTTTAACATTGTAATATGATAAAAAATATAAGTGACATTTTAACCAAAATAGAACCCCATGGTTTAAAATATAATATAAATTATTCATGATTCATCCTCTAGAAGTGGAAGAAGACAATTTTAATATAAACATATAACTGAAAATGAAAAATAGTTTTTTGAAAAATGAATTTTTTGAATAGTAATCTATTTATAATTATCAGATGCCTATTAAAACAAATATATGGTTCGAAAAATATTTTAATGAAAATATTTAAAATAAATTTCATTAAAATTAGTCTCTAATATCTACTAATTATATATATTAATATAGAAACATATTTTACGCATAAAAATATTTTTTCTGAAAAATATATCTTATACACTAATTTTTTTTATTTTCATTTCAAAAAAATTGAAAAATGATGAATTCATTTTATTCATGTGTAAACTATAATTTTTTTCTAATTTATTATTTCATATTAATAACCTCAAATACAATGACTTTGTAATAACTCCTCACTAATTAATAATAATTCAGTAGTATATCGTGGTTTTTTTGAACTCGATGTTGCGTATAAAGAAAGATATCAGTGAAATAAATTTTATTTATGGAGGAAATTTTAAAACATATCAGGTTGTTTTATATAACCCCTATTAACCTTCTTTGACATAATTAATATTTTTCCTTGGTTAATATTAATAATGATAAAAAATGAAATTGAACATTTAACTAGATTTGTACAAGATCATTCTAAATAGAGAATCCATTTTATGAAATCAAATGTCTCTTAGTGGATATTGTTAAATTTAAAATTAGCATGAGACTCGAAATAAAATAGTTTTTAGAAAAATTTATCTTATACAATAAAACTAAATTAAACTTTGACGCAACTTAAGAAAAAAATACAATAAAATAACACTATTTGATATGAATATTCAATACATATCTAGATTATACTTCCTTGAGAACCATAAATGTTTGATTCTTTGGATACTATATATATAAAAAATAATTTCCTTGTAGATATTAAACATCTTGAATATTTATATTTTATCATTTTTCTCTTTATAGATATACCATATATAAAATTGTTCTTCACAAAATGGGAAAAATAGAAACCTAATTAATGGTATTATCATATTCTTAGTAAGCATAAACATTGAAGATATCAATTGATGTGTATATATAAGCATAAGATATGAATAAGGGTATAATATCATGATCACAACCTGGAATGTTCATACCCAATCTACCATGGATCATAAATCATGCATCATAAGAGTGGAAAATCATTATTAATTAATCATGATCCAATATAGTGTATTATAAAATAAAACGCATATTATAAAAATTTTATACTGGAATCCTAAACATAAAAAATAGTTCATTATTCAAGATCACTTCCAAGAAATTCATATTGGATTGGGTTCACTCCTCATTCCATTAGTACCTTAGTAATAGTTCACCGACAAAGCTATCATAGTGGATTGGGTTCACTCCCCATTCAATCATTTCCTTACTCAAGGTTTACTCCCAATAATATAGTATTGGAGAAAGTCACTTAATAAACTAGGTTCACTCTCCATTCTAGTATATATTATATCATTAGATATCTATCCATACCCAATACATTGGAGGGATATATAATTATGATCCAAACCATAAAATAATGAAAATCATACATATATGTGACAAAATATCATACTACATTTTATTATATAATCATAACATAACACATATAAAATAAAAAGTGTTTTGAAAGAATCTTATCATCAAATAATTAGAATCCATCCATATAAAAAAGTTGATACTATCATTAGAGAATTCATTATAGCATAAGTATCATATAGAGAAAAATATTCATATAATAATCCTAAGATCATCATAATCATAATTCATATAAAATTAATTATTATATTTTTAAAAAAATATCCATTTTGAATCCTTAAAATACATAAAAAAACTTGGAATATATTAAAATTTTCTTTTGTAAATGTAATTTAAATATACATTGAATACCAAGAGAGAAAATCCATTATTTTATAAAATTTTAAAAAATATAAATTCCAAGAAGAGAATAGAACATATTTTCATTGAAAATGAATTGGTAAACCTATAAAGGTTGCATCAAATCAAATACCATACAAGAAAATGTTGAAATACATTCAAAAAATAAATGTTAAACCAAAGATTCAATTAAAATTTTAAATAAAATGTCAAATGTATCCTCATTAGATAGAAAATTGACGGTACCTTTTAAAATATTGAAAATAATTTAAAATATATGTGAGAATGTCTTTAAATAATCATATGAGAATAGTAGAAATAATATTCAAAATAATTTTAGATAACATGGATATCAAGGAAAAATATTCTCGAATAAAAGGAGAAATAAATTTGTTTTTTCATTGAAACATTTTCTCTGTCTTTCTAACTACTAAAGAGAGGAAAATTTATGGAAAATAAGAGAAATCCTGACATTACCATAAGAGAATAAAATATATGCGGTTTATTAGATAATGTTAATTTAATTTCTCCCAATGGAAATTAAATCATAAACACTACTCATCAATATTATATTAAATTATAAATCCATTAACAACTTCATATCAATTGAAAAAAAACCTTTAGATGAAATAAATTTAATTTGTACTTGAAAAAGAGTATAATATTGAATTATAAATGATATAATATGTCAATTGATAAGTATTCACACCATAGAAACATAAAGTAATTCGTAACATTAAAAATGTATAAACAAAACAATATTTATATGAAGAACTATTACACCAAGTTCGAATTTCTTCATAAGAACTCTAAAATAATGTATAAAAAGTTAAAATTGTTATACATAACCACTAGAACCATATTAATAATTATAAAACGATTTTTGTTTTATTTATAAAAAAATTTCACCATTATATTAATAATTATTTTTTAAAATCAATTTTATGGGATATAACTGTTTTGTTTTTATGCTTGTTTCGGTTTAGTAGTAATTGTCATTACACATTGATCATGATCAAATCATATAAATAATATTAATTAATTATTTAATATAATATTATTAAATAATATCATTAGTATATAATATTAATTAATCATTCATTTCGTAAACTTTATAACATCACTAGTGGTGGTGGAAAAGGAGACCTAAATAAGAGAATGTTATAAATAATGAATGAGTAATATAATCACAAGGAATATTATTTATATAAAATTTAAATAATTTTATTCATTTCATAATAATCATATGTATTCGTTATAAAAAAATTTAGATCCATCCAAAAAAATTAGATGCTGAAAATGATATATCTCACACTAGAATTTTGTAGATTGTCCGTACGTATGAATGATACATCCATTTTATAAAGAGAAAAAGAAAAAAATTAAATATTATTTTTTTATTTTAGAATCAATATTAATTCATAAATATCATATATTTTTATAAATATATCATTATAAACATTCATATTATGCAAAGATAGAAACTAATTCATATCTCCACATGGAATTAATAGTCTGAACATACATACAAGAAACCCATTCGTTTTCTATTTAATGGAAAAAAGGTGGATAATGGTTTTAAAATAATCATAATAACATATATTTTTATGAATAAAATTAGATTCATAATTTTTTTATTAATATTACATTTTTATAGAAGGATAAGAAGAATCGAACTTAGTAATTGTCTGGTAAGATGATTACATATTTTTGGAGAGACCAACATTATCTTACACCTTAAAACATAAATTAATGGTATTAGTATAATATTATTAGATATATGATGAATTAAAGGAATATAAGAAGGTATTAATTCAAGGAATTTAAATCTAGAGTACTCAATATTTATGAATAATATATATAAGGATGTTCCTTTTTATAAGTGAAGGAAAGGACATACATGGAATTACAAAAATGATTTAAATATAATATAAATCATAGTCATGTAAGGTGTTTTAATATGTGAATAATTTCATATTTTAGACATGATAAGGTCCAAATAACATCCAATAATAAAATTTTAAAATTTATATGTTGAATTTTAGAACATATTTTTTGTTTAACCACATCATTAACCCTTTTTATTCTAAATAAAAAAATAATTTTTTATCCTTTAATGTATTAAATATATTTATAATGTGAAATTTAAATAAAAATGGCTCATTTATGAAAATTTAGACCATTTCTCATCCAATTTTTGCACAATTTGTTTTATTTAAAAACATTTAATAAACTATATTTTATCATCAATGTAACACCCTAAGCTTCCATGATACACTTCTCTTTGAATAATACAGTAGCGTGTGTTGTACGCAACATTGAGTTCTAACACACACCACAACCAATCAAACTAGCCATTATAAATAGTAATACCCACTTTTTGAAATTTTATAGATTTTATCTTTCAAATTGAAGTTCATTTTTTGATATGAAATATCTAAATTATATTAGGGTGAATGTTTCGTACATTTCTAATAACTTTCATATGTTGATGAATAGTAAAAATTGCTAAATTTTAATTAAAAACTACTTTTTTAATTGAAATAATTAATAGTGATAAATTATGAATTTCAGTGGTTTTAAAGTTTATTTATAATAGATTTTAACCATTTAATACAATGTTTGTCATTGGACGTAATTTCACATTTAAACCGGATATAAAAAAGTGTCAATATTTTGATAGTTATTATTTCTTAAAAACATGCTTTTTGTTTTGACAGCGGGAATTAATTTCAAATTAATTTCTGCCACTTATGTGTTTTGAATTAGGAAAATGGATTCCATATTTAGAATCAGGAGGTCGAAATTTTGTAAATATGTAAGTTTTATTTTTAGACATTTTGGATAATTACTTCGGTAAATATTTTATTTACCATGGTTAAAGGATAAATCCGCTAAATAAGGGTAATGAAATAATATTATAATAATCATAAATTACCCTAAAACATGTCCTAACCCTATTGGTTGATATATTTACGAACATGGGCATATTTGTGTCGATTTTGGGACCCCATGGGTCCATTTGTACGTGATAATGACGCTTTATATTAATTATGTTAAAGTAAATACAAAAATGACACAAGCATATATCTTTTAGAACAAAACTTTTTACATAGGGTTATATATGCTATATTTTCGACTAAAAATTTTAATTCAAAATATAAAAATATTTTCTATATAATTTTATTTTATTTATAATTTTTAGACAATGAAAAATTAAATTTTTTTTGACACAATAAGGATGTAGTATTTCCCTTATTAATGAATGAATCAAATAATTGGTATTATAAATGATAAAATAAATATAATTTGAAATGTTTGATGACATACACGAATTTTATTGGTTAATATGACATGTTATTATTTCTCAAATTAATTTTTTTCTAATTAATAAAGTTTTTATGACTTTAACAAAAATCAATAATTAAATAGTGTCAAATTTGACATAAATGAGTTTTTAAAACAAATATTATATAATTAATTGATATTATATTCCTAAAAATCTAAGGTTCAGCCAAAGGACTTATATAATGATAATTTTATTATTAATGGACCACTTGTATGATTCTTGGAAGTATATATTATGTTTATTAACTATATAATATAAAAATACAAAGAGACATGGTAAATGTCAAACTATTTAACTAAGAGTTAAATAAAAAAGATAAAGTTAATATAGTGACTCAAACATGTCTAAAACCTATTGTTTGAGTTTTTTTCTACCTATACCCACCTTAAAATTTAAATAGTCTACTTTGGATCCATAATAAACTGAATATTAATTTATTATAAAAAAAATATTTCTATCTTTTCCTAAGGTGGCCCTTGCCCCTCTTATAAAAGGGCACTCCCCATTCCCTCAAATTCGTACATAAAATGCCTTTTGGCTCGTCCAAACTCTATCCAATTGATCTCACTACATCCCTCCACTGCTCCTAGAAGCCTTACCTTAGGAATAAAGCACTTAAAGAGTCATTTTTGGTTCAAACCAAAGTAAGTTACCCAAATTAAAGGTTACAATTTCTCTTAGCTTCTTTTCTTTTTTTTATTCTCCAACCCCTAGAATCTTCTCATTCATTTATTTTGTAACAACACCAGTATAATCAATATATTAGGATATTATGAGAAGTATTCAAACTACACTTACATACACCTCTATCTAATGGGTGAAGAACATAATGTTTCTGTGGATGGAAACCGAACGCCTCACGAAACGATGATTGTTCAATTATATCCTACAACCTCTCATGGTGGCCATTATGATGGAACTATAATTAAATATGATATTAATGATATTTTTTTATATATAATATTATTTAATTCTATTTTATATAATACCATTATTCGCTTCATGTTTTATATATATACGATTTTTTCATTTGGGGAAGTGCGGACTACTGCCCCCTAGAAGTGATATGACTCGTTCATAACATACATGGAACGTATAAAGGATGGTGTTAATGAAATTAAGTAACACATATAAGATAATATATTATAATTTAATAACAATATAACTATGTATCATTTGTTTTTTATTACTTTTAAAATAAAAAATGAAATGGAAGTAGCGTTCGTGCGTACGTACGGACTACCTTTTCCACGAACGTGATGAGATTCATTACCCATCGTATCCATTCAAGTATAATTCTCATATTATGATTAAAAATAATTTTTAAGGAAATTATATCATTATTTAGATGAATAAGATACAACCTATCCATAAAAAACATGGCTTATGTAACAAAACAGATAAAATAAAATAAGTATGTTAACAACCGAATTAAAGATAATACTAAGATATTATTTGAAAAGAAATGTTATAAGATCATATATGATATAATATTAATGTATATGACACTTTTATAATTTAATAACAATTATTTTACCATTATAACGGAGGTTAAACTACCCCCAACCAAGGTAATGTAAAAGGTAGGGGTTTATTTCACAATCTCTTCATTATTCGAGGTTGTTTATACGGAATTATCTACTGGGACTTCTTGGTCATCCACATCCATGTTTCTTAAAAATGTATTTCAAAACATTTTTACTATTTACTAGACTATGGGTTAAATTCATTTATACCCTTGTTATAATTTTTATAAAATGGTTTGAAAGGAATATTTCCGTTGTTTTCCAAACAAGGTAATTTTTAACCTTTTTGAAAAAATTAAGTTAAGAATGTATTTTTTAACTTATATGACGGGTGCGAATATTTTCCACCATTATAAAATCTTAGAAGCTTTCCTTACAATATTATAAGGATATTTTAAAAGTAAATGTTTTATTTTATAATTATGTGACTTCTAAATGATTTCAAAAAAAGATATATTTCTCTCAAATAGTTTTGATTTCATCTATGTCAACATCCTTTGATGGATTTTAAGCTTCTTTGATGTTGATTTATTATGATACAAAACTTCCTTATTGTATTGAAGTTTTTGTGATATGTTTGATTATGGATGTGTTATTTTTATTCCATTCCTGGTTTATGGAGAAAGTTTTGACATTTAATATGATAGTTTTAATACAATTGTTTATGTTATGTTTAAACCTATTAATATGAGGAATGTATTGGACATAATAAGTGACGGGTGGAGCCTGCTATTGCTCCTTGATGAATCGGTATGTCTCATGAGACAAACTAGTGTCTTGGCACACGGCCTTGACAAAATCATAATTGTAGTCTTGGCACAAGGCCTTGACAATGTAGTTATAATTGTCTGGCAGTATGAATTCCATCATTATGAAAGTGGATAACGATATTGCATAAGATTATTTGACTAGTTGAATATCCATGATAATAAGAAAATAGAATTATTTCATTTTATCTCTACCATATTATGCTAATGTTCATTTTAAAAGGATTTTTTTTTTATTTATACATTTCCATAAATGTTTATGCTTATTTATGAAGGTTTCGACTATATTGTTATCCTTACTGAGAATCTGAGCTCACCCCTGTCAATGTTTTTTTTCTAGGAGGTGAAGAAGTATTTTATGAATGACATACATGGATAGTATGAGGGGATATGAAGACAACATGTATTTGTAGTTTTTCACTTTATGATTTCATGTAATCATTATGAATGTATGTAGTGATTTATAAGGTTACTAAACTAATAGGTCTTTTGAGACTTGATCTTTTGTGATCTTTCCAATGTTATGTAATAATGCATCGACTCTAGGTAACAGGGGTCGGGGCATTACAGTTGGTATCAGAGGAAGTTTAGTACAAACCTTGAAAACAAGATTTACATAAACTCTGATTAGAGCACATAGCCATAAGAGAGACTTTGAGGATTAGTATTGAATAACTTCATAGAATTTTGGTATTTTAGAGATTTTGTGAGCTTTCTAAGCAATACATCCATGTATGGATACGAGCAGGTAGAGGAGGCTCTGGCACATATGTACCTAGGGGTAAAACTTGAAAACACCGCTTTGAGCTAGACTCGAACGGGAACTGGTGCACGACAACGGGCCTTGCTGCACTCTTGGTTATGACACTCCTAGGGGATATGATTAGGATAATTCTCATTTTATTTAAAAACCATTATTAAGGGTTTATGAGTATATACTTCCTCAACAAAAATATTTTTATGATTATGTATTATATCCATAGACTGTTCAATTTATGTTAAGTTTTTACAAGTTTGGATTTATGTGTTGCGATTCCTAAACTAATCTAGTGCATGTCATTGTTTAGAAATGGCACCTACTGGAAGAATTGGAATCTTTATCAATTCAAGAACTCAATGTAGGGATTCCCCTCCTGCTCAAGATAATTATAGTGAAGCTGGTGATGCAACTGGTGCTAATCAGCTAATCACCATACTGGGACAACTCAGTCAGGTTATGAATAATAACCTTACCCGTATGGAGCACCCTGATCCACAATGTGGAGGATCAATGTTAGATCGCTTTATTAGGTAACAAGCAATAACATTCAATGGGAGTAAAAATCCTTTACTAGTTGAGCAATGGATAAATTTCTTAGAGAAAATATTGCATGCATTGGGGAGTAGTGAAAGGGAAAACGTTATCATGGAAGTTTACCGCCTCACTAGAGATGCTAATCAATGGTGGTCATTGATTCAAAACACGAAGGTAGATGATAAAGTATCAAATATGGAATGAAGGGAGTTCAATGGGATATTTTAGAGAAATACTTTCCTCATGACCATCGAGCAAATATAGAAAGGAAATTTCTGAGTCTGAGAGATAAGGAGGATGAGAATGTCGCAAAGTATGAGTCTAACATTACAAGGTTAACAAGGTATGCTATAGATTATATACGTTACCCAAGAAGTAATACAGATCATTTATTTGTTGGGTTAAAATCGTTTCTCCATAGAGCATTGGTCTCAAAATCCTTATCATCATACGAAGTTATTGTCTCGTGTGCTATCACGATAGAAAATGAATTGTCTAAGTTTTATGAATTTAAAGCAAAGAGAGAGAAGAAGAGATCTGATGATCACTCTAGGAATGGAAATAAGGGGAATACGGGAAAATTTTAATATCCATCCTGTAGTAAATGTGGGAAAAACACCCTGGTACTTGCTTGAAGGGAATGGGAGTGTGTTATAAGTGTGGTGAAAAAGGCCACCAAGCTCATGATTGAAAGGAGAAGAAAAAAGCTACCGATTTTCAATGCTACAATTATATAGATATGGGAAATTATGGAAATGAATGTTCTAAGAGTTAGGGGAAACTACCTCAGAAATGTCCAAGGGATCAAGCCCAAGTTTATTATATCACTACTAATGTGGTAGAAGCTCTGAAAGACATGGTGGCAGGTAATTTAATGGTTTACTCAAGTTTAAAAAATGATTTATTTGATTCTGGATCATCACATTGTTTCATGTCTTCCATGTTTTCTAAGAAAATTAGATATTTCAATGTTTTTTAACAATAGAGTTGTCAGTCAAAACTCCAAAGGGAAGTATCATTGCAACAAAGTTTTGTGAATCAGTCCCCATTAGAGCACATGAATGTTCTTTATCTACTGATCTCATCGTCATACCCCTGATTGAAATTCTTATAGTCCTCGGTATAGATTGTCTTTCGGACCATGATGCGAAAATTTATTGTAAGAAGAAGGAGGTTATGATTTTTGATGATAATGATAAAGAACACCTTATCTTTAGAGTGGAATCATCACCACCAAATTCTTATCTATACCCACCCTCATTAGCCCAACTATATTCAATTATCGGGGTGTAAGGGAATGAAATGACTGTGGGTGAGGAAAGGAATTTTCAAATAGATGATGTACCTATTGTGAGAGAATATGTTGATGTGTTTCCAGATGATTTACCTGGACATCCTCCAGAACGACAAATTGAGTTTTCCAATGATTATATTCCTAGTTAAAGGCCTATATCGAAGACCCCTTATAGAATGGGAATTGTGGAATTAGTGTAACTATAGAAACAACTAGAGGAATTGAGTAATAATAGATTTATTCGCCCTAGTGTTTCTCCATGGGGATCCCCTGTACTTTTTGTTAAGAAATAAATATGGATCTATGTGGTTATGTATTAACTACAGTGAGATCAATGCTATAACAATAAATAATAAATATCTCTTACCTTGCATTGATGATTTATTTGACCAACTGCATGGAGCTCAATAATTTTCAAAGATTGACCTTCAATCTGGATACCATCAGTTGTGTGTGAATAAGGAAGACATTCCGAAGACAACATTTTGAACCAGGTATGGACATTACGAGTTTACAGTAATGCCTTCTGGGTTGACTAATGCACCCTCTGTGTTCATGGATCTATTCAACAGAGTTTCCAAGGAATATCTTGATGAACTTGTAGTGGTATTTATTGATGATATATTTTTATACTCAAAAATCTATGAAGAACATGAAAATAACTTGCGCATTATATTGAAGACTCTGAGAAGACCTGAATTATATGGGATGTTTAGCATGTTTGAATTCTGGCTTCAGGAGATTTCATTTCATGGCCATGTTGTCTCTAACGATAGAATCTCTGTTGGTCCTTCTAAGACCAAGTAAATCAAGGAATGTCTAGAACTAATGAGTATAACCGAGGTACACAGTTTTATTGGTTTAGTAGGTTATTATCGACATTTCGTCCAGAATTTTTCCTGATTGGGTAAACTATTAACGAAGCTCACAAGAAAAGGAGTTAAATTTGTTTGGACCAAAGAGTGTGAAGTATGTTTTTAAGAACTGAATAAAATATTAGTCAATTCTTCTATATTGACTCTACCATCGGGGAATGATGGGTTTGTTATTTATAGTGATGCTTCAAAGAAAGGACATGGTTGTGTCCTTATGAAGAATAATAGGGTTATTGCCTATGCATCACGACATCTGAAAATTCATGATCAAAGCTATCATACTCATGATCTTGAGTTAGCTGACGTAATATTTTCTTTGAAGACATGGAGACATTATTTCTATGGTTAAAAATGTAAGATATATACTGATCACAAGAGTTTGATGTATATTTTCTAACATAAATAACTCAACATGAGGCAAAGGAGATGGCTTGAATTACTCAAGGATTATGATTGCATGATACACTACCACTTGGGGAAGGCAAATAAGGTGGCAGATGCTTTGAGCCAAAAAAATCATGGAGTTTTGTACATGATGAGAGTTGAAAGTGATCCAATCTTTATGGATCTCGTAATGTTAGATATGGGAATAACCATTGAAGGTGAAACATCGATACTTTTCCAAATGGTTGAAAAACCATCTTTACTAGAAAGGATTAAGAGTTCTCATACCGATGATGAAGAGTTTCAAAGGAATATTAAAGCTATAAATGATGGGAGATTGAGTGAATTTTTGTATGAAGATGAAATTTTGCAATTTGGGAAGAGACTTTTTGTTCCCGATATACATTATCTAAAAAGGTAATTGTTGGAAGATTCTCATAGTTCCAATTTCCTTATACACCCTAAGAGCACCAAAATGAATTGAGATTGGAAGGAACATTTTTGGTGGGACAACATGAAGAGGGAGATTGCTGATTTTGTGTCAAGATTTATGGTTTTTCAACAAGTGAAAGCGGGAAGGAAACAACCTGGAGGAGTCATGCAACCTCTTCCCATACTATAAAGTAAATGCGATAATATCACGATTGACTTTTTCATGGGACTACCAAAGACTCCTATAAGGAATAATGAAATATGTGTCATTATTGACCACCTTACCAATTCATCACATTTTCTTTCTATAAGGGACGATTTACCACTTTAACGTTTAGAAAGACAATATATTAAGGAAGTTTTGAGACTTCATGGAGTACCACTAAAGAATGTTTCTGATCGTGAACCCCGTTTTACTTCAAGATTCTGTAAAAGTCTTCAGAAAGCCTTGGATATTGAACTTCATTTGAGCACTACCTACCACCCCCAAACTGATGGGAAATCATAACGGACTATAAAAACCATATAATACATGTTGAGATCATGATCACTTGACCTTCAGTGTATGTGGGATCGATATTTACCTCTGATATAATTTTCATATAACAATAGCTTCCATTCGAGTATTCATATGGCACTATATGAAGTGTTATATGGAATGAGATGTCGCTCCCCAACCTGTTGGGATTAATGTTGGTGAAAGAAAACTCGTAGGCCCAGAACTTGTGGAGGAAATGATGGAAAAGTTTAAGGTAATCAAAAGCCACATCAAAGCAGTTCAAAGTAGGCAGAAGAGCTATGTTGACAACCGAAGAACGGATTTTGAATTTCAGGTAGGAGATAATGTTTTTGTGAAGGATTCTGCATGGAATGGAGTTATATATTTTGGTAATAAGGGTAAATTGAGTCCCAGGTACATAGGACCTTGAGAAATTCTAGAATGAATCAGGGCTATATAATACCATATGGAAATGCCACCAAGTCTCTCCAAAGTTCATGATGTGTTCCACGTATCACTGTTGAAAAAATACATGCCTGACCCAACACATGTACTCACCTATGAGGAATTAGAACTGTAACCCGATCTATCTAATAGCAATGATCATGTCAAGATTCTTGATACGAGAGAACAAGTGCTGAGAAATCGGATGAATCATCTGGTAAAAGTTCTATAGAGAACCCATAAGATAGAAGAGGTAACATGGGAACCCAAGGAACTTATGATGAAGAACCACCCGAGTCTTTTCAGGCAGAATTATTTTATAAATTTCAAGGATGAAATTATTTGAAGGAGGGTAGAATGTAACACCCCAAGCTTCTACGGTATGCTTATTTTTTAATATTAAAGTAACGTGTGTTGTACGCAACTTTGAGTTCTAACACACAACACAACCAATCAAACTAGCGGTTATGAATAGTAATACCCACTTTTTTAAATTTTATAAATATTATATTTCAAAATGGAATTCATTTTTGAATTCTGAATATCAAAATTATCATGGGGTAAATTTTTGTTATATTTCTAAAAACATTCATATTTTGATGAATAGTGAAAATTACTAAATTTTAATTAAAAAAAACATTTTTAATCGAAGTAATTAATAGTGATAAATTATAAATTTGAGTGGTTGTTAAGTATATTTACAATATATTTTTACCATTTAATACAATTTTGGTCATTGGACATAATTTCACATTTAAACCGGACATAAACAAGTGTCAATCTTTTGATAGTTATTATTTCTTAAAAATACGCTTTTTGTTTTGACAGTGGAAATTAATTTCAAATTAATTTCATTCAATTTCATGTTTTGAATTTATAAAAATGGATTCTATATTTATAATCAGGAGGTCTAAATTTTATATATAGGTATCTTTTATTTTTTGAAATTTTGAATAATTACTTAGGTAAATATTTTATTTAACATGGTTAAAGGATAAATTCGGTAAATAAGGGTAAATATAATATTATAATAACAATAAATTACCCTAAAACACGTTATAACCCTATTGGTTGATACATGTCCGACCATGGGCATCATTGAGTCAATTTTGGGACCCTGTGGATCCACTTGTATGTGATAATGACACTTTATATTAATTAAGTTAAAGTAAATAAAAAATTGACATAAGCATATATCTGTTGGAAAAACAATTTTCACATATGGTTATATATGTCATATTTTCTAATATAAATATTCATTATAAATTGAAAAACAAATTCTACATAATGATATTTTATTTATAATTTTTAGATATTTAATAATTAAATTTATTTATGACATAGTAATGATGCAGTATTTTCATTATTAATGAAATCATAAAATAATTGGTATTATAAATGTTAAAATAAATATAATTTTAAAGTATTGATGAAATACACGAATTTTATTTTTTAATATGACTGGTTAGTATTTCTTATATTAATTTGGTTTGAATTATTAAATTTGTTAAGACTTTAACAAAAATCAATTATTAAATATTGTCAAAATTGACATAAATGAGTTTTTAAAACAAATATTATATTATTAATTAATATTATATTCCTAAATATCTATGTTTCGACCAAAATACTTATATAATGATAGGTGTGTTATAAATGGACCACTTTGAGGTTTATTGGAATTATATAGTATGTTTATTAACTATATAATATAAAAATACAGAGAGACATGGTAAATGTATCACTATTTAAATAAGTGTTAAATCAAAAAGATAAAGTAAATATAGTGACCCAAACCTGTCTAAAACATAATGGTTGAGAGGTTTTCTACTTATCCCCACCATAAAATTTAAATAATCTACTTTGGATCAATTATAAACCAAATATGTATTTATTATAAAATAATATTTCTAGATTTTCCTAAGGTACCCCTCCCCCCTCTTATAAAAGGTCACTCACCCTTCTCTCAAATTAATACCTCAAAAGCATTTTGGATCATACAACCTCTTCCAAATTAAGCTCCCTACATCCCTCTCCTCATCCTAGAAGCCTTACCTTAGGCAGAAGGGACTTCAAGGGTCCTTTTTTGTTAAAACCAAAGGGAGATACCCAAATTAAAGGTAACTATTTATCTTAGCTTCTTTTATTTTATTTTACTTCTACAACACCTAAACTCTTCTCATTATATTATATTGTAGTATCAACATTATAATCAATATACTATCATATTATGAAATATATTCGAACTAAAATTACACACACCTTCAACTAACGGGTGAAGAATATAATGTTTCTGTGGATGGAAACCAAACGCCTCACAAAATGATGATTATTCAATTATCTCCTACCACCTCTCATGGTGGCCATTATAATGACAATGTAATTAAATATGATATAAATTATATTTATTTTATATATAAGCTTCTTTAATTCCATTTTATATAATACCTTTATTCATTTCAGGTTGTATATATTTGATAATTTCAATTGGGAATGTGCGGACTACCGCCCCCTCAAATTGATATGACTCATTCATACCATACATGGAACGTATAAAGGATGGTGTTAATGAACTTAAGTAACACATATAAGATATTATGTTATACTGTAATAATAATATACCTATGTATAATTTGGTTTTGATTATTTTTATAATGAAAAATGAAATGGAAGTAGTGTTTGTGCGTACGTACGGACAACCGTCTCGACGAACTCGAGGAGATTCATTCCCCATCGTTTCCATTCAACTCTAATTATAATTTTAGGATTAAAAATAATTTATAAGGACTTGATATCATTCTGGATATGAATAAGATACATTATATCCATAACAAACACGACTTATGTAACAAAACATATAAAATAAAACAAGTAAGTTAACACCCGAAATGGCGATAATACTAAGATATTATTAACAAAGCAATGTTAAAAGATCATATATGATATAATATTATTGTATATGACTCTTTTATAATTTAATTATATTATTTCACCATTATACATGAGGTTAAACTACCCCCAACCAAGGAAAAGTACAAGGTAAGAGTTTATTTCACAATCTCTTCATTATCCGAGGTTGTTTATATGTAATTATATACTGGAACTTTCTATCATCCACATCCATGTTTCTAAAAAATGTATTTCAAAACAATTTTACTATTTACCAGACTATGGGTTAAAGTCATTTATACCCTTGTTATAATTTTTATAAAATGGTTTGAAAGGAATCTTTCTGTTGTTTTCCAAACAAGGTCCTTTTAACCTTTTCGATAAAATTAAGGTAAGAATGTATTTTTTAACTAATACGGCAGGTGCGGCTATTTTCGACCATTATAAAATCTTCAAAGCATCCCTTATAATATTATAAAAAGATTTTCTAAGTAAATGTTTTATTTTATAATTATGAAACTTTTAAATGATTTAAAAAAAGATATGTTTCTCTCAAATAGTTTTGATTTCATCTATGTCTACACCCGTTGATGGATTTTTAGATTATTTAATGCTGATTTATTATGATACAAAACTTCAATATTATATTGAATGTTTTTTGATATTTTTGGCTGTGGATGTGTTATTTTTATACCATTCATGGTTCATGGAGAAAGTATTGACATTTCATATGCTAGTTTTAATACAAATGTTTATGTTTTATTTAAACCTATTCATATGAGGAATGCATTGGACTTAATATGTGACGGGTGGAGCCTGATATAGCTCCTCGATGAATCGGTAGGTCTCATGAGAAAACTATTGTCTTGGAACAAGGCCTTGAAAAAATATTATTTGTAGTCTTGGCACAAGGCCTTGACTATGTGGTTATGATAACCTGTCATTATGCATTCCATCCTTATGAAAGTGGTTATTGATATTTCATGTGATTATTCGACTAATAGAATATCCATGTGAATAAGTAAATGACATTATTTAATTTTATCTATTCTATACTATGCTAAAGTTCAAGTTACTTGGTTTTTGTTTTATTTATATATTTCCTTAAATGTTTATGCTTATTTATGAAAGTTTCTGCTATATTGTTATCCTTACTGAGCATCTAAGAACACCACATTCAATGTTTTATTTTCCTAGGATGTGAAGAAGTATTTTATAAATGACATGCAGGGATAGTATGAGGTGATATGAAGACAAGATGTTGTTGTAGTTTTTCACATTATGATGTAATGTAAACTTTATGAATGTATCTAGTGATTTCGAAGGCTACTAAACTAATTGGTCTTTCGAGACTTGATCATTTGTGATCATGCCAATGTTATGTAATAATTCACATAATCTAGGTAAGCGGGGTCGGTGCGTTACAATTGAATATCATTAATGTTTTTTAGGACTATTAATTTAATTTTTTTATATAGAAGTCAGTATAAAATTGTAATTAGAATATAAAAACTTTTATATGGAATGATACTTTATAAATACCTATTAAATTCACTTAGTACCCCAATTCATAAAAAATTCATTTATTTTATTTCATTTAGAATCATTTACCTTGATTTTCTACTACTTATACATGAATTTTATCGGCAGTACGTAAAAAATTAATGTAATTTAATCATCACTGAAAATTAAAAATAAATTACTATCATATAAATAATTTTTTTATTTTCATTATATATTTTCTATTAATTCTTAACAACTTTTTATCCATATGATGAAATAAAAGAGAAATTAAAATTAACAAATTGCCCATTTTCATTTATCCTTTTCTTAAAATATTATAAATGTTAAAATCAATGTCACGTGGAAATTTATTTCTATATTTTCATATATATGATGACTATGGACAAATAAAACACATTAAATATGATAACAGAAAGTGTTAGAGAGATTTTTTGTCCTTATATCGTTGTTCTAAACCCGTTTTACACTTTGTGAGGAGAGAAATATTTACCACACTTACTATTCATAATGCGTAAAAATAAAAGGGCCTATTTACTAAATTTGAAACCATTTATTATATATATGTAATAAAATTTTTATGATTTAATTTATATAATGGTAATTGTTTAATTATAATATGAATTCATAAAACACAATGAAAAAATATTTTTGAAAAATGTGTTTTAATTATACAGATGAAGTTATAAAAGATAAAGTATAACAGTTTTTTATATTAAATTAATTAGATTATACCTTGTTAAAAGAAAATAAATTTACATTAATATAAATTCAAAAACATAATGATACTTTAAAATTTATTAATGTACTAAAACGAAATGATAGTTTTATAAACATAAGTATTTGTCAATATTATCTAAAAATTATTATTTTTATAAATATCTAAAATTAACCTGAATATAGTATTTAAATGATGATTTAAAAAATTATTATCATTTTATAAAATAATTTTTTTTGAAATATTTTAATTTACTATAATTTTAATACATAACATGAAATAAAAACCATTCTCAAGAAAATATATTTTGGGGCATAAAATGAATTTACAGAAAATTGAATAATTATCTACTATGAATTAAAACATAGTTTTTAATTAAATAAGGACATATATATATATCATAAATGTTTTAGTCATATTTAGACCTCTGA
Organism: Viscum album; assembly: GCA_963277665.1. Classification (NCBI taxonomy): domain Eukaryota; kingdom Viridiplantae; phylum Streptophyta; class Magnoliopsida; order Santalales; family Viscaceae; genus Viscum; species Viscum album. The sequence goes on along the minus strand of OY728139.1, from coordinate 474,556,460 downwards.
TTTAATAACTTCGTTTTATCAATCCATTTTAAATAATATTATTTTTATATTCTATCATAGTTCACATAAAGCTCAGAATTCTGTGTTAAGGGAGATATTTAACTCTTAAAATTTATTTTAAGATAAATATATAAAAAATATCATGGTCTTACATTATAACACTTTTATAAGATTATAACCCTTAAAATCAATGTACTCTGATATAAAAATTGAGGATACTTTGGTCTTATTGAATCATTGGGTTCCCAAATGAGGAGAATAGTACGCAGAAGGGAAAATATAGATACATAGTAGAGAAATAATTTATAAATAATAATAGATATTGATAGTTAAGAAGGTAATTAGAAAGTAAATTACCACAAAACAATTTACTAGGGTAGGACAAACAATACCATTAATTCATTAGAAATTAATGTAAAAGGATTAAATTTTCATTTTCCTGCTCTTTTTTCTTATAGTTGAGGATTTCATTTATTATGGAAAATTAAGAAATATTCTTATTTTTTTTCATAAAATTCATAAATATAATTTCAACCTTTGTATTTTAAGAAGCTTTTAACTCCTTTTTTGTTTCCTATAAATATTCATGAAGAAGTATTTATATCTAAAATAATAAATAAACTTTTAATAGGTTATTAAATCCAAAAAGTGTGTGAGATGTTATTCTTTCTAACTCTATTCTATCACTGGATCCAAAAAAATTACTAAACTATAAAATTACCCTTATAAATGAACCATCATTTGAAAGATTAATCTAAAAGAATTTATTAATAATACCCAAAGAACTATATAATTCAATCCAAAAATATCAATGTTTCAAAAAACCTCAAAGAAATATTAACTAAAATTAAAAAACAAAATAAAATATAAAAAATATATCAAAATATTTTCAAAAACAATTTAAAATTAATCCTTAAACAACATAATATAGCTCAAAATTTCACATAATAAAGACGTGAGTACCATGATCATATATTCGCTCATAACATTATATTCTTTTCACATAGAAAACCTTAATAACCATATATCCTCAATGAAAAGGTAAATTCTTCCAAAAATTGAATCCACACAAACAATCCATAATATTCCATATATACAAATATGAAATTAAATTCAACATAAATAAATTTTCCTTCAAATCCTTTATCATTTTCATAGTCCCGAATATTATCCATTTAACCTTAACAATAATAATCCATAATTTATCCCAACTAACCACTATTATATCCTTATCTAGAACATATTAAGGTTTTTTTACTATTCAATCAACTTTTTTTTAAATATCACTATACCACTAGATCATTTTTTTAAGTTATTGGTATCATTAAATGTACACCTTTATATCCTTTAAGTGTGACTAGTGAAAAAAATAAATATATATTTCATGAATATTATAACACAAAAATAATTCAAAAACACTTCTACAAAATCATTTTTGAATCTCAATACATAAACACTACGATCATTCCACTTCATTCTTAAACCATTAACCATAATTAGATGTCTTATTCATTAAATCATCCTTCTTATAATATGGAATATGAATGATGTCTTAAGATTCATAAAAAACATTTTAGTCATGTTTCTTACGTTTGACATAATCACAACTACTATAATAATTCATTCATTTCATATGTTATTCTTAGTATCTTCATTGTTAATAGTAAAAACACTACTCACACAACCTTGCAGGTCATCATCTCAGTCTTACCACCTATGAAAAAAAATATCATATTAACTATGAATAACATATTTGAAGCATTTAAATCTAGATGATACCATACAGAAACAATTGTTCATATCCATTATGTTAATGAAAATTTTCATTTTTCTCTGGAAATTTACCCATTTTTCAAGTTGTTTCCACACATAAAACTGTTTTCTCATATGTTAAGACATTCCCTTGAGTGGTTATATCCATGTATTAGAAAAATATGAAATTAAATATTCCTTCCTATATATACTTTATAAAATGAAATTTAATAAAACTTCATTTTTTCATTATTAGTTGGGTTGTAAAAATAACTAGGTTTTAGTTTTTTATCATAAAATGAGATATCTAGTTTGGAATAACCACATGTTTTTGACTTCAAGTTCTCCCTCGATTGGTTTTCCATTTATTTAAATATTTTATTTTCCTTTAAACTGACTATTAAATTGCTTTATCATTTCTTATTTTATTGAGTAAAACTAAATTACACAATGTGAGAAACAATGCTAAGAGTGAGCAATCATATAATCTTGAGACTCATCCTAATATGTATAATTTGTGAAACCTACTTATCAAAATATAATAATTTTTTTCATCAGTTATTATGATGTATTATTGTTGATTTTAATTGATTTAATCCTATTTTTTGATCATAATATTTTATAATGATACTATAAATTAACCAAAGCATATCCGCTTGAGATTTTAGCCATGTGTGTAGTTCAATGAATACTCAAGCTGCAAAGAGTGATGATCCAATTGATACTCAACCATTTTTTACATGGTTTTTCCTATGGGTTAATAATTTCTAATATATGCACCAAAATTCTAGTATCTATGTAGATATTTCAATTCTTTGAGAACACACAATCTCTACTTTACAAAATCTTTAGTATCTTATCCTATATTTATAATTATTCCCATGGTTTTCACTGAATTTTCCTTACCCTAATCTCTGAAAATCACTATACCTTACTCTAATTAAAAATTAGGTGGCTTAAGAACAACATACATAAATAATACATCATTTATGATGAAAATAAAATATATATAACAAATATACACCTCAAGGAACCATAAAATATTACTGTTATTAGTGAATAGAAAACAATAAACATATTTACTAAAATATAGTGAAATTATCTTATGATATTACCCTATAGGTATTCTCTTCATATTTATATACCCTACTTAAAATCATTCTTCATAAGCTGGATTAAATGGAATCATAATAGAGGGTGATCTAAGATTCTCACTAATCAAAAAAAGATGCGAGATAATGATCAACAATCATAAGAAAGAAGAAGATATGCATAAGGGTATAAGATCATGATCGTACCTTATAACGTTTATACTCATTATATAATAGATCATAAATCATGAGTACTAATCGATATGTGTCATCATTAATCAATAATGATCTATGAGAGGGTATCATAATCAAAAGAACATGTTATAAAAATTATGTGGCACAATCATAAGAATAAATAATTTTTTTTTCATTAGTAAACTATCTTTTCTAGACTATCTTAGTGGATTTGGTTCAATCCCCACTCAATCATTTCCTTCAACAATGTTCATTTCTATGACTATCGTATTCGATTGATTTGACTCCTCATTCCATCATTTTCTTATCTAAGGTTCACTCCCAATACTATCATTGTGGACAATGACCCTCACATAACATGGTTAACTCCCTATTTAAGTACATATTATCTCATGAGATAACCACATTTACTAGATTAATTAGAAGGATATATAATTCTAGAAAAATCCATTATATAATGAAAACTAAACATGTGTTTTCCAAAAGATCATAAAATATTCACTATATCATGCAAACATAACCCATGAACAAATAAATTCACTAAATATTAAGGAGAATATTCTATTTTAAAATAAAAAACAAGAAATTTTTAATGTAATATTTCAATCAAATATTGAACTTCACTAAATGGAATGTAATTCTGTAATCGATAAACAAATGATTACTTTTACTTTTTTAGTAAAAATTAAAAAGTAAATTATTTGAGAAATGAATAAAATTTTCCTTTTTAAAAAGTATAAATAATTTATGATATTATTTAGAATGACTATAATAAATATTTTTTTTAGTAAAACCTTCATTAAAAAACTTTTTAGAGAACTTGGATGTTAAAGATGTTTTCCTCCCAAAAAGAAAAATAAGGTCTGTTATTCATAAAAAATATTCCATAGTCATATGAAGTATGAAAAAGGGACAAATGTAAGGAAAACATTAAAACATCAGAAATTAATATAGGAGAAGAATATATAGGGTATTTATTCAATAAGGATCATATTATTTCCCTTGATGTAAATTCAGGCATAAACAATCATGATTAAAATTTGATTGAAAGATAAATCCCTTATTACTTTGATAATATTAAAATAAATCATTCTTGGATAAAATAATTAAAATTATAACATCAAAACTAATTAATTAAGAATTATATATGTATAAAATATCAAAGTGGTACTATATACACTGCGTACATATAAATAGGTACAAAATATCAATCATGTCACAATAAAACAATATTTATATGAAGAATCATTGTATCATATCAGACTTGCATAGTAAGAGATATAACCTCATATATTATATTTTCCAATTTATTATAATCCAATTAAATAGTCACATTCATAATTATAGTAAAAAATTTGTGTCTTTATAAGATCTTATAATCTATTCATCAACTAAATTTTATTAAATGCATTGTTCTATGTGATAACTGTTTCATTTTTCATACATATATCGGTTTAGTTGTTATGGTACTTTCATATTGTTCATGGTGAAAACATATAAAAAATTATAATAATTAAATTTATAATATATTGTTACACAATATCATCATTATATAACATTCATTAATAATTTAGGTGATAAGCGTTATAACATCACTCATGTATGTCGTAAAACCAACCTAAAGAAGAGTGTTATAAAGAACAGATGAGTAAGAAAATACAATGGGTTAATATGAATATATCTTTTAATTAATATATTCATTTCATAAGTATAATATTATATATATATATATATATAATTTAATGATCATTTATAATAGGAGTAAGTTGAAAATGAAATGCATCACTTCTAAATATGATAGTCCATATATATAGATGAATGAAACTTCCATTTTTTAATAACCAAATGGAAATATATATATATATATAATATGTTATTATTTTAAAATATTTAATAAGCCACAAATATCATATATATTTAGTAAATATATCATTTTAACCATCTATATGAGGTGTTGATGAAAACAAATCATATAGTTACATGGAGTTAGTATTCCAAACATACACAAAGTAGATATATTCATTTAAAATTGAATTAAAAGGTGGGGAATATGTTTTTTCAAAATATCATAAAAATATATTATTATATAGATAACACAATATTTTTCAGGTCATTATTGAAACAATATACTTAAATGAAGAATAATAAAAATGGAACATGAAGTACCTTGGAAAGATAAATTTACCACATGTTTAGGATGTGTTATTTGGACAACAACTTAATCATAGGGAGATTGGTATTATCAGAATACCAAGAGTTATAAGATGACTTAATGAAATCTATGAATGTATTAGGGTATAGAATTTTGAGGCTAAATTTATCAAAAAATTTAAACATTGGAGAATAGGATGTGTTCTTTTATCTGCGAGGGAAAGGACATATATAGAATTAGTTAAAAAATTTAAATATAATATATATATCATAATAATGTCATGTGGAACCAAATGGAAATGATGTACAATTTAAGACATTATATGTTAAAAAAACCTTCATCCAATAAAATTTATACATTCTTATGTTTCATTTTGAAAATTAACTTTTTGTTTAAGCGCTTATTTACCACTTTAAACATAACTATAACAACTTCTACTTAATAATATAATGGTAAAAATATACATCTAAGTTGAAAAGAGGCTAAATATATTAAATGAATTAAATTTTAGAACATTGAAAATCCATATATTCTTATTTCATTTTTTAATTTTTAATCATTTAATGAAATATTAATAATATTAAAATATCATTAAAGTTAGTTTTCTGACTATTCATTAAATTTGACTTTAATGGAATCATGAAAAAATTTGAATTATAATATAATGACAATTAAAATTAATATTAATTTATAATTAGCTTTTAAATTCATATAATACCACAATTTATCTAAAATATTTTAATTTTATTATGTTTAAAATAATTTATCAATATATTTCATCTACTAGCATAAACACTATATTGGAATTGGGTAAATGTTTAAGGTAATTATATCATCTCTAAAAAATAAAAATATATTTCCATTATATGAAAAATATTTACGTTCAAAATAGTAATTTTATATCGATTCATAACATCTTTTTATCACCATGAAAACATATATTACAAATTAAAATCAATAAAGTGATATTTTATATTTTTTAATTTTGTAAAATAATTAAAATGTTGTAATTTAAGGAAAGTGGGCATAAATATTGATATATAAAAATTTGAGATGGATTTGGTCCAAAAATACTCATAAATGATAATAAAAAATGTTTTAGGTAGATATTTTTGGCCTTATCTCATTTTTTTAATATTGTTTTCCCATTTTACGCTTTCCAAGGAGAAACACATTCACAATATTTACTATTCATAATGAGAAAAATTAAAAAAACATATTTAATAAATTTAATCCTCCTAATTAAAATATTTTTTTAAATTTTAAAGAAAAAATTTCATGATGTTTCAAAAAACAATTTTAATATAAACATGTAAGTGAAAATCATGTAGAGTTTTTAAATAAATGTTTTTTTTGATGAAAAATAAACTTATTCCAAAATCATGTATAATATTTATTCGAGTTAAATTTATTCAGTTATGTCAAATTAAATAATTCTTATAGTACATTTGTATAAAATTAAAAACATGATAGTAATTTTAAATCACTTTATTTAATGAAAATAAAAGATTTTTTTACAAACAAAATTGATAAATTTCACTATTCAATAAAAAATTTATAAAAACCTCAAAAAATCAACCATCTGATAATATTGAGATTTTGATTTTATAAATTTTATTCATTTAAAAAAAATTCTAAACATGTTTAAATTAATTATAATATCAATATTGAAAATTTAATTAAAAGTTTTTTTGATGAAAATTTATTTTAAATCATAAAAAGGCATTATAGGAAATTATGTAGTTATTTATTATGAATTAAAAAATAAATTTTTAATATATTAATCATTTAAATGAATTGTTAATGACATTTTTATTCCTATTTATGAAACAATTTTAATGATGATGTTTTAACACTCACATTTAAATAATAATATGTTTTATAGAATATCACATCTCACTTAAAGATTTGTATAACGTCTTAATAAAGCTCGTGATCACTTGAAATTTATTTGTGGGCAACATTTTATAAAATATTGTATTGATACCAAAACAGTTATTTTCATTGTAAATCAATTACATTAGTTTTAACATATTCAATTGAATATACTATCTTCAAATTTCATTAAAATCGTTAATCAATAGTGATTAATTTAATATATTTAGTCACAAAAATTACATGTATAAAATCCTTTTTAAGAAATAATATATTTTCATTTTAAATAATTTTATTTTCATTCCTTACCAACTTATAGCCACATAAATCATTTTCATAATTTTAAATAATATATTTATAGGTTTAATACTCATAATGTATTTTTAATGAATAGAAAGTTACACTTGAATAAATCATACCTAATAAAAACAATTATTAAAAACAAAATACATTAAAAGAGTTTCCTAGGATCAATAGTATTTCCTAAATTAATTGTAAATTATTTTTTATAATTATATTCTATTAAATACCATATAATGTGCCTCAATTTAAAATATATAAATATTATTCTAATAATCCAATATTGGGGGTGAAGAAATCTATCAAACGTATATAATTTATTACATATAAATATATCATAAGATATTAAGGAGTAACATTGAACCCCCATATTTTAATTTCACCCTCTAAATTATATCACTCCCCTATAAACATTTGAGTATACTCTTGACTCATCACATCCTTGAGTTCCCGAACATCTTTATTAAATTTATTTTTCACCTAAAAATATTGACCAAGTGAGAGGTCTTGTTTCACAAAACATACTCCCTATAATATAGAATCACCACTAGTTATTCCTCATAATAAATACTATTCTCTAGAGGTATAACATTTTACTTCAATACTTGTGAAGAACCATGTCGTTATATAATCAAAAGTGATACATGGAACATATCATGAACTTCAAAGAGATTTAGTGGATGTTCCACGTGACAAAAACCCATCCTAAGATAATTAAGAATCTCAAAAAGGATAAAATATCTAGGTATCATCATTACCTTTTTTCCATATCTCATAACCTTAATCTATATAAGATATCCACACTAACACCTTATCACTAACTCTGAGATCAAAATATTAACAATTATTTTCTATATAAATATTCTATCGACTGTGATATTCCCTAATGTGTTGCACAATAACTATACCATTATATACAATTATATCATCTAGATCAAGTCTTAATATCATTGTTTCTCTAAAATGTTATTAACATATTGGATTTATACACATTCTTTAATTAAGGCCTTAATAAGAATCTATCTAAATACTCATGTTAATAATATTTCTATAAAGAAACTCCAAAAAAGGATTAGTTTTATCCCAATCCCCTTAAAATACAATGAACATGATCTTATCATATTTATTAAGGTTTAATTTATAGTATGTGATTTATGATTTGTATGAGGATTAAATATAGTTCTAAATCTTAGTCATATATTCAAATCTAGCTAAATAATTCTTTATAACGTCAAGGAAAGCCTTATATCTAAACCAAAGAAAATAGAATATAGAACTCCATAAAATATTACCACTTATTTAATGTATATCCTGGAATGGGGATCATGTGGGAATCATAAATTATGGTAATAAAATTCTCTAATTTCATTTCTAAATCATCTAGAAAAGATATAGAATTATGGATTTTGTATGTTTTTGGGAGTCATATCATGAAACACATAACAATGCTTTCTCATTTTCATTATTGTATAGGTATTGGTAACAAAATTACATTATATTTCAAAATATCATACTTAATGTATTGGTATACTGAGCATCAATATACATACTAGTTGATATCTTTTTTCATGTTATCCAATAATAAATACTCTTTCATATATCTATACACCTTTGTACTTCCAGGATGAACATATAAGGTTGAAATGTGAGATTCATCTAATAACTCATTATTAAACAATGATATTGAAGATAAAATATCTTGGATCTTTAACCCTATCATTACATAAAAATCATGATTGACCTTTAGAATATATCTCATTATATTCTATGGTTTCCCATCCCCCTTAAGAACCTCTTTTATCTATACAAGGATGGATGGTTGAGAATACATATATGAAAGATATTATCTATCCCATTTCATCAGGATTTCAAGATCCATATTCTATAAATTAATTAGTATTGGACCTCTCTCAATCCTCAACATGGATATTCTATCTTGATATTTCTTTCTTGGAGGATCACCTACCTTTTTCCCATTCTCAAGGTGGTAGTGTATTAAGGATTAATACAATTAAATAAACTATAACCTCCTCATTTAAAGCATATTAAATCATTTCTATGTTAATATATACTAAAAAACTTTATGATCCCTATATGTGACACACCATTAATCATAATTAAAATAACTACATATTTTAAATGTGGAAATTCTCTTTTCCGATTAAAAATCAAGATCCATCAAATTTATCTAATTAAATTTTAATTAGAAATATTAATATAATTTCACCATATCATTAACCATAAGAAAACATCCAAATATCATTTTTATGAATAACTGTAGATAATAAACCCTTATATATTTCAAGGTAGTGAAATGACATGTTCACTAACCCACCATCTCATCAGAATATGATTTTTTCACATTCATGGTTCATAAGGATCTCTGATTTCATACATGTCTACCTGGTTATTGGATTATATATTCTTGTTAAATTTCTCACAATGTATTAATTGTATCCTTACAAAAAATTAAAACTATAGATCTTAGTCACTGTGGTTAGTTTAAAACATTTCCGAATAACAATATCTTTGGAGGATCCCCTAATATACCCTTAATTTACATTATTTGACCCAATAATGAACTCATTGATTCCAAAATTAAATGTTTGTAAATTCTTGAAACTACTTCTCCATCCTCAAGGTCATCAACACATTCCTTAAATAAACATAATTATCTTCAATTATTATTTATTATATAAAAATGGAATCTATAAATTATACTATAAATTAATCTTGGTAATTCGTAATGATTCTATTCAATATATCCCTGAGGATTGGATGTTAATTAATAGGTACAAATGATTTTAAAATAAAATCATAAGGATCATACCTCTAACAAAAGGTATTATTTAGTATATCCTCCTTCAAAACCCCTAATAGATGACATCATTAAGGGAGTTAATTAATTTAAAAGAATGTATCTCCAAACAATTGATAAAATAATTAATCAATACTATGAAAAAGATACTTTTAAATATAGTGATGTTATAATTAAAAAATAATCAATGAAAAGACATATTAACCCATCATTCTTCTTAATAGAAAGAATAGGAAAATATCTGGGATATGCTCTATGAAATATTAATCCATTTTATATATTCCCCTCCATTTTCTTATATATTTCATAAAACTCAATTAAGGATATTCTATAATGATTTTTTAAAATAGGTGTATAACTAGGTGTTATTTCTATTGAAATCAAAACATCCTAGTTTAAATAAATATTATGAAATATTTGAGAAACACATCGTCCTATTAAAAAAAGATGTCATATCATCAATGTAGAGTTTCACCCCAACCATTTGTGATAAGTATCCATCATGAATGGGTTTTAACACATATTAAATGGATGTAATTTCCGTTAAATGTTAAAATTAATCATCACAATGATAGACAATAAGAGGTTGATTGATAATATCAAATATGACTTACCTTCATCAATAATTGTTATGTGATCTATGTTGAGAGATCCAATCCATCCTCTATGTCATTTAAAATTAAATTAGAGTAATAATAATATGATTTATAGTAATGAAATTTCTATAAAATACTATTATATTAGAGTTACAAGCCTAAAATGAAATCATCATTCCATTAGGATTCCAACAAAAATATTTTGGAGGGTAGTTACTAACATAAGATGTAATAATCATTTAATTATTATTTCTCAATAATAATTTAATTTATAACTCTATGGGGAAATTTGATACCCTTAAAAATCTATTTAGATATAAAATAGTTGGTGTCACCCGAATCAAATAAGAAATTTTCTATTCAAATTTGGATGATAAGTGTAGCTCTTACTACGTTATTATCCTTAACTACATAAGTTGTGACAGTAAAGGAAATTATTTTATCCATTTCCTATAGTATTTAGGCCTATTTTCCTCATTAGATGAATAATTAGTGTATTGATTTAAATAATTCCCAATCACCTTGAATCTAAAACATCAAATATTATTATTTGAATTTGTTTTCTCCCATATTTCATTTTCCAACAAATTTATCCCTCATTTACAATCACTAACACAATGACTAGTCTTTCCAAACATGATTCATTATTTAGTTCCATTCAGAAAACTTCATGTGTATTTTAACCTAAATATTTTTTATATAGGTGGTTGAAATTACCTTCCCTTATGTGATTTAACATTTATGATTCATTAAACATACATTTAACTTATTTTCACTAAAAACAAAATATTTATTAGAGTTACTACTCTTTTATTATACGTTTAGAGCACATTGAATGATTTATTCATAGTTACCAAATTCTATTGTAGCTAACATTTTTCAAATGATTGGTTTTATAATATTAAAGAACTAGTAAATTTTCCACATAGGGTCAATGAAAAAGCTATAATTATACCATAAAATCTAAGAATGTTTTATTAGAAGTTTACAATAGACACATCTACCTTGTATGTTATATCTTGAATGTCCATTTCTATTTTATTATGAAGACTTATGTGAAATCATTTATTGAGAAATAACCTATTAAAATACTATCATTTCTTGGATTTTGTTTCCTAAAATTTCCTCATATTCTTGATAAGAGTCCTTAATTGATTAGCTTAAATTTCCATGTGATGTATAATAATGAAAACTTTCTTATAGTATGTGAATTTAGTAATGAAAAATATTTTTTTTCCATCACATAGATCCATTTCATAGTAGATATTAGATCTGTAAACCCATATAAAAGGGTATAAATTAGCGAGTAAAATATTGAATGGAATGTTTATCAGTCCTTGGTTCGGTCAAAATAATACTATGATACACATTATTTGCAATAAATATTGAGATGTGAGTGATAATATGAATTATATTTTTCATCCCAGATCGAAATCCATTTGTTTTCTCATGAATATTATTATTTAATTTCCCAATTCATTTTTTTTCAGAATGATTCCTTTGCATCCCTACCACCGAATGAAATGAAAAGTTGAAAACAAAAATATTTAACTAAAAAACATTACAATACATCTTAATAAAATATTTCATAATATTTCTTAATTTATGAATAATTCTTATCAGTGTATGAAATTTTAGATTTTTACTATATCAATATTTTCTCACCATATGTTTCATTAATTCTATTATCAAATTACTTATATCCTTATTACCAATAAATAACTAAACCCATCTATAACACCATCATAAGTAAAAAAATAATTACATAAGGAATATTATATAATTTTAGATGAATATTCAATATGTACTATAATAATACACACCCCCATAATCATAATGGTTTGTGTACTTGGAGAATAAATACAAAATCATCTTATCTATGAAATTTTTGACATATCCCACAAACAATTCTTAAAATTTATTACCCATCAAGAAATATCATTATAATAAACATCCTTAAAAACATTTGGAATAGAAACAAATGAACCGGAGAGATTAGATGCCTAGTAAGGGTAAATATGTTATATATTAATCATTAGTGATTATAAGATGATTCTAATATTATGATAACAAAATAAATTATAGGATATCAAAATAAAATATTCTATCCTAGAAAATAATATATCATAAATTCTAATATATTTTCAAATAAATAACCTTGATTAATTAGTGTGTCTTAGTAAAAACCATCGATCAACAGTAGAAACATAAGAATGTAGTTTCATAAGTATATATAATAATAATACTGTGAATATATATTCATAATCATGAATATACATAATCTTATGATCATAGCTATAAGAAATAATACTCACTCATAAAAATGTAAACCAATATATTCAAAATCATGTACATAATTATCCTAATCATCTCATGATATATATATATATATATATTAAAGTATAAAATTAATTTTAGGTTCACAATAGTCTCATCCATTCATAGTTATAATCCATTCATATTAAAGACACAAAAAAACCCGGAAACATTAAAGATTACATCATTACTTATAAAACCAAGGGGAAATTTTCTTCCATATCAATTTCATGAAAACATTATCATAATAAATACAATTAATTATAGTTTATTGGATCATAATATCTGATAACATGTTAATTATAGAAACCCATAAATTATACTTATATTTATGAAAAACATTCTTTATAAAATAATTTAAAATATGATTTGGAAATTAAGAGAAAATATTCCTTTTGTTTATTATCTTTCAAAACAAAAATTTCCCAAAAAAATGGAGACAAGCTTTTTTCTGTAAAATATTTGATTCATGTAAAGGAATATTAATGAAGAGAGAAATATATGAAGGTTATAAAATCATATCATTCCATATAAGTTAAAATAAATCATTATTTTCACACTTTTTTATAAAGTTCCAAATTTTGTCATATGCAAAACCATTTACATGATTCATTCTAATATTTTTTATATAAATTAAATTGATGATAAAATTAGATTTCTAAAAATTTAATTAATGATGAAATATTATAAAAACATTTTGATTAACATGATACTAGAGGAAACACGTTCCTAAACAAAATATGTGAAATAGGGGCTGATTTTCTTAAAAGATATTTTATTGATAATTTTATATACCAAAGAGAGTAAAATGGTACTCTTATATAATAGTTACATAAATAAACATAAGAGAATAATATATATGTTTTTTAAATGATAAGGATTATATAAATTCTTTTACTAGAAATATAAAATAGATAATCACAAAAAATTTATATTGTAACATAAATCTCTTAACTCAAATTATGTATTTCATCATATGTGTTCAAAATATCTATATAATAAGTGTATATTTAATAAAAATCTATAATATAACCATATTAATATATATATATATATATATATTACAATATATCATTCTCTAATAATTTATAATCACACTTTTATCAACAATTCATTGTTAAAATTATTATTCACGTCAATACAGGTACATTTTCCATGCTTGTTTCGATTTGACTATTCCAATTACACTACTGAGGTCATGGTTTCATCATATTGGTAATATCAATTTTAAAACAAATATAATATTTATTCATTATATATTCTCTTATAACCTTTCATAGTAATTGGTGGTGAAAATGAATTACATCACTTCAAGGGGATGGTAGTCTGTATGTTCCCACAACTGATGTTTCCACCATTTGATGAATAGAATGAAAGAAGGATAAAATAATATTTAAAATTTATAGAATATATATTATATTAGAAATATAATAAATATATATATATAACAAATCTTTATTATCATCCATGAATTTTGAAAATGAAAAAAGAATCACATCGCTTCGTGAAGGTAGTAGTCCACTCGTATACACGGGTGATATTATAGTTTTCCAATTCCTTGGTAGGTGTGAAGGTATATAATATATTGTAATTATAAAATCATAATTATGTAATAAAAAATAAATATATATTAAACTAATCAACATTATAATCCAATATATATGAGTATGAAAAATTAAAGACATCACTTCATGGATACTATAATCTGTCTGTACACATGAGGGATGTTTTTTTCATTAGATATAAAAGAGATAGAAATTGGTTGTACCAAAAATATAAATTTTTTTGAACATTAAATATACTAATTGTATCATGTTGATATAGTTATATATTATTTAGATTATTTATATATTATATAATCTATAAAAAATACCAGTACGAATATATACTTATTCATTGAGATAAATTTTTTGAATCTCTAATTAAATACCATTAAGTTGGTCAATTATAAAGCACAATACCTATAGGGAATTTATAGGTAGTTTATTATGATATTTGGTAAGGACTATATCATTCTAAGTGTCTCAATATGTGTGAATAAGATAGGAGAGACGTTTTCCTTTATATGTGAGTGGAGTGGCATAGTTATAGTAATTTGGAATAATAACATATATAAAGTCATATTCAAGTGAATGTGCTAAAAAGTGTCATTATAAATGAAGTTAATTTGAAAAAATATTCAACCAGTCAAATTTATACACGTTTTAAGAATATTATATCCTTTGCCTCATTACTTGAACACCTCATTAAACCATTTTTACCATATTTAAGTAATTAATTTTTAAACATGTTAAAATTAACAATGAATAAAAAATTTAATTTCCCTCTTTAATTTTTTTAACATTTAATTAAAAATATGGAAACCATTTTATCAAAAGAACTTTTATTATGTGGTGTCAATTAAAATTAAAATAAGCACCAAAAATTTAATATAAATAGTTTTAAAATATATTTATATCATTAAATAAAATATAATTTAACCTAATTTCATGTCTAGTAAAAACCATTATAAGACTATTAATATATATATTTTTTAATATATTTTCCACACATTCCATTATAATCATTAATAAATAGTTAATAATTATAAATACTTTGGAAAAAAATTCAGTATGCATATAAAATCCATTTTCTCATAAAAATGGCACTTTTATATTTAAATTAGTTTGTTTTCATTTATAAAATAATTTAACTAATGGATTCATTTTATGTAATAGTAATGATTATTTATATATTTTTAAAGGTATGTATTACTTTTTTAAATTATGGAAATTAACCCTTGAATAAAACATACATGATAAAAACAATGATTATATGAAAAATAATTCAACATATATATTAAGGATCAGTATTATATCAAAAGTGATTTTGAAATTATTTTTGACAATTATATTTCATCAAAATACAGAATAATTTTATCCAATTAATAATGTATAAAAATTATTCATATAAATTTAGTGTTTCAAGTAATAAAATATTTCAAACAAATTAAAATTTATTAAAGAAAAAATTATCATAAAATCTTACTATTTTACAAGAAAAATACGTATTTGTATGATACACGTATACTTTTCTATTATTAAAACTATTATAACCATCATCACCCATTAAATACTTCTCCACTTTTTGATGAACATTCACTATCATGGGTGTAATTATGAGAGTTTTTTCAAGAGAAAAATAATTCTATATCATAAAGGGAACAAAAAACTGGGTTTATCTTATGATACACACAAAAACAAGTTTTTTCAATATCTTTCATTACATGCGGCACCCATTTTATCTTGAGTTAAATGAAATGTCCATATTTTTATGTTCGATAGTGTTTTCAAACTGCAACACAACACTTAAAATTTGAATGTTATATATTACATGTAGAGAGCCGACCCTAGTCATCTCTCAACCTATGTCTACTATCATTACATTTTCATGATTATAAGGAATCAAATCATGATGGATCAAAGAGTTTAGTAGATTTGGTAAACTAGATACATACATGAGTCTTATATTATAATTAAATACACTCATTACAACATTATTTTTTTATAGGATAAATGTATGCCATCTAGTACATACCATCATATTATTCATATTATGCATCAGGTGTTCTTTATGAATGGAATAAAAATAATATTTAGCTCAAATGGCTAGTATGGTTAATGCATAGTGGAAGTAATTATGAGTCAATTATAATATTAATTTTGGTATGTTAAATAGTTGATCACACATAATATTTAATAAATAAATGATAAATGAATTATTTAAACAATATGGTAAGGTAACAAGATGGAAACACATTCCATTTAACCAATGAACTAAGAATAAAATGCATCCATATATATATTCACACAATACATCACAGATAGATAATAAATAAAACTAAATGAGGTAAATTATAAATTATTTGATATCATGTCTAAGGCACATGAAAATATATACCATCAAGATCATTCACAAGATGGTTATGACCTATAGGGAGAAACCAATTTTATTTTCCCAACTTATTTGTCTCATGATAACCTATAAATACCTTAAGGGGATATATAATTTCGGAGCCCCACCCTTCATTTCTATTCCAAATCATTCCTCGTATCAAATAATATAAATAAATAATATTCCTTACCAAATATCCATATATAAAAAAATCTTGATTTTTCAATATTTCCCCTTGTAATCAAATGACTCGAAAAGTAAATATCGTAGGTAAAATGAGGTATAGTTTATGAAATAAACATATCCATGAAAAATGATATGGATAATTAGTTTATTTTAAATGTCTAATGATCATTGGAAATTGAAATTTTCAAGAAGCCTACTAATAGAATCATAGAAGTGAATGTCATAACTATCATTAGTGAAATCAGTCAAAACCATCTAGAGGAAGAATAAAGATGGTATCAACAGAACATATTCCAAGTGGAGTAAAAATCAAGGGTTTTATATTGATGAATGTAAATAATATAAAATATTATTTTAAAAAAATCCTGAGGAAAATATCACTTTGTTTTGAAAATCCTTTTGAAAACCCATTTGAAAAATCTTTTCCGTGAAATTCACTTTTGAAAAAATTTCTTTCGAAAGTAAAATTTTTAAAAATGAAACTTATCATAAAAATAAATGATGGTAGATAAATTCTTACATGTTTTACGAGGTAAAAATAAATTTTTTTTGC
Source organism: Viscum album (assembly GCA_963277665.1). Classification (NCBI taxonomy): domain Eukaryota; kingdom Viridiplantae; phylum Streptophyta; class Magnoliopsida; order Santalales; family Viscaceae; genus Viscum; species Viscum album. Next base: position 474,538,693 of record OY728139.1, on the reverse strand, counting down.
ACAGTAAAATATTATAAAAATTCCTTATTATGAAAGAGAAAATACATTCATTTCAAAACATTATTAAAAGATAAAAAGAGTAAAAATGTAATCAAAAAATCATTTTTAAATTTTCAAAAAACTTTTTTTTGAATTTTTTAGAAGATATGTTTTTCTGGAAAAAATAGTTTCTTAGACAAAATATAAGCATGAATTAGGGTTTTCTTAAAAAAAGTTCTAAAAAAATTTGTTTACCAAAGAGATTAAAAATGTAACTGATACTTGAAAATGGTCATGAATAACCACATGATAAGAAAATGATAGGTTTTAATATAAAATTATCAAATAATTTCATCAGATTTAAATTTGTCAGTAAACAATCCAGTAAAAAATGACATTGTGAATTAAACATTTGAAAATATTTTAATGTTTGAGTGAGAATCAATCAATGAGTAGATTATTTGGATCATTTATAAATCCAAATATAATAGTTTAAATACATAAATATATTATAAAATTCCTTATAAATAAATTCATATAATATTGAAAATAATGAGTAATTAATATAACAAAATAAAAATAAATTTTTTTACGAATTTCTTTTCCACTTGGTAACATTTAACTCAAATCACCTTAGGGAAAATAATTCAAATATAAGCTCACAATACCCTGAAGAATTAATAAAGCATGATATTATATGACATAGTGAAATTATGGACATCATATATAAGATATTTCATGAATAATAATAAATTTATTCTTTTAATAGAATGTTAACAATCAAAAAAGGGATTGAGGTTGAAAATTTAAACATTTAAAACGTTTTTCTATATAATAATCATTAAACATTACAGAGTGTCTCATACCACATTGAAAATTTTGAATCATAATCACCATGAAGAAATAAAATCAAATGAAATATATAATTTTATTATAATAAGTTTGATATAAAATTTCAAAGAGAATTATATACACTATACAAAAAAACATGGTGCATAACAATAAGTAATTATCGATGGAATGTAATTGAGAAATAATCCCTTACCTTGGGGTTCCTTAGTCTAGTACATATTTTAACTACATGTATAATGGTTTTAAGAATGTTAACAACTTATACCATAACTATAGTTATATTTATAATACCATATACTAACTTTATATAATATCTCATTAACTATTTGTTAAAAATCATTTATTATTTAAACTATTTCTAGTGTTAATTTTCTATTTTCTTGAGTATGTTTTGACTTGTTATTTGTTGTTCCTATTAATTAGCTAATGGATTCGTTATATATAGAAACTAAAACATGATTAAAATATAATATATATAAATTATATATGTATTTATAATAATCAATATGGTTTGGAGATATGAAACTAAATGTGTCATTCCTGGATAGGGAAGGCCGTAAATAAAAATGAACACTACATCCATTTCTTTTTCGTATTAAAAGAATGAAAAGTAAATGAAATATATGCATATGTATATTGTAATTTAATAATCATATTTATGTCATATATATCAAATAGTTTTATTAAAACCATTTTTTATATATTCCATGTATAGTATAAATAAACCACATCACTTTGAGGCGGTGTAGTACACACTTCCAAAAACGATGTCATCGTATTCCTTTAAGAGAGAAATCATTAAGGTATGTTATATATAGAATATAAAAAGAATTAATAAACTATAAATATAATATATAAAATATATAAATATATTTTCCATCATAATGACCACAATGATAGGTGGTAAAGGAATAACAAACAATCATCGTTTCTTGAGGTGGAAGTTTACCGTACACATACACGACAGGTCTGTTACCAATTAAATTAAAATGTGCATATGTGTAAGTCCAATCCTCTACATTTAAATCTTAGGGAAATATCAGTATTTTTATTATACTAGTGTATTTATATAATTATGGAATAAGGATATTTTAGGGGGTGGATAATAGAAATAAAACATAAGAGCTTTGAGAATGTCGGTACCTCTTATTTGGGTAACTCCTTTTGGTATGCAAAAAAGGTCATCCGTGTATTGAATTATTACAAAATGGAGTCTTATATATTGAGGGGAGGGATGCTGTAGAGAAAATTATTCATATTTCTTTCAAAAAATGGATTCTTGAGATTTATGAGGAAGTGGGAGGAGAGGAGTTCTTTTTATAACGATGGAGGAGTGGCATCTTATAAATCTTTTAAAGGGTAATTTCGCTGATGTTTTCCGAAGTATAATAGCTCTAATAATTTTCCCATTACGATCCAATGAATTAAATTTTGGAAATATGGCCATAAATGGATTTTGGTATTGTTTCTAGGTCAATTTTCCCTCATGTTTAATGTTTAGTCCCATCTCAAGCATAATTTCACCATAGTTATTTTAATTAATTTTAATTACATTCAATAATATGTATTGGGAAAAACTATTTTGAACATATTCAAAATTATAAATTATTAAAATTCCAAATATTGAAAAAGTTTTAACAAATTAAAATCATATAAGTGGTTGAAATGAATTTAAATTTAATCCCAGATATGGGATGATAATGTAGGTTTTTAATGTAAAATCATTCAAAATATTTATTCATTTGTATATCCAGTATCAATGTAATATTATTTCTAATTACCTATATTGGATTAATTAATAAAATATTGAACTAAATAAACTTTTAACATGATAAAAATTTAAATTTATCTTTTTGAAAAGATTATATGAAAATGATGTTTGAGTAAAAATTAAGTATTTTCCACTATTCATAAAAAAATGTAAACTTCATTAATTTTTTTTTAAAAATCACCCTAAAGTAATTTTATTTTCTTACTTAAAATATTAAATTTATTTTGATATATAATATTTCTAAATGTTCAAAAAAAAGGATTTAAAATTGTTTTTCCACTAAAAGGGGGTAAAAATTCCATTATATAAATATAAATTTTTATGTATAATATTATATTAATTCTTATACTATGCCTATAAAATTGTAGCACCTCGGTTTTTATTAACCTTTTTAAAAATAAATTATATTTTAATTTATGTCTTTCAGTACACAAATTCAAATAATTGTTTCACATGAAAACAACTTGGCATACATTACATGACACCAACTCAGTGTACGTTACATGAAACATTGACTCGATGTACATTACACCCAATCTTGACTTGGTGTATGTTACACATAACACAGATGTTTATAAAAAACATTATATTTCTATTATAATTATTTAAAAGAGATCATTTTAACATATCCATTAATCATAGTAATATGAATAGTAATAAATAGTTTTAAAATATCTATTAATTTTTTTATATAAATAAAACATATTGATATTGAAAGATATGATTTTTGGTAATGTCCTTCTATGTTTAAAAGTACAGTTTTCTTAGATGAACTAATTTTAAAAATATAATTAATTTTATACACATTTATAAATTTAATTTCATAAAATAAACTTCATTTTTGAATTTCTAATTTCTAAATTAGTTTTGGGTAAAATTGTGATATTTTTCTAATTAACATCATTTTTTGAATGAATAATGAAATATTCTACTTTTAGGTTAAAAAATGACTTTTGATTAAATGGTTATTAATGATAAATTATATTTTAATTTTTTAAGTTAAAATTAGATTAATTATAAATATATTAATACAATTTAGGCCATTAGAATCAATTTCACTGTGAAATTGATTATAAAAACGTTATAAACTTCTAAACATCGTTCTACTTTATTGTCTTGTAATTTCGTCTGGTCTGTGGGATTAACATTAACCTAAAATTTTGTGCTTCTATGAATTTAATTTAAAAAATCACCATAAACCTTTTAATCACTATATTATTTGTAGTATTAATATATCATGTTCATTTCTCCCGAAATGATTAGCAAAAAATGAATAAAATTAATCGTAATGATTACGATCAAATTAAGCTTAATTAGGGACTAAACCATAATCTTAGGGGTTGAAATGACATATAAAATTTTCCAAAACCCATTGGTTGGCCATTATGCATCCATAAACCTTAAATTATTTTTTTATCTATGTTTCCTAATGTCTTTTGTTATGTAATAACAAGTGTACACCTAACTGTTTTTCAAATATTCTATTTGGATACTTTTCATTCCCTGCAAAGGGAAACCACCTATCCCACTTCTTCACACCTCTAAAAACACTTATGTTGGGAAATTAACTACCCAATACATTTCCCAGAAAACATAGATTCCTCATAGGATCCTTTTATAGGACATAAGGCAATCTAAGGATGCCTTTTGACAAAACCAAAAGCAGTTTCCTGATTAAGAGTTAACATGTTCTCTCAAGTGGTTTCTTCTATTTTCATTCTCCACCCCTAAAATATATTTTTTTCATAATTTTATAAAAAAATTAACATAAATGTACTAGTATTTTTTCTATGTTTTGAACCTACACTTACACACACCTCCATCTAAGCTACAATGAACATACTGTTTATATGCAAGGCGTACTAGGGCCTCAATAAATGTTGATTGTTCAATTTTCATTATCACCTATCATGGTTGAAATAATCATGGAAACTATATATATATTTTTTATATATTATATTTATTATTTATTTAATCTTCTTTATTCATTTTACAAGAAATATCTTTTTAGTTTTTTATTTTTTGTTAATATGATTATTTTGTTTGAGGAAGTGTGGACTATTTCACCCTCAATATGAAACGATTCGTTCAAAAACAATATGGAATTTATTAAGGATTGTTTTACTGAATATATATAATATATATAATATAATAAGTCTAATTTAATAATGATATAAATCTATACATATCTTTTCTTTTCTTTTTTTCTTTCCATACAATAATTAAACAAAAATAGTATTAATGCATACGTACGGCCAATCGTCTCTATAAATGGTGTATACCATTTAATACTTATATATTCAATAGATTACTATAATAAACCTAATACTTATAAAAAATATATTAATATAATGATTTTAATTAATTAAATCATGATATAATGTACAAATACGAAATATATAACATATTAAGACACTTGCGAAGAATAAAGTGAATATTACGAGAAGTGAAACATTAACATAGGATAGTTAACAAGAGGGTATTATAAAGATGTAATCAAACCATATATGGTACTAGATATAATAATATGGTTCCATAATAGATATATAATAAATTTATATTTATTATATATGTTTTTTGAGTGAATACAATGATAGTCAAGATTCAAGGTAAGGGGATTGCATCTAAATTTTCATATCTATGAGATACAAGCTACGTTCACCACTCATTCCTTTTGTGTGGTGTATGTACAACCAATGATTTTATTATTTTAATATTATACATAAATTTTTATGTATTCCCATATTGAATCTATGATATTTCTTATAATGGGTTTATGTTTCAAAAGTTACCATATCGGTAAAATAGTTTTCTGTCAATTTTCCTTCTTTGAGACTTGTGTTTTGCTAGGGACATAAATTATCATCCATGGTGTATATAAATAAATTTTACATTTTATATAATTAATTAAAAATATTTCCTGATATTTTAATCATCATTTAATTACCTTTTATTAGTTGTATAATAATATCCCAAGTTACCAACTTATAAGAGTTTATTGAAACAATATCATCACTTTTCAGGATTGTTTTCTTTAGGCTTACTTTAATGAAAGATTATGATATATATCTCAAGAATACTCATGATTTTTCTTACCCTCTATTTATTCAATTTATAATCATCTATTATTACCATTTTTCTACTCATTGGTACTTAAGATAACGTTTTAAATAAAATTTAACCTTCTCTATCTCAGTCAGAAATCTATTCTTTTGAAAAAATATGCTTCCCAAAATATTTTCAAAATATATTTGAATCTCACATTAGAAGGAAAAGGATTTTAAAATAAGAATGTGTTTTTAAGGATTCCATTATATATTTTAAATTATATTTTCAAACAAAATGGTTTTTAAAAATGATTTATGATTTAAAAAGAGTTTTCAATGAGAAATGGATATTTCCCCCAATTTTTTTTTGAAATATTTTTCAAATTATTTTTCATATATTATAAAATTAATTGGTGATACTCTTGTCTTTCTAGGAAAATTATTCAATTATGCCACTCTTATCCTTTCTCTGAATGGATTATGTTTTGATGGAATGATATTTATGAAACCTATTTCTCTTCCATGGGCTATATGATTTTTAAACTCGCTTTTCTCATGGGTTAGTTTCATGATAAAATTATTATGAATCATGTATCTATACATAGGTTATGATATGATTATATGTTTACAAAACTCATTTCATTTCATGGGTTATGATATAATTATTTATGATCATGTGGAATATGTATATGATTTTACTATGAGATTAGTGGGACCTATATCTCTCACCAATGAATTGGTTAAAGATTTATATCTCATGATATAGACATGGTTATAATGAGAAATTAACAAAGTTCATTATTACAGGGTTATAGTGGGTATGAACTCAGTTAAATATTATAGGGATGGAATGGAGATTAATCTCGGTTCAGTATTACAGGGCTGAAGCAGGGCGTAAAACCGGTTCAATAATGGACTTTTTCCACAAAGTTGATATCATTATAAATGTCTACACTATTATGGAAATCATTATATATTCTTGTGTGTCTATTATAATTCCATGTTTTATTCTGATGTTAATCTCTCTTATATTATGTTCTCTATTACCATATCATTGATGTATTATGAACTTCCATGATTTATTCTATGATTAATTTATATGATCATTGATATTTAGGGTATGATCTTATATTTTCCTGATCATGCTCTCAAAACATTATTCTCATGATTATAATAAGGCCTCGGCCTTAAACATTACTTAATATTGAATTAAATGAATAATTCCAATTGAGGATCTTTTCAGATTTAGAGTTTTAGAGAATTAGATCATAACTATTACATCTCAAAATATTATAAAGTATACACTTCTACTAAGTTTCCATAAAATAAAAACTCTTAAAAATAAACATGTCTAGTTCCCTGTTTTAGATAGCATGATTATTCCTTGATCCCATCCTTGACCCTATTCCACATTAAGTCCTGTGAAAAACATTTCAATAAAACTTTGGGTGAGCATAAAAAGCTCAGTGAGGGATACACAAAGAAGGAAAACTGTTAGTTTTTTAAAACAACAAGTAAACCGTGAATACTTTATCAAAGTAATACTTTTCACCTTTATGGAGTAGTAAATACTCCTCAGTTAATAAAACATCATTACTTACCCTTTTGTAACCAAACTATTACCATAAAACCCATATAAAGAACCCATAACATATAAAGGTAACTTGGGACATAAACATACTTAAATGGAATAACCATACTGTCGACTTCCACACATATCACTTAATAGAATAGCCATACGGCCGACTTCCATACCCAATGCATTGGAAGTTATAACGTAACCACTCATCCTGGTATTCACGGCACCACTTGTCATATGGTTTATCATGTAACCACCCGTCAAATGTCCATGTACCATTATAAAATCATAAGATATAAAACAAATATAATGGAAAGAAAACATTTCCACATTTCGATCACAATATATCACTTAAATATATTGACATAACAAGTTCATCATAAAAAACCATTTTCAATACCAAAATACATAAAATAGTATATGGTATTTTTTTCATTTTAAAAACATTACGGCTTGTTGAGGAAGCCAAAGACCAAATAATACTCACGGTAGCAGAAAAGGTCATTGTCACCACGTATGATAAAAGAAACATTCTTTTTTGTTGTTTAGTAAAACACGTCATATAAAAATATTCCTTTTGAATAAAATAAAAAGTAAAAGGGGTTTATACACCATATAAAAAAAAGTTGTGTATAAAACAAAATATTCCTCAATGAAAGAAGATTGAGACGAAGTCCCTTAACTCGTGTCTGACGTGACTCGATTTCTCTTTAATATCATGAATAACAAACTAATGTTAATTTATACTTGCTTAAGAAAATTTTTAAAGTTTATTATTCCTTTTATATAACTTATTTCCATGTTATAAACGTTATGTAACCATTTAATATAATAAAGTTCATTTCGTCGATATTTTGTACTTAAGTAAAAAATGGACTTCTTAAAATTACAAGTTGTTAATCTGGTCAAAGGTTCATTATATCCAGAATGATATTAAATATTTAGATATCATATACATCACATATATATAGCATTTAATTGTATTTATAATAGTACATAACATTTCGAGGTACGAAATGAAATTCACCGTTCATGGAGACGGTAAGCCGTACGTACGCATGAATGATAATTTCATTTCTATTTCGTATTTAATGGAGTGAAATAATAATGATATAATGGTATATTATAATTCCATTATAACATCATATAAATTACATTAAATCCATCCTTTATTCATCCCACATATGGCATTAACGAATCAAATCACTTTGAGGGGGCGGTAGTCCGTACTTCCTAAAATTAAATTATCGTGTTTACCCACAATGGAAACCATAAAGGTATTCCACAAATGAAAAATACCGAAGCATAAGGAAAACATAAACATAATATATTTCATATATAAATAGAGTGACATCTTAATGTCCACCATGAAAGTTGTTAAATTAATTTTGAACAATCATCGTTTCGTGAGGCAGATAATCGCCAACCACAGAAACAGTATGTTCATTAACCATTAGACGAAGGTGTGTGTAGGTGTAGCTATAATACATATCATAAAAACATCCTAGTATATTTAATATACTGGTTTTGTTATAATAGAAAGGAATAAAAATAGTTTAGGGGGTTGGAGAAACAAAATAAAACATAAGAACACAAGAGAAGACACTACCTTTAAATCGGGTAACTCTTTTTGATTTGAGCTCAAAGGCTTCATTAGAAAGACTTCTGCCCAATGTGAGGCTTATAGGGGTAATAGAGGGATGTGGAGAGGAAAAATGGGAAGGGGTTGTCCGATCCAAAGGCTTGAGAGGTGTGGGTAAGGAGGTATAGGTGGGGGCCTTTTATAAGAGGAGAGGAGGGGCACTCATGGAATGTTATAGAAGGTAACTTTATTATAAAATGAATTTCAGTTTTTAAAGGTCCCACAATTATATATTTCTAGTATAAGGTGATAGGAGTTCTAAATCCACCCATCCTATAGATTTTTTACAAGTGTAGGTCTTATATTTTACATTATCTTTTCATTTCATTTAAATCGTTAAATAATGAGGTAATCGGTGCATCATCATGGTGACATAAATAATTTAATTTATTTAATGTCTAAAAAATATAAAAAAAACTATCATGATGTATGAAATATTTTTATATTTCTAATGAATATTTATAGTAAAAAATATGACTTGTATTACCCCATTTAAGTTTTTTAGTAAAACAACACATGTTTGTGACATTTTTATTTTAACATTAAATAAAACGTTATTAATGTCATTTTCCTTCCAAAGTGGCTCCATGGGGTCCCCAATATGACCCATGGATTGTCTTGGTCGGCCATGACACATCCAATAAGTTTAGAACATGTTTCAATGTCATTTAAGATTATTAAAACATTATTTTTACCTTAAATTACACTAATTGCCTCTAATCGCGATTAAACACTTTAATGTTACTATTCACCAAAAAAATTATTTTAATCCTATTGAACTAAATTTTACTTCTTAATTAAAACCATTTATGTTGGATTTTTGGAATTCAGTACACAGAGAAGGTAAAATATCATTTAAACGAAAAATTAGTTTTTTTAAGTACCACTTAGTGGTTTCACTATTCATCAAAAAAATGAAGTTTTTCAGAAAAGTAACAAAAATTCACCATAAGCTATATTTGATATTCCAAATTCAAAAATGATATCTATTTTAACAAATCCAAAGTATATAATTTTCATTAATTAATTTAATAATTAATTCTCGCTATCAAAACAAATAGCGTGTTTTTATGAAACAAAATGTATCAAAAGATTGACACTAGTTTAAGTCACATTTCAAAGTAAAAATTAATTTCAATGACCACAATTAGATTAAATGGTAAAAATATATTATAAATGAACTTTAAAACCAATTTAAAATATAATATAATCATATAAATAAATTAGATTAAAAAGAGGTTTTGAATTAAAATACAACAATTTTTACTATTCATTAAAAATTGAACTTTATCGGAAAAATACCAAACATTTACACAAAGTAAATTTTGATGTCCTGATTCTAAAGAAAAATTTTATTTGGTCCAATAGAATGTATAAGTGTGACCAAAACTATATTTAATGAAGGTTCTCCATCAAAAGGTGATAAGTGGACCTTTAGTAAAAATTAGAGTATATATGCGTAAAATTGAATTCTTTTCATATTTTAAGCCTTTATCCTTTATAGGATAAATGTAAAAACATTTAACAAACATATATAATCATATTTTAGTTATTTCTATTCATTACCACCAATACAACGGCTATGTGTTAACTACCATTTAAAATAATATTATTTTATTACTAGTGTGCAAGGTAAGATTTCAAAGAATATCTTTGTTGTGTATCGGGTACGCTATCAAACATAGCAACCCCATTAAAGTAAAATTAATATTTAATTCGTAAATATTAATAAATATGAAAATGTATTATTCTTTATTTACCTGGGATGGTACATCCTTCCCCCCCTTTTTGGGAATTTCTTCCTCGCAATTTTATTCACTTATCAAAATAAGTGGGGGTATTTATCCTTCATAGAATTTTCAGATTCCCAGGTTTCCACTTCAACCATATGGGTTTTCTACAAAACCATTACCTGGTGTATTACCTTATTTCAAAACACTTTCTCTCTTCGGTCAAGAATCTGGACTAGTTGTTCTGCATAAGAGAGATTCTCTTCCAACTGAACTACCTCTAGGCACAAAACATTAGCTGAATCTGGCATATACTTTCTCAACATCGAAACATGAAAAACATTGTATACTTGAGATAAAATCAGAGGTAGAGCCACTCGGTAAGCAACTGATCCAAATTTCACCCAAGTTTCCTATGGTCCTATTGGACCTTGGACTCACCTTTCTTACCAAATTGCATTACACTTTTCCATGGTTAAACTTTGAGAAAAACATGATCAACTACCTCGAAAGATAGATCCTTCCTCCTGTTGTCTGTATAAAGTTTATGTCTTCTCTGAGCTGTTCTCATGTGTTTCTGAATCAACTGAACTTTTTCAACTATCTCTTCTACCAATTCGGGTCCCATCAGCTTCCTTTCACCCACGTCATCCCAAAAAGCTGGAGATGGACATCGTTTACCATATAATTCCTCAAATGGAGACATCTGTATACTGGAATGAAAACTGTTATTATATGAAAATTAAACCAAACAAAGATATTGGTCCCAACTTCCCTGATAATCCATTGACGAAGCACATAACTTATCCTCCAAAGTCTGAATTGTTGGTTCTGACTGCCCATCTGATTGAGGATGAAAAGCTGTACAAAAATTTAATTCAGTACCCAACGACTTTTGAAGGCCTTTCCAAAAGTTAGAAGTAAACCTGGGATCATGATCAGATACAATGGAGATAAGAACTCCATACAACCTGACTATCTGTTTAAGATACAATCGAGAAAGTCAATCTAGAGAGAAAGTATCTCAAATAGGAAGGAAATGAGAAGATTTAGTCAAGAAATAAATAATAACACAGATTGCATTATTACCTCGAGATGTCTTTGGTAATCCAACAACAAAGTCCGTGGATATATATTCCTATTTCCACTCTGGAAGTGGTTAAGGCTGAAGCTTCCCTTTCGGTAACTACCACTCTGCTTTAACCTACTGACAAGTCAAACACTTCACAGTAAAATCAGCAATATCTCTTTTCATTCCATCCCACCAGTAATACTCCCGTAGATCTCTATACATCTTAGTACTTCTATGATGAACTCAAAACGGGGACCTATGAGCCTCACATAACAACTCATTCTTCAACTTTGAATCACTAGGAACACATAATCTCTTACCAAACCTCAAAAAACAATCATTATCAATATTAAATTCAGGCAACTTACCCTTCTAAAACAGCTCTACCTTTTTCTGCAACCCATTGTCTTTCTTCTGCGCTTTCTTAATTCAATCTGATAGAGATGATCTCACTGATAATTGAAACAAAACAAGAGAACATCCTGCACCAACAACTTCTATGCCAAAGTTCATAAAATCAAAAGCCTCAAGATCTCATTCCAAATGTGGTATGGTTAATGAAGCATTACTTTTTCGACTCAAAGCATCAGCCACTTTATTTGCTTTTCCCGGATGGTAATGAATTTTACAATCATAATCCTTGACTAATTATATCCATCTCCTCTATCTCATGTTCAATTATTTCTGAATGAATATATACATTAAACTTTTGTGATCAGTATATATTTCACACTTTACTCTATACAAATGATGCCTCCAAATTTTTAGAGGAAAAAAAACAGCATCTAATTCCAAGTCATGTGTAGGGTAATTTACCTCATGAGTTTTCAATTGACGTAAATCATATGTAATTACCTGATCATTCTGCATAAGGACACAACCAATTCCCTTCAACGAAGCATCACTATATATAACAAACTCACCATTACTGGAAGGAAGTTCCAAAACTGGATCATTCACCAATCTTCTTTTCAACTTTTGAAAACAATCATCACATTCTTTTGTCCAGATAAAATTAACACCCTTATGAGATAGCAAAGTCATTGGACTAGATAACCATGAAAAATGTTCAACAAACCTTTGTTAGTAACCTGCAAAACCAAGAAAACTACGGATCTCAGTTACATTTGTGGGTCATGGCCATTCTTCTACAACTTTTTTTTAGCAGGATCAACTGTTATTATAAGGCCCCCGCCTTAAACCTTACTTAATCTTGAGTTATTACAAGATTACACATTGAGTATCTTTTCGGGTTTAGAGTTTTAGAGAATTAGATCATAAAACTTTCATTACATTCCACATATAAACAAAGTGGTTACAAAAAGATAGTATTCTTCATTCCCATCAATGGAAACACATTTAAAATAAAACATGGATTATTTCTTGACACATCCTTGACTCTATCATCTTATCATGTACCTTTCCCTTAACCTGTGAAAAACATTTCAAAAAACTTGGGATGAGCATAAAAACTCAGTATGGGTTATAAAAAAACATGGAAAGGAAACATGAGTTCATATATAAGAATGAAATCATACTTTACCCATAAAACATAGGCACTTTAACATACCTCATAAAATCATGAATAAATCATAGAAATCATAAGACATAAAGGTAACTTGAGGCATTCATAACATTCTTACGTAGGGAGTAACCCTCTTGGTTACGTTTGGAATACCCATCACAGTATATTCCCTAAATCTCTTCGGAGAAACCTTAACGTTTCACTCCTTCGTGTTACCCAATGCATTGGAGAGCTATAACGGGCTCACCCGCCCTTAGTTTATCACGGAACCACCCGTCTTCATAATAATGCCCAAGAACCATAACATAATCATATCACATAAAACATGCATAAAGGAAACATAACATATCCACCTTTCAATCACAAGATATCAATACAACACATTGATATAAAAACATTATGAAAACCATTTTCAATACCAAAGTAAAACATGGTATTTATTTTTCGTTTTAAAAAAAAGGTATGTCTTGTAGAGGAAGCCGAAACTCAAATAACGGTCACGACGGCGGAGAAGTCGTTGTCGCCGCATACGTATGAAAAAAACATTCCCTTTTTTCGTTTATTAAACGCTTCGTATAAAAAAGATTCTTTTTGAATAAATGTAAATGTCAAAGGGGTTTATACACAGTATAAAAGAAAGTTGTGTATAAAATAAAATATGCCTCAATGAAAGGAGATTGAGACGAAGTCCCATACCTCGTATCTGACTTGACCCGACCATTCTTTAATCTCCTGAATAATAAACTTGAGTTAATCTCTACTTGCTTAAGAACCTTTTTCAAGTTCATTATTCCTTTTATACCAAGTTATGGACAACATGTAATCATTTAAGTTAATAATGTTCATTTTGTCGGTATTTGGTTCTTAAGTCAAAAATAGACTTCTTACACTTACATGTTGTTAATTTGGTCAAAGGTTCATTATATCCAGAATGATATTAATGATTTGGATAACATATACATCATATATATTCAGCATATACATGTATTTATAATATTACATCACATTTAGAGGTAAGAAATGAAATGCACCGTTCATGGAGACGGTAAGCCATACGTACGCATGAACGCTACTTCCATTTCTATTTCGTATTTTTTTTTGGAATGTAATCATTATTATATAATAGTATATTATAATTCCAATATAATAAAATATATAATATCATTAACTTTATCCTTTACACATCCCACATATGGTATTAACGAATCAAATCACTTTCAGGGGGCGGTAGTCCGCACTTCCTAAAATGAAGATATCGTGTTTACCCATAATGGAAACCACAAAGGTATGCCCAAAATGAAAAAAACAGAAGCTTAATGAAAATATAAACATATCATATATCATATACAAAAATAGTGACATCATAATGGCCACCTTTGAAGGTGTTAAATGCGTATTGAACAATCATCATTTCGGGAGGCAGAATTTCGCCATCCACGGAAACCGTATGTTCTTTAAACATTTGATGTAGTTGTTTGAGAGTGTATCTCAAATAAATCTTATAAAAACATCCTAGTATATTGAAGATGCTGGTGTTGTTACAAAAGAAGTAAATAAAAAGAGTTTAGGGGGTTGGAGAGGCAAAATAAAACAAATGAACATGAGAGAATGAATTACCTTTAAAAGTGTAACTTTTTTTGATTTGAGCCTAAAGGCTTCCTTTGAAAGGATTATTCCCAAAGGGAATCCTTTAGGATGAGGAGAGGGATGTGGAGAGAGTAAATGGGCAGGGTTTGGCCGAGCCAAAGGCTTGAGGAATGTGTGAAATGAGGTAGAGATGAGGGCCTTTTATAAGAGGAGAGGAGGGGCACTTTTGGAAAGTAAAGAAATATTACATTATTTGAAAATGCGTTTCGGTTTTAAAAGGTACCACATTGATATAATTCGTGGATAAGGTGATAAGGGTTCTAAATCCACTCATCCAATTGGTTTTGGCCATGTGTAGTTCATATATTTTACATTGTCCTTCCATTTTATTTAAATCGTCAAATAATGATGTCATCACTGCGTCATTATTATGTCATAAATAATTTAATTTATTAAATGTCTAAAAATTATAAAAAAAACTACTATGATGTAGGAAATATTTTTATCTTTCCAATTACTATTTATAATCAAAAATCGGATCTTTATAAGCCCATGTAAAAATTGTTTTCGTAAAACATATTATGTTTGTGTCATTTTTACTTTTACATTAAATAAAAAGTTATTTTTGTCATTTCCCAACAAAAGTGGATCCATGGGGTACCCAAGTTGACCCATGGCTTGTCTTGGTCGGACATGACACAACCAATAAGGTTGGGACATGTGTCTAGGTCATTTCATATTATTAAAGCATTATTTATACCTTAAACTACCCTAATTACCACTAATCGCGATTAAGAACTTAATAAGTTACTATTCACCAAAAAATTATTATAATCTCATTGAACCACATTTTACTTATTAATGACAACCATGTATGTCAGATTTTTGAAATTCAAAACACTATGATGGCAAAATTTTATTTAAACGGAAAATCAGTCTTTATAAGTACCACTTAGTGGTGTCACTATTCATCAAAAAATTGGAGTTTTTCAAAAAATTACCAAAAATTCACCCTAAGCTATATTTGATATTCCGAATTCAAAAATGAAGTCTATTTTACAAAATTCAAATCATATAAGTCACATTAATTAATTTAATAATTAATTCCCGCTGCCAGAGCAAAGAAGCGTGTTTTTACAAAACAATAAGTATCAAAAGATTGACACTAGTTTAAGTCTAATTTCAAAGTGAAATTGATTCCAATGACCACCATTGGATAAAATGGTAAAAATATATTCTAATTTCACTTCAAAACCAATTCAAAAGATAATCTAATCATATAAATAAATTAGGTTAAAAAGCAGTTTTGATGTAAAATGCAGTATTTTTCACTATTCATTAAAAAAATGAACATTGTCAGAAAAATACAAACAATTCACACAAGGTAAATTTTGATGTCCCAATCATAAAGAATAAGTTTATTTTGACAAACATAGTTTATTAAATTGTCAAAATATAGATTCAAAAATGGTTTTCCATCAAAAGGCACTAAAACAATCTTTTAAGAATATTAGTGTATTCCATGCATAAGATTGTATTTATTTTCATTTTAAGCCTCTATAACACTATCTTAATCATTAATAGACATAGATAAAAATATCTATTATTCATTACTTACTTGGGATGTTACATCCTTCCCCCCTTTAGAAAATTGCTTCCCAGCAATTTATTTACTTATCGAATAAATGGGGGTACTTATCCCTCATTGCATTTTTAGATTCCCATGTTGCCTCTTCAATCATGTGGTTTTCCCACAAAACCTTTACTTGCTTAATCACCTTATTCCGTAACACTTGCTCTCTGTGGTCAAGAATCTGGACCGGTTGTTCCTCATAAGATAGGTTCTCTTCCAGCTGAACTACCTCTGGACTCAAAACATGAGATGGATCTGGAATATACTTTCTCAACATCGAAATGTTAAAAACATTGTGTACCTGAGATAAACTCGGAGGTAAAGCCACTCGGTATGCAACTGATCCAACTCTCTCCAGAATTTCGTATGGTCCAATGAACCTTGGACTCAACTTTCCTTTCTTACCAAATCTCATCACACTTTTCCAAGGAGAAACCTTGAGAAAAACATGTTCACCTACCTCGAAAGATAGATCCTTCCTCCGGTTATCCGCATAACTCTTCTGCCTGCTCTGAGCTGTTCTCATGTGTTTCTGAATCAGCTGAACTTTTTCTGCCATCTCTTCTACCAATTCTGGTCCCATCAACTTCCTTTCACCCACTTCATCCCAGAAAGCTGGAGTTCGACACCGCTTCCCATATAATCCCTGAAATGGTTCCATCTGTATACTGGAATGAAAACTGTTATTATATGAAAATTCAACCAAAGAAAGATGTTGGTCCCAACTTCCCGGATAATCCATAGAACAAGCTCGTAGCATATCCTCCAATTTCTGAATTGTTCATTCTGACTGCCCATCTGATTGAGGATGGAAAGCTGTACTAAAATTTAATTCAGTACCCAACGACATCTGAAGTCCTTTCCAAAAGTTAGAAGTAAACCTGGGATCACGATCCGATACAATAGAGAGAGGAACTCCATGTAACCTGACTATCTCTTTAAGATACAAACGGGAAAGTTGATCAAGAGAGAAAGTATCTCGTATAGCAAGGAAATGAGCAGATTTGGTCAAGCGATCAACAATAACCCAGATTGCATTATTACCTCGAGATGTTTTCGGTAACCCAACAACAAAGTCCACGGATATATTCTCCCATTTCCACTCTGGCACTGGTAAAGGCTGAAGCATCCCTTTCAGTAATTGCCGCTCTGCTTTAACCTGCTGACAAGTCAAACACTTCACAGTAAAATCAGCAATATCTCTTTTCATTCCATCCCACCAGTAATACTCCCGCAGATCTCTATACATCTTAGTACTGCCTGGATGAACTGAAAACGGAGAACTATGAGCTTCACATAACAACTCTCTCTTCAACTGTGAATCACAAGGCACACACAATCTCTTCCCAAATCTCAAAACATAATCATTATCAATGTTGAATTCAGGCAACTTACCTTTCTGAACCAGCTCTACCTTTTTCTGCAACTCACTGTCTTGCTTCTGTTCTTGCTTGATTCTATCTGATAGAGAAGATCTCACTGATACCTGAAACAAAACAGAAGGACTTCCTGCACCAACAACTTCTATGACAAAGTTCATCAAATCCTTAACCAAAGGATCACGTTCCAAACACAACATTGTTAATGAAGCATTACTTTTTCTACTCAAAGCATCAGCCACTTTATTTTCTTTTCCCGGATGGTAATGAATTGTACAATCATAATCATTGATTAATTCTAGCCATCTCCTATGTCTCATGTTTAACTCTTTCTGAGAAAATATATACTTTAAACTTTTGTGATCAGTATATATTTCACACTTTACTCCATACAAATGATTCCTCCAAATTATTAAAGCAAAAACAACAGCAGCTAGTTCCAAATCATGTGTAGGGTAATTTACCTCATGAGTTTTCAACTGTCGTGAAGCATAAGCAATTACCTGATCATTATGCATTAGGACACAACCAAATCCTTTCAATGAAGCATCACTGTATATAACAAACTCACCATTCCTGGAAGGTAGTGCCAAAACTGGAGAATTCACCAATCTTCTTTTCAATTCCTGAAAACAATCATCACATTCTTTTGTCCAGATAAACTTAACACCATTCCGAGTTAGCTTAGTCATTGGACTAGATAACCGTGAAAACTTTCTAACAAACATTCGGTAATAGCCCGCCAAACCAAGGAAGCTACGAATCTCGGTTACATTTGTGGTTCTTGGCCATTCTTCCACAACTTTTGTTTTTACGGGATCAACAGTTATTCCATCTTTAGAAACAATGTGACCAAGGAAGGAAATTTGTTGCAACCAAAACTCACACTTTCTGAATTTCCCATACAGTTTATTTTCTTTTAAGGTTTGCAAGATAACCCTTAAATGTTTTTCATGCTCCTCTTTACTTTTAGAAAACACCAAAATATCATCAATGAAAACCACCACAAACTTATCCAGGAACTCATGGAAAATTCTATTCATTAAGTCCATGAATACAGAAGGTGCATTGGTTAGCCCAAAAGGCATTACTACAAATTCATAATGTCCATATCTCATACGGAACGCGGTCTTCGGAATATCTGCCTCCTTTACCTTCAGCTGATGGTACCCCGATCTCAAGTCAATCTTTGAAAAAAACTGAGGTCCCTGGAGCTGATCAAACAAATCATTGATATGAGGCAAAGGATATTTGTTCTTAACAGTGATATTATTCAAGGCTCTATAATCAATGCAAAGTCTCATAGAACCATCTTTATTTTTAAAAAATAAAACAGGAGCACCCCATGGTGATGTGCTATGTCTAATGAAACCTTTCTCTAATAAATCTTTCAATTGCTCCTTCAACTCTAAATGTTCAATTTGTGTCATTCGATAAGGGGGTTTTGAAATTGGCTTAGCATCAGGAACTAAGTCAACAGTAAACTCAACTTCCCGATCTGGTATTATTCCAGGCAACTCATCAGGAAAAACATCCGGATACTCATTTACCACTGACACATCATTAATCTGAACAGTTCCTTTATTTTCAACGACGTGTGCAAGGTAACATTCATTTCCATATTTTACAAGTTTCTCGTCCTCTTGATATGTTATCAAAAGTAAGGGTTCATTCTTGTAAACAAACTGAAAGTCTTTCTGAAAAGAAACTTCTTTAGCTCTACAGTCAATCTTAGCATGGTAAATAGAGAGCCAATCCATACCTAGGATACCATCAAACTCTACTAGAGTTAGAACAATAAGGTTTGCAAGTAGGTTCTTTCCACAGATAAGGATAAGAAGATTCTTATAAATTCGTTTTTCCTCAAGATTCCCCCCAGGTGTTTTTACCAAAAGTTCTGGAGTCATTTCTTGAGATGGTATTCCCATTTTACTAGAAAAGGTTTCATAGATGAAAGAATGTGTAGACCCCGAATCAAACAACACACTGGCATAATCTGAAAAAACAAACAAAGTACCTGATACAACTTCATTTGATGGCCCGACATCTGCTGAAGTAGTTGCAAAGGATTTCACCACCCCTTTCTGCTTGTAGTCTAACTGCTTCCCATCACTCAAGCTCCTTGTCGGACACTCGTTTGCATAGTGACCCATCTCATTGCACTTATAACATTTCACTAACTGTAAATCAAATTTGTTCTTACCTTCACCTTGATCCTTTTCAGTGCAATCATGAGCCTTATGTCCCATCTTACCACATCGGTAGAACTTCCCAGAATTCAGAAGACATTCCCCAGCATGCCTTTTGCCACATTTATCACAAACTGGAAACTTAGTTCTCTTACCATCAGACTTTTTTGAAGAATTCTTACCTTTCTCCTGCCACCTCGGTCTCTTCTTCTGCAGGTTGTTATAGAACACTTGGTCATCGGAAAACTCCATTTCCACCTTCTCAGCACATCGAACAAGATTTTCATAACTTTTAAACTCTCGAGAAGATAATGCCCTTCAATATTTTGGCTTTAATCCTGAGTAAAAACGATTGATTTTACTATCATGGTCTCGAATAAAATTTGGAGCATACCTTGCCAATCGAGTAAACCTTTCTTCATTGGCAACCACTGAGTCTTCCTCTTGCCTCAATTCCAAGAATTGATTTTCCATCCTAAGTCGAACAGCCTTAGGAAAATACTTCTCAAGAAACATACCTTTGAATTCATCCCAGTCAAGAGCATCAATCTCATCGGCGTCCCTGATATTTTTAACCATAGACCACCACTGATCTGCTTCACCCTCCAAACGATAAATAGCAAGACTAACCTTTTGATTATCTGAACACCCCATGACATCAAAAATATTCTACAGTGCTTTAATCCACCCTTCAGCTAGCACGGGGTCAGATGATCCTCTGAATGATGGTGGATGTTGCCTCATGAAATGTTCCACCACTGACATGTTCCTCTGCGGTTGATCTGGCTGATCTCGTGCATGGATACCACCACCATTTATCGCTTGATTCAACTAAGCCATTACTGCAACAAACTGTTCAGTTCCAATTCCGACCATTTCTGGATGCTGATTCAGAAGGTTATTTCCTTCTGTATGCCTTCCTAGTACTGCTTCCTTGTTTCCTCTGCGGAAAACCATTCTGAACAAACATGTCTTAGATGAAGCAACATGGTAATCTTTAAATGCTATATCATTTCAAAAAAAAATATTTTTGGATAATCATCTAATAGAATTCTAACTCCTAAAGTTATCTAAACTGACCTCTGATACCAACTATAAGTCCCCAGCCTTAAACCTTACTTAATCTTGAGTTATTACAAGATTACACATTGAGGATCTTTTCAGGTTTAGAGTTTTAGAGAATTAGATCATAAAACTTGCATTACATTCCACATATAAACAAAGTGGTTACATAAAGATAGTATTCTTCATTCCCATCAATGGAAACACATTTAAAATAAAACATGGATTATTTCTTGACACATCCTTGACTCTATCATCTTATCATGTACCTTTCCCTTGACCTGTGAAAAACATTTCAAAAAACTTGGGATGAGCATAAAAACTCAGTATGGGTTATAAAAAAAACATGGAAAGGAAACATGAGTTCATATATAAGAATGAAATCATTATTTACCCATAAAACATAGGCACTTTACCATACCTCATAAAATCATGAATAAATCATAGAAATCATAAGACATAAAGGTAACTTGAGGCATTCATAACATTCTTACGTAGGGAGTAACCCTCTTGGTTACGTTTGGAATACCCATCACAGTATATTCCCTAAATCGCTTCGGAGAAACCTTAACGTTTCACTCCTTCGTGTTACCCAATGCATTGGAGAGCTATAACGGGCTCACCCGCCCTTAGTTTATCACGAAACCACCCATCTTCATAATAATTCCCAAGAACCATAACATAATAATATCACATAAAACATGCATAAAGGAAACATAACATATCCACCTTTCAATCACAAGATATCAACACAACACATTGATATAAAAACATTATGAAAACCATTTTCAATACCAATGTAAAACATGGTATATATTTTTCGTTTTTAAAAAAAAGGTATGGCTTGTAGAGGAAGCCGAAACTCAAATAACGGTCACGACGGCGGAGAAGTCGTTGTCGCCGCATACGTAGAAAAAAACATTCCCTTTTGTCGTTTATTAAACGCTTCGTATAAAAAAGATTCTTTTTGAATAAACGTAAAAGTCAAAGGGGTTTATACACAGTATAAAAGAAAGTTGTGTATAAAATAAAATATGCCTCAATGAAAGGAGATTGAGACGAAGTCCCATACCTGGTATCTGACTTGACCCGACCGTTCTTTAATCTCCTAAATAATAAACTTGAGTTAATCTCTACTTGCTTAAGAACCTTTTTCATGTTCATTATTCCTTTTATACCATGTTATGGACATCATGTAATCATTTAAGTTAATAATGTTCATTTTGTCGGTATTTGGTTCTTAAGTCAAAAATAGACTTCTTGCACTTACATGTTGTTAATTTTGTCAAAGGTTCATTATATCCAGAATGATATTAATGATTTGGATAACATATACATCATATATATTCAGCATATACATGTATTTATAATATTACATCACGTTTAGAGGTAAGAAATGAAATGCACCGTTCATGGAGACCGTAAGCCGTATGTACGCATGAACGCTACTTCCATTTCTATTTCGTATTTTTTTTGGAAAGTAATCATAATTATATAAGAGTATATAATAATTACAGTATAATAACATATATAATATCATTAAATTTATTCTTTACACATCCCAGATATGGTATTAACGAATCAAATCAATTTCAGGGGGCGGTAGTCCGCACTTCCTAAAATGAAGATATCGTGTTTACCCATAATGGAAACCACAAAGGTATGCCCAAAATGAAAAAAACATAAGCTTAATGAAAACATAAACATATCATATATCATATACAAAAATAGTTAAATCATAATGGCCACCTTTGAAGGTGTTAAATGAGTATTGAACAATCATCGTTTCGGGAGGCAGAATTTCGCCATCCACGGAAACCTTATGTTCTTTAACCATTTGATGTAGTTTTGTGAGAGTGTATCTCAAATAAATCTTATAAAAACATCCTAGTATATTTTTTATACTGTTGTTGTTACAAAAGAAGTAAATAAAAAGAGTTTAGGGGGTTGGAGAATCAAAATAAAACAAATGAACATGAGAGAATGAATTACCTTTAAAAGTGTAACTCCTTTTGATTTGAGCCTAAAGGCTTCCTTTGAAAGGATTATTCCCAAAGGGAATCCTTTAGGATGAGGAGAGGGATGTGGAGAGAGTAAATGGGCATGGGTTGGCCGAGCCAAAGGCTTGGGGAGTGTGTGAAATGAGGTAGAGGTGGGGGCCTTTTATAAGAGGAGAGGAGGGGCACTTTTGGAAAGTAAAGAAATATTAAATTATTTGAAAATGTGTTTCGGTTTTAAAAGGTCCAACATTGATATAATTCGTGGATAAGGTGATAAGGGTTCGAAATCCACTCATCCAATTGGTTTTGGCCATGTTTAGTTCATATATTTTACATTGTCTTTCCATTTTATTTAAATCGTCAAATAATGATGTCATCACTGCATCATTATTATGTCATAAATAATTTAATTTATTTAATGTCTAAAAATTATAAAAAAAATACTATGATGTAGGAAATCTTTTTATCTTTCCAATTAATATTTATAATCAAAAATCGGATCTTTATAAGCCCATGTAAAAATTGTTTTCGTAAAACATATTATGTTTGTGTCATTTTTACTTTTACATTAAATAAAAAGTTATTTTTGTCATTTCCCAACAAAATTGGATCCATGGGGTCCCCAAGTTGACCCATGGCTTTTCTTGGTCGGCCATGACACAACCAATAAGGTTGGGACATGTGTCTAGGTCATTTCATATTATTAAAGCATTATTTATACCTTAAACTACCCTAATTACCACTAATCGCGATTAAGAACTTAATAAGTTACTATTCATCAAAAAATTATTATAATCTCATTGAACCACATTTTACTTCTTAATGACAACCATGTATGTCGTATTTTTGAAATTCAAAACACAATGATGGAAAAATTTCATTTAAACGGAAAATCAGTCTTTATAAGTACCACTTAGTGGTTTTACTATTCATCAAAAATTGGAGTTTTTCAGAAAATTACCAAAAATTCACCCTAAGCTATATTTGATATTCCGAATTCAAAAAAGAAGTCTATTTTACAAAATTAAAATCATATAAGTCACATTAATTAATTTAATAATTAATTCCCGCTGCCAGAGCAAAAAGCGTGTTTTTACAAAACAATAAGTATCAAAAGATTGACACCAATTTAAGTCTAATTTCAAAGTGAAATTGATTCCAATGACCACCATTGGATAAAATGGTAAAAATATATTCTAATTTCACTTCAAAACCAATTCAAAACATAATCTAATCATATAAATAAATTAGGTTAAAAAGCAGTTTTGATGTAAAATGCAGTATTTTTCACTATTCATTAAAGAAATGAATATTGTCAGAAAAATACCAAAAATTCACAGAAGGTAAATTTTGATGTCCCAATCATAAAGAATAAGTTTATTTTGACAAAAATAGTTTATAAAATTGTTAAAATATAGATTCAAAAATGGTTTTCCATCAAAAGGCACTAAAGCAATCTTTTAAGAATATTAGTGTATTCCATGCATAAGATTGTATTTATTTTCATTTTAAGCCTCTATAACACTATCTTAATCATTAATAGACATAGATAAAAATATATATTATTCATTACATACTTGGGATGTTACATTTATGCCATATTTTGAGACAAGGTGACCAAGGAAAAAAAATTTGTAACCAAAACTCACACTTGCTAAATTTTCCATATAGTTTCATTTATTTTATGGTTTTCAAGATAACCCTTAAATGAATTTCATGCTCCTCTTTACTTTTATAAAACACCAAAATATCAACAATAAAAACAACCAACATTTTTCACTTGAATCAACTGATCCATTAGTGTAGTAAACTGCTAAATTCTGATTCCGACCATCTCTGGTTGCTGATTCGAAAGGTCATTATACTCTGTTTGCCTTCATAGAAAAGATAATCTGTTTCCTCTATGGAAAACCATTTTTATTACAGAAATATCTTCGGTGAAAAAACATGGTAATCTTTAAATGCTATTTCATTTCAATCATACCGTAAATTAATTTATAATTTAACAATTTTCTGACTCCTAAAGTTGTCTAAACCAGCCTCTGATACCAACTATAAGGCCCGAGCCTTAAACATTACTTAATATTTAATTAGATGAATAATTCACATTGAGGACCTTTTCAGGTTTATTGTTTTAGATAATTAGATCATAAGTATTACATATCAAAAGATTACAAAGTATACACTTCTACTAAGTTTCCATAAAATAAAAACTCTTAAAAAGAAACATGTTTAGTTCCATTTTTTAGATATCATGACTATTCCTTGATCCCATCCATGACCCTATTCCACATTAAGTCCTGAGAAAAACATTTCAAAAAAACTTGGGGTGAGCATAAAAATCTCAGTAAGGGATACACAAAGAAGGAAAACTGTTTGTTTTTCAAAACAACAAGTAAACCATGAATACTTTATCAATGTAATACTTTACACCTTTATGGAGTAGTCAATACTCCTCACTGAATAAAATATCATTACTTACCCTTTTGTAACCAAAATATTACCATAAAACCCATATAATGAACACATAACATATAAAGGTAACTTGGGACATAAACATACTTAAATGGAATAACCAAACGGTCGACTTCCACACATATCACATAATGGAATAGCCATACGGCCGACTTCCAAACCCAATGAATTGGAGGTTATAACGTAACCACCCATCCTGGTATTCACGGCACCACCCGTCATATGGTTTATCATGTAACCACCCGTCAAATGTCTAAGTACCATTATAAAATCATATGACATAAAACAAATATAATGGAAAGAAAACATTTCAACATTTCGATCACAATAAATAACATAAATATATTTACATAACAAGTTCATCATAAAAAACCATTTTCAATACCATAATACATAAAAGAGTATATGGTATTTATTTCATTTTGAAAACATTAAGACTTTTTAAGGAAGCCAAAGACCAAATTATACTCACGGTGGTGGAAAATGTCGTTGTCACCACGTATGTTAAAAAAAACATTCCTTTTTGTCATTTAGTAAAAAACATCATATAAAAATATTCCTTTTGAAAAAAATTAAAATTTAACGGGGTTTATACACCGTATAAAAGAAAGTTCTGTATAAAACAAAATATGCCTCAATGAAAGAATATTGAGACAAAGTCCCTTACCTCATGCCCAACGTTACTCGATTTCTCTTTAATCTCATGAATAATAAACTAAAGTTAATTTCTACTTGCTTAAGAACCTTTTAAAAGTTTATTATTCCTTTTATATGACTTATTTCCATGTTATAAACATTATGTAACCATTTAATATAATAATGTTCATTTTGTTGATATTTGGTACTTAAGTCAAAAATGGACTTCTTACAATTACATGTTGTTTGTGTGGTCAAATGTTCATTATATCCAGAATTATATTCATGATTTGGATATCATATATATCATATATATCCAGCATATACTTGTATTTATAATAGTACATAACATTTAGAGGTATGAAATGAAATGCACTGTTCATGGAGACGGTAAGATGTACGTACGCATGAACGATACTTTCATTTCTATTTCATATTTAATAGAGTGAAATCATAATGATATAAGGTTATATTATAATTATAGTATAACATACTATTTAATAACATTAACTTCATCCTTTATACGTCCCACATATGGCATTAACGAATCAAATCACTTTGAGGGGGCGATAGTCCGCCCACCCTAAAATGAAATTATTGTGTTTACCCACAATAGAAACCATAAAGGTATGACACAAATGAGAAATACATAAGAATAAGGAAAACATAAACATAATATATATCATATATAAAAAGAGTGTCATAATAATGGCCACTATTAAAGGTGTTATAAGAAGTTTGAATAATCATTATTTCATGAGGTAGAAAATCCCCAACCACAGAAACAGTATGTTCTTTAACGATTCGACGAATGTGTGTGTTGGTGCAGCTCTAATCCTTTTCATAACAACATCCTAGTATATTGAAGATAATTTTTTCATTATAAAATAAAGTAATAAAAATATTTTAGGGGGTTGGAGAAGCAAAATAAAACATAAGAACACAAGAGAAGACACTACCTTTAAATCAGGTAACTCTTTTTGATTTGAGCTCAAAGGCTTCCTTGGAAAGATATATGCCCAATGTGAGTCTTCTAGTAGTAATAGAGGGATGTGGAGAGACAAAATGGGTGGGGTTTGGCTGAGCCAATGGCTTGAGAGGTGTGGGTAATGTGGTAGAGGTGGGGGCCTTTTATATGAGGAGAGGAGGGGAACTCTTGGAAAGTTATAAAAGGTTACTTTATTATAAAACGACTTTCGGTTTTTAAAGGTCCCACAATTATATATTTCGAGGATATGGTGATAAGAGTTCTAATTACACCAATCCAATAGGTATTTTACAAGTGTAGGTCTTATATTTTACATTATCTTTTAATTTCATTTAAATCATTAAATAATGAGGTACTCGATGCATCATCATGGTGTCGTAAATAATTTATTTTATTTAATGTATAGAAATTATAAAAAACTATCATGATGTAGGAAATAGTATTAGATTTCTAATTAATATTTATAGTAAAAATATGACTTGTATAACCCCATTTAATAATTGTTTTAGTAAAACAGCACATGTTTGTGATATTTTTATTTTAACATAAAATAAAACGTTATTAATGTCATTTTCCTTCCAAAGTGGCTCCATGGGGTCCCCAAGTTGACCCATGGATTTTATTGGTTGTAAATGATACATCCAATAAGGGTAGGACGTGTGTCAAGGTCCTTTCATATTATTAAAACAATATTTTTTCCTTAAATTACGCTAATTACCTCTAATCGCCATTAAAAACATAAAAGTTACTATTAACCAAAAAAATTATTTTAATCCAATTGAACCACATTTTACTTATTAATGACAACCATTTATTTTTTATTTTTTAAATTCAGTACACTATGTAGGTAAAATTTCATTTAAACAAAAAATCAGTTTTTTAATTACCACTTAATGGTTTCAATATTCATCAAAAATTGAAGTTTTTCAGAAAAATACCAAATATTCTCCCTAATCTATATTTTATATTCCGAATTCAAAAATTATTTCTATTTTAAAAAATCCAAAATATATAATTTTAATTAATTAATTTAATAATTCATTCCCACTGTCAAAATAAATAGCATGTTTTTAGGAAGCAAAATGTATCAAAAGATTGACACTAGTTTATGTCCAATTTCAAAGTGAAATTAATTCCAATGGCCACAATTGGATTAAATGGTAAAAATATATTTTAATTGAACTTTAAAACCAATTAAAAATATAATCTAATAATATAAATAAATTAGATTAAAAAGAGGTTTTGAATTAAAATACAACATTTTTCACTATTCATTAAAAATTGAACTTTATTGGAAAAATAAAGAAAATTATCACAAAGTAAATTTTGATGTCCTGATTATAAAGAAGAATTTTATTTGGTCAAATAGAATTTATAAGAGTGACAAAATCTATATTTGATGACGGTTCTCCATCAAAAGGTGATAAGTGGACCTTTAGTGAAAATTAGAGTATATATGCCTAAAATTTAATTCTTTTCATATTTTAAGCCTTTATCCTTTATTGGATAAATGTTAAAACATTTAAAAAACATATATAATCATATTTTATTTATTTCTCTTCATTCCCGCCAATACAATGACTACGTGTTAACTACCATTGAAAATAATATTATTTTATTACTAGTGTGCAACGTAAGATTTCAAAGAATCTCTTTGTTGCGTATAGGGTATGCTATCGAACATAAAAGCCCATTTAAATAAAATTAATCTTTAATTCTTAAATTTTAATAAATATGAAAATGTATTATTCTTTATTTACCTGGGATTACAATTATTCTTACATATCTTCCTATTTTACCCATATTGACCATTATATCTCAACCCTTTTTATTTTTCCTTCCCGGAGTTATGAAGATATTTATAATGTTTGATGTTTCTAAGAAGGGTTATAATAAAGATGATTCTAGTAGTAGATAATATAGCTCACATATATACCAGTGTTTATGTTTTGAAGGTTCTAGAGTCACTAGACCGATTATGTTATTTGGGCTTCTATTTGTATGAT
The DNA here is from genome assembly GCA_963277665.1 of Viscum album. Taxonomy (NCBI): domain Eukaryota; kingdom Viridiplantae; phylum Streptophyta; class Magnoliopsida; order Santalales; family Viscaceae; genus Viscum; species Viscum album. Next base: position 474,509,541 of record OY728139.1, on the reverse strand, counting down.
TTTTTATGTGATCTGTAAAATTTATGTAATATTAATGTCTGAAAATAGAGGGTATTTATTTTTAGTATCATAGAAAAGGTTTCATTATCCTTGGAATCTAGTATTATAAAACCTTAGTGATGACCCTAAATACTTGTCTATGGTTAATTATAAGGATAAGGAAAAGAATAGTAAAATGTACTATAATTTTGGTAAAAATAGATTGAGTGGTTTCCTAGAAATACATCCCCATCTGGATACTATAAGTGGATGTTGCTCAAGAATACATATACCTAGGGGTAACAAATCTGGAAAGATGTTCTAGGCCTGACTAGGGGTAATCTTGTACACAACAATGTGCTTTACTGCACGCCTAGTTTGACACTCCCAGGGGATATGCTTTGGAAATTCAAAAAATATTCTTGAACCATTATGATGAATTTAAATAGAATTTTTCTATGAATAAACATGGTTAAACATAAGGTGTCATAGATTAAAGTAGGTTCTATAATTTATACATTGTATAAGTTACATTTCGTGATTATGTGGTTTCTCATTATGATAATTGTTTCTTTATATATGATTTTTGGTTTTATTCAATGGATAGAACCCGAAGGAACCATGTTAATAGTGACTGCGATAGAAAATACAACAATTTTCCTCCTGATAAACTGAATGTTATGGAATCTGGAATGAAACCTCTAATTTCTATGCTCACACACCTATATCAATCTTTGAATCATGGAGGAATTCTAAATGAGTAATGTCAAGGACAACACTTTATTGAGTATTTCATGAGTAAACATCCACCTTATTTCAAAGGGTATTCTGATCTAAATGTTGTGGAACAGTGTAAGAGTACTAATGAAAAGATATTATCCATTATCCATTGTTTGTATAATGATAAACATGGTCTTCTTGTCAATTAGTTTGAAGGTGAAGTACACCAGTGGTTAACTATAATAAATAATACAAGGTAGAAAAATTAGATTGAATCCATGGATTTGGATGAGTTCAAGAACTTATTTTTTTAATAAGTATATTCCTATAATTCTCTATACCAAGATATAGAAATAGTTCCTTGAGTTAAATAAAAGTTATGATGAATATAGTGGTACCTAAGTGGATAATTTCAAGAGAATTTTGAGGTACGCTTTAGGAATTATCATCCATCCCAAAAGTAAAGTTCATAGGTTCTTTAGTGGATTAAATCCAATATCATAAGTGAGTTATCCATTAGTGACTCTTGTAGATACATATATATTGTGTGTTGAAAAATCAAGGATGAAATAGGCGTTGGATTCATGTATCATCCTCATTGTATTTATATGAAAATTAATAATGAGTTCAAAGGAAACTCTATAAACCATAGAGAAAATAATATGGGGTTTCCTTTATGATCTATGTGTGGGAATAACAGTGGAGAAAATTTTCCTAATGGGTTGAGTAAAGGTTTAATGTTTTAAAATAAATGTTGCTGGAAAATTTATTACTGATGTGAAGGAAAGAATTTATGTAACATTGTGAATAAGGAAAAATATGCAAAGAATGAACCTCTCACGATTCAATTCTTCACGTATAAAGAGAATGGGGATTATTGTAAACAATACCCTAACCCTAGATATGGTGATGATGATTGATGTCAACAATATATTATGCTGAGTGACAAGGGGATATCTCAACCAATCCCTATTTCTAATAACGGGTGTGATTACTATGTGATGAAAGGAACACTTAACATCCACTCTATAACTGCTAATGTCATATTCGATTTTGGATCTACCCAATCTTTCATATCTAATGAATTTTTTAAGGGTACTAAAAATCCACCAAAACAGTTAGATTGGGAATTATAAGGGTAACCTCCAAATAGAATGATGATTTCATCACATGTATATGATTCTTCTCTATTTGAAGTTTGTGGGAATGTTCTTCCCAACAATCTTTTTATCCTTCCTTCAGTTAAATTTAACGTATTCTTAGCCATGGATTGGATTTATCTACATTAATCCCACATTAAATTTCAATTATGTGATGTTTCATTTCAAATTTCGAACCCTAATATGATCATCCATCAATGTGAAGATAGGTATGAACTTCCTGTGGAGATTACATCCAATGTATGGGTATCAATTCCATTTCAAAATGATTGTATACCTCAAATGGTTATGGAGAAAATTGAAATCAATGATATGACTATTTTTGGGGATTTTCTGGATGTATTTCCATAAGATTTTCCTAGTCTTCGACAAAAATATGAAGATGAGTTATCAAGTGAACATATACTTGTTTCCACACCAATATAGAAATCTCCTTATAGAATGGCCTTGGTTGAGTATCAGGAATTGAAGAAGATACTCCACGAAACCCATGATAATGGATTCATTCATCCAAGTGTGTCACCTTGGAGTGAACTAGTTATTTTGTGAAAACAAATATTTATCAATGAGACTATGCATTGATTACTAGGATTTTAACAAGATCGTGATCATGAATAAGTCTCCTCTACCTTGTATTGATGACTTGTTTGATCAACTTGATGAAGCTCAACAGTTTTCCATGGTTTACGTTCATTTTGTATGTCAAAAATTTTGGGTCACGAATGAGAATATACCCAATACTAAATTACATACAATTTATGGATACTATAAATATATAATGAAGCCTTTTGGTCTTACTAATTCCAATTTTATATTCATGGATTTAATTAATAAAGTCTTTAGAGGCAACCTCGATTAGTTTGGGGTAGTCTTTATAGATGATATTCATATCTATTCATGGGGGATGAATATCAAGAGTATCATTTGAGAATTCAACTGAGGACCCTACTGAAAGACTATGAATAATTTATAATGTTTTATTTTTTGCTACAAAAATTTTCATTTGCTGGGACACATAATCTCAAGAGATGGTATAGATGTAGATCCATCAAATATTGAGGCTATTAACTACTATCCTAGACCAACTATAGTGATTGAGAACTATAGATTTCTTGGTTTTTCTAGATATTATTGATGGTTTGTGGAAACGTTTTTGTGGTAATTTAATCCACTTACCAATTTAACATAGAAGGGTGTTATGTACCTCTTGATAGATGAATTTGGGAATGTTTCAAGGAACGGAATAGATGGTTAGTCATTAAACTTTTGCTTACATTACCCTATTGTGGAGAAGGGATGGTAGCCTTTAACAACACATCCAATAAGGGATTGGGATGTGTTTTTATATTGTATAACATAGTAATAGTATATTCCTCACAGTAGTTGATGATTCATGAAAAAAATTACCAAACACAAGATTTGGAGTTAGCAGTGGTAATTTTTACATTAATGATATGGAGGAATTATCATTATGAAAAAAACTGTGATATATATACTAATAAAAAAATTCATAAATATATATTAACATAGAAGGAGTTGAGCATTTTCCCTAAAACATAGTTGTAGTTGATAGGGGATTATGACTGGTCAATAACTTACCACCCTAGGAAAGCGAACAAGGTGGTTGATACTTTATATTATAATGATCATGATTTGTTATACATGTTGAGGGACACAAAAGATCCAATATTTATGGATTTTAGAAGGTAGGAAATAGAAATCCAGAAGGAGGGAGAAAAGTCTTATCTTACTCAAAGGAATGTTTAACCATTTATCCATGTGAAGATTATGGAGGTGCGTAAGGAAGATGGAGATTTGTAAAAGAAATATAGAAATTTTCCTGAGTATATCCTTGATCAAGATAGAATGAAGAGGTTTAGGAACCGTGTATGTGTTCCTTACATACTATATTTTAAAAAGAATATATTAAATAAAGCTCATAGTTCTTCATTATATTTTCATCCTAGAAGTACGAAGATTTATAAAGACTTAAAAGAATACATTTAGTGGGATGGAATGGAGAGAGTCATCACAATGTTTGTATCTCAATGCTTGGTCTGCCAACAAGTTGAGGATGAAAGAAAAAAGTAAAAGGGGATGTTGCATCCATTACCCATACCAGAATGGAAATGAGAGAACATCACATTGTATTTTTTCATTGTATTATCCATAACCATTGAAGGGATTAATTCTATACGGGTGGTAATATATTTCGTTACTAAGTCATCACACAGTAGTGCTATTATAGAATACCTCTCTCCAGATTATCATTCTAGGATATACATTAAGTAAGTGGTAAGGTTTCATAAAGTACCACCTTATATTATATAATATCCAGATTCAAGGTTTGCCACAATGTTTTGGAGAATTATTCATCAAGTACTTGATGTAGAATTTTGTTTTAGCACTGTTTATCATCCTCAGACCGATGTTCAGTCTGAAAGATCTATTCAAACCCTAAAGGATTTGTTGATATATTTTTCAAAATATTTCAAAGGTGGTTAGGATACACACCTTCCTCTTGTTTAGTTTTCTTAAAACATTAGAATTCACTCAAGAATATAGATGGAACCTTATGAATCAATTTAAGGGATAAAATGTAGACCATTAATGTGTAGGGATAAATTTGGTGAAATAAATCTATCAGGGCCTAATATTGTGGAAGAAATGGTCAAGAAGGTTAGATCAATATAATAGCAAATCCAGGAAGCTCAAATTCAGTAGAACCATTATGCTAATAACCGCCAACATGGCCTAGAACATGAATTTTTTGAAATGTGGTTCTACGAATCTCACCCCATATGAAAGTAATGTGATTCAGGGTGAAATGGAAACTAATCCCTAGGTATATCAATCCCTTTGAGATTCTTGATCGTATTGTGAAGGTAACCTATCAGCTGGTACTCCTTGAAATCTCTCTCAAACCCATGATTTGTTCCATGTATATATTCTAAGGAAGTAAAAACCATACCCATTACATGTACAGAACTCAGAGGTCATACCACTAGAGCAGGATATTTTTTGTGAGGAGAAAAGTTTTGAAATTCATGATTATACATAAGAAATTTCTATGAAATAAGACCAATTACCGGGTAAAATTTTACTGAAGAAATCACCAGTTAGAAGAATTAATGTGGGAACTTGAGGATATTATGAAGAAGAAGTATCCTCTCTCTCTTTTACCCAAGTGCTAAATTTCGAGGGAAAAATTCCTTTTAAGGGAGTAGAATGTAACTCATCGACTTTTATGGACCTTTTTTTAAAATACATTAAATTTTGATTTATATCCTAAAATAAACTACGTAAAAGATTCATTTCACACCACACCAACATGGAATACATTACATGACACAAACTTGGTGTATGTTACATGGAATATTTATTCATCATACGTTACACACAAAACCAACATGTCGTACGTTACACGCAACACCGATGTTTCTATGAACCATCATTTTGCAGTTATATTTATTGAAATGAGATAAATATAACCTAGACATTAAACATTGTAATATGAATAGTAATGTCTTCTTCTAAAATACTATTAATAATTATTTTATAAAAATAAAAAAATTTGGTAATGAAATATGTGATTTTTGGTAAAGTTCTTTTATATTTAAAAATACTATTTTCTCAAGTGAACCACTTATAATAATAAAATTTAATTTTAAAAATTTGAAATTTAATTTGATAAAATGAAAATAATTTTTTTAATTTATAATATAAGCATTATATTTGGGTTATTTTTTGAATTTTTTTAGAGAAACACTATTTATTGATGAATTGTGAAAAATACTCCATTTATTTTAAAAACTACATTTTAGTTTAAATAATTATTAATGATAAAATGTATGATTAATTTGTATTAAGATTGCATTAGATTAATTATACATATATGAATACAATTTAGGTCATTATTATCAATTCCACTTTGAAATTGAATATAAAAACATAATATGAATTTGGGCATCTTTCAATTTTAAAGACCCGTAATTTCGTACCATCTGCCAGATTATCATTAATCTTAAAAAAAAAATTTGTGAATTGAATTTCAATAAATCTAAAGAAACAATTATAATAAGTATAATATTTTTAATGTAATTACATCATGTATATTTTTTTAACAAAATGAGAAAAATTAATCACTACAATTAAGGCCAAATCGAGCTTATTTTAGGACAAAACCATAATCGTAGGGGCCTAAATAACCTAGATGCATGTCCAAAAAACCTTTTCTCTAGATTATTAATCCATACACATTCCATTACAGAGTTTATGGGTTTTTAATGACTTTTTTTAGTTAAGAGAATGTGTACCCCTAATTTGTTTTAAAAAATTCTTTTTGAGCCCATTTCCTTCTATATAAAAGGCCACCTTCTATCCCACTTTTTACACCACTAAAACATATTAATTTTGGATATGGAGTAACAAATAAAAATCCTATAAATCTTCCATTAATCATAGAATCCTTATCATTTTAATAAGGAAATCTAAAGAACCCTTTTGGCACAAAACAAATAGACTTACCCGATTAATGGGTGACATCTTCTCCCAAATCCTTTCTTTTATTATCATTCACCAACCCCTCCAATTTACTTTCATCAATTATTATATAACAAAACCAGTATCATAAATATAATAGTATTTTTTTATTTTATGGTTTTAACTTACACTTAAACACACATCCATCTAATGGATAGTGAACTTACTATTTAGGTGTAAGTCTTACTACGACCTCACTAAATAACGATTGTCCAATTTTTCGTACTACCAATAATCATAGAAATTATGATGGAAAAACTTTTTATATATGTAATATATTATAATTATTATTTCGTTAAGCTTATATATTCCATTTAAAACACATATCTTTTTTAATTTCCATTTTCTGTTAATACAATAATTTTGTTTGAGGATGTTTGGACAAACAACCCCTTAAAGTGATATGATTAATTCATACATTACATAGAATGTATTAAGAATGGGTTTAAATTTTATATATTATATATATGATATCATAAATATAATTTATTAATGATATAAATATTTACATATTTTTCATTTTCTTTCTTTTAATACGATAATTAAACTGAAATAGTATCCATGCATACATATGGCCTACCGTCTCCATGAACCATGTTTTCTATTTTAAACATATATATTATATATATTATTATCATAAAAAATTATATATATAAATGATATTTATGTCATGTTTTACACACTTTTAATCATTATACAATGTATAAATACCAAATATATAACAAATTAAGATGCATGCAATGAATAAAGAGAATATTGTCCAAAGTGAAACCATAACATATGATGGTTAACAAGAGGGTTATATGAGGTCGTAATAATACCATTTATGGAAATAGATACAAAAATATGATTCTTTAAAATATTTATAATAAATTTATATTTATTATACTGATGTTTTGAATGAGTACAATGAGAGTCAAGACACAAGGTAAGGAGATTTCATCTCAATTTTTTTTCTGTGAGATACATGATATGTTCGCCACTCATTACTTTTATGTGGTGTATATACTAACAATGATTTTATTGTATACATGTTATAATTAATATTTTTGGGTATTAAAATATACATTATATGATCATTTTATCATGGGGTTTAAGTTTCAAACGTTACCATCTCGGTAAAATTGTTTTCTCTCAATTTGTCTTCTTTATGACTCATGTTTTGTTATTCACCTAAATTCTCTTCCAATGTGTATATAATTCCATTCTACATGTTATATCACGAATTTATTTTCAATAATTATATTATAATATTGATGTTACTTCCTTTTCAGACATAAATAATAAGATCTCATGATCCCATGGTATAATGATTATTGAAACAATCTCATCACTTTTCAAGATTGCTTATGATTATACTTCCTTTGATGAAATCGTATTATCCATATCTCAATAACACTGATGAGGTTCCTTATAAAATTTTTATTCAAATTATCCTCATGTATTATTACAATTTTTCTACTCATTGGTACATAAGATATCATTTTTATGTAAAATAAGTCCATCTCTCTCTCTGATTGGAAATCTATTGAATTCCAAAACCTTGTTTTCAAAAAAATAATAATAACTATTTTAAAAAGATACTTATGATCCATTTTCATATAAAAATGATTTCAAAAACATTTAATCATTTTCAATGATTTCATTGTATGTTTTTAAAGCTATTTTAAAAAAGAAGTTTTAAAAACGGTTTTCTATTTAAAAAATTGTTTTCAATGAAGAAAGTATATTTTCTTCAATAATTGTTTAACAAATGAATTTAACATTATTTCCTATCTATGATAACATCTATCGGTGATAAATATTCCTTTCTAGTAGAATTATTCAATTTTTTCATTCATGTTATTTCTATGATTGGATTATTTGTTTATGGAATGATGTTTATGAAACTCATTTTTCTTTCACGGGTTATATGCTTTTGAAACATGCTTCTTTAAACAGTTTAAGTTCCTGATAAAATGATTAAGGAAATTTTAACTTTAAATAGGTTCTAATATGATTACATGATTATAAAACCCATTTCGTTTCATGGTATATGGTAAGATTATTTTTGATCTTTGTGATGCATTTATGTATGACTTCAGTATGAGATAGGTTGTAGAAATATCTATCTCTAATTAATTAGATAAAGATTTATATCTTATGAGATAGAAATGTCTTAAAAGTGAAATGAACTTAGTTTAGTATTACAGGGCAAGAAAAATTTGTGAAATCCGTTTGGTATTACATGGATGGAATGGGGAGTGAACTTTGTTTTGTATTATAGGCATGTAATGGGGTGTGAACCTGATTCAGTAAAATAATTTTTCCACTAAGATTGTCTCGAGAGAAGTGCCTTGAATACTATGGAAGTCATTATATATGATTATATGTCTAGCGCAATTCAATTTTTCATTCTTATGTTATGCTTTCATGTCTTATGTTCTCTATTTCCTTATGATTCATTTCTTATAAATTGCCAAGATTTATTCCATGATTTGTTTATATGATTTTTGATATTTAGGGTATGATCCTCTATTTTCATGATCATGTTATCAAACCATTATGCTTACATATGTCACTTTTATACCATTAATGATCATTTGAGCTCACCACTTTTTATGTTTCCATCCCCAGGGTATGAAGGTATGTATTATTTTTCATATGTCTATGAAGTGTGATAGTCAAAAACAACCTAGTGAGAGATAATGTGTCCCATTCATATATCAGTTTTTATGGTTCAATGTTTCTAAAGGAACTAGACCAATTACGGTCTTTAGGATTATATTTTTATGATGTTTTAAGTGTACTAAAAAGGTTATCTAATTTTAATGTTTGAAAAGTGAGGGTCACTATACGAATCTATTTAATGAATAAAAAAATATTTTATTGAATATATAACATATATATTTAATTAATATCATTCACTATTAGAAATTAATTTAATTTATTAGGATAAAACATATTTTTGAGAATAATAATAATAACAATATTTTTATATGCAATTGGTTTATATTTTCATTTCTAATTAAAAATTAACATATAAATTCATCATATATTTTTTTCAACCATATATTTTCATAGGTCGGTCAATAATCATAATAAATTTTACTTTTACGGGAGGGTTATATCTTAATATATTAAGTAATAATGTTTTTATGATATATTATTGTTTGGTAAAACTCATTTTTCTCTATAATGTAATCTATTTAAGAATCTCATTGTTCTGTGCAATGCAAGATAACTCAGTGTTGCGCGCACTGAAATATAAATAATCTGTTTAATCTTCTTAAAATATTAAATATATTTTAAAGTCTATAAATATTATATTCCCTTATGTTCTTGGTGTTTCATTCCATACGTGCTATCAAATACAATGATCTTAATTAAGAATTTCTAGGTATTACATTATTTTACCCTTAAATAAATTACATCATAGCAATTTAAACATGATCAGGGAAATTAATTGTTTGATATTTTCTACGTTGAAATCTTGGATCATGAGATGGTTTTACAAAAAATCCTACTTAAATGATAGAATTGGAATTTTAAGGTCACATAGAATAACATATAACTAGGTTTCTATGTATGAGACCTTTAGGGGAATATGAAAATATTTACTTGGAGGAAAAACATAAATATTTATATGGTGTTATTGATGTAATCATTCAAAATATAGTTAATGTTCAATAGAAATTCGAGGGCTTCAAATCCTTGAATATGTAATGATTTATAAGACCATCAGTTCAATAAAATATTATGTTATCAAGAAATTTTTTATCATTTTCATAATGTTGAGTGACTATTTTGTAGCCTAATATTATATGGAAATATACTTACGTCACATATTTCTATAAACCCAATTTCATCTATTGTTTCTGATTTTAATATTTTATAATTCACCCATTATTTCATGAAATGGATATGAAAAAAATTAACTTTGATGCCTAAATCACAAAAATTGACCGTTAATGGATCATAAAACCAATAAAAGTGTGACAATTATAACTATTTGTATCTATATATTTTCTAAAAACAATATGTTAAAGGCATTAATCTGTAAAACTAAAAAGTGATACCATTGGTTTATCATTAACATTTATTCCTAAAATTGTTTAAATAAAAACAATGACATATTAACCTAGACATTGTGTATGTTAGTGGTTAGCATTAACCATTATCATCCTTCAGTCAGGGTTTCAAGAAAAGTGGGCTTCCCATACATGATGGGTTACCACTTGGAATAATGGTTTTTCTTTTCTAAAACCATATTAATATAATTTTGAAAATATGATAGACATCATTGAAATAATTTTAATAATAAACTATCCATTTAACTGTTGTTTTAAATACCACCTTAATACGTAAATTCTTTATCCATTTATTTCCACATAGTTCATTCATTGTTCTAAAGATTTACCTAGGTAATTCATTGTCACTATCAATTAAAATCCTTAAATGGGTTTTATAGAAAATGTGAATTATTTTATGCATATACCCCAGGAGTGTCAAACCAGGAGAACACTAAGGCTCATTGTCATGTACCAGGTTATGCTTGAGTCTGGCATGACACACCTTGTCAGATTAGTTATTCCTAGGTATATATTTTCTAGAACCACATCCACTTGTAGTATATAGACAATGATTTATTTATAGTAAAACCACATACTCTATATCTAACTAAAACATTGTTATGTTCTTCTATACTTATCCTAAAATCTTATATTTGGGCTATGTTATCTAATCTATGTTTCCCTAAATCTAGTTTCCATTGATTCTACTATCATTTCTATAATATAAAATTTAGTTACCCAACCCCACTAAGCCCAGAGCCAATGTCTACCACCATCACATTAGAATGATTACATGAAGATAAATCTTAAAGGAACAAAGATTTTAGTAGTCTTGGTAAACTAGATATATACACGATTCTTGAATTACAATTGAATATATTAGTTACAACATAATTTTTTTTATTTGGGGGATAACTTCATTACATATAGTATATCTCTAAATATCCTTAATAGTATACTTATTTTATTCATGATTAAAGGGAAAAAATAATAGGGAGATAAGATAATCAACAACGGTAATGTATAACGGAATCAATAAGGAATAAATGAGAAAAATAATTTTTTATGGTAAATAATGAACACACATACCACGCAATCAATATGTTGAGATGGAAGTGTGTAAACATTATATAAAGGTAATAAACAGAAAGCACATTCAATTTAAATAATGATCTATGAATGAAATGAATCCATATATATTTCAATATGAAGTGTCATGGATATATAATTAATAAATATAAATGTGGGAATTTATAAATTATTGGATGTCATGTCTGAGGAGCATGAAATATTATAACGTTAAGGCCCTCTACAAGATAGTTTAAAACTATAATTAGAAACCCATTTAATTTTTACAACTAATTTGTCTCACAAGAACATTTTGATGCATTGATGGTCTATTTAAAGTATTGGGAATGCCATTTATTTCCAAAAAAAGCATTACTCATATTGAATAATCAAAATAAAAAATATGACTTATCAAATATCTGTATGGAATAGAGAATATAAATTTATCAATATTTCACTAGATAATAGAATAACTATCGAATTGAGGACAGTATGTAAAATGATAAATGGTTTAATAAATAAACATATCAATAAAAAATGATATGGATAATTAGGGGAAATTTAATCTCTAATTATTATAGGAAATTGAATATTTCAAGGGGACTAAAAAAGATCCAAGGAAGTGAATATCACAAAAATCCTTGGCCAAATCAATCGAAAACCATCCATAGGAATAATTAGGATGGTATTAATAAATCTTATCACAAGTTGATTAAAAATAATGGGCTTTTTCAATTATAAATATTAATACTAAAAAATAATCTTTTAAAAACATTTTGATTAAAATATAATTTATGTTTTGAAAACCCCTTTGAAAAAAATAGGTTGAAAATAAATTTTCAAACCATTTACTTTAAAAATAATCCATAATAAAAATAATAATTCAGAATATATGAATTCATAGTGGGTGGATCTCTACATTATGTATGTGTTATAAAGAACAATCCTTTTTCATGGTAAATTGGTCAGAAAAAAATTCTTCTTTTTTGAAAGAAATTAAAATATTCCATTCAAAACAATGGTAAAGGACAAATGGATAAACATTTAATAAATATATTTTTTTGGAAAGTTTATTTCTTTAGAGAAGATTTTAATAATATAAGGTTATTATGAGAAAATATTTTCTCTGATTAAAGAGATAAATGAAGTATGGTTTTCAATTAAACATTTTTTATGACATTTTTAGTACCAAAGAATGGGAAAATGGAACTAATAATTAAAAAGGGTCATGAGAAACCATATGAGAAGAAAATGAAGGTGTTTAATAAAATTGATAAAATAGTTTCCTCTAAAATAAATTCAAGCATTGTCAATCCTGAACAAAATGATAAAGTGAAGTAACCCCTTGAAAGTATTTTAATGTTGGAGTGAAAATCAATCAATGAGTATATTTTGTGTATTAAATGTAAATCCACATATAGAAGATGAAATAATTCAACAGATAGTCAATTCCAGTATAAACACGGTCATATAATATTAACAAAATTTTGTAATTAAAATAACCTAATGAAAATAATTTGTTTTATGAAATTATTTTCTAATTGGGAACCTTTTACTCAAATCCCCTTAGATGAAATAATTAAAATTAAAATTCAAAACATCATCAACAATGAATAAATCATGGTATTATATAAAAATATAGCAGTATGTAACCCATATATAATAAATTAGGTGAAAAATAATAAAGTTAATGTTTCAAGAGAAACTTAAAAATCCAAAAAGGAAGTGATATTACAAATATAATCATTAAAATCATTCTTCAATAAAATAATATTTATACATTCAGAAGTGTCCCATACCACTTTAAAATATTCGAATTATAATATCTATGAAGGAATGAAAAATGAAACATATAATATCATGATAATAAGGATGATATAACATGTAAAATGGAAGCATTTACACCATATAAAAGAAACATGCTTTATAACAATGAATAAGTCTTAATGGAATGTAAAATGATACTAAATCCATTTTATTGGGATCCCTTTTGGTTGAATATACATTAACCTCACATACAATTGTTTTCTGAATTTTATTAAATTATAAAATATTCATAATTATATTTATAATACATTATATTAACACTATATAATATCTTATTACCTATTTGTAAACAATATTTCATTATTTTAACTATTTTATGTGTTAATTGGCTAGTTTCCTAAGTATGTTTGTATTTTTCATTTGTTGTTCCTATTAATTGAATCATGGTTTTATCATATAAATAGTGTAAAACTGACTACAATTTTGTGTATATCTAGTATATATGTATTTATAATTAATATATAAGTCTTAGGGATATTAAATCCAATGCACCTTTATATAGACGGTAGGTTCTACATATGCAAAAATGTTACTTCCACTTCTTTGTCTTATTAAAAGAATTAAAATTAAATGATACATATTTATATGTATATTATAATTAATGTATCATATATATATCATATATGTTACATATTTTTATTAATACCATCATTTATACATTCAATGTATATCATGAATGAATCATATCTCTTTGAGAAGGCGGTAGTCCACACATCGAAAAATGATGTTATCATATTTTCACAAGATGGAAAGTATAAAGGTATGTTATATAAAAAAGGAAATAAGAATAAATAAATAATATATATCATATATATCGTATAAAAATATAGTTTCATTATAATGACTATAGTGGGAGGTGGTAAAGTAAGAACAAACAATCATCATTTCATGGGGCAGAAGTTCAATGTAGACATAAATGCTAGGTTTCATTCATATTAAGTAGAAGTGTGTGTATGTTTAGGTAGAACAAATAAATTAAAAACATATCTTTATATTGAGGATACTTGTTTTATTAAATAATCATGAAATATTGATAGTTTTATGGGTGGATAATGGAAATAAAACTAATGAACTTGAAGAATGATGTTAAATATTCTTTGGGTAACTCCTTTTGGTATGAACCAAATGGATTATTTTGATTATTTTATTAAAAAATGAAGGATTTTTGTTTTAGGGGAGGTATTTAGAGGAGGTAAATTGATAGATATTGTTCAAGAAAAAGTGTCCTAAGATGTGTGAGTAAGTGAGAGGAGAGGATGCCACTTATAGTGGAGGAGGAGTGACACTCTTATAAATTTTTGGAAAGGGAACTCCACCCACATTTGTACCATGTTTGTAACACCCTAATATTTTATAAGAAATGTACATTTTAATTTATTTGATTTCTTGTGTTGTATGCTAAAAAAATATTTGGTCGAACTATACTCAACACCATATTAGCTTGTAGAATATGAAACACTATTATTGGATTGTGTTGCACGCAATAGCGACCTTCCTCAATAGCGTGTGTTGTTCGCATTACTGAGTTTCACTAAACACCGATATATTGTTATAATATTATTATGAAATAGAATTTATGAAAAATATTAACCAAATTTTGGATTTTATAGCATTATCATTCATGTCACACATATTATAGAACATGGTATGAGAAAAAAATAAATATTTCGGGTAAAATAAGTATTTTTAAAAAAATGCAGTTTTACAACCTTTTGATGGAGCACCCACCTTAAATATAGTTTTTTACACGTTTATAAGATCATTTTGACAAAATAAATGTATTCATTGTAATAATTATATAAAAATTTACTTTGGATAATTTTTAATATTTTTCTATTAACTTTTATATTTTGATGAATGGTAAAAAAACGCTAAATTTTAATTAAAAACAAAAAATTTTACCAATATAATTTATAAAAATAAATTATAATATTTAATTATTGTAGATTATAAATAGAATATATTTTTACAATTTAATATAATTTATTTCATTTTCATTAATTTTACATTGAATTCATAGGTAAAAACATTTCAATTTTTGTAATGTTTTAAATAAAAACCCATTTTTCGACAATAGAATTAATTTTAAATTAATTACTACATCTTCTGTGTTTTGAATTTTTACAAATTAATTCCATATATGGAATCATGAGGTTTATATTCTGTAAATGGATAACTTTAATTTTTATGCATTATGAATAGTAACTATGGTAAATTTTATTTACCTCAGTTAAAGGTAAATCATGTAATTAAGGGTGAAAATAATATTATAAAATTACCCTAACACTTGTATTAATATAATTAGATGATTATATTTTTTCCTAAAATATACTTCAATTGAAATGGTATCTATTGGAACCCACTTGTATGTGATTAAGACCATTGGTTTATTTTATTTAAAGGTAAATGAAATATGTCTCACTCAAAATTTAATAATTAAATTATTTATAATATAAGGCAATATAAAATATAAATTAGATTATAAATACTCATTTGAAATATAATTTTTTTCTTTATTATGTTATTTTTTTTGTAATTTTTAATAAACATTTAATTACCTTAATTGCTTAGACATTAAGGATGCAGAAATTATTTATTTAGTGAAAATTCAATAATATATTTTTATTAAATTAATAATACACATTAAAATGCTAAAAAACATTAGATAAACTTATTGGTCAAATATATATAAGCCCGAAGTATCCAAGGTTTTACTTATAGAGCATTTTGAGACTTATAAAATAGATTATGACATTTATCTTATTTTATTTTAAATGATGTCATAGTTGGCACCTTCATAATTTAATAAATATTACATTTTAAATGTTGGTTGTTTTAGAAGATAAATTCAACTAAAAGTATTATAATTTAGGATATTAGATTTATATTAAAGATAGTATTTTATTTTTAATTTTTACACAATATATAAGTATATTAAATAATTATACAAAAATGATTTATTAATTATTTTTTTAAGGAAAATATCAAATAAATGGTTTTATAAATATTAAAATAAATATTATATGAACTAATTAATGTTATCAAAAATATTTATCGATAAATATGAAATTTTATAAATCTATTAAATATTTTTTTTCAACATATCTTTTGTGTGCATTTTATTTAAATTCAAATAATTGAATAGTGTCAAAATTGACATTATATGTATTTTATAAAAATGACATATTATTCAATTGTTTAAAAATCACAAAAATATTTAAAAATTACAAATTGAAAATTATATATTCCAAAATTTCATAATTTATATAATTATGGATAATTAATAATAAATATTTATGTATTTGTATCAATTTAAAATTTATAACATTATTACCACAAATAAAATCAAATAGATTAAATAACGTAAAATCCAAATGATAAGGTTTAAAATTAATTACAAACTTGTCTAAATATTATTGGTTGATCTGATTACCACCCTATCTCATCTCATATTATATTTTGAGTCATTTTAGTGGTTTTTAAGTGGGGTTGGTATTTATTATAAATTAATTGTTTTGAGGTTTCCAAAAGTGCCCCTCTCCTCTCTTATAAAAGGGCACCTCATCCCACTCCTCTTCGCTCCATTTTGAGCTTCCAAACACACCGAAACCATATATATTTCCCTTCCCAACTTCCCTATAAACATACTAGAGGTCCTGGTATTCTTCAAATACAAACCTTAGTGCCCTAAGAGGAGATTTAGAAGAGGCACGTTGGAGAAGAGGTAATATCTTTTACTGATTCTTTCAAACTTATTTCTTCTTCTATTTCATCTATATGAGTTGTTTCATTATTATGTAATAACTCCAGTATCACATATATAATGATATGTTATTATGAATATTAAACAACCATATTTAACCTTCTATCCATCCCACAAAAAATGAAATCACCGCGTGTGCGTACGTACGGCTTACCGTCTCCATGCCGTGGTATAATCTGTTTTTCAACCACCACCTTACTTGGATAGGTATAATGGTGGAAATATTAACAATATATATGATTTTTATAACATGATACTAATTATGATATATTATATAATCCACTCCAATTCCATTCAATAATTATATGAATGATATTATCGCTCATGCAAACGTACGGTTACCGTCTCCACGGTGTGATGAGATTCATTCTCCGTGTTAACCATTGAAGAATGATTATAAAGTATATATAATGAATAATAATGAGATATATGACATAATAATGCTACTTTATTTATGATTATATATATGTGTGTGTTTCATTTAATTCCATTCAATTTAATAAGGAAATGAAAACAGCGTTCATACGTACGTACGGCCTACCGTCTCCATGAACGGTGTATTTCAATCCATTTATCGATCGATTATATATATTTATATATTGAATATATTTGATATATAAATGATTTTTTACATTTTTTAAGTAATTAATCATGATCTAAGTAATAATATAAAAAATTATAAGTCAAAACACGTAGGACAAATTAAACCATTTTACCCAAAACGTTGCTTTAACATGGAATTGACAAATGAACAATAAATATAAAGTCATTAGTGAATCATATATGATATCATAATTATTATTATGATTCTTTTAAAAGTTTATAATATTTCTCTACCCACTATACAGGAGTTTCAGACATGTACGGTTGAAATTGGACCTATGGTGAGTGGTATCTTTGCCAATCTCGTTTCTATCCGATATTGTTTATTTGTAAGTATCTACTAAGGTTATATTTATCATCCATGTCTATGCCTTATAAAATTATTTTCATAAAATTTTTAATATTCTTCCATGTATTTTTAATGTAATTTTTCCCTTTTTTGACTTTTACCACATGGTATGGAAGGAATCCTTCTTTTGTTTACCAACGACGTACTTTTTGACTTTTTCAGAAAAAGTACAAGGATACTGTTTTTTTAACTTATACGGCCTGAAGAGATTTTTACAGTTTCATAAAACATTATTTACATGAAACTTATTCTACAAGATTTCATGATTATTTTCAAAAAAATTCTTTTCTTCAAAAATTTAATGGAATTTTGAGAAAATAAAATGATTTTGAAGAAGAAATGATATTTTCCTCAAGAATTCTTTTCAAGTGTTTTTATCGAAACTATATTAAATCTAAGACGATATTATTTAATATAGATATGTTCATATATAATGTGCATGTTATTTACATGGTTTTATTTTTTTTGTGATGAAATTATATCCACTATTTTTTAAGGATTATGTTATGATGGGATGATGTATATGAAACTCCTTTTATTCAATGGGTTATGATTAATGATTTATGTTTATATTGTGGCACATGAAGGATTGATTTTATTATGATATGGGTGGAACCTATATCTCCCTCTAATTCATTGGGTAAATATTTATATCTCATGAGATAGACATGGCTCGAATGGAAAGTAAATCTGGTTCAGTATTACAGGGCAGGAATGACAAGTAATCCCAGTTCAGTAATGGACTTTGTCCACTGTGATGGTCTTCTCAGCAATGCCTTGGATACTATGGAAATCATATCATGTGATTAATGGTTTTCCACAACTACATGTTTTATTCCCATTCTATTTTATCATTATTAATTTTCCTTTATGATCTATCCCTTACATACTTCCATGATTTATGTCATTACTCATGATTTTGGTGTTTTATGTTCATATTTTTATATTCAAATATTTATGTATTGTTTTATGTTATCCATATTTAACATTACTAGCCATTTTTTATCACCCTTTTTATGTTTTATTTTACCTAGGATATAAATAATTCTTTTAGGTATGAAAAAAACTGGAAGATCTTTATCGGAGATGTTGAAGAGCATTCACCATGATTAGAAGATTTTGTTTCAAGTTTCCAAAGACACTTAAATAATATGGTATTTGGGCATCTATTTTTGTTATATATTAAGTATTTATAAAAATGAATTTATTTTCCATGAATGTCATGAATTGGGCCTCTAAAGTTGGTAACATAGTGAAGGATTAGTCAACCTTGGAAAAATAGTATTTGAAAACATTAGTGAGATACCAAGAGATATTTCTATTTTATGTATAGGTATGTCCATAAGGTTAAGTATATGTATAGGTTATAGTCCTAGAATTATGGTAATGATCATATAAATAATCCTATGATGTTATATATTGAAGGTACTAACCATTTATATTGTTGTTTTACTAGCATGATTTTTGCCTCTCACACTATTATTTTTGGGTTTTAGACGATGGATGGAACCTGAAGAATCCGTGTTGATAAATGTAATGGAAAATGCAATTATTTTCCTCTTGAACAAACCAATGTTATGGGGGATGGAGTGAAAAATATTATTTCCATATGTACACAAGATATGTATCATTCTGGACTTCCAAATGAGCAGAGAAGGGAACGATATTATATTGAGTCCTTCATGAGGAAACATCCACCTTCTTTCCATGGGTCTTGTGATCCACTTATTACTGAAAAATGGATCAGTGACATTGAAAAGATATTTTCCAATCTTCGATGTTCAGAACATTTGGTTGTTTACCGTTTAGATGGTGAAGCAGACTAGTGGTGGGCTCTAATTAATAATACAAGGCCCCAAGATGAAATTGAATACATGGAATGGGATGAGTTCTTGAATTTGTTTTTCAATAATTACCTAACTCATATTCTTCAAACAAAGATGGAAAAATAGTTTCTTGAGCTTAAGAAAAAGGATAATGAATATTTTGGTCTATAGGGAGAGAATTTTACAAGGCTTCCAAGGTATGCTTCTAGATTTATCATCCAACCTGAATGTAAAGTTAATAAATTCTTCAGTGGCTTATAACCAAGTCTTTGAAAGGAATTAGCTATTAAATACATCAGTATCTATGCCCAAATTGTTTGTTGTGATATCAAGGTAGAAATATATGTTGGTGTTATATATCCATTTCATGGTTTTGGAAGTAAATGAATGACGGAGTTCAGGGAAAAATCTAAAAACCATGGTGAAAAGAAGAAGAATGTTTCATTATTCTCAAAGTGTGGAAAGAACCATAGTGGAGAATGTCTTAAAGGTACTAGAAATAGTTTTAAGTGTACAAAAGAAGTTCATTGAGTAGTTGAGTGTTGAAGTAATGGGAAAAAGGTTGCTAATGATGTGGAAAGGGAAAAGACTACTGAGAACGCAACACCAACACTTCAATCCTAAAAGTCCAAGGAAAGGCGGAATTATGCTAACCAATGCCCTAATCCAAGGGTTAATGATGATTGATATCAACAACCTCTTAAGGAAAATGAATAAAGGGATGTCACATGCGATCACTATTGGTAATGTTGAATATGAAAACGAAGTGGTGGAATGATTAAGTGTTTTTGAAACAGGATTCTAAAATAATGTCGTGGAATCTCATTTATAGTATCTTGGAATATTGGAATATCTATGTATTGGTTTTCAATAATTGTATGGTACCGGTAACCATGAAAATCGGTTGAAATATTTTTGGAAAGTAGATTATACGTGCATAATGAAGGGATAAAGAGAAAATAAATATTTTTGATAGTATTAATGAACTCGTGACTGATATAAGGGCAAAGTGATATCATGATTTGAGTATATAGAGATTTTGGGATTTTGGTTTGTGGAAAGTGTTAACTTTTGATAGCATTAATGTTTTCACTAAGGTTCTATGGTAATTAATGTTTTAATAGAATACATGAATATGGTATTCAAATTTTTGGAATTTGACCAAGAAGATATATCTTATGATATATGGGGGATAAATGATGGTATTCACATGCTTGTTATATGACCTTTCTGGTAATTGTTTTCTTTGTACTATTAGATAGGAAAGAAGAATTTTAGATAAGATTAAAGGTTGTAGTGTATTAAGATGGACATCAGATAGTATTGTTTAAGGCATGAACCTTTTTATATTTCTCAAATGTTATAATAGTATAGCTTTAGAAAAAGGGAAACTCTTAGAATGGGTGACCACCCGTTGCGTCGGACAAGGCTAGAGAATCAAACCCAGATCTGAAGGGAGACATAACTTTATCACCTACCACTTGCCTATAAGAAGTCACTGGTTAGTAGAAATTAGATTTATTTTATTGAGCGGTATGATAGATGAAGTACACGTCCATTTTTGGAACCATATATGATTAACCTCACCATTGATGGACTTATGTTTATTTAATATCTGGTGTTATCCTTTTTGTGGTTGATATAGATGGAATGACTTACCATTCTATCACATGATATTCTAAGACTTCAAAAAATGAAAAATTCAACTTCATTTATTTAAATAAGGTATGAAGAGGGAATTGTTCATGGTATGACCAATGGTGATATTACATTGAAATCAAATCTGTATTTCTCATTATGCAAAAATTCATCAAATTTAGGGAAAATGATCTTAAAAACCAAAACTGTTGTCCTAGTACCCTTATATCTGATGAATCAGATGGTACCTTAGATCATCCCAAATTTATGGTTTTGTGATTATTGTCTTTTTTTAGCCATGTTCTCTACCACTCTCCATTAGAATTTGATGGTTAGATTTCTCTTCCATATCCATGTTTTCACAAATGTTATCCTATGTGGAAACCTAGTGATGGGTTGTTATGGGTAACCATTACGTTTCATAATTTTATTTTTAAAATTAATTTTATTATTCCTTTTTACAATGTGGGTTTTTTTGAAAGAAACATTCATGTAGTAAACGATTTATAAGCCTGACGAATTTCGAGGGAAAAATTCATTTTAAGGGGGTAGAATGTAACACCTTGAGATTTTATGAGAAATATTATTTTTAATTTATTTGATGTCTTGTGTTGTATGCTACACTAATATTATATTTCTCTATATGCAACAATGTATTATCTTTTAGTATATGCAACACTATTCTTTGCTTGTGTTGCATGCAAGAGTGACCTTCCTCAATAGCGTGTGTTGTACGCAATACCGAGTTTCACTAAACAATGACATATTGTTATAATATTATTATGAACTAGAATTTATGAATAGTAATAACCATATTTTGAATTTTATAGCATTATAATTCATCTTACACATATTCTAGAACGTGGTATGAGAACAAAATAATTTTTTTAGTTAAAATAAGTATTTTAAAAAAAATGTAGTTTTGCCAACTTTTGATGGAAAACGCACATTAAATATAGTTTTGTGACATTTTTATAAGTTAAATTTTACAAAATAATCTTATTCGTTGCAATAATGATGTAAAAATTTACTTTGGATAATTTTTAATATTTTTCTGTTAACTTTCATATTTTGATGAATAGTAAATATAAACCAAATTTTATTTAAAAAAACTTTTTTCATCAAGATTATTTATATGGTTAAATTATAATATTGACTAGTTTTAAAGTATAAATAGAATATGTTATTACCATTTAATATAATGTATGTCATTATCATTAATTTTACATTGAATTCATATGTAAAAATATTTCAATCTTTTGCAATGTTTTAAATAAAAACCAATTTTTTCGGCAACGAGATTAATTTTAAATTAATTAATGCATCTTATTTGTTTTTAATATGTAAAAATGCATTCCATATTTGGAATTAGGAGGTTTAAATTATTTAAATAGATAAATTTTATTTTTAGGCATTATGAATAGTAAGTACGGTAAATTTTATTTACCACACTTAAAGGTAAATAAGGTAATTAAGGGTAATAATAATATTATAAAATTACCCTAACACTTGTATTAATATAATTGGATGATTATATTTAGTCCTAAAATATAATTGGGTTGTAATTATATCAATTAGAACCCATTTGTGTGTGATTAAGACATTTAATTTATTTAATTTAAAGGAAGGTGAAATATGACTCACTCAAAATTTAATAATTAAATTATTTTTAAGATAAGGAAATATAGAATATAGATTAGATTATAAATAATAATTTGATAGATAAAATGGTTTTATTTATTATTTTAATTTATTTTTAATTTTTATGCAACATTTAATTTCCTTAATAGCTTATACATTAATGATGAAACAATTATTTATTTAGTGAAAAATCAATAATATTGGATTTATTAAAATACTAATTCACATTAAAAGGCCCAAACACTTGACCGAAAAATATTGGTTGAGTATATATAAACCAAAATAATCCAAGGGTAGTATTGTGGACCGTTTGGAGCCTTATAAAATAGATTATGACATTAATATTATTTTATTTTTAATGATGTCAAAGTTTTCAACTTCATAATTTTAAAAAGATAACATTTTAAAAGTTGGTTGTTTCAGAAGATAAATTCAATAAAAAGTTTATTATGAAATCTATTATATTAATATTAATCATAGTATTTTATTTTTTATTTTTATAAAACAAATAAGTATATTAAATAATTACAAAAAATGATGTTGTAATTATTTTATTAAGAGAAATATCAAATAAATGGTTTTAAAAATATTAAAATAAATATTATATTGACTAATTAATATTCTCCGCTAATTTTTTATATCAATATGAGATGTTAGGAATCTAATAAAAAAATATTTAACATATCTTCTGTGTGGATTTTTTTTTAAATTCAAATAATTGAATAGTGCAAAAATTGACATTATTGGTATTTTAAAAAAATAACATATTATTCAATTGTTTAAAAATCACAAAAATATTTAAAAAATAAAAATTGATAATAATATTCTTGATAATTCCATAATGTGTCTAATTATGTAAAATTCACAAAACATAATTATTTATTTTAATAATGTAAAATTTATAATATTATTACCAAAAATAAAATCAAATAGATTGAATAAGGATAAATCAAAATGATGAGGTTTAAAATAAATTCCAAACATGTCTAAATTTTATTGCTTGATGATATTACCACCCTACATCATCGTATTTTATAAATTGACTCATTTTGTAGGTTTTATGTGGGTTTGGTTTTTATTATAAATTAATATATTTGATGTTTAAAAAAGTGCCCATCTCCTCTCTTATAAAAGGGCAGCTCCTCCCTCTCCTCTTCACTCCATTTGAGCTTCCAAACTCAGCCAAAACCTGACCATTTCCCTTATGAACTTCCCAATAAAAATACTATAGTTCATTTTCCTCTTCAAAGAGAATCCTTTTTTCCCTGAGATGAGGTTTAGAAGAGGCACGTCAAAGAAGAGTTAATATCCTTTACCGATTCTTTCAAACTTATTTCTTCTTCTAATTAATCTATATGAGTTGATTAATTATTAAGTAAGAAATATAGTATTAATTGTAAAAATATATTTAATTATTAATATTAAAAAACCATATTTCACTTTCTTTCCATCCTACAAAAAACAAAATCATCGTGTGTGCGTATGTACGACTTACCATCTCCACACTGTGGTGTAATCTGTTTTTCCACCACCACCATAATTGGATGGGTATATTGGTGGAAATAATAACTATATATATTATTATTATAACCTGATAATAATTATGAGATATTATATCATCCACTATAATTCCATTCAATAATTATGGGAATGATATCATTGCTCGTGTGTACGAACGAATTACAATCTCCACGATGCGAGGAGATTCATTATCAATGTTAACCATTCAAGAATGATTATAAAGTATATTTAATGAATAATAATGAGATATATGACATAATAATTCTACTGGATATATATATATATATATATATATTTGTCATTTCCTTCTATTCAATTTAATAAGGAAAGGAAAGCAGCATTCATACTTATGTACGGCCTACCGTTTCCATGAACGGTGTATTTCAATCCATTTATAGATCGATTATATAAATTTAAATATTGAATATATGTGATATATAAATAATGTTTTACATTATGGAAGTAATTAATCATGATCTAAGTAATCATATGAAAAATTACAACTCAAAAAACTAACTATAAATGAAACTATTTTACCGAAAAAGCTGCTTTAACATGGAATTGACAAATGAACAGGAAAAATAAAGTTGTTTGTGAATCATATATGATATCATTCATATTATTATGGTTCTGTTATAAGTTTATAATATTTTTTATCCCCACTATATAGTAGTTTTTGACACGTGTGGATGAAATTGGTCCTAAGGTATGGAGTAACTTTGTCAATCATGTTTCTATCCAAGATTGTTTATTTGTAAGTGTTTACTGGAGTTAGATTTATCATCCAGGCCCATGTATTCTAAAACCATTTTAATAAAATGTTTAATATTATTCCATGTATGTTTAATTTCATTTTAACCTTTTTTTTACTTTTACCACATGGTAGGGAATGAATCTTTCTTTTGTTTACCATACAAGGTACATTTTTGAAATTTTTTGTAAAAGTACGAGGATAATGTTTTTTTAACTTATACTACATGAACTGATATTTATGGTTTCATAACACCTTATTTCCATGATGCTTATTCTACAAGATTTCATGATTATTTTCAACAAAACTCTTTTCTTTTAAAATTTCATGGAATTTTGAGAAAAGAAAATGATTTTGAAAAAGAAATGATATTTTCCTCAAGAATTCATTTCAAGTGTTTTATCAAAACTATTTTCCATCTAATATGACATTATTTAATATGGATATGTTTCATGTATAATGACCCGATTATTTATATGGTTTTATTTTGTTTATGATGAAATTATATCCATTGTTTTATATGGATTATGTTATGATGGGATGATGGATATGGAACCCATTTTATTCGTTGGGTTATGATGAATGATTTATGTTTATTTTATGGAACTTGAAAAAATGATTTCATTATGAGATGGGTGGGACATATATCTCCCTCCAATGCATTGGGTAAAGATTTATATCTCATGAGATAGAAAAGGTTGGAGCGAAAATGAAATCTGGTTTAGTATTACAGGTATTGAATGACCAGTAAACCCGGTTTAGTAATGGAAATTGTCCACTATGATGGTCTTGGCAGAAATACCCTGGATACTATGGAAATTATATCATGTGAATAATGGTTTTCCACAGTTGCATGTTTTATTACCATGATATTTTACCATGATTAATGTTCCTTTATGATCTATGTATTATGTACTTCAATTATTTATGTCATTACTTGTGATTTTGGTGTTTTATATTCATCTTTTTACGTTCAAATTTTTATGGATCGTTTTATGTTCTCCATGTTTGCCTTTACTGAGCATTTGACCTCACCCGTTTTATTTTTTCTTTTCCAAAGGATATAAGGAAATGGTTTTGGTAAGAAAAAAAAGGGGAAGATCCTTATGGGAGCTGTTAAAGATCTTTCACCATGATTAGAAGATTTTGTTCTGAGCTTCCAAACACACTAAACTAATAGGATCTTTGGGAATATATTTTTGTTATATATTATGAATTCTGCAAAATTAATGTAATGTCCATGTACATCATGATTTTGTCATATAAAATGTCAAGTGGGCCCAATAATGATTAAATTTATATCTAAGGGATTATTGGTTTGAAATATTTCCAGCCAATTTATTTTGGATAAGTTTCCTAGTAATTTGGTCCATTGCGTTCAAGGTCAATCCCTTGTTAAGCATAATTTCCCTTTAATCGATGTAATTAATTTAAATTACATTCACTAGTATTTTTATTTAAAAACAAATTTAACATTTTTATAAATTATAAATTATTATTATTAAAAATATTGAATCAATTTTTACAAATTCTAGACACATAAGTGGCTGAAATTAACTTAAATTTAATCTCGCTGACGGGACGATGATGTGGGGTTTTTGAAGTAAAAATGATCAAAATTATTTCATGGTTTTTATATCCAATTTCATAGTGAAATTGATTCCAATAACATAATTTTTATTAATTAATAAAAAAATGATCAATAAAAAATTTAAAACCAATAAAAAGTATAATCTATCTTTATAAATAAATTACACGAAATACAGTTTTGAGTTAAAATTTCGTGTTTTTCAAACTTCATTAAAACATAAAACTTCATGGGGAAAATAAAAAAATGGATTTATAAAATTTCAAATATTATGTTTAATTTTACATATTGGATTTATAAATGTTCCAAAATTTTTACTTAAAATAGGTTCCCCATTAAAAGGAAGTAAAAGAGACTTTATAAAAATAGAGGTTTTTATGCGTAGTATTGTGTTTATATTTATCCTATACCTATTGAATGTTTTGAATGAATATAAAAATTATTTCATTTAATATATAACATATATAATTACTTATTCTCACAAACTGAGTGTGATTAATTTTATTTATTATGATAAATCATCTTTTCGAGCACAAAAATAATTATTATTCCCTTTAAATGAAATTAGATTATATTTACGTTTCTAATTAATAGGTAACCAATGAATTAATCATATATTTTTTATTAACCATATATTTTTATAAGATGTTTAGTAATATTAAATAAAAGAATAATGGAAAGGTAATATATTATTACAGTAAGTAATAATATTGTAATAATATATTGTTGTTCAGTAGAACTCAATCTTGAGTGTATGTAAGAAATCTAAAAAACTAACTATTTTGTGTGATGCAACCTAAATCAGTATTAACTAAATTTTAATATTTTTAACATATTGAATCTATTTGAAATAGTAAATATATTGTAATGTATTGGGGTATTATATTCCCTTATGTGCTTGGTGTTGCATGCTATACACACTATTGAATAAAATGTTCTAACTTTTCATTTTGGGGAGTTACATTACCCTTATAACATTTTTGTTGGAATGGTAGGATTGAAAATGATTATATTAATTTATTAAAATATGGTTCAGACATGAACGTATAATTAATTAATTTTTGAAAAATAAATTATAAATTAAAATAAATCCATTTTAAAAATAGAAGGAATTATATTTTTGAAAAAATATTTTAATTTTCACAAGTGTGTTTTATACCAATAAATTTAAAAAATAATACAGGTTGGATTGTTTTAATTAAATATATATATTGTATATATTTTATAATATGTTTTAACTTTCATGTAATATAATTGATAAGAATAAGACAAGAACAAATCAAATGTAACCTATAAAGGCAATACTTTTATAAATGAGTTTTTACCGTCCTTTAATGGTGCATTTATTTTAAAAGTAAACTTTTATTATTTTATAATTTTTTTTTGAAATAATACATTTTATATTTAAAATATTAATATTAAAACTATCTTAGGGAAAATTTTGGTGTTTTTCTATAATGTTTTATTTTTTGATGAATTGTGAAAAATAATAAATTTTAATTTCAAATTGTCTTTTCGCTTAAAATATTAATAATGATAAACCATATTTTAAAATTATTTTAAAGTAAAAAAAGTTAAATTATATATATATATATATTATAAATAATTATTTCATTTTAATCATTTCAATATTTAATTTATATTTAAAATCTCAATAAAATTTTGATTATTTCCTCTTTTATAACCTACTTTCTTGACACGCATGCAAGATTAATTTTAAATTAATTGACCCAAATTAAGTGAGTTTAATTGGAAAAATATATTAAATATTCAAGATAATAACTAGTTATAATTTTTTTAATTCTAACATTATTTTTTATGAAAGTGATTTGTGAAAACAATTAAAATTAATTTTTGTGATTATGGTAAAAATGTGTTTACTTAGGGTTTTAACTTTAAATTTAAGGGCTCAAATGACATATAAAATTATGAATTACCAATTTTATGGCCATATTTATAAAATTTAAATTATAGTATCATGTTTACTGAATTATTTTATTCACATGGAATGGAATGAATTTAGGTGGAAATTCCTCTTTCAAAAATTGACATGTTTTCCACTCACCCCCTATAAAAGCCTCCACATCCTCTCTTATTTTCAAACCTATAAAGAAATTTGTATCAAAATGTGCTAGAAATAATTACTAATAATACTCCTTAATATCATCCTACAATACATTTCTTGTGATTAAATCAAACCAACTCTTTTGTTGAAAACCAAATAGGTATAACTGAAAAAGTTCCTTCTCGAAGCCATTAAATTATTATTATTATACAATGATTATATAATACCATTAATATCCTAAATATTCCAATATATGATTATGTAAAGATAAATATCTAATACCTCACACACATTTATCAAATATTTTATGAAATCCTCATTGGTGTGTACTGAGGACTACTGCCTAATGAAATGACATCATTTGTTTTTCCATTACCCCCAACAATGGTTGGGAATAATGATATAAATAATATTTATTTGTGATATTTATGATATTTATAAAATTTATAAAATAATTATACCTTTGGATTCATTATATAATATATACCCTTTTTATATTCCAATACATATTAGACATAATAGCTTTGTTCATGTGTACGATGAAATAGTGCCGCACAAAGCAATGTGATTCATTTACACTAAAAACTAAATTAAATGTAATAAGGGTAACTATAATTAATATATAAGATATAAATTATATAATTTATATATTAATGGAAGAAATATATTTTTTTAAAGGTAATATATCATTTTATTCTAACTATTTCACACACTAAAAGGATACAATGTCATTTTGTTGATGTGTGGACTACCGCCTCCTCGAAGTGATGTGATTCATTTTATATCATAATATTGATATATATATATATATATTTATATATAATTAATTTACATGTTTTTATTATATAATTATCATTCTAAAAAGTTAAAATATTACTTACCTTATTTCTATAATGATAATTTAAAAATGGAAACATTGTTAATGCGTACATATGACATATCGTCTCTGTAATCGCAATGTTAGTTTATTTTTCATAACCATATTTAATGATTGGTTTTAAAATTATAATTTAATATATATATATATATATATATGAAAATTATATCCTGATTATTATTCTAGATATTTTAAAATAATTATCTTGTGACCATAGTCAACATACCAATGGAATTTTTTTCCATATAAGATGAATATGGTAAAAACATACAAATTAAATATTATTGACTAATTAGTTATACATATAATGATAATAAATAATATAAAATTAAAAATAAAAACCTAAAATTTTATAAATAAAGTAAATAATTAATATAATATTATTATTTCTGAATATAAAGAAAAAGTGTTGTGAATCAAATTCAATGTGAGGGATTTTCTCAACTCACTTTTATTTCTATGAGATATATATCATATTCACCACCTATTTTTTATTTGTGGTGTATATACTGACCATTAATGAATTTTTTTATTCATTTATTTATTGTTATGTGAATTTTCATATCCATTTGAGTATCAATCTTTTAAGGCGTTTATAGCTTCAATCATACAAATGTGGTAAGAGTCTTTTGTTACAATCCCACTATTTATCAGGATTTTATATGATTATTTATTTATGTTTAAGTCATTTAATTTTCTTTAAATATATTATATTATGGTTATTCATAATATTTTAAAGTTATTGTGCCATTTTTTAATCTCTTTTACCAAATATTTTTTATAATGTGTTTTATGAAAATACTACTTCATTTCAACCTTCTCTTAGAAATCTATTTTCTTCCAAAATAACATTCTAACTTTTTTTCATGTTTTATTAAATTTTATTTCAATACCAACATTGTATTTTCCATAATAGTTTTTCAATTTTTTTAAAATTTAATTTATATATTTTCATGGTGTTTTCAACAAAATGTATTTTCAATATGATTTATGGTTTGAAATGTTATTTTCAAAATAGAAAGGATATTTTTCATAAAGAGTGTTTTTAATGATTTTTAGGGGTATTTCCATTCTTCAAAGTCATAAAACCTTGTTGTTAAATATCCATTACTAGGGACACTTGGTATTGATACCATCCTCATTATTTCTCTTCATGTATTAATATTGCTTCAAAGATATTTTTATCAAACCCATTTGATTTCCCCAAGATTACTATTTTTTGAAGAGTTTGATTGGAACGTGTTTCTTTTCCACTAGTTAATCATGTTTCAATGATATTGAGATAAAAAATAATTTCTTTCCATAATTTAGTCATGTTATAAATGAATAAGGATTGGTTATATGAGTTTTTTTATATTTATGTTTTTCTTCTTGGACATTGAATCGTAAACATGCGTTAGCCCACCTAGCCCTAGGTAAGCCCATTATAGCTGATCTTTTGGTGGCCTAGATAGAACTGGGTAATCCCATTACCTCTTAAACATGGGGTATACCAAATATCACTAATTGATCCCATTATATCTTATATGATGGTTGTTACTAGATATCACTCCAATACATTGGGTAATGAATATATTGGAATTCACCCATATGGTTATTCAAATTAAAAGTGTTTTGAAACGTTTTTATGAATGGGATTACAGATGTTACCAAAAAGGGGTTTTAAATACTTTATATTCTTTTATGCTGTTATCTATGATCAATATTGGTATCACACTGATTAGTATTATTTATACCGATTAATATTTCATTTTCTATGTTTCTATATTTAA
This sequence comes from Viscum album, assembly GCA_963277665.1. Taxonomy (NCBI): domain Eukaryota; kingdom Viridiplantae; phylum Streptophyta; class Magnoliopsida; order Santalales; family Viscaceae; genus Viscum; species Viscum album. The sequence goes on along the minus strand of OY728139.1, from coordinate 474,477,799 downwards.
TTATCCATTTATTGATGGGTATACGTTCTTTTATGATTTTCTCAAGCACTTTGATTATCTCATCATGCACTTATTCACTTCTTATGATCAATGATGAAATTAAATTTCTAATTCTTATGTTTCCCATACTGATCATTTGATTACATACTTCTTATATTTAATTTTCCCTAGCTCATAAATAATGTTGTTAAATGAGTTATGGCAAGAAGGTATTTTATATGGATGATGATGATGATTTAATATAAAGTGGGATTAAGTGGGAGAAATTCTCTATTAAATTCACATGAATAGTTTATGTATGGTTTTTTCATAATTTTATAATACAAAAAATGTAAATGGTCATCAATTTTCTAGGATATTTAATATTTTATTTTGGTGTTGTCTTATTTGGATGGGAAAAAATATCTTCACAAATATTGTAATCAAAGATAGGAATGTAGAGTATACGATTTCTGCAATGACTCTAAGAGTGCAGGTTCCATAAAGTTATAATTGATATAATAGGATGGTTAGAATAATATTTTCATTAGGATAATTTTGTGTGAGGTTAATTTAAGTATTATGGATACCATCGTTCATCCAAGGATGGTCATAAGCTAAAATTGCAATAAATATTATTTTTGGTCTTTTTATTAAAAATTTAAATATTATTAATGAAATTTTGGGATTAATTTTATTGGTATGGAGTATTTGTAACCTCTAGGATAAAAATAAAGTTTTTTAGGGAGTATTTATTCTTTTCATGTTTAAAATAAAAAATGACAACTTGAATATTGGGTGACAAGCCAACACATCTGGATAGGCTTTGGGGATTGAACACACAACCGAAATGTTATAAGGGTGTAGTTCCTACCACTAGACTATGAGATTTACTAGTTAGTAAAACATTTTTATAATGAAATATTATGTTTATTTAAAAACATATTGGATTTTGTTTTAGGAATAATGATTGATCTATAATCAAATCCTTCTATTCTTTGTGTTTCAAAGTGAGTTAGAAAATTAATGAATAATTTTATGAATAGTAATTAATGGAATGATTTGGTTATAACATGTGTTATTACTGTTGAAATTTGAAGATTTATTTATAATGGTTTCAAAAATTTTAAAATTTTCATATCACATGAAATCCTTTTTATTTATGGTTAATTTTTGAAGATAAGTGTAATAACATTTTATCCCATTTTCTATTATAATGTTTTTAAAATTTCATTTTATTGTGCTTCATGGGATGAAAAAATATTCTTGATAACACATAACTGGAGAAAAATATGATATTGTTGTGTAAATTGATTAAGAAATGAAATTTTAACTATCATGGATGAATATTTTCTTATTCTCTTAGTCAAGATGATAATATAATTCCTTAACAATAAGAAAGGGATCCTAGAACAAAATTATTATCCTCGTAAATTCAATTATAATGAACCGATAAACATTTATATCATTATAGATTTATGGTTTTTATGCCCTTAAATTTCCATTAATGATTGATTTTCTTATCCTCAAGGATCTCATTCAGTTGTTATAATTATTTATGATTTTCCTTCACTCCCACCTATGCTCTCTTATTTGGTAACCTAGTTATGAGTTATTCTATATGAAATTAATACACCCTTTTATATCTTATTATTTTAATTTTTATTTTTCATTTTTATGATATGGGTTTACAAAAAATATATTTTCACTTCAAAACAGTTTTTACGAAGTTAAAATTCAAATTACAATGATGAACTTTATTAAAGGGGAGGATATAACCCCTTGAGTCTATTAAAGAAGAAAACTATTCCACAGCATAAAGGGAATGCAACACTAAGTTTTTATTATGATACATGAAAAAAAATATTTTATTTAATAGCATGTATTACATGAATCGCCTAATTTATCTTGAATTACATGCAACCACAATATTTTTATGTTCAAAAACGTATTTAACATGAAACAACACTCTTAAATGACCCATAATGTATATTGCCTTTATACACTAGCCATTGGAATGGTGATTATGAATAAAAATTAATATAATTATGAAAATATGGATACATAAGTAAATATAATTATTTCTCAGGTGATGAATTAATTATAAATAAAAACAAAACCCATTTGAAAATAAAATGAAATATTTTCCTGAAAAACTATTTTAATATGCACAAGGGTGATTTATAATAATAAATTAAAGAAATAACACTTATGTTATTATATTAATAAAATTTATTTATTATATATTAAATAAGTCAATTTATATCAATCTAAATAAATTTTATAGGAGTATGATAAGAAGAAATCCAATTTTAAGCGTAAATGGTCGTTTTTTTCTAAAGGGAGTTTTGTCGCCTTTAAATGGGGTACTTGTATTAAGAATAAATTATTACATTTTTATATATTTTATTTAAATATAATATAATTCTTTTTTTCAATATTAATTTCACTATAAACTTAATTTCATTTATTCGTATTTTTCTGAGAAGTTTCATTTTTTTGAGGAATAGTGAAAAATACAGAATTTTAATTTAAAACTGCATATTCTCCAAAATAATTTATAATGTAAATTATTATTTTGAATAAATTTTAAATTAAAATTAGGGAAATTATACATATATTAATCGAATTTAGTTCATTATAATCATATTTATATTGAATTTTTATTTAAAAACTCAGTAGGATTTTGACTATTTTCACTTTAAACCCTCACTTTCTCATCCCATCTACAAGAACAATATTACATATATTTTAGCCACTTATGTGAATTTAATATGTAAAAATGTATTAAAAAATTTTAATATAAATTTTCTATAATTTATAATAATTGCGACATAATTTTTGAAAAAACGATTTAGGGAAAATAAATAAAATAAATTACAATGATTTGGGAAAAAAATGACTTTACATGGTAGTTCAAATTTTATCATAAGGGGACAAATTAAGAATTAAATTTTCAAGACCCCATTTTATGGAAATATTTATACAATAAATATTATATTATATAGATTATTTCATTATTGGATCCACTTAAATTAAAAATATTCTTGTGGAATTTCCTATTTAAAAATTTTATAACTTTTCCACCCACCCCGACTTAAAAATGGCCTCCACCGGTCGTACTCTATTCAAAACTCTAAATAAATTTTCCATAGATGATACCTAACAAAAACACTTATAAGATTCTATATTATCATCTTATTAGCTATAATTTATGAATAAATCAGAACAAATAATTCCTTTGGGGGCAAAACAAAAAAGAGATACCCGAAGAAGATGTAACATTTTACAATAAGAATTTCTATTTTATTTCTTCCAACATATTCTTAAATTGATCTTATATAATTATTATATAATAAAATAATTATCCTAAATATAATTTTATTTTTTTATTAAGGTTACAATATACAACCCACACACAATTCCATCAAATGGGTTCCAAAATTATAATTCGTGTCTAAGGAGGACTGCCACCTTATGAAATGATGTCATCAGTTTTTTCCATTACCTCCTCTCATGGTTCGACTTAAGGATAGACATAATTTTTATATATTATATATATTATATTTATAATATAATTATACCGGTAAATTAATTATATTCTATATACACTTTTTTCTAATAGGTAAACGATATATTAACATTGTTCTTGTTTTCGGGGGACTACTACCTTACGAAGCGATGTGATTCGTTTTCACTAAAACATTACATGTAACGTAATAAAAGAAACTATAAAAAATATATATTATATATAAGATATAATTTTTATATTATTGAAATAATTATATTTTTGTAAATATAATATATCATTTTATTTGTAACATTTTACACACTAAAAAAGTGCAAACGATGTTCATGGATGTGTGGACTACCACATTCATGAAGTGATGTGGTTCCCTTTAAATCAAAATAATGATATATATAATTATGTATAATTAATTACCACGGTATTTATGGTATAATTATAATTATAAAAATAATAAATATTACATACCTTTTTTCAACAATGATCATTGAAAAAAGAAATGTTAATAGTGGGTACGTAAGGCCTACCATCTCGATGATCGTAACATTATTTTTTTCATCAATATATATAATGATTGGTTAAAAAATTATAATTTATGAATAAATATGATAATTGTTTCTGGATTATAATACTATTTATGTTTAAATAATTCAATTTTTGACAATATTTAACCTACCAATGTCATTATTGACATATATGCATATTATTCTCAAAATGTTTGACATAAACATAATTGATTTAAGTAATTATATATAAATGTTTTATAAGTGAAATAAAAGATATAATAAACATGGAATATTTTCTAAATAAAGTAAATATTTAACATAAGTTTATTATTTATGAAGATAAATAATAAGCATGATGAATCAGACTCAAGGTAAGGGTTTTTCTTATCTCATTTTTTTATATATGTGATATTTGTCATATTCACCACTTGTTCTTATTTTTATTTTGTATATAATTCCCATGAATTTATTGTATGATTATTTTAATTCATTTTATGGGTCTATATATATATCTATTTTATGGTCTCTCATTCATGTGGTCTCCAGATTCAATTTTACCAATGTGGTAAGAGTGTTTTGTTATAATCTCATATTTTATCGGGATTGTGTATGATTATATGTCTAATGTTAAAATCATATAAGTTTCTCAGATTATATTATCCTCTATTTATTTGTAATATTTTCAAGTAATTCCACCATTTTACCTCTAATTTTAACGTAAAATATAAGATAAAGTGTCTTATGAAAATCTAACTTTACTTATGTCATCGGTCTGAAATAAGTTTTTTCAAAAACCATGTTTTATAGAAATGCTTTCAAAACAAAATTAACCTATTATTTTAAAACAAATTTTTATTAATCTCAATGATTTTTTTACTTTATTTTTAAAACATTATTTAAATTTTTCTATGGTTTTTTGAAAGAAATTTATTTTCAAAATGTTTTATGTTTTAAAATGAAAATGATATGTATCCTAAAGAATATTTTTAATGGTATTTTTATGGTATTTAAATCATCATCATCAACAACCTTTAGTGTTACATATCCTCTTCTATGGATATTTGGTACTGATATAATCCTCATTTTTTACATATATGGATTAATTTTGTTTTAATGATATTGTTGTTTAACTAGTTTAGTTTCCATGGGTTAACCATGTTTCAAAGATATTGTTATGGAACCTGTTTCTTTTACATTTGTTAATTTATTTTCAAAAATATTTACATGAATCCAATTTATTTTCCATTGGTTTATCGATTTATAAAATAAGAATGATTTTTTCTTCGAGTTTCTTGATATTCAAGTTGTGGTTCTTGGATATTACAACTCAAAATTTGTGTGGACGAGGTAGCATTAGGTGATCCTGTTATAGTATAACATGGGGTGTCCTAGATAGTATTGTGTAAGCCTGTTATATTATAAACATGTGGCAGCCCATATAGCACCAGGTGAGCCAATTATAGATTATACAATGGATTCTACCATATAGAAATCCAATGCATTGGGTAGTGAATATATTAAAAAATTTCTATATGGTCATTCGAATTTAATGGTTTCTAAAAGGGTTTTATGAATTTTATGATCCATGTAGTTAAAAAAAATTAATTACATTATATAGGTTTATATTTTTTTAGGATCAAGATCTATATAAAACTTGTCGTGTTTATTTATTTGGGTGACTCTGTATTTTAACATGTTTTAATATTTAATTATGTATGTATTTGGGGGTATGAGTTCTTTTATTATTCACTCATGCACTCAAATAATGTAATCAAACCCTTGTACAATTATTTTTATAATTGATTTTATTTACATGATAATTATTTTGTCTACCCTTACATTGAATTCTATATCACCCTACATATGGTTCCTTTACCCGTAGTTATAAATAATGATGTTAAATGTGTTATGTATAGATGGTATTTTATATAGATGATGATGATTTATTAATGTAAAATAGGGTTTATTTGTATAAATGGACTTTAATGTAATGTGAATTTTTATGTCTAATTTTGCCTTCATTTTATAAAACATTTTCCATAAAATGTACAAGAGGTTTGAGTTATCCAATTTTTCCTTTGGGTGTTGTTAGGTATGGATGGAAAAAACATATTGGTCACAATTATCATCATAAAATCCTAAAATATATATTTTATTGCATCGACTTTGGGAGTGCGGATTATGATCTATTATAAAGGGAGCCTTATTTACAATCTCTATAACAAAGGTTTTAGGGAGATAATAAAGTTGTTTTGATGGTTCCTAAAAATGGGGTTTCATTTATTTTTATAAATAATATCCAAATAACAATATTAGGAAAACAATGAAATCTTATTGATATGATCCTTCATATTAAACTTTTAATTAATTTAAAAATGGAACTATATTAAATGTGATAATTTTTATTTATAATCAACTCGGTTACAACTCTACTTTTTCCAGCATTATGGAGGAGAATCAAAGAACAAATTATTTTTTCTCTATGCACACATCCTGGAAATATTGCCAAATGATGCTCTTGGTATTATGAGGGTTAGTGTGAATGAAGCTAGTGTTTCACATCATTCATCATTAATCATTAGAATATTATTCTCTTGTTATATCTTTTCATTAAGAGTGACGAAGAAATATTTTACACTCTGGGTACTAAGATAATTATTAGTGTTTATTTTCTCTGTAAAAAAACTCTAAAATCATTAAAATGATTTATTTATGAATTTTTAATTAGTATTAACCAATTATTAATGACACAGTGTGCATTTATTTAATTAATTTTTCTTTGTAATCCCTATATGAAATAATAATAAAAACATTACTAATGATAATATTTATCATGACATGTGAAAAAATCAGGGAAATTAAAATACTCATTAATAAATAAATAAAATATAATTTTCACTAAATGAAATTAAATAACATATATAACTTCCATCTGGACTGTGACTCAACCTATAAATTTTAACACCCTTATATTTTAAAATATATTTTTATTTAATAAATTTGATTTTTTCAATTTATTTCATTACATAAAACACTAAAATTATAATAATTATTCTTATACATTGTAAAATTAAACTCATTATGTGTTATTTAAATTAAAAATAATTTTCCAATCTAATTTATATTTTACTCTGGAAATATAATTGATCCAACTGAACTATTTTAAAATATTTTTTATTATAGGAATAGTTTTTTCCAAATATTTTTTATTTAAATAAATAATTTATAGTATTAAACATATAGAAAACTATATTTTCCACATATATAAAATGAATTCTTTGATTATCAATTGGTTGAGATTGAAAATAAAAGCATTTGAAGGTATAAGAGTTGTTTTATGTAAAATTGTTTTTATAAACACAATGTGTTTATTTAATAAATTAAGAATAAAAATATTGACTAAATATTTCAATGAAATTTATATATTATATATTTAATTATATTTTTTGACATTCATATATTGGTTTTTACTAATCTTGGAAAAATAATGAATTCATTTTTATGCTTGAAAATTCATTTTTTTTAAATGAATATTAATGCATTTTGTGCGCTTAATTCTATATTAATTTACACTAATTATATAAATTTAATTTTATAAACAGGTTCCCATATTTATAATTATCATTAAAAAAAATTTGAAACTTTTTCGATTTCATTTTTTTCATTATGAATAGTAACTAAGGTAATAATACATTACTTTAGTAAATTATTAAATAGGTTAACAACGGGTCAATTTAATGAGTTAAGTGGTAAACTAACATAAAAACCTCCCTAAATCATATTTTTTTTAGATCCCATTCCATCCAATATTTTAAATTTAGTAACATTAGATCACATTTCCCATGACTCTAACATTATTATATTTCAATATTCATAATATGTACAAGTGTGCCACTTGAATCACTTATAAAAGGGAACCTAGTATATTCTATTATTCAAAATTTTTATCTACATATGTTGAAAAAACAAATAAAAATATCTTCTCAAAATCCCAAGGATAATTTCATAGGTTAATGTATACATAAAATTCTGTCCCTAGGGTCTTTAAGAAGTGATTCAAAGGAGGTTTATTGAGAAAGAGTTATATATTATTAATGATATTTTTAAAGTATACATATTCTTTTACCTCTTAAAAATAATCTATGTCCATGTCAAAATAATGAAATCATTATCTTCCATGTATATTATTTTTTTATAGAAAACCTACTTTTTATCTTCTTTTCCATCTAACGGTAAATGCAGGCATCGCTTGTGTGTAAGAACAGACAATTGTATCCAAAAAGGGAGGTATTTAATTTTACATCACCACTTTTATTGGATAGTTGTTATGATTGATTTTATTTTTATATATGATACTTATGACATAATTGTGCTTTTTATAATTATAATATATTATCAACCTTGTAACATCACTTCCCAAATCATTGGATTAAGAAGAGATAGAGTGCTACTAACCTTTGGTGACAACATCAATACCCAAAAGTATAGAAATAATCATATAGAATTGGAGAAATTTAGAGGTTGATTTGATATTTTGATACAAAAAACATAATAATATAAAATTAAAACATAAAAACCATCTATATGATTCATGAGTATAGGAAATAAAATTATATGATAAAACTATTGGAATAACAATATCAGAGTGATGAAATGGTAAGGAATATCAACTAACAAAAACCCAAAGTCAACATTACTGAAGGATAAGTTATTGGTGTATTGAAAAGAACTATATGAGATTGTGTTTGTTGGGAAGCTATTTTATTAATTTTTGGTAGAGAAAAAAAGATTTAAATTTGCGAAGAAGGGGGGAAAGTGAATTACCTTTTATAATAGAGTATGAGTGGCATTATTTCAAATATAAAAAGGTAAACACTATTGGTAGGCCTCCTTAACTATTGTTTCTCAACAATTGACAAATAATATAAATAAGGGATTATTTGGTTGAGAAATATTTCCCATGAAAAATTAAATAAATTTTTTTTTTCATTTTTCATTATGTTTTCTATATTTTATTATTATTTTTTTACTAAGGTAGCTTATATCATTTTATTTACCTATGTAATTTATAGTTTTATACTATTATAAAATTATATATTTATTAGATTTTTTATACCTACTGATTCTAAATACTGATTTCATTTCATTAAATATAAATCTTATGTGTGTGGGAAATTATATATAATACAAATATATGTAACATGAAAAACCTTATTTGAACCTTAATCATGTTAATTAATATTAATAATTTTTAGTAAGCATTTTGCTAAAAAATTATTTTCTTTTTATTAGATAATATATTTTATTCTTTTTCCAAATCTTAAATCTATTTTTCCTAATTCAATTAAATTAAATGGATGGATTTAACATAAAATTAATCTCATAGATAGAAAGAAAATATGATTTTTTAAAATGAAAATATTTAAAATATTACTATATTTTTATGTCTAAATTTAATATAAAAATGAATCCAATAACCTTAATTGGATAAATAAATGTAATATTTAACTAATTTTAATTTAAATCCAATTAAAAAATATTCTATCCTTGTAAATTATTTATATGAAAAGTCAATTTTTAAATTAAAATTCAGCATTTTTTAGTGTTCATCAAAAAATTAAACTTCTCTAAAAAACCCAAAAAAATCGCCATATGTTAATTTTGAAATATCGAATTCAGAAATAATGTTTTATTTTCAAATTGAATATATAAAAGTGTCAAAATTTATTTTTAAAATAACATCCCTATTCAAAATGGTAAAATTCCCATTTATAAAAAATAGAGATTTCTGTACGAAAAAAATAGATTTGTTCTTATCTCTTGTCTTAAAAAAACAAAAGAAGAATTTTAAGAAGTTAGTTGAATATATAATATATAAATTAAAATAAAATATTTCAAAAAAATTGGTTTGTTTATTTTATAAATATAAAACATGTTTTATTCATAGAAAAATATTATTTTAGAAAATGAATTTTTTTATTTTTAGATAATTCCTATATTCATTTATAATATATTGGTTTCCAAATATCCAATTTTATAAAAATTCATAACCTAAATTTTTATAATTTATATAATCACATTAGTAATAACCACTCCAAATGTTATGTGGTTACTACAATAATATTTTAGTAATAATATCAGTAATATATTATGGTTTTGTAAAACATGGTCTTGCATATAACCAAAGTTATCAAATGAACTCAACATTGTGTGTAGTGTGAAAAAAAACCTTGTGTTTCAAATAGGATAATCAAAGTGTTTCATGTAGTTCAAGATTTTCATGGTGTTACCTATAAATCAAGTATAACTTTTGGTAGCGTGAAATGAATGTCATCACAGAAATTATATTTATTTGAAAAAGTTAGTTCATAAAAACTCAGAGTCCTACATTAACCCCCCCCCCCCCTCCCCGTTAATATGAATTTCACCCTAAAGATCATCTAGTTCATCAATGGTTTAATAATTAAATGTTACATTCATGTGAACCCACTTCATAAAAATAAATACTTAAATATCCTTTATAATGGAAAATTCATAAATATAATCGTTACCTAAGGATACAAATAACTAGGTTTACATATAGGAAAACATAGGCTAGTAGTTATAATATAGGATTGGACGAGAAATATAACACCCAAATGATGAGGGAGAGTGATAGAGGTCATTACTAGGATAATGTTAACAATCATAAATCCATAAAAAAGAGTGTCTTCAAAAGGGTCATTTATATCATCAAAATTATGATAATATGATAAAATTTTATTTCAAGAACCTTTTTATACAGTTGAGTAATTTTCATAAGAATATATATTGACATTATTTCATTCCATTTCATATTCACAATATCACCTTTTTTATGCCATGATCAATTTACACGTCATCTCTTATACCAAGAAATAATAGTGCTTTTTGCATCAAAATGAGTAATATATCATAATACCCATAAATATAATGATAATCCATTCATTCTATATTTTTTTATTAGAAAAGAAAAATTGCTAGCATAGGTTATCCAATATTCATAAATCTTCATATGGTGAAATAACACATTAATCTAAAAAACTTCCTTCTATGTTCAAGATATTTCATATATAGATAACCATTTGACCCTTCTAAAAGATGAGGAATAAAAACATTATAAATAAGGTCCCTAAATATCTCAAAATTATATTAACATTGTTCTCCCATAAATCATAAAGTATCCCCTGGTTATCACATACCTAACATGTGAATACATTCATCTTTTATTCTCTTGATAAATGGTAATGACGTGAATTAACAAAAATCTTTATTGAAAAGTTCCATTTCTTCTTCTTTTTAATATTATTATATATATTCGTTAAATCTAAAAATGCTAAAAACTCTATCCAAGATAGCATAAACAACATTTCTAAAAAATTAATAAACAATTACCAAGATAATCAATACTATCCAATTTAATTTATTCTTATCAAATATCTCTTTATCCAAACTAAAAACCATTTTCTCAACATCAAAAGAAAATTAAGGTATATTATACTATATTCACATGTTTCCTATAAAATATAACCCTTCCATTAAACAAATTTTCTTGGTCATCAGTATCTTTAATAAAAAACTTATATTTAACAATATTATATATTTCACAATTCATAAATCTTGAATCCAAATACATAAAATCATTGATTTTATCACCTCGTATTTAATCCATTAACTGGGGTTCCTTATATTCTTCCTTAATACCTATTTGCTTTCATATGTCATTTGTACTCTCATCATCACTAGTTGTATAACAATTACTTGTTCCGCCTTATTGATTATCTTCATAAGCTTTCCAATTATTGAATTGATTTCCATAATTATAATACTTTCCACATCTGAGTCACTCAATGATCAATGATATATTAGAGAAAAATTATTCCCATCCATTTTGTTAAAAAATATTTTAATTTTTCCTTTTTAGTTACTTTCTTTTTATCCTTTTTCCATAGTTAAAACATATTTTCATCCCATTTAAAAGTTCCAAAAAGTGATACTTCCACATTGTTAACATATATGAAACTTATTCATCTTTCCTTTATGGTATCCACTACTTGAATTCTTAGAAAATTCCATCCATCTCTTATTTGGCGAGTCTGATATTTGGTTAAGGTTCACATTTTGAATCACGTTTCATGATAAGTGATTAGCCATGATCACAATTTCCTATACTATAGTCTTAATCCCATTTGGATTCTCTTTAAAAAAATTTCCATAAAATTAAATGTTAACCAAGTTCCTATTGGTTTCATCCATTGAATAAAATCATTAAGAATAGTGATATAATTTCAAATCATATTTGAAAACAACATAATCATAAATTTCACTCATATGATGTCTAAATCATAACTCCTAATTTTTATTATATGAAATTTTAGGTTCATCCTAGGTTATTTATATTTTTCATATGTTTATATCCTTTATAATGGTTCATAAAGAGTTTGTGAATTTACAAAGTGTATCCCCTAGGAGTGTCAAACCTAGTGTGTTGTAGGGCCTTTTTTCATGCACCAATTCCGTATCGATTCTATCTCAATACGGTGTTTTGGGGGTTTTACCCCAAAGTAAATGTATTCCAGAGACACATCCACATGTAATATCCATAAAGGAATGTATTTTTGTTGGAAACCACTCACTCTAATCTTTACAAAATTACTATGACATTTTCTTATTCGTTGACTCATCTGTAGACTTATCCTCGCAGACATCCCTATACATATACTTAGAAATATCTATAGTCAAATCACTAAAGTACCCTCATCCTAATGTTGAAATGTGGACTAAACCTTTCCATTAATACCAACTATCGTGACCCAGGGTGAAAAAACGTGGATATTACATCATTTTATATGAGTATTCAGCACATTAAAAAATTAAATTTCTCACGGACATTATAGTTTAGTGTCTTTAGAAACATGGCCCACAAACTTCTCACTTTTTGAAAGTTCATAAAACTTTCCCACAAATATCTTCCCCTTTAGTGATCCTACATTAACCATTTAGTTAAATTATGGGGAAATTAAACATAAGAAATGGTGATATCAAATTCTTAGTAAGGGTAAACAAAAAAGATACCTATTAATAGCATGAAATTAAGTGTATGATAACATGTGAATATCATTAGATAATTATACAAATCATATCAAAGATCAAAACATGAATCCTAGAATAAATGTTGGAATTTAATAATACAATAATCATAAGATAATTAATCAACATATTCCATGAGAACATTACTTAGGCAATTGAAATGAACTTTTTGTATGCACATAAGCATAAGAGATCTTATTTCTGGTGTATCCATAAAGACATTCATAAAATGTTAGTCTTGGGATGACCACACATGTACCTACATTTTTATAAGGCTAGCCGCCCCTGTAACCTTCTTTAGAGGCTTAGGATGACCACCCATGTACCCTCCGTTATAGGATTGAGATGACCACATGGGTACCCTCTTTTACAATCTTGGTCTGACCACCTATGTACCCTCCTTTATAAGGTTGGGATAACATCTTATGTAACCCCTTTAAAAGGATTTAGCGGACCACCCATGAACCCTCTAAGCTCATAGATAAGTTATCTCATTCTAATTCATTAGAGAGATATATAGATCCCACCTTTCACATAATGAAACCCATATTTGAATGTTTTATAAGATCATAAACATTTATCAAAACGTAAGCCATGAAATTAAATGGTTATTATAATCATTTAATCAAATAATAACCTATTTAGAAGTGATAGGTTTAAAAATCATTTCATCATAGCATTATCCATGAAATGAACTGGGTTTGACAAGAATTTTATCATGGTATAACCCATGGAAGAGAGATGGGTTTGATAAACAACTTTCAATATTAAAAATAAACCATTCAAAGAAACTAAAAGATGAGTTTCCATGGATCATATACCCAAAGATTAATATGTAACATAAAAATATTTGATCATTTATGGAAGATAATATTGAATGATGATCTCAAAATTTTTGTGAGGATAATATCCTTTCCTCTTAGTAAATACTTTTTTTTTAAAATAAAACATCATGAAATCTATTTTCTTGAAAAATAACCTTGAAAATTTATATAGGGGGTATAAAAATAATTTGATAATATTTTTAAATATAATAAATGTTCAAATTTTATTCCTTTGAAAATGTTCTTGAAATATTATTTCCCAAAACTATTAAAATCATTTTAAAAAAACATGGTTTTTGAATAAAATTGATTTCCAGCGAAAGAGAGAAATGAAGTATGATTTTCCTAAAAACATTTTATCAATTATATTATGCACCAAAGAGTAGAAAAATGGTACAATTAATTAATGATGTCTTAAATAGACATAGGAGAGGAAAATTCATGAGTATTCTTAGATTATGATCATAAGATTTTATCAATAGAAGCATAATTAGAAAAAAAATCCTGATAAATGAATAGATTATAGCGATAAATATTTACCACTTTGGTATCATTGAATCTAAATCCCTTAGAAAGAATAAAGTTACCAGAATATTACTGTTGAACTCACCTGTTTTGATAATCGCAATTATGCTTTCACATACTTTGGTAATCCCAATTAATGTTTATCTATATATTAATTCCATCAAACTATGACATTCTATTATCAAGTTGATAATAATATTAAAATAATCTTTAAAATACGTTAATCAATGTTTATATATGTGTGTATGAACTTTGAAACAATTCTAACTCAATCGTCATTTGTGTTATATAGAATAGATAAGTTTTAAGTCCACTGGTATTCACATAGCTACTAATATAGAAACACTGAGACCTACTGGTACTTAGTCTACCAATAAAAAAATGATATCGATAGACAGAATAGACAGTCACTGAAATAGAACATAGCTACCAGTATGTATAAGTCTACCGATATGCACAATTTGCTGATACAAAGTCCACTGATATGCAAGTCTACCATTACAGAAGGGTCACCAATGAACAAGTCCATCGATATGCACTTTAGCACTGGAACAGAACAGAGCTACCGATACAAATGAGCTACCAATACAAACAAGCTACCGATATAGACGAGCTACCGATACACCAAAGCTACTGATAAAAGAAGTCACTGGTACATAAAGCTACTGGTACACGGAGTAACAGCTACCGATACAAGGAGATACCGGTACAAGGATAAAGAGCTCCAGAAAGGAGGTAACCACTATAAAAAGTCCACCATTACATATCTACCGATAGAAGCTACTGATGAAAGACTTACCCATCGTTGCTATGAAAAACTCTATACTCTCAATATTATTTATTTATTAAACAATGGTCATATTTGATGATTTTAATGAAATTAATGTTATTTTATGATAGTTGTTGTCATGTCAGGGAACTGTACATCGTACCTAGATAAAGGTAATCATTACCATTTCTAGAGCCAAAAGGATAAAAATGGAAGGATAAATACCAAGCATAAAAAAAGAATAAGTGTGTGTGTGAAATAAGGGATGAAGAGTACTGAAAAGTGGTGAATACACACAGAAAAGAAAGGCTACATCAATACTAGAAGAATACTGGACATACACGAAGCAATTCATTCTAAAAGAGAACAAAAGCTGAACTCTAGATAAGGGGTGAATATATACAACGAGTTCTACATACACTCAAGCTGATCAAATCTGAACTTGAAGAAAATGACCCTCTGTTTTTCAGGAAAAAAAACCAGAGAAGGACTCAGAACCATTTCTGATCAATCAAAGAAGTCCATAGTTGCACTTCACATCACTTGAGCTTTCTAAAACTCATATATACTCTCTCAGTGATTTTTTTATTTAAATTTTGGGCATTGTGAATACTCTATATATTTTATACACACACTGTCTCCTATACTAAACTGGAGGATTTCTGAATCCTCACACAAACCTTCCATAAATCTACCTCGTGTATCCCACTATGGATAGTGGTAGAGGTCATGTAGGACCTGGACAGCCAGTGTGCTATTGTTTTGTTTTCCCACATAGGACTGTGGTAGAGGTCTTAGTACCTAGACAGTCTTTGCATTGTGGTTTACCCTGATCCAGGCTGTGGATCAAAATTTATATAAATAGTTTGAAAGGACTAAGTCTCAGCTTGAGACTAAACCTCTTGTATTAAATCTTTCATTCTTACTTATTTCAATTTAAACCTATATTGAATATTCTGCTGCTAATTACTTTGAAATATAAAATTGTTTTAAAGTTACTTTGATAGTTAATCTAGAATGTGTTTTTATGTACTGTAAAGCATTAGGATAGCTTCAAAATATAAATAATCTTTAGATTAGAATAACTGAGAACTAATCAATCTTTTGAGAATCTAACTGACCTTTTCTAGTTTTAAAAATTCACTTCAGATTATCTTATTATTCAATTTGGGGGATTTTAATAATAATATTTTTAACAGAAATATTTATTTGGAAATCAATTCACTCCCCACATGAGTGTTCACTCCGAAAAATATTTGGTATTAGAGTAATGATTATTATTAAAGGTTTTCTAAACACTCTGTTTTTCAACTGTGATTTTAGTTGTTTCTTGAAGATCTTAAATTTCTGTTAGTTATAAATTTTATCCCTTTAAATATATTTTCTAAATCTAATTATGGATAATAGACTAGAAGGTGCTGCTACCGACCGACCACCTTTCATTATTGTTACAAATTATTCTCAGTGGATGATTAAAATGAAAATTCATTTAGAGAGTATGGGATTTGATATCTTGACCGCTATAGAAACTCAATATAAGATTCTAGAGACTATTATAACTACTTGGGATGAACCTACTAGAATATCTTACAATAATAATTGTAATGTAATGAATGATTTGTACTGTGCTTTAGGTGATGAGGAATTTAATAGAATATATTCTTGTAAAACTGCTTATGAAATCTGGGACACTTTGGATATTTCCCATGAGAGAATAACCAATTTTAAGGAAATGATATAGAATACCTACAGTACTATGTATTATAATTTTAAAATGAAGCATGATGGACCCATTTCTGACATGTATCTCAGGTTCAATGAGATTTTCAACACTATGATCTCACAAGGAAAATTTTTTCCTACAAAGGAATAGATTATGATAATACTAAGATGTTTTCCAGAAATATAGAGAGGCACATCTGCCTCTATAAGGGAATTGTGTGATATAAGTTCACTATCTGTTAAGGAATTAATTGGTAATCTTATGATGTATGAATAAGAACTGAAGGTAAATAAGTAAGAAGATGATGAACTAAAAAGGATGTCAGTGGCTTTATGTCTACTACCTCAAGGAGCAATGATAAGGAGAAAGTACACATACCGACTGAATTCTCAACATGTGAAAGTTCAGATTCTGAAGTGATGCTAAAATGGCTCAAACATCCAGAAGATTTATAAAGTTCTACAGGAAGAAGAAATTAATCAAAAAATCAAACTAAAATGGAAAATATGAAAACAGTGGTCATTAGAAGAAAGATTGGAAGAAGCCTGAAAAAATGATTAAATTGTCTGTTATGGATGCAAAAGAAAAGGACATGTAAAAGCAGACTGTCCAAAATTGAAGTTCAAAAAGAAACATGTCTACAAGGACAAAAAGTATAATAAAGCTATAAAAGATACTTGGAGTGATTCAAAATACAGTTCGACTTATTCTGATTCAACTCAAGATGAAAATTCTCAAAAATATAACATGTCTTTCATGACAAACACGTATGAGGTAACATTGGATACTCTTACTTTAAATTCTTATTATTCTGGTTTTGATTCTAATTCTAAATTTGAACATATGTCTAGTTAAGAGTTATTTGAATACTATAATATGCTACAAGGAACCTAAAATGAATTTAAGGACAAGTTTAAATCTTTAAAAATAGCATGATTTAACCAACTCTGTTAAATATTCCCTTCATATAGAAAAGGAAAAGAATTCTCAATTACTAAAGGAAAATAATGAACTGAAATTGTCCAATGAGAAATTAAGGAATGACTTAAAAAAATTCACAAATGGAAAGGATACATTTACTCAAATTCTAGGAAAACAAGTAGCACCAAAATATACCACTGGAATAGGCTATCATCCTGGACAGAGACGGTTTAATAAAACTAGATTTTTTTCTAAATCTGGAAAGAATGTTGCTAGTTCTAGTTCTATAAATTCATATGATTCAACTAGTTACTCACATAGTTATAGATCAAATAATTTTTATCATTAAAATTTTATTTATTCTGTAAATTATCTGAGACCCATAAGACAAATTTGGTACCTAAATATTTGCTTGCAAACCTATCTGGACCCAAGAGAATCTGGGTACCAAATTCATTTTCTATCTAGACCTGTTTTGTAGGAAACTTTCTTGAAGAGTTCCCATAAGAAGATATGGTACATGGACATTGGATGTTCAAGGAATATGACTGGGGATTACTCATGTTTCAAAAGCATAATCAAAGTTTATGGAGGCCATATCACCTTTGGTGATAATTCTAAAGAAAAGACCATCAGACTAGGCCAGATTGGTAACACTGATTCATTTTTAATTATGAAAGTTTTAATTGTTGATGGTTTTAAATATAATTTTTTATGTATCTCTCAGTTGTGTGATGATGGTTTCAATGTTAAATTTGAAAATGATTCTTGTAATTTTTTTAATTCAAAAATGTTCTAGTATTTTCTGCTTTGAGAAATGAAAATGTTTATGTTATTGATTTGAATTGTTAAGCTAAACAAAACATTACTTGTTTAAATGATTTTCATAAAGATTCATTTCTATGGCACAAAATATTAGGGCACTGAAATGTTTATTCACTTAGAAAACTGACTAGGAAGAACATAGTTATAGACCTACCTAAACTTGAATTCCTGGGTGATAAAGTTTGTAATCCCTTTCAAAAGGGAAAGCAGCATAAAGTTTCATTTAAATAAATGAAATAAGTTTCAACTTCTCAACCTCTCGATTTGGTTCACATGGACTTGTTTGGACATTCTATAGTTTCTAGTTTAAATGGGATGCACTATATATATGTCTTAGTAGATTACTACTCTAGGTACACTTGGGTAAACTTCTTACCTCACAAAAGTAAAGATTGTTCTTATATTATTAAATATTCCAAGTCTATAGAAAACCTTAGTGGACTTAAGAATAAGACAATGAAGAGTGATCATGGTCATGAGTTTGAGAATCATGAGTTTGAAAATCATGAGTTTGAATATTATTGCTCACACAATGGCTATAATCACAACCTTTCTGCCCCTAGAACACCTCAATAGAATGGTGTAGTAGAAAGAAGAAACATAAGCCTTCATGAGATTGCATGAACTATGCTTAATGAGTATGACCTTCCAATTTATTTTTGGACCGAAGCTGTCAAAATAATTTGCTATATTATAAATAGAGTCTTAATTAAACTGATTCTTAAGAATACCCCTTATTAATTGTGGAATAATAGAAAGCCTAAAGTTAGTTACTTTAGAGTTTTTGGTTGCAAAGTCTTACTACTAATACTAAGGATAATGTTGACATGTTTTCATCCAAGAGTGATGAAGGAATATTTTTAGGATATTATTTAACTAGAAAATCCTGTAGAGTCTTAAATAAAAGAACCATATATGAGGAAGAATCTATTCACATCATGTTTGATGAAACTGATCTATATGAACCCAAATATTCCATTGAAAATCTTGAAGAAGATTTGTCTCTTCTGGAGATTAATGATAAAATCAATGAACCTATTATAAAGACAACAAGTTCTGGACACATTCCAGATTCTGCTTCTGTAGAACCTGAACATAGATAAGAGACTGAAATTTCTAGTCCATCCTTTACAAGATAAACTAGGATTATAAAGAATCATCATTTGGATATTGTTGTTGGTAATATTGATAGAGGGACACAGACTAGAGCTTCTCTATGAAGCCAAGTTGAACATCATGCTTTTCATTCACAATTAGAACATAAAAATATCAATGATGCATTCAATGAAGAATTTTGGGTAATAGATATGCAAGAAGAATTAATCCATTTTAAAAGAAACAATGTCTGTAAATTAGTTGATAGACCTAAAGAAACATTGACCATAGGCAATAAATGGGTTTTTAGAAACAAAGTTGATGAGTTTGGAAATATAGTATAAACAAAGCTAGGCTAGTTTCCCAAGGGTATAGTAAAGAATAAGGAATAGATTATGAGGAAACCATTACCCCTGGAGCTATATTATAACCCATTAAGATTCTACTTGCCTATACTGCTCATTTGAATTTCAAGTTATATCGAATGCATGTAAAAAAGGTGATTTTCTAAATGGTTTTATAATTAATGATTTTTTTGTCGAACAACCACCTGGATTTACTAATCCTCATTTTCTAAATTGAGTTTTTAAACATTCAAAAGCTTTATATAGTCTCAAATAAGATCTGCAAGCTTGTTATGATAGACTTAGTAATTTTCTTATTTCAAAAGGCTTTACTAAAGGGATTATTGATCCAACACTTTTTATTAAAAGAATTTCTAGAGATGTTTTGAGAGTAAAAATCTATATTGATGATATTATTTTTGGATATTCTAAAAATTCTTTATGTAATGACTTTTCTAAGAGTATTAAAAATTAATTTGAAATGAGTTTAATGGGAGAACTCAACTATTTTCATGGATTTCATGTTTTTCAAAATGAAAATGGTATTATTTTGAATTAAAGTAAATATACAAAGAATATTTTAAAACA
The DNA here is from genome assembly GCA_963277665.1 of Viscum album. Classification (NCBI taxonomy): domain Eukaryota; kingdom Viridiplantae; phylum Streptophyta; class Magnoliopsida; order Santalales; family Viscaceae; genus Viscum; species Viscum album. The sequence continues at coordinate 474,457,066 of OY728139.1, read as the reverse complement.
TTATGGTTTGGACAGTATTAAGGAAAGTGATACACCTATGAGTACTGTCTGTAAATTGGATGAAGATGAAACTAGGAAACTATTGGATCAAACCAACTACAGAGGTATGATTGAAAGCTAACATTAACTTACTACTAGTCGACCAGTTATTGTGTTTAGTGTGTGTATATGTGCAAGATTTCAAGATAATATTAAAGAATCACATTTTCTAGCGGTTAAAAGAATTTCTAAGTATCTTAAACATACTGAAAATTTGGGTTTGTTTTATCAGAAAGGATAATATTTTAAATTAATGAGTTATTCAGATGTTGACTTTGCTAGTTACAATTTTGATAGAAAAATAATATCTGGAACATATCATTTATTGGGAAATTCATTTGTATCTTGTTCTAGTATGAAACATAATTCTGTAGCCTTGTCTACGGCTGAAGCAGAGTATATAGCTGGTTTTAGTTCTTGTGCACAAATGTTGTGGATGAAACACAATCTTTTGGACTATGGATATCAATTTAGACATGTATCTATTAACTGTGATAACACAAGTGCAATTAACATTTCAAATAATCTTGTGTATCACTCTAGGACCAAACACATTGATTTAAGGCACCATTTCTTGAGAGATCATTACCAAAAGGGTGATATTAATCATGAGTTTATAAGTACTGAACATCAATTAGCTAACATTTTCACCAAACCTTTATGTTCAGATTGGATAAGTTACATTAGACATGAACTAGAAATGATAGAATCTATTAGTTATAAACCTCACCGTTATACCTCAATAGTATGAAACCTCAATGTTATACATCACTAGTATGAAACCTCAATGTTATACCTCACTGGTATGAAACCTCACTATTATACCTCACTGATAGTGAACCTCACCATTAGGAATTCTCATCGGTATACCCTACCATAATATTACGATTCCTAAATGATAAAACATGAGTCTTAACCTTTCTCGATCCACCTCGAGCCCCTTTCCTTCAAACCTCTCTCAAACCATAAGAACCATATGCCTCGCGATTTAATGGCAAGAGTAAAGTGGCCTTCAATCAGTGGAAAGGAAGATGAACCGAGTTCTATGAGACTCAAAGGCGAGTCTAGCAGTGGAAGTGAATTTAAGAAACCCAAAAATCCACATCTTGTTCAAAAAAATATAGTAGTTGAAAGGGATCTATGAATGGAATGTCTAATGGTAGTGAAAAATTCATTCTAAATGTTTTGGAAGATCAGAAATCGTTAGAATGCTTCTTGAACAACAATGGCCCCTATTATCTAATGGTGGTAAAATATTTCTATGAGTATGTTTGGTTTGAGTAATCGGAATTCGAGTATAGGATGGTATCTTTAGTTAATGGAAATAATATAGATTTTTCTTCTATTGAGTGGGATGAATGCCTGAAGGTTCTATATGAAGGTGTTTCTGGATATTTCTTGAAATTAGTACCACCTACAAGTGACATATTGTATCATGAGACTACATTATAAGAACTCACTGGTAGTGGCAAGCAGAGAAAAGTAGTGGCTGCAGAAATGAATGGGGAGAACCGGCTATTGTTTATGTTCATTCAGCATGTTTTATTTTCAAGGAAAGGGGACTTTGCAAATTTGAGATATCAAGATATCTATATGATATATCTCTTGAGACATGGTGCGAAGGTAAATTTGTGCAGGCTGTAAATGGTTCAGATTGAGGATATGACGAATCCAAAATCAAAAACAAATTCCTTATTCTTTGATAATTTTATTTCAGTTATGATTAATGTAAATGGTGTAGTTGAGTCTCAGGATGAGATTGTTATGGTAAAGAACAACTTTTGTATCACAAGCACAATATTCAAATACATGAAGATCAATTGGAATCCATGGAAGAGATAATGGGTTAGTGATGATGAGAAGTTGTATGATAAGTATAATCATGTGGATCGTCCTTCTAGGCCTAAGGATGTAAGGGACCCAGGTCTAGGACCTGATGAAGAATAGCCACAGTACAGTGATGATTCAGAAGAGGATGATTCTTGTGTAGAAAATGGGGGAGATCCAGACTTGCCTCTTATCCCAAATAATGAGATTGTATGACAAAAAAGGGGAAGTACTTCTTTGAACCTACCTTGTACAAAAACTGTTTTGGGTGTAAGAAATGAAGAGAGACATATGGATGAGGAAGACTAGCCAAGATCAGATCAAAAAGAGGCTTCCCTAGAGAATGAAAAAGAAGGAAAAGAATATGAAACGGAAGCATCTGCTTCTCTCACCTTAAGTTTGAGTCCTCTAATTAGAAGTAATGTTGTGCATTTAAAGGTTGTTCTTATTGAAGTTGATAGACTTGATCCTATTCCTGAGTAGCTTCCTACTGTTGAAGAAATAGAGATGGTTGTGCAAAATTCTGATGAGGAAGACCGAACTGATGAGGGTGATATTGGTATTCAAGAGAATGCACTAGTTGATGGGGAGCATCCAACCAGATTTGGTAGTGTTTCAATGGCTGTTGAGATCGAAGACTGGTCTGAAGACCCAATGTTTGTAGTTTTTGGATTGGTTATCTAGATTCTGATAATGAGACATCCCTCAGTCGACCAAGAGTTAATTATAATATTCTATCTAAGATATTACCTGAAAATATGGTATGAAAAGCTGATATGGATCAGTTTCAATATGATCGTAAGACATATTTTTTGGAAGAGATAAGAAAAATGGAAGCTTCTTCAGTGTCATCCATTCAATCGGTTATGAATGACTCTGTGGCAAGTATTGTGTCTGAGATAGAACTTGCAGTTGTGCCTGAAAATACGATCACCAGGGCAGATCTCGAATCCTTAAAGGATGATCTGAAAGAGTCCTTTAGTGCTTCTGTTGCCATGTTGATGCACGGATTTGTTGAAGAGATGAGAAATATGGATATTTCCTTTGAACTCTATCTTGGTTGTAATGTGTCAAATTTTGTGGTAGAGATAGTAGATGAAGTCACTGCATGCCAGAATCAAATGTCTAGCCTGACAGAGAATGTGGAAATTCTAAAGCATTCAGTTATCTCTCTATAATCCTATATGAGTTCTAAATATCAATCAGACAAGGATTTGGATTATGTAAAAATTGTGTTCTGTAAAATGGTTTCAATTTTGTAGGAGTTTAAGCATTCTATAACAAAGCATGTTAGCACCCAGGATTCTCAAGTGAAAAATCTTATCAGTGGGTTAACCAAAAACATCAAGGAAATAGTAACCATCTCTATTGGTTCCCTTACTTCAGGACCTTCAGTGGATTTGGATCAAATTAGATATTTGATGAAGGAAGAGCTTGGTTCAACATTGACAAGTGGCTCTGTGGACTCATCTGATCTGACCAAAGTGGTAACTTCTACTAGAGATACCACTAGAGATATCATGAAGATTGTTCAAGACTATATGAGAAAAGCTTTTGGTTCTCAGAAAGATGTGAAAGACAAGGTAGATTATTATTTCCAATGGTTTTATACCAAGTATCAACTCAACCACCATTTCAATCATATGTTATAAAACATTAAGCTACCTTGTATCAATCAAGCCATCAGAGAACAAGTCAGAAAGCTCAGAGCATTGACCCCTGCACTAGACAAATTTATGGAATAGAAGGATGATTTCATTTATGCTATGGAATGAGGAGGATGAATCATTATGGATTTTAGAAATTTCATGTTGTATTTCTTGAATGTTGATGCTCGGCCAGTGATTATACCTCCATCTTTACCTGCATCTGCCTCTACTACTTGTCTGGTTCAGATGACTCCAGCCTAAGCCATCGACAACCTTACTCCTATGATCACACAGAGAGCTCCATAGTAGAGGCCGAGAACAGTTTCAGTAGCTCAGCCACCTCTGATCATTTCTGGTATTCCTCAGCCTTCTCCTACATCAACCTCACCTAAATACTCTTCTGATCCTGAAGGAAAATCTCATTCAAAGGATGTGAATTGATTGCTGGCTAGGATTTTCTATAGGAATGACATATATTTCTTTTTTGTTTCATTTATTTATTTCATTGTATCTCTTTTCTCCAAGGAATGTATATGATCTTACTCTCATTTACTTTTTGTTACTTCTCTTCTCCTATATTTCCTATTTTGTCCCACTTTTTGATAATCAAAATGGTAGAGAACTACTATCTAAGGGAAACATGACTATGGGAGAAATAATATCTTTTATGAAAAAGGGGGAGAAATACTATCTTTTATGCATTTAATTCTTTTTTTTTAATTCATATTCATTTCCCTCTGGTACATTTGTTATATATTTTACCTTTGATATATGTGTTCTGTAATATATTGTTTTCTCTGATATAATTGGATTTAATGCAATATCCTTCGATGGATTACTGATTATTTTTGGGATTATAATATCATAAGTTTTGATTATCAAAAAGGGGGAGATTGTTAACCTCACCGGTTTGGATAATCCCAATTATGGATTCACATACTTTGATAATCCCAATTAATGTTTATCTATATATTATTTCTTCAAATCTATGAAATTATATTATCAAGTTGATAATAATATTAAAATAATCTTTGAAATATGTTAATCAATGTTTATCTATGTGTGTATGAACTTTTAAATAATTCTAACTCAATAGGCATGTGTGTTCCATAGAATAGTTAAGTGTTATGTACACTGGTATGCACATAGCTACTGATACAGTCAAACAGAGACCTAATGGTACTTAGTCTACCAATTGATAAAGTTTTCCGATATACTGAATAGACAGTCACTAATACAGAATAGAGCTACTAGTATGTATAAGTCTACCAGTATGCACAAGATGCTAATACAAAGTCCACCAATATGCAAGTATACCTTTACAGAAAGGTCACCAATGCACAAGTCCAACGATATGCACTTTAGCACTGGAACAGAATGGAGCTACCGATACAAACGAGATAGCGATACAAACTATCTACCGATACAAATGAGATACTGATACAAACGAGATACCGATATATATGAGCTACTGATAGACCAAAGCTACTGATAGAAGGAGTCATTGGTACATAGATCTACTGAAACATAAAGTAACATCTACCGATAAAAGGATCTACCAGTACAAGGAAAAAGAGCTACCAAAAGGAGATCACTGCTATACAAAGTCCACCGTTACATATTTTCCGACATAAGCTACTAATTAAAGACTTACCAGTCATTTATACATAAAACACTATACTCTCAATATTATTTATTTATTAAGTAACTTCCATATTTGATGATTTGAATGTATTTAATGTTATTTAATGATAGTTGTTTCCATGCCATGGAACTGCACCTCGTACATAGATAAAGGTAATCATTCCCATTTTCCGAGCCAAAAATATATAAAATGAAGGAAAAAGACCTGGCACAAAAAAAGAAGAAGTGTGTGTGTGAAATAAGGGCTGAAGAGTGATAAAAAGTGGTGAATAAACACAGAAAAGAAAGTTTGCATCCATACTGGAAGAATACTTGACATACAGGAAGCAATTAATTCTAGAAGAGAACACATGCTGAACTCTAGTCAAGGAGTGAAGAACTACAATGACTTCTTCATATACTCAAGCTAATCAAATCTTAACTTGATGAAAACAACCCTCTATTTTTCAGACAAAAACCAGAGAAGGACTCAGAACCATTTCTGATCAATCAAAGAAGTCCAGAGCTACACTTCACATCACTAGATCTTTCTAAAACACATATCTACTCTCTTAGTGATTCTTTTATTTACATTTTGAGCAGTGTGCATACTCTATATATTTTATACACACGCTATGTCATGTACTAAACTGGAGGATTTTTAAATCATCACACAAACCTTCCATAACTCTCTCTCTTGTATCCCACTGTGGATAGTGGTAGAGGTCAAGTAGGACCTGGACAGCAAGTGTGTTGTTGTTTTGATTTTCCACGTAGAATTATGGTAGAGGCCTTAGTACCTAGAAAATGTTTGCACTGTTCTTTACCCCGATCCAGGGTGTGGATCAAAATTTATATAAATTGTTTGAGAGGACTAACTCTCAGCTTGAGATTGAACCACTTGTTTTAAAACTGTCGTTCTTACTTATTTTGGTTTTATCCTATACTGAATATTCCGCAGCTAATTACTTTGAAATATAAAATTGTTTTAATGTTACTTTGATAGTTAATCTAGCAAGTGTTTGTATGTACTGTAAAGAAATAGGATATCTTCAAAAGATAATTAATCTTCAGATTAGATTAACTGATAACTAATAAATCTTTTGAGAATCTAACTGACCATTTATTGTTTTAAAAATTCACTACAGATTATCTTGTTATTCAATTTGGTGGATTTTAATAAGAATCTTTTTAACAAAAATTTTTAATTGGAACTCAATTCACCCCCCTCTTGAGTGTCCACTACGACCAACAATTACAATATTATAAAATAAGAAGATTCATGGTATAAAATTTCAATATTAAGTATATACATCATGTAAAATAATATATATATATATATATATATTATATAACATGTGTCTCAATGAAGGGAAATTTTGAAAAAAAATCCTTTACCATTTTGATGAATTCTGATGTATAAACTCCCTGACTGAGTGATCCTAAAATGGATAAGTAAATAAAAATAAATTTAATTAGAAGAATCATAATATCCATTCATGGAAATTATAAACACCACATCAAGTAATTATTTGTCTCATCTGACATGTGTCTCACATAAGTCAAAAAGTGGGATAAAAATCCTTTAGTACATGAGACATTTTTAATCCTGAGAACCGTGAAAGAATAAAATAAAATGGAAATTTCTAAATCATGGAATTAATGAAATTAATGATATAAACATTAATGTGGTAGTATATACAACACATAAAATAAATGAGTGGTTAATATGTCATAATTATAATAAAACTAGAAGTGAGATTAGTAACCCCCTTACCATCTGTCTTGAATCACTTCATACTCATTAAAGCATCATGTATAATAAATATATGTCTATTATACATCTATCACAGAATCATATTCCTAAATATAACACCAAATATGATTTACTTATGACTTTATATTTACCATTTGTTAACATTTCTGTGTAATAGTTATGTTTTGGGAAATAAACGCATTATTTTTCATAAATGTTTTAACTTATTATTATTGATTATTTTACATAGATAATGATTTAATATTATCCAGAATGATAATAATGATATAAATATCATATATATTTAATATATATTTAATAAGAGTTATCCATAATATTTTTTTAAAGGAGATGGGATACACCGTTCATTAAGATAGTAGCCCATACGTAGGCATGAATGATGTACCCATTTTTTCATTTCGAATGAATTAAAGGTAAATGATATATATATATATATATATAAATTATCATTTTAAAAATTATTATTATATCATATATAGAATATATATTTATTAAATACATTCTTAATACATTCCATGTAATTTAGGAATGAATCACCTCGCTTTGTGAGGTGGTGGTCTGTCGTACACACGAACAGAGTTATCTTATTCCGAAAAAATAGAATTATTGATGGTATATGTTATATTAAAATAAAATAATAAAAATAAAATCATTAAAATAATAAATATTATATATAATAAATAAATCCATCATTATTCAAAACCTTGGAATGAGGTAATAGAAAAATGACCGACATCAGTTCGTGATGTGGATGTTTTTTGCACAAAAAACAAATGATTTTGTAACCAATTTTGATGGAAGTGTGAGTGGTTTTAAATCTAAATTGTAACGCCCCGACCCCAGTTACCCAGATTCAGTGCATTATTGTATAACATTGGCATGATCACAAAAGATCAAGTCTCGAAAGACCGATTAGTTTAGTAGCCTTGGAAACACTAGATACATTCATAAGTCTTACATTACATCATAAAGTAAGAAAAATACAACAACATATTGTCTTCATATCCCCTCATACTATCCCTAAAGGTCATTCATAATATACTTATTCACATCCTTGAAAAATTAAAACATTGAAAGGGGTGAACTTAGATGCTCAGTAAGGATAACAATATAGAGGAAGCTTTCATAAATAAATATAAACATTTAAGGAAATGTATAAAAAAAAGCCTTTTAAACTTGAACTTCAACATAATATGGAAAAAGTAAAATGAGATAATTCCATTTACATATTCACATAGATATTCTACTGGTCTAATAATCACATGAAATATCAATAACCACTTTCATAATGATGGAATGCATAATTCCAGACTATCATAACCACGTAGCCAAGGCCTCGTGCCTAGAATACAAATAAGATTTTGTCAAGGCCTCATGCCAAAACACTAGTTTGTCTCATGATACCAGCCGATGCATCGAGGAGGTATAGCGGGCTCCACTCGTCACTTATTAAGTCCAATGCATTCCTCATATGAATAGGTTTAAACATTTCATAAACCATAACATAATTTTATCACATAAAACATGCATAAAGGAAACATAACATTTCCACATTTCAATCACAATATATCAATACAACAATTTGATATAATAAAAACAATTTCAAAACCATTTTCAATACCAAAATAAATGAAAATTAAAACTTTGTATTTATTTTTCATTTAAAAAAAAATTATGGCTTGTAGAGGAAGCCAAAACTCAAATAATGGTCACGGCGGTAGCGAAGTCATTTTCGGCTCATATGAACATCAAAAAAACATTCCCTTTTCTCGATTAGTAAATCGCTTCGTATAAAAATATTCCTTTTGAATAACGTAAAATTCAAAGGTGTTTATACACCATGTAAAAGAAAGTTGTGTATAAAATAAAATATGCTTCAATGAAAGGAGATTGAGACATAGTTCCTTAAAAAGAACATTATTTTGATAAAATAGATTTTTTATGTGTATTGACTATAAGTAAACATTGAGAAAGTACAAATACAAGATAGTACATAATAATATAATGACATAATTTGAAAGTAGGAGATTAACCCAAAGAATGGAAATTTTGTTAAGAAGTTCCCTTACCTCGTGTCTAACTTGACTCGACCATTCTTTAATCTCCTGAATAATAAACTAGAGTTAATTTCAATTTGCTTAAGAACCATTTTCATGTTCATTATTCCTTTTATATCACTTATTACCATGTTATGAACATTATGTAATTATTTAAGTTAATAATGGTCATTTTGTCGATCTTTGGTGCTTGAGTCAAAAATAAACTTCTTATAATTAGAAGTTGTTCTTGTGGTGAAATATCCATTATATCCAGAATTATATTCATGATTTATATATCATATATATCATATATATATATAGTATATACATTCATTTATAATATTAGTTAACATTTAGAGGCATGAAACGAAATTCACCATTCATGGAGACGTTAAGCCGTACGTACGCATGAACTCTACTTTCATTTATATTTCATATTTAATGGAATGAAATTATAATTATATAAAGTTATAATATAATTCCAGTATAATATAATGTATAATACCATTTACCCCATCCTTTATACATCCCACATATGGCATTAACGATTCAAATCACATTGAGGGGGCGGTAGTCCGCACTTCCTAAAATGAAATTATCGCGTTTACCCATAATTGAAATCATAAAGGTATGACATAAATGAAAAATAAATAATCATAAGGAAAACAAAAACATAATATATATCATATATAAAAATAGTGTCATCATAATGGCCACCATTAGAGGTGTTAAAAGAATATTGAACAATCATCGTTTCGTGAGGCAGTATTTCGCCACCCACAGAAACAGTATGTTCTTTAACCATTAGAAGAAGGTGTGTGTAAGTGTAAATAAAATAATTATTAAAACATCATAGTATATTGAAGATATTTTTTTTACAAAATAAAAGAATAAAAATAGTTTAGGGGGTTGGAGAATAAAAATAAAACAAAACAACATTAGAGAAGACATTACCTTAAAATCGAGTAACTCTTTTTTTGATTTGAGCCAAAGGCTTCCTTTGGAAGACTTATTCCCAAAGTGAGGCTTCTAGGAGTAAGTGAGGAAAGTTGGTAGAATATTTGGTCAGAGGTTGGCCGAGCCAAATGGATTTTAAGGTGTGAGTAAGGTGGTAGTGGTGGGTTCCTTTTATAAGAGGAGAGGAGGGGCACTCTTGGAAAGTCATGAAATGTTACTTATTATATAATGAGTTTCGGATTTTAAAGGTCCCAAACATATATATTTCTTGGATAAGGTGATAAGGGTTCGAAATATACTCATTTAATAGGTTTTTGACAAGTTTATGTCTTAGATTTTACATTATTGATTTATTTAATTTAAATCGTTAATTAATGAGGTAATCGCTGCATCATCATGGTGTCAGAAATAATATAAATTATTTATTGTCTAAAAATTATAAAAAAATTATCATGTTGTAGGAAATATTTTTATATTTATAATTTATATTTATAGTCAAAAATATGACTAGTATAACCGCATTTAATTTTTTTGATAAAACAACTCATGTTTGTGACATTTTTATTTTAACATTAAATAAAAAGTTGATAATGTCATTTTCCTACCAAAGTGGCTCCATGGGGTCCCCATGTTGACCCATGGATTGTCTTGGTCGTCCATGACTCATACAATGTTGGTAGGACAAGTGTAAAGGTATTTTCATATTTTTATAATATCATTTTTACCTTAAATTTCACTAATTACCTTTAATCGCGATTAATTAAACTTAAAAGTTACTATTCACCAAAAAATTATTTTAATCCCATTGAACTAAACATTACTTCCTGATGACAACCATGTATGTCGGATTTTTGAAAATCAAATCACAGATGTTTCAATGTTTCATTTAAAATGAAAAATCAGTTTTTTAACTACCACTTAGTGGTTTCACTATTCATCAAAAATTGAAGTTTTTCAGAACAATCCCAAAATTTCTCCCTAATCTATAATTGATATTCCGAATCCAAAAATGATGTCTATTTTAAAAAATTACAAACATATAATTTCCATTAATTAATTTTATAACTAATTCCCGCTGTCACAACAAATAGCGTGCTTTTAAGAAACATTATATATCAAAAGATTGACAATTGTTTATGTCCAATTTCAAAGTGAAATTAAATCTAATGAACAACATTGGATAAAATGGTAAAAATATATTTTAATTATACTTTAAAACCACTCAATAGTATAATTTATCACTATAAATTATTTTGATTAAAATAGTTGTTTTTAAGTACTTTTCACTATTCATAAAAAATTGGATGTGCTCAGAAAAATACCAAAAATTCATCATTGGCTAATTTAGATATTCCAAATCCATAAATGAAGTCCATTTTGAAATATAAAATATATATAATTTCAAAAAGTGGGTATTAATATTCATAATGTCCATTTTGATTGGTCACGGTGTGTTAGAATCTCGAACTTGCGTACAATGCAAGCTATTGCATTATTGAAAGAGAAGTGTATCGTGGAAGCTCAGGATGTTACATTCTCCATTCCATTGATAAATTGTGTCCTCGCAATTTGAAATTTTTCATTGAAAATAAAAGGTTGAAAATATAAAATACCTTTTTGGAAAACCCACATCGGAAATAAGGTTAACAAAAATATAACATTAAAAGAAATAAAGAGAATTACAAAGGTCGCCCGTGATATCCCATACTAGGACTCTATGAAAATATGGATATGGAGGAAAAACAAACCATCAAGGTCTGATGGAGAGTTGTAGAAAATATGATTATGAGAAAGTTAACCGACAACGTTTTTGTTTTATGTTACCTTTCATAAAGTTGAGGAATTTATTTACGAGATTTACTAAGAATGTAAGGAAATATACTTACTTGTCATGTAGAATTTCATTAATTAATAAATTTTTACCACAAACCCATCTTTCACTCCAAATGGTTACAGAACTCAAAAATATTCTATTTATCCTAATTGTATAAGGTTCCAAATATTACCACATACCATTTAGATTAGGAAAACTATTTTGTAATAACCAAAGACTTCCTGTAGGATAGTGGTAGGTAATAAAGGCATGTTGCACTATGGTTTTGGGTTCGATTCCTGTAGCTTTGTCTGACGCGACGGGTTATGCCCCACCCTGTAGGTTGTTTTTTTTCCTAAAAATATAGTATTATAATATCTCAAAAATAATCTTCAAAAATGTTTTAACCTTAAACAATACAATCCAAAGATCAACTTAATCCATTCCAACCTTTATAGTCATCCAAAATACTTCTGTCCAACTCACATTCCAAAGTTTATAAGGAAGGTAAACATAATTAAGATCCTTATTTCCATGTAACAACATGTGAACTCCTTCATCATGTATTCTTTTAAAACACTGCAACATACTGAATTATTATAAATCCTTATTGACTACATTCATGATCCCTTATTCCTTATAGAATACTAGATATACTCCTTCTATCCAAAAATATATACAAATCATTAATCAGATTCATGGAAGTTAAGAATATCCAATATAATTTATCCAAATCAATCTTGTATTATTCCAAAATCACTATCTCGGTATCTGAACCATATTATGGTTTATCTTTCTCTCAACCATATATTTTCCAAAACTTTAACCTGCTGTGGAGTCACTTTTCTTGGTTCCACACAATCTCAAGTCCTTGATGAAATAGTACTGTAGTACAATCCTTATATAATCAATAATTATTATAACCAGTACATCATTGATACAAAACTCAAATGACAAAATTATTTAGTAACTACATAAGAACTCTAATCATTCCTCCTCATCTATGGTAGTATCATAACTTGATTGTTATCCAATAACATCATTTGGGGCATACTCTGATGATTTGGAAATTGGTTTGCGTAGTGTCCCCACTCCTTGCAGATGAAGCATAGTACATTTGAAACCTTTTTCTTACCCTTGCAGTCACGCACTTGGTTTCCTTTTTCTCCACACTTATAACAAACTCCCATTTCCTTCAGGAAAGTTCCAAGGAGTTTCTTCCCAAAGTTATCACATATTGGAAAATTCCTCTTTTCCCTCGTCCCTTTATCCATCATTCTCTCTTCCATCCTTTTCTTCTCTTTCATCCCTTCAAATCCATATGACTCAGAGAATTATCTACTTATCTTATTAACACATGATACTATTTATTCATATGTTGAGAACACATGGGAGACTATTTCCCTTCTAAATGCTGGCTTAATACCGTGAAAGATATGATCCTTCTTACTCTTTGGATCATACGTATTGATGGAGTTCACATTCCTTCTACTGGGCGCAATTTCTATACAATTGCATAAACTAGATTAGTTTATGAATCAAAATACATAATTCGATACTTGTAAAACACTTAACAGAAATTGAACCATTTATGGATATAATCATAAAAAATTATTTCTTTGAGGAAGTATTTACTCATAAACCCTTCATAATGGTTTGTAAAAAAATGAGAATTATCCTAAGCATTTCCCCCAGGAGTGTCGTAACCAAGAGTGCTGCAAGGCCCGTTTTCGTGCACCAGTTCTCGTTCGAGTCTAGATCAAAGCGGTGTTTTGAGTTTTACCCCTAGGTACATCTATTCCAGAGCTTCCTCTACCTGCTCGTATCCAGACAGGGATGTATTTTTCAGAAAACTCACAATATCTCTATAATACCAAAATTCTAGATAGTTCTTCTATACTAATCCTAAAATTCTATCTTTGGGATATGCGCTCTAATCAATGTTTATATAAATCTAGCTTCCAAGGATAGTACTAAACTGCCTCTGATACCAACTGTAACACCCCGACCCCAGTTACCTAGAGTCGGTGCATTATTGCGTAACATTGGAATGATCACAAAAGATCAAGTCTCTAAAGACTGATTAGTTTAGTAGCCTTGGAAACACTAGATACATTCATAAGTCTTACATTACATCATAAAGTAAAAAAATCTACAACAACATATTTTCTTCATAACCCCTCATACTATCCCTACAGGTCATTCATAATATACTTCATCACATCCTGGAAAAATTAAAACATTGAAAGGGGTGAGCTCAGATGCTCAGTAAGGATAACAATATAGCAGAAGCTTTCATAAATAAATATAAAAATTTAAGGCAATGTATAACTAAAACAAAATCCTTTTAAACATGAACTTCAACATAATATGGAAAAAGTAAAATGAGATAATGCCATTTACTTATTCACATGGATATTCTATAGGTCTAATAATCACATACAATATCAATTACCACTTTCATAATGATGGAATGCATAATGCCAGACTATCATCACGTAGCCAAGGCCTCGTGCCAAGACTACAAATATGATTTTGTCAATGCCTCGTTCCAAGACACTAGTTTGTCTCCTGAGACCTGCTGATTCCTCGAGGAGCTATAACGGGCTCCACCAGTCACTTATTAAGTCCAATGCATTCCTCATATGAATAGTTTTAAACATATCATAAACCATAACATAATCTTATCACATGATACATGCATAGATGAAACATAAAATTTCCACATTTCAATCACAAGATATCAATACAAAATGTTGATATAATAAAAACACTTTCAATACCATTTTCAGTACCAAAATAAATGAAAATTAAAACTTTTTATTTATTTTTCATTTAAAAAAATGTTATGGATTGTAAAGGAAGCCGAAACTCAACTAATGGTCACGGTGGCGGAGAAGTCGTTGTCGCCGCATACGTACAACAAAAAAACATTCCCTTTTGTCGTTTAGTAAAACACATCGTATAAAAAGAATTCTTTTCAATAACATAAAAGTCAAAGGTGTTTATACACCATGTAAAAGAAAGTTGTGTATAACATAAAATATGCCACAATGAAAGGAGATTGAGACGTAATTCCTTAAAAAGAACATTTTTTAATAAAATAGATTTGTTATGTGTATTCACTATAAGTACACATTGAGAAAGTACAAATACAAGATAGGACATAATAATATCATGACATAATTTGAAATTAGGAGATTAACCCAAAGAATGGAAATTAGGTTAATAATTTCCCTTACCTCGTGTCCGACTTGACTCGATCATTCTTTAACCTCCTGAATAATAAACTAGAGTTAATTTCTATTTGTTTAATAACCTTTTTCATGATCATTATTCCTTATATATCACTTATTACCATGTTATAACATTATGTAATTATTTAAGTTAATAACGGTCATTTTGTCGATCTTTGGTACTTGAGTCAAAAATAAACTTCCTATAATTACAAGTTGTTCATGTGGTAAAATATCCATTATATCCAAAATTATATTCATGATGTAGATATCATATATATCATATATATCCAGTATATACATGAATTTATAATATTACATAACATTTAGAGGTAAGAAACAAAATGCACTGTTCATGGAGATGGTAAGCCATACGTACGCATTAACACTACTTTCATTTCTATTTCATATTTAATAGAATGAAATTATATTTATATAAAGGTATACTATAATTACAGTATTATATAATCTATAATACCATTTACTCCATCCTTTATACATCCCACATATGGCATCAATGATTCAAATCACATTGAGGGGGCGGTAGTCCGCACTTCCTAAAATGAAATTATCTCGTTTACCCATAATGGAAATCATAAAGGTATGCCATAAATGAAAAATACAGAATCATAAAAAAAACATAATATATAATCATATTTAAAAATTTTTTACTCATAATGGCCACCATTAGAGGTGTTAAGAGAATATTGAACAATCATCGTTTCGTGAGGCAGTATTTCGCCACCCACAGAAACAGTATGTTCTTTAACCATTAGAAGAAGGTGTGTGTAAGTGTAAATCAAATACTTATAAAAAAATCCTAGTATATTGAGTATACTTGTGTTGTTACAAAAGAAAATTATAAAAAGAGTTTATGGGATTGGATAAGCAAAATAAAACAAAACAACATTAGAGAAGACATTACCTTAAAATCGGGTAACTCTTTTTTTTGATTTGAGCCAAAGGATTCCTTGGGAAGACTTCTTCCCAAAGTGAGGCTTCTAGGAGTAAGGTAGAGAAGTTGGGAGAATATTTTTGCAGAGGTTGGCTGATCCAAATGGATTTGAAGGTGTGAGTAGGGTGGTATTGGTTGGGGCCTTTATAAGAGGAGAGGAGGGCACTCTTGGAAAGTCATGAAATGTTACTTATTATATAATGAGTTTCGGATTTTAAAGGTCCCACACTAATATATTTCGAGGATACGGTGATAAGGGTTAGAAATATACTCATCCAATAGGTTTTTTACATGTTTATGTCTTAGAGTTGACATTATCATTTTATTTTATTTAAATCGTTAATTAATGAGGTAATCGTTGCATCATCATGGTGTCATAAATAATTTAATTTATTTAATGTATAAAAATTATAGAAAAATTATCATGATGTAGGAAATATTTTTATATTTATAATGAATACTTATAATAAAAAATATGACTTGTATAACCCCATTTAAAAATTGTTTTAGTAAAACAACTCCTGTTTGTGACATTTTTATTTTAACATTAAATAAAAAATAATAATGTCATTTTCCTACCAAAGTGGCTCCATGGGGTCCCCAAGTTGACCCATGGATTTTCTGGATCGTCCATGACTCATCCAATAGGGTTAGGACAAGTGTAAAGGTATTTTCATATTTTTATTATATCATTTTTACCTTAAATTTCACTAATTACCTTTAATCACGTTTAATTAAACTTAAAAGTTACTATTCACCAAAAAATAATTTAAATCCCATTGAACTACATTTTACGTCCTAATTACAACCATGTATGTCGGATTTTTGAAAATCAAATTATTGAAGTGGAAATGTTTCATTTAAACGAAAAAATCAGTTTTTTGACTACCACTTAGTGGTTTCACTATTCATCAAAAAATGAAGTTTTTCAGAACAATCCCAAAATTTCTCCCTAAGCTATAATTGATATTCCGAATTCAAAAATGAAGTCTATTTTACAAAATTACAAACATATAATTTTCATTAATTAATTTTATAACCAATTCTCATTGTCACAACAAATAGCGTGTTTTTAAGAAACATTATATATCATAAGATTGACAATTGTTTATGTCCAATTTCAAAGTGAAATTAATTGTAATGAACACCATTGGATAAAATGGAAAAAATATATTCTAATTATACTTTAAAACCACTAAATAGTATAATTTATCACTATAAATTATTTTGATCAAAAAAGTTGTTTTTAAGTATTATTCACTATTCATAAAAAATTGGAAGTTCTCAGAAAAATAACAAAAATTCATCATAGGCTAATTCTGATATTCCAAATCCAAAAATGAAGTCCATTTTGAAATATAAAATATAAATAATTTCAAAAAGTTGGTATTACTATTCATAATGTCCATTTTGATTGGTCGCGGTGTGTTAGAATCTCGAACTTGCGTGCAATGCAAGCTATTGCATTATTGAAAGAGAAGCGTATCATGGAAGCTAGGGGTGTTACATAAATAGTATCATAAATACATCAATTTATATTTTATATTATATTTTTATTAAATAATCATGATATTTAAATAATATATTTGGTTTGAAGAAGAAATAAAACAACGACATTTGTTGATGAACATTACATATTCTTCTGGAATCTATTGTTGGTTTGCACCGAATTCATTCCCTAGTTGAATATAATCTCAAATTAATGTATATATGATTATATCGGGTAATTTTGGAAGTTATTTTTCATTGTTTTGTTGAGACAAATTCAATAATGTTTGTGTAGAAGTGGGAGAGTGAGTGACAATTTATATTGGAGGAGTAGTGGTATTTTTATAAATACCAAAAGGTGACCACTATTCAGAGGTCTCCCTAACCTCTTGTGCATTTAAAATTGAATAATAATTGATGTGATGGATGAATTGGTCTATACATACCTCTACCAAAAAAAATAAATTATTTTTTTATTTCAAATTTTTCATTATTGTTTATGTCTATTCAATTTTATCTTTATAGTTTCTACTAAGGTAACATGTGTCTTTCTATTTACAAGGTAATTTTTCATTTAATAATTTAAAATGAAATATATAATTATTAGATAATTTATGCCCAATTAATCAACATATTATTTTTAATTCATTAAATAAAATTCCTATATATATCCCAAATTAAATTTAATACAAACACATGTAATGTACAAAACCTAGTTTTTACCATATCTGTGTTAATTAATTTCAAATTATTTCACTAATCATTATGGTAAAAATTAGATTTATACTAATTTTATAATATAAATTATTCTAATTCCAAATATATAATCCATTTATCCCAATTTGATAATTATAAATGGCATAATTTAATTTAAAATTAATCTAGCAAAAGAACAAGAAAATAGATTTTTAAAGTTAAAATGTTCATGGATTTACTATGTTTTAATATTAAATTTAACATAAAAATTATAAAAATGAAATAAATCGGATAAATAGATATAAAATTTATCTAATTATACTTTAAAATAATCAAAATATATTTTAGCATTAAAATTGTTTTAAATGAAAATTCATTTTTTAATTAAAATTCAATATTTTTCACTATTCTTAAAAAAATGAAACTTTATATTGAAAAAAAATCACCGTAAGATAATTTTGAAATGAAAATTGCAAAAATAATTTTTATTTTTTAAAATATATTTTATAAAAATTTAAGAATTTATTTTTAATATAGGTGTGACATTCAAAGACGCTAAAACTGCCTTTTATAAAAAAAATATGTCTTTTAAGAATAAAATTAGAATCCTTCTTATCACTAGTCTAGAAATCACATATTATGATTGTTAAGTATTTTATTGAATATATAATATATTATTTTAATTAAAATAGTTCGTATAATTTGGTTTGTTTAATTTATTATGAAAAAATGTTTTATTTATTAGAAAAAAATATCAGAAAATGAATTTGATTATTTTCAAATACTTCCTACTATTATATATAATTAATTGGTTGTCAAAGAATTCATTTTAATAGCATGAATAAAACAAATATTCATAATTTAGTTACTTACATTGTAATTGTTAGGTTATTACTATAATAATAATTTCATAATATTATTAATAGTATATTATAGTTAGGTAAAACTCGGTCTTGTGTGTAACACAAGTTATCAATGGAACTCAGAATAATGTGTAACAAAATAAAAAAAGTGTTTCATGTAATATAGGATATTTAATATTTTTCATTAAATAATTATTAACATGGTGTTTTTACAAATAAATAATTTCTTTATTTTTTTTACAATTCTTGTCATCAATGATATTTAAATAATTTGAAAAAATTAATTTACAAAAACATGGGGTGTTACAGGAATGTTATTTTTAAATTACCTAGAATAAACAATGTGATTAAAAAATATAATTTTATATGGTAAATAAGAGTAATATCAATTATTTGTTATAAATTAATCATGGTTATCTAAACCAATAACCATGTTGATATGGAAAGGTTTTACGTTCCTTTAGAAAAATGATTGTGTGGAAACATTTATGGAGATGAAGCAATGGATGCTATGTACACTTATTCCCACACAAACATATAGTGGTAAATGTTTTATGATCTATATAGATAAATCAAATAAGGGATTTGGTTTTATATGTTTTAGAAATATTTATTGATGGCATTTACCTCTCTCTAAATTAATATTCATGAGAAAAATTTTAACACCCAAAAAATTCAAGGTATGAACATTATATTTGATAGAGTGTATAAAACAAAAAACTAAGAAAGTAAGGGAATATAATATATGTTGTATTTATAATATATTTATAATTTAAATAAATTCAATATATTTTAAATCTTGAAATGAATGTGACACTGAGTATGTGTACATCGCATGAAACACCGAGTTTTTTCAATGGCTTCACGAAATACCATATTTTACTGAACAATAATATATTATTAAAATATTATTAATTATTATTATAAGATATAAAAATTATATAATGAATATTTTTACATAAAATATTAAAATATAAGGTTTACATAACTAATTCATTGGTTAAAAATTATTTATAAACGAATATAAGATCCAACTAAAAATAAAAGAAAATATTTTATAGAAAACTATTTTGATGGTCACAAAGTAGTTCTATCCTAATAAATAAAATTAATTAAAATTAGTGAATGATAATAATGTAATATAAATATTATATATTCTATAAAATATTTTATATATTCATCAAATATATTTTACAATCACAAGATAAGAAAAAACCCAAAATTTGACATAAAACTTATATTTTTATTAAGGACGTTTTAAAGCTTTTTATTAGATAACTGATTTAATGTTCTATTTTTTGATCTATTATAGATTATATATGTCAAAATAAACTTCATCGTTGAAATAGAAACAAAAAAATTAAGTTAGGGTCTATTTTTTGTATTTTTTGGTGAAGTCTCATTTTTTTAATTAATAATGAAAATTACCCACACACAAACTATTTTTTGAATTTTCCAAATAAATAACTTTATGGTTAAGTGATAACCGTAAATGGTAAAAATAATTGATGATTCAGTTTTACCAAGTATATCCACCATTACAAGACCAACCCCATTCAAAAATAGTGTGGTCCTAGAATAAAAAAACAAAAACAGTATCAGGCTGAGAGAACCAATAGTAGCCATTGGTATTCACGGTCACCCACCAGTGTTATCCTTCACACCACCCACAGTACCCATATAATCAATATCTAGGAAATAACATTTAAGTACCACATCAGGAAGAGACCCTATCACACACGGACCAGAAAAACCCCAACCATGCCATATAGACCTCCGGTACCAGCCTCTCCAATCACCATACCCATCAGGGAATGCGCACCCTCACTAACAGAACCATAATCAGCCCAAATCAGAACACCCTAAAATCCACAATGAACGACACCACCAAGAAGAAATTTAAAAGATGTATCCCAATCATATTCTATGGTTTTGTGAAAATCGTTGTGGAATCTGTCACACTAAGACATAATCAGGTTGTGGTTGAAGGAGCATGACAAAATGGTAGAGGGGATTGAGGGGAAGAAAATAAATTAGAGTGAAACATTAGATAATAGTGGGGAAAATGGAAAAAATGGAACCCTAAAGAAACTATCAAGGGATATTGAACTATCACGGCTAATTTGATAGAGCTCTGAAACATGGAACCATATGAACAAAAACAAGATTCAACCCACACAGAAGAAACCTACAACCAAACACAAAACATACCAAAAGGATCGAGAAAAAAACTAGAAAATGGAGGCTTTAGGAACCTACTATTATTTATGATTACATATACATCAATTTATTGAATCTAGAATAATATAACAGACCGACTACATTCTGACTGCAATAAACTCGACTGGGTGAGAAACTGATGGCGACCACTGAGGACAATCGGGGCCACATCCTCATAATGGTAAACACACAGGTACTAAATCGTCAGAGAGGTCATGATAAGGAGCCATATGTAGATATTTATTCTATATTGAGCCCCAATATCATTCACCATCCAAACTAAGAGTAGAGGACACATGATAGATCTGAGATAGATGCCCTTAACGGTCACATCCAGAATAATGAATAATAAAAAATATTGAATTGTAATTCGAAACATTCCTTTATAAAATAAATTTATAAGTATAAATAATATTTAAATTTATTTTAACGTTAAATTATATCATATTTTATCAATTATTCTAATTTAACACATTTGAATCAATTTCACTTTGAAATTGATTACAAAAACAAAGCAATCTTTCAGACGCTTTAACATTAAAACCCTTTATTGTCATCCCATCTACAGGATTAAAATAAAATTACATAATTCCACTTATATAATTGGAATTTATAAAATGTAATTCCATATTTTTATTCAATATAGTGTATAATTCATAATAGTTTCGTTTTTGTTTTTTTCCAAAATAACATTAGTGTAAGTAATAAAATTAATTACAATTATTAAATCAAAATTAAACCTAATAGAGGACTAAACCTTTATCTTAAGGGTAAAAATGAATTATAAACTTATAAAACACCAATTATTTGGAAATTATTCATCCATGATTCTTCCATTATTTGTTTTTTAATGTTTTTTCTGACTTTTTTAGGTAAAAACATGGGAACACCTAACTTCTTTTAAAAAAAACTAATTGAGTCCACCTCCTCCACTATAAAAAGGTCTTCTCTCCTCCAAAATTCTCATACCTCTCAATGCAATTTGGAAAAACCAAGATATTAACAAATATATCCTCAAAATCCCTCCCATAATCTTAGAATCTTCACCTTAGGTAATAATCGATCAAAGGAATCCCTTCGGTTTTAACCAAAAGGAGTTACCCGATTTAGAGGTAACATCTTTCCTTAAGCTCTATAGTTTTATTTCTATTCCACATCCATAAAATTGTATTTATTATATGACTATTTAACCACACCATTATCTTAAATATACTAGTATATTTTTATTCATATTGTTAGACCAATACTATCACACACATCAATCTAATGGGTAACGAATATAGATTTTTTGTCTACAACAAGCTACCACCTCACAAAATGGTGATCATTTTTTCTTCCTTCACGACCACTCATGGTTTTCATTATGATGTAAAATATATTTATATATGGTATATATTATATTTATAATTCTTTTATGGGTTTATAAATTTTTTATTACATGTATCATTATGCACTTCATTTTGTGGGAATAGATAGCATCGTTTTTTGACGTGTTGATTACCACCTCATAAAAGCGATGTGATTCACTCACATGATACATGGAATGTATAGAGGATTGTTTTAGTTGATAATATTTGAAATATATAAAATATATATTATATTAATGCTATAAATAAATTTATTTTAATATAATAAATATCATTTACTTTACTACACATTCACACACATAAAATGTGATAATGTCGGTCGTGGACATGTGGACTACCGCCTCATCAACATGATTTGATTCCTTTTACATCATAAATATTATATAAATAAGTATATATGGTTAAATATTATGGTATTTATGATATAATTATCATTATTTAATTATATAATGCTACATACCTTCTTTCTAAAATATTCAATGCAAAATTGGAATGTTACTCATGCATACGTACGGTCCGCCATCTCCACAGTTGTATAGTTGATTCATTTTTCATAACAATATTTAATTATTGTTTCTGAAAGTACAATATATGTAAAAATTCGAAACTTATGTCATGAAAATTATTCTAGAGATGTTATATAATGACACCTTAGACCATAGTTTACCTACCAATGTTGTTTTTGACATATAAATAAATTTTGGTCAAAACAATTAACGTAAAACATAAATGTTTAAATAATTGTATACAATTATTAATAACTGAAATAAAAAAATTAATAAACATTAAAAATGTTATGAAGTAATTAAATAATTTATGTAAGTATGTTATTCATTAATATGAAGGCACACTTGACAAGTCAGACTCACGGTAAGGGATTTCATCTCATTGAGACTTATTTGTTTTTATAAACCTAGTTTATTTTATATGTTTTATATACTACCATTTGAAATTTTATATCATGAACCTCTTTATAATAATTAAATTATAAGATTAATTTAATTTAATTTATTTATGGATATTATGATTCAAATTTTTCAATGTAGTGTGGGGAACTTTGGAATTTTTAAAGATTATTCTCCTCAAGAATGTTTTTAATGATTATATTTGCAGTCCGGCTTACTTTTCTAATTATTAACATTCTATTGAAACAAACAACTAACTATATTTTACAAAATTTCTTAAATATGGTGCTCATAATTCCACTTTATTATATAATAGTAGGATTTATTCATTCTTCATTATATTTTTTTGATTAAATTTTAATTATTTTTTCTAAAGGGATTTGAGTTAAAAGTTACCATGTGAAAAATAATTTCACAATACAAATTATTATCAATGGGTTAAATTACATCCTCATTGTCTTTAATATTTTATGATTATGTGTATACTAATTTTGACTATCTATTAATGTATTTACTATTATATAAGTGTATTTATAGTTGTTACGCATAATCTACTCATTGATTTAGTTTTACTCCAACCTTATAATCTTTTCTAAGGTTTACTTTACAATAAAATTTGGCTTGGGACAATTTACACATGAATTTCCTTTAGATGAAATTATTTGATAATTGACTAATAAAACCTTTAGTTTTCATCTTATGCAATTATTCATGACCTTTATCAAGTAATAGTACTATTTTTCCATTCATTTGAACTAAAAATGTTTTAGAAATTTTTTTAATTAAAACTAACATTATTTCTCAATTTAGTCAGATATCATATTTTATACTAAACAAGACATTTCAAAAAAAATGAAAAATGTTTTTAACCATTCCAAAATTACTTAATAAATTCATTTTTACCTTTTTTTACTTTTCCAATTTTTTTAAGGAATCTACTCGTTGCTTTTTGAAAAAGTCATTTTTTATAACCTTTTTTGTAAAGACATAAAAATGACATATAATTTTTTTTAAATTATTTGGGATTATTATAAGAATGGAAAAATTAATGGCGCTTCATTCCGAGCCCCGGAGTGCCAGATAAATATTTTCAAACTTTTTTTATGTATTTTTAGTAAAAGTGTGGGCATAGTTTTCTATCTTTTGAATCGGTACTCAAATTAAAATTTTGAAGGCATCATTGAATCCAAAATTCCATGATTCACTTAAGGGAGGCTTAACTTAGACTTCAGTTGGTCATGTAAAAAAGTTAGTTTTTTTGAATTTTAAATAAATAATAAAATAAAATAAGAAATGTTATTCAATTATCCGGACTCTTGTTGAGTGGATGTGGTAGGACCAATGGGTTTTCAATACATTTAATGGCTTGACTTTTCAATTTGTAACCACACAGTTGAGAGATTAATAAGTTCATTCATTAATTAACCTCATTAATATTTCATTGTTTTAACCTAATTTCACCCTTTTTTTAATTGAGGCTTGGGTGGGGGTTTTTGAAATGGCTTTGAGGAAACTATGGTGATGTACCGAGATATCTTCCACCGACGGAGGATAGAAGCTTGGGTGGAAACTATCGGTGATCAACGAACGTCAGTGACTTCATCCAACAAGGACTCTTCTTCGGCCTCAACCACAGCATCACCCAATGGATCATTAGGTAGGGGTTTTTTATTTCTAAATTCATGATAATTGTTTCTTTATCACATTATCGAAGCCTGATGATTCATATATTTTCTGAATAGGATCTAATATATCTTTTTGATGAGTTGTTTATTAACTACTTGATAGAATACTAATGTAGAGGGCGTGGGCCAAATGAACAAGGCTCGGACACTATACCGCTTGATATTTCGTTACATTCTTCAGGGACAGATTTTCAACGTGACGAAACCATCAAACTGGGAGGTATGTAGTGATGGGGACATCCTATAAGGCTCGTAGGGGGTTTTGGAAGGGAAAATGGACCATCGTAGATCACCCGACGGCCCGCGGAAGACCTGTCGGCGTGGCACCGGTGCTGTGGCGCCGGAGACCAGCACCGACATGCAAAGGCAGCAGCTGTCACTCACCGGCCGCAGAAGGTGGTGGCATCGTAGTTGACTGAATGGGTGGCCGGCTCTCAGCCATATGTGTTGACGGAAGGGAGGCGTGTGATCTTGCACCGTGGTTTTGAAGTTATGGCGGTGGGAGACCTGTTCCTAGTAGGTCCTCCGGACAGCAACGCAACACCGGGTGGCACCACCAGTTAAAGAACTGAACAGTTCATTGGGACGTTCGGGAAGGAGGTGCCACACAGTTCATGCCCATATAGCAGGCCAGTTCGGTCCACTACCCATCGGGCCAAGCCTATCGCGGCATAGCCCAACCAATTTGGCTCATGCCAGTTCGTAACCCAGCTGGCCGAGCCAATCCCAACCTAACCGGTTCAGGTCAGGCCAGTCCGTGGCCTAGACGGTTCGGCCCGGTCTGTGGCCCAGTATATTTGCCCCAGTCCACAACTTATCATGTTCGGTCCATGTTGGGTTGGACATGGACGGGCGGGTTGGGTCGGTTCGACCAGGTCGGACTTGACCCTCACCCTCTTCGCCCAAGATACACTTAAAAGGTTGTCTCTTACAAATCAGATGTTCATTTGAAGAACCGTCTAAAGAATTAGAATCCTTGGGATAGTATAGTCCTTTTGAGATACTCCACCTAAGTTTTGGAGGAAGTTGGATTATGGACGGCTTGGATCGTACCCGAATCCAATTAGGCCCTTGACACTAAAATGCCAATAACACTCAAATCGGGTGACCGATTGACGCACTGTCTATTGTGCTGGAACACTTATGACATGAAATATCATTGGGTTACTTCAACATGGGAATTCATGGTGTCTAAAATATGATTTATTCTTTGAGGTGTGGATCCTCCCATAATCAAGTATACTATGTACGGGAATCCAGTGGTTGGATGATATGTGAAGAATGAATAGTGATCCAGTGAGGATCATTACATACTGATCCTGTGTTGATCAGCTCCTAGTGATCCTATGTAGATAATAACCTAGATATCTTTTTTTGGATCTGCATCTAGTGATCCTTCTTGGATCATCACCTAGCGATTCTGTGTGGATCAGTAATCGAAACCTTGACAGAATAAGATGGTCTAGATTTATGACTAATCATCTGAACATCTATACATAGGTTATTCTAGCTTTGATTTGAGTCTTTTAGTTTGTGGTCTGTGATTGATATAATTCTTTTTAGTTTTCCTTCGCAGAATTTTGAGGGACCTTTGAGGGTATCGGGGTCCCTACTGAGTATTGTTATACTTTCCCCAGAACAAGCTTCGCCCGCACCTTTATGTGTCTTGTGCAGATGACGTGCATCTTGGATTAGACTATAGGAGCCAGTATGATGCAGTACATGGAATTGAATAGCTAATGTGGGGATCTTTAGAGATGAGTTTTACCTACCCTTCAGGTCGGATCATTGGTGGACAATCTCATGAGATGTTTTCTATTTAATTTTGTTTTTTATTTTTTAGTTGACCTTGTATTCCGGCCCCTATACTTTCAATACACACTTTTACTACAATAGTTTTACATCATGGTTTCATATTGTTTTGTTTTTGGACTTGTGTCCATACAGGTTTAAAGTAAATACCTTCCCATTTAAGGGATATAC
The DNA here is from genome assembly GCA_963277665.1 of Viscum album. NCBI lineage: Eukaryota > Viridiplantae > Streptophyta > Magnoliopsida > Santalales > Viscaceae > Viscum > Viscum album. The sequence continues at coordinate 474,429,944 of OY728139.1, read as the reverse complement.
TTTTTCGATGCTAGTCTCCAACCATTGGCCTATGGAAGGAGGGCTTGATTTAGTCACATCACAGGCCCTAGGGGACGAGTCGTGAAAATGTTGTATTAAAAGAGTAGGTTCTATAAAAGAACTAGGTATTTGATCTTTCCAATAGAGCAATAATATTATGTTTTTTAGTGTGTTTTTTAGTTTGTGGAGTCTAGTGTTGGCACAGCGGCCGATGAATCGATACAGCAGGACCCTGAAATTATGATTTACCACTCGGTGAATGAAAACATTGATTACATGTATTTTGGAAATGTTTTACTCTTAATATATTTTGTATCATTTCACCATGTATATCTTACTGATCGTGGCGCACCTATTTATTTTCAGTATTTCACCTCGTTGACAGCCAGCAATTATTCCAGAGAGAGTACACGATGATGGCCCACCGAGCGATGAGGCTTTGGTACAGGGCCCTATTACTATTTTGGAACCTTCGGGTGGTGTGCCAGCTACACCATCAATCATATGGAATTTGTTTCCATCATCCGCACTAAAAGACCATGCATGCCAATTGAGTGTGTTGCACGAGTTCCAAAGAGAGAGGCCTCCAAGGTTTCAACGAAAGACATATTCCCAGGCATTTGAGGACTAGCTAGAGGTTGTGGAACATGTGTTTCTCTTAGTTGAGATGCCAGCAGATCATATGGTGATCCTCACTGTTAGCCTCTTCTAGTGCACATCAGAGGGATGATGGAGTCTGACACCCCAGCAGAATGAGAAGGCGACACACTCCTGGTTGGACTTTGAGAACATATTTAGGGAAAATTTCATACCAGCAAAATTACACTCAGTGCATATCCAATTGTTGATGAACTTATAGCAGGGCACCTCGTTAGTGGCCTAGTACTTGGTGATATTCACTGACCTATCACTCTACTCCACTGACATGGTGTGGGAATAATTCTTCAGGTAACATACGTTTGAGAAGGGTCTTCAGTGGGAGATCTGTGCGTCGATGATATCACTCAATATCCTAACAGAGAATGGAGTGCTCACACTAACATTATGGGTGGAGAGACTCTTAGATGAGTAGACACTAATGGTGAGATCCACCTCCAGACGACGGGTAGTTGAGTCATCTATAACAGGTAGTAGGTAGATGAGGTAGAGGTCCATGCGGTCCAGACTTTTTGGTGGAGGACCCCAGGACGCAAGGTCGGACGTGTGAAGATCACGAGGTAGAAGAGATATTCTGAGAAATAAATCATGTTAATATCGTGGAGGATAGGGAAAATGGCTTATGACTATCTGACTCCCCAAATAGATGATCATAAGATGATTGAGGGACCGCTGAGGCAGCAGTCGATGGTCAAGAAAGGGGTTCTGCAGGGCGACGGACATGGTAGAGGAGCAGGTCGTGTAGTAGGTAGTGGATGACAGTTTGAGGTTCTACCACCACTACCCCCAGGTGGTCCACCTAGACCATATGGAGCAAGTGGATAAGGGTGATCTCAGATTCATGAGGTAGACACCTATGACCACAGTTCTCCAGAGAAGATTAGAGGTACGATCTGTGTCTATTCCACCCTAGTTGTAGTTCTTATAGACACGGGTGTCAGTCACTCTTTTATTTCCACGACACTCCTTCAGAGAATAGAGATTCTAAAAAGGTTTTTGGCTCGATCCATATGATTATAGACTCATATGGGAGATGATTCGATGATTACACACTATTTTAGATAGTGTGAGATCACTCTAAGAGATGAGAGCTTCGGGTGGTATCTCTTAGTTGTAGCATCGAGGCCTTATGAAATCATCATGGGTATGGAATGACTATCCATAGTTAATGCTCAGATCGACTATTTTAGGCACAAATATTGTTGTGTCTACGAGGATGGGATCAGGTTTACCTTCACTGATGAGGAGGGAACCTTTGCATCATAAGATGGACTTACTTAGAGGAGTGTGTAGCCGATCACTCACTAATTAGATAGCCTAATCCTTGGAGTTGTTAATGTGAGGAGTCCATGTTATCCAGTAGTGGTGGACCAGTATGTTGATGTATTTCCTAGTGATGTTCTAGGACAATATTCTCATAGATAAGTAGGCTTTTATATCGACCTATACCCCGAGACAACACCGATATCTATTCCAGCATATCGTATGGCCCTCGAGGAGCTTCATGAGTTGCAGTTACAGTTGGAAGACTTGTAGATGAATGGGTTTATAATGTTAATTTTTTATCTATGGGAATCCCCAATTTTGTTCACCAAGAAGGCTGATGGGAGTATAAGGCTTTTTGTATACAATCGGAGCCTCAACTAGGTGACTATGAAGAATATTTATCCTCTTCTGAGGATCAAAGATCATTTATACCAGCTGAAGGGATCAATGTGGACATAAAAGATAGACCTCATATCAGGTTGTCATCAACTCAGGGTACAGGATGAGGACGTACTGAAGACACCCTTCAGATGTAGGTATGGACATTATGTTTTCTTAGTGATGCCCTTTAGTGTGACCAATGCTCCGGATGTATTCATGGGACTGATGAATAGGATCTTCCTGCCTTACCTCAATCATTTCATGGTAGTCTTCATTGACGAAATCTTGGTGTACTCGGCGTCAGAGGAGGAGCATGCCCGGCAGCTGTAGATAGTTCTAGATACAATCTAAGAACACTAGATTTATTGAAAGCTCTCAAAGTTCTAGTTCTAGATATAGGAAGTTTACATTCTTGGAATGTTATCTCAGTGGTTAGATTTTTAGTGGATCTAGTGAAGATAGAGGCATTGATTTCTTGGGAACCACATAGTAGTGTGTCCAAGGTGCAGAGTTTCCTATGATTTTATGAGTACTACCAGAGATTTGTACCCAAATTTTCTAGAGTTGAGACACCCTTGTAAACTTGGAAAAAGAAGGGATATCCCTTTGGGTGGATGGAGAGATTCCCGAAGAGTTTTCATAAGCTAAGGTAGATACTGAGGAGTGTCCCCATCATGATGCTACTAGAAGAGGGAATTGGGTAAGTAGTCTACTTCGATGCATCTGGGACTGGACTAGGTTTTTTCCTTATGTATGGGCAAGTTGTGATCACCTACAGATCATGGTAGATGAGATAGCTTGAGTAGAACAATGATACCCTTGACCTGGAGTTAGTTGTAGTGTTCTTTGTGATAAAGATGTGGCAGCACTACTTGATGGGTGAACATTTTACTATCTACTCTGATCACAAGAGTCTCAGGTATATCTTCTCATAGAAGGGCCTAAACTTGAGATAGGGACAATGTATAGAGTTATTCTAGGACTATGGATTTAAGATAGTCTACACTCATGGGAAGGGGAATGTAGTAACAGATGCACTCGGCATGAGGTCTGGTTTATTGCTACTGAGTGCGGCGACAGAGCAGCTAGCCACATTGCAGATATCCTTTGTAGATACAGATGTAGCATCTTACCTCTGGTATGTGATAGTTACTCCTCCACTCCTTCAGCGAGTAAGGGAGGAACAACTTGGGGACACAAACTGTGAGGCCTGACATGCTCAGATATCCTCTGAGCATGCTTTGGGGGATTTTTTAAAGGTGGGGATCACATCTTTCTTTTTCAGATAACGCATTATGGTACCAATGACGCTACGAGAGGAGTTGTTGAGGGAGTTCCACACATCCCATTTTGTGGTACATCCTAGTGTGGTGAAGATGTTCCAGGGCCTTCGGCTTCAAAACTAGTATCCAGGGATAAAGAAAGTAGTAGAAAATTTTATATCTTGATGCTTCACTTATCAGTAAATGACGGTTGAGAATTAGCTACCAGTGGGGTTAGCTCAACCACTTGAGGTACCAAAGTGGAAGTGGGATGGTATATACATGGACACGGGGCTACCACGTACATACAAGGGCCATGATTCCATCTGGGTGATCGTTGCCTGACTCACCAAGTCGGCCCACTTTCTACCCATCCGAGAGTAGGGAACAGTAGGGAGCTTCAGACGTCTCTATGTACAAGAGATTGTGCTGATTCACAGGCTACCATCACCGATCATATTAGATCATGATGTTAATTTAATATCCCATTTGAGAAAAGTATGATAGGAGGCATTAAGACTATTCTACACTTGAGCACCACCTCTCATCCTCATACATATGTTCAGACGGAGAGGACCATTCAGACACTCGAGGACATGCTTTGTTCTTGTGTCTTTGATTTTTGCTGCAGTTGGGAGGGCCACCTTCCACTGGAAAAGTTTTCTTACAAAAAAATATGTCACTCCACCATCGACATCCCACCGTTTGAGGCCTTTTATGGTCGACCATGCAAATAAACTCTTTTCATGACAGAAATAAGGGATTTAGCACTTATGGGTCCATAGTTTATACAGGATACCACAAAGAAGGTTCATATCATCAAAGAGCGAATGAAGACTGCACAGGGATGAAAGAAGTCTTACACCTATAGGGGAAAGAGAACTTTTGAGTTTGAGGTGGGATACCATGTCTTTCTTATGTTCTCACCCCGATGAAGATTAAAGAGATTTGGTCGAGGTGGAAAGCTATCTTCAATGTTCATCAGACCTTTTCAGATCCTCAATAGAGTAGGTGAGGTGGTGTACCATCTATCTCTTCCCCTACAGATGCACTAGGTGCATAGTATTTTTCATGTGTTGTAGCTGAGGATTTACGGGAATGATCCATCACACGTTATCGACTAGGGAAATATAGACATCGATGATGGGGAGATGTTTGCGTAGTTCCCAGTGGAGATAGAGGATCAACAGGAGTAGGTCCTTCATGGGTGTTCAATTACACTGGTGTGAGTTTTTTTTTGGAAGTATGGTAATCTCTATGAGAGAACATGGGAGTGAGAGGATCCTATGCATTGTCAGTACCCTCATTTGATCCCCTAGATTTGTTATATCTTTTGAGGATGAAAAACCCTAATGTGGGGAGAATGTAATGACCTAGAAATTCCATATATATTTTTTATTAAATTATTTTGGATTGTTATGAGTCTGCAAAAATTGACGTTGCTTGATTCTGATACACGGTGTTCCCGAAATGAATTTTTAAACTTTTTTAAGGTTGGTTCAGTAAACATGTGGGTGGTGTCTTCTATCTTTTTAACTAGTGATTAGATTAAAAATTTTATGGCACTGTTGAATCCGTAGTTCCATTATTCTCTTGAGGGAGGATTAACACCATCCGTAGTTGGTTTGGTGAAGAAGTTAGTTTTTGCGACTTTTAAAGAAATAATAATATATCATAAAAATTGTTATTTTATTATCATACCTCATGTTGAGCTACGGTGGTGAGAACAATGGGTTGTCAATCCATTTAATGGCATGAATCTTCAGTTTCTAACCACACTGTTGAGAGATTAAGAGGATCATTCATTAATGAACCTCATTAATATCTCGTTGTGTTAACCTCCTTTCCCCCTCTATTTAATTGAGGGTTGGGTTGAGTTTTTTGAGACAACTGTGAGGAAACTCTAGTGAAGTACCCTAACATCATCCACCAGTAGAGGATGGAAACTTGGGTGAAAATGATCTAGTATCAATGAATTCCATTGAATTCATCCAATAAAGAATCTTCTTCCACCATAACTGCAGCACCACCCAACGGATCTCTAGGTAGGGCTGTTTATTTCTAAATTCATTATAATTGTTTCTTTTCCATGTTATTGAAACATGATGAATAACAGATGTTTTGTATGGGATTAAATTTATCTTTGTCATGAATTTTTTATTACCCGCTTGATAGAATGATAACGCAGATGGCGCGGGCCAAACGAACAAGGCTCGGACCCTTCGTCACTTGATCTTTCACTGAATTTTTCAAGGGCATATTTTCCAAATTGATAGAACCTTGAAACCGAGAGGCACGCAGTGATGGAAGCATCCCAAGAGGCATGTAGGTACTTTCAGAATGGAAAACAGACAACCGAATCTCACCCGATGGCTCATAGAACACCCATCAGCGCAGAACAGTGCGACAGCGCCACCAACAGAAGGTGAAAGTGCCAACCAGTGCTCACCGGCTATGGATGGTGGGGGTGCTTCATGGAACCATGACAAACTGAAGGTATCGCTGGCTATCGGCCGGTGACTTTGGAGGAGGGCGGCATGTCGTTGCACGCTGTAGGGGGAAGTCGCGGCTTCGAATCTGCAGCAGATTGGGACCCGTCCCTTGCGAGTCTCAAGAATAGTAAAGCGGCGCCACGTGGCCCCACTAGATGGAGATCCAAATAGATCTTTGAGATATTAGGTAAGGAGAGGTCACACGACCCCTCACGTAGGTCGTGGCTAGCCGGAGGGACATGCCGTTCTGCTGCCTAGCAGGCTGAGCCCGCTGTGGCCCGGCCTAGCTGGTTCGGGTCGGGTCGGTCTATGGCCCAACCGGTTCGAGACAAGCTAGCCCATGAACCATCCAGTTCAGGCTGAGCTTGGTTGGACCTGTACTGGGTCAGGTCGTCCAAGGATGGACGATTTGGGTAGGACTGGACCCACACCCTCTTCGGCCTAGATACGCTTAAAGTGTTGTATCTAACAAACTAGACGTCCATTTGACGAACAGTCTATGGAGTTGGAATCCATTGGATTAGAATGTCCTTTTGAGATTATCCACCAGAGATTCAGGGGATGTTGGAGTATAGCCATGTTGGAATGTACCTGAATCCAACCGGGCCCTTGACAATAAAATCCATATAACTCTCATAATGGGCATCTGATTGATGCGCCATTTGTTGCGTTGGAACCCTTATCACAAGATGGATCATTAGGATACTTATTTATGGGACTTCATGTTGGTTGAAATATGACCGATGAAATAAAGAAAAGATCCTCCCATAATCAAGTTTACAATGTTTGGGTATCCAGAGGTAGGATGAGACGTGAAAAATGAATAGTGATCCTGTGTGGATCAACACCTAGCGACCCTATGTGGATCAGCACATAGCGATCCTCTGTAGATCAACACCTAGTGATCTTGTGTGGATCAAAACATTTTGATCCTTTATGGATCATTACCAAGTGATCATATGTGGATCAGTAGTTGAACCCTTGACAGAATAAGATGATCTAGCTTTACAACTAATCATTTGTACATTTGTACTTAGGTTATACCCAGTTTGAACTAGGTATTTTGATTTGTGCATTGTGATTGAGATCATGATTTTTGGTTTTCCATTTTGTAATTTTGAGATACCTTTGAGGGACTCAAGGTCCCAACTGATTATTTTTATACTCACCCCCGCAAGGGCTTTGCCTACACTTTGATCTATCTTGTGTAGATGATGTGAAACTTGATTGAGACTGTAGGAGGCAGTACTAGGCTCTACACAGAGGTGACTAGCTAACATGGGGAGTTGTGGAGACGATATGTACCTACCCTTCTGGTAGGATCCTTGGTGGATGATCTTAGGAGCTATTTTCTATTTTCTGTTGTAATTTTTCATTCAGTTAGGCTTTTATTCTAGCACGTTTACTTTCAGTACAAAATTTTACTACTATAGCTTTACTTCATGGTTGCATATTATTGTGTTCTTGGACTTTTGTTCATACAGGTTTAAAGTAAATTCCTTCAAGTTTTAGGGATCTTTCTTTCTGGTGCTAGTCTCTAACACCTGGCCTATGGAAGGCGGGTTTTGGGTAGTCACGACACAGGCCCTGGGGGATGGGTCGTGACATTTTTACCATGTAAATGGATTTTTCAGTTTACCTCAAATGATATTTTTTTGATTTAATAACTATCATTAAATTTAATCTTCCTTTGCATGTTTAAATGTTTATTTTTTAAAGAAATTTTTTTTTAAAGTTATTTTGAAGGATAATATTTTTCAAAAAATAAAATTTAAGAAAAAGGTTATTTTCAACAAGATAATTTTTAAAAGGTCTTTTTATATATTTCTATTCATTAATGGAAATAACATTTTATTTTACTCCACTTGGATATAATTTATTGATACCATACTTATTATTCCTATTTAACTTTTAGGAATGATTTGGATAAGGATAATATTTACATTCACTTCCTTTATTCATTTGTTAGTCCCCTTGAAATATTAAAAATCCTATGATCATTGAACATTTAATTTCCTCTAAATTAACCATTTTATTTATTATGGATATTAATAATGCCTAATCCATAGAACATTTTACATACAGTATCTAATTTGATAGTTACTTGATTATTTGTGGAAATATCTGTAATTATTTATTCCTTATTCAATACAGATATTTGATATGGCATATTATTTATTTAAATTATTTGATATGAAGAATTATTTGGATAGGAAATGATGTGTGGGGACTAGAAATTATATATCCCCTCAAAGCATCAATAGGTTCTCAAGAGAAAACTAAGTTTTGAAAATTAATTAGGTTTCAACCAGTGGTTTTAGACCCCCTTGTAAATGTTCTTTATGGTATAGGTTTTTAGGTTCCTTAGAGATATGTCTAATAATTATGAATTTCCCTCATTAAAACTCAGTTATTATTCTCTAAAATAATCGTCGTTTCATATATATGGATGCATATCATTTTCTATTAATTGATTAATGTCATGTGTTTGAATTTCTTACCTTTCAATATTGATTATTCGTTATCTAGTTATTTGAATGGAATCTGTTTTCATTTATTAATATTCTATATTTCTTATAAATTTAGTTTATTGATTATATGTCATGTGTGTTTATTTATGACCTTACCATTTTTATTTTTCTCATTGATTTGGTATTTATTAATCTATTCTCTAATTAATCATTTTTGGAATTTGATATCACTATTATTTTTTTTCCTCTCCCCAAGAGTCCAAGAAGTGTATTAAGATTTATTTTCAAGGATATACTAGAGAGAATAATATTGTTATCAATTAAATAAAGAATGAAATGTTATAATTAGTTTATTATTTTATAATAAAGGACTCATGAATGTATTTGGTCTACTAACACTACTAAACTCTTCAGTCCTTTGGGATTTGATTCCTTCCCATCTTGTCAATGTAATTGGTAGTAGACATTGGCTTTGGGATTTTGGGGTTGGGGATCTACAATTGTTATTAATGGATTTTTGGAAAAACCATTCGAACTATATTTAATAAAACATAGGTTATAAACCATAACACTATGGTATAATTTCTGAATATATAATGAAGAACGTCCTAATGTTTTGGTTATAGAGAGATTATGGAGATTTTCAAAAAAATACATCACTATTTGAATACAAAAGTAGACGTGCTTCTAGAAAACATGACCTAGGAGTAAAAACTCTCACAATGTGTTTCTGGCCTTACTCGGTGTAACATGGTACATGATAACTGGCCTTACTACGCACCTGGTTTGACACTCTCAGGGGATATTGATACAAAAAATTAATATTTTCTTTACAGACCACTATGAAAAATTTTAACAATGAATAAATGAGGATAACCCTAAGGTGATTTAGATTTAAGATAAGGTGTCATGGTTTATAAATCCTAAAATTGATATTATGACTAATCTCTAGACCAAGTAAGGACCTAAGTATAAAGAAATGGGTGAAGTATTAATGTATTGGGGTTGTATTGAAAAAATTTATTAAAAGCCTATTTCTTGAATAACCTTATTTAAAGAATGTCCATCATAATTAATTTATAGATTATATTAATATTGTTTTATAAAAGTACAACATGTGTGTGGGGAGACAACCCATAATATTCATCAAGGTCATGGGACTTGAACAAATGATTGTAGGATGATAAGGGTTTAAAACCACTGACCCACACAATGTCCTTGTTTACATGTTCTTGTATTTATTTGAATAATTTTATAAATAAATATTAATTATAACCATTAGTTTTATTTTTTATGTTTAGAGATTAATATATTAATCATATTAGTTCCGGATAATATATAGGGACAAATGTAAGGACTTTTCACTCTTGTATGGGCCTTATGGTCTGTTAAATGTATATTTTAGTGCTTCAGGAAACAAAACAACTTTTTGGATAAATTATAAATTCCTAAGAGTAAATCCAAAGGATGAAAATATATTTATAAAAATATATCATGTAACTATACATTTTCTATAAAATAATTACCAAACCTTAAGAAAATGACTTAGAAATAAAAATGTTATTCTAATACCTTAATTTTTGTTTAACCAGTTGTATTATATATCATATTAGGTTTATGGATTTGTGGACCTCATCATTCTATTAATGATTCATATTTTTTATTGATTACCTCAACAACTACCTATAAATATTTACATTTTTCCTCCATATAGGTTTCTCTACTTGTGACCAAAGTTCTTCTACTTGGTGACCTTGTTAAATATCATTCCACATGACCTTTGTACTTCATATTATCTCTTTTCTAGAGTATTTTTTATGGATCCATCTCAACAAGTTGGATTTTAAACATAATAAATATAAAATAATTTATTACCAAGATTGACATTAAATTGTAAGGATGCAATTTAACTAAGTTGGGGAGAATGTAATGCCCTGAAAATCTAAATAAGGAACATTGTATTTGATAGCGTATATTCCACGCTACACAATGTGCATATGGGAATATAATATTCTGAGTATTTGTAATATATTTAGTATTTAAATAAATTCAGTATATTCTATATCTTGATACTCATGTGATACTGAGTTAGCGTACGTCGCACACAACAGTGAGTTTCTTAAACACCTTGTGTTACACACAAAACCAAGTTTTACAAAACAATCATATTTTATTAAAATATTACTCATAAATATAATAATATATAAAATATTCATTATGAATTGTATTAAAATAATTATGAAAATATAAGTTTTACACAACTAATTAATTGTTACAAATTAATTATAAATAAATATAAGAGCCAATTGAAAATAAATGGAATATTTTATAGAAAGCTATTTTTATGGTCACAAATATATTTAAAAAATTAAATAAAATTAATTGATATTAGTGAATGAGTTTATTGTAATATATATTATATATTCTATAAAATATTTTTTATATTCCAATAATATATTTGACAATAATAACATTAGATAAAATCCAATATTTCGCTAAAAACGTATATTTATATTAAGGAAATTTTATTACCTTTTATTAGAGAACCTATTTTAAATTAAATTTTTGGAACTATTATATATTACATATTTCAAAATAAACTTCATATTCGGAATAGAAACATAAAAATTGGGTTAGGGTGAATTTTTTTTAATTTTCAGTGAGGTTTCATTTTTTAATTAATAATGAAAAATTGGGAATCTTTATTCAAGACATCATTTTCATATAATTTATGTATAAGGGTAAATCATTTTTTAAATCGGTATTAATATTTAATTCAACCATATTTTTATCCATTAAACTAACTTATTTTTTTGAATCAATTTCACATTGAAATTGACCATAAAAACATAGTAATCTTATAGGTGTTTTTACTTTAAAACACCGCATTGTCGTCCCGTATGTAGGATTAAATTCAAATTAAATTATGAAAATTATGTGATTTTAATTTGAAGAAAATGTTAAAATGAACAATTTTTTATTTAAAATGAATTCAACTTATATTTTTCAAAAAATAATAGTTAAATTAATTATAATTAATTATAATTATTTTGGAGAAATAAATCTTAATAAAGGACTAAACCTTTATCTTAAGGGACCAAATGACATTGAAACTTTCCAAAAAACAATTATATGGAAATTATTCGTAGAATAACCTAACATTATTGGGTTTTTTTAGTTTTGGATGACTTTGTTTTATGTAAAATTATAGGTACCCCTAACTTCTTTTATGAAATACTAAGTCATTACTCCTCCTCCACTATAAAAAGGCACCATCTTCTACCGCTACCTCACACCTATAAAGCCTCCTTGTCTCAAACAATATCTTAAGAAATATCTCCTAATAATCCATCCACTAATCCTAGAAGCATCACCGTTGTTATTAATTAATAAAATAAATCCTTTTGGAACTAACTAAAAGGAGTTACCAGATTAAGAGGTAACATCTTTCCATAAGCTCTTTAGTTTTCTTTCTATTCACCATCCCCTAAAATATTATTATTCGATGATTATATAACAAAACCAGTATCAAAAAAATACTAGTATTTTTTTTATAATTATGTTTCTTCCAAAACATGTATATAATTCCATCTAATGGGTAACGAACATACTATTTATGTGTACAGTGAAATATTGCCTCACAAAACGATGATTTTTCATTTTTACATTACCACCCATCAAGGAGGTCATTATCATTAAAATATGATTTTTTATGTTATATATAATGTATATAATGTCTTAATAAATCTTTAATTTTATATAAAACACATATTTACGCACTCCATTTAATGGGAATACGATAACATTATTTTTGAAAGTGTGTACTACTACCACCTAATAGTAATTTGATTCATTCACTCGATACATGGAATGTATATTGGATGATTTTAATTAAAATTATGTGACATAGAAAAAATATATAGGATATTAATTAAATAAATAAATTTCTATAAATATAATATATATCATTTTCTTTATTACCCTTTCACACACTTAAAAAGTTATAACATTGTTTGTGGACGTATTGACTTCTGACTCCTCGACATAGTGTGATTCCTTTTAAATCGGATGATTTCTATATCTATGTATATATGATTGAATTATATTTTATTTATGATATAATTATATATCTATAATGATATAATGTGACTTACCTTCTTTCTATAATGATCATTGAAAAATGAGAACGTCACTCGTATGTACGTATGACCTACCATCTCCATGACTGTAATGTTGATTCAATTTTCATAACCATATTTAATGAGTGTTTTTAAATTATAATTAATGTAAAAATATGATACATATGTAATTATAACTATTATGGAAATGTTATATAATTAACCATTTTCCTATATTTTACCTACCAAAGTTGTTTTGGACACATAAATCGAATTTGGTCAAAACAACCAACGTAAACATAATTATTTAAGATGCTTTATACAAAATATTATTACGTGTAATAAAAATAATTATAAATATGAAAAATTTTGTGAATCAAGTAAAAGATAATTTAATGTTCATTGTTAAATAATTTGGAGACACATGATATAATTTTGACTCACCATAATGGATTTTGACTTAATTTACATTCCATTGAGACTTATTTGTTGTTATGAACCTAGTTTCTTTTACATTGCATATAAACTACCCTTTAAAATGTTATATCATGAACTACTTTATTCTCAAGATATTATAAGGTTTATTTAGTGTTATTCCTTTATGTGTATTGTGATTAAAATATTTTAATGTGGTATGAGACACTTTGTAATGTTTAAAGATTATTGTCATTAAGAACATTTTGAATAATTATATTTTCAATATAAATTACATTTGAGATTGTTAAATTTATATTGAAACTACAAGTTTATTAATGTGAACCTAATTTATTATATATGGTTGTAAAACTATCACTTTTTAATATAATATCATTATTCATTAATTCTTCATGGTATTTTTTCTTTCAGATTGAATTATTTTATCTAAGGGGATTACAGTTAAAATATACCAAGTGGAAAATAATATCATAAATGGATTTATTTTCAATAGATTCTATTACATTTGAATTGTTGTAAATATTCTATGATTATGTGTATAATGAATTTGTATATCTTTTGACGTATTTATTGTTCTATATTTTTATTTAGAGTTGTTATGCATAATATACTCATTAATAGATTCTCACACCAACATTATAATCTTTTAAAGGGATTGTGTTATGATCTCATTTTTTTAGGATTGTTTATAATTGAATTTTCATAAGAGGAAATCATTTGATCATTATCTTATAAACCCTTTAATTATCATCTCATCTAGTCATTCATGAACTATACGTAGTAATAATACCATTTTCCAATTCATCAGTACATAAAATGTTTATGAAATTTTTTTCATGAAAACCTGACTTTATTTCTCTATTTAGTTATAGAACCAATTTTCTTTTAAAATCTTTTTTTATAAAATTGTTTTATTTTTTTTTTACTGTAAATTTGTTTTTTTGAATACATTTTTACCCTTTATGTATTTTACCAATATTTTCAATGTAATATTATTGTCTCTTTCTGAACAATAAATTCTTTGTAAACTTTTTAACATGCAAATGGAATGTTCTTTTTGACTTGTACAATAATTAAGACTTAATTTATAATTATTTATTTTAATGTTACACTTCAGGTTTAAAATGTTACTTTTTAGAGAAAATGTTTTCTTAAGTGATTTTCAAAGAAAAAAATTTCAATTGTTTTTTCCTAACAAAAGGATCATTTCATCAAGAGTGTTTTTAAAATATCTTTGTATAGTATTTCTATCCATCAATGGAAACCCCCAATTATTTTAAACCACATGGGATAGATTTTATTGATACCCTTATTATTTTTCCTTTCAATGGTTTATGATTTATTTGGTGAGGGATATTATTCACATTCACTTCCTTGATTTATTTATTAGTCTCCTTGAAAAATTCAATCTTCTATGATCATTGAACATTGAATTTACCCTAAAATATCCATTTCATTTATCAGGGATATTATTATTTCATAAAACATATACCATATTACATATGGTTTCTATATTGACTATTATTTTATTATTTGGGAAAATATTTATAATTTTATATTCTTTGTTAAATATGGATATTTGATATGGAATGTTATTTATTTCGACTATTAGATACTAGGAATGGTTTAGAAAAGAAATTATTGTCGGGGCCTAGATATTATATATCCCCTCGATGCATGGAATGGTTCCCATGAGACCAATAAGTTGTGAAAATTAAATAGGTTTCTACCTATTGTTTTAATCCATTGTGTGAAATGTATTGATGGTATAGGTTTTAATTTTCCTCAGACATTACATACAGTAATTCATAATTTCTATAATTTTGAATCAGTTATTATTATCCATGAGGTTTTTCATTGACATGTATGTAGGGGCATTTCATTAATTGTTTTTTTATTAATTATTTTTTTTTGTTTTATACATTTCTTTATAGATTTTGATTTATTTAATTATTTTGAATGGAATGTGTTTCCATTTATTATATTTCCATATTTCTTATCTATTTAGTTTATTTATTATATGCCTTTTGTATTTAGTTATTACCTTTCTTTATTTATTATTCTAATTGATTAATTATTTCTTCCTATATGATTTACAAAACCTTTTTGAAAATTTAATCTCAGCTTTACCCCACCCCCACCCCACAAATATAATAAATGTACTAATATGGCATTTTAGAGATACACTATATAGAATAAAGTTTTTATCCTATAAATTAAGTGAAATAATATTTTATAAATACTGTATTCATTTGTAATAAAAGACATGTTCTTGTATCTGGTTTACCAAGACTAAAAAAATCATTGGTCATTCTGGATTTTATTCCTTATAATCATGCCAATGTTATTGGTAGTAGACAGTGGCTCTGAGAATCAGGGGGTTGGGTGCTACAAAAATTACCTGACTCAAGATTTGAAGCATGTAGTGGTAATATTTTCATTAAAGATATAAAATAATTATATATATGGGGAAATATGTGATATATATACCAATAATTAAATATTGAAGATTATATTCACATATAAAGAGTTATTTCTAGCCATAGAAAATCATTGGAGTTGGTTAAATATTTCGACTTCTCAATACCCAACCACTATTGGAAGGTGAAAAAGGTTGATGATCCTCTGAGTCTGAAGAAAAGTGAATTGTTTCACTTTATGAGTATTGAAAGAGATCCAAAAATCAGAGATTAAAATAACATGGATGTTAAAATCATGTGTTAAGGGGAAAATAATATCTTTCTCAAATAAATGTTCAACCATCCATCCATGTGAGGACTAAAGAGGTGAAAAGGGATGATTTTTAAATGAAGAATAATGGTAAAAATACCCCCAAGATCAATCATGGTAATGATGGGCTGATAAGGTCTAGGAAAAAAATATTCATCCCATCAATACAATATTTGAATAATGAGTTTTTGTATGAAGCTCATAGTCCATCATTCTCTTTTTATCCGGGAATTTTGAAGTCATATAGATATCTCAAAGATTATTATTTTTGGGGGAATATGAAAATGGATATTTTAGAGTTTGTATCTCAATTACTAGTGTGTTATAAAGATATGGTTTAGAGACCTGTGTATAAGGGGATAAGACAACCATCACCCATAACTGAATGGAAATTATAATGCATCATTATGGATTTCATCATTAGACTCTCAAAAATATCAAGATACTGTAATTCTATTTGGGTTATATTCTATCTCTTTAAGAAATCATAGCATTTTATTTCCGTCAAATAATATTTATCTCATGACCATATTTCCATGATATAAATTAATTTTGTTGTGACATTTCATGTAGTACAATATTTTACTATCTCAAATCGATATTTGAGGATTAACTCGACATTTTGGAGAAGTCTTAAGCATAGTTGATTATAGGGTTAATTTTTAGCACTACATTTCATCATCAAATAGATGGATTTTTGGTAGAATAATTAAAAAAATATAGGATATATTGAGATCTTATTTGATATATTTAAAAGGTGTTTGGTATCAAAACATTCCTGTAGTAGAGTTAATTTATGAAAGTATATTTCACAAGAGTATTCACATGGATCCTTAGGATTCCCTATATAGTAGTAAGTCTATAACTATAACGTGTTGGGATGGAATTGTAAAAAAATGATTTTGAGACCACAAAAGCCTGAAAAAATATGTGAAAATGTTATATCCATTCATAAAAACATAATGGATTATTAGAGTCAATAGAAAATATATTCTATCAATCAATGGTGATATTTGGAGTTCAATGTTGGTGATATGGAATTCTTATTGACGTCTTCATTTAATTTTTTAATGATATTTGGAATGAAATGAATGGTGAGGGATCAAAATATCATCCTTTTCGAGATGCTTTATTGTATTAGTATGATTTCTTATCCCCTGGTTCATCAATTTAATCCCTCCCAAGTTTATGATGTTTTCCATGTATATATTATATTGAATGTGTTGTCTCAATAATAATATATAAATATTATTGATTTTAACGCTCAAAAATACCCTTGTTATTTTACTAATGGATTTATTTTATTTATTTTTCAAGAATATATTTCTCAAGAAGTTTATCTTATTTTAAGAACAATATTTTACTAAATTTATTAATAACTATTTGAATGTATTCTAGAAAAATAGTGTTTACCCTCTATTTTTCATCATAGCATATTTTCTAGAATCCCTATGTTTGAAATAACTTATACGGATCTTGTACCCTGTACTGTTGGAAAAGTATGGATCAATAACCCTACATTTAAAAGGATCTCTATGTTTGAGAAAACATTATTATGGTTTGTTAACCCTATGTTTTAAAACAACCATACATCACCAAACCTATTATTTTGAACAAACACAGGATTTCAACCCTAGATTTGGATTTTATTGTTATGTAATGAAACACTGTATTTTAATTTTTTTTATTATGTTAAGGAACCTTACATTTTACTATTCAAAAATGGGGTTTTAAATTGAATATAATTTCTATGATTTCTTCAATGATCCCAATGAATTTAAATATCTGTTAAAAACTATTTTATAATATATTTTAAGACTCATAATCAATGGATTAAAATTTTCCTATTTTAATGGGAAGTTATGACTCTCTTGATTGATTTTAATTTAAATGATTGTGATTTATCATGCCACATTCTTGGATCTAATAAATAGATATAAATCCATGTTTTTTCGTATATATGAAAAAGTGAATTGTATATTTTTAAGAGAATCATATTATATTATTTGTTAAATTTATATTTGAATATATAATTATTGTAGAGAAAGAAAATGATCAAAAATTCACTTATTTTAAGGAGGATACAATTTAGAGACGTAAATGTTTCAACCTCGTTCTGTGTATCATATACAATTTATATGTTGTTATTTTTATTAAAGATCATTCTCAACAAATATATCTTCAAATATATTGTTTCATTAAGACATTTATATTTGAAAAATATGATCATTATTTTTTCAATTTCTAACAAAACTATGATAAAGAACCTTTTTAATCAATAAAATCAAGCAATTTTTATTTATTAGAGTTTCGATTTCTCAGACAGAGTCTTGGAAGAGTATCAGCTTCTTGGTATAAGTTAGGGATAATCTGATTTCATATAAACTAACTATAGACTATGTAAATCCTAATTATAAATGTTTTAACTACCTTCACTCATTTGTGATGAACTTCTGATAAGAGGACCTTTTAGTGAAAATAACCTAGATAACAAAGAGAGCGTTGGTGGAGTGGACCAAAGATATTTGTGCTCTGAAAAATAATAAAAATTATTGTGTTCTTATTTATTATTTATCTGAGCACAAAATCACTTATAGAAGAGAATTATTCATAAATTTATAAATCAGAAAGAATGATAAATGATAAAATATTTCGAGATTACTGAGAAATAAAACAATTTAACCCTATTAAATATCATGGTATTATTCCAACCTAATTATTATTAATAAAGTAGTGATTTTAACATTAATAATATTACCTCTAGAAAGCTCTAAGTATAATGTCTATACAAAATTAGATATTAATGGTTGATCCCAGGGATGGCGTGTCAATGATATGTGATTCATACTTAATTAGTGATAACTAAGGGTGTTGGTGATCCCATATGATTCTCTATCTAAAAAATCATTGATTTAAAGTTTATATGAAGATTATCTTTCCATATGAAATCCTTGAAAACCCAAAAACATGTGATTCTACCAAATAATTTGATGATGAAATCAATTTAAAAGAAATCAATGCAATTATATGTGGACATTGTCAAAATGAATTTAGTTTAGTATCTCAGTTTCCTACTTCTTATTAAAAGTGGAAAATGATTAATGTTTTATATGAAGGAACAGATAATATTAGACTATTATGGTATGCTACTACAAAACTAATGTTTGAAACCATTAGAATTTATGATGGAAAAATCATTTCTTATATTATTGGGAGATTAATAGAGTTATCGAATGATGTTTCTGCTCTCAGTGATCTCATTTTACAATCAGATCAAGAACTGATTATATTCATAGTACTACCCTCAAAATGGAATGGAATATATGCTTTTATATGAAAATAATCACTATTAAATGATTTTAAAACAAAGAATTGATTGGAACCCTGATGATGTTTGAATAAGAGATATAAGATGAGCCAAAATATCATAATATAATAAAATGGAAAATATTTCACATAGATTTACATCTCAAAGGCATGGAATGATATTGAACTAATATGAAAAAATCTCGAAATATTTATATTTCTAAATTTTTTAAATGGAACTGGCTCAGCTAGCTTGATAATTTATCAAATTTTATAGAAAATTGAGAGGGTTCAAAAAAATCCTTCATGACACATTAAAATATATCTTATGAAGTATGATGATATGAATGTAAATAAATGGGTAATATAATACTTGATTACCCATAGCTGTAATTAGAAAAAGGATTGATGGAAAAGTTAAATAGAAGAAATATGATTATAAGAAAATGGAAAAAGTGACATGAAGGCTACATGGAGTGTGTCTAGAGACTCCAATATCAAATCCAACTCTAACTAAAAAATGTATCCAAATAATTTGAGAGTAAACATGTGCTTTATGGATTAGGTAGAAGGTGAGGTACAATCTTATTACTCTTATGCTTTTGATTTGGATAGTTTCTCAAATAGAAAATCAGTTACGTAACACTCAATGCTTGAAGAAAAATATAAAACCCAAGTAAAAAATCATAAAGGAATAAAAAATATTCATAATGATATTTTAGGTAAAAAATATGAAATTATAAAATAATATCATGAATTAAAATAAAAAATTGATATATCTACATCAAGATTTATTATTCATGGTAATAAAATAAAATAATTACAATATAAGGTAGAATCACTTATAAGTGCTTCCAATATATTTACTAAAGGAAAAAATATATAAATATGATTATCAAAAAATCTATTATTGAAAATAAAAAATATAGAATAGGAATAAAATGAGAGAAGTAAAAGTGATATAAAAATTATTTCATGCCATGTTTTAAATATACTACATGTTTCTAATTTGGAATTAAGGGAAATTATTTTAACAACTCTTTTTAATAAATCCCAAGATAAGTGTAATTAAAAATACTTTAATTTCCAAAACTACGTATATAGAGATTAATGTAACATTATGTAAAATAAAGAAAATTTTGATTCCTAGATCTTTACCTTCTAATAGAGATAGACCTAAGAAAATATAGGTACAAAAAAACTCTTGTTAAAATAAATTTTGTCATAAAATTGCTATATAGACAAAAATGATGTATGGTATACAAATAGTGGTTGACCATGACACATGTGTGGAGTCTCTTATGATTTTCATACACTGGAAAAACTGGATGGAGGACTAGTCATCTTTAGAGATAATGACATAAGAAAAATAGTTAGAGTAGGATCAGTTAGAGATCCAATGATAATTTCAATAAATAAATAGATACTTGTTTAGTAACTAAAACAAATCCAGATAAGTATTTCAAAATACTTTTATGGTTTTTTATACTAATTTATCTATCAATTACTACTCATTTTTCAAAAATAAATTTCTTTAAATTTTAGAACATATAACTAAAAATGTGTATAACTTGGATCTTGATTCACTTGTTAATGAAAAAAAGTTAATTATTTTACTATATATAAAATTGGATCAGGAATAGAATAATCGGAAACTAAAATATATTTTCATCATATAAATTGTCTAAGAGACACTTATTTTCTAATTTAACCTTATATTTGATAAATATGGATTCTATGATGCATGCCATATTGGAAAACAAAAAAAAAATCATCTTTCAAATCAATTTACAAATATTCTACATCTAAATTATTAGAACTTATTCACTAATTTTTTTTAGCCCATTAAGGGAAACAATATTTCTTAGAACATTATATGTTTATTTATTACTTTATTTATTTTAAATATTTACATGGGATTATTTTCGAAAACATAAAATGTATGTTTTCAATATTTTTTAAATCTTTTGTAAAATTTTTCAAAATGAAAAACATTATAATATAATTTCATTAATATTATATCATGATGTGAAATTTGAGTATCAAGAATTTAAGTCTTTTTTCTCAAATATTGGCACTAAGCACACCTTATCTATATTAAGAACACCTAAAAATAATGGAATTGTTGAAATAATAAATATAACTATTAATTAAATGGTAAGGACTGTGTTAAATGAATACAGTCTTCCTTCATATCTTTGGGCAGAAGTTATAAAAAACATAAAATATCACGAATAATGCATTAATAAAACCAATTATTAAAAAGAAACCCTATGAAATTTGGAACAACATAAAGCATAAGGTGATGTAAATTAATGTATTTGAATTTTAGGTGTATATATTTAATAATAAGTAAAACCTTGGTAAATTTGATCCAAAGGATGACGAAGGAATATTTTTAGAATATTATTCTACTTATAAAGCATATAAACTCTGTAATAAAAAGTAAAGGTTTTTTCAAGACTCAGTTCAGGTGAAGTTTGATGAAAATGATACATTTTATAAAATGAAATATCAAATAGATTAAATTATTGAATGTTTAGAAAACTAGAGGCCCGAATCACCAAAGAAATATTTTAAAATTAAAATAAATGAAATTCAATTTAGTTTAGAAGAACATGAAGCTGATGAATATTAATGTAACTTACCTAGACAAAAAATAACCTTACAATACCATACTTTATCAACACTTATATAAAATCAAGATAATGGATTAATAACTAAATGAAATATAGTAAATTTAGCTAAATTCGCAGTCTTCATGTAGCGACCCCGGTACCCAGGGTGCCTCATGAGACATGATATACCTAGCATTTCATTACAACATTTACAAAAAAAAATTGTATCATGTCCCATGACTACAGAAGATCGCGAGGCTCTGGATTCTGGGAAACCAGCTGCTCTGATAAACTTCATCAGTACATTCCATGCCTGGAAAATTTTAAACAAAACGTAGGGTGAGCAAAAATGCCCAGTAAGGGGTTTTAAAAACGTTTTAAGAAAATCCTTTCTCAAAGAAGACCTTTTTGAAGAAAATAAAACACTTTGATAAAACTAAAACATTATCTTTTCTTAAAACATGAGATCCATTTTTCTTTGAAAACCACTTGCACAAAGAAGCACGTACTTGAAATGAGCTTAAATATAAACATGATCAGAGTGCGCAATATAAGAATAATAAATAATGCATAATGTTAAAACAAAGTTACTTTACTTCTAAAAGAATTATATGACTAAACAGGGAAGACATGCATGTCATGGATCATGAGTAAAATGTAGATCATCTAACAATTTACCATATGAAAACAGTTCTTGTTGCATATAGTACACTTTCATGATCTTGGGAGCTTTCAACTAGGGGTTGTCCTGTTAGTTGAACTAACCCCTGGTTAACCTTTATCATTACATGCAGAGGGGATGCATAATACCGGACATTGTCAAGACCTCATGTCATGACCATAATTTTGGTACGGGTCAAGGCCAAATGCCAATCCCGTTTCCCATGGTAGCACGAGCCAAGGCCATTTTCCAACACTGTTGCACATGATAGCACGAGCCAAGGCTATTCGCCAAGACCGTTGCACTTGATAGCACGAGCCAAGGATATTCTCCAAGACCGTTGCACTTGATAGCACGAGCCAAGGATATTCTCCAAGACCGTTGCACTTGACGTCTCATGAGACTCTTGCTTTACCCAATGCATTGGAGCGCTGTATAATTCTGGGCGCACCCGTCCATAAACATTTAAATCCTATACATCCCTCACATATCTTGACATGGTCATTCATTCACAGGGTTTCATACATTCTTAATCAAAACTCCCTTTTACATACATATTCATGACTTGAGGGGGATCATATCATAGATGTAAAAAGAACTAGGCTTTTGGCTTCAGATTAAACATTGATGCAAATAAACTAAATCAACTTAATCTTGCACATGGAAAAATAACTGGAATACTGAACATAGAGGATTGTCATGTAAAATTTCATCATGTTCATTAAATAAAACCATAAATTCATAGTTCATATCTTTAAACATGCCAAACACATTCTTTACAAGTATAAGTTTCATTGAGGGTACTTAGAGGTTCAGGTTAATCCGGTCCACCGGTGCAATAAACATGTTGGCTTAGCATCTATTAAAATTATTAGAAACTTATGTGTCTATAAATATATATAAATATAACCAAGTCCTTAAGAAAAAACAACAAAAAAAGGTTTTGGAAACTGAAATTTTGAAAACACATTCACTTGGAAACATATAAATTCTTAAGGGGGGTTCATGCCACACATTTTTACAAAAAGTGCACGAATTGTCAAAACGCTGATAAATGAATATTTTCAATTGGAGAAGTTATTTTGACACTAAACCAATCCTTAATCTTCATCATATATATAACCATGTTTATAATTAGTCTTTGTATCATTCTTTGGAGTAATAAATTTTAAAGGGTATATATATATAATTTTGATAACTAATCAAGTTATGAATTGTCTCGTATGGTCCTGCATACATATTTTATATAAAAAGTGGATATACATAAATATATATAATCATCGAAGTGTAGGGAAATGAAACGACGGATTCCCCTTCACTGTGAAGACCCCAATTTTGGGACTTCCGAACTGAAACGGACTAGAAAAATCCTCAAAGGCATGCATATGGGTATCAACAAGATATATGTACATATAGGTTTACATAAACATATATATAATTATGTATATACCGAAGCAAAGAAAGAAAAGAAGCAAGCCTTGTCCCTTGCCTCCGTTCGAATCACAAAAATAGGAGAGGTGAAAACAGGTTTAAAGAAATTCTTTACGGCCTTACCTATATATATATGTATTTATATAAACATATACATATATAAATCATAAATAAAAAGGCTGCGTCGAACTGAAGAAGATCAGAATAAAAACGGTTTTCCCTTACCTTAGCTCGACGAGGAAGAGGAGAGAGAGAGATGCAGCAACGAGATGAGGGGAAAACGAAGGTGTATACACAGTATATATATATAACCCGTATATGTTTATATGCATGAAGACGGAAGATTAAAACAAACTTTAAAAACAGACTTCGACCCTTACCTGTTCGATGAGGAGGAGGAGAGCACGAGGTGGCGACGAGGTCTCGGAGGTCGGAGAGATCGTGAGAGCTCGGGTGCGCAACCTTCGGCTTCGGTGCAATAGTGTTTAAAGAAAAAAAGAAGAAGATGGAGACAGAGGCGTGCAAGCAAGGAGGGTATCCGAGGCTGAGCATTTAAGAGGCGGCGCCGACTTTGTGGAAGAAGGGAGGCGGGACGTGGGCTCAGCTGGCCTAGGTGGAGAAAAACAAACGTAGGCCTGGTGCAGCATACGCGAGGAAGAAGAAGGCCGCGAGGAGAGAGGGAAAGCCGGAAAATGATGGACGAACAGGATTAAAACAGGCTGGATCAGACGGCCAGGGTTCGCCGCGGGTTGAAACAAACGCGGTTTCGTTTTAACTTTTTAACATAAAACAAATATATGTAAATATATAAATATTTTCAACGTTTTCACCAAATAAAAATAGTTGTTTTATTAATTTACTAAACCTATTATAAAATCATTAATTCAACCTTATTAATAAACTAATATTATCCTAGGTCAAGGGTCATTAAAACACTTATACATTAAACTATTAAACCCCTATTTAAATCATAAATTATATTTTTTTTCCTCTATTTCTTTTATCAAAACATATAAATACACATATATAAATTTTATACATAAAATAAAAAGTGAACTCAAGTATAATAACTTATATACTTATGATTTCATAAATAAACTAAAAAAAATTACATTCGGATTATTTTGAAACAAGAAGAAAAAAGTGTTTAATATTAATAAGTTTATCTCTAAATAGGTAGAATGTCAAAATTAAAGCAACAAAATAATTAGATTTTAATAAGAACATAGTTGTGTAGTTTTATTTATTTATTATTATTATATAAAGAAATTCATAAATTAATTTTGTAAATGGGTAAATATACATCATTAACAATTTTATGAGAAGTTAGCCGTAAATATAATTTATAAAAATAAATTAGTTTTATTGATAATTTTATAATAATTTAAATTTAATCAAATTTTAGGCTAACAAACCAAAACCATATATATATACATATATATATATATAAATTACAACTATATATATAAAAGAAAATACATAACACTTGTAAATTATTTCAAAACAATACTTAATAAGTTTTAACACGTCGACAAAAACTGAATTTAAACATTATTTGGGTAACGGTTAAAAACAAAACATTGGATACTTTGGGCAAACAACGGTCGAAAATATAGCCATTTGAGGTCCAACAGTCAACATAGAGGATAAGGAGACCCAACGGTCAAAAATATAGCCGTTTGGGGTGCAACGGCCGTATTAGGGTGCTTATAAAAGAAAGGTTTGGTCTCGGGTGTCCCTTACCCCAAGTGACCGAAGGAGAAAAAGGAAGATGGTTCGTGTGATCCCCTTGGTGTTGAGCACGGTCGTGGTGGCTTCAGCAATCCTTATGTTTCTTATGATGGATGCTCGAAATCCCTACCGCATTTTTGGGCTCTTAGTAGTTTTAAGCAGTCTTCCCATTATCGTAATCGGGTTCTTGGTTGGAATATTTGGTTAGTGAGCTTTTTCTTGTAGCCCAAAAAAAATGTAAGACCCTTCAGTGTTGAATTCATTAAATAAAAGTTACGTGTTTTTTATATTTTACATTCTGATTGTTTTAGAGAGAGAACTTCAAAAGCACAAAATGCCCAAATTTCATTTAAGAGGTTTGAAAACTTCGGGGTGTTACACTTCCTATCATAATTAGAACCAAAGCTTATAAAATAACCACTAAAGCATGAATGTCGGTTAATGGTTTTGGAATGAGCATTGAGTATAAATCAATTAATATAATTAGGCCAAAAACTATAAAATTATCTTACAATAAGAACCAAATGGATTTTGAGAAATAAAAAATATGATTAAGTGATAATTACTAGAAATATAACTAGATTAGTAAAACATTATACAACAAGGAAGAAGTAATGGACTATAATGAAACATGTTCACCTGTTTCAAAATTAGAAGCAACTATAAATATTCTATATTATGCATCTAAAATGAATGTTAAATTATATTCGATGGATATAAAATCTATTTTTTAATAGATATTTAACAGAGGAAGTTTATATTGAACAACAACTAGGTTTTTGAAAACCCTCATCATTAAAATTTAGTTTTTAAACTTACTAAAGATCATTATGGACATAAAAATCACCTAGAGTTTGGTATAAAAGATTAAGCTCCATTTTTTGGAAAATGGATTTTCTATAGTGTTATAAATCCTACTGTATTTAAAAAACTAATTTGTTTTAATATATTATTTTTTAAACATTATATAGATGATATTATTTATGTTTCAAAAAATAAAAAACATTATAATGATTTTCAAACCTTATGAAAAAATAATCTTAAATGGGTATGATGGTAGAACTTTAGAAGAGAAGAAAGTTTAGAAGAGAAGAAAGTTTAGAATATTTCAAACAGCCACTATACAAATCTTGATTTCCATTGTCAACTAAACCATGAATCATATTTTCCTACGTGAAGTTTTCTCTTACATTATTCTCCATGGAATATAGAGGAGGATCCAATGATATGTTACAATCATGATATGGTTGTCCTTCAGTCTAAAAAAAATACCTTGTCATGTTTCTATTTGTAACACCATCATCTGGTTGTTCTGATATGTTTTGATGTTGTTGGTGGGGTCTTCAAATGACAAATGAATAATTTATATGTTTTTTCATTTCATTTTTTATTTTAGATGAAGATTGGAGCTCATTATGTGGATTAAAACCAGTGCTCAACCTTTCTGTAACATTTGATTCTACCTGACAAATCCAACAATAATATTGATCAGGGAATTACTTCAATATTAAATGTTCATAAACTTCATGTCTCTTCAACCAGCTTCTAAATTCACATTTAGGACATGTAAATATAACTCTCCCTTACACAGATCGATTAGAAAATGAAAAATCTAAAAACTCCCCCAAACACATAGCTTATTGATGTGTGTTCCTCAGTAATGTGATCCATCTTTTATCCATTTATATCAAAATGCGCAAACAAAATAATATACAAAAATTAAAACACATAACTATTACTAAATTGGGAAAGATATTCAAATATAATAGTTGAAAAAATATATAAATATGTTAAATAAGGTTTTCCTATATAAATACATATGGAAATAATAAACCCACCCACTAGAAAACCAAATCCGGAAAATTAAAAAGATCCATAAAATAATTGAGAGATAGTAAAAAAACCATGATATAACAAAGGAACTATATAATACATGCTAGAAAATTAATACATCAGTAGTAGATCATATACATCAGAAACCACAATTCTAAAAGGCAAAACTAGGAAAAACCTTGATGATGATCTCAAGTGCCATCATAGTCCCAACATCCCATGCATTTTCTTAGTAATCTAATCATCAAGCATTGAGCCTTGCCCAAACCCAATCATACAATAAAGTAGTATAAACTTGGGTACCATGTTCCATGGTATCCTGTGAAATGTGTCACAATAATTAAATAATCCACCCCCAATGATATCCATAAATATGACCAAACTATAATAATGTACATGTAGAAGTGGTACGAATAAAAAAATAAAAAATTAATTAAAATTAAGTAAATAACCACTAATTCTCAGTCTCTGTGATGACACCTGAGAAGATAATTAAAAAAATATTTTCTTTTGATAGAAAATGCAATGAATATATGAATGAAATACATTTCACTAATGATAATAATATTGCATGAATTATAGATCACCCTAATGATAAAAAAATACATTGAAGAAACCAATGACATTATAGAAACCTAGAGTTTATATGATGACTATGACACTAAAAAATTGATGCATTGGATGACATCAAAGAAATAGATAACACCAATTAAATGGATGACACAGATTACATGATTATGAAAAACAATAATAACAATGTAAATGATTCCAAGAACACAAAATTTACAATGATCGTGGTGATGTAGTAAAAACCTTTGATGATGAAGACCCCAATTAATGAAAGAACCATGGAAAAAATGATGTTACTGAAAAAAAATAACCACAATGACACTAAATACATATATCATACTAATGAAATTGATGACATGGATCATACCAATGGAAATTATGACATAAATAATTTTAATGATTCATATGAAATTGAATAAATGTATGAGATAAACAATATTAATGACACTTATGAGATAAACCATACTGAATAAACTCATGCAAAAAATAAAACATATGAAACAAATGAATCTAAAGAAATCAATGATTCAAAACTTTATGATGACACTTATTACCATGAGCACATCAACACAACTCAATATGATAATAAATGTGATGAAACTGATTACATCAATGATTTTGATGACTCTAATGAAATCATAAATTCTGGAAAAACAAATGAACCCAATAATACTAGAGACACTGATGATATAGATGATGTAGAAGAGTCCAATCGCATCTCCATCACTTATGAACCCAATAACAATGATTTCATGGGTGACATTCAAGAAACTAAGTACATTGATGATATGGAAGATAGTAACCAAGATAAAAAAAATAGTTTTACCTAATGAAAATTAATGCATAAACAACATGGGTGACACTAAAAACCCTAAAAAATCTTATAATATCAATGAAACTGATGATGTTGTTGACTTAAATTACACTAACAAGACTGTTGAAACTAATGATATAGATGACCAAAACAAATGATAAAGTTTTTCCATGTTGAGGGCTTTGGGGGTCACCAGGGTCAGAGGGGGTGCCGAGGTCACATGCTCCTAGGGATCGGGGGGGTCGTGATGGGAAGCGAGGTGCGGTGAGGGGCAGTGAGGCGTGGTGAAGCATGATGAGGGCTTTCAGAGGGTCTTTGGGGTTTCATGGGTCACCATGGTCTAGGGTTTCTGGGGGTCATGAGGATTGGGATGGGTGGTGAGGCACTGTGAGGGGAGGAGAGGCATGGTGATTGCTTTGGGGGGGGTCTCTGGAGTCATCGGGGCCGCACGGTTCGCTGGGGTCTAGGGTTTTCGGCGGTCATGGGGATCGAGGGTGTGAGGGGAGTTGGGGAGTTGGGGGGGAAAGTGTTTTAGCTGAAAAAACACCACATTTCGTGATGCTTTATTAAAATCATTTTCCGATTTATTTTAAAAATATTTAGCAATGGTTTATTAAACCACCGCTAAAACCCACCGCTAAATGCTAATAATGTTGTAGTGAATTTAAACTTGAAAGAATGAAAATTGTAAAAGGTTGTTAAAAAGCAGGTAATAAGATATTATAGAAAGTTAATATATCATTTTATAAATATGTGAATTTTTCGTGTATAAGTTAGTGACATTATTAATACCATAATACATGAATTGAAATGATTTTCACCTGAAAATAAACACAAGGTAAGGGACTCTTGTATGATTTTTCATTCTGTGAAGCATACACTTATTTATTTTTTGTTCTATATAAACTGACTGTATTGTAGTTTATATCATGAATAAATTTATCTTAATGGAATCTTGAGTTTCATTTGAAATTATTTCTTTCGATTGTATTGTAATTCTAAATTTACCAAGTAGTATGGTACTTCGTCTGAATTTCTACTCTTTGAGACATACTTTATTATTGTGTAACTAATTTCTTATATATGGTGTATATACTACTAAATTGAAATATAATATCATGATTCATTCAATGTTAATGATATCTTGAGTTTCAATTTGAATTATTTTATCTAAGTAGATTTTAATTAAGCATTTCCAAGTGGAAAATAATTTCATAATACAATTTCTTTCTTTGGGTTATATTACTTCCTCATTGTCGTTAATATTATATGATTATGTGTTTAATAAATTATTACTATATATTATTGTATTTACTATTTTCTTATGTGGATTTACATGTGACACAAATACCCTATTTATTTATTGATTTCCACACCAACATTATGGTATTTTCAAGGGTTTACTTAAAAATCTCATTTTTTTAGGATAGTTTACACCTGGATTTCCATTAGAGGGAGTTATTGGATCGTAGTTTAATGAACCAATTCATTTTCTTCTCCTTTGGTTTTTCATGTCCATTTTCAAGTAATATTACCAATTTTTTACTCTTATGAAGTTATAATATTTTAGAAAATGTTTTTAAGAAAACCCGACTTCATTTTCCTCATTAGTTCAAGAACCAATTTTCTTCTAAAAACCTTGTTTTCAAAAAAGGTTTTCCAAAAAATTTAACCTTTACCGAATTATTTATTAAAGAATGATTTACCTTTTCATCTTTCACAATTTCCTTCAGAAGAATATTCATTTCTTTTTCCGAACAAGGTATTTTTCAAACCT
Organism: Viscum album; assembly: GCA_963277665.1. Lineage (NCBI taxonomy): Eukaryota > Viridiplantae > Streptophyta > Magnoliopsida > Santalales > Viscaceae > Viscum > Viscum album. Next base: position 474,399,391 of record OY728139.1, on the reverse strand, counting down.
TTTTACCATGAAAAAGGAATGTTATTTTTACCATGAATAACTTGTATAAATTTACCCACCATAATTTATAAAAATATTAATTTATCTGTTTACAAGGATTAATGTTAAAAACATTATCCAGAAGTTTTTTAAATGAAATTTATTTTTAGACAGTTTTTCAAAATAAAATGTATATTTTCATCAAAAAAAAATTTATAAGATATTTTTATATTGTTTTAATTCATCAATGACAACACCAGTTTATTTTACTACAATAAGATATTTTGTATTAATACCAAACTTATTCTTCCTTTGGATGGTTTTTTATTGACTTGGATAAGATATTATTGAAATTAAATTTCTTTATTCATTTTTGAAGTCTTCTTAAAATATTCAATTTCCTTGGATCATTGAACTATGAATTTACCCTTATTATCCATATAATTTATCATGGATATGTTCATTTCCTAAACCATATAAAATTTTAACATATGGTGTTTAATTTGAATTTTATTTGATTTACTAAGGAAATATTGATAAATATTTATAATTTACTAAATATAGATATTTGATAAGGCACATTGTTTTAAACTAAATCAATTATTGGAAATAGGGGGAATGCTTTTGACCTAAAATAAATGAGTTGGGGACCGTTTTAATAAATCCTCTCAATGTATCGATTGTCTCATGATAAGAAATTAGTTGGAGATGAACCCTTATAGTATATTTCCAAAAATAGAATATGGGTTTCTACCCATATATATAAACTATCTTAGGAAAAGTATTTATAGTAGTATGATAAACCATCTTGTGAATGTTCTTGATGGAAAAGTTATCATGTTACTTGGAAACATGAAGTCTAAAAACTATACATTTCATTGAATCAGTATTATTTTTTTATTATCCATGATATTTTTTCATTGAAATTATCTATGTATAAATTTCAATCTCATTTCATTGATTAAATGACATGCGTTTCAGTTATTCTCAATTCTATATTGATTATTCTGTATTCAGTTAATTGAAGGGTGTGTGTTTTAAATTATTTACCTTTTCATATTGATTATTCTCATTGATTCATTATTTGGTCCACTATACTTGACCCTTACTAGTGATTGGAGTTCACCCATATTTTTCTTCCTTCCCCAATAATCCTAGAAGTGTACAAGGAAATATATACAATGATATGATACATGGAATAAATATATCGTAGAAATAAAACAATTATTTCGTAATTAGTTTAATCATTTGAAATAAAGGACTCATGTAGGTATATGGTTTCCCAAGGGACTACAAAAAAGGCCATTAGTTGAGTTAAATTCATGGACCTGTGGCAGTTTAAACTACCTCCAAATAATATAGATTTAGCTATTAAAATCATTCCCTATTGTATCATCACTAGTCAATTCGCAGTGGTTTCTTTAATTTCACAGTGGTTTTTAAGTGACTTTATGGGAGCAGTTAGTGGTGATTACTTTTTTCTTAAGGAGTTGTTAATTTATAAAAATATCATCTCATGGATTTATAAAAAAATGAAACTTACCATAGCTAAAAATAATTATGGTAGTTTATAAAATTGATGGTTTGTCCTAACCACCGAAAAACACATTAAATAAAATATATTTAGTGGAAGTTACTAAAAACTGTCACTAATCCAATATTTTTTATAAAATTAAAATAAATAAAAGTAAATATAAAAAGAACTAACTTGAAATAAACTAAAAAATTAATATATGATAAACCCATCATACATACATCATATATCCACAATCGTATACAAAAATCCATAGTCATCATAACCTCAATCTCAGTAAACCGATACATATATCAACAAATACCTTGGTCATATATATATACATATTAAATATATATAACAATAAACCCTGTCCAATACATATCCACATCAAGATATCCACTACATTCGTCTACCTCTATATCATCCCATCAACTGAAACCAACAACATTATCTCATCAATTAAAACAAAAAAAACAAGTAGAAAACAAAACATTATAAATTAGAATTACAATAGAATAATTCATAAAATTTTAACACACTACATAAACTAGGAACCATCACAACTGCCTTCTATATAATTTCATGGATTGGAATGTTCAACCAATTTCTTACGATTGGTATCAGCAACCACTAATGAAACCCATAACATTTATCACAAAAAAATGCAAAAGAGAAAAGGAACAAAATATATTCAAGAATTTTTCAAATAAAACTTGTTATATTGTAAAAAAAGAATAAATTTAAACATAAAACACATTATATATAATGAAAGACATTTTCAAAATAAGATCTTACTTATTTAACATAATATTAAACACTTAAAATTGAAAATGGAAAATTAAATATTCTATATTTTTAAGCAAACTTCGAGTTCTTAAAATATACTTAATAAATAAATTTTAAATAAATTAATATCACATCATGTGTTATATTTCAAAAACAACTCAACAGTGGTTTTACTAAGATTTCATGTCGATCTGAGGTGGATATCTATGGTTTTGACCGTTCCACATAAGTTTTGCTATTTTAAATCACTAACAATGTGTTTATGACCATTTTGAGAAAATCATAATTCAGAATGACATGTTGTCATTTCCTACATTTCAAAATTCAATCTATGTTCATTTTATTATGATTTCAGGGCCATACAACATTTTTTTCTTACTTTTGACCCCAATACTTGTTTTTAAAGGCTTTTATATCTCTATGAAGTATTTAAAAATTATTTCTAACCTCAATGCTTGTCGAATTTATGTGTTGTCTATGCATAAAAATAAAATAATAAATTGTGGTGGTGGTCCCATTATTTCAAATCAATATAAGGTTGTTTTCTATACTTTTTATAGTTCCACTAACATTTTAGAGTTTTAAAACACTAAAAACACATTTATGGTCATCCTGGGAAAACCATAATTTGGGATTATGTTTTTTGAGTTCCCGAATTTACACAAAAAACGTTTTTACAATAAACCCAGTAAATTTATAATTTGGAATCACATGTCATCAATTCCTATATTTCAAAATAGAATTTATAATTATTGACCCATGATTTCCGGGAAATCCGATGTTGTTTTAATGGTTTTGACCCCTTGAGAATTTTTTAATGGATTTTTTACCTTTATGATGTTTTTACCGAGTAATTACAACAACACCACACATCAGAATGACGTTTTGCATGTAAATACATGTCAAAAACAATTCAGTAGTGGTTTTCCCAAGATTTTTTGTCATCCTGAGTTTGTTTTCTCTGCTTTTACATTTTTGTGCATATTTTATTATTTTAAAACAATAAAAATTCATTTACTATAATCTTGGGAAAACCATAATTCGAAATGACATGAACTCATTTCTAACATTTCACTATTCTATCTATGGTCATTATCCCCATATTTTTGGGTAATCTAACATCGTTTTCCTAGTTTTGACCCCCCCCCCCCCCCCCGAATCTTTTTTAAAGGCTTTTGTACATTTAAGAAGTGTTTAATGGGTAATTACAACCCCACCACACATTGAATAAATGTTTTTCGATGCATACATGTCATAAAAAATTCATTGGTTGTAGTCCCATGATTCAACATAAATATTAGGTCATTTTCAATACTTTTGACCATTCCACACATCTTTTAATGTTTTAAAACACTAAAAACACATTTACAACCATTTTGAGAAAACAGTAATTCATAATGACATGTTTTAGGTTCCTAAATATCAAAATTAAATCTATAATCATTTTCCCCTCATTTTAGAGCAATCCAACAACTTTTTGATAGTTTTGGTTCCATGACATATGTTATTAAGGGCCTTTCCTACTTTAAGAATTATTTTCCAAGTAATTATGACCTCACCACACATTAGATTGATGTTTTTTCTATTATTTCATAAAAAAAATACTTTGGGGTTTTTTTCCAAAGATTTCATGTCAATATGAGGTCATTTGTTATGGTTTTGACTTTTCCATGCATGATTTAGTGTTTTAAAACAATAAAACTTGTTTATAGCCATCCGAGGAAAACCATAATTTGGAATGACATGATGTCAGTCCCTATATTTCACAATACAATCAACTGTCATTTCACCATCATTTTAAGAACTCTGATATTGTTTTCTTAGTTTTGAGTATTTCATTCTTCTTTTTTACTAATATTATCCCCAGTTTTAAATAAAATGACTCACATTATGTCATATCAGTCACACCAAACATCAGATTATGGTGAGGATAATTCCTAAACATCCCAAATTACTTATAGATCATTGTAATAAAGTATCAAAACAATATGAATGTGTTTTCACACATTTTAGTACGTCAATTTTCATTTTTACTAAAATTTCATTTTAAATTGGAGATACACACATTGAAACATTCTAATCATATCATGTATCAGTTTGAGATGAGAAATATTGATACATCTCACAAATTATTTATGAATGGATTTCCTAGATTTTCATGAAAATACTGTCATGTTTTATTGGTTCTCAGTGAGTGACATGTCTTGAACAAAAATTTCAATTTTAAACTGATAAGGGACACATTGATTCATACTAAGGACAACATTTATCAGATTGAGGTTCATCTGATTTCTACACATTAAAAATGATATAAGTATAGTTTCCATAAATTATCAAAACAAAGTAATTTTTTTGGGTTTTTTGTATGTTAGTGGTCATTTATTACTAAAATTAATTCTAATTTTAAATAAAAATAATCACTTTGAGTCATAAAGGTTACACTGTGTGTCTTAAAGAGGTGTAGCGTATTCCAACATATCCCAGAGTCTCAAAAAAATCCTAGCTGCCCATATTATCATGATTACCTCTTCCTTTATTTATCAAACTACCAACACTGCATATTGATTTGATAGTGTTAGCCTAAAAACATTTCTCATTGTTTAAAACTATAAGAGTAGAGGAATCCCTTTTCCCATTATATCCTGAGAATTCACCACAGTGGGCATAAGATCATCCTCTAATCTTTTGGTTTTCAATAATAAAAAAGGTTTTTCACATAATAAAATTGATTCAATATGTATTTTTTGTATTTTGACAAATAAAGGCAATGATAATTGTGGTTATATTGGCATTTAGGATTGTTTTGAGACTTTCAGACATGTAGGAATCAGTCATACCTCAAACCACCCCATCTCGAATAAAACAACCCACCAGTATAAGAACACAATTATAATATGAGTAATACTAAAAAGACATAAATTAACCATAAATACAAAAAATACAACAATTCTATATAGAATGCATTTATTGTGAAAATATCAAGGACTGTGTTATAGGAAAATAAAACAACCTTTTTGAAACACCATCCAACTCATAATACTTTTTTTACCAGCATTAATGAATTTTAAATTCTTAAGGTATATTAAATGCATAAAAAAGTAATAAGTTAAATTCTCTTTATAATAAAAAATATAAAATAGAATAATGTATATATGTATGAAATATTTATAAATTAGAAGTTATAAATATTTTCATTTCTAATTTATACATTCAATTTTCTCCATCTTCATTATAATCATTGTTATCAATCTCTATTATGATGAGTTCTTCTTTTTAAACATCTCATGAAATTTTTATTGTTTAGTTATTGTCAGGAAAAAACTATTCAATCTTTTTTGGTTGATGAGGTTCACTATCACAAAGCACTTATTGATATTCATTTCCCATATCATATAAGTCTCTCTGCATTTAGTGTACCAAAACACTCCAACCATTATGTATTTCATTATCTACATAACAAAACATCTTCTCTATTGAATCCAAGATAAATGTATCACTCCTTTCAAACTCACTAGTATCCATCAAGTGAAATAAGTTGATAGAAGTAAAATATAATGTGTCTTTCATTATACCCCTATCAATGTAGAAGCACTTTTAATTGAAAAAGAAAACTAAAAACAATCCATGATAGATTAATTCAATTATATCATTATTATTTCCAATGTATCCCACCTCTTATTGTGTAAATACACCAGTATTTTGAGTTTTCAAATCCTCTTCCTGATTTATTATATAAAACTTGAAGCCCTGAATAATGTTGTCATCAAATATCTTTTCCTTCCATAGAGTACCTTGAGCCAAAAATATCAAATCATTTGATATTTCATCTTTATTATAAAAAATAATTATCTAGAAAAAAGATATTAGGTATTACTTTTAACATATCAAAAATAACTACACATAAATAATAGGAATATGACCATATACTTACTCAATGGGCGTACCATTCAACAAGATCCTTATTAACTAATTTTTAATCCAATCTCATTTCGAGCTCGACCACTTACTCATCTCTTTGTTTGTAGTCACAATTTTTGAATAAATGGATCTGTAGTAACACGATTGAGTGTCACATATCTATCTTCATGTAGAAACTCTAATTTTATCAGTGTAAAATTTGACCCCTTTCCCATTGGTCATCCAATAGTTGGAAATAATGATGAATTATTTTTAATATCATAATTAGTGGAGATGTCTTCATCACATCCAACATGGTTGAATCTAGTCTCAATAACATCCAAATACCTAGAAAATAAGTTCAATCACTCCTAGGGTAAGTAAAGTCCAGGAATAGATCCTTCTGGTTTAGATTTATTGCTCATATATGATTTCAAATGACCTAATTACCTGATGAAAAAAATAAGAAACATATTAAACAAATTATGAAATTATTAAAGAAAATATAATTCACTAATAAAAATAAAAACTATATTAATGTACCTCCCAATTGGATAAATCCATTAAAATTATATTAGTCCACCAATTTTATCATATTCAACCAAATGAATAGTCAAATGAGTTAGGAATATGAATAATTAATGGGGAAATAACATCTCTAAATGAAAAAGTGTCAACAAAAATTATTTCATGAATTTTAAAAAATTCATTTGAATTTATAGGTTTTCTGCAAAGCTCTCTAAATATGGTATAAAACAAAACAAGAACCTCAATTACTTTTTTATGGTAAATTATTATGAAAATATAATAGCAACAACTACTCCATAAAATTATGTGAGTCATGATTTTCCAATCCTTGTAATGTTTTATGATTTAAGTCAACAGAACTTTATATGGTACTTGAATATACATATGTCATTTCTAAATTCTTTAAAGTTCAAAGGAAAATGTATTTCTCATGATTTTTCATTGTAAAAATAACTATAGGATACTTTCCTTTCTCATTTTCCCTCAAATCATGCTTCATATTCCTTGAATCCAATTCTTTAAGAGAATTAAGGCGATCGTTCAATCTACCCTACTCATCAAGAACTATAAAAATTATATTATCACAGACATTATTTTCAATATACATAACATCGTTATTATGATGTATAAAATTAATCTACGAATATTGATTTTGGAAAAATATAATCTTTTTCTTTTATTTATGTGTTCCAACTTCTTTAGATATATAACCTTGTACCCTTTTCCCCTTCCTTAAACTAGTGAAATTTTCTAAATTCTACAGTGACATTCTTTAATTGTCCCAATATATTCAAACCAGATTACACCTTCTCTGAATTTATCAATTCAATATCTCCATTTAATCAGGTATTGTAAGAGAATTATTTTTCAGAAGCATCAATAAATTGACGATGACACATAAGACACCATTTTCTTCTATGAGGTAATTTTTCTGGTTCAAAATCAAGAATAAAAATTGGACCATCCGAACAAGTATGAGTGTTCAAACCAGATAAATTTCCTATTCATAGAAAGTCTCTAATTATTTACATTAATGTATCATGCATTTTGAATAGTTGTCTTGTTGAAGCATCAAATACTTCTACACCATTATCCCATAATTCTCACTATTCTTTGATTCGAGATTTAAGGTATAAATCAAATTCATTTCCAGTCATTTTATTTCTAGAAATAATCATTTAAATAATGAATTATTCCTTGTTCATACAAATATATGGAGGAAGATTATATGGTATCAAAATAACTGTCCAAATTATATAATTAGTACTTAAAATACCAATAGGGTTAAAACCATCAGATGGAAATCCCAAATGTATATTCCTTAGATCCAAAAAAATTGGATATAGGTAATAAAACATCTTTCATGATGTTGAATCTTTTTTATGTCTCATCAATTCCTCGTTACTATACTTAGCAATCCACTTCATGTCGTATTTAGTCTTAGAAAAAATGAATAATATTTTCAAGTGTAGTTATAGAAATAATTGATGCAATACCTTTGTAGGAGTTTTCTTTTTTCTATTACATCATTGGGTTGAATTGATTTATACTCTCGTATTTTTTCATTGACGTCCAAATTCTTGCATGAAATCTTGTGCATTATTCTTTATCAAACTCTTCCCCTTAGTAAAGCATGCAATCATTGGGGCATGAATGCATCACTGTATACTCAGGTACATGTTTTTTGATGACTTTATTCATCTTAAAAAATGATGTAGGGATCTTAGGTTCACTAAATAAATCATGAAGAAATTATAAAATGAAGTAAATTTCAATTCCAATAATTTTAAAGATACATTAGATATGGTACAACATATATAGACAAGAAAACATTGAATACTTGGAACACCCTTTTATAGTTATTGATGTTTGTCTTCAACAAATTCATATAAACCCTTTTTTTGTAACTAAAGATCTGAGAAACATTATCCTGATTAGGATCAAACTATGGTTATATTGATCTATTAAAATCTTGTTCATTTTTTTCTGAAAAATCAAATGTTTCATTTAAGAAATTTGGAACTGATTTATCCTCTGCTAGGTAACTTTTTATTTCATTGATAATATTTTAATTGTCCTAAATTTCAATAACATTTGATTCACCATGTCAAATACAATATACATATTAAGAAAGAATATGTTATAAGATAAATTTCGTATATAATTTGTTTCTATTCAACCATTTATGTAATTTAGAGTCCTGGCACTTAGATTTAATTCTACCATCCACTAATCGGTTTTCAATTTCATAATCTAAAAGTTATTCTAAACCCATGGAATATCGAGCTATGTTTTGAGGTAAATTTATCCAACATTTATCCTTAGGTATAGGATTTTAGTCACCCTATATTTTCATAAAAAACATAAATATTTAGTCAAACAGGTACAATCAAAATTAAATTTAACCCAACTTTTATATTGACTCTTTTAAAACGACTATAATGTAAAATGGGATGAATCAAATAATTTAATTTTCCTCACTAAATATATAATATAAGAAAATAAGTCAAATAAATTATTATTTCTCATAAACATAGTTGAATGATGGCATAAATTATATGAGAACCATATTTTAGTACAAAGGAAACCCATGAACATTCTATAAGATACAAAATATGTCTTTTTAAATTGATACTTGGAAGATCAAGTCTCTTTCTTAGTAAATATAACATTAATTTTTTTAGGTTAAAAATGATCTATAGGATTTATAATAAGACTCAATAGGATAGTATTTTATGGAAGATACATGATTCAAATAATGAATATTTAATTATGGAAGTTTGGAGAACAACCTCTACATTAATGATGATAATGATGAATCAATTTTTGAAATTGTATATGTAAATATTATTATTTTAATGGGAGAAAAATATAATGGTGTATTACACACGAGTGTTGTAATTAAGTAGGGTTTATTCAATTGGAATATTATCTAAATTGATTAATTTCTGAACCATTTCCCATGGTCTAACTAAGACCAAGAGCAGCCCTTTAAAAATATGAATGAAATTTATAATTTATTAGGATATGACACTCTATTGTATTGATAAAACCAATAAACATAGTATCTTTAGGTTGTTATATGTGCTTATACTTCATTCAACCATTTGAGGTCCAAAATTTAATCTATTGAATTATTTTTTACCATGAGGGGATCAAAAAATAAAATGTTTAATGATAAGGGGAAACATTATCACATATTTAAAAAAAATTGGAGTATGATGAAACCCTTGAAGGGGGTTTGTTTTTCCACTGAGGTAGAGATATGAACCACTAAGTAGAGGAATTGAGCTGGGAGAGGGAGTTCTGAGGGGTGGGGGTCTGTATCACTACCAAGGATGGGAACTGAGCTGGCTAGAGGGAGGTTAGGGGGGTATTCACATCACTACCAAAGAGGGGAACCAAGCCAGGAAGAGGGGATGTTATATGGGATCTTCATCACCACTGAGGCGGGGAATTGAGTTCGAAAGAGGGAGGTCAAGGTGGGGGACTCTATGCCATCATCAAGGAGAGGGAGTTCGGAGGTGGGTCTGATTCACCATCATGGTAGAAATGCCAGTGGGGGGGTCATCATCGCCATCATAGACACAAAGGTTAGAAGGGGGTATGTATCAACTTTTAGGATAGGGTGGTCAAAGGGGGGTCATTAGGGTCAGGTTCTCCACTGAAGATGTAGAAGGTAGGTATGAGGTGTGGGGGTAACTGCGGTCTCTAATGAGATGGTGGGGTTAAGGTCATGTTGGGGACGGGAGAGGACTAGGATAGGGGAGTGGATGATAGGGTTTGGGGTCAGGTAGAGGTAGTGGGGAGTGGAGTAATTAATGTTTTTAAAAACAAATTAGTGGCTGTTTAATTGAAACTAATCCCTGTTGTTAAAATTTAAAAAAAAAATAGTTGAGGTTTAATAAAAATGCTGCATTGATGCCACTAAGTACTGATTTTCTTATAGTGATACAACTAAACATCTCATTCTTTTGGGATTCAATTCCTTATAATAATGAGAGTGTAATTTTAGTAGACATTAGCTCTAGGATTATTGGGGTTGGGTTCCCACTATTGGTATCAATGTACGTTTAGTATCCACCTTGGGAACTATATTTTGGAAAACATATATTAGGGAACATAACCCTAAGATAGATTTTGAGGGTTATCATAGAAGCACATATATCTTCATTAACATAATATTTATGGATTCCATCATTCGTATAATGATATTAAATTTGATCATATGTTCGAAGTCTTAAATATATTATTTTAGGTTTATGTAATGGGATTTTACCAAAATTAAGGATATCTATAGAGAAATTTAGTGAAAGTACATATTTTAGTGGAACTGATATTCAAGGAATAATTCATTTACACTTTATAGACATGATGTAAATGGTATAGATAAATTTCAAGGTTGATATACAAATATGATTATTAGACTTTGTGTAAAAAAGAATAATTTTCGAAAAAAAAACCAGAAAAAATGTTATTTAAGGATTTAATTTCAAGGATGTCCAGCATAATTTTTAAGAAAATTATATTAGTTTTATTAATGTATTTTAGAAAAAGGACATCCTGTATTCTGGGTGACAACCCATCATATCTATCAAGGCCATACGTCTTGAACCCATGATAGAAGGATGATAAGGGATTAATTCCTACCAATATGATATATGGTTTCCTTGCAAAAATTTAATTTTTATAGTTAAACAATTCGACCAATAAATATTAATGATGAACAAGTACTACTAATTTTTTAGGATTATGAGATTAATTCATTAACTAAATTGGCTTTATATAATATTTAGAGACAAATGGAAATACATTTCACTCATTTATGGGTCTTGGGATTTGTTAAAAAAATTATGTTCTTCAAAAAAGGGGTTTATTCTAGGATATCCATTTTATAGAGTAAGGGAAGAATTATAATTTTCTCAAAGTACAACCAAAAGATATAATTATTCATATGATATTGAAACCAAACAAGTAATTATTTTTTATTATATTCTTAGGTGGTAAAAAAATCCAATATTAAGAAAATGATTTAGAAATAAAAAAATATGTCCAAATTACTAAATTTGTGTTTAACTGATATTCTTCTAAATCATCAAAGATTTATGGCATTGATACCCTTAACATTCCATTGATCATTCACTTTTTTAGCAATTAATTTAATGACTCTATATAAATTTTTATGATTTTCCTCCATGTACACATCACCAATATGCACTAATGTTATCTTATATATAGAACCAGTTATATGTTATTTCATGTGACCATTGTACTTCCCATTATCACTTTTATAGAGGTTGTTTTATTAACCCTTATCATGCTGGGGGATTTGAGAAAATTAGTTTTCTTATATAGAACTCTATATTTTTAAGATCAAGTGTGAATTATGAGGACACAGTGTAGTTAATGTGGGGAGAATATACACCCCCAAAATTCTAAAAGAGTAACTTTATATTCGATAGTGTGTATCACATGAAACTCCATGAACATAAGGGGATATAATACACTCATACATTATTTTATATTTAGTTTTTAAAATCTATTCTATATATTTCAATGCATGCAATACTGAGTTATATTTTCATACATTCTCGAATGACCTTCTTCAATAGCTTGTGTTACACACATGACTGAGTTTTACTGAACAAAAATATTTTATTAAAATATTATTATTCAATGTAATTATATATAAAATTTAACTCTTGGTTTTAAGGATCACCAAATCATTATTTTAATGAAATTAATAAGTTTTATGTTTTTTGAAATCATCTTATAATCTGAGAAAGGTGATGGAAATTTTTAATTATGAGACACCGCTAAGGATGACTCACCACCACCATTATCACATTGTCATCACCCATGAGTCATCATTAACACTCCACACCACCATCATGGGAAATTTGAAATGTACTTAATGGACTCACTGTCAGGATTTCATCCGTTCTGAATGGAATTTTGACAATGTATAAGACACTACCTACCTGACATATAGTAAGATGAATCACCACAAAATGAATACTCATCTTCAGTTAAGACACCACCAGTATACAATTTTAGGTAAGTATAAAATGTCACAACACTTGTGTCACATGCCAAGTTCAAGTCATCGTAAACATTTTGACATTTTTCCAAAGTCTCACTACTATACATAAATTCCGCTACAGAGAGATGTTGTTTAAAAGACACACTGTTAGAGACTTATCACCATTCCAAGACTCACCATCACTAATTCTTAACATATCTTTGTGAATTAATTTAAATAATGGATATATTATGTAATTTAATACCAAACATATTTTAATTATTTTTTATTAAATGATTGAATCAATTTATTAATGATTATGTATGTCCTGAGTATGAGGATACATAATATCTGGATGCTCACATGGACACTCCTGATGTTACTGATAAAACGTTAAGTAGAAACCATTGTGTGTAGAGTGTTGATAGAGTGGGATTCAAAGAAGTACATTATATATACAACAATTTATTAAAATACAAAGATAAACCTTATTGAAATAACATAGCTACTACATCCTTAACTACTTCAATGAGGTATCCAATGATCAATACACATCTTATTTTTCATTCATTCAAGAATAGAAGGGTCTATAAAAATCTATTTTACTATTTTTTAAGATACTGACTTTAGATTCATTTTGAAAACACATTCAAAAAGTCACGAGATTCACTGCATAACAAACTAAGCATCTCTATCCTTTCATAATTATAATTGCACAGTTTTCTAATTATATTTTTCATTATGAGCAGTGTGCATGATGCTTTATTTATTAATCAACATATTGTAACATACTATAAAAAAAAGATACATAGATATATTGTTAACTATTTTTGGGCATTTACTCTCAATAAAATTGTGGAAAGGTTCATATGAAACCTATTTTATTTTTTACTCCCACAGATAGCAGTGGAAGAGTCTCTTTGTGGTATAGAAAGTTGTAGGCTATTGTAAAACTCGATCCAGATTCTGTATCAAATAATTTATTTTTATAAATTACATGTTGGGAGGTGATCACCATGTAGAGAGGATTATTTCTCAACTTGAGACTGAACCTCTTATAGTCAAAATTCCATTGTTTATTTTTCTGAATCTATTATATAAAATAGGATACTATTTTAAACTATAAAAAAATTAATACTCTGATAGTTTATCTTAATTATTGCTTTTATAAGATTTTAATTATGTATATTGTTTCCAAATGATTAATTAATATTGAATATTATTTTAATTTAGAATTAATCAATCATATAAAAAATATTTTTAAATATTTAATGTTATAACAATATTTTTTTTTACTGGGAAAAAATTAAATTAATTAGAGGAATATATTTTAAAACATTTTGAATAGAAATTTTTATTAGATTCTCAATTCACTATCCTCTTAATATACTCAATCCAAATAATATTTGTTATCAAAGGTATTAATCTTTAGTATCAAAGTTTTCAAAACATTTTAACTGTAGTTTTGTTAGACTTTAATGATCATAAATTTATATTATATCTAAATTAAGTTATTTTAATGGATTCTTCCCAAGAAGGTTATGAAACTAACAGATCTCCCTTTTTCAATTGTAACAATTATGATAAATAGAAAATTTAAATTTAAATGCATATACAGAGTATGGGTTTATAAATTTGGACTAGTATAGGAGATAAATATGTTATACCTACTACTTACAAAAAGGATTGGGATTATGCTACACATCTTTCTTACAATATTAATTCAAAATCAATGAATTACCATTACTATGATTTAAGAGATAAATTATTTAGTAGAATATCAACATGAAAAACTACTTATTAAATTCAAGATATGTTATGTGTTTCACATGAGGTAATAACTAATGTTAAAGGGAAGAGACTTAATAAATTTACTATTATATATAATAACATTAATATGAAGTATGATAAACCTATTTATAACATGTAACTCATGTTTATTGAGATTGTGAACATATTGAGATCACTTGGAAATCCTATATCCAACAAGGACCAGATCTTGTGTTTGTTTAGAGATATTCCTGAAATATGGAGAGTCACATCTTTCTCTATTAGAAAATATTATGAAAACAATAAGAAAACCTATCGAGGAGTTGATTAGTAAATATATGTTGTATGAATAAGAGTTAATGTTCAACCATGAATATGATTAAGAGATAAATATAAAAATTTTATTCATTACTACTACAAAATATAAACAAAAGGAAAAGGAGAATGTTCAAGATGATTTTTAAGTGATAGTGAGTCATCGTCTGATAGTGATGAAGAGATGGATCATCTTTCTAGAAGGTTTATGAAATATTTTAGGCATAATTTTTTTTTCAAAAAGTTCAATTTTAA
Source organism: Viscum album (assembly GCA_963277665.1). NCBI lineage: Eukaryota > Viridiplantae > Streptophyta > Magnoliopsida > Santalales > Viscaceae > Viscum > Viscum album. Next base: position 474,384,323 of record OY728139.1, on the reverse strand, counting down.
AAGAAAATATGTTTCTAAGGAACATTAAAGAAATATTCTAAGAAATATGAAGATAATATTGTCTTCTACGAGTTTATAAGGAAAGGAAATATGAAATATGGCCATCCAAAGTTAAAGTAAAAAAATAGATATGATAAAAGGGAAAAATGATAAAAAAAAGGTATAGAAAATATAGAGGGAATATGAGGAAAAATCTGGTGAATTTGATTCATCACATTTGGAAAAAGTTTATAGATCCAATATGTGCTTTATGGAAGAATTCATTGAGGTAACTACTGCATCATCTATAAATATTTTTGATAATTATGAGAATGAGAAATACCATGATAATATGACTATGGTTAATATTTTTGAATATTTAATTAGGATGGAAGATATATTAAATTAACCAAAATAAAAATATAATGCACTTAATAGAAAACATGTTTTATCTCCAAACATTAAATATTATGTGTCTATAAAATAGGAAAGGAATGTTTAAATATTGAAATATAATACTGAAATTACACATTAAAATGAGAAACTAATTAAATACATGAAAAAATAAATAATGGTTGAAAGACTCTCATACATATTTTAGGAAATCATGTTTCACCTAAATATGTTACTGCTATAGGTTAGCAACCAAGATAAAGGATAGTGGTTAATGGTAATTTGGAACCTAAATCAAGACCAGAATGTTATAGTGTTACATATTTTTCTAGGGGTCCTAAAAAATTATTTATTTCAACAAATATTGATTATATTTATAGGAAACCTTTAAATTAAATATGGGTTCTTTAAGAATTAATTACTAACACTTTAGGACCCAAACAGATCTGGTTACCAAATACATTTCTTTCATAAATTGTGTTTTCAAGTAAAACTATTTAAAGACCTCTTGTAAGATTGTATGGTATATGGACAGTGGTTTTTCAAGACATATGATAGGATATTATTCAAGTTTCAAGAGACTTATGATGTTTTATACTGGTCATTTCCCCTTTGGTGATAATGCTAATGTGAAAATCATCTTCCTTGGCCGAATTGGTAACAATAATTCAGTTTTAATTTCAAATGTATTTTATATTAATGGTCCGAAATATAACTCTATTAGTATTTCATAGTTATTTGATGATATTTTTTATGTTAAATTGTAGAATAATTCATGAAATTTGTATTATTCAAAAAATAATTTTATTTTTACTTCTTTAAGAGATGAAAATGATTATTCTATTGAATTATATTTTTTAATTTCTTAAAATGTTTTCCATTTGGGTTCTTTTCATAAATAATTTTTCCTATGAAATTGGAGAGTAAGACATTGAAATATACACTCACTTAGGAATATTACATAGAAAGCTCTTTTGAGGGATCTACCTAAGCATGAGTTACAAAATGATAAAGTCTCTAACCACTTTCAAAAATGGATGGAACATAAAGTTTTTTTTAAATTAAATAATGAAGTGTCAACTTCACAACCCCTTACAATGGTTCATATATATTTATTCAGACCATCTATAGTTTCATTTATAAATGAGAGGCACTATTTCTATGTACTTGTATATGACTTTTATAGGCATATTTGGGTATTATTATTAGCTAAGAAGAGTTAAATCTCTTCTTATTTCATCAAATATTCATGATCTGTATAGATCCTAGGTTGACTTAGAATTATGTCCATAATAAGAAACCATGGCCATCACATTAAAACTCAATATTTTGAATATTTTTTCTCAAAAAATGGCTACAATCATAACATCTCTACTCCAAGGATCCCACAGAAAAATGATGTTTTTGAAAAGAGAAATAAAAATATGTAAGAGATAGTCAGAGCCATGTTAAATGAGTATGGCATACCTATTTATTTTTTGGCTGAGGCTGTGAATATATATTTCTAGATCATAAATGGAGTTTTAATTATAAATATATTAAAGAATAACCCTTATAATATTTAGAATAATAGAAATTATAAGGTTAATTATTTTAGAGTTTTTGGTTGAAAAAATCTTTATTCTTAACATTAAGGATAATCTTTACAATTTTACCTCCAAATGTGCTGAAGTAATTTTCTTGGGTTATTCAATTTCCAATAAATCCTATAGAGTTTTTATTAAAAGGAATATGACTATGGAATAATATTTTCACATCAAATTTAATGAAATGGATCCATATGAGCCTAGAAATCCCTAGAAACCCTTCAGGATGATTTATCAACATTAAAATTAAATTATAAACCTTATAATTTTTCAATCAAACATACATAAAAATCAACTAGTTCTAAAGTATTTCTAGAACTACATGAACCTGAACCGATATAAAAACTAATGTAACATGCCCATATGTTTATAGAGAAATTTTAGATCTTAAATACCACCCTTAGATGTTTTTGTTGGAGATCAATACTGAGGTACACATACAAGAGAATTTCTTAGAAATTAGGTTGCACATCAAGAATTCTTATCTTGGCTAGAACCTCATAAAAACAAAGAATCCATTGATGATGAATTTTAGGTTATAAAAATATGAGAATAATTTGATAAATTTCATGGGAAAAAGTATAGGAACTAGTTTATAAACCAAAGTAAACCTTAATTATAAGAACTAAATGGGTGTTTAAGAACAAGGTAGAAAATTAAGGCACAATATTAAGAAATAATGCTAGACTAGTTGCACTAGGATCTAATCAATAATAAGGAATATACTATCAGGAAACCATTGCACCAATATTCATCCTTGAATCCATTAGAATTTTGTTTGCCTATGCAGTACATTTAGATCTCAAAATTTATCATATGGCTTTCAAGAGTGTATTATTTAATGGTTTTATAATTGAGGATGTTTTTTTAGAAAGATATTTGTTTTAAAAATCAAAATTTTCCGAATAATGTTTCCAAATTGTATAAAGATTTAAAGGTTTTGAGCAGGATCCTAGAACTTGGAATGACTGGATCAGTAATTTTATGAATTCAAAATATTTTTTATACGTTATAGATGATAATACTCTATTTATAAAACAAATTTAAAAAGATGTTTTATTATTAAAAATCTATGATGATTATATTATTTTGGGATCTTTAAGAAATTATATTTGTAATGATTTTTGAAAAATGATGTAAAATTAATTTGAAATTAGTTTTATTGGTGAACATAAGTACTTTCATGGATTTCAAATCATTCAAAAAAAAGACAGAATTATTTTCAATTAAAGTAAATATAAAAAATATATTTTAATTTTTTTATCATGGATGGAAATAAGAGAAGTGATACATAATATTAGTACAACATTTAAATTGAATCTTTATGAAACTGGGAAACCAGTGGATCAAACTAGTTATAGAGGTATGATTGGAAGACTTCGCTACTGGAATGCTCGTTATCCTGTTATAATGTTTAGTGTGTTTATGTATGATCATTTTCAAAATAATCCAAAATAATATCACTTGGATGATGTCAAAAAAAATACCTCATGTATACCACCAATTTAGGAATATTTTACCCTATAAGGCAAGAATTTGATTTAGTTAGTTATACTAATAATGTTTTTAGTGGATGTAAGTTAGATAGAAAACTCACTTTTAGAACAAGTCACTTTTTAGTAAAGTCTCTAGTTTTGTGTTTTATCAAGAAGAAATATATGGTTTCATTTTTTACTACATAATCTTAACACATAGTTACATGTAGTTTTTGTACACAAATTTTATGAATGAAACACACATTAATAGATGATGGATATTAATTTAGACATGACCTTGTAAATTATGAAAAAAAAGTTCTCTAAATATTTCTAAGAATCCTATATCACATTCTCAAAAAAAACCTATTTGTGTAAGATATCACTTTTTTAGAGATCATTTTCAAAAAGGAGATATCACTCTTAAATACATTGGGCATGAAAATCAATTTTTTGATATCATTATAAAGACTTTAAATTCTAATAGAATGAACTATATCATACATGAGCTATGTATGATTAATTATGATTAAGTTAATTTTTTTGGTCACACACCGTTGGGTGACACACCATTGGGTGACATAACATTTTAATTGACACATCATTATGATCGTCTCATAGTTGTGAAACAACACAACATTGGTTTGTCACATTTTTGACTTGTTTATACCTTTTCAAATTTGAATCTCTTCTATTTTTTCTGAACCATTGAATTTTTTTTCAAATGGTTTGTTTTATTTCTATAACCTAATATGAATATTTTCAATGCTTTGGAATTTGATTTTCAAGTATTATTTCGATTATGATTTTTCAAATACCTAAATCCCAAATGATATGAATCAGACATTTTTCATATTCCAATACACTTTATTCTTCACACCCTTATATTTTCTCTCTATCCTAGTGCAACCCTTCATCTCTTGTCCTTCAATCCTTTAACCTTTCACTTCACCTTTCACTGAACTAATTGAACCATTCTGCATGGTCAGAGTAAAGTGATCCCCAATGACTTCTCCAGAAAAGTCAAGTCCTACTAAGAGACAAAAATCAGAATCTACTAGTTTACTTATTGTACTGATTTTAAATACAGAGCTAGAAAGAAAATTTTCATGCCCAAAAAGGAAGTTAAATTTTATTGTCTATTGTTGATAAGTCATTGGTGCTCAAAGTACTCCAAAACCAAGGTTAGATGGATTGGTTCTCTACAAACCAGAGACACTACTATCCTATGTTAGTTTATGAGTTTTTTCAATATTTTGAGTATTTATTTAATAATAATTAATAATATTGGATGAGAAGAATAATTTATCGTCACAAAATATATTTTTCATCGAATTAGTTGGAAATTTGTTGGGGTGTACAAATTAAGGTGAATATGATGACAATCAAAGATCCATTCCTAAAGACCATGAGTATGCTCTAAGAGAGCTGACTAGTGATGGCATATCTAGAAGGAAATTATCCTCAAAACTTGATGGAGTGTTCTTAATACAAATTATGTTCATAAAACATGTGCTTTTCGCAAGAAATAGTGATTTTGACACCTTAAGGTGTTAGAATGTATACTTGATTAGTCATTTGAAAATAGGACATATGATCAATCTGGTTAGGTATATTATAGTTCATTTTTCTAAAATGATGAAGTCTACTTCAAGACCTATCTCACCAGTTTATCCCAAGATGATTTTAGTTATGCTAAATCTAAAATACATCGTTGATTATGATGAAGAGTTAGTCTTATACTATAGTGGTTTTTCTATCTCAAAAGAAATTTTTTGAAGGATGAGGATCAATGTGAACCCTTTGAAAAAGAAGTGGTTTTCTGATGGTTAAAAGATCTTTGTTAACATCAAACTTATAGATCATCCATTAAGTCCAAAAGACCATGTTGATCCTGGTTTTCATCCAGATAAGGTCATTGAGTACTTAGGTGAAGAAAAAGAAATTTTTGTCTCCGGATTTTAAGAATATACTTATCTTGTTGATGAGGGTAGTGATCTAGATCTCACTCAATACTCTCAAAATATTACATATGTAGATCATATTACTCCCAATAGAATTCCTAAAAGATAAAAATTAGTAAGAAGTGATGAATAAGAAATTGATGTTTCTTGTTAAGAACATATAAAGAGTATCTTGAAATATGATATTGATAATGAGGATGAAGAAGTGGAAAAAATGATGATGATAATGAAGATAAATTTTATGAAACAAATATAAATGTTGATGTTGATAAAGTAAATGTTGAGGAATCATATTTTGATAGTTCATGAGGAAAATTTAGAGCTGAGGTTGAAATACCATCATATCTTTTTTATTGTCCTTGTTTATATAAATCCTAAGAAAGGACAAGTCTTGTTGAGAGTTTCGATAGAACTCCTAAATACAAAGGAGATGAATTTTTTAATTGGATCAATCCCCATGTCATAGATATCAACAACTAGTTCCCCCTAGTGATGGGTTGGATTTGATATCATCTTCTAGTGATTATATAGTTTTTGATTCTGCTATTGTTGAGTAGATGAAAATTATTGATGTTGTTGATCAGCATGTGGATGACCAGATGATAAATGAACCTCCTACTAAAAATTATATTTATATATTCCTAATGTTTAATAGTATAGTGATGTTTAGTTGAGATATTAGGATACTTAAAAAGGCCTATATTTGATGAGCACAAAGATGAGGAACATTCTATTGAACATAGAACAATTGAGCCTTCTACTGGTGTACCTAATGTAGTGGTATCAAAAGTAGTTGTTTCTTATATTCATGCAATTTTGAGAAATACTACTGATGGTTGGATTGATATTATGATATAGGAATGGGGTAAGTTCTCTGGTGAATTTGAGTGTCCACCAATGGATGGTAGACATGATCTTTGAATTACAATGGATCCTAATGGGTCAATGGTTTATCAAAATGATGTTTTTGGATAGTTAGAAAAACATCCTTCTATTAGATAAACTAAAACTAATTCTCTAGTCCCAAATATACCAGATGATTTAGTCAAAGAATTTTACATGAATTCTTTTATATAAGATATGTTGTATGAATTTGAAATGTTTTTAATGGTTAAAGTGACACTCCTTACAATGATAAGTGAAAATGATATCTGGTATATATTTGAATTGGTGATTCACCATATTCAACTGAAGATTATGCATAACATCCACGAGATCGAGATTGATAATAAGAGGTTAAGTAATGAGCAATAATAAGTAAAATATATTCTAAAATATTTAAAGTACACTTTTACAGCTTATTTGGATGGAATCCTTAAATTTCTTGATAATGAATCTTCAGATACTTATACCTCTATTGTATGTTTATTTTTTTCTCATATGATCATAACCGTTGTAATAGAATAAGTTTTTGTTGTGTTTAGTAGACCTTCAAGTGGAGAACCTATCATTCCTTTAGGAATTTTGAGGAAGTTTGACCAAATCACTCCACATGATCACATGATCACGTGATGATAAGTATTTATGCCATAGATATGAATTCAGATAGAGAAACAGTTACCAAATCCATAAAATATTATCTCTTAATAATTGATACCAAACATTCCATTGATGTGAATTTAATTTTTTCTCTGAGAATTTGAGGATAAAACATATTACTCAAGCCTTTATGAATAAATCCAAATAGTTCATGGAGATGACTTCATTAATGAATCAGTGCCATGGATAGAGGTGATCTGATAATAATTGACTTCATAAACCTTATGAAACCATTTATTCATTTACATGTCCCAACTATTGTGGCTCGGGAAGAAATTCATATTAACCCATATGTAGCTTTTATCCCAGGAGTTATCATGGATCCACTTGCACCACTACCTTCCAAATTCCAACACTTCTCTCTTTATCATGCACAATCAATAAGACAAATCTGGCCAGTATTTGTCAGAGAGTCTCAACCTCCTCAAGATATAGCTGTAATTTCAACACGTGTTCCATCTACCTTTCCAAGAGATCCTTCAAACCCTACTGACCCAACATTATCAAATCAATAGAAATCCAAGGACATGGGAAAATCTTATATGGACCCTTCTACCCAACCTCATCAATGATATTAGATTAGACATTATTTTGATGGGACAGTTTGTGTAATAACATTATAATTGAAAATATTGGTCATCTATTCATTCTCTTTGTTAATTCTATATTCTTCTATTCTTTTTATTTCTTTTATTAATAACTTTACTATTTTTTTAAATTTTTTTACCTTTTTTTGATAATCCTGAAAGGGGAGAAAAATAAAAGTATAGAATTTACTTATGGTTCATTTATTTCTATTACAATGATCTTTCTTTAATAATATTTTTTATTTTTATTTTACACCACATTGATATATATGCACTCTAATATAATTTCTATGTGATATAATTTTTTGATATTACATTTGATTCCATAAATTTTTTACCTTTTATTCCGTAATTTGTGATCATCGAAAAGGGGTATAATGTTAACCTCTTGGTTTTAATGATCACTAAATCATGATTCTATTTATATTAATATGTTTTATGTTTTTTTGTAATAATACTATATTCTAAAATAGTTGATGAAAATTTCTAAGTATGAGACACTACAACGAATGACTCACCACTAACCTTACAACACCGGTGTTCTCTACGAGTCACCATTGACACAACATACTGCCAGCATGGAAAATTTGAAAAGTATTGAAATGACTCACCCTGGGGATTTCATACAATCAGAAAAAAAAATTTAACAATGTCTGAGACTTTTCTATCCTGACCTACCATTACAGGAGTCATCACAAAAAGCATGACGCATTGTTATCTAAGACATGTCTAGTGTAGCATTTTTCCTAAGTATAAAATTTCACACCCCCAGTGTCACATCACCATTACAAGTAACTTATAGCATTATGACTCCATTCCATGTCTCACCTCTATACATATATACTGGTATAGATATACACCATTACAAAGACAGACAACCAAAGTCTCATCACTATTCCAAGAATCACCATCCCTATTTCATAAATTATTTTTTATAATTAAAATATCTAATGAAAATATTTTAGTATTTAATGCCTATAATATTTTAATGATTGTCTCAAAATGCTTAACAGAAATTTTTTAAAAATTTCATCCCAAAGTACATGGATACTAAATATATATAAGCTCATCTGGATACTATTTATATTATTTAAAATAATTAAAGTAGACTCCCTTGTGCATAGAGTGAAGAAAGAGTGAGATGAGAAGAGGTAAAAGATATAAAAGACAAGCTATTCAAATATAGAGTTGAACTTGACTACAAGAACATACCTACTACATCCTGATCTACTCTACTAAGGAATCAAAAGATCAATAAACTTTTTTTTGGTCTTTGGGTAGTCAAGAACATAATTTTATACAACACTTTGTTTTAATAAAGTTTCAAGATCCCGAATCGAGTCAAATATTTAAAATTCTTTATAAGATTCATGAGCTATAATACATAAGAATATGGGCAAGTCCATCCTTTAATACTTTTAATTTGTCTGTTTTATTATTTTATTTTACTTTATGATATGTGTGTATGCTTTATTTATTTCCCAACACCCCATCTCCTACTATACCAACAAGATACGTAGATATCTTCTTAAAAAAATTTTACACCAGTACTCCCATTGAAACTATGGAAGATGTCCTATGCAACCTGCTAAATTCAATACTCTTATGGATTATAGTGGAAGAGGCCATATGCAGTTTGGAAAGTTGTATATTATTGTAAAATATGGTCTATGTTTTGGATCAAATTGTTTATTTATCTAAACTACTTGGCGGAGGATAATCACTGAGTGGGGAAGACTAAATATCAGCTTGAGACTAAACCTCTTGTATTCAAAATTTGGATGTGTCTTTTATTTTATTTTATTCATAATTTATTATCTAAAATAGGGTATTTTTTTAAACTATAAACAAAATTAATACTTTGATAGTTAATCCTATTTAGTTTTTTATAAGATTATTATCATGTAATGTTTTTTCAATGTATTAAGTAATATTGTATATTATATTATCCAAGAACTAATCAATATTTTATTAAATGTATTTAACGATTGAAAATTATAATGATCTGTTGTTTTAGTTAGCTTGGGAGATTTAAAATTTATTGGGGTAATAGATTTTAATAAATTTTGAACAGAAATTATTATTAGTTACTCAATTCACCCTCCCCCCAACCTATTGATATACCCACACAAAGCAACAATATCCAAGATATTAAAATGGTGGTTATAAATATTATTAACTAACATAGGAAAATTTATTGTATAAAGAAGTATAAATTGAATTTATAGTTTATAAATAACTTATAAATAAATATAATAACCAATTGAATATGAAGATAATATTTTTATATAAAAATATGTTTATGCTCACAAAGCTGTTTTATCCAAATGAATTAATGTAATTATAATTAATGAGTGATATAAAAAAAATATTTGTATTACATTAAATAAAATATTTTTGGGATTCATCCAATAAATGTGATAATCATAATATAATAACAACCTCAATATTTCATATAAAAATCAATATTTTTCTAAAGGCACTTTTAACACCTTTTAATGGAAAACCAATTTTAAATCCAATTTTTTAAATTTTAAAAAAATTATAAGTAAAAATAAACTAATCTTTCAAAATGATAATGTTAAAATTATATTAGGTTAAGTTTTTTATATTTTTTCTAAAATTTTATTTTTTTTATAAATAGTGAAAAAATAGAAAATTTTAATTCCAAACTTCTTTTTCATCCCATTTAATTTTTTTAAATTATATTTTTAATTAGTTTTAATGTGAAATTAGTCTGATTTTACATATATTAATCCAATTTACGTCATTGGAATCAATTTAACATTGAAATTTGATATAAAAACATAGGAATCTTTTGAATGCTTTTACTATAAAACACACATTTTGTGTCTCGTATTTGGGATTAATTTTCAATTAATTTGATCTATTTCTATTATTAGAATTTGAAAAAAATGTATTATATGTTTGGAATAAAAATAATTTATAATTTCAAATAAGTTCAACCTAGTTTTTCACCCTAAATATTAGTGACAATAACTAAAATTAGCTACGATGATTAGGAGGAAAATTATCTTAACAAGGGACAAAACCATAAAATTAATGGCCAAAATGACCTATAAACTTGTCCAAAATCCATTGGATATTCCCAATTCAACCATATACACCATTTTATTTAATTTTATTCATTATTTGAACGAATTTACATGAGAAAAACTTGGGTGGAATTTCCTTTTCAGAAATTTACAAGAATATCACTCATCATCTACTATAAAAAGGCACTCACCCACCTATTTATTCACACCTACCTATCCCCATGGATTAGCGAAACTATGATCAAATAAGATCTGATAAACAGTAATCTCAACATATAATCCTCTATTTGGTTATAAATCCTTCCAATTAATCTCTTTGGTTCAAACCAAAAGTAGTTACCCAAAGAAGAGGTAACATCATTCCTCAAGCTCTTTTATTTTATTTTCATGATCCACCCCCTAAAATCATATTAATACAATATAAGATAATAAAATCAGTATAAAAAATATGATTATATTTTTTTTTACTATTTTTTATACCTACACATTCACATACATCCATCAGATGGGTATCAAACATATCGTTCATGTGTACAGTTGACTACCACCATGGAAAATGAGATTGTTCGTTTTTCCTTTATCGCCTCTCATGGTTTGTAATTATGATCGAAATTATGTTTAAATAAAATTTATATGATATTTATTATTAATTTATGATTAATTAATTTTTATCGAATTCATTCCTCCTTGCTTTCCAATTTTTGGAATACAATAACATCATTTTTGAAAGTGTGGACTACCACTTATTCAAATCGATGAGATTCATTCACACTATAAATGAATTGTATAAAGTGTGGTTTTAATAAAAATATATTAAATATATGAGAAAATATGATTTAATAATTATTATATACATTTATATCATTTATGTTTCATTATTTTAACTTGGAAAATAAATGGGTGTAGCATTTATGCGTACGTACGACCAACCATCTTCATGATCGGTGCATTTCATTTCTTATATAAAAATATTATTGATTATTATAAATAGATATATAATTAATATATATATAATTTACATAATGGTTTAATTTTTTTAATTTATTGAATCTTTATCTATGAAAAAGATCAAAAATAACAACTTAAAACATAATCGAAAATCTTAGAAATTAATACCCAAAACGATGAAAATAATTAAAGGTTGTTAACAAACTGGTAATAAGATATTATAAGAAGTTAATATATGATATTATAAATAATATTATGGTTTTTTTATAAATTATTTACATGATTAAAACCATTATACATGAATTTAAATAATTTTAACTCAGAAGGAAATGCAAGGTAAAGGATTCTTGTCTAATATTTCTTTCTATGGGGCATAACCATTTTCACCAATTATTTATTTTATTTGGTTTATATACTACCCCTATTATATTTTATATCATAAATAAATTTATCTTAATGGTTTTAGAGTTTCATTTTAATTTATTTCTTTAATGGGGATTATAATTTAAATGTTACCAAATTGTAATGGACTTTGTCTCAATTTCCATTCAATGAGACATAATTTATTACTGTACGCCTAATTTCGTATATAGGGTGTACATACAACTATTTTGACATATAATATTATTATGAATTCATTATTCATGATCTTTTGAGTTTTAATCTGAATTATTTCATCAAAGGGGATTTAAATTATGTTTTACCAAGTGGAAAATAATCTTATAACCCAATTTCCGTCTTTGGGTTACATAACTTCCTTATTGTTATTAGTATTATAATATTATCTGATTAATAAAAAATTTCATATGTTTTAGTATTTAAACATGTTTTATGTGGATTTAAATTCAAAACACATAATTTATATATTTATTTATTCACATATCAATGTTATGGTCTTTTCACGGGTTTACTACATTATAATTTCAGTTTGTTTGGGATTGTTTACATAAGAATTTCTATCATAGAAAAGTATTGAATAATTTTTTCATAACCCCTTTAATTTTACTCTCTTATAGTTTTTCATGTCCTTTTTTAAGTAATTATATCATTTTTTCACCCATTGGTACTCAAAAAACAATTAAAATAATTTTTTAAATAAACTCGACTTCATTTTCCTCTTTAGTTGGATATCCTATTTTCATCTAAAAGCCCTCTATTCTAAAATTTTTAAAAATTGTTCCAAACTTTTTAGAATGATTATTAAATATATTTTCACCCCTTTTTACTTTAGTAAATTTTTCTAATGGAATATTTTTTTTTCTTTCCAAAAAAATTAACATTTCTAACCATTTTGCTGTATAAAAGGAATATTATTTTTACCTTGTATATAATTTTTGGATTTTCCTCCTATAATTTCATCAAATATTACATTATAAGTTTAAAAGTTTTATTTTCAAATAATTACTTTAGAAGATATTTTCAAAGAAAAGTATTTTCAAATTTTTTTTCAAGGTAAAAATTATATATTCCTCAAGAATATTTTTAAAATATCATTTTATATTATTTTCATTCATTAATAATAACAATATTTTTTTTACTCATCCTAGGATATGTTGTATTAATACCATCTATATTCTTCCTATGGGTGTTTTTTGATTTATTTGGGCAAGTGTAGTATTGAAATTGACTTCCTTGATTCATTTTTTATTCCCCATGAAATATACAATTTCCTATGATCATAGAACATTGAATTCTTTCTTATTACCCATATAATTGATAATGGATATGTTCATTGACTAAAACATATACCATTTTTTCATAGGTATTTTACATTGAATAATACTTGCTTTTGTTGGGAAAAATAGATAAATTATTTTCCTTTACTCTATATGGATATTTGATAAATAATATTACATTTTATTAAATCAATTAATTGATATAAGAAGAATACTTTGGACATGAAAGAAAGAGGTTAGTGACTATTTAAAGAAAACCACATGATGCATCGGTATCCTCGTGAGATGAAATTAGATGGTGAAAACCACATAAAATTTAATTCCAAGTAGAAAAGATGGGTTTATAACCAAATATTTAAATTGTATTTTGAAATTTCGTGATAGTACTATTCTAAACCATCTATTGATAGGATTTAAAGGTAAATGTATTCTACGTATGGGAAACACGATGTCAAATAATTAAGCATTTCTGAGATTTGGTATTCAATTATTATTATCCGTGATAGTTTTTTAAATTATCAATGGATGCATTTCATTCTCAGCTATTTGATTAAATGCCATATGTTTTAATTGTTTACCTTGACATATTTATTATGCCTTATCCAGTTATTTGAATAGAAATCATTTTTAGTTATTTAACTTGGTCTATTTATTATTCTCATTAATTCATTATTTCTTCCACTATACATAACCCTTATTGAGCATTTGATCTCATCCTTATTTTTCTCTTCCCTAAGAATCCAAGAATTATACTAAGAGAGATTTGACAGGATACTCTAGATGGAATAAACTATACTTTAAAGAAACAAATTATATTATAATTAGTGTATTAATTTGTAATATAAGTTACATATATATACCTTGTTTCCCAAGACTATTAATATGATCAGTCTTTTAGGATTTTTCCTCTGTAATCATGCCAATGTAATAGTTCCAGATAATATCATTAGGTTTACTAGGGTCGGGTCACTATATATTTATTCCAAACTCATAGGGTTATAATAGTTTATTTTTCTCATGAGTTATGTCAATGCATCAAGGGGTTACATATTACAAGCACACACCCATGTTATCATGTCTAAATCATTCCTCCCATATCGAATAATTTTTTTAATTTATAAAAAACATTCCTTATAATAAAATATGTGTATTGAGTAAAGGATATATATTTATCAATATTTACCCAGTTAAAAAAACAAATATCAATGAAAACACCATATACAAAAATGGTATACAGTATGGGTAATAATCATATCCATCATGAAAGAATATGGATATTTAAGAGAAATATAATTTTCAATTATAAATGGTTGTAGGAAAGTTATTGTTTCAATAGAATGTTATAAATTATAAAATAAATTAATATTGTACAATAACTTTTACCACCTTCCCATTTCCCTGTTGTGTCCACTTGGATGAAATGATTCAAAGTGAAACTGAAAATACCATAAAGTGTGCATGAATCAATATATTACATGTAAAAGGGGATGTATATGTACCATATTAAATAAATGGGTGAATAACATAAACATTTGGCTCAATGAAGGTAAATTGGGCCATAATTTTTTACCATATATTCCTTTTGATTGAACATTCTTTAACCTAGTATACTTTAGGTATCCTCCTTACGATTATACAAAAATAATTCCTATGACAGAATTATTTTCAAAAAATATGAATACTTGGATGATGAGAGTGATTTTGGGAAGTTATTTCAGATGGGATTAACCAGAACAAAAGGGAGTGAAGCTACAAAGAAAAAATGAGAGGGGGTGGCATTTTATATGTGAGGTAAGTGGCAGACATGTAATGTTTTAAAAATAATCAATCATACCATGTTTGTTTCATGCACGTGACTCCCAAATGGTCCATTATCGATCCTTTAAGAGATAATGTCAAAATATTTCTATCCAATGGGTTTGATAGATGTTGTACGGTGATCTATAACCCAAATATTTATAGTTAAACCCACGGTGATCACATTTTTACTATAACTATATAATTAATTTTTTTAATTTCCATTATTAATAATGGTCAAGAATTATGTTTCCCTTATTATAATGATAAATTATTCATATTAAAAATATGGAATTTAGTTTTATAAATTAAATTCATCAAAGGATAAAATCTTAATTAAAAAATTACCCTATAGATGCGATGAGAAAGCAGGTTTTTAAATATTATATGTTCAAAAGTTGAAACAGTTTTTATATCAAAATTCTATATGAAAATGATTTTAATGAAGTAAAATGGACTAATTTATACAAAATTTAACTAGGGATTCTTTTAAGATATCCAAATATATTTTATCATTGTATATTATTTAAATGAAAAAGTAGATTTCAATTAAAATTCAGTATTGTTCACCATTTATCAAAAAATTATTTTTTAGAAAAATACCAAAAATTCACCCAAAGATAAATTTTATATTCAGATTTTAAAAATGATTTTTATTTTTAAAAAATAATTTTCTAAAATTTTGAAAAATAATTTTATTTTATGTGCACAACACACAACTAATCATCCATTAGAATAAACACAGTTTTTTAGAAAAACAAACTTTTTCATTTAAATGATTCACATTTTATTTCTTCTTAATAGATAAATAAAATTTTCATAATTCAGATATAACTATTCATACATGATATTTTAACGGCTATGTAATAATGGTACACTATATTATGGTTCATTTCGACTTGGGATTGCATGTTCCCTAAGATATCAAAGAGATTAAATTAAAATAAATAAATATAATGGATTATTTATGATTAGTGTTTCATTCCACATAATATTTTAACAAAATTAGTTAAAAATATTTATTTTTTATTATAACAGTGAATCAAATAAATATCATCCTCAAAATTTAAAGTCTATCTCAGTAATCAGTAGTTTTAAATTTTAAAAAATCATTTTTTAAAACCTCACATCATAAAAGGGATAATAAGATATCTTCTTTGTAAGTGTTAAGGGTAATTGTGAAGGTATTGTGGAAAAATCACATAAATAGGTCTCCATATAGTAGAACAAAAGTGGGAAATAAAAACATGGATCTAGAAGAGAAAACTAACACCCAAATAATAATGGAGAGTGATAGAGAACATTGTTCAAAATAAAGTGGGTGAACTAGAGAAGGGTGAAAACCAAAAATACCTAAACCAAAGTGGCATGAAAAAGTTCAATGATATCGTCAAAAAATAACTATAACAAGATAACATTTTATATAATATTAATTTTATTAATACTGGGGAATTCATTATTCATTTAGAATTATAACACTATGAAAATGTACATTATTTATTTATATATATATATATATATATTAAACAATAAAAATTTCATATTTTGGTTATGCTTCGATCATTTTCCAATTCATCACTTATTTCATGAAGTGAACATCCAAAAAAATTATGTATAAAGAACTAAAATTCACATTTAATGCTTTGTAATATCCATAGTAGATTTATAATTCAATCCTTGGATCTCTAGATGTTATTATGACAAAATGGATAGCATGTGTTATGCATAACTCTTTATATGGAGAAGTAATACATTTATCTCTAAATTCTCATCCAAAAAAAATTGTTAACCTTATGGACATCCCAAAACATTCATATCGATAACTTTATAAATAAGGATACTAAATTTATAAAATTAACATACCATTAATCTCTAAAAACATGATGTTTATCTTATTCATCCCATACCAAAAATGTTAATACCTTCATCAGGTATTCTCTCAAAACATGGTAATAACTGTAATTTCCAAAAAACCTTACTGAAAACATGATTTATTCCTTATTCTGAAAATAAAACAAAGATTGTTAGATATATTCCATAATTATGAAAACATTTGTTAACTCGATGAATGATATAATAAACCACATATTCAATTAGTCATTAACTACTTCCAAGGATTTCATTATTATCCAATTTACTTTATCCATATCAATTATCTATTTATCCCATCATAAGTATCTCAAAATGAGGAACACATTATGGGTTATATTTCATTCAATCCTGTGTTTTCCAAAAAACATTGACATTCCACTGAATCATTTTTATGGGTTATTAGAACTGTTCAATTTATACATTCAAATCCTTAAAAAAATACATTGATATTCTTATATATTTCATAATTCTTATAACAAGGAAATCATTAATATAAAACTAAATTGAAATAACTCTTAAAATCCAAACACAATAACATTATTCATTACACATTGGTTGTATTAATAGAACAATATTGACATTGATCCCTTAGTGTATTCCAAGGTATATTCCCTTATTGCACATGGAATTTGTTTTCATAGTTTTCCAGCTTGTTATAGTGTAATCATAACATGTTATAAATTCCTTTATTCCCCTTTAAACCAAAACTATGGTGGCCTTTCTCTATAAAATTGTATCAAATATCCATTCCCTTCAAGAATGTACTAGGGTGAATTTTTCTAAAATCAGGACATATGAAAAATCCTTATTTCCCTTATTCAATTTTTTAGTTTTTTCTATGAATCAACTTCTTCGCTTTCTTACCTTCAATGACATAAAATGTGGAAAATACATTTTTTATATTAATGGAATATAAAAATATGTACTTTTATGATGAAAATGTTTGAGAGACCAGTTCCCTTCAGAGACATGGATTAATCACATCAAATAAATGGAGAATATTTCACTTTTTAATTCATACATAATTCGTAGAATACATACATTACAATTTAATAGTATCTATATACCCTATAACACATTCTTCTTACTTTGGACATAAGATAAGGAACATTCTATTCATCTTAGTTTTTTCTCATAAGGGAATTATTGGTTCTAGAATGCTTCTGTAAAACATTACATTCTATGAGTTTCATTTCCTCTTTCTCTTTAGAGTTATGGATCATCACCCACCATTGTTCAGCTTCTCCTTTTAGAAAATACAATACAAGTACAAATTTTTCTTTTTAACCACATCCCAATAACCAAAATATCATTTCTTGAGACATAATCCATTGTTTGGCTACCATTGGGTTAATAGTACTACCAAATAATGAGTTATTACGTCGAATAAAGAGATGTAGTATAGGATAATCCAAATGTGGAATAGGTTTCTCCATCCAAGAAAGGTTATTTTTTATTACATGATTAAGACTCCCTGATATAACCATAATTTTATTAGTTATAATACTAGCTATATGGGCATCCTCATTAAGAAAATTTCTACATTGGCCATGAGTGTTGATACCCTTCTTCCATCCCGACACTATTTCTACACAATGTCATATAATGGATTATATTATAAAATTATGAAATTTAAATCATAATGTATAATTCTAAATTTTTTGTAACATATATCGTAAATTTAAATTTATGAATTTTTAATCTCAGAATAACAAACATGGTTTCTTTTGGGAATATTTGTTTTCAAATTCATTGTAATGGCTTACAAAAAAAATTGAATTAACATAAGCATGTCCATCAAGAGTGTAAAACCAAGTACGTAGTGAGACACACTAGAATGCACCAAGTGCGTAGTAAGACACACTATCTTGCACCAAGTGATGAATATTTTAATCCTAATGAACTCATTTTTAAGTTATTACCCCATGATACCTCTATTATATAACCACATCTGCATATAGTATCTATAAAGGGATGTATTTCGTGCAAAACGCACATATTATCTTCCTTTCAAAAACATTAGGATGTTCTTATATACATATCCCCAAATTATATCATAGGGTTACGTTCTCTAATATATATTTTCCTAAATCTACTTCACATGATTTCTATTAAACTTCTATTAATACCATCCATAAAAACCTCAACCATAGTAGCTAGGAGATTATAACTTACTTTATTACCCTGGCATTGATCCAAGGAATCAAATCCCAAGGTACTGATAACATTATATGTTTTTTGAAACTATATAGATAAATGATACCCATATTAAATTGGGAATATAAAAAGACATAATGCATAAAAAAATCATCCTTGAAAACACATTCTGTTATTTAATCTCCATATCAAATGGAAAGGAAATAAAATACGGGTGAGCTCAAATGATCAATAAGGGTTAAGTATAGTGGAATATATCATGAATAAATAAGTATAATCAATATGGAAATACAAATAAATAAAAACGCATGCCACTTAAATAACATGAATATTATAACTGAATGTGTAATAATTAATATAGAAATGTAAAAAAATTGGAAACACGTGAAATGTAATCAATAAAGTGATAATGAAATGCATCCATGTATAATATCATCTTAAAAATATCATTAATAATAATAATTAAATATTTAATGAAGGAAATACATTATTATTGGACATCATGTCTTAAGAACATGATACCTCTTTCATCACGACCTTTCACAAGATTGTTTAAAACTATTTGGTAAAAATTGATCGGGTTTGGCCAACTATACTTCTAATATCAAGACATTTAAAAATATGGATTAAAACTTTAGGGTAAAAACTCATTGGTTTTGGCCAACATATTTGTTCCATGTTACCAATCGATGCATCTAGGAGCTATATATAACTAGGCCCCACCCATTTTTTCATGTCCAACGAATTCCTCATATTCAAATAATCAATTTAATTAACGAACTGAATTTCATATCATAAAATATCCATATTGATTAAATATTGTTGATTTTTCAATATTTCCTTATTTAACCAATTAACTTTCAAAGTAAAAATTGCATGTAAAATTGGTAAATGGTTTCTGAAATAATCACATATATATTGTGAAAAAATATTCATATTTGAGATAAATATAATTTCCATTGAAAAAATTATTACAAGAATATAATTGGTTCAATATAAAGTTAATCATCACAAAATAAAGTGATATTGTAAAATAACCTTTCCTTCATGATAATTTTCAAGTCAAATCACATTGGATTAAGTGATTTAAAGTTAAATATAAAATACCATGATTTATTAATGAATCATGATATTATATATAAAATGGGAAATATATTAACCATATAAATAAAATTAGTTCCTAATATAAAAATGTTCCTCAATGAAAGGAAATTCAATGATAATACATTACATAATTCTTCCTTTTGATTGAATGTTCTTTAACCTCATCTTCTTTGGGTATCATCATTAGGATCTCATAAAATGACATCATATGATGAATTTATACCAAAAATAATAATTCTAGTATTATGGGATGTATGTAGGTATGTGAATTTCATAGGGATTGTCTGAACTAGAAGTGTGTGAAGTTGTGAAGAAGACATGATATGTGTGGCCTTTTTGTAATTGAGGCGAGTGACACACTTATAATTGTTAAAAAACATTCAATCATAAACATATTTTTATCATTCCATAAGCCTATAAATTGGATCATGCTAGAAAAGTGATTGGATAAAGTATAAATGTTGAAATCCAATGGGTTTTGGATAGTTTTTACATCAATTTTATCCCTTATATTCTTTGAATAACCCACCCGATCAACACTTTTTTAACTTAACTGCTGTAAATAATTATTGTGGGTCTTACTTTTAATTTTTATCAAAAATTAATTAGACCATATTAGATAATATAATAATTCAAATTACAAATATGGAAGCTATTTTAAACATTCAATTCCTATATGTGGCCAAATTTAACTTCAAATTAATCCCAAATACATGATGTGAATGTGGGTTTTTTAAAATAAATTTTTCAAATATTGATAATATTTTTATATAAAATTTCAATATTAAAATGATTAAAATGGAATAAATTGGACAAATTGATATAAAATTTAATTAATTTTACCTTAAAACCAATTAAAAATATAACTAATAGTTATAATTTATTTAACAAAACACTAGTTTTCAATTAAAATTTAGTATTTTTCACTATTAATAAAAAAATGAAACATTTCAGAAAAATCCAAAAAATTAAACCTATGATAAATTTGGTATTGTTATTTCAAAATTGAAGTTTATTTTTCCAAAGAAAATATATTTATATTAAAAATTATTTTTAAATTATGCGCGCAAATCTTGAATAAAACGTCCTGAAAAAAATATAGTTTGTTATTAACATTTTTCTTTTTCTTTTAAAATTATTCTTATTTAATTTATAATAAATAGATATCCATAATCTTCACAGTTTATTTAGTAATTTTAATAAGAACCTTTTAAATTTCTAGGTTATAATGACACACTATATTTTGGTAAGTTTATACAGTATGTTGTGTTTTCTAAAAGTTATCAAAGAGATTAAATTTAAAAGAAAAGTATTGTGTGGATTGGTTAAGCTCAGTGTTGCATGTCACATATGCTATTAAAAAATATATTTTTATTTTAAAGTAATTGGGTGTTATATAATATTATAATACCTTCTTAATCTCACATTAAATCTTTCATATGATTTCTATTATATGAAAAAACTCAAATATTACAAGCTAGTCTTCTTACAAAATTCCCTCAAATGACTCATAAACAGTTCCATATATAGCCATATTTTCTGATGAATCATACAGAACATCAAAAATGACTCAGAAATACCTTTAAATTAGTCATTAAATGTATATTCCAAAAAATTCTCATGGGATGAAGGAGGTTTTGGTGCACCAAAGCGAAGTCATATTTGGACCTGGTGATCTATTTCAGGGGGCCAGAAGGGCAGCATGAAAAAAAATTCAGGGGTGCGCCGAAAAAAATATCTCCTACGTGGAAACCCACGGGATCTGAGTAAGGTTTCGGCACAGGTGCGGAAACCTTCGCGCCACCGACCGCGGGTGCAGAAATTTGCTCGCGGCTGCCCTAGCGTGGGTGACCTTTCACACTACTGACACTGGTGTGCAATCTTTCATGAGGACCGATTTCCGCACGAATAGGATGACCACAAGCACCCAAAAATATAATGGCGCCCCTACAACTTCTGACGGTTGAAGAATATGAACCGTCTCCTCTGTACAAAATCCACCTCTTCTGCGTGTAAAAGATGGATTTTATGTGTGGGATTTTTCTCGACAGGTCACATAGGGTTCCACCTTCGCACGAGACCACTTAGGCTTAACCCTCGTCTAAATCCATTTGAGTCTCGTCCCCTGCATGCAATCCCTTCAAATTGTGTGCAATCCTTTCAAATTGCATCAAATCCCTTCCAATTACTCACTCCTTTCATGCAATCCCTTCCAATTGTGCTCAAACCTAATTCATTTCATGCAATCCCTTCCAATTACATGCAACCCTTAGTCCTTGAACACAATCTCTTCCAATTGTGCACAAAACTGTGGCCCCCTTTTGCATGCTAACCCAGTCTTTTCCACGCAAGTGTCTCAATTGCGCATCGGCCTGGCATTTCCATGCAACTCTTCCATTTTGGCGTGAAATCCTCCCTCCTTGTGTGCACGTGTTTGATGGCTCTCTTCCAGACATCATTTTCGGGTGCCTCCCACACCCAAAACATCTTCGACACACACCATTTTCCCGTACGACCGTCTAGGCTCATATGAAGTAACTTTAAATTCTAGTGGACGATAATTACCATTGCGTTGCTTTGCCTCATGCTCCTTCACATAGGTACGCTAACGGCTATTTCTTCTTCACATAACCACGCTAACATGGACCCCTGATGGGATGACCTCACAACACTCCCTAGCCACGGGGTTGTATGTCCCTTCTCTTCACCAAGGTGTAGAGGGTGCCGGTTATGTAAGTCCTAGTGGTGTGGAGTGAACCCACCTTGTCCGAGATGTAGGACATTAAACTACCAAGTGCCATCATCCTTAGAACGTGACATTAAACTATGACCTCACCCAATGCCTTGCACGTGGGGTGCCCC
This sequence comes from Viscum album, assembly GCA_963277665.1. NCBI lineage: Eukaryota > Viridiplantae > Streptophyta > Magnoliopsida > Santalales > Viscaceae > Viscum > Viscum album. Next base: position 474,361,328 of record OY728139.1, on the reverse strand, counting down.
ATCTCAGACATTCTCTACGACCATTAATCTCCACGGGAGTGAAATCATTACTCACATGGAATGGCATCCTATTTATTGGAGTGGCATCTATCCACCAGGAAAGGGAAACTACCCTTGTGTAAGCCCTTGGATTTCCTTCCAGGAGGCAACACCCCTGCTCCTCCTCTTTTCATGGGTGCCAAATCCATCTACCGCTAGGCTTTGTCACCACCCAGGCCTCCCTCCTGGAGTAAGTCCCAATATATATCACTTGGGCTGTTAACCACGCATAAGCCCCTGTTTCCTCTTTGGACGGCCAACTACGTGTGTCCCCAGTCTACTTCCCACATACGCACTTTTTGCGATGTGATCTTTATGTCTTTTTTGTCTCTTTTTTATCACATTGATCATGACTCGTGTGGGCTTAGAGCAAGAATTTACCATGACATCCTATCCGGGCAGCCTAGAGTGTAAGCCCCACAACCAACAAATCTGAACTTTGTTGACTTTGATCCTTGCCAAGGCAAGGTATATAGGAAACCTCCCTGAGGTTCACACAAAACACACATTGGTCCCGACTCCCTTCATGTCAGTTCACCAACAACATTTCTTATTTCAGAGCGTATGCCCCTAAATACCTTCATTCAGGAACTACGAGTTCTTTTCTCCTTGTATCCTATATAAGATACGTAGGAATCCTCCCTGAGGTTCAAGCCCAACACCTAGTCATTATGACCCCCTTCACGTCGGTTCACCAAAATCCACCATGAACCATGAGGTCTTTGATCCTTTCCAAGGAATGGTACGTAGGAAGCCTCCATGAGGTGCAATCCCACCGCCCATTTGGACCCTAGGTCCTCATTCGCGTCGTTCCACCAACCCCAATCCCATATGAACTACGTGGGTTTGATCTCTGTCTCTTAGGCAGGGTAGGTATGAATCTTCCCTTAGGATCAAACCCATCCAGCGGTAAGCCATTGTAACCTCATCCATAGGTAATCCATTATGACCCCATCCACCGGTAAGTCATTGTAACCTCATCCAATGGAAAACCATTGTGACCCCATCCAGTGGTAAGCCATTCCCATCCAGCGGTATGCCATTGTGACCACATATAGGGGTAAGCCCTTGTAACCCCATCTAGTGGTAAGCCATTATGAGCCCATCTAGAGGTAATCCATTGTGATCACATCCAACGGTAAGCCGTTGTGACCCTATCCAATGGTAATCTATTGTGACCTCAATCAGCGGTAATCTGTTGCATCCCCTATTCAGTAGCAATTCGTTGTTATCCCCTTTACTGGGACCATCATCATTGGTATGTCCTAGTGCAATCAGACTAACTTGGGCTAATAACCAAGTGTGAGCCCCATACACATCATCAGTTTTTCATCCTATATGTACGCCCCAATTCAAGTCTATTTCCTAGTCTTCCCTTCAAGCCTATGTGTTTCGGGAAGGTCATTCCCCAACCCAGAGGTTCCACTTCCTCCAGGTCCAATACATGTATCTATTCTCATGGGACACCTCTTTAGGCATCCCTTCACCCTACCAAAATATGTGGACTCTGATTCCATACAACAGGGATACGTAAGAAGTCTCCTCAATAATCAAGCACAACATTATTGTCATCCTCACGGTGGTTCAATCCCATTCACCATCAACATCATTAAAACACTCCATCATCCATCTAGGTTCTTACATGGGCCACCACATCCTAGTGAGGTCATGACAACTCATCCCCTATATCAGTGTTCCATTTAGGGGTTGCACCAATTTGATCCACTCTAATCAGTGTTCCGATCAGTCTGATCCGTCTCCGCTGGACATTAAACTTGTGGCATACCCTGAGTTAAACATGGGAAGCTGAGGAAAAACTCAAAGACATGACTAGGGAATACGATTCCTTACATTTGACATGGGATACCTCAGGCTTCCACGCCCTCAAGAAGCCCTATAATATGGGGAAGAAACCCAGACGCTCCAGTGTCCCAGCATCCAGACACGCCAGTGATGTCCAACATGACTACTCTCTTAACCGAAGGTTGCTACCCTGACTGGACCCTTTGGAATGTCCTGATAGAAGCAGTGTAATTAACTGGTGTCCATAAAGACATGGCACTAGGAAGAGTTTCATGAACAATGTATTAAATCTATATGGGAGTCCCGAACTAGGTGACGAGTTCCAAGGAGGAATCCATGGAAGGAAGAACTGACATCCCATCATCCTATTTCAGTCAATAAGTAAACGTCCCTGAACAAGGAACAGATGTCACCAACCATTAGAAAGAATGAATGTGGGGAAACAAACAGCGACGTCGTCCCCCAATAAGACGAATGTGTGTTCCCCTGCAAAAGTGTTGGAAACAGAAATGGTGAACCTAACGTGAATGTATTTTCCTCAATATAGAGATTAGTAGTGTTCGAAACATTAGTGGATTAGAGTGTCACCAGATCCATATATCTGGTGTCGGGTCCTACCAAGCAAATAGCAGGCCTAGCATGAAAACCACCAAATTTTAGGGAAGTCAAAATGTTGGACATCCCAATCTGCGACGTTGTCAGTATGGACCCCTATTACTGGTCATGGAAGATAGGATGGCACTTGGGCATTAGTCGTAGATTCCATTTTTCTTTCAGAACTCATGAGTTAATCTCCCTACTTTTAGAAACCAAGTTGATGCACCCTGAACTCGATCACCACTCACCCACCAACATAAGGATAGGGGTATTACCCGTGTGGAAGTCCCATGCAATTCCACCTCTTCTGTGACGGTCTCAACAGCCACAACCATGGGGCGCCCAAGCCCCATCTCCCTGTTCGAGGTTGTTCAGCGGAGGGTGATCAATGACATCATACACCAGTATGAGGAGGACAGTATCATTCCTATGAAGGACATGTCCCACCTAAATTTTTAGGTGTATTCACCTCATCATCCATGACACACCCTGAGGTCCGCGCAGGGAGCCACTGCTCCCCACTCCAACATATAACCGTTTTGGGAGCCTCTCCAATGAACGTACCGATGACTCCATAGCTTCTACCATACGCCGATGAGGTAGGGGATGTCTTGGCCAGCATGGTCAGGATCCCATCCCAGGCACTCCCAGCCAGGGCCCCCACCCACCGACGTCAGCACCACTGCACGGTGTTACTAGATGAGGAGCAGGTAAGCCACGTACCTGCGCCACCGGATCCAGTCTGCCCGACCCGATGCCAGTGTCGGGCGCAAGCTGAAGAGGACGCCTACCACGGGCCATCAACTTCAACAGCTACAGTGTCCTGATCCACTACTGACACATATCACCATCCACCTTTATATGCTAAGCAAGTCTATTTGTATGCCCGACCTAGATCAAGGCCCCAACTGCCCCATGGGCAGGCTAGGTTGACTCTCTTGGTCGCTAGCATAGGTAGTGGCTACTTCAGACTAACATGTGGAAACGAAACCTAGTACAGAGGACCTCCATATACCACAACCATGGAGAATGCAGATCTTCCCCGCCTCCAAGCTCGGTATGGATGTCCGCCCCATGCCACCATTAATCCAAATAAGGTTCCTCCCTGCCATAGAGACGCTCAGTACGAAAGTCAACCCTATGCCCAATACACCGGATATGGAGTCATTCCTCTCGCCACAGACCATTTGTATGGGGACGTTGCACATCTAGTCAATCTCCAACATGGGGACCCTCCCCATGTCCTCATAGAAGCTAGAAAAGGTCCTCCTCATGCTAGCAATCGGAGGTGTAAGGGTCAGATTCACTTCACCAATGCCCAACACGGAGGTCCTACCCGTGTTCATCTCGACAAGTACAAGGACACTCTTCATACTGATGTCATTAGGGGAAACAAGCATGGATGTTCCCCCTATGTTCCTACCGATTCCAGCAGAGGTCTTACCCGCTCCATCACTACCCATTAAGGTCCTCCCCATGCTCCTACTGGTTCCAACATAGGTCTTATCCACTCTAGCACTACCCATTGAGGTCCTCCCCATGCTCTTACCAATTCCAATGGAGGTATTAACCACTCTAGCGCTACCTGTGGAGGTCCTCCCCATGTCCCCTTTGATATATGTCCCAGTGTTGCTCGCACCCCAGCTTACATAGGTGGAAATCCTCTCCACCCCATCACTAGTATGGCAGAAGTACCTCCTCATGTCAGAAATCTACCCGGTCCCGAATATCCATCCTGGGGTAGGAAGGCGGGTCATCACTTACATAAGAAGAATTCAAGGAAGGTTCGGATAGAGACCAAACCATTCCGCTTCTCAGAATCTGAAGTAGAGTACGACTCAGTGCAGGAACCCTCCCCTCGCTCCTCCGATTCAAGGGATGGGGCAGGAAGGAGGCGCATTAGCCTCATACTTCCAGAGTGAGAGGTCCACCGGATCCCTACCTCCCTCCACAGGAACATCCAAGAAAATTAAAATATGGTGTTTCCTTAGGGACTGACCATAGAGTTTCCACCACCATCACCAAAAGCACCCTCTACGTCGACTAGTGACCACAGAGGTTAGTTTTGGGGATCAATGGCAGGAGAGCCATGGTATAGTCCATCACCAACGGACGTAGATGTTGTGCTAGAAACCCTATTCCCCAGCCCGTCTTATCACAATATAGAAACCAGGTCACTACACTATTTGGAGGAAAACCCATGATTCGGCGGCCCGTCAGCCCGTTCGCCGTATTCCCCACCAGGCATCATAACATCCCAATGGTCTTCCTCAGTACCATTTCCAGTTCCTCGGCCACCCCTAGTTGATAAACGGGGAAATCAAGGGCTATACATTGAATCTGATCCAAGGAGCTTATGGGATATCCTCACAGCGAACCACTTCCCTGAGATTTTATGGCTGGTTGTGGCACTGAATTTAAGTTCACTGGTATCCTTTACCCAAGAGGAGTTCCAATGTTTCTATCAAACCCTTTGGGGAGTGGACTTTCACCTTCATCATATGTGAGTGGTTTATTCCATGAGCCAAATTAATTTCAAGTACATCAGTGAGAAATGTCATATGGTCGATCTGGTTGTGCTCCCTGTGGCCTAGCGCCAAGAGTCATCAGGCTGTCGTAGAGCCCTCCAATAGAAATGTGTTCAGAGTTTCAAGGTACTCCATAAGAATATCAATGAGGCATCCCCCCATGTGCAGGTATGTGGATGGAGGCAGTATGCTGCCCTCATCATTAGTCATATCCAATGGCAGCCTGACTAAATAGGGGATATTGAGTACATTCCCCCAAGAAGAGTCATGGTCAACATGGTTGACCTATCGGAAGAGGATAATGAATTATAGTTCCTTGACAGGGATGTACCCACTGAGGGCGTGCCACCACTATTAAACCCCTCAAGGATGGTTACTCATTAACACAAGATCATTCTGGGTCTCCCTACACCCATTGAGGCATTAGTCATTAGCCGAAATAACGGTAAGGGTAAATAGCATATCAGAGCCACTAAACCCTCCAACCCGTTTGGATCAGTGGAGAAAATAGAGGAAGACCCTAATAAAAGCCATGTTGCATCAGCAACTTGCAGAATAGAAGAAGTTGATCAATGACCTCCTAGCTAAACGAGATGCAGAGCGATGGCATGAATACAACAATCCTAGACAGGTTCAGTAGGGGTAAAACTAAATTCCCCTTGGTGAGCTGCCTCTAGGTGATCCTGACCATGCTACCCCCGCAGAGAGGGTTGAAGTCAGAACTTACGGCAAGGGGGCATGGTATGTCTCGCCAAACCCTCTAGAACGGTACGAAAATCCAAGGGACCTAGCTTGGGTTCCCCCATCTTCTAAAAGGGTCATGCCACCAGCTGCTCCACGAGTAGTTGGGCCTGCTTACCATGTTGACGAACCCGCCAACAAACTCATTTTTAGGGATCCCTATCAGGACAAGGACCCTCTCCCAGATGATCCAATGGAGGCACTCATCGCATACCTCAAGGCATTAGAAACACGGCAGGTGGCACTCCAACTTGATGACAAGCCATATCCGGCATGGGTGGCACCCTCGGGTTTCCGAAATCCCACCATATCCCCCTTTAATGGGATAGGTGACCCCCACAACATCTGTCAAATTTTATTTCAATGTGTGGGCCAATGTAGGGAACCCCATTGTAGCAAGAGGATGCTAAGCTCCAATGATTTGTAAAGACATTGGAAGGGTATGCATTTTTCTGGTATAGCCAACTCTCCATTAGGTCAATAGTGGAATGGGAGGACCTTCGCATGAATTTTTTGTACCAGTTCAGCTCCACCACTCGGAGGATGTGTATCGCAGACCTCTTTAAGTGAAAACTGAGGTTGGATGAGCATGTCATGAACATTATCACTTGGTGGAAAGGGCTTACATACTCCCTTGACATTCCACAGACCCAGGAGAAATAAATGATGATGTGTGTAGGGAATGTTAAAATAGAACTGGTTCCCTCTTTGATAACCCAGAACTACCCTGGAGGATTCTGAGACTTATATAGCAAGTCCTAGTGCCTAGAAGAAGCCCCGCAACATGCTATCCAGGCATATCTGTTGCCCCTACAATTCCCGCAAAGAGGGTCGTCAGAGCTGAGACCGCCACAGTGGCCCAAATAGAGGCCCCCAGACAACTGGAATTATGACTAGTGGAGCCGCCTCCTTAGACTCGCAGAGTCCCACCACCACAGGCGCAACCTCCAGTCCAGTAGAATCCACCTCAAAATCGGCAGTCGCTCCTGCACAACGCCCAACCAACACCCAGGTGGGATAATCAGGCTCCTCCTCCTCGACAGGATCCTCCAGCTCCTCATCTGGACCAAGCTCCAAGGTCCCCCTTTTCGGATAGATGAAACCGGACCTACTCATTCAACAATAATCAGGTCCATATATATTTCTAAAGTTCTTTGGAATAGGGGATTGGTCATTTTCTTGAGTGTAGAAGAATGGAAGAGGAAAAAATTACTAATCACTCTAATTACTACCTCTATAACTGGATCCTGGGGAACACTCCCAAGATGTGAAATGTGTTCAAAGACTGGCTCCAGGACCAGGTCGACAACAACATAGTCAGGCTGGGCCCAGCCCCGTCGCAAGTATCATGTGTCTTTTTGAGGCTAGACCGCAGCACTGACAGTGGGGGTGAGTGGAATTAGGTTTCCAATTCTGCATCCCAGAAGTATGAAGGCTAGATGGCTCAAAAAATAGACATCTGTTCCCAAGGTGACATTCGGGCACACCTGAATTGGCCAGAGAATTCAGAAGCTGCACCCACCACTTCTGCATCATCATCTTATCCACCCTCTTCCTAGAAGAGAAAGCATCAACAACAAAAGGGAATGAAACGCGCCCTACCAATGCTTCGTCGTCTCGTACTCTTGGTGACATCATTCCCCTAGAGATGGAGATTCCTCCCAGAATCATCCCAGTAGCAGATGACTCTTCTAGTGATAGTCAAGGGTACACTGTGTTTAATACCATGGAGTTGGTAAACCCCTACATGACTCTCGATGATGCGGATTGCCAGGAGGATCTCCCCAATGTCTTCATCCAACGCCAACGTCAGCAGAGCCGCGACCATGTGGGTCATCAAGGAACATTAGTTGGCACTTCGAACCAGGTCGTGCATGCCACTGAGACCAGACAGCAGGCCCAACATAGAGCTTAGCACATGCAGCCTCCTCCACCAGTGCCATCATACCTGCATCTATCATCGTTTGTGTTACTTGACCAAGCAGAGCCACAAAGGTCTCACAGTGATCAGCCACTCTCCACACCAAATCGGTCCCATTTACCTAGCCACAGTATGGAAGGTGATCTGAATCCTTTAAATAGTGAGCACTAGGACATTCCCAGCATCAGTCAGACATTGGTCCATCCGGAAGGTCTCTTCATTCCTCCTATCATGGAGGGGCCTTCTGCAAGAAGAAGATCACGCTTGGCATAGAAGTACAATGTTCTTAAGCATCTTTCCAGTATCCCAGCAAGGCTATCTAACCTTGAGGCCCTTCTCCTGTCATCATATATGTGTGAGGCCCTCACTGAAGCTTTAAGAAGCCCCATCCAGTTTAAGAAGGACGGATCAGCTGTAGAGGCCTTTAATGCTGAGGTGATCGAGATTTTTGAATTCTAGGCAATTATCTCATTATTTGGAGAAGATGAAGGCTCCCACATATAAGGGAACATTCTCCCACTGTATATTACCATATAGTTCAATGGCATGGAGTTTCGTCATTGTCTTTTTGACACCAGCTCTGGAATTAATCAAATCTTGACTCGAACACTACGAAAGATAGGATTATCTGAAGATGACCTGAGTCCCTATAACCTAAGAATCCAAGGTTATGACCGGACGAAATAGTAATCGGTCGGTAAGATCTGCTTGAAGACCTAGTTTGGTGGCCTAGTTTCCAGCACCGAATTTTTGGTAGTCTCCCCAGACACCGCCAACAATGTGTTAATGGGAAGTCCATAGCTCTAACTACATATGGTGGTTCCCTCATCATATCACCAGTTCCTCAAGTACTCACTTAATGGTTGAGTGGGCATGCTTCCAGGTGACGCATCTCCCTTTGCTTCTTATGAGGCCTGCTATCTGGATTCCAACTACTACAAGAGCAAGGAAAAGTAGATTCATACTAATGAGGTCATGCATTCCACGACTGCGACTGACTCGTGGATAGATCTAGACAATTTATACGTCCTTCAAATCCACTGATTGGAGGCTACAACCCCGAACATAGTACAATAATTTGTTATGTCTGTGATGAGGTTGGAACACATTCCTTGGTCTAAGAAATGGAAAAAAATCACCTTGTAACCCTATAAAAATTATGATCAGGTGATCCTAGAGCCTCCTACCCCCATAAGGTATTGGGATGTCTGCCCCATGGAAATGACAATATGTCATACGTGCTTGTTCCACTGGGCTGTAATTAACTATCTCAAACCAACGCGCCTTTGGTGCTTTGATATCATCAAGTGCGGGCCCTTTGGATGAAGGCCATATGAGATCAGATCAACAACCTTCATCGTTATGGTTGTGAGAGCACATGATTCTTCTAATGTCGTGTCCATTGTTGCTCATGCGGGAACCAGCTTCTCGTCAGGATCTAGAAACTTAGAGAAATATCCTCCCACCAGGGATCCCTTCTCCATAAGTGAAGAAGAGGACCTAGAAGATTCCCCCTACGTTTGAAGATATCTTTTCTTCCACACTAGACGAGTTGTTATAGGTGAACCTTGGTAGTGAGGCAGACCTAAGACCCACATTGATCAGTGTTGCCATGTCCTTTGAGGAGCAACAGTAGTACATTGACTTCCTAAAACAACACTGCAATGTATTCTCTTGGAGTTATGATTTGATGCCATGACTAGATCCATAGGTATCCATCCACCACCTTGGTCTCCCTTCCAATCATCACAGGTTCAAGCGGCCTCCTAGAAAGATGCACCCTTCTCACGATGTCATAGTAGAGGCGGAAGTTGATAAGTTCATCAGAGAAACTTTCATTAAGGAGGTCAAGTACCCCAAATGGCTAGGCAACATTGTGATAGTCAGAAAACATAATGGGAAGATCATAGTCTACATCGACTTAAGGGATCTTAGTAATCAGTGATTGAAGGATGATTTCCCGCTTTGAGTGATGGAGATGCTGATCAACGCTGCGGCTGGGTTCTATGTCTTTTCCATCATGGAATGGTATTCTGGATATAATCAGATATAGACGGCCCCCGAGGATGAGGATTATGCAGTCTTTAGGGAACAACAAGGTACGCTTTGTTACCAATTCATGCCCTTCATCTTATAGAATGCAGGTGCCACCTATCAGTGGTCCATGCATCGCATATTCAAGATAATCCTCAGGACATTAGTCGAATGCTATGTGGATGATCTGTTGGTCAAATATCACTAGAGACAGGACCATCTCATGGTCCTTGGGAAAGTGTTCAGCTTCCTCCGTTATAACCACCTGAAGATGATCCCATTGAAATGTGCCTTTAGGGTCACCTCTAGGAAGTTCCTTGGCTTTGTTGTTAGATACTGGGGTATTGAGATTAACCCTGAGAAGATCATGTAAATCAAACGGATGTCTCCCCCGAGCAACATTTAGGAACATTGGGGCTTCTAAAGACAATTTTCCTACATACGTTGATTCATTGAGAATCTTTCTGGAAAGTGTAAGCCCTTTTACTGACTCATGAAGAAAGGCATTACCTATGACTGGGATGAAGAGTGCTAGACCGCGTTTGAGGAAATCAAGTAGAATCTGCTCCAGCCTCTGGTCTTGATGCCACCCATCTCTGGAAAACCACTGGTCCTTTATGTGACTACCCTGGAATGATCTCCTGGTGCCCTTATAGCTCGAAAAACAATGAGGGAACTAAAAACATCCTTTACTACCTTAGTTTCATGCTCCTCAATATGGAGACCAGATACTCACCCATTGAGAAAAGCTGCCTTGCGCTCATATTCGCAGTACAGCTATTGCGACATTACCTATAGTACCACAAGGTATAGCTGGTGTCCTTAGTAGACCCATTTAAGTATATCCTAAGCCATCCCATGCTACCAGGCCACCTAGCACAGCGGTCAGTAATCCTCCAACAGTTTGACATCAAGGTTGTCCCGCATAAGTTTATTAAGGGGAAATCATTGGAATATTTCCTTGATACCCATCCAATGCCCATAGACTAATCTCTAGACCTTGATTTTCCTAATGAGGCAATCCTCTCAATAGATCATGTCATCCTGTGTTGGAAGATGCATTTCGATGGTGCTTCTCAGAGACCCATCAACAGAAGGATCAATGACCTAAGACTCAACAGAGTGGGCCTCAATATTATCTTCATTAACTTGATGTAAGACATTATACCATATTAATTCCTATTGTCATAAGGTTTCACCAACAATGAGGCGGAGTATCAGGCTATCATCACTAGCTTCGAGCTGTCCCTCGACATTGATGTGCCCTATTTTCATATGAAAGGGTATTCCAAACTAGTCCTCAAGAAGATAAATGGTGAATACATCATCAAAAATCCAGAGCTCCTACCATTGTTGGAGTAAACTCTCCATCTAATGGCCCAGATCTCGGCCGAAAGTTACTCATGTCCCTCGATATCAAAACGGTCGTGCTGACACCCTGGCCATCTTGGTTGCATCACTTGCAGAACTCAAGAAGGATGATCTGATTATCCATGTGGAACATCAAAGGTTCATTGCTCCCATCTCCCAAGATGACGACGATGGCCTGCAGGTGATCCATCGTACCAATAGAGCCTCCACGTCAATACTCCTAGATGTAGTGGATGATGTGACTCCTGACTGGAGAGCCCACTTTTTTGAGTATCTCCAAAATGGTTACCTCCAGGCTGATCGGGTAGAGTTTCAGTGAATTTGACGCCATGCGTTACAGTTTACCCTCCAGGACTATCCCAGTCATTATCATATCCTCTACAAGAGCAGGTATGAGGGTATTATCCTCTGTTTCATCCAAGGAGTCAAGATTTCTCAGGTCATGCATGAGCTTCACGCCATTTCCTACAGTGCCCACCAGACTGGGCTGAAGCTATCCCACCAGATCCAGAGACTGGGGTACTTTTGGCCCTCCATGATCTATAATTGCATCGAGTTCACCAAGAGATGCCATGCATACAAAATTCGTGCAAACTTTATGCATCAACCACCAGAGACTCTCCACTCCACCAAGTAATCTTGGCCATTTGTGGTGTGGGGACTTGATGACGTGGGACCAAAACCACTGACGACAGCTTGCCAGTGCAGATTCATCCTGACGGCTATGGATTTCTTCTCCATCTGGGAAGAGGATGTTCCACTCATGGAGGTCAAGGACCATTCCATCATTTACTTTGTGAGTTCGAACATCATCTATCGATTTAAAGTTCCTCACATTTTCCTCGCCGATAATGGAACGATCTTCCGATCATCTGAGCTGAAGAAATTCTATGCTTAGTACAACATCTGTTCTAACCATACCTACTGCTACCACGCGTAGGATAATGGGTAAATTGAGGCATCCAACATAATCCTCTCTAACATTTTTCAGAAAATGGTTGGTTAGAATAAGAATAGTTGGACGGAAAAGCTCCCCAACGCCCTCTGGGCTTATCAGACGACGACTCGTAATTCCAATCAGGTGACCCCATATTCCATTGTGTACAGAACTAAGTTCATCCTTCCCATCGATATTCAGTTTCATTTATTACACGCAGTGGTATATGACTAGTAGGCACCAGATAAGGTAGCTGAAATCCGTCTGGATGATTTAGAAGAACTTGACGAAAATAGGCTTCATGCCCCACACAATTTGGAAAGGCATCAAAATAAGATAGCTAGAGCCTTCAACAAGAAGGTTCAAATCCTTTATTTCTTGTAGGGTGACATGGTACTATCCCTTAGGATGCCAATGATACATGGTAGGAAAGCACCCAAGATGGAGGCCAAATGAGAAGGACCTTTCATTGTTCATAAGGTTTACCCCAATGGCGCGTATTCACTGGTAACCATGGATGGTGAGCGTATAACTCCTCTCACTAATGAAAAGTTCCTCAAGAAATAATTTTCCTGATATATCTGGTCCTACATGACCCTAAACTGCATGGTCCTACATGAACCTAAACCGCCCTGTCCTTCATGACCCTAAACTGCCTGGTCCTACGTGACCCTAAACAGTCGGGTCCTGCATGACCTTAAACATCCATGTCCTACATGAACCTAAATTTCCCAGTCCTGCAAGACCCTAAAATTTTTGGTCCCATGTGACCTTAAATTGTATTGGGCCCTGTAAGACCTCAAACTACTATGAAACGTATCACATGATGGTAAACTGCTTGTCGTCCTGCATGACGTTAAATTACACCCTTATAACTATGTGTGGCTTGATTCCCATATGCATGGGACATGTAGGAATTCTCAAAAATTAAATCTTGATTCCTTCCCCCCAAAATATCTTCATTGACTATCCCCCCTGGGGGTAGACCTTTTGGAGGATCCTTATATGGCATAGTGGAGGCTTCTTTGGCCCCGCTCATGTTAGGATTATGATGATCGCACCCTATGCTCCCTCCTCGTTCTATATAGTCTCCCATGTCCTCACCGCATATTGTTAAACCAGATGTCCTTTTAAGAAATATGTACGGCTTGATTCCCATCTTCATGGGAACATTGGAATGCCCAAAAATTTGGTCTATTGGCCCAGACCAAACTTCAGAATTCCCCCTCGGGTCGGGACACAGGGTATGGTATATGCTTTTTCCCCAATTCATGTCGAGCTCATATCGATCCCACCATATGTCTAGCTCCCCAGAGATGTCCATCACTTTCACTGCCCTACTTGACATTAAAATGCATGGGCACAACTATGCTTCACCCACTCCTTTGATTGCGACTCCATCATATTTCACATCCAAAATGACCCTCGACTTCCATGGATGTTCAGCCTAAGGGACTACTACCACTTCAGGACAACACCCTTGAGGATGTTTAGAAACAAATTGATACAAGTCCTGTGTTGTGAACATGGTCAGTGGTCGATGATCATTTATTATTCCCATTTTAGGTCACACTATAAGGACACTGTGTTTCGAACATGGTCAATGGCTATCCTTTTTCATTGTCACCACCCCGGTAGATCCCAAACATTGAGTGTCTTGGTTCATCCTACCCGCTATTTCTTTGAGTTGTGACTCCCTTTTGGAAATTCCAGCTATCATACCCTTATATGATATTGAAATCTGAATCTGGATCCTTGTTTCCCACACCAATCACTATCATGTGAGCTTAGGATCTATGATGAGGCGGTAACCAAACAAGACGTCATATAGATATAGTTGGCGAGGATGTCTAGCCTTAAGTCCTTAGAACCCATCGGGCCTATTTCCCAAGTTCACATTTAGGATTCGGTGGTGCGGTGTAGACTCCTTTCCTCATTCATGTCGGGCTATTTCTCCACGGTATACATATCCCTGTGAGATATCACTTCCTTCATTTATCATTCGTTATGCAAGCACAAGCCATGCCATGCTTGGCATGACCCATCATTTGGGTTTCTATCACCCTCTATATCCAGAAGGACCCCTAAATGGCATAGATGCTCAGCCCAAGGGCTCCCCTACTGTTGTGAGTTAACACCCTCAAGTATTGCGAGTAAAAAATTCATACAAGTCCCGTGTTGCAAATATGGCCACTGGTTGATGCTTAATTGTTTTCCCTGAATTCTGGTCACACAAGGGTGGATACTGTGTTGCGAACCTGGTCAATAGTTGTCCTCAATCGTCATTTCCACTTTGTGGTCTTCCATAAGCATGATAATTCACTCTTTCTGTCCTACACATTTGACATTAAACAAGGAATATACGGTCCTTGATCTATGACTCTAAACTAAGATCACCTTCGACCTCACTACAAGACATTAAAATAAAAGCTGACTGGGACTTTCCCTATGAGGCCCAGCATCAGGCCCCTTGGACTTTTTGGGCCCCTATCCCAAGTTCTCACTTAGGGTTGTACGGTGTGGTGCAGGATTATGTCCTCATTCACATAAGGTTTCTCACCGTTCCATACACATCCCTGGATTAGATACCTTACCCCTACCTTCTTCCTCATTGCAAGATGTTAAACATCGAACTGGTTGGGACTTTCCATTTGAGGCCTATCCTCATGCCCGTTGTCCTTTTCGGGCCCTAGCTCAAGTTCTTACATAGGGGTGTACGGTATGGAATCATGTTCTTATTCATGGTGTGTTACTCATCGTGTTGTACATCCCCTTCATTGGGGTATCTGGCCCTTATTTTCATTATCCATTTTCTAGAACTACGTGTGGCCTGATTCCCATCCTAATGGTATATGTAGGAACACCCAATCATCTAGACATTATTGGGACCAAGTTGAATGAAGATGAAAGTTTGAAGAGTTAGCTTTTGCAGAGTGTTGTATTTTTTTGTCAAAGGCGATAAATTAATTCACTTTGTAGAAGGATCAGAAATCAGACGATGCTTTGCTGGTATGTATTTCACACAAATCATGAGTTATGAGAACTTGTGATGCAAGCCTTATGAAGGAAAGTGGGAGAAATGATGATGCCAGTTATATAATGTTTTGAGTGGAAGGAATGATGCTGCTGGAAGATAGAAATATTCAGTTCCCATTGCAACTCTGATGATGCTTAAGCTGATCTATCAAAGGATAAATATCACGATAGTGGGATTCGTGATAAGAGCAGAAGAATGTTTATGGGAAGCAGTAAAGAGATAAATTGGCAAAGCAATAGACAATCTGGGGATTGCAGAAAAACACAGTTTAAGGTGGCGTCGTTTTCCAGTGTTTGCCAAATTTTAGGGCCTGAAAATCGGGAGATGAAGAAATGTGCTTGGCAATGGATGTTGCACATAAGATTGAAGATGGTTTATACGTGCAAAAGAGTTATTCAAGGTCAGAACGTTGAAAAATGCCAAAGGAATGGAGTGCGTGGAAATTTAGGCATGTTTCGCGCAAAAATAAAGTGGTGCACGCAATATCTGCCGGATGCGCGAAATAGTAGCGGGTTGCGCGAAAAATCTGCGGGATGCGCGAAATATTGGCATGGTGTGCAAAATTGAGGAATGAAGTTTTCGCGCAAATGATGGTTCGGGATCAGAAGATCGAAAATTGGCAAAGGCATAAAATGCACGAAATATTGGAGCAGTGCGCGAAATCTAATGTTGCAGGAAAGATTGGGTTTGCGCGCAATATGGAACGCGGTGCGGAATTTTGCGCGCAATTGGTGTGTCATGCTTAGAAGAATGAAAAATGGCAAAGTCATGAGGTGCGCGAAAACTTGAAGCATGGCACGGAATATGAAGTTGCATAAAAAAGGTTTTACGCGCATGGAGGAGGTTTTACGCGCGGATTAGTGTTTTTCGCGCGGGTTCAAAAATGCCTATAAATATGAGGCTAACCCTTGTTTGTTGTTAATGCTCGACACTTAGAAGAAATCTCGAGCTCTGGTGCGCATAAATTATACGCTAAGTGAGTTGCGCGAAAAGAAAGAAGTTTGCATGAAAAGTGGATAGCTGCGCGACAACTTGAGAAGTTGCACGAAAAGAGAAAAAGTTGCGCGCAAAAGGAAAGTTGCGCGAAAACGTTTTTCGCGCCAAAAGGGGTTTTTACGCGCAAGTCATTTTAATTGCGCGCAAGTCACCCTGAAGGCTGCGTGAAATATTTGGGGTCTTCGCACGAATTCAGTTTTGCGTAAGAGGGTTCTTACCGGCTTCTGGGTAATAAAGTGAGGATTTGTACTTCAGAGAATACATCTGTTCAATTGTAAAGAAGCACTGAAACATTGTGTTACCCTATTTGTGCTAAGAGGGAGCACATGAACTATTACATTATTTTTAAAGTGCTGCACGAGTGTAAGGGTATATCCTACTCGTTGTATTCCACATCAAAGGATTGTTTTCTAGTGGATTGTGTGGTACTGGATTGTTTCCGTACCATACCAAGGACGTAGCTACTCTTGTTGAGTAGTGAACTTTGTAAATCTTTTGTTCTTGTGGTTGTGTGTGTTCAGCAGGTAAGAAACTCTTTAACAGGAGGCGAAGGTTGTTTCAAAAATGGGGAAACTTAAAAAGAAAAAGATATCACTGATTCACCCCCTCCCCCTCTCAGTGATACTTAGATCGTGATTGGGAACTTCAGACATCAGGTCCAACCCCATATCTTAGAGATCTCTCTATTATCTAAGCCCCTTGTCCAGCATTCTTCCATGAGAGGGATATATGGTCTGGTATGGTCTTATGTCTTCATTCACATCGGGTATGTAACAACCATGCCATGTACCTCTTTCTCCTAAGAGTTCTCTATCCCCTTGTTCTATACACATCCTTTCAAATTAGTGGATTTCAAGTTGATCCCCTCTACCCACTATGGTGATTCACCAATTGCACCACGAGTACTCTGGTCTAGAATTTGGAGTGTTGGATTTTACCTGGACATGTTCCCACCCACCATTCAAGCTTTGTATTACCCTTTATTGGGGTTTTCATCAACTTTCACATCCAAAGGGACCCCCATATGTCATGTATGATAGGACTAAGGGATAACCTACCATTATGGGCCAACATCCTCAAGGAATTCAGAAAAAAAGTTGATACAAGTCCCACATTTTGAATATGGTCAGTGGTCAGTGCTCCTTTTTTTTGTCCCCATTTCAAGCTAACATGATATGGATGATGTGTTTTGAACGTGGTCAGTATTTATCCTCCACTGTCACGCTATCCCCTTTAAGCCCAAAATATCGGTCACATGATTCACATAATTTTCCACCTCATCATATCTAAGTGGAATTTCAACACTCCTAGGACTATCCCTCATTGCACATTTGCACATTATGAGGACAAAATCCATGGTAAAGGAATCATTCAGGGCTCCGCACTGACATTTCTTTGGTGTCTGTTCCAGGTATTTCAAAAAAAACCCTTCTGCCATTGTTTCCCACAATGAGTTTGACTCACATGAGATTAAGAACTGGGTTGAGGTTTGCTTCTACTTGGAAGCATTCCGCTCCTCTATGATCTGAGCTCTAAGACCATAAACTATGATGTCTTTTATAACTATGTACAAATTGATTCACATTCCCATGGGATACATAGGAATGCCTAGACATCATCTCTTTGGGTCCAGCTCGAGTTCCACTAATTTATTTCTTATGTTCTGTCTTTGGGGATTTAAATCTTATGGCACTGTGTGGCATGGTATGAGATTATGTCCTCATTCATGTCGAGATTGCATCAGCCGCACCACTTATTCCCCTTTCTAAAAGTTATCCCCCCCCATAATTCTAGTCACACATGGTATTAAACTGTATGTTGTCCAACATGACGTTAAAATAAACCTTCAAGAAATATGTATGGATTGATTCCAATTATCATGGGATACGTAGCAACACACGGAAATCTCATCTTCAGGTACATCTCAATTGGGAGATTTTTTATCCTTTCCTTTATCCTCTAATATTTCCAGGACAAAGGCTTACTCCTCATAATTTCACACGGAATGGTGTGGACTGTGTCCTCATTCACATCTGGTATGATTTATCACGCCGTGTGCATCCCCACTGGAACCTCACCTCTCCTGTATATGTCTGATCCATATGACTTTAAACTATGATGCTTAGTCCCACATGACTTTAAACTGTTGTTTCTATCTTGAATGACATTAAAAATTAATGGTCGGTCCCATCACATGACCCTAAACTGTGACATTATCGTCCTGGCCACACGACGAAAAACGGAACTGCATTGTGGTGTCCCCACCCAAGGGGGCGTCATGTTTTGTATCGGTTACCAACCATACCATCTCTCAATGCCTTCATATGGCTTGATTCCTATGGTAATACCAGGACCTTCTAACCTAGGTTCATCGCTTCACAAAAAAACACATTCATCCAAAAAACAAACAAGATCTATCAATTTCCGCTTCTCTTGGTGCAAGGGCCAGACCCGCACGACCTTACCTCTAGCACCGGTATCTCACCATGCCACCCTCATAACTAAGTGGGGATTTATTCCCATCTTAATGAGATATGTATGAACACCCAGACACCTTGTATCCAGGTCCATCCCCAAGAATAGGAAATCATATTTCCTCCTCTTTTTTGGCTCCTTAGCCCAAACTCTATTAGGGAACCCTATAACTGCAGTTCTACAATGAAAAAGTTCTAGATGACCATGATAACATTGTGAGGTGACAGTTTCCTCGCCAAATAGGTCATTTTTAGAAGAAATAATGATCCATGATCGGATCAGTGGACCCACCTAATGTGTTCTCACAAAGGTGGTGTAACGCCAAGAGTGTTGGATTCCATTCGAGAAAACCACCACTCCACCTTTCACGCTTTTCGTACCCTTTATTTGGACCCTCGTACTCTTTAAAATCTAAAAGATCCCCCTAAAAGTATGGATGCTTTGCCTATGGATCGCCTACTATCCTAGTCCAATGTTCCAGAAGACTAATGGATGACATTCTAAGCCAGGCCTCGTGTTTCAAATATGGTCAGCGGTCAGCCCTGTTTTTGTCATCCCCATTTCAGGATAATACAATATGGATATTGTTTTTTGAACACGCTCAATAGTTATCCTCTACTGTCATGCCACCCCCACAGTGTTTCGAATCCGGGGTACTGTGATTCACACTTGTCATCTCTATTTGTTCGGACTGATTCCAACACCCTTAGTGTAACCCCGCTCATGCACCAGAACACATTGGAAAGATGGAATGTCGATTGTTCTAAGGTCATCGTTCCCTAAATAGGCCTCTCCCTTATCTTCCTGGGAATCCAGACTGGTTTTACGAACCAGGGGTTCCCGAACCTTGGTTGGCACTCCTACATTCAAACGAAGTAATAGTGCGAGCATCCCTTGTTTCTCACACAGGGTACGACCCACGTGAGCTTAGGAATGGATTGTTATTTATTTCAGGATTGTGGTTGAATGAATTAAACCAACCAAACAAGTAAATAAATCAATCCATACATCTATCTATACATGCAGTTTAAAACAAGAGGTAGTAATTAGAAATGAGTTTATGAGTTTGACCAAAACAAGTTCCTTAAGGATTTGCATCTTGGATAGATCATTCCAGTACCGCTACCTTTTGGTTTATGGACTCCAGGATTTCTCCCCACCCCCTGAGAACCCTCTCTTCATCTGTGGCCACAGAGAGTAGTGCACTATCCCTAGACTGTGCTTGCACCTGTTCAGTTTGAAGTCCATTCATTGGCGACCCAATTCCACTATCTTCTCTTGGGCATCCGCCAGCTGGGCCCTCAATTGATCCACAAGATCTGCAAATTTGGAAATGAATACCTCCTTTTCTTTCATCTATTCATCAAGGCATCAAACCTCTTATTCCACCTTTAGGAACTCTTAGGTACTCCCCAACTCTTTCTGACTTCGGGAAACATCGGAGCGTCAGCTGTTCTCGCGAAAATTTGCGGCCATGCAGTCACGGATGGTCGAATGAAGACGGTGAGCATCCACCCCTCCAGAACCGAGAAAGTGCAACCATGTGTGGAGAAACCCCATCTGTTTTAGCCATTCTGTCTGAGGATGACCGAGAAACTTCTTGACACACTACAACCATTTGTGTTTCCTCGTACGACTCTCTTCGGCCACCTTTGAATCAGAATCATATATATCCTTGAGATCTGTAAGCTGATAGTCAGGGAAAGTAGCCAAGAGACTAGTGGCACAGTATTCTTCGGGTATTCCTCTCAAGGGGGTAGTCTCCTCAACACCTGGGTGACCTTCCTCTCTTATATCAGTCTCATTAGCACCTTCACCAACTTTCGGCCCCACCCCGACATTAATGTCACTGATATCCATAGATCACTGCTAACCGAGTTCTAGGGTCGGCTCGGTTTGGGAAGTGTTCCCTAAAAAGGATGACACATTTTCTATTGAATCACATGCGAATGACCTAGATTCAGCAGCCTGATGAGACTCCAAGGCTATTAATACTGCACAAACAATGAACACCCTAATCAACTGAGCTCTCCGATGGTAAATACTGGTGTCTATGTAATGAACTTACAAGTGCCCATGGCCTCAGCCTCCGGTGTTCCAACTACTACAGGAGGCATCACTTTAGGAGATCCCTCACCACTTGTTATCTCGATAATGGGCATCATCTCCCCACCTTGTTCTATTGGAGCCTCCCCCCCCCCTTCGGACGGAGCCTCTTGGTCAACATCAATAGGCACTTGATAAGAATAAATAGATCTGGTAGATTGTTACAAACAAAAAAACTAATGGGGGAAGGATAGAAATGGGATGAAACATACCACGAGTAGCTCAGTTAAGTCTACATCATAGCCAATGATCTCGCCACTCTCCCGAAGACTCCCTTAGTGGGAGGTCCCTTAAGACCCTCCACCTTCAAGCTCCTCTTCTCCTTCACCTCCTCCTTCCTCTTCTACTTCACCTTCTCCTTCTGCCTCCCCTTCCGTCTCATTACCTATCGGATCCTCATCATTGTTGTTATCCTCGGGTGGTATCTTGTCTAGATCATGCTCCTGGCTAAGCATTACCATCACCAGGAGGGGTGGTTCCTCACACTGACCTCATTGGCGTGCATACGCATCCATGGCCATCACGTATGCATGCCGATGATGGAATTTTCCCTTGTCATCAACCCGGATGAGTCTGACCTCTAGAAGAAGGATTATGTATTGTATTATCTTGTTCAAGAGGGCTTCAATGTCCATCGACTATCGTAGGGTCAACCAGGCCGACCATATAGCCGGGAAGATTGTATCATCAGAAGGTTGAAGAAAATATCTTATTTGTTTCCTGGAAAGTTTTCCGACTGCTCTGTGAGACCCTCTCCCCTTAGACGATGAAGGCATGACCATACCATGTGACGTTCCCTCTATAGTAGTCCCAGCTTGTGTGGGCCTAGTTGCCTGACTTGATTCCGACCTTTCCTCCCCAATAGCACCCTATATGATCTATCGCTACCCATGTTCAACACTGGATAACATGAGATACCGAACGTGCTTATGAAAATGTCCCTTAGGGTATGCTATGGCCCAATGTTCGTCATATTCTATCGAGAGGCCAACATCAACTACGGAGGGGGGGGGAAGGTAATGACGTCACCAGAGCCAAGGGTTGTGAACATCCACCACAGTTGGAAAATAATGAAGGGATGCCTCTCCTCCCGGACATATATATACACTTTCTTCATCATCTACTGGAGGCAACCAAACTTCCTGGAAAATCATGATGGCAGGTAGGGCTCACAAAGGATCACCCCATCAATCTGGGCCACAAGCACCCCATCTCTGATGCCCTGGAAGTATTCCCTTTACTCTAGCGAGCCTTTCTCATTGTCTATCATCTGGATATTCGGGATGGGGAATGGGCTAAAATTTAAGTTGGCATGATTTTAGATTTTGATCCTTACCACCTCCACATTGAGCATCAACAGCACGACCAAGGCAATGTTCAGTAAGGAAGGTCACAGGTCTTTACCCGAATGATGAATGGAATTCAAAAAGGTATACCCTCCGCAATGAGCTGCGACCCATCCATGAAGGATCTAGAAGGGACCAAAGATCCTCCTCAATGACCCCCCTATCGAAATTATCCCCAGAATGGCATACAAATGGGCTAACACTGGGACTCCCATATTGAACCTCTGATTAGCGGCCATGATGCCAGCCATCACCAAAGTTGTTGGAAGAACTCCCATCCTTATGTCCCTCACTCTTAGGAGGCACCTACTCAGGAAGGTTTCAAGAAATCTAGTATACCTGACATTCGAGTCCGACTATCATTTATATTGAATCCCTATGATTGATATTTCCCTACCTCCAGGATCCTCCAATACGATCCACTTTTTCTTCTCTGTGCCACGGTCGGACACTGCCTTCTTCTCCGAAACATATTGACTTCCGGCTCTCTATTCAGAAACAATATAACCCATTTTTTGTAGGTTATGTCCTTCAAAAAGTCCTTGACCCCTGGTCTCTCCATAGCGAGCTCCAATAGATACCATGTTTGGATAAGAATTCGTGATCTGTCTACCCAGATGTTACTCGTCAGAAGGAATTCATAGTACGGATGCCCATCCAAAGGGATACCCCCGATGAAATGAATGTTCCAAAGGATGATACCAACTTCCCCGTGGTGAAGATGGAAGGTATTGGTATCAGGGGACCATCAGGTAAACAAATCTCGCCCAAGATCATACTGACGGTAGAAATGAAACTGTGACATCCACACCACCTTGAAAAAACTATTGTGCTACAGTTCGGCCGAAATCTGGTCACACATATAGCATACCCAATACACATAGGCCCATTAACTGGTGAAATTACCTCCAGACCGTAGATCCCAATCCTACTACCAACATTTAATTTTGTTGGCAACACTCTGTTGGAAAGTACTTACGTAATGTGCCGGAGAATTCTCTGCAACTGGGTCGCTTCCTAAACTAGTCCTGGTCTTGGGATTCAGGACATAGACATCCATATGCCTAGTTTCACTGGCAGGATGTCCATTGTTAGTGATATTATATCGGGGTAGGTCATAGTCACAGGTTACCCATGACCACAGTGTGTCGACTTCAAATCGTGGCATGGGTACCTCCTTCAAAACACTGAAGTCCCATATCGGCAAGTTGTCGGACAGTGCATACTCCTTCTAGGATGGGGTCAAAAAGTTTAAGAGAGTATGGTTGATGGATACGATCTTTTGGGAACCATAAACCTCAGGGTAGGCAACCATCTTAGTGCTTCGAGGGGCGAACACAACTTCTCTCTCTGCGTTAGCCTGTTTAGCTTCCATCTTTTTCCGATGAGGTCTCAAGGATTCAGTGTGAAAAGGACTTCTATGGTGCGAAATTACAGCATATGACGTCAAATATTAGAAGGTGGCACAAAAAATGAGTAATTGGCATGAAAAATAGAGGAAGTGGCATGAAAAACCCCGGGTCTACACGTAAAACGATAGGTGAACTTGAGAAATTTCGTTCAACTGAAGTGGTTTTCCACACAAGAAAGAAGAAGGTTTTTGCATGAAAGAGATCAAGACATATCACGTGAGAAACCTTGGTATGGACTGAGGGACCCACAACTATTTTTTAGTTGAGGATCAATGTTTTTGCGCAAGAGTGAAAAGTTATTTGATTTCCATTTCCTAGTTTTATGAGCAACTGCAGGTTTTTCATGCGCCGACTCTAGGAAGTTATGCATCTCAGCATTTCCCTCAGAATACAACCATTGTATCCCCTCACCAATCTGATTCTGAGGGGGTGCAATTGAAGATGCAGAAAAACACTCAAGGGCTAAAGGAGATTTTAGCACGCCAAAATGAAGACATATTTGGACCCAGTAATCCATTTTGAGGGGCCTCAAAGGGCCGAGCAAAAAAACTTCAGGGGTGCACAAAAAAAAATCTCTCCCACGCGGAAAATTGCAGGATCTGAGGGAGGTTTCCATGCAGGCATAGAAACTTTCACACCACTGACTTCGGGCACGAAAATTTGTGTGCGGCCTCCCCCATACGGTTGAACATTCCTAATGCCGACAATGGAATGAAATCTTTCGCTCGGACCGATTTCCTCATGGATCGGACGACCCAGAGCACCTATAAATAGAAGGCCTCCCCTTCAACTTCTTACAACAGAAGAATATAAACCGTCACCTTTGCGCAAAATCCACCTATTCTGTGCGCAAAAGATGGCTTTCAGGTACGGGATTGTTAGCAATAGGTCGTGCATTGGTCTGCCTTTTCACGAGACTTCTTGGGCTTAAACCTCGTCCATATACCATTGAGTTTGGTCCCCCCATGTGCAATCCCTTCCAATTGTGTGAAATATTTTCCAATTGCATGCAATCCCTTCCAATTGTGCACAAACCTTATTCCCTATGTGCAATCCCTTACAATTGCGAACAACCCTTATTCCTTGTGCAAAATCTCTTTCAATTGCACGCAAAACCATGGCCCCCCTTTGCCCTCTGACCCGGTCTTTTCCGCGCAAGTCTCTCAATTGTGCGCGGACTCAGTGTTTTTCGTGCAACTATTTTGTTTTGTGCGCAAGCCTCCCTCCTTGTTCACATCTGTTCGATGTATCTCTTTCAGACATCGTTTTCGGGTGCCTCCCATGCCCAAAACATCTACGGCACACACCGTTTTCCCTTACGACCTTCTAGGATCGTACGAAGTAACTTTAAATTCATGTGGATGATACTTCCCATTGCATTGCTTCGCCTCATACTCCTTCTCATAGGTACGCTAACGACTATCGCTTCTTCGCATAGCCACACAAACATGTACCCCCGATGGGATCACCTCACGACACTTCCTATCCACGACATTGCCTATCCCTTCTCTTCACTAAGGTGTAGAGGGTGTCGGTTATGTATGTCCTAGGGATGTGGATTGAACCTGCCTCATCCGAGCTGCTGGACATTAAACTCCCCAGAACCATAGTCCCCATCACATGACGTTAAATTGTGACCTCACCCCCTACCCAGCACCTAGGGTTCCCCATCTTGGACATTCTTTATGCCCAATAGTCTCCACGATAGTGAAATCATTCCTCGCATGGAATGACATCCTCTTTATTGGAGTGGCGTTTGTCCGCGGGGAAAGGGAAACCACCCTAGTGTAAGGCCCTATATTTACTTATAAGAGGCAGAACCCCTGCTCCTTCTCTCTTCTTGGGTGCCATATCCATCTACAGCTAGGATTTCTCACCACCTGTTCCTCCCTCTTGAATTAAGTCCCAATCTCCATCACTTAGGTTGCTGACCACACATAAGCCCATGTTTCCTCTTTGGGCCGCCAACTATGCGTGGTCCAAGTCTACTTCACATGGACACACCTTTCTCAACTTGGTCGGCAGGTCATTGATGTCTCTTGTTTCTCACACTGAACATGACTCATGTGGGATTAGAACAAGCATCGACCATGACATCCTATCCAGTCATCCTAGAGTGTAATCCCCACAACCCACCAACCAGAACTACGTGGACTTTGATCCTTGCAAAGGAAAGGTATGTAGACAGCCTCCTTGAGGTTCATACCCAACACCCATTGGTCTCGAATCCCTTCACGTCGATTCAAAAATAACTTGGGATTCCTTAGAGCGTAAGCCCCTAAATGCCCCCATTCACAAACTACAAGTTCTTTGATTCTTGTCTCCTAGATAAGGTACGTAGGAAGCCTCCCTGAGGTTCAAGCTAAACCCCCATTCATTTTGACCCCCTTCACATCAATTCACTATACTCCACCATGAACTAAGTGGTATTTGATCCTTTCCAAGGCATGGTATATAGGAAGCCTCCACGAGGTTCAATACCACCATCCATTTGGACCCTAGGTCGTCATTCATGCCGGTCCACCGACCCCCATCCCATATGAACTACGTGGGTTTTATCACTGTCTCCTAGGCAGGGTATTTCGAAATCTTCCAAGAGGATCAACCCCATCTAGTAGTAAGTCATTGTTTCCCCATCCAGTGGTACGCCATTGTGACCCCATCCAGCGGTAAGTCATTGTGACCCCATCCAGGGGTAAGACATTGTTACCCTATCCACTGGTAATCTATTGTGACCCCATCCAGCATTAAGCTGTTGTGACCCCATCCAGCGGTAATCCATTGTAACCCCATCCAATGGTAAGCCGTTTTGACCCCATCCAATGGTAATCCGTTGTAACCTCAATCAATGGTAGGCCATTGTGACCCCATCCAGTGGTAAGCTGTTGTGACCCTATCCAGTGGTAAGCTGTTGTGGCCTCAATCAGCGGTAAGACATTGCATCCCCTATTCAGCGGCTAGCCATTTTAATCCCCTTTGATGGGACCCTCATATTTGGTATGTCCTAGTGGCATCAGACCAACTTGGTCTGATAACCATGCGTGAGCCACATACACATCATCGGGTTGTCATCCTATGTGTACACCCCAATTCAAGACCATTTCCTGGTCATCCATTCGAGCCTATGTGTTTCAGGATGGTTATGCCCCAACCAAGAGGTTCCACTTCCTTAGGGTCCAATACATGCATCCATTCCCATGGGCCACCCCTTTAGGCATCCCTTCACCCTACCGAACTATGCAGACATTGATTCCCTTCCACGGTGATACATAGGAAGTCTTCTCGAGACTCAAGCCCAACATTATCGTCATCCTCTCAGTTGTTATATCCCATTCACCATCCAATTCATTCAAAAACTCCATCATCCATCTTGAGTTTTACTCGGGCCAACACATCTCTGTGAGGTCATGACAACTCACCCCCATATATCAGTGTTCCCTCCAAGAGTTCCACCCATCTGATCCACTATAATCAGTGTTTTGATTAGTTTGATCCATCTCCGTTGGATGTTAAACTTGCGGCATACCTTGTGTTAAACATTTAAATCTGAGAAAAACCTTAGACACATGCATAGGGAATATGATTCCTTTCATTCGATGCGGGATTCCACGGGCTTTAGTGCCCTCAAGAATCCCTATAATAAGGGGGAGAAACCCAAACGCACCAGTGTCCCAGTGTCCAAACACACTAGTGGTTTCCAACATGACTACTCCCCTAACCGAATGTTTTTGTCCTTACAGAACACTTTTGAATGTCCTGATATAAGGAGTGTAATTAACCGGTGTCCATGAAGATATGTCACTAGGAAGAGTTTCACTAACAATGTCTTAAATCAATAAGCAAGACCCGGACTAGGTGATGAGTTCTGAGGAGGAATCCACATAAGGAAGAACCAACATCCCATCATCTTGTTTCAATCAAGGTGCAAACGTCCCTGAACAAGGAATGAATGACTCCTGTATTTGGAAAGCAGGAGTGAGGGGCAACAAACAGAGCCACTATCCCCCAACAAGACGGACGTGCACGCCCCGACGAAATCATTGGAAACATAAACCATCTTAATTTTGTTGTTTTTTTAATATTTCTCATATATGACTCATATAATGTTTATCAAGGCACATATACATATTTTACCACTTAGCCATTTTCATACTTAGAGCTAATATTCCCTGTTTTCACTCAAAAGATCTCATAACCTCTTTCACTCCATATTAGGGCTTCCCAATGAGTTCTGACATTCGATAATAATTACCCAAAGTTCATTATTTTCTGAATATTTAATTTTTCTCATTTTTTGATGATATAATAGATCTTCTTAAACATATATAAGTTTACCACATATTTAGTAACAACTCTTCAATTTTGTTATCCGTATTCCTTAAAACCTCACTTAAAACTATTAAATTATATTTCTTCCATCAAACATAGAAATTTTCATTCTATTATATTTAATAAAATATATCGAATCATAAAAAATAAAGGGCTCCTTGAATAATTATATTTAATCTATTAAACCCACAACTAAAACTTTTCTATATTTCTTTTACATATAAAATTAAAAATTCCCACTCATCTTTATCATCACACATTTATATTACTTATTTACTACCTTATTCACAAAAAATAAAACTCATCTTTTTAGTAACAATAGTTGTGCTTAAAAATATGAAGTGGATTTGGATTTTGATAAATCATTAAAATGAGAATATTGGTTGAAAAATAATTATAAAATGGAAAATGTGAATTTAAAAGGGTAATAAAATATATTATTTAAATTATCCAAAATAGGTATTGAAATATCATGATAAACAAATAATATTGATAATAGGACAATATATTATTAAATTATATTAATTTTTTAATATAATAAGGGATGATTTTTTATTGAAAATTATATTGGTAATGGTATTCTGATGATAGTTTAATTATGAATTGTTATCAACAAAATATTATGTATTATATTGACCTCTTAGTTTTAATGATCAAAAAATCATGATTGTGATATTATTAATGAGTTTTATGTTTCACTATAAATATTATATACTCTGAGATAGGTAATGTATTTATATAAGGATTAGACACCATTGAGGTTGGCACTGCCAACTCAAGACACTTTTTTCCATGACTCACTGCCAGCATCAAAATCATTCTGTGTATCAGATACTGTTTGGATATCACACCACCAGATTATCGTATCATTGAAAGAAAATATATAAAAAGTCTGAGACACCATTGGTTGACAAACTTTCATGATATTATGCCTCTATAACACAAATATAGATAATTATGAGATACCACTAGATGAAGAATCACTAAAATCATACCATCAACATATAATTTCATCTATGTCTAAGACACTGTTAGACCATACACCGCTAGTTGAGAAACAACCAATGTAGTGTAAATAATGAAATGTATAAGAACTTGCTAGTATCATTTAGCTAGTGTCATACCTTTTGTGAGACACCACCTGTCTGAGACACCACTACTATTTCCCTTAACATATATTTCTTAATTATATTATTTAATATTGATATCTATTAAAGCTACTAACATTTAATATTTTATTAATTATCTATTAAATTTTGATAGATAGATATAAAGAGAGTGTATGGATATGTTGTTTTAGGTAGCAGTTGTTCCTGATATTCTATTTGTTGTTGCTACAGATAAAAGTCCCGCACACTCCCTCAGGTAATATAGACATGCAGAGAGATAAAATGAAGAAAATGGATGTATTGTTGGTAGTATTGAACTAATGTGAATATAAGAGCTCAAACATCTTGAACACACTTAGAGTTCACCAGCTATAACTCTTCGACATGGAATTTGAACTACATCATTACATCAAGTGCCTTCCTCCACTCAAAAAACAAGAGTCTGTGACACTCTATTTTCTTGAGGATAATCAATTGAACCTGACTCAAGTTTCATTTTTGAATCAAATCAAGATTAAAAACCGTTATTTTAAAAAATTGACCTCTTTTAAACTCCACTCTTATAGATTTTTCTTTTAGGTTTATATTTATTTCTTTTGAGAAATATCATATATACTCTATTTTATATAATAACACTATATCCTATGCTAAAATGGACGATACATTATATATTCTCAGACTCTTTCATTTTTATTTTCCCCTAGATAATAGTGGTATAGGTCCTTATGTGTCCTGTTTAGAATTAATCCCACGAATAACTGTAGAAGAGGTCGTGTGTGACCTAAACAGTGTTAATTGTTATAAAACCTTGATCCAAGTTTTTGATCATTGTGTTTGTTTTATATATACTTCTTGGAGATGGATTATCAAAAAGTGGAGAGGGATAAGTCTCAACTTGAGATTTAACCACATATATTCATTAATTATACTATGTCTATTAATTTTTTTACATTTTTCCATATTAAAACTAAAAATATGTTTAACTATAAACAAAATACATACATTGATAGTTTATATTATGTTTTCTTTATGTAGTATTTTGGACGAAGTAAAATGATTTAAATGGATTGATTAATATTTTATATTACTCATCCAATACCTAATAAATATTCATAGAAATATTTAGAAATATAATTATCTATATCATACTACTTCTTTTGATAGACTAGGATTTGTTTAAAATTTTGTGGGATTTCAAAATAGTAAATTTTTAATTTAAAAAATTATTGGGTACTCAATTAACCCCCCTCTTTAGATACTCACTCTAACAAAAATATGTTATAAAAGGAATTTATTTCTTTGGTATTAATGGTTTTAAAATTGTTTTAATGGTGATTATAGATTCACTTTAATGATATTAAATTTCTATCATTTCTAAATTTTGTTCATTAAAATGGATAATCGGTAATAAGGTTCTACTATAATCCTACCTCCATTTTTAAATTGAACAAATTATACTCAATTGCAGATTAAAATTAAAAAACATATAGAAGGGATGTGTTTTCATAAATGGTCTACAATATAATATAAATTTGTTATACTTGATTCTAATAGAAGCACTCGGGAGGATGAAATAAAGTTAGATTATAAAAATAATTGTAATGAAATGAATGAACATTATTATACATTAGAATATGAATAATTTAATATAATTTCTTCAGGTAAAAAAAATTAAATTAGGGACACACATTTTGTTTCTCATGAGGGAACTTAAAATGTTAAAGAGATGAGCTTTAATACTTATACTTTTATGTATGATAATTTTAAAATCACGACTGATGACCCCATTTCTGAAATTTTTCTCTTGTTTAATTAGATTTTCAATACTATGATCTTCCTTGGAAAATAGGTATAAGTTATGATCCAAATCATGCAATTACTCAAATGCCTACCAGAAAGATCGAGAGCCACATCCATTTTAATCAGAGAATCATGTAACATAAGTAAACTACAAGTGAAGGATTAGATTGTTATTATTAGGATTTACAAAGAGTATATAAATGTAAACTAAAATTAGGATGAGGATCCTAAGAGGATGTTAGTGTAATTCAATACTACTAACCGTAGATAATAAAAGGAAAAATAAAAAGAGAAGGTAAAAGCTGCCAGTTCTAGTGATAATGACTGACCCTCTAATAGTAATGGGGAGATGGATCACCTAGCCGTAAGATTTAATAAATTTTTCTGAAATAATATGTTCATTATAAAATAAAATTATAATGTAATGTATGAAAATAGAGTAAATTGGAAGAAATATTGGAAGATGGGTAATGATCAAAGAAAGCTTTCTACTATGAATGAAAAAAAATAAAGGTCACATAAAATATGATTGTCCAACGATTAAGTACAAAAAGAAATATGAAGATAAGGATAGTAGATACAAAAAATACATGAATGAAACATGGATTGATTTATAATATAGTTTAAGTGATTCAGAAGCATCATCTGAAAATAACTCAGAAAGGGAAAACATGTTTTTCATGACTAGATTTAGTGAGGTTCTTGACTTACCTAATATTTCATGTGTTTTGAATGTTAATGTGTCTAATAATTATGACAATAAACAACATGGTGATGATAATATTTCTAATGAGGAATTGTTCAAACAATGAAACATTTTAGAGGATACCTTTATTAAGTTAAATAATATTTATAAATTTATTATAAGGAATCATGCTCTAATTGAAAATGAAAAGTCTTAAATGTCTATAAAAAATAAAAAAATTCCCATCTTCTCAAATAATACACTGAAGAAAAACTATCAAATTAGAAATTCAATAAAGACATTCAAAAATTTAAAAATGGTAGAGATAAACTTACACACATTTTGGGAAAAAAATTCTACTAAAATATATTACTAGAATAGTATATGAACCGGGATATATAAGAACATATATGAGTGCCTTTGTTCCTAAATCTATACATAAAATCTCTACTACCAATCATTTTCTAAAAGGACCCAATACGTTTTTTATTTCTATAAATTTTTAATCTATTTATAATAAAACCATTAGAAATATTTCGGCCACCAAGTCCTTGATTATAGACATTTCTGAACCTAAAAAGTTTTTGGTAACAAAATCATTTCTTTTTTAAAACATTTTTTATAGGAAAAATGCATGAATACATCTAGTAGAAGTATATGTTACTTGTATAGTGGTTGTTCAAGTCATATGAAAGGAGACTATTCATGCTTGAAGAGACTTATATTATTTGACGGTGTACATTTCACCTTTAGTGACAATGGAAAATGAAAACACATCATCTTAGGCCATATTAGTAACATAAAATCTGTTTTAACTTATAAAGTTTTATATATTGATGGTTTAAAGTATAATATTCGTATCATTTCTCTATTGTCTGGTTGTAGTTTTAATTTTATGTTTTAGAATAATTCTTTCAATGTTTTTTATTTTAAAAATGATGTAATTTTCAATACATTTAATAATAAAGATGTTTATGATGTAGATTTAAATTATTTGATTTCTCAAAATGATTCATGCTTAATTGAATTTAAAAAAGTGTCATGGATTTATCATAAGATACTATGTCATTGGAACATTCACTCTCTTACAAAAATAATTAATAAATAGTTAGTTGGGGATCAACCTAATCTTGGGTTCCCAACTTATAAAGTTTGTAACACCTGTAAAAATTGGAATCAACAAAATGTTTTTTTTAAATTATTTAAATAAGTGTCAAATTTTCAACCTCTTGAGTTGGTTCACATGAATTTGTTTGGACCTTCTAGATTTTTAAATCTTAGTGGGAATCACTATGTTCATGTTCTTGTAGATGATTTCTCTAGCTATAAAAGGATATAATTACCAGCTTAAAAAAGTTAATCATTCTCTAACTTTACAAAGTATGCTATTTTTCTAGAAAATATTAGTAGACTTAGGATTAAAACCATAAGAATTTATCACAACCATATGTTTGAAAATCCTGATTTTGAATAATTTTACTCAAACAATTGCTACAATAATAACTTCTATGCTCGTAGGACACCTTAGAAGAATAGAGTTTTTGAAAGGAGAAATAGAACCATACATAAGATATATATGAATATATTTAATGAGTACAAACTACCTAAATATTTTTGCGAAGAAGCTATCAATACCGCTTGTTATATCATCAATATAGTTTTGATCAGACATATCCTTAAGAGGAGCACTTATGAGCTATAGAATAAACTAAAACCTAAGGTTAATTACATTAGGGTTTTTTGTTTCAATGTCTTTATTCTTAATAATAACTGTAATCTTGAAAACATTTCATCAAAGAGTGATGATAGAATTTTCCTTGGTTATTCATTCTCTAGAAAAGCCTATAGTGTTTTCAATAAGAAGAAAAAACTATGGTAAAATTAGTCCATTTAAAATTTTATAAAACTAATCCACATGATCCCAAGACATATTTTTAGAACCTTGAGGATTATTTATCTTCTTTAAACTCAAATTTCAAACTTTTATATTCAAATGTCAAATTAATAGAAAAGTCATCCAGTTTTAAATAATTTCTAGAATGTCCGAAATCCAAACCTGAAAATTATGAAGTGACCAGTCCCTCTTTCATTAAAGATATTAGAACCATTAAATACCATTTTTTAGATGATATTTTATTTGATTTAAATAGAGGAACAGAAACTATATATTCTATAAGAAATCATACTAAACATCAAGTGCTCTTATCTCAGCTTGATCCTAAAAAAATAAATGAATCTATTAATGATGAATTATGGGTAATATATATGAAAGAATAATTCAACCATTTTGAATGAAAAAAAGTTCGGTAACTTATAGATAGACCCAAGTATACCTTGTCTATTGTAACTAAATGGGTGTTTAGGAGTAAAATTGGTGAGTGAGGATCTATAATTAGAAACAATGTTAGACTTGTTATATAATTCTATGGTCATTAAGAAGGTATAGCCTATGAGGAAGCTATTTCTTTTGTATCCAGACATGAATCCATAATAATCATCTTTACTTATGAATCACATTTCATTTTCAAGAATTATCAAATGGATGTAAATAATTAATTCATAAATTGTTTTATAGTATATAATGTTTTTGTTGAAAATTCCCCAAGATTTCAAAACCCTCATTTTCTAAATCAATTTAATAAATAAATAAAATCTATATATGGTTTTGAACAAGCTCTGAAATTTTTGTATTATAGGCTCAACAATTTTTTGGTTTCAAAATTATTTTCAAAAGGAATAGTTGAACCTACTATTTTCATATATATAATTTCAAAATATATATTAGTAGTAAAAAACCATGTTGAAGATATTATTTTCAAATCATAAAAAAAATGTTTTTGTACTGATATTTTAAAAATGATGTAAAAGGAACATGAAATGGGTTTATTTAGTGAAATCCAATTCTTTATTGGGTTTCATATTTTTTAAAACAATGAATTATATTAAAATGAAAGTAAATATAAAAAATATCTTCTAAAAAGACATAACTTGGATCGAATTATTAATAGTGATACTCCTATCAGTACCGCATGTAACTTGGTGCTTGATGGGGCTTGGAAACAATTTGATCAAACTAGTTACAATGGTATGATTGGAAGAATTCTATACTTTACTACTATCTGACCTAATATTATGTTTATAGTGTGTATGTGTGCTCATTTTCAAGAAAACCCATATTATTCATGCCTTGTTGATGTTAAAATTAATTTCAAATGCCTCAATTAAACAACCAATTTTGTATTTTTTTTACAAAAAAGTACAAGAATTTTATTTATTAAGTTATTATGATGATAATCTTGGTGGTTTTAAATTAGAGATAAGAATTTCCTTTTTAAATTTTCACTTTTTAGGAAAGTCTCATGTTTCATGGTTTAGTAAAAAAAATTGTTTCATTGTCTACTATTGAAGCAAAGTACATAGTTGCAGGAAGATGTTGTGTACAAATTTTTTGAATGAAACAAACTCTACTAGACTGTGGATATCAATTCCTACATTTCCCTTTAAACTGTGGTAAGACAAGTTCTATTGAAATTTATAAGAATATTTTTTTCATTCTGGAACAGAGAATATTGATATATGGTATCACTTTTGAGTACCATTTCCATAAACAGAGATATCACTCTTGTATTTATCATCAAAGAATATCATTTAGCTAATATTTTTACAAGGCCTTTTAATTTTGAAATAATTAATTATATCAAACATGAGTTACAATGATATGTTTAGGTTATGTTTAAATTTTAGTGACATGCCATTGTAATAAACAGTTGTGATAACACACCATTGGCTATCATCCCGTTGGGTTTTCATGTTATTGGATTTTCATTCCATTGGCTTGCCAGGAGATTTTTTAATACTACTGTTATGACATGCATCTTGTATTTCATGCCTTTTCAAATATTTCTATTTCTTGATATATTTGGAACTGTCAGTTTATTTCTCCCAGTTTATGTTATTTTATGTTTAAAACCTGATGTGTATTTTTACTCGAACTTCAATTATGATTTCAAGTATTATTTTGATTTTAGAATAAATAATATCCAATATGATAATCGCATGGAATAATGTATATTTCCAACATACCTTGAGCCCCATGTGATACTCTTATATATCAATCGATCCTAGTGTAACCCTTTCTCCTTTCTCTTTTCAGACCTTCTTCTACCTTCGACCAAGCTTGTCGAGTTGTTATGAATTCCATGAATGATGTGTGCTTCTGAGTCTTCTCCATCAACGTCCAAATCATCAAAGAAGAAGAAAAAATAATTGAGTGCACCTACCCCAATTTATCCAATCAATCTAAATATAGTGAAGAGAGTATTTGTATCTGAAGTAGAAGTCGAATCAAGTTGGTTGTTGTCAAGTAAGTCACTTATTTTGAATGTTCTACAAGGTCAATTATGGTTACATTAGTTTTCATTATATAAAATACATTTCTATCCTATGCTTGATCAGTATTTTTTCCAATATTTTTAGTTTGGATTTAATGATGTGGAAGAATAGTGGATGATAACACACGTTAATGGCCACATATTGATCATTTTATTTAGAATAGTTGTCCAAATGCTTGGGACATTCTCATAATATAATTTGTTATGATCATCAAGGAACTCTTCCAGAAGATGGTGGCTTATTTTTTTTATGAAAAAACTATTTAATAACTAACTTTTGATGGAAAATTTAGAAACATAGTAGCTTGAAAACTAAATAGAGAGTGCATATAATTGATTTAGTTCATAAAAACATTCTCTTCCCTAAAAAAGGTGATTTTTCCTCTTTGAGATATCAATATTTTTATTTGATAAGTCTTATGAAAATTGGGCTAGAGAACAACCTATGTGGATATACAATGATTCATTTATCAGAGATGATAAAATCCTCTTTGAGTTCTAACTTTTTTTATATATCCAAAATTGATTTCAGTTATGCTAGAGGTAAAAAGGTTTATCTCAGATGATAATTAAAAAACCAATGAATGTGGTGGATTTTTTATCTCAAAGTAAATATGTTCAAGGATTAAAATAATTTAGAACCCTAGAATAAACTGTGGTTTGGAAATGTTGAGAACTTGTGTGTTGAGTTTAACCTAGTGGAACATCCAACAAGACCTAAGTATGTTGTTTATCTAAGTCTCCAACCTGATGAGGTTCTATAATTCTTAGATGAGGAAGATGAATATTTTGAAGGTGAATAAGAAAAGGAACCATCTATAGATGTTGGAAGTGCTTCAGATTTGTCTCCAAAATCCTCTTTGATTACCTATAGAGCTCCTATTCTACATAGGAGGATGCCAAAAAGAGAAGCTTGTGAAAAGTGATGAAGAGGAGACCTAGGTATCAAGAGAGGAGTAGTGTAAAAGTTCCAAATGCACTGATGATTATAATTATTATGAGGAAGAAGAAAATGATGAATTATATTACAATGTAATAGATGATTAAGATTCTAAACAATGTGATGCTAGTGGTGGAATCCAAAGAAAGGAAGTGGATATGCCCCCAGGGTTAATAATGAATTCTTTGAGGGTGAAAAATACCCATATATTGAAATGTTTCATGATTTTACACTTATTTATGAAGTTGAGAACAATTATTTATACACTGGTCAAACCATTTCCGATTTTTTAGTGATGGAATAGTTAGGTGTGACATCTGTTGTAGAATAGCATGTAGTTGAACAAGAGAAAAAGAAGCTTATTAAAGAAGAATTTGGGGATGAATATATTATTGATTTAAATGTTGATAAGCCTCCTGTGATTGAGAATTTGGAAGTTAAATCCACTGATTTTGTTAAACAATAGGATTATTAGATGCTAGATGTACCGTTTTGGTACATAGTTGTAAACTGAGACTTCTGGTGTTTCTAAACTGATCTTAGATTCTCAATCATTAATAGAAGCCCCTTTGGCCATTATACAGTTTGTACTTGAACAAAGTTTAGGTTCTATCCAAAATATTTAGTCATTGATGGTTGTTCCTACTATTTTAGTACCTCCTACAACTTCTCCAGTATCCATTGAGAATTATAGAAGATAGGTTGATCCTATGTTTGAAGAATGGGGAATGTTTAGTAAATGTTCACCAAACCGTGATAGACCTGAGGTTCACATAAAAGGATGTACTAAGGGATCCTTGATTACACAAGTAGATTTTGATGGAATTTGGAAATTTTCTCTTCTATCAGAATCCCTAAAACTAATAATTCTCTAGAACCTATTCAAGTTGACGTAGTCAGTAAAAGTTACTTGGGTGATTTTGGCTAGTTATTGATATGTAGTTTTCCTTTGATGTTAATGAATCATCTTCCTCAAGAGAATTTCATCTGTGAAAAGAATGAAAGATACATATTTGAGTTGATTATTTAGGATATACATCATAAGTTGATGTATCACATTAATGCGGTGGAGATTCAGAATAATTAGATAAGTATTGAACTGGGCACTCCAAATTCTTGGATTCAAGAAATGAGATCCAAGTTTAAATATTTTTTTGGATATAATCCTTAAAATACTTGAATATACCTCTTATGATACATCTTTTGGTGATTCTCATCCTC
The DNA here is from genome assembly GCA_963277665.1 of Viscum album. NCBI lineage: Eukaryota > Viridiplantae > Streptophyta > Magnoliopsida > Santalales > Viscaceae > Viscum > Viscum album. The sequence goes on along the minus strand of OY728139.1, from coordinate 474,323,510 downwards.
CTCCAGTGATTGATGATGATGTCATCTAATTATTTGTCAGAGAGGATATTTCTACTACATGCAATCATCCATTTATTGGGGCACCTTTGATTCCATTAAAAATTATAAGGAAGTTTGAGAAAGGAATTGAGAATGATCATATAATTATCATAATATATTCCAAAGATATGAATGACTAACTAGAGACTATAACTATGTCCATTAGGTTATATATATCTTGGATCTATACCAACCATGAAATGGATTGCAATTTCAAATTCTTGGTTGAGAATCTTCAGATGAATCCTGTGACCTAGCCTTTCAAAGACAAGTCTAACAAATTAAGGAGATGACTCTAGTGTTGATCCATTTTATAGAAGATAAGTCATATTTCTTATCTGTGATGGAAAGAAGTGTCTAAATCATAATGGATTTCATAAATATCATGAATTAGTTTCTTTATTTTCATGGATGTGATGTTTTTGGTCAAGAATCTATTCCAATTACTCATCAGTTTTCAGTTAGACTAAAAGTTTCTCATGACCATTTAAAACCATTTATTTCCAAATTTCAACCTTTTCCAATGTCTTTTACTCAATACTTAAGACAAATAATTCCATTTGTGATTGTGGAAGATCATTATCAGACTGTAGTTGGTATCTACTCGGGTGTTCCTTCAATTTTTACTTGGACTGATACTACTACCTCGGATAAAGAGAAAGAGAACGACAAGGATAAAGGCAATGAACCAATGGAACCCTCTGCTACATCTTAACCCTTCTTTTTTTTGAATTGGAAATATTTTATTTGATGGGATAAGGGATATAATAAGTTTTTTTATATTACATTTAAATGTCGCTGATGTTAATTATTCTATTATTTTTTTTTTAATAATGCTTTTATTTACCTTTTTGAAATTCCCAATTGGGGGGATAATTTTTTGATATTTGATTTTTTATGTAATTTCCCTTTTATTTGACTATTTTCTCTACATTTTCTTTGATACTTACTCTTTTCTTATTTCTCTATGTTTTCATTGATACCATATGCACTTAAAAATAAATGATGTGTTTTGATTTATACTTCCAATAATATTATGTTTAAATTTTTATAAAACTTTTTATGTCATGATTTGTGATCATCAAAACGGGGGAGTTTGTTGACCTCCTTTTTTAATGAACACAAAATCATGATTCTGATATTATTAATTTTTTTATGTTTCTTTGTAAGTATTATATACTCTCAGATAGGTGACATATTTTTTGAAGTATGAGACCATTGAGGTTGGCACCGCCAACATGAGCATTATTGTCCATAACCCACCACCAGTATAAAAATTATGATAAGTATGAGGTAATTTCAGAATATCACAACTCTATATTATCATATAGTTGGACTAAAATTTTGAAAAAGTAATAGACGCAAATGGTCAACACAAGAAATGAATTTCATGATTCTAGAAGACAAATATAGCTAATTATGAGATACTGTTAGATAAATCTGCACTGAAATCATACCATCAACACAAAATTTTTGCTAAGTCTAAGACACCTCCAGACCAGACACTGATACACCAAACACTGATAGTTGAGGCGATGACAGTGCAGTGTAAATTTGGAAATGTATATAAAACCTCCAGTATCATACCACTAGTGTCATACCGTTAGCAAGAACCTTCAGTTTTATACGTCACTAGTATTTCCATTAACAAATAATTTTGAATAATATAATTCTAATGTCTATTTTTATTGAATTTAATTCCATTTACTATTTTAATGGTTTTCTCATAAATGTCGATAGATAACATTGAATGGATTTTTAGGCTATGCAGTATGAGGTATCATCTTTTTTGGATATTATGCTTAATGCTGCTAATGATAAAAGTTCAGCACACGCCCTCATGAAATATAGACTTAGAGATAGATAAACATAAGAAAATAGAAATAGTGATTGAAGAAGTGAACTAATGTGAAGTTGAGAGCTCAAACTACATGACCAAACTTAGAGTTAACCTACTGAAACTAGTCGATTGGGAAGGTGAGCTGCAACATCACATCAAGTTCCTTCCTCCCATAAGAAAACTAGAGCCTATAACACTCTGTTTTCCAAAATATTTTCAGGATTACTAAGCTCAAGTTTCATTCCTGAATAAAATCTAGAGTCAAAAATACACATTTCAACAGACCAATCACATCTAAACTCTACACTTATAGATTTATCTATTCTATTTATATTTATTTCTTTTGAGAAGTGTGTGTTATACTCTACATTATATAAATACATTGACTCCTATGCTAAAGTGGAAGATACGTGATATATTCTCAAACTCTTTATTTTTGAATTTCCCATAGATAATATTGGTAGAGGTACTTGTGTGTCAAATTTAGTTTTTCTCTCATGAATAACCGTGGAAGAGGTCATCTGTGACCTGAGCAGTGTTAACTATTTTAAAAAACCGATCCAGGTTGTGGATTATTGTGTTTATTTTATATAAATTACTTGGTTGGTGATCATCAAGTGGAGAGGACTAAGTCTCAACATGATATTAAACCTCTTGTATTCATTCTTTCCACTATGAGTTTTAATTTTTTTACATTATTTACTCTTTAAAACATAGAATTTTTTTAACTGATAAAAATATATATACTTTGATATTTTATCGTAATGTGTGTTTATATAGTATTTTTTATCAAGTAATATTATTTTAAAGGATTGAATAATATTTTATATTACTCATCTTAGACCTAATCAATCTTTAAAGAAGTATTTATAACAATTAAGATCTCTATCATACTTCTTATATTTATAAATTAGGTTGTGCTTAAACTTTGGGGGGTTTCAAAATATTCCATTATAGATAGAAAATTTTATTGGGTACCCAATTCACCACCCCCCTCTTTAGATACTCACTCTGACCCACAGATTTTATATTTATTACTAAATAATAATTTTATTATGGCTATTATATTTATTTATTTTGAGGTATGGATTTGGAATCAGTGTTTAGTGTAGGTTATAAAATTCTAATGGATATGAAGATTTTATATGATTATATAATTATATGGTGTTTATTAATTGTTTTTTGAATAGTTTTATAAATGGAATGTGTTTAATATTTAATTTACGTGATTTTATCTCAACTCTAGCCTATATATGTTGGAGTTGGTTTCTTATAACCAGCCAACTTTTTTGTTTAGATTAAATGATTATTTATAACCATCATATCACAATATGATTATTTTTTTATGTAATATTAATGTAATAATTTCTGTAGAGTATTTTTCACATTAAATTCCCTTCTATAATGATATCACGTTGGTGCTATGATAATATTTATAATCATGTATTGTATGGTTCAGATGAAATTTATATAGTGGGATACATATAGTGTTGGAGTTTTTTGTGGTGTGGTCTAATAATAAATTATGTTTTCTACTCATGAAGTTCACACCTTGAAATATACAAGAAGAGAGGATATGATAGAAGAACTACCAATAAGAATTCAATAAGTTTATTTTTTATCAGATATTCTTATATTTGAGATTGTCTATTCTTACTTTGACATGAGTTTATTATTAAAAAATATCATGAATCGTGTAATTTGATTTATGGATGAGAACCATTACAATATATACTCACTGTAAGGTATCATATATTGGGTGTGTCATATGTGATATGACAATAGTTGAATAATTCATGAAAGGATGTTTCCTTTATGAGTTTATAGAACAAGATATCTGTTGAACTATGATTGAAATGGAATTTTATGATTAATTTCATATCCATAGTAGTTTATTAAAAATATAATTTTGTAATGTTATATTAAAATAAATTAAGAATGTAGGGTGATGACACATGTATGCATCCATCATGGTGAGGTATCATAACAAAGGTATTCTATTACCCATTATTATTAATAAGAAGGTTTTTTATTGAGACATTAACTTATTTCTCTATGGGTGATTTGAAAATTCTCTAGAATATGATCCTTGACATTAAGTTTGTTTACCTAATACCATCATGAAAGAGGGCTAGAGGTTCATACACTAAGAGTATCCATACTCTCTTTATATTCAATTCAATTCAACATTCAGAAATTTTATTATTTCATAAATTTGGAAAATTAATTATTCAAGTATTATTAAACACATAAATTCAATCACTAGATATTCAGGTTTATAATATGTGAGAATAATTTTATTTATTTATAATATAAAACTTAAATAAATATTTATTTTCCAATTTTGTGAATTTATTGACATAAATATTTATATTTTTATGAAAATATTAAAATTAATATCTATTCATGCGTTCATTGAATTTGATATATAATAATTTATTTAACATATAATATTTATTTATTTAAATAAATAAATTATTATTCATACATTGAAAAATTTCAAGGTTGATTGACATACTGAGTTTGGGTATCAACATATATATTATTTTTTATTTAATAGTATTTAATTATATATTGATATAATTAATTAAAATTCATATTTAAATATGTGTATGTCATAGGATATAGTAATAAAAATAATGTTTCTATTATTATTTAGCATCAGGAATTACATAGAATAGATATTTGATAAAGAGAAATTGCCTAATTATCAAATATTAGCCTGAAGTATATATTCTAACTTACATCATTTTTTAGATAAGATTTATTTTGAAAAAATGGATAATAATATAGGAAACTCTCTTAAGATCTTTGGAGAAAATCCTTTGCCTACCCTTTCAAGAACATAAATGGGAAGAGGATAATTACATGTTATGATCAATGTCAATAAGAGTAGTTTCAGAATTTTTTTGAGAATAATTATTGCATTCTAGGTATTTATATTTTTGAATTGATTATATATTTAAAATGAAATATCCATTCTAGAAGATTTTTGGTATACCTTGTTCATGTTATTCAAAATTATCCATTAAAATTGATGAATAATTAAAAATAAGAACTGACACACTACCACATCTATCCCCCATAACTTTTTGTGGTATCATAGTGGACACATTGTAAATTATAAATATTTATAATTTTTTTACAATTTCATTTGTTATATAGTTTTTTATTTATATAATTTTATTATTAATCCAATAATTTTGATAACATGTTCATAAATTATTTTTCCAATAGCCAGTCAAAAAACATTAATAATTATTGAAGATTCCATCCATATGTTACTATGTTACTGTCTATGAGACACAAATATATAGCTTGTAATTTTAAATTACACAACATCTACCCATTTTTAACCACACAGTGGGTGATCCATGAAAATCATGACATTCTATATATATTGGTAAGAAGTTTTCTTAAACGTCGTGTATTTACCATAATCATGGAATATATATTTTTAGAGATTAAATGGAATATAGATTGTGCACACATTTTGTAACTCCACATCATTTTGAAACCACATAAATCAAACTATATAATTTGGTCAACTAAGGGGAATCACTCTAAGTCTTGTATTGACTGAAATCCATGTTATAAGGGCAAATGTAGATTACGTTTATTGGTGTTGGTTGTACACACTATATAACACATGATAACTCACACAAGGTACAAATAGATAAAGGCATTTCATGTGTTTCAATCCATGGATAATTAAATTCATCTATAAAATAAAAGGAATTTATCCAGTTTTACATCTTATATAATAGGTGTTATTTCACTTCATCTACACACTGAGTGATTTTTTGACTTTTTTTAGGATATAATTTTTTAATAATTATATCCCACATAATGTATACTACTACATGATGTGTAATAGTTATTTTATGTGTCGTGTACTTCATATTCAATGCCTTTTGTATACATCGTCAAAATTAATGGTATATTTTGTGGTCCAATATGACTCACTAACTAAATAACTTGAAATATGAATGCACACTTCATGTATACCAAAACAAGTGATTTGAGAATGAAATAATGTAGGTATAAAATACATAAAAAATTTATATACAACCTAAGTCACACCATGGTATGAGAGACAATATATGTTATGTGGGTAATAAATTCCAAAAATGGATTCGTCTTAATAAAGACTGAACATTTTGTTTCACCTTCAGTGTACACATTAAGTATATATTAATTTTTAATTAATGGGTTTAATCTGACATAGAAAGGTACACATGGTTTGGCCTCTCCCATACTCACCATAAACTTATTTATTTTTAAATAAATTTAATTTAATTAATAATTATACATGATAGGATTAATATCATATCTCGTGAATTCTTGGAATGAATATTAATATAAATGAATAATAAATTAATTTTTTGAAACAATTATTATATATTGTAAAATAATCACATTTAGAATGAATTTAAATTATTTATTTTGGGTATAAATTTGTAATTGGTGTATATTATGGTTGATCATTATCATAAAATATTTTAGTTTCAATTGGATTTATTTATAATTAATTATTTATTGTATGGTTTAATGTTCTAATTTATTGTTAAATTAAATATAATATTTTTTGAATCATCTCTCCCACCTTTATTAGGTATGATCCTGTGTTTCCAATTTTTATGCCATGTAACCCTAAACCTATTGTTTCCCTAAAATAGTTTTGTGTAGAAATTTTAAAATTTTGGATCTCCCAACGAGTGGAGGAGGTTTAAACTAAAGAAAAAATGAAACCAACCATAGAGGAATAAAACAACTTTATCCAGACATGATATCAATGAGTCATTTCTCATAGGGTTATTTATATTTTATCTCAACTTTATAAAAAACCGGTAGAAAAAATCTTATGATAATATCACAAATTTAATTTATTTTCTAATACATGGATATTTATTTATTTATACGATTAAATGATTGTTTGTTTGATTAAATAATAGAACATAAGCTAAAAATAATAATAAGATTTCTATGGTTAAATTTAATTAAATTATAATAGAAAAATTATTTTATCATACATAGGTAATTAATTATATAAATTCATTATAATATTAATAATTGTGTTAAGAATAAAATAAATAATATTTTGAATAATTTAATCCAAAAATATAAACGAGAATATTAACATAGATAATTCCATCAATATATTAGGTTAAGGTACAACCTTAGTTATTGTTTTTTTCTATCCAAAACCAATGACACTTTTCAATTATTCACATGTCTTAAAAAAGATAATTTATTCATGTAAAAAAAATTATACTAACTATGGTGGCCATACTCTACATTAAAAACTTTAGTTTAAATAATTGTGGAAAAGATTGTATACGATTTTTTGATATGAGATTCCACTCAAAAAATCGTGAAATGTTGATTTAATGTTTTTGGAATGTAAATCCTAGAAAAATAACTTCAATTAATTTTTATACCCATAATATAGGTAATTAGAAGGTGAGTATGGGTATTTTAAAAAAATATCTAAGTGATAGGATATTCCAAATCCAATGGTGGGGACAGTTGGGTTTTAAAAAATAGAAGGATACTAATAAAAATAAATTGGTTACATTAAAACTAATAATCAATGTTGACTACTAAATATCTATTATTTTATTTTATAAAAAAAAATTCAATCCATTCATCCATTTCTCCATCCTTGAAATCCATATTTGATAAAGATAATATCTTAGCCTATTCTATCTTTGATTAATGGTATATGTACTTTAACATTAAAATATTATTATAATAGAGTTTAATATAACTGATCCCCAGTTACTAATGCACCCGCTAAGCGGGAAAGTGAGGCAGCAAAAACATTTTTTGGTAATCATGTAGATGATGTATTATGTTTCAAATTACCCATGTTATGATCCTTTATTAGTGTGCTCTAGAAGATTTATGATGTAATGGATATACACACTATGTTTTATAAACTATATGAAGCCTCTCTCGAGAAAGAATGATAAGAGAGGTGTGAAATATTTATGGTGCTCTTTAGATGAAATATAGGAGAATAAGTTCCATCTATATATCATGTAGTTAATATGAATAGTTACTTTTGAAACTATAAAATAAAGACCGCACACTTTTTAGTGGAAGACGTGATTTGGTATTCATTTAGACAACCCATTTCATGTGTGTATATGGAACTCTCTATATCCGTGATGATGACAAAAGTGGGATCTCCTTTGTTATTCCATGACCACGTTCACACTACAGTAATCAGACCAGAGATCTATTGGGTTCTCATGGTGCCTCTTTATATACCATAGGATAAAGAAAAACAATAGTGCTCTATGGTGTTACTATTTGTAGATTATACCACAATATCAATTTTCCCAAAATAAACGAATAATATAAATATAAACCCATCCATAAATATCCATCAGTGTACACATAATAAATATGTCATATCAAACAATAATAATTAAAACTAGAAGCATATAGTCTTACCGGCTAATAATTATACCACCGTACAAGAATTTGGTCAACCACTAGGTCGGTCACATGAACATAATAAATAAAAGGATAAACATATAAGTATTTATTTCTATCAATAATACATGCCTAATACATCTCCAATCCTATACGATCTATCCAAATAAATTATCTAATATCATGCCTCTAGAAAACCTGAACCAGAGAACTATGAGTACTAATCTTATTCAAAAGTGACATGGCCTTCTGATAATGGTGTGAGTATATGTAAGTATGGATCCACCAATGTTATTTGATACATAACAAGTAAATAATTGTATGTTCATGTGACATGCATTGTTGAATAAATAGACATGACTATAGATTCATGAATAAATATCCATTGTTGATCCTTTGGTTCTAATATGAATCTTAGGATCAACTCAAACCCTCTTAATCCACTATTAGAGTTCTTATAAGTACATCACAAGACCAAACTAACTAGTATCATCACTTAGATATGGGTATATATACACCATTAATGGATAACCTCATCCAGAAACTTAGGGTAATGCCTTCCCGAGACTCCATCACCAGTAATGAGTTCATATCATTACAATAAAACTAGAATAGAAAAATCCATGGAATTTCCTACTGAGAATCCATAATCTAGAGCTAGGGTATATCATTTCAATAAAACATTATCCAAAAACTCTGTGGGGGTGTTCAGTCATGGATCCATCACCAGCAGGAGGCATATGACTAGCAATATTTGCTCACTTTGGGGGCATGATTTTAAAACATGCCCCAATCTTCAAATGGAGAAACCTGGCTTTATGCAGGTTCAAACTAAGATGCATTTATCTAAGAATAATCCTATAGTGAATGGACAATCTACTTACACAATTCTAGTGGATTCCAGTGAAAATTTGACCCCTGGGAAAATTAAAAGATCATGGGAAGATGTTGTGGAAGAGGGACACATGGAGACCCCTACCTTTTCTATTTCTAATCCTATCACTGATGTTCAGTGATCTGATCAAGATACATTTAAAGCTTGTTCTGGTAACAAGAATGCAGCCCAAGTCCCTCCTGGTGTTGATTTGGTATCTATTCAAGTTGAGACTCAAAATGAGGCAGGAATTTTTATACAGCATTTCTTTGCCACGGTCACTCCCTCAAAGCTGACCACCTAGGTTGCTACACCTGGATATTCTGGGAAAACTGAGATGCCTTCATTAATATCAGAACCACTAGTAGCGGCTGGAAATGCAGGAAAGGACTCTCATACACATTCTGAGTTACCATAAGTGGAGGCTGACCAAACAGAAATTCCAGAGCTTGATTCTCAGACCACTCCTTCGGATTATAAGAAGGTGAGTACATCATTGGAAGTTCCATATGATCAACATATTGTGGTTAGTGTGCAGGTACTGAGCACCCCAGCTACGCAAGTGAGGTTGTCAAGGTATGGGAAATATTTCAATGAGGAGGTACAAGAGGATGCGTGGCAGAAGGTTAGAACAAGAAGCCAAAATAAGAATGATAAAAGAATTTATGAAATGAAAAGAAGAGAGATGTCTCAAGATGATAGCTCTGATGAGGACTTAGAAACATTGCTACAAAAAAGCTGCAGAAATAGAATCCAAATACAATGGAGGGCGAGGGAGGGGGCGTGGTCATGGGCGCTTCAATATAGATCTCTAGAATGAGATTCGGAGCAAGGAGAAGATTATCGCGGAGAATATCAGAAAGAAGATTAGTCCCCCAAAAAGGGGTTCTTGAAAACATTGTTCTGTTTTGTTGGCTTTTGATTTTGGCTTGCTTGATGTCTCTCCAAACTTTTTCTTTTGATAAAATAATTTGGGGCCTTCCCCCACCTTTTAAAAAAATGTATCCAATACATAATTTTGGGTGGTGAATATCACGCAAATCATCTCAAATAATTCATCTCAATGTGTTCATTTGTCTACCATAGCCCATTCCACAATTTCAAGGTTGAACTCTCAATTTCATGACCTATCACTATCAATAAAGTCATATTTGTCACATCATATATTCATGTTCTAAGATAAACTGTAATCATCACTACCAATTTCTTATACACAGTCTAACTAGTGTCAACATCTTATTATGGAACTAAAGAGAGTCTCACATGTCTTGTCTCTACCTAAAACACACCAAATGGGATCCTCTATCATAATGAAATATATCAATCCAATTCTTAACACATTGAAGGAATATCATCCCTCATCCATATTTTATTTCAATTTTTGGTAATACCATATCAATATCACATAGTGGTGATGTCCTCCAGACAATTTGCTTCAAAAGTCACCCTAGTTCAGTCTTTACACACCTGAACCATCCAAATCATACCCATGGAAAACCTACTGAGTGTATCACATCTCATTGTAAAAGAAACACACTCTCCATTCTTATCTTAACTACAAAATATTCATTGAGGAATCTCAATTTCCCTTATTCCATTTATAGCCCACCACCACATTCCAATCCTCTCATATATAAGGAGGTGTCTAAGGATTCCACATTAGTGCCACCACATTTTTTTACCTTTTATATTTCGTATCCATTAAGAACTTATATTTATAAAGGTATATGTTTTTCATAAATATCATGACCATTGGTGACCGAGGAATCATTCTAGAAGATAAGGGTCCTTTTTGGAAATACACACATTATTCAATTCGTTCATAAGAATTCAATTTTACATAAACTATTTATTAAATTTAAATAGGGCAATTACTTGAAGTGGTGATAAAAAACACATCATAAGACACATAAATCAAGAATAATAAAATTGGGGAGATGAATAAATATCACCAAACTCAGTTTATAGTTATTAGAAACTTAATTCTACATATGGAAAACTGTTCTCATAATTTTCAATGTTATTTCAGTCAATTCACTTCGTATGAGTGGCCAGTATCATGCCAAAATAATGGAATTAATTAATTAGAATAAAATTCAAATTATTATAAAATATAATTAATTTATCTATTTAAATATAGTAGAGATAATATCAGAATAAAACACATAGTGATATCATCACACTAAAACCATATCCAAATACATTACAATACCTAGTGGAATTCTCATTGAACACCCCTACATAAAATCCCTAACATACAAAAAAATATGCAATTTAATCAAATTTAATGAAAAACTCTAAATAATTTCATATGATTTTATAATTACATGAAAATAATAGATGATGAACTATATATACTATCTTGGGATGTCCTATCAGCAATCCATATGAAATCCACATTATCATAGGAATATTACACCATAATATAGTGGAATCATCTTATGAATACTTAATTGAAGTAACCAAAATTAGATAGAAATAGATAAGAGGATAAATAGAGGAAGGATGATGATAAATTACCACAAATATATTGGAAAATATATCAAAAAAACCCTAATTTATTGCGGTTGAGTGAAAATAATGGTGGGTTTCTCCATAGTTCAAACATATATGAGATAGAAGAGGGGAGGGGAGATGGACTTTAAAATTAAAGTAAAAATTGGGTTTCACCAAAATTAAGAAAAGTAGGGTAAATAATTAAATTCACCACAGAATTTTCTATGCCATCTTGAATCCCTACACATCCATTTTGGATCCCTAAATATCCAAATCCACAGTCAGGATCTTCCCAAATATATGTGGTGGATGACATTCTTCCCCTTGGACCATACCGAGCTCTATAGTGTGGTGTAGATCACATGGATGTTTTGTAATCCATTTGGACAAAAGGCCAAAGAATCACCCAAGGCCCCATACCCCTTTCATGTTTCATATAGATGGAACATCCTGGCCCCACATCCTTCAAAAAACATATCCAAGGTATATTTAAATTGTTTTTTTAGTTAATGAAATTACCCAATATCTCATGGATAAACTAAGAACCATAAAAATTAATAAATAGAGTCCCCTACAACCTACACATTTCACCATTTACAATGGGGCCTCCTATACTGTGGTCCTCCACAAGGTGGAACTCCTATAGAAAAATATAGTTTCATATCCACCTGTCTCCAACCAACCATTTAGTGGTGGGCATGACCACATCATCAAATTTGTTAAATATCCTAATGAACCACCTCAAGGGAGTTTCAATACTTTGGAACTCGATATGTTCATTTATTCTCATCCGACATCTAATATAAGAGGAAAATCAAATTTGCATATAATTTCATTGAGAAAAAGGATGTGTTTGTAAAATTGCCCAACAATATCACTTCTCATCTTCAAGAATCCCCAACAGTCTTAATACTATACAACTTGACCAGTCTCTATCATCCCTTATTCCCCAATTTTATACATTTTATATCAAAACACTGAGTAATTTTTATCTATTAAATTCCAATACCCAAACACAAATTTCATAAAAAACTTATCCACTCACTCGTCATTATCAGCACAACAATGAGTTAAAACAGTCCAAGAGACAACCATTCGGGAACAACAAAACTTTTCAAATTTATTAATCAATTATATTTTATAACTCCTCAACTTAAGAAATATATTACCAATGGAGGATTTCGATCAATTATTCTCCCCACTATCAAAATCACCTACCGAAAACACATTTCTAGCAATTGAATGACACACTCAATGAATTTTACCTATCACTACAGCCATGTACATATGAATTCACTAGTATTTCCTCCTTTAGGATATTATTCTTGAAATTTTTTATCCAAACATACCAATGCACTATCTCACCACATATCCATGATACTGAAATCCAAATGGAATCATGAGGTTAGCTAAATAACCAAACCAATTTTCGAACATGAAATTATTTGTAATTTAATGGATGGATCTTCAACTCACCAAATCGGTTGTTGTACACTTTCCCAAGATATGAGGCATCATCAATATAACTCAGACTTGGATCACCTTGAATTCATATTAATTCCAATTTCATCATTATTACTCCATTTTATTTCCTATTCGAGTCACAAATATAGTTTTTTCATCATACTATATGAATTACATTCATCTTCTCAGAGGATCCAAAAGCCTCCATATCTATCCAATGAAAAATCTTGACATGGACACAAACCAACCAACATGGTGGTTATATAACCATGTCCCACACTCTATACATCACTACACAAGATAACTAGATGTGTCCATCCCACTCATTTCTAAGTTCCAAAATGAAATGTCAACCCCAAACTAATCCTAGATCGTAAGGAACAATATCCTCAACCATTGAAAATTTTAGATTTACATAGAGGGTCCCACCATATACACCTAATGGAGAACTCCCCACCGTACGGTTTCACCTATAACTCTCTATGAGAAAAATGTTAACATGTTCCCAAAACATGCATGTCACTCTTCCCTCTCCATGCTCAACCCCTAGAAACTCTTGACACCATGTAATCCATGGTTTCATAATATACATTAGAGGTAAAATACAACATTCTTATCAAAACCATGGGCATTGAATCCCCCCAACAATTAAACAAATCCATCAGTACTCACCTTGCATATGACTACTCAATAATCCACATTTCAATAGAACTTCACAAAAATTGTGTGTATTATTTTGATTTAATCCATGCCAAGGAGGGTATTTCCTCATGACACCTAGTCACATTTCCTAACAACCATTCCCATGAGTAATATTTCATAAAGTTTGGGCTCATGTTCTTAATCAAATTCCCCTGATCCAAGACATGTCAATATCATCTAAACAAATTCCCCCTTAGTGGTCATCTTTAGATAGAGTCATAAACCAATACTAGGATATATCACATGATCAGTAGCTAACCAGGTTATATTATCAAAATATAAGCATCTACACATTATTAATACATCATAGATATGACCATCAAGGATCATGATCAGTTATCTCATCGAGAATCATAACTAAACTCAAGAGGTCTTTGTATCATATGGATCCCTCTCTCTAAAACCAGACAGTGATACTAAAATAACTAATGCTCAAGGTTATGATCAGGATTTAAAACCAATGAATCTCCATGCATTTACCTTATAATTAGTAGAACCTCTGTTTCATCGTTCACATAACATGAAGCATCTTCTGATTATTTTATTCTCTAAGTACCTCACAAGCCTAGGATTATATCTCTCATATGAAACTGTTATATATTTCAAAATCATATAATCAATATTACCATGATCTCAACTAACCTACTCTATATGTTAATGAAACTAGGCCATTTAAAATATCCCATTATCTATGTATCAATATTTATCAACTAATGGTAAACACCTTAGTTTATGTATTAATCATAACCTCACAACTCAAATGACAATACCCCATTTAGGGTCCCACATATAAATGTATCTATATTGTGACATGACATGCCGACTCCCCTACCTACTCACAAGACATGATTCTCATTGGAAACCTATATACGGGACTACCCCATGATAATCATGATCTCATCTCAGAGCATGATGATCCAGGTCAATTATAAAACAGTATTATGGTTTTCTTATGTATAACGTTAGAAATGTGCTTCATAGGAAAACATTATATAGGTTATTATTGAAAATTCAAATAACTAAGCCTTTTTTAATCATAACCTAGTACCATAATCACCCACAATGTGTTTATAACTAATGAATAAAACTCTTATAACAACCTATTAGGTTAACTATACAAACTTTACTCTCATGGAATATATATTTCTCATTTTGGATCACTTTATATTTAATCCATATGACCTATCATCAAAAGAAAATATAACAGGGTTTATCTAAGTAGAATACCCCTAAAATTTTATATTATAAAATGAAATATAAGATTTTATTGGCCAAAAAAATAGTTGGATCCACTATTATCAGAGATAAAAATCACAATAAAGAATATATATTTCATGTGAATCATACATTACAAATATAATATATAAAAAATATCTCATATCCAATGGTATAAGATCCAAAACCCATGTTCTTCACATGAGGTGAAATCATAAATCTTTAAAGTACAGACCAAGAATAGCAATACCATGCACATGGTGACCAAGAAATAAAACAATAAATGGTGTTCACGATGTACATTTTAGATATCCATCACAAGAAAAACAAAATTACTTTTTTAACCTATCTAATATCATCCTAAGTTTTATGAAAAAATAATTCCTTGATACATATTGTGATATCCGTCATGAGATTTTACTAATATGTCTTTTTAATTCCCTGACCAAGTTCATCATATGGTAAATGTACATAAAATCTATTTGGATCTCTGACACACCTCTCTATATACTATAGGTTTCAGAGTAACAATGGGGGTCTTTGGAGTTTATGTGGGGAGATAATTCCATTATATTAGAGTGTACAATAGTAATGAAAAATATAAAATAAAAAAACATACCATAACATCCATCAGAATACACATAATAAATAAAACATATCCAAAAATAATAATGAAAAGTGAAATGATCAAGTTATATATAATCATGTACATTCCTTCTTACAGACACTTATCACCCACTAGGTTGATCACATTTACTGAATAAATTAAAGAATAAAAGTTTATGGATCTATTTTTATCTCCAAGACATACATCATACATATATAATGTCATTTGAGTTATCTAAATGAATTATCTTTTATTGGGTCTCTACCTAACTTAAACCTGTGAATAATTAGATATAATAAGTTACCAATGTTCCTTGGGAACCAGAGAAGGGTTTTAATAAAACTTAGTAGGGAACAACCAACGGGGTATATTACATAACTAGTAAAGCATTGTATATACATGTGTCATGATTTGATAAATAAATATTTATAATTATGGAAGCATGAATAAATAACCATTTTAAATCCTTAGATTCTACAATAAATATATGATCAACCTAAACCACTATATAAATATTCCAAAGTTTCTCCAATAATTTCACATTATATTTCTAACCAATACCATCACATTGATTTTGGGAGTATATGCACCATTATAAGAGAATATGATATGGAAACTAAATAGAGTTACCCTTTGGAAATTTATCACATATAGTCTTGGTGTACTCTACCCAGAAAGCCACGTCCACAAAATTAGGGGATTTCCCTTTTAGGGATCTATCACCCAAAGTAGAGGTATACCCTTATAGGAAAACCTCACCAAAAAAATCATGGGTGTACCCTTTTTAGAGTCAAACATCTAGAGCCTAGACATATTCTTCTTAGAAAACCATGACCAAAAAAATGTGGATATTCATTCAACAAATATTTTCATCCATAATATAATCGCATTTCCCTATAGAAAATCTATATCACCTTGAAGTATATGTGTATGAAACTCCCCTACATGGTATTAGGCCACATACTATGAGGAATAAAGGTCAGATCCAAGGAGATCACCCAAGGCATCCCAAGGATCAAAAACATCATATTGGGAAGTTTTTGCACTCAAGAAATCTTATATAATTCATATCGATGGGGTTGTACATCTACCAAAACCATTCCCACAAATTTATGTTTAGTATCTCACAAATTGTTTTTGAACGAATCAATATAAACATATCATTCACATGTTCAATTCATTCTACAATCTATCAACAACAATTATAAAAACCTATATCTCAAACACACCATCACTAAGGTCCATATATTAGTGGGGGAACTGATTGTGGTCTCATATATCACATATTTTCCCAGAAAACCAACATGAGAACATCAATCCTATTGTCATCTCTATATATAATAACCATCACATTAATGGAGTAGTTTCCCTTTTCATTATCATAATCACATCATATCCTTGTTGGTCTTGTATGTAATACCATATTGGTATCACACAAGGGTGATGGCCCCAAGCCCATTCCCTTCTCATGTAACCATTGGTTGGTACTTACACACTTGACATTGCTAAATCATACCCATGTATAACATACCTAGGTGTTCACATATAAAGGGAAATGTAATGTAGACCCCATTCCCATCTAAATTATTTTATGGCTCCATGACATCACAGGTTTCCTTATAGACTGTTAAAACCCACATCCCAATCCATCACTCTCCACTACAAAGAGGGGTCTGAGGCCTCTACACTATTTCCACTACATTTATTTCACCTTTTATAATGTATACACCTCGGGTTCCATCTGTATCAAAGTAAATATTTATTATCCTGGACCTATCATTAAAAGATGAGGTATCGAGCTAGTTGTGGCAACCCAAACCAGTAAGGAAAGATCTAGTGTCTCATACAATTACATTAGCATGATTACAAGGAATAAAATCCTGACGAACTAAAGTGTTTAGCAGTCCTGGTAAACCAAATACATACATTATTCTTGTATTATAAATGAATAAAATTATTAAAACATAACTTTTTTCTTTTGAGGATAACTTTATTACATACACGATATCCTTTCATATCTATCTTAGTAATCATCATGGGTTCTTGTGGAAAGAAAATAAAATAAGGGTGAACTCAAATGCTTAGTAAGGATCTAGTATAAAGGAAGATATAATGAATTAATTAGAATAGTTAATATGGAAAGGTAATAAGTAGATACACACTCTAAGAAATCCATAAAATAATAAGGAAATGTGTAAACAATATGGGAAGGTAAATAAATGAAAACCTTGTTCCATTTAAATAACTATATAATGGAAAATAAATATGGAATGTTAAGAAACAAAAACACATTCTATTTAATCTATTAATTATGAATTAAAAGTATCCATGATATGTCAAGGAAAAATCTCACGGATGAATAATATGTAAAACTACATCATGGAAATGATTAATTATTTGCTTCCATGTTTCCTAGGAACATGGAACCATTATTGTTAAGGCCTTTCACAAGATGGTTTAGCATATTGAGTAGAAACCCAACTAATTATCACAACTAATTCATCTCATAAAATTACAAATGCATCAAGGGTATATCTATAATCGAGCCCCACCTATTTCATACCTATCCAAATAATTCATCATATATCAAATAATTTGTTTATCAATATGCCTTATCATGTATCCATATAGAGTAAAAGATGTGTTTTTTGTTAATATTTCCTAAAAATGTCAAATATCAGTCAAAGTTAACACTATTTGTAAAATGATATGTGGTTTAGGATATAGTAATATCCCCAATAAAGGACATGAATAATTAGGAAAAATTCAATGTTCAATGATCATAGGCAATTTTATATTTCAAGGGGACTACCAAAAGGAATCAAGGATGTGAATGTAAATATAATTCTTAGCCAAATCAATCATAAACATCAAGATAAATAATAAGTAAGGTATCAATAAAAAATATCCCATGAGGAGTAATTATAAAGGTATATTGTTTTTTATAAATATAAATACTATAAAAATATCTTTTAAAAACACTGTTGAAGAAAATATCCATTTGTTTTGAAAAATATTTCAAAAAATGTTTTCATTGGAAATCACTTTCCAAAAAATTATCTCTTAAAATATCCTTTTTAACTTGAAAAGTAATGTTAAATTAAATTATTATTGGTAAATAAAAAAAGTTGTATAAGGTGAAAAGAATATTCATCTTTCATGGTAAAAAGGATAGAAAAATGCATTGTTTGGAAAGTGATAGGAAGATTCATTTGAAAACCTTGGTAAAAGAAAAAATGGGTAAATATGTTTTAAATAAATAATTATAGAATGGTTAAAAAAATTTGATAAAAATTTTAGAATGTAGGGTTTTTAGAAGAAAATAGGTTTTATTACTTAAGAGATAAATGAAGTAAACTTTTCTTAAAAACATTTTCTAAAACATTTTGAGTACCAAAGAGTAGAAAAAATAGTACTATTAATTGAAAAGGGTCATGAATAACCTAATGATAAGAAAATGAAGGGGTTTAATATATAATGATAAAATAATTTCATATGATTTAAATTCAATTTTAAACTATCCCAAATAAAATGTGAAATTATATTAAACCCTTGAAAAAACAATAACATTTAAATGAGACTCAACCAGTGAATAGGGTATTCGTGTCAAATGTAAATCCGCATAAAGGAAGTAGAAATAAAAAAATAGACAATAAAAAGTTATTAAACACATAATAATAGAATATTAAATATAATTATGAAGTATTATTACCTTATGAAATGGAATTATACCATTTAAATACCATTAAAAGTATTCTGGGAGAAAATAATATCTAAACATTCCAAAGTGTCCCATGCCACCATGAAAATTTTGAATCATAATTTCCATGAAGTGATAAAATTAAATTCATTATTTAAATACCAATAATGTAATAAAATTAATGATATGATATATCAAAATGTACCATAGGTACACCACACAGAATAATTAAGTGGTGGACAAAACATTTATCTCATTGATGTAAAAATTGATGTGAAAATACCTTACCTTGTGTTTCCTTTCAGGTGAGAAACATTTTAATTACTATATAATGGGAATAAACATTTTAATAACCAATAAAATAACCAAAATAATATTTATAAAACCATATCTAATTTTATTTTAATATCTTATTACCCATTTTTTGCAACCTTTCATTATTTTAACTATTTTGAGTGTTAATTGCCTAGTTTCTTGAGGAATTTTGGACTTGTTATTTTTTATTCCTATTAGATAGATCAATATTTCATCATATATATAATTTAAAACCAGATTTAAACATCACATATATCCATTATATATTTATTTAGAATACTCAATAATGTATGGAGATAATAAATGAAATGCACCATTCATGAAGACAGTAGGTCATACGTATGCATGAACACTGCTTCTGTTTCATTTTTATATTAAAAGAATTAAAATTAAATGAAATGTACATATAATATAATTTAAGTATCATATTTATTTAATATAATTTACATATGTTTGTTAATAACAATTTTCTACACAATCAATGTATATCGTGAATGAATCACATTGCTTTGAGGAGGTGGTAGTCCACACTTCCACAAAATATGATATCATATTCCCACAAGATTGAATGAATAAAGATATGTTATATATATAAATTAATTAAGAATAAAGATATTATAAATAATATATATATATATATATCATATATAAATATATTTTTTAAGATAATTAAAATAATGATAGGTGGTAAAGGAAGAACGAACAATCATTAATTCATGGGGCGGAAGTTCGGCGTACACACAAACAGTTAGTCTATTACCCATTAAATGGAAGAGTTTGTGATTTTAAGTCAAAAAATAATCATAAAAAATATAATTATATTTATCATACTTGTATTATTTTACAAACATAGAATAATTATAATTTAAAGAGTTGAGAAAGATGTAAAACTAATGAGATTGAGGGAGGATGTTACCTCTTATTTAGATCACTTCTTTCAATTTGCAACAAAGGGCTTCCTTGGATAGATTTATAACAAATTTGGGGATTATAGGAGAGTTTAGAAATTTTTATGAGATATTTTTTGAGATCTTGTTTGATGAAAAATTTCATGAGAGGTGTGACGAAGTGTGAGGGGTGAGTGCCTTTCTATAGTGGAGGAGGAGTGGCACCCTTGTAAATTTTTGAAAAGGGATTTCCACCAATGTTTTTCCATGGAAAGTTGATCCCATAATAGTTTCATTTTTATAAAAGTTGTTATAGGGTATAAATATGGATATAAAATTTTATTTGGACAACTTTATAATTCATTTGGGCACTTAGGCTTATGGTTTAGTCTCTTGTTAATCTTAATTTCACTTTAATCGTTGTAATTAATTTTAATTACATTCACTAATAATTTTATTCCAAAACTAACATTAAATTATTATAAATTATAAAATATAATTATTAATAATTTGTAATCCATTATTCCAAATTCCAATTACATATGTGGAAGAATTTAATTTAAACTGAATCCCGCAAACAGGATGACAGTGTGGGTTGTTAAAGTAAAAGCGTTCAAATTTTTGCTAGGTTTTTATATAAAATTTCATTGCAAAATTGATTACAAAGACAAAAGTTGTATTAATTTATATAAATTGATCTAATTAAACTTTTAAATCAATGTAAAATATAATTTCACCATATAAAAAAATAGATGAAAATGCATTTTCGAATTAAAATTCAGTATTTTTCACTATTCATCAAAAAAATGAAACATCACAAAAAAATACCAAACAATCACCCTAACCTAATTTTTATGATTCAATTTAAAATATAAATTTTATTTTGACATGTTTATTCTATAAAAGTTCCCAAAATTGAATTTAAAATAGATTCTCCATTAAAAATCGGTAAAGCTGCCTTTATAAAAATATAGCTTTTGGTGCATAAAATTTGATTTGTTCTTATCTTATTCTTATAAAATCTATTGGATGAACATAAAAAATATAATATTTAAAATAATTATATATATATATATATTACATTAGTTCCTCTTAATTATTGTAATTAATTTAATTTTATAGGATAATATAGCTTTTTTAGCATAAAAATAGTTTTCTATATAAATATTCTTTTTATATTCAATTGGTTATTAAAATTATTAATATTTAATTTTTTACCAATTCATTCACCATATATTTTCATAATTTAGTTAATAAAATTCATTACTACTAATTTAATGGTTTTGTTATATCCTATTATATTAAATAATAATGTTTTAATAGTATATTGATGTATGGTAAAACTCATTCTTGAATGTAATGGAAGCCACCCTATTATAAATGTTTCATGAATTTAATGATATATCATATATTGAATTTATTTAAAATAGTAAACATATCTAAGATTCCCAGGATATTACATTCATTTATGTGCTTGGTGTCACGTGTCATACACACTATTGAATAGAAGTTACTTTTTCAGAATTATTGGAGTGTTACATTCTCCCCACCTAAAATATTTTATGTATTTATAATTTAATGTTGATCTTAATAATAAATTTTTTGATATATCTTTTGTCTAAATCCCACATCAGGATAAGGTTCTGTAAAAAATATTCTAGAAAAGATAGAATGGGAATCACAGAGGTTACATAGACTAACATGTTACTTGGTCTCTAAGAAGGAGAAGATCAGCGGTGATTGAAGATATGGAATTAGATGAAAATAGTAAATATTTATAGGGTGAAATTTAGGTAATTTATCATTAACAACAGAATGATCAATGGAATGTTGAGGTCCTCAAAAACATAAATCCATGGTGATTTATAATACCATCAGTTTAACAAAAAATTAAGGTATTTAGAAAATATTTTATTTTATATATCATTTTTCTAATTTTGGATAATTATTTTATAGCCCAAGAATATAAGGAAATAGACTTACTTGATAGGATTCAATTTTATTTGAACAAGTTCATCTTTTGTTTATGCTTCATGAAAATTCTAATTCATACCTTACTTTAGGAAATGGTTATCCAAAAATTATCTTTTATGGTTGGATCTCTAAAAAACATTTAATGGATCGTAGGGCCCATAAAAGAGTGAAAACTCTAATTATTGTTCATTAACTATTTCCCAAATCCAATATAGTTAAGAAATTAATCTCTAAACCTAAAAATAAAGACTATCAGTTCAACCTTAGTATTTATTAATCAAATTGTGTAACTAAAAATAATGACATATTAACAAGGACATTATGTAGGTTAGTGGTAGGCATGAAACCCTTATAGTATTTTGGTCATGGGTTCAAGTCTCGTAGTCTTGACAAACTTGATAGGTTATCACCCAAAATATAGTCTATGATTTTATAAAACCATATTGATTTTAAAAATATATCTGATTGACATCCATGAAATTTAATCATTAAATAACCTTTTAAAAAAGTTTTTAATTCAACCCTATTACATAAATGCTTCATCCTCTTATTTTCACATAGGTCCTTCCTTAGTCTTGAGTTAATTCTTTGGAAGAGGGAATTGACTAAAACCAGAAAGAATGGTGTGAGTAACAATAGTCATAGTGTGATAAATTTATAATAATTTATAGGATATCTAAATCATGTAACATTATTTTCAATCAAAAACACATTATATTTTAACTAGATCACTCATTTTCATTATCTATTGAAATTATTTTATAATGTTTTTTAAATAAAATGTGAATTATCTTAAGAATATTGAATAGGACTACCAGACTAGGTGCATAGTAAGGCATATATTCATATACTATAATATACAGAGTTAGGCCCAATTCACCTTGTTTGAGTTATTAACCCTAGGTAAAAAAAAATTAGAACCACATCAACTTGTAGTATCCAAAAAAGTATGTATTTATAAAAAACCAACATAATCTCTACCTTAACAAAATTATAGGATGTTAATTTATTCTTATCCTCGATGTCTAACTTTGTGCTCGGTTCTCTAATATATGTTTTACTAAATCTAGTTCCCAATGATGTTACTAAAAATCCTTTGATATCGACGATAGATAGCCTACCCCAGTAAGCCTAGAGCAGGTTTCTACTTCCATTACATTGGTATGATTATAAGGAATCAAATCCCAAAGTACTGAATATTTTAATAGTATTGGTATACTAGATAAATACATGAGTCTTGAATTAAAAATTATTACACTAATTACAACATAATTTTATTCTTTCAAGGATATTTTTAGGGTATTATGATATCCTTTCATATATTTCTTAGTATATTTCTTGGGATCCTAGGGAAGAGAAACAAAATAAGGGTGATCTAAAATTCTCCTTAAGGATCAAGTATGGTGGAATAAATAATGAAACAACAAGATTAGTCAATATGGATAGGTAATAACTAAAGAAACATTCCATGTAATCAATAAAATTAGAATAATGGGCATAAAAATATGGAAAGATAAATAAATGAAAACACTTTCCATTCAAATATCTTGTTATGGAAAATAAATATAAAAAGGTAAGAAAATAAAGAACATGGCATTTAATAAATGAATTAAAAGTTATATATATCCATTGATATGTCAACGCAAAATATCATGGATAAATAATAAATTAAACTAAATTAGGTAAATGATTAATTATTGGATGCAAGTTTCCTAGGTACATGGTACCATTACTATCAAGACCTTTTTTAAGATGGTTTAGCATATCCAGTAAAAACACATCTAATTTTCACAATGAATTCTTCTCATGAGACTATAAATACATCAGGGGTAATCCAAAATCTGGATCCACTTTTTTAATACCTATAAATATAATTCCTCATATATAATTTTATTGACTTAACAATGTGCCTTATCAAATATACATAGAGAGTAGAAGATACATATTTTTCAATATTCCAACAAATATAAAATTATATTCACTGTGAATACCATATGTTAAATAGAAAACACTTTAAAAAAAAGAAATATCCATGATAAATGATATGGGAAATTAGGGAAAATTCAATGTTCAATAAACATAGAAAATTGAATATTTCATAGGGGCTATAAAACAAAATCAAGGAAGTGAATGTCAATACTATACATGGAAAAATAAATCATAAAACATTAATAGAAATTATAAGGATGGTATCAATAAACAATATCCCAAGTGGATTAAGGATAGAGGGATTTTATTTTTAATGAATAGAAATGCTATAAAAATATATTTTAAAAACATCCTTGCGGAAAATATCCTTTCTTTAACCATTAGAAAAACATTTTCTATAAAAATAACTATTGAAAAAAAATTCTTTAAAAACTAACTTTTAAAACATTAAAATTAAGATTCATTGAAACTGTGTTGGGTAAATACATACATTCTATAAGTGTTAAAATGTATATTCATTTTTAATGGTAAAAATTTGTAAATTTTTTTTTTTGAAATTGAAAAAAAAAATATTCCTTTTAAAAAATTGTTAAAATATAAAAGGGTAAATATTCCATTAATAAATCATTTTGGAAATGTAAAAAAATCAAAAACATTCATAAAATAGGTTTATTCGATGAAAATTGGCTCTTCAAATAAAGATAAAAATGAATTTTCATTTTCTTAAAAACATTTTTTTTAACATTTTGAGTACAGAAGATTAGAATAATGTTAATATTAACTGAAAAGGTTCATGAAAAAAAATTGGAGAAGAAGATGAAATGTTTTAACATAAAACAATCAAATAATTTCGTTTTATAGGAATTCATGTGTAAACAATCCTAAACAAAATGATATTGTGAGTTAAACCCTTGAAAAAAACATGATGATAAAGTGAGACTCAACCAATGAATAAATTATGTGTGTCAATTGTAAATCCACATAATAGAAGTGTAAATAAAAAAGTATTATAAAATTTATTAAACAAATAATAATAGAATATTAAAAATGATTAGGACCCCATGAAAAGGAATCCGACCATTTGATTATCATTAAAGTTGTTCTTGAGGAAAATAAACCTTAAATGTTATAAAGTGTCACATACCACCTTGAAATATTGGAATCATAATCTCCATGAAGGAATAAAATTAAATTAAATATTAAAATACCATGAATATAATATAATTCATGATATACTATATCAAAGTGAATATTATATACACCACACAAAAAAAATTAAATTTTGAACAAGACATCTATTTAATGGATATAAAAATTGAGATGAAAATCTCTTACCATGTGTATCCTTTTGGATGAACATATATTAACCTAATATATAAGAGGTTTAAACATGTTACTAAATTATACCTTAACCATACTCATATTTATAAAATCATATATAATCTTCTTGCAGTATCTTATATCCTGTTTGTTATTAACCATTCATTATTTTAACTATTTTGGGTGTTAATTGACATGTTTCTTGAGTAAGTTTTGATTTGTTATTTTTATTACCTATTATATAAAACAAGATATAATCATATATATAATGTGAACCACGATTTTAAATATAATATATATCTATTATAAATTTATTTATAATAATCCATAACATTTGTAGATAATAAATGAAATACATTGTTCATGGAGATGGTAGGTCGTACATACCCATGCACGCTACTTCGAATTCTTTTTCATATTAAAATAATGAAAAATAAATTATATATTTTTATATTATAATTAAATTATCATATATATTTAATACTTATTACATAAATTTATTAAAACCAATCTTTATACATTCTACGTATAGCGTTAATGAATCACATCTCTTTGAGAAGGTGGTAGTCCACACTTCCACAAACGATGTTATCATATTCCCACAGGATGGAAATCAAAAAAGTAGGTTCTATATAAAATTCAAAAATGAATAAATAAACTATAAATATCATATATATCATATATAAATATATTTTACATCATAATTACCACCATGAGAGGTGGTAAAATATTAAAGAACAATCATCTTTTCCTGAGGTGAAAGTTCACTATACCCACAAAAGGTGTGTTCATTACCCATTAGATGGAAATTTTTTTAATTTTATGGAAAAACATTAACCAAAAAACATATAATTATATTTTTTATTATTGAGTTTTTATAAAATCATGGAATTAGGATAATTTAAAGACTGTAGAAATAAATAAAACTAAATATCTTGAAGAAGTATGTTACCTCTTCTTTAGGTAACTTCTTTTGGTTTTCACCAAAAGGATTTCTTGGATGGATTTCTTCCCAATGTCAGAATTATAGTATTATAGTAAGGATATTTAAGATCTATTTAAAATATATTGGTCACGATAAAGTTTCTTGAGAGGTGTGATCAAGTATTATGGGTTAGTGACTTATTATAGTGGAGGAGGATTGGAACTCTTATAAATTTTGGAAAAGGGAATTTCACCCAAGTTTTTTCCATGGAATGTGGATCCTATAGAGGTAAATATTAGATAAAAGAGATAATAGGGTAGAAATATGGCTATAAAATGGATCTTGGGCGTGTTTATATGTCATTTTATCCCTTATTACTAAGGTTTAGTCCCATGTTAAGATTAATTCCACGTTAATCGTTGTAATTAATTTTGATAACTTTCACTAGTAGTTTTTGGTAAAAACTATGTTGAAATTATTAAATATTTTAAATAATTTTTATTCCAAATATTGAATTAATTTTTCCAAATTTCAATCACATAATTGGCCTAAATTAATTTAAATTTAATATCGTAGATGGAACAACAATGCGGGTTCTTAAAGAAACACAATCAAAGGTTTTCTAGGTATGTATATCTAATTTATTTTTTAAGTTGATTAAAATAACCCAAACTAGATTCTTTTTTTGAAAATTGATCTAATTAAAAATTAAAACCAACTTAAATTTAATTTAACTTTATAAATAAACCTCTTGAAATCATAGTTTTGAATTAAAATTCAGTATTTTTAACTGTTAATCAAAAAATAAAATTCATAAAAAAATACCATGAAATCACGCTAACCTAATTTTTATGTTTCTATTTAAAATATTAAGTTTATTCTGACATATATAATCTAGAAAATTTTCAAAAATTTGATTTAAAATAGTTTTTTTATTAAATGGTTGTAAAACAACATTTATAAAACGATAGGTCTTATGCATAAAATTGGGTTTGTTATTATCTTATGCTTGTCAAATATATTGGATGAAAATAACAAGAAAATCATTGAATATATATATATATATATATTACATTAGTGTTATGCACTAATTGTAATTTATTTAATTTATTTTGATAATATAGCTTCACGATCATAACAATTGTATTCTATATAAATATTCTTTTTTATATTCAATTGGTTGTTATATTCATTTATAATTAATTTGTAACCAATTAATTATGAATATATTTTTAAATTTTAGTTAATACTATTCATAACCTCTATTTTAATGGATATGTTATATCCTATTATATAAAATAATAATGTTTTTACAATATATTGTTGTTCGATAAAGATCAGTCTTGCGTGTAATGAAATCCATGGAAGAAACTCATTGTTGTGTGTGATGCATGATTACTCAATGTTTCATGAATTAAAATCTCTATCATATATTGAATTTATTTAAAATATTAAATATATTATATATTCTTGGGATATTACATTCCATTATGTTCTTGGTGTCATGTTTTATACATGCTATCTAATAGAATCCACTCTTTTAGAATTTTCAGGGCGTTACACTAGTGTACAAGGTCCCTTTATAGACTTTTGAATTTTTGTAATATCATCAATATGAATTAAATTTTATATAACCCATTTATTAAATATATACTAGTCGATCTCCCAAAGTGGTGATACCACAGACATCACTGACCACATGAATCTTATATAATAATATGGGTAAAATTATTATGTTCCACCTACCTCAATGAATATTTTTTTCCTTTTTAATTCAACATTCTGTTAGATCTAACTTGGATTATTTGTGTCTTTTCATTTATTTCCCATCATCATGAGGATCTATATCACACCCAACCAATATAATTAGTTGATTATTTTAAAATTATAATTATTTTATTAATATAATTATTACAAAAATTAAAATAATTATGTATAATCACTAAATAACTCCCCAAGAGACCTCATACAACTAAAACCACAACTAAAAACATCTCAACATCACATGGAACTTTCTTGACCCACCCATTCTCAAAATCCTTAACATACAACATTAATTCAAATGTGATTTAATGAAATTTATCAAAAACACCAAATAATTTCATATAATGATGTACTTATATCAAAATAATGTGTTATGGATAATATGGTGAATGGAGGACATATGATATGAAGAGGGTGAATGAGGGATGGATGATGAGAATTCACCACAAATTTAAATTAAAATTCATCAAATCCAACCCATAATTTATGGGTATTGAAATGGATGATTTGAGGGTTCCTAAATAGTTTTACAATCCATGAAAAGGACTAAATGAGGTGAATAGGATCTTAGAAATCCATGTGGAAAATAGTTCTTTCTACCATAAAAAAATTGGGTCACCCTAAAAAATTCACCATGGTATGAGTTACATCATGGTGAACCCATAATCATCCCCTAGGGATCATACCATTCATGATACCACAATGTGGTTCCTCTCTTGTCACTATGAATTGTAGTGGATTCTCCCATAGACCATTCCAATATCTATGGCATGGTGGAGATCTATGGTATTTTTTTGGACAACCCCATGAAAAAATTGTGGTCGGATTGAAGAAGGGTCTATGCCCCTCGGTCGTTTCCAAAGTGGGAACAACCATGTTCCATAGTCATCAAATCACCCATGTAGGGAGTTATTCCATATCTATATTACATATCTACATGCACCAAGATCCATAGGATTGCCTCAAAACCAGACCCTTTACTTTTTAAATCCCTTATAGAATAGAGTTTCACCGACCCCCATGGGGTCCCCTATGTTGTGGTCCTACCCCTTTGGGAAAACCTATAGTGAAATCCATCTATAGGTCTAGACAATTATAGAATTCCATCCACTAAAATACTCAAAAACTATGTCAGCCTCATTTCACATCTAAATCAAATACACAAGGGGGTTCCAATACATCGGAACTCGATCTGATCATTGGTTCTCAAATGGTCTGGACTAGAGAGATCAAAATTGAAATTACCATGAAATTACAAATCTCAAATTGGATGAGTTTTTACATCCATTTTTTTAATTAGTGTATACACATTGAATGATGTGCACACATAAAAATATTTACTAGTCTATTTCTATGGAATTTAGATCCTCCTACAAGGATCAGTCTATTTGTTTTATACATTAAATACAAAAATTTTATTGAAACCATAATCCCCATTTTTAAGGATATTCTATACACCCCCCCTAAAAAACATACTATGGGGGAACCCATAACCAAGAGAAATATTTATTTTCATATTAATTATTTTGAATAATCATATTTCTCAAATAGACTTATGGATCTAATGCTTTTTCATATAAATATTTAAATCATTTTATAGTGAAACAAAATTATTTATTGATTTTTTTAGAAAAGAAAACATAATCAATCATTGAAATACCATAATTTTTGATGTTGTCCCAAAAATCCATAATATCCATGTAACCCCTTAATAGTATTTTAATATCTTCCCATATATTGTTTTCATTTTAAATACAATGTGTAACACCTTTTTTGTCCATGTAATATAATCGTGACTAGACATTGATTTGTAGAGAAAATGGAAAAGACTATCTCAGAATAATAATATCAGTGTGTATGGGAATAATTTTTGGTATCATAGAGTAAATAAATTTTGGAAATTTTATATTTTCATGGATACGTATCACATTATAAAATTTTAACTATAATATTATACAACATCATGATATTCTCACTTGGGGAAGAAAAGATAGTTATCCTTTATGACTATATAAACATTTTGTGATAATGGTTCCCCAAATTGTGGGGAATAAAGTTATGTGATATAAATATAAATACCAAATTCATGTTTAGAGATTGTAATGAAGTGGGGGAGAGGAAAAAACCTTTGAGGAGAATCTTTTTCTATGTGAACTACTTTTTAAGAGAAAATAGAATCATTTTTGATGAGTTTCCATTATATGGGTCTTCAATGAAAAATCTTAGGTAACTCTTATGTTCATTTTGGATAGAGGGGGAGTGCAAAAAATAAAATACTCATTGTAATTTTCTCATAGTTTAATATCATTTCATATTATCCTTGATAGGGCCCTTTAAAAAGTACTCCCATGAAATTTATTCATAGTCTGTCATTTAAGTATGTCTTTCTTGAACTGGTAGCCTCTAAAACTCATAATTTTAGAAACCAATGCCCATTAAATACAATATTATATAAAATTAGTTCTTCATATTATTGTATTTTCATTATTCCTCCTGGTATAAACCCATGTTATATTTTACCTAGGGCATCCCACTTCAAAAAATAATCTATGTACTATAGTCTAAGCCTCCATTTATGAAAATCCATCATTTTTCATTAACTGGATATTTTACAGGACACTAGTACCTTATAAAAAAAATTATCCATTTAAATAGTATATAACCATGTAAGATTAAGTTAAGGGTAACCCATTCCATGATGTAATTATTTTATGGGAAACTCATGCATATTCCCCATATCAATGTGATGACTCGATATAAACTTCTTATTTATTTAAATACAAGACTTTAGATACTCGACCTGGTTTCAAAAATCACCATTCATTAAGATAGTCCTATTTTTTCATCATGTTAATTTATTTTAAATACTCATAACGGTTTCCTCGTACACCATGAGTAATTATACTCCTCTTCATTTCTTTATAAACCTCATGTAAAGGTACTCCACTTGGTTATTTAAAAATACCCTCAAATTAATTACTTGTTAGAGTAAACTATAAATGGACACTCTTATATAACACCCACATAATAATTTTACTTGGTAACGTCCACATAGTAGTCATATATGTATGAAATTAAACCATAGAGCAATAATTTCATACTGTATGAGATTAAACTAGATGATGTGGTTTTGATATATGACCCTAAATTATAGAACATGAACGACATGTGACTAAATTAATATTATTATGGATATGTCTAGAAAATATTTGAGGCCCAATCACAAACTCCCAAAAATATTACAATCCCATACTCCCTTCAGTAGGTGGTTTCACCTAAACAAGATCATCCTTATTGTGAGACAAGCATAAGAAACTAACTTCCATATATAACTGGAATATGATTCCATATGTGACATGTATTGGATGACACATTCTTTGTTTTGTGATAAGAATAATATACCCTCATGTATTGAAATGAATAATATGAAATAACATCTCTTTTGTGATGAGGATAATATACCCTTATATGGTTAATGAAATGGTGTAATAATACCTCTGTGGAGGGATAATTCCAACCATGGAAACAGCTCATGCAAATCCATATGGAATGAATCTATGATGGAAAACACTATGAAACACATAATAACATGATTAAGTATCCCCCATATCAATATCCAATCAACATATGAGTATCTTTCTTTATCAATTTAATGCATACATTCCTTATCTTTTGGAGGTGGATAAGGATTTTCACTATGTCCCGACAATGACTAAGGATCTATCATGGAGGGATCATATTCACTATATTTTTCATCACTATTGTGTAACCCTAATTTTATTGTAAAATATATATGCAGTGATAATCAACCTATTCATATGGACACA
Organism: Viscum album; assembly: GCA_963277665.1. Taxonomy (NCBI): domain Eukaryota; kingdom Viridiplantae; phylum Streptophyta; class Magnoliopsida; order Santalales; family Viscaceae; genus Viscum; species Viscum album. Next base: position 474,291,188 of record OY728139.1, on the reverse strand, counting down.
AGAATCTTGGAGGATATCTCACTAGGGAAACCAATAATAGAAATTCAAAAGCATGTCCACACCCCTGGAATTTTCAACACCGTAGATCCCTGTTGGATTATCCTGATAGTAGTCCATGTCTAATTGTATATACCCATTTTATAGAGGCATAAAAATCATAAAATATAAAATTAATGAATTCTTGACCAAATACCTCATCAGTGAGGATGATCATTATCTAATATGGTGATTCTCGTAGTGGAATTTTAGTGAAATAAAACTCCAAGAGAATGGCTAATAGGGATGTGGAAATATGTATTGCTATATTTATATCCAAAATTTACTCTATGAAATGCCATTCCATGGGGATAAGGGATATTATAACCCCACTTTCATTTATAGTATTATCCTTCAATATAATATACCCAAATTTGGGATTTACCTTCTATAACAAATCCATGATTTCTATGTTTGGTTTCACATTAGTAAATGCCATCACTATTGAGACAATATATGATGAATACTATTGTAACTATAAGAAATATTATAATGGGATTTTATATTTAAATCATAAAAATAAGCCATAGGTATGATATGATAGATTATGTACTCTAATTTTAAGAAAATGGGTTGATTTGGGGTTCCCTTTGAATATTTTTCTACCAAACATCCATTGTAATTTTCCCAAAGAAAAAAGGAAATTGTGTGGCAATATGCATTCCCCACACACCATAAACAAATGTTGAATAAATACAAATAGAATAAAGAATTAGTCATTTCAATTCAATAATAGAGGATCTTGAGAATATCAATACTGAATTTCTTAAAGGAGACGCACCCAATGAGTATAATATTTCTATAGAAGATTTGATTCCCCTTTCAATTGACCCTATTTATTAGGTTTATATTTATCAAATATAAAATTCTAGATTTATCACCATCAAAAACTTGTGATCATATCAGTTATCTCATCTAATGGTATCATAAGAGGATTACCAATAATTCCCAATATTTTCACAAAATTAACTATGATCTCTGGAAAGTCACCGAAATATAACACACGTTATGGATCTTAAGAATTACCATTTTCTATTATTTCATTTATGAATTGTATATAATGATATAATAATATATTATAACTATATAAAAATGTATTTTCCTAGTCGGTGGATATAAATCTTCCTCTATCAATCTTCATGAATCCAATATTATTGACATTTGATGGAATGTGAGATCTAGAGTAGCATCACACTCATTTTTATTCCTAGTGTGGACTAATATTTGTAACACATTGGATTCATAAAGCTTCCATATTTGGATTATTTTCATAGATCATATAAGGACCTCCATTTATTTGGTATAATATCTTTATACCTTTGTCTAATAAAATCGGGGATGTTCTCTTACTACAATAGCTCTACTAATTTATCTATATAGATAGGAAAACAAATTTCCTTAACTGTTGTAATTTAAAATAGTAGGAGAATGAGAGGATAATAGATTTCATTTCAATATTAATAGTTCTAAAATAATCATTTGAGAAATATCTTCCCAAAAAAATTTATAAATATGTTCGGATAACCAACTAGATGATTTCTTAACTATGATCATCACCTAGAATTACCTAATCTTGATTTCAGAGTTTGAGACTAAAGAATATCATCTATATTATGTTATTTAAAGAAAAAATGAAATATTTCACCTTGATTATGCATTATTGATATCTAATTAATGGGATTCGAAAAACATTAATTATCACGATAAATCCTATATGGTTGAGGCAATTTGAATGTTAATACATGATGAATAATGTTTACTAATTACATATTGATCATTTTCTAGGGTACGTAAGATTTCCCTTTTAGAGCTACATTATCATGTTTCCTAAATTCAAGAAGAAAGATGAAGTAGGGTAGAACGATCATGTAAATTAAAATAACTTCCAATATTTTTTGAATTATATGAAAGAGATGATTTCACAAAAAATAAGGCTCATCTAGATTCTAATGATCTGATCTTGGAATTGTGGAATAAGAAATGGGTGATACCCCACCTTCCTCTAAATAATGAATATCCAACATTGCTGATGCCTCAGAATGAAATATTTATAGAGAATATGCATGATGTTGGTGCGAGATCCAGTCACTAAGGTCCACACCAAGACCCCCATCATAGGCCACCCAACATTTTATTGGTAAATGCAAGGGTATAATTATTTATTCCACCAAAAAACCCAAAATATAACAAGTTAATATCAAATGAGGAATAGATCACTCAATTATATCCATAAATAAAAAATATCTAAAACAAAATTACAATATTTCTTCAAGGATTTTTTACCCATGGTAAAATTATTGAATCCTATTATAATGGTCATCCATACAAAGAAGTACCAAATCCCATATAGTTAGGGGAATTTCAAGTTTCTTACCCCCTTATTTGGGGAATTCATGATATCATTCAACATTGTTGATCTCATTGAATACCCTAATATTTTTAAATTAATATAGTATGGGGGTCACACCATTGATGACCTAGTCATAAATAACTTAAAGACATTCCTTTTAATTGATCATGATTCAGGTACCACCTCCCAAAAAACATTTCCAATAAGGATCTCATTCAAATAGATGAATGTTATTAAATCGAGCTAAATATTTTTTTCATTAGTATCTAAGTGATATATAATGAATGGTTTTCCCTTCAAGATATATAATGTTTCTGAGTAATTAAACAACGCCTTAGAGCATAATAGGATTGAGTCCCAATGTATCAAGAGACTAAAGGAGATGGATTTTATAAATATTGAAAATTATTTCCCTTGACATTGGGTTTTAAGAAATACAATCGAGTTATTCATCGTTAAGTATTATATTTAGAATAATATATATTGGGGGATAATGGATTCAATTAGTTAAATTGTTCTTATTTAGACATGTGAGAACCATAAGTAAAACAATAATAGTGTATAAATTAATCGAGATCATCCACCTATCAATAATTGAAACAAAGTATTATTCTTTTAGGCTAGAGAATATGGAAAACATTTCAATTTTCCATTATATTAAAACCTTCTTTATCTATGTAATATCAAGAAACATGAGGAGGCAGTTATAAAAAATCATCCTAGCTATTTTACCTACAACTATCTTTTAGGGAATACAATCATAGGACACTTTTTCATTAAATATTACATCCAAATTAATTAACTGATGGAAAATAGAGTTATATAATTCTAAGACTCCTGATATAGGAATGTGATTCAACATCAATCAAAAAATGTATCACTCCTGATGAACTATCTTAGAGGAAGCATTCCTTGTAGTATGAATGTAAACTACATGGGATATGGACCTTGTAAAAAACCTGAAATTAAATGACATAAGATCCATGTTGTATGATATTGAATGGGGTGAAATATTATTATTTTTTATATGGTTTGGTCCTTCATGAAATAAAATACATCCTATATTATGTTAAACTATTCAGAGTGTCCCATTTTATCTGATTTTTACTAGTTGGAGTGGGATATTCCACTTGAACGTAATATTTTAAATTCCCCCTTATAAAAGAGATTTATATATAGAATATTTCCAATCATAAGGTTGTTTTAGTGGATGTAGAAATATTTTCCTACTCAAGTTTCTGGGTTCACTTAACATATGAAAAAATACCCCTTTACTAGATATATTCATGGCTTGATTCCATTTCCATAATATATTTAGTGATTCCAGGGTCTCTCATCCCAGGATTATCTATATATTCAATTTCTATTCCCAAATTTTTCCTATTTTTGAAAAGGTTTGAAACTCATGTTCAGTTTAATTCCACCTTAACTAACTAGAGTACCAATAAATTTAGCCCTTTGTATATTATACATGATTCAACTCATTATATAGCTATCCTATCAAGGAATATGTGTTGATTTATTCCTATATCCACATGATACATAATGATTCATATATTTCCTTTTATGATATTATTCATAAATTTCATCACTATAAAACTCTATCCTAATGTGTGGTCTCCTCATTCATCTCAGGACTTTCTAAATTAGTCTATATGTCTAGAAAAAAAATTCTTCAAGAACTATGTGTTTATGTATTCCTATTACCATAAGATATATAGTGATTCATGGATCTCATATCCTAAAAGATAACCCAAATTCCATCCCAATAAATTTAATCCTATGTGCATTCTATATATATATATATTGAAATAAGGAACCTAACATGGAAAATAGACTATGAACTTAACATATGTTCATGTATAATTGATATTGTATATATTATCTACATGATCATATTTCAAATATGGTTATCCTTACATTATTCTCTATATAGGATACAAAATCTGTTATTGGATTTCTTTTGAATTTATAACCCAATAAAATATAGTCAAAGCTATTCAACCTTAAAATTTTGTTTTAGTTGTCTTGGTTGGAAGACCATAAATATCACAGGTAAAGATACATAGTAGTGACTAGGATGAAAACCTGTAAAGGGAATCACATGTAAAAGTTTTTCCTTCATGTGACAGTTTATCATATATTATAGAAAATGAAAATTTAGATCTTTCAAAAAATATAAAAATAACATATTTTATCAGGCATAAAATCTAAAAAGGAAGACTAGGGAAAAAGATGACTTCCTACTCATGATGTATCTCCTTAAATATTGATGAGTTAAAAGTAAGGTTGAAAAAAATAGATAGGTTTTAGTAACCACCACTTGGACCAAAAAAATCAATAAATTCTCAAAAGATCAAATTATCTTATAAAATAATAAAGAATATATTCTCTACTACCCAAAAGGATGAACTAACTATTCCAAGGTAATGTTTTAATTCTTGAAAATACCACCTTTAAAGATTGATAAGGCCACTGATTCAAGTGATACGGTACCCAGAAATCATCTTATTATACCCACATTACAATGGAAATATGATCTACACTTGGTGTTGTAACTATTAGTATACTTGAATCCTTCATGTAAATCCTTTTCTCTATATAATGACTTTATATATTTTATCTCTAATTCATTATCTTCAAAAATTATCGAGTGGAGGTTAACCAAATGACAAAATAAAAACATTAAGTGTAACCTCTTTATTCCCCCTTTGATATTGACTTGTAACAATATTATTGGATATTCTAAAAGGATTCATATTCTTTGTAATGATATGCATTCCGTGGATCTGAACTACCAACCAAGGGCATGTTTTCTTAAAGGAAGTATCCCCTTTAATACCATTAATAATTTGTTGATGGTGTGATGTCAGTATCCCAATTTCCAATGGTTAAATTATTTTCACTTGCCTCAATTTCCCATTGACATAAAAATTAGAATGGAATTATTTACATATAATGTAACCCAATTATTTACGTGGATTCAAATACCATCAATGTTACAAATTCATGTACAATAAAAATTTTCAAATAAAGACTATATGGAACCAATATTGAATGCTTTATATCTATGTATGAATCTATCTAAATACCTAAATTTTACAAATCAGGATACTCTTCTTGGTAGCCTAAATTCCTTGAGTTGAGTGCTCCCCTTAAAGGTGAAATTCATTGAGTCAAGATACACCACTTAGAATAAAAAAATCCTTAAGATAAAATTCTTTTTTAATTAGTTTCCAATTATGTTTGACATTCCACATTGGCAAATCATTCAGATTATATCATTTTCCCCTATAAGAAGATATGAACCCATTATTTTAGTCAAAGATATATGACCTATAATTTCATCCACTATTTTCAAAGGTAAATGACCTTAAACATCATTCTTCTTGGGTTTAAATTCTATAACCATAAATGTGAAAAAAATTCTTGTTAGGTTGAAATCCCTTAAATATAATTCTAAAAAAAAAGTCCAAACTATACCGACAAAACAATTCCACCTCTTTCTATGGTAAAAAGATAGATAAAAAATCAATAGTAGAGATGGAAATTTATTTTCAGGTTAGAAACAATTAAATGGAATCCTATGAAAAAATCCACTCTCCAATCAGGAATCCATTTCCTTTCATGGACTAAGAAAACATTATATTGAAAAATGAAAAGATGTCAAAAAAATTTTGGGTAACAACACTTGGATTTAGAAAAAATAAATCTATGCTCTTTGGAAAACTAGTTTCTGAAAATTATAGATAACGTCCTCTTTACCCCTTGAATTTGATCATAAACTAATTAATGGTTAAACATTTAGTCATAAAAAAACAAACTCATATTGGAAAATCTATACATTTCATATAATTTTTTACTCATGAAATTTCATGTTTTATCACTTCACCCTAAGAATGTGGTTATTAAAATATTGAATAACCTTTAGGGTTAATGAACCCATATTTAATAAAATTATCCCAATGAAACTACATTATATCTTTGATGTATGAGTCATTAGTTACCCAAATTCTTGAGTCATGATTCTATTCATAACATTCTAAAATCATCAATAAATCCTCTTAGTTTACCATTTCATATTAATTGGTAATAGGATTATTGGATAATTTAAATGGACCCCTCAATATAGACAGTGAACAATACACTTGGCATTGATCCACTAAGTAACCCATATTCGATGTTTTGGGTTGTAGAAGGCTATTCCAACTTAACCCCATTATCTATTTCTTGATGGTGTGGTGGAAATATCTTTATTACTAGTGGTTAACATATTCTCACCTATCCCCATTTCCAATTGACTCGGAAATTCTGATGTTTTGATTTTCCATTTCTATAACCCAACTATTCATGTGTATTTATGTTCTCTCAATGTGACACGTTTATATATCATAACAACTTCACAATCAATATTATTACATATTATTAGTGTACACATTAAAATCTAGGTATGAATTTCTAATGAACAACCATGTTCCTTGAGTTGATATAATCTTCATGGAAATCCAAAATCTATGATTTAAGATTCTATTTTTACAAAATTACAATTGGGTATATGGTCTTTGTCACATGACCTTAAACAATATGACTGAGTGCTCTATCATAGGGGACCTTAGGGATCATAGAGTGTTTACTCACTATGACCATGTAAACTTATTCATGTGATAGATAAAGATAATATTTCCTAGTTTGTGTGTTTTCTTGTTCATTATGGTTATTCAATAATATCCCTAAACTAGGGAAAAAATTATTTTATATCATGTATGATACAAATCAGAACAAAGGCTCTCTAACAAGATATACATGTGGTTTAATTACTACTCTTCTAGGATATATAGTGTCATTTAGATCCCTCCTCTCAAATTTAGCTAAAATTTCACTTTCATCCAAAACCTCATTGTGTATGATATTTTTATAAAAATTGGTATTTTTACATACACTTTTGAAAAAATATATATAACCTAAGATTTTATATCTTGGGTAAAACTATGAATATTATTTTTGTTATGATTCTATAATATATTTGAAAATCTCTTACCAAGAACTATATATTTTTCTATTACTATTATCATATGATACATATTAATTTCTATATCTCCTATATTAAAACCACATATAAATTTAACAAATATTTATATTAACCTTTTCATTCAAGTGTTTGATCCAACCAATTTCTATTGAGTTTTCTTCTATTAAACTTATACTAGTTTGTCAATATCATTGATTCCAAAGCCTCCTCATGGCCATAATTTTTTTTCTTAACATACCCTCTTCTTAGTGACTCGAACACCTTGAATTGATATTCTACCATTAATATAAAAAAATTACTTTGGATGAGATCCTACTCTTTGTGAACATACTCTCATTTTTGAGTCAGCTTCAGAAACATATCATATGATCATGTTATTTAGAAATGTTACATCTATTTTCGTATGGTCAGGTGCTCTATATTATGAATGAATCCAATTCTCCAGGGGTATTTTATTATCATAATAAAATATATTTCCTGAAATTTTCCCTAGATTCGATTATATAGTCCTCATTTAGACAACAAAAGTCAAGTGTGGGATGAAAAGTATCTCTTTATATGAATAATATAAAAATGGGATGTCTATTTACCATAAGACATATCACACGTAGATGGGTTAATAACCTTGGGAAAAATTACCCAATCCACTAATGTGGTGGTGAGAGACTCCAACTAGGAGTAGTCCATGTACTTAATCCACATCAAATGAAATGTTTATCGAAACCATATAACCCATTATGAGGGTTGAATTGATAATTTGTGGTCATTAATTTTTTTATAAGGAAACTCTATATCTTGGATAATATTTGACTTCATAGGGGTTTATTTGACTATTATTATAGGAGAAATGGTGATATCGGTCAATATTTATAGAAACCTAATGTATGGCCTCATTTTAATATGAAAAATTAAAAAATTGAAATTTATTTAATGAAAATATTTTCTTTCATGGAAAATGCATTTTTTATATTTATATATAAAAATATTTTATATCCACTTAATTTCTTCATAAACACATAATACCATCCCAATATAGTATCAATTTTATGAGATATATGCTTAATACATCATCATAATATACCATCCCCACATCTAGAAAATTATTTTTGGATATAATTAGGAACTTCCTCACAACTGTATAGTATTTTTTAATTTTTTAATCATTTACTACACCCATTTATAAATCCTTTATGGTTATGTTATATTCTTTAAGTTATATGTTTCGGTGGTATAGTTTGATTATAATCTTTTATATCCATCTTATATACTCAATTTTCCATGATGATATTTTCATCCATTATGGACACAAAATTCCTTAGAAATGTCTATTTTATTAATTATAGGGAATGGAATTATATGTTATTCCCATAAATACCTAACACACAATTCATTGATGGTATTAAAGTAAGTTAAGAGGTATATACATTGAGAAGAATCTTTTATTCTATTATATAGATTTCTATTAAATAATTACATCATTTGAAATGAACTTCCTTTATTCGACCCTTAAAGGAAACCTATATACTAACTCAAAATCTGATTATAGAGATAAGGGAGGGAACAACAAATGATCTAAATAGTATTTTCCACTATACATAATATATTTAAAAAACATACCCTAAAATGTCCTCTATAAAGGACTAAATAAAATTCCTTTGTGTGGGAACTATCACCTAAGACCTATGAAACCTTATGATATTTTGATTTTTTTACTAAATTTAATTTCAATGATAAATTTTTCTACACACAACACAAACTTCTAAATAACCACAATATACTCTTTAAATTACTATTTTACTTGGTTGTGATGACATATCCATTAAAAATTTCAATATTAATATTATTAAAAAAATATTAATTATTATTTATAATGGTTATATATAAAAAATAATAATGAAAAAATTGTATATAATATTTTGTAAAGTATTTATAGGTTTTAAATATATAATTTTCTAACAAAATTATTTCATTTTGGGAAAAAATAAAAAACATACTTTTTAAACTTATAGAAACATAATTTGAGAAAATTAAATTCATTTTTTGAATTAACATATCAAAATTATCTTATGATGATTATTTACAATTTTCCTAAAAAGATTAGTTTTTCAATGAATAGGGAAAATACTAGTTTTTATTTAAAATTACGTTTTCATTTAAAAGGAATATTTGGGTTATTATTTAAAAATGGTTTTAAAATTAATTTTAGTTAAATTATATTATATTTATACCAAAATAGGTTATTTTAATAAATTTTATATCAAATTTTAACATAAAAACTATTTAATCCTTTGGATCTTTCCTCTTGGGAAACCTACATTTTCATTACATCAGTGGGTTTAATTCAAAATTAAATTTTACCACTTATGTGAATTGAAATGGAAAAATGAATTCAATATTTTTAATTATTATAATTATTATTATATGATATGGTCAACTTAATTTTTTACCATAATGAACTGTGAAAACGATTAAAATTAATTATAGTTTTCAAGGTTAAAATGTGCTTACCATGGGTTAACCTAAAAAGATAAGCTGTAAAATTAACAAGAAACATTTCCAAATCCCATTAAATTGAATGTTTTTGTCATTATCATCTATATGGTTATATAACTGCTGATTATTTATCATTTTGGTGTGTGAAAAATGTGGTTAAACTTTATCATTATCAAAAATTAAATGTGTGCCATATCCCCCGCTTATAAAAGTCCGCCCCCTCACCTCTCCTCTTCAAATTTCTAAAACTAACTATTTTAGTAAATCTAAGAACAAATAACTTAATTATATCCATTACCTTATACTAGAGACTAGGTTTTGACTATAAATCTGACCTAGAATGTCTTTTGGTGCAAACCTAATAAATATACCTAAAGAAGAGGTAACGTCCTTGACGAAGAATTTTATTTTATTTATCCATCAACATCCATCGAATATAATTAAATCATGATGATATAATAACATCATAGTCATACATATACTGATATGTTCTAATTTTTTTATCCTAACCTACAGTCATCTCTACCTCCCAAAAATGGGAAATGAAATCATTGATCGTGTGGGTAGTGGAATACCACCATGCGAACCGGCATAATTAATCTTCCATCACCAAATATTATGGTTGGATATATAGATGTATATATTAAATTTATTTTATAATTATACTATTTTAATTATAATATCTGATATACCTTCTTATATTCAATTCACTGGGTAATACAATTACATCACTCATGTGTACGGTAGACTAAGACATTGAGATATGAAGTTATTCATTTTTCAATTATAGTTTATAGGGAAGGTAATAAGGTTTAATTTGATTATGATACATAATATTAATGTAAAAAATCATTGTTGGAGATAAATATATCATATACTTCCTTACCTCACCATCAATTTAATAAATGATAATGATGTTCTTGTGTATGAAAGATGACATCATCACAGAGTGATGTGATACATTTTTCACTAATGGTTTACATGGAAAGTTATAAAGGATAAATTTTATAAATGTATATGATATATAAGAAATTTTTATGACTATTTAATGTTGATATATTATTTACCATCATTTCTTTCAATCCATCGATAAAATGGAATCATAGTTCAAGTGTACATATGGCATGTCATCTCAATGAATGATGTAACTCATTTTCTATATTTAACATTAGTAGATTATAATAAATATATATATAGTTAATATATATATAATTTATATAATCATGAAAACTGTTTATATGATTTACCGATGATTAATGTAAAATGGTCCAAAATAATAAATAAAAACAATCATGGAAAAAGAAGATGTCATTGCCTGAAATATGATTTTAACAAAGAATTATTGAAAATTTGTTAAATAATAATAAGAAATTCGTTTATGGTATGATACATATGAGAATGTTCCTATAATATATTTATAATAAATTTTTATTTATTAAATAGGAGTTTCAAAAGTGTATAATGGAATTCAATACATAAGGTAATGGATTATTGTCTTAATTTAATTATTTTAGTCATATGTTATGTTATGAACCTATCTTATTTTAAGAGGTTTATATAATTACAATTATAAATATTATATCATGAATATCATTATATTGAATATATTTTAAGTTTCATTTGATATTATTATTTAATGGGCATACTGATTCAAAAGATAACAATGTGGTAAGACTTTGATGCTATAATAATATTTATTATCAATATTGTTCAAGATTATGCTTTTTATGATGGACTATTATGATATAATTCTCAATAAATTCATGAAATTTCTTTTCCCTTAGTTATTCATTGATAATACAAGTTTTCCTTTGATTTTCTTTTCATTATGTATTCATGACTCATAACTAATTTTTTAAAGTAAACTGACTTCATATCACTCTTCATTCAAAAAACCATTTATCTTATATATCCATGTTTCCTAAAAATATTTTCAGAAATGATATATCATTTTATATAGGATTTATTAATGTGATTTTTACTCATTTTTTAATATTTTTACTTTTTTAAAATGAATGTTCATTTTATTTTCCAAAAATATCTGATTTTAATTTCACCAAAAATGTGAAAGTAGTCCTTATTTAAAGTTTATAACACAAATATAATTTCCAGTTATCATAACCACTCAATGTTTTAAAGATTATATTAAAATTTTCTAATATAAATTTGAAATAAAATTTTTTCTTCAATATTTTTAATTTTTTTATACTTTCAAGAAGTATTTTGTAATAGTAAGTGATATTTCCCTCAAAAATGTTTTAAAGTTTTTTTATATAATTTTTATTCATCAACAACAACAAAATTTGGTGTTGATTATGTTTTACTTGGGATATGATCCAGTTGTACCATAATTAATATTTATCTAGATGGTTTATGATTATATTTAATGGATTTTTATGAAACCCATTTCTTTTACATGGGTTATTATATGAAGAAATATATATGAATCAATTTTCTTTTTCATGGGTTTTTATTTGATTTAATTCTTATGGAATGAATTTTTTTCTTGGGTTCTGATATTTTGAATTTTTTATGATCTTATGTCACAAATTTTCAATGATTTCAATTATCTGATTAGTGAGAATTATATTTCATTCAAATTTATTAGGTATTAAATGTAATATCATGAGATAAAAAACAATAATATTGATTGAACATAGTTTTGTAAGGGAATTTTTCAACTATGATATTCTTGGGAGAAAACCTCAAATACTATAATGGTTTGGGGAGTGAACCCATTCTACTATAATAGAATTTGAAATAAGCCTTGACTACTGAGTAAATTTTTTTTATTCTTATGTGTATTCCACAATTCCATGTCTTATGCTAATTTTATCCACATATGCATCATGTCTTTTGATTCCCTAATGATTCATTTCTTATGAACTAAAAATATAAATTACATGAATAAAGATTATGATCTTTGATACGCATAGATTGGTTTTTAAATGTTATTATCATGTTTTCATACGCTTATTCTCACATTATCTTTACACATATCCCTTTTTTACCCTTACTATGAACTTTAGATCACTATTTCTTATGTTTCATTTTCCCATTTTAGGATTAATTGTAATATGTATGATATGTTTAATAAAGGTGCTAGTTATAATGAACTTAGTGAGAGAGGACGAAGCTCAATCATGGACCAATATTTTATCTTTTTATGTATAAAAGGCACTAAAACTAAATTATTATAGGATATATCATTATGTAATATAGTTAATATATATCTATTATGATGTAATAATTTTTATGGGAAGTTGTGTCTCTATAGTTCATATCAGAGAATGTTTTACATAATCCATTGAAGATATGATAATATAATTTTAGTGTGAACCCTTAGGATAATCATATGTATTGGATAAAATCCTATGTTATGGTTAATAAATTAATATGGTTTAAATAGTAATGCATACCTTTCTAGATAGTATTGGTGGTTTTGGTTTTCACACAAATGTACCTATGAGTAATAGCTCAGAAAAATGCACATTAGGCTTGAATCGAGCATTAAATAGTACATCAAAATGGGTATGACTATTCACAAGGTTTTAAACTCCTATGGGATATGATTTTCGTAAATCACATAATCATTAGTTACCATCAAAAAGGATTTAAATAATGTTAAAGAATAACCTAGGTTAAAACTAATGAGTCATAGATTGTAAAGAAGGTTTCATGATTTAAAAATCCTATAAATTATGTTTCATTATTATATAGTTTCTCAGTATGATTATTATTTCATAGACTATGAATTTTTATTTTATTCAATGTATATAACCCAAATTAACTATGTTAATACTATGTGTGAAAGAAAATTCAATGATTATCCTCCTAAGAAACAAAATATTATGGGCTCCAGAATGAAAATTTTCATTTCTATTCTCATAAATATTTCTCAGGTTATGAATCTTGTTAAACATCCAAATGAAAAAAAGGAGGGAAAACCATTATGTTTATTCCTTTTTGAGGCAACACTCTATGTATTTTAGTTTTTTTATAGATCCCAAAGTTTCTGAAAAATGGATCAGTACCATTATGAATATATTTCCCATTCTATTATGTTTAGATAATGAAAATTTCATTTTTGATATCTATCATATAGATGGTATAGTATATCAATGGGGAAATATTACCAATAATATGATTCAAAAATTTGAAATTAACACCATTGAATGGGATGAGTTTATGAACTTATTTTTCAATAATTACTATACTCATATTCTTCAAAAAAATGGAGAAGGAATTACATGACATAATTCGGAAGTTTGATGAATTTGTTGGGATATATAAAGATAATTTTACATGTATTTTGATGTATACTTCTGGTATTATCATCCAACCAGATAGTAAGATTGATCAATTATTCAGTGATTTAAAACCAATTCTCTAAAGGGAATTGGACATAATCAACTTTCATAGTTATAATGAAATCATTATGTGTGTTATAAAGGTTGAAATATATATTGGGTTTACCCATCAATCACATGGTTTTGATAATAAAAAATATGTAATCCAACTTAAACACTAAAAACCAAAGGCAAGAAAAGATTAGATTTACTTTATGGTCAAAGTGTGGAAGGGAACATTGACGAAATTATCTTAAGGGGACAAGTAAAAGTATTAAATATGGGATGGATATTCATTGATCAATTTATTACTTATGTGATGGGAACAAGTTATCTAATTATGTGAATAGACTGAAATTTCCATATAATACACAACCCTTGATCCAATGTCTCATGTGAATGGAATATGTGGATTATGAAAACCAGTGTCACAATTTAATCATTAAAGATGTTGATTGATGTCAAAAACCTCTTAATATAAGGGAAAAAGTAAAACCTCATATGATCATTATGTCAATACATAGGTGAGATAACTAAATGGTGAAAGGTTCACTTACAATCCCCTCAAGAACTAATATTTTCAAAGTAGACTCTAGATATACACATTTATTTTTATATTAATAATTTGATAAGGGTATAAGGATGTCACAAAAAACTATTTAATGTTTAATTATAAGTGAAAACATTAATGGTATAATGATCACATATCAATAATATGATTCATATCTGATTAAAGCTTGTGGGAATGTAATTCCTAAAAATCATGTCATTATTCCTCTACTTGAATTTTATATCATCTTAGAAATAGATTGGATTTCAATACATAAATACCAAATCAATATTCATTTATGGGAATTCACATTTGATATTGAAAACCAACCTATAATCTTCTATCTGTGAGATGTTAAATATGAAATTCATATGGAAATCACCTAAATTGTATGGTTTTTGATTCCTATTAAAAATAGGTGTTTATCTCAGATGGTTGGGGAGAAAATCTATAATGAAGATAGTCATATTGTGTGGTATTTTGTTGATTTCTTTATGAAAGGGTATCATAACATTCTATTGAATATTAATGTTTATATTTCAATATAACTCGCACCTAATTCCACATCTATTTCATATAATCCCTATTTATTCTCTCTAATTGAGTTATGGGAATTAAGGAAGCAACTCTAGGAGAACATGAACAATGGATTTATTCATCCAACTGTGTCAACTTGGGGTGCACTAATTATCTTTGTTAAAATAAGTATGGACTGGTGTGATTATGAATTGATAATGAGAAGCTGAACAAGATCAGGATCAAGAACAAGTATCTTCTACCATGTATTGATGAACTATTTGATCAACTGTGTGGTTCACAATACTTTTCCAAGATCTACCTTCGTTCTAGATATCATCAATTGAGGGAAAATATAGAGGATATAACTAATATAAAGTTTTATACATGGTATGGAAACAATGTTTCTATGGTGATTCCATCTTGTATTTTTAATGTTTTCTCTATATTTATGGATTAAATGTGTATAGTCTTTATATATTACCTTTATTAGTTGTTGGTATTCTTTATAGATGATATTTTCATATATCCAATGAACATGTAAGAGCATTAATATCACTTCCAAACTATACGAAATACCCTAAAAAAGAGATAATATATGAAAAATGAAAATGGTGTGTATTTTGGGTACAAAGGGTTTCATTTTTGGGTCATATAATCTTAATAGAGGGTATATTTCTAGATCAATAAAATAAAGAGGCTATTTAATGTTTCCCTTGACCAAACACGGTGACTGAGATCTATATTTTTCTTTGATTATATGGATATTGTTAATGGTTTATGGATAATTTATAATTAATATATGATCCACTCACTATTTAAATGAATAAGGGATCCAAGTTCCTATGAATATATAAATATGATTAAAATATCAAGGAACTGAATATAAGATTAGTCATCACACCTATGATTACATTAACCTATAATGGAAGAGTTACTTATAATCTATAGTAATACATCTGATAATGGATTGGGATGCGTTCTTGTTAATAATGGAATGTTATATATTATTCTTCCCGAAAATTAATGATAAACCATCTATACAGGGGTTGGGAGTTGTTCGTGAATTCCATTAATACTAGATTTTATAAATGAGTTGTTAGAGGAGGATAATTGTTCATTGTTCTCTATTTATTATATATGTATGAAGACATATTAAGATTTTAAAGAGTATTTCTAGTGGAATTTAATGAAGAGATCTATTGTAGAGTTTGTATCTGGATTTTTCATATGTTAGAAATTTAATACTAATTGACAAAATTCTAAGTTGATTTTACATCCATTGCCCATAGTAGAATGGAAAGGGAAAACATCACTATAGATTTTGTTTTCTGAATCCCCAAAATATATAAAGGGAATAATGTTGTATGGTTTTTTAGTCAGTCACCTTAAAACGTTTTTACACTTCATCTCTATTAGTGAAGATTTAGCTTTGGACAAAATTTATATGATATACATTATGCAAGTGGTAAGGATGCATGGAGTATGAAATTACACTAAGTATTATTGGTAACTATGGTAAACCATGATGATTTGGAGAAGTCATCAGCAATATCATGATATAGAGTTTAGTTTCAGCACTGCATATCATCCTTAGATGTATTTTTACTCTGAGAAGAACATTCAAAACCTATATTATATGTTCTGTTATTTTTATTTGGATTTCAAATGTGCTTGGGATCAATACTATCCTCTATTTGTGTTTTTATAAAACTATATATTTCACATGATAATTAAAATAGATTCTTATGAATACCTCTATGAAAATAAATATGGAGATCCTATTTGTATGAATTATGTTATAGAAAGAAAGATAGTGGGACCAAATATGGATAAAGAAATGGTAGATAATGTTAGATCCATTTAAAAACACGTAAGGGTGAAAAAAAGTTAACAGAAAATTTATACTATCAGTTATCAATGTTATTAATAATTTGATGTTGGTGATAAGTTGTTTCTATGTATTTTATATGGATTATGTTCATGATATTTGTAAATAAGGTTAAATTATTTTATAGTTATATCATTACCTTTAATTATTGATCGTATCAGGTTGGTATCCTATCAGTTAGTACTTCTTCAAAACCTCTCTCATATCCATGATGTTTTCTATGAATCTCATGTGACGAAATACATATCTAACCCTTCACATGTACTAAAATTAGTGTTCATACCACTAGAAAAAGATATTTTGTAAAAATAATAACTAGTAGAGAATCTGTATCATAGAGAAAATGTTCTAAAAAACAAGACCACACACCTGGTCAATGTTTTGTAAAGAAAACACCTCCTTGAAGAATCATCCTGGGAACCTAAGATTATAATTAGTTTGAAGCATCCTCATTGGTTTATATTGGAGTGATTAATTTTCAGGGATAAATTCATTTTAAGGGTGTATAATGTAGCACCTCGAGAGTTTTTTAAATTTCATTTCACACAAATTTAATTTCTTTGATAGATTGCATTACATGCAACACTGATTTCCAATAGGCCAAAAATACTATTTATAATACTATTTGACTTGGTCATTATGACCTTGCCATTTAACTTGGAGGTATGAATAGGAATAACCACATAATAAATTCCATGTATGATGATTTTATATAATGCATACATATTTATTAAAAAGTACTTAATTTTTTGTAAAATATTTAAATCTTTAAAAATAACTATTTTTTAAAAAAATATTTTATTACTTTTTGTGAAAAAATAATAAAGGTGATTTTTAAAAAATTTAAGAAAATTATTTTACAAAATAAATTCTCTATTTGGAATAATCATGTAAAATTTATATTGGGTGAATATTTTGGATTTTTGTGAATATATTATCATTTTAATGAATAGAGAATGATTGAGGTTTTATTGAAAACTACCTCTTCATTTAAAGAATTTATATGGTTTCATTTTTTATTAAAATGGTATTAAATGTAAAATAATTCAATTATATTTTATATAAATTTATACATGTTATATTAATTAATTTCATATTGGATTATTGATATAAAAAAATTTAACCATTTGAAATTTTTCTCAACAAAAAACTACTTTTTATCATGTATGTGGGTATAATTTGATGTTAATTTTTACCACTTCTGCGAATTGAATTTGAAAAAATGGATTCCCCATTTGGAGTAAGTATAATTAATATTATCATATTTTTCGAACATAATTTTTTGACCAAAATTTATATTGAAAACATTAAAAATTAATTATCCTTGTTAACGTTAAAATTGATTTACCGGGGGTTAAAATAAAATGATAAGTGGTGAAATGACCTAGGAACTTTTCCATTGCCCATTTTATGGACATGTATCATCCTTATCACCACTAAGGATAGATAATGACCCATTTTCGACCCATGTGTGTAGAAACCAATTATTTTGGTGAAATAATTTTTTTAAAATAAATTTAATCTTTTTGATATTTAGTGTTACATGTTACAATAAGTTTTTTCTTTATTATTTTTAAACCTGTTTTTTATGTTACATGCAACATCGAGATTACATAAAACATAAAATACAATTAAAATATTACTACTAAACATGATAGTTATCGTGTAGCCTTTGGAATGGAAAATATTAATAGGATTATCTAATTTATGATAATATATGTTTTACACATGTATATAAAATGAATTATTTTGTGACCAAATTATTTAAATGAAAATAAAAACTATTTGAAAAAAATGAAATAATTTTATAAAAACTATTTTTTATGAAAAAAATGTGTTCTAAATTAATAATTAAACAAAAAAAATTTGGGGAAGGAATTTAATAAAATTTCTATATTATATATTCAATCATATTTTTACGATTCATCATATGTGTTTTCTAGATAAAGATATAAATAAATATTATTTTATAACTAGAAACTATATTTTTATAAAAATAGTTTTTTTACCTCTTTCACACATATTTTAAAACAAATGATTTACATTTTTTAAATATTTATTTGATAAAATCAAATTTCTTTTTTAATATTTGCATGCTAAAATTCTCTTCAGGAGAATTATATGAGAAGGTAAATTTTTTATGAATGTATAAAAATACTGGTTTTATTAATAATTCACATTCCATTAAAAACATTTAATAAACTGAAAAGTGTATTAACATGTTCTTTCAAGAAAATTTATTTCATATATATATATATTTATTTAATTTATTTCATTGTAATCATTATCATATTGAAATATGATATAATATTTTTTAAAAGTTTTGATCATTTTTACTTTGAAAAGTTACATTCCATTGTGTCTGAAAGATAATTTTTAAATTAAATTCCCCCACTTTTTTAATGGATTTAGGAAAATAAGATTTCATATTTTTATTCATAATTATTTATATTATCTTATAAGGTTCACAAAAGTTTTTACTATTGTTAATAGTAAAATTTGTAAAAAATATTTACTACGATTAAAGTGAAAATGGATTTACTGAGGGTTAAACTAAAATTATCAGTTATAAAAATAGTAGAAAATTTTCAAAGCACAAACATATGGTAATTATAACTTATAAATTAAAATTTCCATAATTTAACATTTTTTATCCTTTTGGAGAAGAAAAAACATAGTGTCGCCTTTTTCCTTTCAAAAATTTCAAGTGTGCTAGTTACATCACTTACAAAAGGTCACCCCTATCCTCTTCTCGTTTCACATTAATAACTAATTTTATCATCCAATACCTTCCAAAATTACTTTATTAATTCCATCATCTCAAAAAAACTTAAATTTTTCAGAAATATGACCAAGGAATGCTTTTGGGGGGAAACTAAGGAGGTTACATGAAGAAGAGGTAATGTTATTCAATGAGAATTGTTATTTAATTTCTTCCTAAAGATCAATAAATTATTACTAAACCATTATGATATAATATCCTTGGTACATTCCTTATATTGATATGTTTTTATGTTAAGGTAATTACCTAAAATAATCTTCTCTTCTATAGATTGGGTTATTAAATTATCATTCATGTGTACGGCAGAGTACCCCCTCACAATCCTATGCCATTTATTTATCCTTTTCCACCAATAAAGGATGGACATAATGATGGATTAAGTATTTATAAATAATATTTGTGATATTATTATAATTTTTGAATTATTTTATCACATATAATATCTTACATTTCATTCTATGGGAATATAATAATATTGGTCGGGTGTACATTGGAATACCACATCGTGAAACAGCATGATTCATTCATGATTTTCATGGATTGTAATAATGGTAGATTTAATGAAAATATTTTATTTTAATTTTAATATACAATTTAACCAACTTTCACTTGATCCGTCGAGAAAATTGAAACTATGTTCATGTGTACGTACAACCTACCTTCTCCAAGAATGGTGTATTTCATTTTCTATCACTAACTTTTATAGATTACTCTAAATACATATATAATGAATATATATGATATATATATATATATCATGGTTAGAATTCTTGATATAATTTTACCATGATCAAATAATGGGGACAAAAAAACAAAGGAAAACATACATGAAAAAAAGCAGTTGTTTCCTGAAACATGACTTTAACATTGAATTTTTTATAAATGGGTAATAAAAGGTAATAAGTAAATAATATATTTTATGATATTTTTATTTAAGTTTAATTAATATATTTATGATAAAATTATCATTATTATACAGGATTTTAGAACATTTAGTAAGGAATTTGAGACTTACGTTAATAAAGTTTTTGTCCATTTTTTGAGAGACATATGAAAATTCCCCACTCGTTTCTTTTGTGATGTGTATATAATACCCCATTGATATGTTCTGTATTTAATATACTTATTTTCATGATATTTATTAAAAAAATTTATCTTATTATTTATTGGTTCATATGATTAAAAATATTAATAAAGCGATAAGGTAATGTAGTATCACTTTTTATTTCTATAAGGCACATGCCATTTTCACCCCTATTTCTTTTATATAGTCTATATAATTCCCATTAATTTATTAATGATGCTGATCATAAAAAATTTGTGTGTTTATATATACTTTTTTTGGTTGTGTCTTTCATGGGTTTAATATTTCAATGTTACCAAAGTTGTTACAATTTTACGACATAATCTCATAATTTATAAGGATGGTTTGTGTTTATACTTCTTATGTGGGAATATTTTGATCAAGATATCATGAAACTCATTCCACTTTTTCCAATATTATTATATAATTATAATATAGGTTTTAACTTTATCTTCTTCTCTTTATGCGCTCAATATTATAAAACAATATTTCTATGAAAAATCAACTTTATTTCACTCTTCATTTGAAACCCCATATTTCTTCCAGATCCATGTTTTTTAAAAATAGTTTCAAAATTATTTTTGAAATTATGCAAATGATTAATTAAAGTTTTTTTTTCCATGTTTATATTTTCTTAAAAAATATAAATGAATCGTCATTTTTTTTCAAAATATGCCTATTTGGATTTAACCAAAAAAGTTAAAGGAATCTTTGTCTAAATGTGTATGACATGAAAAATAAATCCTGACCTCATTCCCATTATCTTCTTTGAATATTTATTAATATGTTTAAAATGTAATTTTAAAAATTAATTTATTTTTAAAAATATTTTTATCATTCATTTATGAAAATGGTTATTTTTGTATTGAAACGGTTAATTTCCCGAAGAAACATTCCAACTGATCTTTCAAAATCATTATCCATCGAAGATAATGTACTTTTTTATTACTTAACCTTTGTTAGAGATATGATACGATTTTATCATCTTTATTACTTCTCTAGATAATTTATGATTATGATTAATAAATATTTATGAAAACCATTTATATTCTATCATTTATGTTGTCACGAACCAGCCCAACTCGACCCTGAACAGGTCACCCAGGCTAGCCCGCAACAAGTCCTGAGAGGCATTCTTGATCCTCTCAGGATGGTGACAGGAATCGAGGGCATAAATAGAGTACAAAAGGGAACCATTTCTTCTAAATATAAATAATCAAACAAATAGTAAAAATAAATGGACATCCCAAAATACATTTACATAAAAATTGAACTAGACATTATTGTAGAAAAAACTAAAAGTAAAACTAAAGCAACAACTCAACTGAACAAACCTAATAACCAAAAAAATCAATTTGACCCTAGTGGTCACTCTCCAAAATAATGATCAAACATCGGCCAAGGTGATCAAACTCAAACTAAAACCTGCACAAGGTCTAATAATAGAAGAATACTATAGGCATTTGTATTAAAACTGAGTAGGTTAGCATGATATTCTATTCCCAATGAACTTCCTTTAAAATAAATGAAACATAAATTTCAAGATTTAAATACAATATATAAATTTATGTTCTCCAAATTAGGCCCCATGATATAAAATATTTACCAGACAAAAACATTCATGTTTTATAAACAAGATTTCTAGTAACAATTTTCAAATAGGTGTAACTTCAAAATGAAAATAGTTTTCAAGAGGGATGCATTAAATAATGTATACTTTTAAATAAATCACACATGATGCTGAATTTACTAAGAAAATAAACCATATTCTGAAATTGATTACAAAATATACAATGAGAACAAGTCACGGGAACACCCTTAGGCACTAATTAGTTGTGAGCACTAGGTACCTCGTATCTCGGTAAAGGTAACCAAAATAAATATATTTTCTCATGCACAAAACCCACAAGTGGAAATAATACCCATAAACTAGTGGTCCTCCAACCACATCATCATCATAGTTTTGTTAGTTTTTCCAATTTCAAACATGCTATGTGAAACAGCGTCCAAACCCCACGGGGTCACTAGCATACTATTACACGTCCACCCACCTAGATACCTGATATTCCCTTCAGTGCTAAATCAAGTTACACAAATTATAAAATACAATTTCCAGGTGAAATTTCAATTCCCAAACCATATACACACAAACAGATCACAAACAAGATTCACATTTCTTTCACAGATCAATAAACAACTTAGTATTTTCATAAAACAATTTCAAAGATTAATGAGTCTTTACACATAAAAATCATTAAAAACACTTTTTTAAGGTCAAACACACAAAAAAGCCATACCTAACCATATTTTTTAGCCATATAAACATTTAATAAAATTATTTCATGGACCATAAAACAATTTTAATTGACGCAACATGGTATATACAAGTAAAACACTAATTCTATATTTTTTTAGGAAATGCCAAATGGGACTTTAAACATTTTTACCAAACAGACATTTTTAAAAGACACAAATACCACAATTAATAAGGATGTGAGAAAACACCATTTTGAGATTCAAAACATTAGTAACCACCTTGAAAATATTCAAATTTATTTTCCATTACACAAGCCTTTTTATAAAAGTTCCAAACAGACCATTCATTAGAAACACATGTCAAAATACCTTAAAACCATTACATCTTATTTATAAAAACCCAAACCTTCTTGTAATCCACATAAAGAACCCAAAAACATTTATTTTACTGATTAAAATATGATTATAAATCCAAACCAATCATTTTAAACCACACTAAACACATAAAATCTAACTGGGAAACCTACCGAACACATGGCATACATTTTTTTAACACAATAAATCATTTTTAAAACTCAAAAAGGAATAAAACATCAATAGATTAACATAAATTTAATCAATATAATGAACCATGTTCAAAATACCACAAAACAAGTGTGATGTAACAGCCCGAGATTTTATGAAAAATATTCTTTTTTATTTCACTAATGTCTTGTGTTGTACACTACACCAAAAGGAGCTTGCACAACACGCATCCTTGACTTGCCTTGCATTACACGCAATCGCAACCTTCCTCGATAGCGTGTGTGGTACGTAATACTGAGTTTCACGAAACAATGATATGCTATTAAAATATTATTAAAACTAGCCGTTATGAATAGTAATAACTACTTTTTAAATTTTAGAAATTTTAACTCTCAAAATGGACTTCATTTTTGGATTCGGAGTATCGAATTTAGCCTAAGGTGAAATTTTGGTACTTTTCGGATAACTTTCATATTCTGATGAATAGTGAAAATTACTAAATTATAATTAAAAAAACTTTTTTTAATCGAAATAATTAATATTGATAAATCATTAATTTGAGTGGTTTTAAAGTATATTTAGAATATATTTTTACAATTTAAATACAATGTTGGTCATTGGATGTAATTTCACATTTAAACTAGACATAAACAAGTGTCAATCTTTTGATAGATTTTGTTTCTTAAAAACACGCTATTTGTTTTAACAGCGGGATTTAATTATAAAATTAATTAATGCAACTTATATGTTGGGAATTTTGTAAAATAGAAATCATTTTTGAATTCGGAATATCAATTATAGCTTAGGGTGAAATTTTGGCATTTTTCTGAAAAACTTCAATTTTTGATGAATAGTGAAACCACTAAGTGGTAGGTTAAAAACTGAATTTTGCATAAAACTTAATTTTACCGCTTCTGTGAATGGAATTTCAAAAATCCGAGAGACACGGTTAATATCAAGGACTAAAATGTGGTTCAATGAGATGAAAATAATTTTTTGGTGAATAGTAACTTTTTACCTTTTTTTACCGCGGTTAATAGTAAATAGGGTAACTAAGGGTAAATATGATATTACTATTACCCTAACACATGTCCTAATTCTATTGAACAAGTGTAATTCGACCAAAAACAAACTTAGGAATAAAATATAACCATTTAGGCCCACTTGGATTAGATTAGGACATTTATTATTAATTTATTTAAAGAAAGGTTAAAATAGTTAAAATCAAAGTTTAATAAGTAAATCATTTTTAATATGGGGTTATACATAAGATAAATTCGATTGTAAATATTCATTAGAAAGCTAAAAATATTTCCTACATGATGATATTTTATTTGTAATTTTTAGACATAAAATATGTTAATTTATTTATGACACAACGATGATGCAGTAATTATCTTATTAATGAAATATTGACATAATTGATGTTATAAACACAAAAATAAATGTAATTTGAGATTGTTTATGAATTCCACTAATTTTATAGGTTACTATGATATATTAATGTTGATTTAATTAACTTGGTTCGAACATTTAATTCTGTTATGACTCTCACAAAAATCATATATCAAATAGTGTCAAAATTGACACAAAATAGTTTTTAAATCAAATATTATATTATTAATTGTTATTTTATTCCTAAAAATATAAGGTTCGGCCAAATGACTTAGATAAGGATATATATATTAATAATAAACAATTTGGGGTTCGTTTGGCATGTTATAGTAAGTTTATTAACCATATAGTGAAAGAAAACAAAAAGACATGGTAAAAGTTAAATTATTTAACTTAGAGTTAAATCTAATTGATAAGGTTAAAATAATATCCTAAACTTGTCTAAATTCTATTGGTTGATAGGATTTCGACCCATCCCCACTTTAGCTTCGAAATAAGACCCTTTGGAACCATTATAAACCGATTTTGACTTTAATATAAAATAATATTTTGAGATATTCCTAAGGTGCCCCTCTCCTCCCCTATAAAAGGACACCTCCTCCCCCTCCTCCTCACACCAATTTGAGCACTCAAGCTCGGCCAAACCCTGCCAAAATCTCTTCTCCACTTCCCTAGAAACATCATAGAGGTTCTGGTCTTCCTCAAAGACCAATTCTAGTGCCCTAAGAGGAGGTCTCAAAGAGGCACTTCAAAGAAGAGGTAATTACCGTTACCAATTCTTTCATCTTTATTTCTTCTTCCATTTCTTCTTATTAGATTGTTTCATTATGAAGTAATAACATCAGTATCACTCATATACTGATATGTTATTATAAGAATGAAACAACCCTAATTCACCTTCTATCCATCCTACGGAAAAATGAAATCACCGCGCGTGCGTACGTACGGAATACCGTCTCCACGCCGTGGTGTAATCTATTTTCCATTACCACCTTACATGGATGGGTATAATGGTGTAAAGAATAACTATACATAGTTATTACAACATCATATTGATTCTGATATATTGTATAATCCACTCCAATTCAATTCAATATTTATAGAAATGATATCATCGCTCGTGCGTACGTACGGACTACCGTCTCCACGACGCGATGAGATTCATTCTCCATGTTAACCATTTAAGAATGATTATAATGTATATATAAGAAATAATAATGAAATATATGACATTATAAAGCTACTGGATTTATGTATATATATACATATATATGTCATCTACTTACATCCATTTCAAGACAATAAGGAAAGAAAAACAACGTTCATGCGTACGTACGGACTACCGTCTCCATGAACGGTGTTTTTCATTTTATTTATCTATCTATTTTATATATATATACTGAATATATATGATATATAAATCATATTTTATATTCTGGAAGTAAGTAAATCATGATATAAGTAATAATGATGTCAAGAACAACAAGTCAAAACACCTACGATAAATGAAACGATTTTACCCAAAACGCTTCTTTAACATGGAATTTACAAAAGAACGGGTAATATAATGTCATAAGTGAACCATATATGATATCATAACAATGAATATGATTCTGTAATAAGTCAATAACATGATTTAAATCATTATACAGGAGGTTCGGACACTTACAAAGTAAGTCGGACCTAAGGTAAGGGAAATATCACAATCTCATTTTTATCCGAGATTGTTTATTCGTAAGTATTTACTGGGGTGTATTTTATCATCCACATCCATGTTCCCTCAATATGTAATATTGTTTCCATCCACTTGCAATAGTTTAAATCAAATTTTACCCTTAGGTGAGTTTTTATTAAAG
The DNA here is from genome assembly GCA_963277665.1 of Viscum album. Lineage (NCBI taxonomy): Eukaryota > Viridiplantae > Streptophyta > Magnoliopsida > Santalales > Viscaceae > Viscum > Viscum album. The sequence continues at coordinate 474,264,076 of OY728139.1, read as the reverse complement.
AATATGACAGGAATCTTTTGTCGTTTTTCCGTACGAGGTACTTTTTGACTTTTCCGACAAAAGTACGAAGAATGTTTTTTTTTAAACTTATACGGCACGAACGGATTTCTACTGTTTTATAAAGCCTTATTTTCATGAAGCTTCCTCTAAAAGATTTCATGACTATTTTCAATAAAATCTCTTTCTTTTAAAATTGTATGATGTTTTGTGAAAAGAAATTGATTTTGAAGAAGAAAGGATATTTTCCTCAAGAATTCATTTCAAGTGTTTTATCAAAATTAATTTCCATCTAAGATAATAAAGGGTTCTGTTTCTATCCATATTTTTACATTGATTTGACTATGTTGTGATGGAATTATGTTTATGAATTCCTTTATCTTATATGAATGGTTTTATGATGTCATGTTGTTTAAGAATCCCATTTTTATTACATGGGTTATGCAATGATGTATGATTTATGATTTTGTGGCACACATAAGAAAGGATTCATTAAGAGATGGGTGGGACCTATATCTCCCTCCAATGCATTGGGTAAAGATTTTATATCTCATGAGATAGACATGGCTGGAATGGTAGGTTATACCGGTTCAGTGAAACAGGACTGAAACGAGGGTTACTCGATTCAGAAAGGGACTTTGTCCACTAAGATAGTCTTGGCAATGAGTCTTGACTAACAAGAAATGATTCTCTATGATTATGTGTGTATGCCACAAAGTTTCATGTTTTAAGTTATGATTATTGGGATTTCATTTCACTACTATGATTTATCCCATGTTATGAAATTATGCTCTCTTTTGCAGGTTAAGATTTCCAAAAGTTATGTTCTTATGAATATGATGTGATTGATTTTTCTTTTGTATACCCTTACTGAGCATTTGAGCTCACCCTTTTATGTTTTCTTTTCCCCAGGATATAAAGAAAGGTTTTTAGGTAAAAAAAAAGGGAAGATATTTAAGGGAGATGTTGAAGATCTTTCCCCACGGTTAGAAGATTTTATTCCGAGTTTCCAAAGACACTAAACTATTACGATCCTTGTGTGTGTGTTTTTGTTATGTACTAAGTATTCCACAAAAGTAATGTAATGTCAATGTACGATAAGCTTCGGGTCTCTATAGTTGGTATCAGAGGCAAAGGAGGTAGGAATGTATCCAATCCTTGGGAACTCTCACATGTGAGCGTTGGACGAAGCATGGCTCTCCGCCCAAGGGCTTCATGAGGAAATGGCTGCCACTGGGGATGGTGGTGTGTCCCGCCCAGGGGGTGTAGCCGCCCATGGAGTGCCCTGATAGGTATCAATTATAGTCCACTGGAAGTAATTCCAGACCGTTATAGTTGGTATCAGAGGAAAGGTTTAGTCAACCTTTGGAAACTAGGATGCGAAAACGTTAGTGAGATCCCTAGAGATATTTCTAAGGTATGTCTAGGGATGTCCCTAGGGATAAGTATACGTATAGGTTATAGTAATAGAATTACGCTAACGATCATAGAATTAAACCTAAGATGTTGGATATTGAAGGTACTCCCCCTTTATTATGTTGTTTTCCCTAGCATGATTTTTGCCTCTCACACTATTCTTTTTGGGTTTTAGACGATGGCTGGAACCCGAAGGAACCGTGTTGATCAATGCAATGGACAATGCAATGATTGCCCTCCTGAACAAACAAATGTTATGGGAGATGGAGTGAAAAATCTTATTGCTATACTTACACAAGCTATGAATCATTCTGGACTTCCAAATGAGCAGAGAAGGGAACAATATTCTATTGAGTCCTTCATGAGGCAACGTCCACCTTCTTTCAGTGGGTCTACTGATCCATTAGTTGCTGAACAATGGATTAGTACTACTGAAAAGATATTTTCAGTTCTTCAATGTTCTGAACATGATAAATTCATCTTAGCAGTATATCGTTTGGAAGGTGAAGCTGATCAATGGTGGAACCTTATCAAGAATACGAGGCCAAGAGATGAAATTGAGTCCATGGAATGGGACGAGTTCAAGAACTTATTTTTCAATAAGTACTTCCCTCGTATTCTTCGAACAAAGATGGAGAAAGAGTTTCTTGAACTGAAGCAAAGGGACGATGAATCTGTTGGTACCTATGAAGCAAATTTTACAAGACTTGCAAGGTATGCGTCTGGAATTATCATCCAACCTGAAAGTAAAGTTGATCGATTTTTCAGTGGCTTAAAACCAAGTCTTCGAAGGGCATTAGCTATAAGAGACTTCAGTAGCTATGAAGAAATTTTGCGTTGTGCTATCAAGGTAGAAATGGAAGTTGGTGTTACATATCCATCTCATGGTTTTGACAAGAAACGAAAGATGGAGTTCAAGGAGAAATCTCAGAATAATGGTGAAAAGAAGATGAATGTTTCCTTATGCACAAAGTGTGGAAAGAAGCATGGTGGAGATTGTCTAAAAGGGACTAGAAAATGTTTTAAGTGTGGAAAAGAAGGTCATCGAGCAGCTGAGTGTCGAAGTAAGGGAAAAAGGGTTTCTAATGATGTGAATAAAGCAAACACTGCAGAGAACGCACCGCCAACACTTCAATGCTTCAAGTGCAAGGAAATGGGGCATTATGCTAAAAATTGCCCTAATCCAAGGGTTAGTGATGATCAACATGAGCAACCACTGAAGGAAAAGGACAAAGGGAAATCACATGCGATCACTATTGGCAATGTTGAATATGACAACGATGTGGTGGAATGATTAAGTGTTTATGTAATGGGATTCCAAAATAATGTTGTATCATTGAGTATTGCAATATTTATTGATGTGGTATTCAAAGTGATTGAGATATTTTTTTGGAAATAAGATGATATGCGAGAAAATGAAATGTTTAATAGTATTCATGAGCTCATGATTGATATAAGGACTAAGTGATATCATGGTTTGAGTATATAGAATTTTGAGGATTTTGGTATGTGGAAAGTGTTAACTTTTAACTGCACTCATGTTTTCACTAAGGTATTCAAGAGAATACACGATTAAGGACTTTGAGTGTTTGGAATGTGACCAACAAGACATATCTTATGATATGTGGGGATCAACGACAGTATTAAATCTCTGGTAATCGTTGTCACTATATTATGAGAGTGGACTGCAGTATTATGTAAAGATTAGACTGGATTATGTTGGACATAAGTTAGTATTGTTTAAGGATAGAAGATTTTCGATATTATTGATGGGATGTTATAGTAACATAGTTTTAGAAAAAGGACAACCTACAGGACGGGCGACATCCCATCGCTTCGGACAAGGCTGTGGGAATCGAACCCACAACCGAAGTGCGACTTGCCTTTATCGCCTACCACTGACCTACAGGAAGTCCCTGTTTAGTAGAAACTAGTTTTATTATATTAAGCAGTATGATATATGAAGTATAAGTCCATTTTAGGAACCATATGTGATTAATCTCACTATAGAATGACTTATGTATATTTAATAACTTTTTCTAACCTTTTGTTTGAGACAGATGGAATGACCCATCATTCTATCACATAATCTGCTAACACTTCACAAATAACAAATTCAACTTCATTTATTTAAGAGATGAAGTAGAAATTGTTCAAGGCACGAACAAAAGTGAGATTGTACCAGAATAAAATAAGTATTTATTTTAAGCAAATTTTCAACTTTAGGGAAATGATCTTGAAAACCAAAAATGTTGTCCTAGTGATCTTATACCTGATGAATCAGATGGTACCTTATATCATCACAAATCTATGGATTTGTGATTACTGGCTTTTCCATAGCCATGTTCTCTACCACTCTCCATCAGAACATGATGGTTAGATTTCTCTTCCATATCCATATTTTCACCTATGTGGAAACCCAGTGATTAGTTTATTTGGGTAATCGTTACATTTCATACTTTAGTTTTTAAAGCCAAGTTTTGGTATTCCCTTTTACGATGTGGGTTTCTATTAAAGAAACTTTCGAATAGTAAACCATTTATAACCCCGACGAATTTCGAGGGCGAAATTCATTTTAAGGGGGGTAGAATGTAACAGCCCGAGATTTTATGAAAAATATTCTTTTTTATTTCACTAATGTCTTGTGTTGTACACTACACCAAAAGGAGCTTGAACAACACGCATCCTTGACTTGCCTTGCATTACACGCAATCGCAACCTTCCTCGATAGCGTGTGTGGTACGTAATACTGAGTTTCACGAAACAATGATATGCTATTAAAATATTATTAAAACTAGCCGTTATGAATAGTAATAACTACTTTTTAAATTTTAGAAATTTTAACTCTCAAAATGGACTTCATTTTTGGATTCGGAGTATCGAATTTAGCCTAAGGTGAAATTTTGGTACTTTTCGGATAACTTTCATATTCTGATGAATAGTGAAAATTACTAAATTATAATTAAAAAAACTTTTTTTAATCGAAATAATTAATAGTGATAAATCATTAATTTGAGTGGTTTTAAAGTATATTTAGAATATATTTTTACAATTTAAATACAATGTTGGTCATTGGATGTAATTTCACATTTAAACTAGACATAAACAAGTGTCAATCTTTTGATAGATTTTGTTTCTTAAAAACACGCTATTTGTTTTAACAGCGGGATTTAATTATAAAATTAATTAATGCAACTTATATGTTGGGAATTTTGTAAAATAGAAATCATTTTTGAATTCGGAATATCAATTATAGCTTAGGGTGAAATTTTGGCATTTTTCTGAAAAACTTCAATTTTTGATGAATAGTGAAACCACTAAGTGGTAGGTTAAAAACTGAATTTTGCATAAAACTTAATTTTACCGCTTCTGTGAATGGAATTTCAAAAATCCGAGAGACACGGTTAATATCAAGGACTAAAATGTGGTTCAATGAGATGAAAATAATTTTTTGGTGAATAGTAACTTTTTACCTTTTTTTACCGCGGTTAATAGTAAATAGGGTAACTAAGGGTAAATATGATATTACTATTACCCTAACACATGTCCTAATTCTATTGAACAAGTGTAATTCGACCAAAAACAAACTTAGGAATAAAATATAACCATTTAGGCCCACTTGGATTAGATTAGGACATTTATTATTAATTTATTTAAAGAAAGGTTAAAATAGTTAAAATCAAAGTTTAATAAGTAAATCATTTTTAATATGGGGTTATACATAAGATAAATTCGATTATAAATATTCATTAGAAAGATAAAAATATTTCCTACATGATGATATTTTATTTGTAATTTTTAGACATAAAATAAGTTAATTTATTTATGACACAACGATGATGCAGTAATTATCTTATTAATGAAATATTGACATAATTGATGTTATAAACACAAAAATAAATGTAATTTGAGATTTTTTATGAATTCCACTAATTTTATAGGTTACTATGATATATTAATGTTGATTTAATTAACTTGGTTCGAACATTTAATTCTGTTATGACTCTCACAAAAATCATATATCAAATAGTGTCAAAATTGACACAAAATAGTTTTTAAATCAAATATTATATTATTAATTGTTATTTTATTTCTAAAAATATAAGGTTCGGCCAAATGACTTAGATAAGGATATATATATTAATAATAAACAATTTGGGGTTAGTTTGGCATGTTATAGTAAGTTTATTAACCATATAGTGAAAGAAAACAAAAAGACATGGTAAAAGTTAAATTATTTAACTTAGAGTTAAATCTAATTGATAAGGTTAAAATAATATCCTAAACTTGTCTAAATTCTATTGGTTGATAGGATTTCGACCCATCCCCACTTTAGCTTCGAAATAAGACCCTTTGGAACCATTATAAACCGATTTTGACTTTAATATAAAATAATATTTTGAGATATTCCTAAGGTGCCCCTCTCCTCCCCTATAAAAGAACACCTCCTCCCCCTCCTCCTCACACCAATTTGAGCACTCAAGCTCGGCCAACCCCTGCCAAAATCTCTTCTCCACTTCCCTAGAAACATCATAGAGGTTCTGGTCTTCCTCAAAGACCAATTCTAGTGCCCTAAGAGGAGGTCTCAAAGAGGCACTTCAAAGAAGAGGTAATTACCGTTACCAATTCTTTCATCTTTATTTCTTCTTCCATTTCTTCTTATTAGATTGTTTCATTATGAAGTAATAACATCAGTATCACTCATATACTGATATGTTATTATAAGAATGAAACAACCCTAATTCACCTTCTATCCATCCTACGGAAAAATGAAATCACCGCGCGTGCGTACGTACGGAATACCGTCTCCACGCCGTGGTGTAATCTATTTTCCATTACCACCTTACATGGATGGGTATAATGGTGTAAAGAATAACTATACATAGTTATTACAACATCATATTGATTCTGATATATTGTATAATCCACTCCAATTCAATTCAATATTTATAGAAATGATATCATCGCTCGTGCGTACGTACGGACTACCGTCTCCACGACGCGATGAGATTCATTCTCCATGTTAACCATTTAAGAATGATTATAATGTATATATAAGAAATAATAATGAAATATATGACATTATAAAGCTACTGGATTTATGTATATATATACATATGTATGTCATCTACTTACATCCATTTCAAGACAATAAGGAAAGAAAAACAGCGTTCATGCGTACGTACGGACTACCGTCTCCATGAACGGTGTTTTTCATTTTATTTATCTATATATTATATATATATATACTGAATATATATGATATATAAATCATATTTTATATTCTGGAAGTAAGTAAATCATGATATAAGTAATAATGATGTCAAGAACAACAAGTCAAAACACCTACGATAAATGAAACGATTTTACCCAAAACGCTTCTTTAACATGGAATTTACAAAAGAACGGGTAATATAATGTCATAAGTGAACCATATATGATATCCTAACAATGAATATGATTCTGTAATAAGTCAATAACATGATTTAAATCATTATACAGGAGGTTCGGAAACTTACAAAGCAAGTCAGACCTAAGGTAAGGGAAATATCACAATCTCATTTTTATCCGAGATTGTTTATTCGTAAGTATTTACTGGGGTGTATTTTATCATCCACATCCATGTTCCCTCAATATGTAATATTGTTTCCATCCACTTGCAATAGTTTAAATCCAATTTTACCCTTAGGTGAGTTTTTATTAAAGAATATGAAAGGAATCTTTTGTCGTTTTTCCGTACGAGGTACTTTTTGACTTTTCCGACAAAAGTACGAAGAATGTTTTTTTTTAAACTTATACGGCACGAACGGATTTCTACTGTTTTATAAAGCCTTATTTGCATGAAGCTTCCTCTAAAAGATTTCATGACTATTTTCAATAAAATCTCTTTCTTTTAAAATTGTATGATGTTTTGTGAAAAGAAATTGATTTTGAAGAAGAAAGGATATTTTCCTCAAGAATTCATTTCAAGTGTTTTATCAAAATTATTTTCCATCTAAGATAATAAAGGGTTCTGTTTCTATCCATATTTTTACATTGATTTGACTATGTTGTGATGGAATTATGTTTATGAATTCCTTTATCTTATATGAATGGTTTTATGATGTCATGTTGTTTAAGAATCCCATTTTTATTACATGGGTTATGCAATGATGTATGATTTATGATTTTGTGGCACACATAAGAAAGGATTCATTAAGAGATGGGTGGGACCTATATCTCCCTCCAATGCATTGGGTAAAGATTTTATATCTCATGAGATAGACATGGCTGGAATGGTAGGTTATACCGGTTCAGTGAAACAGGACTGAAACGAGGGTTACTCGATTCAGAAAGGGACTTTGTCCACTAAGATAGTCTTGGCAATGAGTCTTGACTAACAAGAAATGATTCTCTATGATTATGTGTGTATGCCACAAAGTTTCATGTTTTAAGTTATGATTATTGGGATTTCATTTCACTACTATGATTTATCCCATGTTATGAAATTATGCCCTCTTTTGCAGGTTAAGATTTCCAAAAGTTATGTTCTTATGAATATGATGTGATTGATTTTTCTTTTGTATACCCTTACTGAGCATTTGAGCTCACCCTTTTATGTTTTCTTTTCCCCAGGATATAAAGAAAGGTTTTTAGGTAAAAAAAAAAGGGAAGATATTTAAGGGAGATGTTGAAGATCTTTCCCCACGATTAGAAGATTTTATTCCGAGTTTCCAAAGACACTAAACTATTACGATCCTTGTGTGTGTGTTTTTGTTATGTACTAAGTATTCCGCAAAAGTAATGTAATGTCAATGTACGATAAGCTTCGGGTCTCTACATGTGATATCTAAGAAATAATTCTAACAAACACGCGGTGTGTTCCATTTTAACAAAACTACACCACTTTACCAAAAACAAGGTTTCAACCTGTACTTGGCCCACCAAAAAAATTGTCCAAAGCATAAATTAAAATTTTCATGGTATGAGGAAGATGAAAACAGAATGAAATAGATGTATCTTAAATAAAAATATCAAGTACATTTGGAAACCTACCTCAAATCCTTGGCGGAATGGAAACACACAACTGAAATCACCCTTCATGGGTTAATAAACCCTAAAACTATGAAGAACATCCCTAAATAAATAATACCATCATAAAATATCATTCTAAAAAATAACCCTAGGTCTTTCATGACCAAGGGAGAATAAATAACAATGAAATAACAGAAAGAGGAGGAAGAGGGAGGACAAAGAGAAGGAATCTCACCTTGGAAACTAGAGAACTCTTCATATTCCCTTAGATCCGCACTCATATAGTAGAGGTAAATGATTGAAACTAAGTCAAGGTCTCCTTATTTCTGAAAATACTAGGCGAAACAAATTTTTGGTTGGAAGAGTAAGAAATGAATGATTTATGGATGAAATAATTTACCTTCTCAAATCTAGATGTTTTGAGGAATCATGAGACCTTTCTCCCTAATATATGATGAAAATGAGATCCAAAGAGGAAATATCGATAATGGGGGTCAGGATAGAGATTTTGGATTATAGTTGGAGGTTTAATAACTGAAAATTATTAAACAGTGAATAATATATAAAAGAAACAAATTATTTATTTAAAAATGGAAATGCGCCCATGGGTTGGCCCAATAAATAAATAAGTAACCAAAGTTCACCATGTTTATGAATTTTTAAGGGGTAAAAAATGATTTGGTGGTTTGAATATGTTAGGGTAGGAAAATTAGGAAGTGTAATGGGTGAAAAATGTTGAATAACCAAGGAGTTATTAGAAAACAAAACTTGTTTTTAAATCTTGAAATGGGCTCATGGTTTGGACCAAATCATGAAGTGACCACCATTTCTCCAAAAACTCCCAAACAAGAAATGGGTAACCCAGAGTCACGTGATTAAACAGATATGAAACTTTAAAACTCAACATTAATCACACCCATTACCTAAGAAAATTATCGGGATTTCCAACGAACCGGATCAAAAAAAGACATGAAAAAAATAGGTGTGACATATTTTATGATAAATTATTTATGATATTGTGGCACATGAATATATATATATATATATATTATGTTATAGGTTTGACCCATATCACCCTGTAATTCATTAGGTAGTGATTAATGGTACATGAGATTAAATGTTACATGGGAGGTTATCGCAAGACCAAATGGGGTTACACGGTAGGTTATCACAAGATTGAAACTTGTACATGGGTTGTTATCCCATGCCTTACATGTTATGAATGACTGGGTGTACATCCATGACATAATATTTTATATGATTTTGTATAATCCACTAATCTATGTCTTATACAGTTGTTATAATTTGATGAATCATGTTATTTGATTCTATTATAATTCTTGTCTTATAAACTACCATGATTTATTCCATGACTCGTGTTTATGATCTATTATATTTAGGGTATGGGTTTCATATGTTATTCTTATATCACCATACCCATATGCTCATGTTATATTGATATATCCTTTTTTGAATACTAATATTCTAATCTCATCCTTTATTATTTTTATTTTCCCCATGATATGAATAATGGTATAAGTATGATATATCTAAGAGGGGTTCTAGTTAGGAATAATTTATTGGAATATGTACTATCTCACTAATGGACCAGTTGTATATATGTCCCAGTTACTAAAGACACAATACCCTTATGATCCTCTGGTGCATATTTCTGTAATGTTATGAATATTCATGTAAAAAGATATAATATCTTTTTATAAAAATCTTTGATCATTATAGATGGTATCAAAGGATAGTTTTAGTCTACCTTTGGAAAATATAATGAGAAAACAGTAGTTAGACCCCTAAGTACAAATCAAAGAATATGTATAAGGATGAGATAAATATAGGAAAATGTTCTGAAGTTTTGGTAGCCAATAGAGAGAGAGGTTTCTAAGTAGTTACATACATGTATAGATATTACAAGTGGGTATATATCTTGGATATAGGTACATAGGGGTAATAACATTGAAAATGGAGCATTAACTTGGACTTGATCGTCACCTAATGCATGATAGAGAGCCTTTCTACACACCTGGTTTAACACTCCAATGGGATTTTATTTATAAATTAAAAAAATATTTAAAAACCACCTTTAAAGATTTAAATAGATTATGGTTATGAATGTCTTAGGATAAACATAATGTTTCATAGATTAAAAATAAGTTGTTAGGATTTAGACATCCTATAAGTGAGTTTTCATGTTTATGTGGTCCCCCACTATAATTAGTCTTTCTCACAATAGGATATTTCTATTTTGGATTAAACCAAAAGAAATCATGTTAATGTTGAAAGTGATAGAAAATAAAATGATTTTCATCCTATGAAACCAAATATTATTGGAGTTGGAATGAAAACATATCATTAACATGCTCACACAATGTTCTCAAGATATGAATCATGTTGGATGTCTAAAAGAAATAAGGATGGAACAATATTCATTAGTTTCCTTCATGAGGAAATTTTCACCATCATTTAGTGGGTCTTCTGATCCAATATTAATTTAGTAATGGATCATCACCATTGAAAATATATTTTCTGTTATATATTTATTGGATCATGAAAAATTCATTTTGGTTGTCTACTATTTGAAAGGTGAAGTTGATCAATGGTGGAATCATATCATGAATTTGAGGTAACTGGATGAAGTTGACTTCATGAATTGGGAAGAGTTCAAGAACATATTTTTCAATAATTTTATTCCTTATATTATTCATATGAAAATAGAGAATGGGTTCCTTGAGATAAAGAAAAAGGATGATGAATCTATTTGTACTTATGTGGAAAATGTTACAAGACTTATGAGTTGTACTTCTGGTATTACCAACCAACCAAAAAGTAATGTTTATAAAATCTTTTATCGCTTAAAACCAAGTATCTAAAGTGATTTACCCCTAAGAAACATTATTATCTAGGAATATAATGTTCAGTGTTCTATCAAGGTAGTAATGGAAGTTGGAGTTATGTATCAATCTTATAATTTTGATAAAAATATAAAAATGGAATTCAAAAGAAAATCTAAAAACCATAGAGAGAAGAATATGATATTTCCATTATACTCAATGTAGGGGAATAAATATAGTGGAAATTTACATATTAGAGCTAATAAATGTCTTCATTGTGGAAGATAAGTTCATTGGACAATAAATTGTAGATGAGTGGGGAAGAAGGTATATAATGATGCAAATGTAGCAATGTCTTCACAAAATTAACCACCCACACTCTATTGTTTCAAATGCATGAATCATGGGAATTATGTGAATAAATTCCCTAATATAAGGGTTAACACATATGATAAGCCACAACAACCTCTGAATACAAATGATAAATTGAAATATTATTCCATCACAATGGTTGAAGTGAATTTTGATAATTATGGTACACTTATATCTCAGTCCCTATTAGTAAGTTTTTAGATTAATTTTTTGTGAATAATCCTTATGAAAATTGTAATTTCCATCCTTTAGTGAAATTTTATTTCACTCTAATCAATTATTATATCTATCTATGTATATTATGGAATAATTAAATCATGTTTAATATTCTATCATTATAGGGGTGAACTCAAGCTACCAATGATGTTTTCCTGTGTAAAATAATATCTTATTTAAGGAATAAAGGGTGAATTATTTTTTGAAGCATATATATATCTATATGTATGATTAATTGTTGATATTTTTATTCTATATAGGGTTTATAAGTTCAAGGTTGATCATATTTTTAAATAATTATACCATATCTTAAGGTTTTACATGATGGGAGTTTATCAAGATTAATTATATTTTGGGAGGAATTTATGGAAATAAAACATTTGGTTTTATACAGATTTTATTAAAAAATTTATTTAAGGAGTAATTAACTCATACACTGAGGAAATTTAATTAATGGTAACGGTAAACATTATCATTTATCTTATCATTGATGTTGAGGTAATTATGGGTTATAGTAGATATCCTAATGAAGTGATCACACATTGTTGTTATCATATAAGACTTACATATATATATATGATCACAAAAATATACATTATTGAAGTTGTATGATTTCATGGATTACCACTTTTAATTGTATCTTATTATGATCTGATGTTTACCATAATTATTTGGTGAATTATTTAGCAATCTCTCAATAGTGAATTGAGTTTTTGCACTTTGTGTCATCCTTAGATAGATGGTTATTCTGAGAGAAAAAACTCAAACCCTATAAAATATTCTAAGACCTTATTATATGTATTTCAATGGTGTTTGGGATCAACAACATACTCTAGTTGAGTTTTCCTGCACCAATAACATTCACTCAAGTATTTAGATGGATCCTTATGAATACCTTTATGGAATAAAGTATTAAAAATCAACATACTCAAATGATGTTTTTGAAACAATGATATTGGCTCCTAATCTAGTTAATAAAATGATATATATAAGGTTAGATACATTCAACAACACATATTTTAAGATCAAATTGGTTATAAATGTTTCTATGATAACCATTATCATGATCTAAAATTTGAATTTAGTAATAATGTGTTTCTATGAATATCTCTATAGAAAAAGAAGGGAAAACTAATCCCTGGGTATATCGATCCCTTGAAAATTCATGATCACGTTGGAAGTGTATCTTAAAATTTTACACATCCACTGAACATCTATCAATTTCATGATCAGTACCACATATCTATCCTGATGATGTGCATATCTGATCCATCACATTATTGAACATAGAGGTCATACCTTAAGAGAATAATATTTATTATGAAGAATAACAATTTATGACCCTATATAATATATAGAATGTTCTATGAAAGATATAGAATAACTCAGTTAATGTTGTCTGTATAAACCTCTAACTAGAGATGTTTCATAGGGACCTAGGGATTTAATGAAGCAAATATATCATAAGTTTTTTGTACCAATGTGACGAATTTGGAGGAAGAAATTCATTTTATGTGGGGTAGAGTGTAACACCCATTGATTTTGGTGAAAGTATATTTTAAAATAAATTTAATATTTTCAATATTTTTTGTTACATGAAACATAGAGTTTGGTTTGTTTTATACAAAACACCAATTTCAGATTGTGTTACATGAAACACTGAGATTAAACGAAATGTGACATACTATTAATATATTATTATTTAGTATGATTGTTATCACATAAATATTTAAGTGGAGAGTATGAAAAGTATTAGCTTAATTATGAAAATATATGGTTTATACATGTTTATAAATTGAATTCTTTGGTGACCATTTAATTTGAAATGAAAATAAAAAGTATTTCAAAATAAAGGAAATATGTTTCTGAAAACAAATTATACAAAACAATGATTACTACCATAATAATAAAACAAATAAAATTTGGTTATAGATTTTAATGAAATATATATATTATATATTCAATCAATTTTTTAGCATTCACTTTATGGGTTTTCTTGAAAAAAGATAAGGATAAATCTAATTTTCTGCATCAAATTTATACTTTTCTAAAAAATATTTTTTTCTCTTTGGTACACTTATATTAAAAATATATTTTGGAAATTTAGACATATTTATTTGAAAAAATAGTGTTCATTTGTGAAATAATTATGTCTAAATTTCAATACGTTTTATTTTATAAATTTTCTAAGAAGTTTTATTTTTCAAATAATATTTAACAATACTGGTTTTTATTAATAATTATCATTTATTTTAAAAAATATATATACTATTTTAATATGGATTTAAAAAAAAATTAGTCCAATTTTTTACTTATTAATCCAATTTATGTCATTTATAGTTTTTATATTGAATTTTGATATTAAAACTTTTAAAACATTTGAAAAATTTCCCTTTGCAACCTACTTTCTCATCATGTCAGCTGGATTAAGTTTAAATAAAAATTTTCCACTAATATGAATTGTAAAATAATCTAATCTAGTACTTTATCACATTGCTAGAAAGGGTTGGTTACAATACCTAAAGTGTGCCTCCCTATATCCCAGAGGTAACCGACTAGTAGCGGGGGTTTTAAGTGTATAGTGGGGAGACTATACCCCCTAGTATGAAGTTTCACAGCAGTAAAAAAATCCTAATAAAACAAAAATAATAATCAATGTAAATAAAAATCAGAATATAACAATAATGGAAAAAATTAATAATCCAATATTAATAAAATAATAATGTAATGACATGCGGGAATGTTACTAAATTTTATGGTAGAACAATACGAGAAAAAGAATAGAAGACCCAATTAATGACTCAAAGTTTCAGGTCTCAATCCCCAAGTCAGCCCCATCTCGAAAATCTATCCCAATAGCCAATAAAAAATCAACATAAATTTCATTTTGCACTATCCAAAACTATATCCAAATAATCTTCTAGGGTGACAAATGAAAGCTTGAATAGGTTGTGAGTATAACTTAGTAGGTCAACAGCACTGTTTCTAAACAAAACTAATATGATAAGAATTGTATGCAATACAGTGATATATGTGTGTATTAATTAATTCAATAATTAACTAAATAAAACACACTACTTTGGATCTGTGTCATAATGTCTCTAATAATTTCTTATAAGCATGCCCATTATAACCATATAACTATGTTAATAATCTTACTTCAGTGCCACTCTAGAATACCTCTGAGCATGTATTATGACCATGCCAACCACCACCATATACCCATGTTATAGTCACAACAATCAATCTTGGACAATTCCTTATAAGTAATAAAACATTTTCTGGTCAAATCTCTATAAGAATTACAACATTTACGGGTTAATACCCTATAAGCATTACAGCATGGGACAAGGTTGAGGCCGCTCCCTATAACCATTACATCATATTTGTATCCAAGTGTCTCGGATTATCCCTCTATGTAAGCATCTAAGCATGAAACACAAATCTTGTTATATAGAATGGATATCACAATATCACATCACAATTTCTAAATGCTTAATTATGTGAGTTACAGTTATTCTTTCATATTATACAATACATTCAATTTACAATTTATTAATAGTTGTATCAATAATAAATAGTCCACAATTTAGGGATTTTGTAACAAGAAATCGACCTAGTTCACATGTCATAAGAAACAATCCTTAATCCATTAACAAATTACAAATCTATTTGAAACTAAAGGAATTAAAGGTATAATCTCATTAAATAATTTATTGATTTTGGTGTGAAAAATGATGGAAAATAATGATATTGCATAAATTAGGAATTATTAACACATATTGTTAGAGTTTAGACCCCCAACCTTATAATGACGATCCATCAACACTTCCTATGGATAAATCCCATGAGGAAGAAGGTGAAGATGATTTCAAAGAGGTTCCTAGAAAAAAAATGATCATGATAAAAATGATAAAACTGAAATTGGTATAGTATTTTACCACATCGTTAGAGAACTAAAGGGAAGAAGGAAGAAATAAGACCAAAAGGAATTAACATAGATCCATCGCATGAATGGGATGTCCGGAATGTGGTTTTGAACTCCAAAGTAACCTCGAGGATTTCCCTAGATTGAGAGGAGAATATATGTAGTGAATTCCAATGAAAATTATCCACACAAAACAAAAAATTCTAGGATCCAGTCAAAGCCAGTCCAAAAAAACTATTAAAAAGAGATTGATAAGTTAAGCGTACAAGGGACTATTACCAAAACGAGAGTACATTACACCACACATGTTTGTATCCACCAGTGGAGTGCAGTATCCTAGGGCCATGAAGGACCACATTATATTCTTCTCCATTATTGATTTATTTTCCAAAGCATCTGCAACTTGGTTATCTTCCCTATAGGCATGTGATATTACCAAATTGAGATGTGTGGCCATGTTGAGACACACAATACAGTGAGGTAGAATTCTCCATGGCATGTCTTGTGTTCTTGTTTTCAAGGCTTGCACCGAAGTTTGAGAATCTGATTCAATCCATAACATGCTCCATTTAAATTGAACAGTATACCTGACTGCATGGACCATAGTCGATAGCTCAACTTCATAAGCCACCCCTATATCAGTGTAATGGGAAAAACAGCCTTTCACAAAACCACAGTATGTGAGAAAGACTCTACCACATCCATACGGCCCTGGCGCACCAGCAGTAGCCCCATCAACATTTACCTTGAGCCACGAGCCTATCGGAGTTATCTATCAGATGTATTTTAGGATTTTGGGTTTCCAGGGGTGACCAGATATACCTAACATCCTAAGAAGCTGCAGATCGAATAATTTTTTATTCATCCCGCCAGTTTTCACCATAGAGTATACATACGCTTCCCTATGCAAGTCAATCATTCTGTTCTGTGTATAAATATTTTTATTATCAAATAGGATGGCATTACACGCATGCCAAATAGCCGCAAGAATTGAAGCACCAGCCACAAGCAGTAGGTTCTAAATTCTCTCACTCTGTCCAGCACTGGACAACACATAAAGTATCTCATGAACCTACATGTTTGATCACAAATCCGCCAAAACATATAACCTTCATAGGAACAAAGTTTTTTCACATTCCTGCACTCCATGAATAGGTGTTTTGCATTTTCCTCTATGCGCATACACAGATAACATACTGAAGCAATCCGAATTCCAGCCCGCTTGAGTTGATCCTGGGTAGGAAGCCTGTTTTTCTATCCTATTTCCCCTTTAACCCCTTAAACCTCCTTTAAATCTTCTGAACATACCAAGAACCCATTTAACACTTAACCCCTTTATACCCAGACACCATTATATTCAAAAAAGTATACATCCTTGAACATTATGTCACTTTATCCAACAAAAAATCTCTTTCTTCAAATGTTACATGACCACCAAGGCTCAAGAAAAACACTCAGAAATAAACATACCTAGAAAATGATGAGATCTTACAACCTCCCCCAACTTATAACAGATCATCCCTAATCTGTTCCAAGTTTCAATGTGATGTCTCAATAAATAAGTATAGCCACTATGTTTCCATATCAAACTCCCCATTATAAAACTATTCCTAAACTCTCCCATGATTCAATTGTCATCAAACCAATGATATATTCCAGCCCTAAAGATATTTCTCACTACGATCCATAACCTGTATCGGATGCTCCTCGAAGAACGTATCAGTACAAAGCTTGTCAAATGCTACGTCTATCACATGGGAAGGATGAGGATGATATCTTCACATTTGATGAACATGAAACATGTCATGTATGGAACTGTAGTGTTGTGGAACATCTAAATAGTATTCCACTATACAGACCCATGTCACTATTTCAAATGACCCGACAAACCTGGGTTCTAGATATTCCTAATTCCTGAGATGGAACTACCCCAACCTAGAAGACACCCAAAGGAAAACATGATGAACAACCTATAATTAAATAGATCATCTTTGATTTTTATCATATTACTTCTTCCTGTTATGTGTGGTCACCGACCATTATGTGATCAAATGAACCTGTTAAGATGTCTCCTACACAAGAATAGGCCCAACAAGTGCATAATCTCATACCTCCATAGAACAAAGAGGGGAACAAGACAACTTTCCATAAAATGACTCAAAATTTTCCATTTGTATTGATTCCTGGAAGCTATTATTATATAAAAACTCTTTGAGTTCCACATGTTTCTCCCATAAACCTACCAAATCCAAAACACAGGCTCATAACTTATCCTCTAGAACTGTAATAGTCTTCTTAGATTGACCATCAGTCCTTGAATGATAGGATATGCTTAAAAGAACTCATGATCCCAGATATTTCTAAAGTACCTTCAAGAAACATGATGGGAAATGAGGTTCTCTATCTAAAACAATACTCTTATGAACACCGTGAAACCAAAATACCTTGTTCATGTAATCATTTCCTATATCATTATCTATAAAGGTTTCCTTAATAGGTAATAAGTTGGATACCATACTCAATCGATCCAATATAACCCACAAAACATCAATATTACAGGTCATTCAAGGTAATAATATCAGAAAATAAAATGTGACATCATCCCATTTCCACACTGTTATGGGGAAAGGCTGAAAAATCCCAGCTATCCTTTGATGCTGATATTTCACCTTCTAACAAGTGAAGAATCTAGCCACAAATCTTTCCACCACCTTCTTTATCCATCACCACCAATATTATCTATGGATATCATGATATATATTTGTTAAAATATGATGCACTACCCATCTAG
This sequence comes from Viscum album, assembly GCA_963277665.1. NCBI lineage: Eukaryota > Viridiplantae > Streptophyta > Magnoliopsida > Santalales > Viscaceae > Viscum > Viscum album. The sequence continues at coordinate 474,245,499 of OY728139.1, read as the reverse complement.
AATCATGAAACTCCCTCATTAGCTCCTCAAGAAAGCCCATAAGAACAGGTACTCATCTATGAAAAAGAAGAGAATATCCACTTCCAAGAGATCATATTGATGGATTCTCCTCACCATATAATTTATCTCTATGAAATGATCCATCTAGATCAGAAAACTACTCAGTCTGAATCTGATCCAAAAGATTGGTATAACTGATGTCGAAGTCAGAGCTACCAATCCATGAGATTCATGAACATCCAAATGCATGTCTATAAATAAATCCATTATCCTCCACTCATCTCAAGAATCTATTATTGCCACTATCTATGTATTATAACTCAAATCATCAGCAATGATGTTTCCCTTGACTAGTGTATAAGCCAATTCAAATTCAAAAAACTACAGATACTCAACCCACCTCTTTTGGTTAAGTTTAAGGTCTTGCTATGAAAATATATACCCGGTTCTCTTGTGCACCATGTATACCACAAAACTATCACCTATCATAGAGTGTCTCCAACATCTTAGGGGATTTACCATTGCTAATAACTTTAGATCATGAGTAGGTTAATTCCTCTCATGTAGTATCAAATGCCTAGAGCAACAAGAAACCACATGATCCTCTTATATTAGAACTGATCTAAGTCAAAATCTAGTTGCAGCAACATATATGGTATATGATTTACCTAGCATGGGTAAAGTAAGGAAAAGTGATGATTTTATTCTTCCTTTCATCTCTTGAAAAGATATTCACAAGAATCAGACCAAAACAACTTCACCCATTTCTTAGTCATCCCAGAGATTGGGACTACCAATCGGGAGAAATCATGTATAAAACGATGGTAAAAACCCTCTAAACTGAGAAAGATATGAATTTCAAATACGTTCATGGTTTGTTCCCAAGATACCATAACTGAAAATTTCTATGGTTCCATTGATACTACTGGCTATGAGATTACATGGCATAAAAAGTGCACTTTTTTTATCTAGAAACTACATTTAGTTATCTTGGTGTAAAGTAGATGCTCTCTCAATATACTCAGGACTATGTCAAAATGTATGAAATGATACTTTTCTAATTAGGAGTATAATAAGATATAATAAAAAAACCTCCAAAAACTAGTCCATAAATGGTTGAAATATTCTATTCATTAAGGCCATGAATACCACGGATGCATTAGTCATCCCAAATGACATCACTACCAATTTATACAACCCATACCTACCCTTAAAAGTAGTCCATTTTATGTTTGACAGTCTTACCCTTATCAGATGATATCATGATCTCAATTCAATATTGAAGAGGATCTTAGCACCTCTCAAATGATCCAAATAATCATCAATGTGTGGAAGAGGATACTGGTTGTTGACCGTTTTTTGGTTCAATAATCAATAATCTGCACATAAATGCAAAGATCCATCAGCCTTCTTAGAAGAGAGAAAAAGAGAACCCCATATAGATTTACTCGACCATATGAATCCTTTATATTCTAGAACATCCAAATGAACTGTCATATCTCTAATATCTACTAGTTTTATTCATTAAGATAGGATAGAAATTGAATATGAACGTAGAAACAACATGATTTTGAACTTGACCTCTCAGTCAAATAGTAACCCATAGAACTCATTAGGAATAACAGCTTTAAAATTTTCTACCACTAGGAAAAATAAATCCTACTAATTTCCACCATTATCTAGAGAAAGACTGAAAATTTGATCTATGATAAAATCTAATCTACAATGAATTAGTCACGCATGGCTGGCCAAAAGACCCCACTCACCCGGTTAGAATAATTTATTCCTTATAGAGATAAAAAGGTAACACTCTTCCTAAAACAGTCTATTTGATATTGGTATAGAACTAAACATACCATACCAATAATCAAGTTTCAGCCTATAATTTCAATCATGTACATTTACATAAAGAAAAATTGACCACCAATCTCTAGAAAACAGGTCTTGCAACATTTGATATTATATGACTACACTCCCAATAGTGTGTATATAGTTAGAAATTCAACTAATATTACCACACTCAAGCGCAAAACATTTGAAAAATGATTAAATAGAAAATAATGTGATTCTTATATATTAAAAAATACATAAGCTAAAGTAGATGATACAAGAATATTACCTCTGACAGTAGATATTCTTATATCCATTTTAGCTGGATTAGTCTAAATAATGTGAAACATACATATACCTCTACACTAGGCTCTAGTCGGACTACCCTGAGCTACTTTCCATTCGTGTTACTATTGCTCATGCACTAGGGTACCACATCCCCTTCCTCAGCCTAAGTGTCATGTGGAACTCCTTCCACTAGCCTTATAAGGGGTAGTGAAGTCCCTTTCAGATTCTTTTGACTTTCCTAATCCTATGCCACTTGTCTTCAATGGAAATTTTTCACAGAACCTCTAAATATGACCCAATATTCCATACACATGACACTCAAGTATGGGGTAAAGACACTTTGAGTGCTTGTTACCAAACATTCCAAATTTATATAATAGGAACGGAATGTGATCTTGACATGGTATTCCACTACCCTAACTACTCTTCCCATTACTTCCTTGGAATAAATATCTATACCAATGTTTCTTAACTCTCCAAGAAGAAATTCCATAGCTCCCTGCTAAAATAGAATGGTCACTACTCTGGGCCTATTTCAAATTCCCTTATGTGGTGAGTGACTTATTCATCATATCTTCAAAGATATTTAAATGGAAAAGTTGTACCTATGACCTGATTTCATAATGAATACCATCCTAGAAATATCTCTCCCAAGAGACCTCATATGTAGCCAATGATGGCACAAAGCAATGTAGGTTATTAAAACGTCTAGTAAAGTCGATCACTGACAAACCTTCATATGTTAGATGAATGAAAAAGCAATATTTTTCATCATTCAAGGTTTTAGGATAAATATCGATCATGATATTTTTCTCTATTTCTTTATAAGATAGCCCATCCTACTTCCTAGCTTCACCGTAATATCCTACCAATGTTTTGCAGGTCCACGAAGCATATACACAACATACTTCACCCTTTTATATGTGGGTGTCTTGAGATGCTTGATGATTTTCTGGACCAAATTAATCTATAACTTAACTGCTTGGGGTCCCCCTTACCCAATAAACATAGTAGGATGCTAATGTTGAAACTCTATTATCATCTTAGACATCAAAGGAATGGTATAAGCAGTATTCCTTTCCATAGATCGCATAACCCTAAGTAATCTATCGTGAATTTTAACATCCATACACTCCTTGAGAACTATAGAAAGTACCTATTATTCTATATTAGGAGTCTGTTGATTAAAAATCTCCATATTCTCAGGTTAAATAATACGAAGATGCATTTGATCTACAAAAAAATGCACACCTTAGAGAACTATCTAGCAACAAGGTTAACCCCAATAGGTGACCGAAGTATATAACTACTAACTCTTGTTATCTATAGACATAGATTACAATTATTTAGCAGGACATGAAAATTAATTTTATTTATCCAGTGAAATTTAATTCTCATATCACAGTTCAATAGAAAGTACATACTATATGAAAATATAGACATTCTCAAATCATGAACAATGCTTGTCAATATATCCCTATGTTCCTATTATGATGCATATATTCTTAGCTCGCACCATACCGGGACATGATTATAATCTCAAGAAGCAATAATATCATAAAATTAGAACCTCACACAACATGTGAATCAATGAAGGTGAAATAACACTATGTATAAAAATACAGGACCAAAAAAAATACCATCACTGGGTACTTATATTTTCCCTTATACATGGGTTAGCTACTCCTATGAACAAGCTCATTACCATGTCCTGAAACATCCTAATCTCCTTTTTACCTTTTCCAAATTGTATGGAAAAATGATAATAAAATTTACTCCTCTAACACCACTTTGTAATGTCCCCCAATCTGGAACTCTCTCACGTGGATAGAAAGGGTTGGTTATGATACCTCAAGAGTACCTCCCCCATACATCAGAGGCTATTGACTATTAGTGGGTTGTAAAGTGTATAGTGTGGATATTATAACCCCTAGTGTGAATTTTCATAGTATTTTGAAAAAAAATATTGAAATTGAAATAATAATCAAAGTAAATACATAGAAAAAGATAATAATAAAGGACAACTAAATAATCCAATATTAATAAAGGAATAATTTAATGACATGTTGGAATGTAACTAAATTTCATTCTATAAATATAAAATAAAAATAATAAAATACTCAATAAAATACTCAAAGTCTCTGTTCCCAATCCCCATGTCGATTACATAATTAAACTCCATCCTAGAAGATAAAAAGAAATAAATAGAAAGTTTATTTACCTTGTCCAAACCTAATTCTAAATAATCTTATTAGGTTCCAAACAGTAGCCCAAATAGGATGTGAGTATAACTCAATTGGTCAACACCATTGTTTCTAAAAAAACTAGTCAGATAATAAGTGTATACAATAATGCAATAGATAGGTGTATTGAGTAATTAAACAGTTAGATAAATACAACAACTTGCTTCATCTATGGGCCATAATGTCTCTGAGAATGTCTTATAACCATGTTAATCAGAACCATATAACAATGGAAATGAACCTACTTCAGCTCCATGTTGGAATATCTCTTAGAATTTCATATGACCATACCAATAACTACCATACACCCAAGTTATAGTCAAGACAATAAATATGAGACTAATACCTATAAGCATTACACCATTTCCAATTAGATACCTATTAGCATTATAGAATTTCCTAGTCCATGCACTATAATAATAACATCGTGGGACTAAGATGACCCAACTCTCTATAGGAATTTCAACATATTTGTGTGTAAGTTCCTGGGCTTATTCCCTTATATATGAATCTATGAATATAAAAAGATTTCTATAATATAGAAAGAATATCAAAATATCACATCATAATTTCTCAATGGTTAATTATGAGAATTACCATTCTTATTTCATATGAAACATACAATTAAATTCACAATTGATTAATAGTTATATCAACAAAAAATAGTCCACAATTTAGGGATATTATAATAAGAAATATCATAGTACACTTTTCATTCCAAACATACATTAATCCATTTTCCAATTACAAATCAATTAGAAACAAAAGGATTTCAATGGATAATCGTATTTAATTATTTAATGAATTTGGGAATAAAAAATGAGGGCACGAACACGATATTTCATAATCATCGAATTATCACAACATCTGGTTAGTGTTTAAACCCTACTTTATACCTACAATCCAATAACACTTCATAGGTCCAACACCTAGGAGGAATACAATGAGGATTATTGAAAATAGGTTCCTTGACCAAATCTGATCAAGATCAAAACTAGCAATGCATTTAGGTAAATGATTTTACCACACTGTTGGAGAACTAAAATAAAGAAGCAAGAAACGATACCAAAAGGACTTAACAGAGATCGATAACATGAACGAGACATCAGGAAGGGGGTTTGGCACTCCAAAATCACTTGGAATGTTTCCCTAGGTTGATAGTAGAATAGTTAAAAAACAATTACAGTGAAAATCATCCACACAACATGTTTAGAACAATAGGTCGGTCATTTACACATCATGTAATACAGCTACATGTCGTGTCAATGTTTTTAATGGTATTTACAGAAATAATATGTCACCTTGAATTTATTTTATTAAAAACCATGTATAATTTCATAATGTTTAATACACATACATGACATTTAAATGTTCTACAGTTGATGTTTCATCAAATTTTTTCATTAACCCTCCGAACATCCTTTAATTCTTCTCAAATTACAACGAACCCATTTAAAACATAACCCATTAATATCCAAACTACATTATATTTAAAAAATCATACATCCTTGAAAATTAGGTCTCATTCATCAATTAAGGATCTTTGTCTCTGAATAAGACATGACCACTATGGATCAAACAAAAAACTCATAAAGAAACGTACCTAAAAAAGATGGAATCTTAGATGAATTGAGTATGTAAAAATGGATTCCATATTTATAATAATAATAATTAATATTATTTAATATGGTGAAATTAATTTTTTACCATAATTTATAGTAAAACGATAAAAATTATTCACTGTGATTATGGTAGAAATGTGTTTACTAGGGGTTACACTAAAAAGATATGGATTAAAAATTACACAAAACATATCCAAAACCCATTTTGTTGTCATATTTTTACCATTTCTCTTATATTTTCTATAATGTACTATTTTGGATCATTTTTTCTTATTGTGAACATGAGAACATCTTTTAGTTTTCAAAAATTTAATTTTTTCCACTAACCTCACTATAGAAGGCCACACCCACTCCAATCATCTTCATAATTTCAGAAATTGCTGATTCATACAACACATACAAAAATAAAATTCTTTATTCATTATTCATATCCTATAGTCCTTATTTTGGCCAAAAAACCATCATATGAAGAATTTTGGTGCAAACACATAGAGGATACATGAAAAAGTGGTCACATTAATCGATGAAGGCCTTTTAAATTTCTTTCTATCCCTCCCTCAAATCCTATTAAACCAAGATGATATAATGAAATTATTATATTCCATATATTGAGATGTATTTATATTATCAAAATGACCTAAAAACATCTCATTTTCTATCAAGTGCGTAACAAAATCAATAATTGTGTGTTTGGTGGACTACTACCTCATGAACCAATGTCATTCCTTTTTCTATTACCATCTCTCAAGGATGGGTTTAATGATAGATTAAATTTTTATAAATTATATTAATTACATTATTATACTTATTTAATTATTATATCACATATACCTTCTTATATTTCATTTTATGGGAATATACTATCATTGGTTGTGTGTACAGAAGACTACCTACTCATGAAGTGATGTGATTCTTTCATTCATTACATGGAAGGTAATAAGGATGGGTTTAATAAACATATGTGATATATATGACATAAAAATTATTTTGGAAATTTAATTTTTTTTATATATCCATATTTCACTTAATTCGTTGGGAAAATTGAGACACCATTCATGTATACGGATGACCTATCGTATCCATTAAAAAATTATTTCATTTTATATATCTAACTTTTATATATTAATATAAATTCATATATAGTGAATATATTTTATATTAATATAATTGTCAAAATTATTTAGATTATTTAACCATGGTAAATAAAATCGAAACACGCACAAATAAAAAATCAAATTAAACACAACAAAACAAAGCTATTATTTCCCAAAATGTCACTTTTACATGGAAATATAAATAAAAAAGTAATAAATGTCCACACATAAATAATATATGGTATGATATATATATATATGTGTATAGTTTAATAATAAATCAATAATAAACTTATATTTATTGTACATGAGATTATAATGTGTCTGAAGGAGGTCAACAATTACACAATGGAATTTATAGTCTCTATTTTATTTCGGGGAGACATATGAAAATTCACCACATATTTCTTTTGTGTGGTGTAAACATTTTCCCATTAACATGTAATATCATGAAAATACTTATTTTAATAATATTTTATGTTTAATTGGATGTTATTATTTATTTTTTATTATGATTAAAACAATTTTATAAAGATGTAAGGGATTTTCATCTCTCTTTTTCACTTATGTGAGGTGCATTCCATATTCACCACCTATTTCATTTATTTATTTTATATAATTCTCGTAAATATATTCATTATTATTCCCCTAAAAATTATGGGTATTTACATATCCACTTTTTTATCTCACTTTCATGATTATTATAATTCAAATTTACCAATGTGTTATAGGTTTTATGATTCAATCACATAGTTTATCGGGATTTTTTATGGTTATTCTTTAAATGCTTAATTATATAATATTTTCCATTTTTTTTAAAAAAATTTACAAATTTTTTAAATGAATCTTCATGTCCTTTTAAAAATAAATCCAATTTAGCTTTTACCAATAACATGGAAGCAATAATTGTATTAACTTTTATGACATGATAATAATTTCTCAATGTCATAACCATTTTTTTATTTTAATATTTTTATTTTAAGTTATAAAATTATGTTTAAATGAATAATATTATCAAAATGTTTTGTGAACCTTAATTTCGGAAAAAAATTATTTTCAAAATGAAATAGTTATTTTCTTGAAGAAGCAATATAAGTTATCTTTGAAACTAATTTTCTTTCGAAGGTTATATTCATTGATATTACTTAATATTTAATATGTATATGATCCAATTTTATTATCCTCATTCATTGTTTAGATGATTTATGATTATAATGAATTGATGGTTTTGAAACTCATTTCCTTTTTATGTTTTATGTTATAATAAGTTTTTTATGATCATGTGGCACATAAATGTATAGGTAATGTGATGGGTGGTACCTATATTTCCCTAAAATTAATTGGGTAAAGCATAATGTTACATGAGATAAATGGGTACAAGGGAAGTTATCCAAATCCTGAAATATGGTACATTGTTGTTTATCCCATTCCCAAAATAGGGTATATGGGAGGTTATTTTGATCCCAAAACAAGTAATCAGTCGGTTATCTGGATCCTAACATGTTATTAATGTGTTAGTGGGTAGGATTGACATAATATATTCAATGATTTTGTATATTACACCAACATTTTTTATATTCAAATGTTATTCTCTCACATAACACATTCTTTAATTCCATTATGATTCTTGTTTGATTAACTCTCAAGATTTATTCCACAACTCATTTTTATGATATGTGATATGCATGGTGTGTTTCTCACATGGTATTCTATTTTTCTCATACCCATATTCTTATGATATATTTATATCTCCCTTGTTAACCCTTATTAATCTTCTAAACTTATCCTCTATTACGTTTTATTTCCTTACAACATGATGAAATGTATTATGTATGATATTTATAAGAAGGTCTTCCCATTATGAATAACATAGTGAAATATGACATAGCTCACTTGTGGACCTGTTGTTTATGTGTCCATGTTTCTAAAGGCACTACACATTTATAATCCTCAATAGGGTGTTTGTATAATTCAATGAATATTAATATAAAAATATGTAATATATATTTATGTAAAGATCTGGTCTCTATATTTTTTCATGTTATAAACATGGGTACACTTTATTATTTTCAAAAATTTCATTTCTGTCATCTCCCTCACTTATAAATGGCCACCCCATATCCTCTTCTTTTCACACATCCAATACCAATATTTTAATATAATACCAAAAAAAAGTATTTCTTACTTCCATATCTTCATCCTAGAATCCTTGGTTTTAACATAAATCAATCATAGAAATGATTTATGTGTGATAATAAAGAAGTTTTCTGAAAAATATGTAACATCTTTAACCAAGCGTTTTATTTAATTTCTTCATCCACATCCTTGAAATATTATTAAACCATGGTGATATAATAAAATCATTAGTATAAATATAATGATATTCTATAAATTTTTGGATGTGGACTAAAACAATATCCACCGCCCTTAAATGGGAAATGAAATTGTTGATGATGTGTATAGCAGACTATATCCTCATGAACTGATGTAATTCGGTTTCCAACACCACTTATTAAGGATAAAAATAATTATTTATATAATGAATATATATTATATTTATGATATAATTATACTTTTTAAATTATAATATCACGTATACCTTCTTCCATTCCATTCTGTAGGGAATATGATAACATCACTTGTGTGTGCGGAAGACTACCTCTTCCTAAAGAAACTTGATTAGTTTTTTCCTATAATATTTACATAGAAGGGTATAAATATTAATTTGATATTTATATTTAATAATCATGAAATATTAATTATTCATGGAAATAAATATATCTTATACTTTCTTATCTCACTATCAATTTAATAAATGATAATGTCATTCATGTGTAAGGAAAACTACAACCACACAAAGCGACATCATTTGTTTTTCACTATGATTTTCAAGGAATGTAATAAATGTAAAATTTATTTAATATATTTGATATATATTACATAAATATGAATCATTAATGTTGATATATTATTTACCTTCTTTTTGTTTTATCCATCAACAAAATGGAAACATCATTCATGTCTAATTATTTTTTCCCATCTCCATGAATAGTGTAAATCATTTTTTATATCTATCTTTAATGGATTAAAAGTAAAAATATAATTAATATATATGACATATTATAATTTTTAGCATGATATTGATCATAAATACAAGATTAATGTGAATTGATCAAAAAAGACCAAACCAAAACATACATAAAATAGAAGTTGTTGTTATACAAAACATGATTTTAACGAGGAGTTATTGATAAACACTAAATAAAAATTAATTAATAAATAAAATATATTATGATACATATGAGTCCAGTTCTATGATATATATATATATATATATATATATATACTTATATTTATTATACATGAGGTTTCAATGTGTCTAAATGGAGTCGATACTTAAGGTAAGGGGTTTTTGTCCCAATTTCCCTTCTTTGAGACATATGTTATATTATTCACTTATATAATATTAAGATATTTGTATAAAGAAAATTTTAAATTTTATATTGTGAATATATTTCATTTAAATATATTTTAATTTTAATTTCATTTTATTATTTAATTGGTATTACAATTCAAAAGTTACCAATATGGTAAGGGTTTGATGTTACAATCTCATTATTTTTTAGGATTGTCTATGATTGTGCTTTTGATTATGAAATATTATGACATAATTCTCAAGAACAAAATTAATTTCTTTCTACTAGGGTTATTCATTGAGAATAAATTTTTCCATTAATTTTCAAAACATTATATACTCAAGATTCAAAAATAATGTTTTTAAAGAAAACTAACTTTTTTATCTATTTGGTTAGAAAAACATTTTATATTCCATATCCATGTTTTCTAAAACTACTATCCTAAAAAATTTGATATACTCTAAAGGATTTTTCAACTAAATTTTCACCCATGTTTTAATTTTCTTATAAAATGGTTTAAAAGGAATCTTCATTTCATTTTCCAAAAAATGCCCATTTGTATTCTATAAAAAATATGAAAGGAATAATTATGTTAAATTGTATGGTATGGATATAATTTTCTTCCATTATAAGAAATAAATGATTTAAATATTACATTACTAGTTTAAATGATTATTTTCCAAAAAAAAATCAATATTATAGATGTCTTTAGAGTTTAATGATGTGTTTTTAAAATGGAAAATATATTTTCTTAAATATTAATTTAATGTTTTTTATGGAATTTATTTTAATAAATGTAAAAAAAAATTATTCTAATGTTTAAAAATAGAAATGATCCACTTATACCATCCTAATTAATTCTCTAGAGAGTTTATGATTATGATTATGATATGATTATGAAACACATTTCATTCCCTTGGGTTATGCCATGATGAAATGTACATGAATAGCATTAATTTTCTAGGGATTATGATATGATGTAATGATAATAAAATCCATTTATTTTCATGGGTTTTAATATGATGCATGTCTTATGATATTTTGTCATAGATTTTTATGATATTAATTATGTGATAGGTGGAACCTATATTTCCCTCTAATGCATTTGGTAAATGTTGAAATCACATGAGATAAATAGAACTATAATGGGGAGTGAACCTAGTTCAATAATGTACTTTCTTGACTATTATAGTCTAGGGAGTGAACCTTGAATACTATGACAGTTTCTGGAATGAACCCATTACACTATTATAGCCTTGTAAATGCACCTTGAAAACTAAGTAAATGATTTTTAGGATTAGGTGTATGAAATAATTTCTCGTGTTATGTCAATGTTATGCTCTTATGTCACACGATCATTGATTATACTATGATTCATGTATTATGAACTACTTATTCTTATGACATGACTCAATTTAATTATCTAAGATATACAGGGTATTGTTTTAAAATGATATTATCATGTTATCATTCCATTATTCTCATACTATATTTATGTATATCCCTTATTTCCCCTTACTGAGCATCTGATCTCACCCTTTATTTTGTTTCATTTCCCTATGTTATGATGAAATTTATTATATATTACATGTCTAAGAAGGTTTCCAGTTATGAAGAACGTTGTGGGAGAAAATGTATGTCTATTATGGACTAGTTTTTTTTTCATGTTTCCAAAGGAAATAGACCTAAATTATTTTGACATGGATCATTATGTTCTCCAATGAATATTCATCTATTAAGATGTAATACTTATTTATGAGAAGTTTTTGTCTCTAAAATTCCTTTATAATCCTAAATACAATAAAACTCAAGACTTATGTGAACCTTTTACATTCAAAAATTACTCTAATATTATTTTAAATGGCTTCTTCCTAATTTTAATAATTATTTTCTACATTGGTCTAACTCCTGGTAGATTTGAACTAGGAGGGACAACATCAAAAAACAATTAGATTAAGGTTTTCTATGATAATTGTTTTAGATATCCTTCCTTTTACATGAACATGATATTTCATAGGACTCTAGTATCTAAGAGAACACTTTACACCCTTTTAAAAATTCTACTATTATGTAATATTGGGTATAGCGTAACCCCATCATTGAAATGGTTCTCACATTGGAAGCTCATGTGTAAACCCCACATCAATTTTTTGAGTTTAGATACTCCTCGTGGTTTCTTTAAATTCCTTGAGTTGAGATAATCATATCAGTTTCTTAAGGCACCATGAGCTATTGCACCACTATTGGTTTCATCATAATTCTTTAGTTGAGGCACTCATATTGGTTTCCTCTTATTCCCGGATCCATGATACTCCCTTTGGTCTCCTTATATTCCTCAAGTTAAGATACTCTTATGGGATTACCAAAACAAACTTCACATGGATAACCTTCCAATGTGATGTATAAAGGGTTTCTCATCTATAAAATCCCAAAAAAAACTAATTCTATGAACTTTTTTTTACCTATTATTATTATTAGTATGACTTTAAACTACATAACATGAAGCACATATAATAGTAAATCAAAATACATGAACTGGTCCTAACATATGACCCTAAACTATTCCCAATAACTAAAGAATTATGAAAAACCTTTTACTTACTTCACATAATCTAGTAATATCACTCTTTATTATGGATTAAAACATAAAAAATATTGGGAATATCGTACATATATCTTGAATATGATTCACTAAGAAGTTAAATACATGATGCATGGGAGATCCTGTTTCCATACAGTGAGAAAAATGAATGTCAATGTGAAAGGTTATAATAAATTTTTCCAGGTATAAGGCACCTTATCAACACTCTTATAAAGGGATAAATATCTTTAGATATTCTAAATAAAAGGATGTAGTGTGTTTTTCTTATTTAATGAAAGCCCATGGGATGAATAATTATTCCTCAATAAAAATAAAATGGAATCTTTAGGTATGTTTTTTATCATGTGTAATTGATGTATTCCATAGAATTGGGTATTAGATATAGATTTTGGTTCTCAAAAATTTATTAATAGACATATATAGATTTTAGTTTGGAATATTACTAGATTTTAGGGTAATATTATAGAACACAATGGATAGATACTAGCTACATTGGATATTGGATACTACCATTTCAAAATACAAATTAGATTGGATTTAGCTTTGAATACATGTTATTATGATCTCAGCTTTACCAAGAATGTAATATCTCGATCTATTTTAGAAATTTTTGGTTTTATTTTTACACCTATAAATAATTTATTTTACTTTTATAGATATATAATATGTTATGGGATAACTTATTTGATGTTACTTATGTATTGAGTGTGGTAGGAAAATATTATATAGACCAATGAGGGTCATATTTATAAGAACCCTAGTTTTAACTCAGGTATGGATCCTTTAAATTTCAGTATAATTATTTATTTTGGACCTAATATGGATTTAAAATGAGTTAATGAATGTTTTAAGTGTGTCAAGTTATTTTTTAGAGCCTGGGACATAGCATTTTGGGAAAACTAGGGATGGCGCACAGTTTGTAGTAAACTATGTCGAAAGGTTTCATGGTTAGATCAAACTATGCGGGTGGTCTCTTTTTAGACAGATCCTTACCATATGGTTGGTGAATGGTTTCCCTAATAGTTTGGCCTAAAAATACTAGTGCCCATCTTCCCTAGGTACTCGTTCAAGGTTTGTGCACGGTTTATCAACCTGTGTGGACAAACCATGTAGAGGATAAATTTTGGGTAATTTTACAATTTTTTCCCTTAATGACCTAATTAAGCCTTCTCCTTCATCCTATTGTGAATTCATATGGGATTAAACAATTTTTCATTAATTTTGGTGCTCTTTTAAGTTCAAATACATCTCGGTCCCTAATTCCACTTAATATGTGCCCCAAGCCTGGTGGGCCACATGGCCTCAAGTGCAACTCCTGAAATGCTAGAGGTTTCCAACTAGTAGTGAGGGCCTTGGGTGTGTCCATGGGGAGACTATTCCCTCATTAATATAGTGTAACATAGTGAATAAATATAAATAGAGTTAACTATTAGAAATAGTATAAGTAAAAAATAGAAGTAAACATAGAAATAGTGAAACAATGAATCAATTATTGTATCAACTATAATAATTGTTGATGAAATGTCATGTTTCTTGAAAAATAGAAAATATGGATACAAAAAAGTAGACATAACATGTTCCAAAAAATTATAAAGGAAATAAAAAGGATATCCTAAGAATATCAAGCTCTGGATCAATCATCTACTATCAAGATCAATCCTAAATAGAAATAAATCATGTGTTTCAAGCCAAACATTTCCCTTTATCAACACAGGAATTCATGTAATCTAGTATGGGTACCAAAGGACACCCAGAGAGGGTGTGAGGTAAATCTCAGAGGGCCTCCACCAATGGTGTCTATAACCTCCAGCCTGTGTAATGGAAATATAACCGTCTGAAAGCATGCATATATACATAAAAGCAATACAGTGTAACTAAATACCCAAGTACCTACTTTATCCCTCAGCTAATGTATGAACCTATAACCAATTAATTATGTTATTATTAATAGTTTCAAAAAAATTCACATGTTCATAATAGTTAAGGTTTGAATATGTAACAAAGAAACCTATAATGATATTTAATAATGATGTTCCAAGGTAATAACCAAGGCAATGTAGACCTCAAGGGTCACCAACTTAGTAATAATTGTAGCCTAGCATGGGAGTAAGAGTGTAATCCAAGGAGTATAGTCCAGGGAATTACACAATTATATGCCTACCATGTCTAAGGATTTTATCCATGGTAAAACATTCTATGAAATGACCGGGACTGAAGGGATATAACCATGGAGCCTATATGTCAATGCTGGTTCCAATGAGTGTATCCAAGGAATCCTGTAATACTATGTGAGGGATCCTTTGGTGTCATATCAGGCATCCAAGAATATAAAAGGATCGATATATAGGTGGGTATCAACCTAATAAATCCTCATCCTTAAATAATAATGGGGTTTCTTAGTACTCAAGGTAATCCTTGATAACATTTCAAGGTGATCTTGAATCAGGCCACTCCTATTTAACAATGAAGTAATGTATAATTTCAATTGTTTCAAGCCTTACCTATCATTAGTGTGACAGGTCCAAGTAGCATGAAACCATTATTAAATCCTTTTAGAAAATATTCAATCATTAAGGTCCATTTATCTACCATCAATTATTTTTGTAAGGGGTTCTGTAGACATTAAACCAAATATTTATTTACATTTAATCTAGTCAAGTCATATACTTCATATACTTTACAATTTCCATTTCACATTTAATTATCAATTAAATAACTTACCTTATGTGGGTCAAGTGGTTATAATACATGATACTTTTCATTATGAAATTCACAATATAAATCAAGCCATTTAATATTGAAAAGATTACCCTTAGAAGGGTCAATCCAAGTCACACCTGAATGGTGTCTCAAATGTGTCAAATACTAAAAACACAATTATGGAATAAATCATATATGGTATGGATGGATTTTTGGGAATAACAACCAAAATATAATCCTAAATTTGTAAAGATAATAACCATATGGTTCTAATGAATATAATCATGGAATATAAATTCAAAAAATGACACCCGATGAAATTTGTGGGGCCCAAATGATAATTCCAAAATCGACAGACTTAAGGGATGAGTTATAGACCATTAACCTTATGGTTATATGAATCCCCTCCTCTAATATCAGCGTATTATTTATCTTAGAATGTATTAGATAATATAAAAAGGTAAAATCTATCACACCTTGATAAAGTGGTCCAGAGAAAGAGAGGAAAAGAACTGCTAAAAAGGACTCAAGTATATATCGTTGCACATCCAACATGATAAACAGAAGATTGATCTGATAATAGAAAAATGTGATCTTTCAATCCCTAAAATAGGCCTTCAAAGATCTCCAAAATTATAGAAAAATAGGTTGATCCTGCATGAATTTAGATTAGGAGGGTGGAGGGGGCTTAATTATATCATTAAGGGAAAATAATAAAATTGCCCAAAATTTATCATGTGCATGGTTTAACAAACCATGCACAAACCATCCATAGGTACCTGAGGAAGAGGGTCATTAGCATGATTATGCCACACAATTATGGAAAATTTGTGCAAACCATATAGTAAGGCTCAGTCAAAAAAGTAACCACATGCACGCTTTTATCTAACCATGCATCCTTCTTACACAGTTTACTAAAAACCATGTGGTGGGCATAGTTTTCCCAAAAAGTTATGTCCCATGATCCGAGCAATACCCTTACACCCTCAAAAAATTCACTAACTCATTTAGAATCCATATTATGTCCAAAATAAATAATTAGAGTGAAATTTAAAGGAATTATACCAAAGTGAAAAACTAGGTTCATACAGTGTTCCCCCTTAAAAGAAATCATCCCCAAGTTCACCTTCCAAGGGTGGAGGAACACTATTTGAGAACAACTCTAGCCAATGGGCACATATTTTGGCCTCCTCCTCCTAAGTGTCATTTTTCATATGACCATTATACCATTTCACCCATTCTAGAGGGACTGACTGTCCTCATAGAGACTTTTTACTCTAGTCAATAATGCATACTAGATACTCCTCAAAGGTAGTATTGGCGTCTAACTCAAATTCCTCAAGAACAGTTGTATGAGATGGGTCAACATGATATTGGAAAAACTGTGAAACATGGAAGACATCATACATGGAATGGTGCCTCTGAGGTAGTAACAATCAATAGGATACCATCTGGACTCACTCCATAATCCCAAATGGACCTACATAATGAGGTTCTAGCTTCCCTTATTTATGTAACCATCTATTCCTTATCCTAGATGATACCTGAAGGAGAACATGATCCCCAACCTCGAAATATAAGGTTCATCAATAGTGATCAGCATAATATTAATGTCTAGACTGAGCATTAGTCATGTGTTTTATAATCACCTAAACTCACTCCAAATTCTCCTAAATGTTACAAGGAACTAGTAGGGATGCCTCACCTACAACTAGCCAGCACAAAGGTGAATGGAACAGCCTACCATATATCTCCTAATAGGGAGCAATTTGAATTGTTACCTGAAATCTATTATTATAGGAGAACTCAATGGGAGGGCTATGCTTCTCCAAAGAACCATTAAAATCAAGGACACTTTCTCATAGTATATCCTATATAATTTGTATTGTCCATTCCAATTTTCCATTAGTTTGAGTGTGGAAAGCTATACATAGAAGCACTTGTGTTCCCATAGCATTTTTCAATCCCTTCCAGAACTATGACATGAAACGAGCATCCCTATCTAAAACAATAGTACGAGGGACCCCATATAGTCGTATAATTTCACGAACATATAGTCTTCCCATCTCATTAAACAAGAAATTATACCGAATAGTAATGGATTGGGATAATTTTTTTAGTCTTCCAATAACTACCCATATAGAATCACTACCACTCGGCGACCTAGGTAAGCCAACTATGAAATACATAGAAACATATTCCCATTACCATTCTGGTATTAGAATCGGCTATAACAAGCTTGTGGGTATTTGGTGCTCTTCCTTCACCTATTGACAGGTGGAACACATAGTGATAAAGCCTTTTATTTGATTCTTCATCCCAGGCCCCCAATACGGGAGTCCTATATCTTGATACATTTTGGATATTCCTGGATGAACTTCCCACTAATAAGAATGGTACTCTTTCATCAACCCCTCTATCATATCTATAGGTACCTAGACACATCCATGAATATGCAGGATGTCTTCTCTATCTACAGACCAATCTAGAGGTTGGTTATCTCTAGATATACTCTCATGGAGAATCAAGACTTCATGATTTAAAAATTTTCTACCATTAACCATCTCAAGGAGGGAAGAGTTAACTATCAAATATTATAGGTAAGAGTTCTCTTGACTATCAGGGAACTCTAGATATAGCTCATAAAATAGGTTCCTTAACTTTTCATCATTGGCTTTCCACACAGCTTGTGTTTGAGTTTTCCGACACAACACATCGGTGACTAAATTTTCCTTCCCAGGTGTATAGGAAAGATCAAAATCAAAGGATTGTAGATATTAAACCCATATATGTTGTCTAAGGATAAATTAAAACTAGGAAAATAAATATTTGAGGATCTTATAGTATGTGTACACCACAAAGTTCTCACCTAAGATATAGTATATCTATCCACATAAGTCTTTGACAACTGCTACTAGCTCATGGTCATGTTTTTGGTATTTTCTCTAATGAGGCCTCAATTGATAAGATCTATACGCAACAACTCTATCCTCTTACATCAGCACTACTCTGAGGATGATGCTCGATGTATCATAAAAGATGGTATAACCTATAACTGGCTCAAGAAGAATTATAATAGGTTCTAATAAAATCCTCCCTTTCATCTCTTGAAAGGATTTCTGACACATTTTTTCACAAAAGGAAATTTACACCCTTCTTTTGAGGCTATTTAGACGTGATTAAAGATGCAATAAGTCCTATATAAAATGCCTTTAATATCCAGATAACCCTAAGAAACTCACTATATCAAACACATTTTTTGGTTGCTTCTAGGAAACTATAGCACTATCCTTTTCTGGGTTAACAGATACACCTAATTCTGAGATAATATGACCCAAGAAGGGAAATTTTTTATCCAGAAGCGGAACATAGCAAGATTGACATAAATCTGATGCTCTCTTAGTGTACTCATGATGATCTCAAGATGTTTTTCATGGTCACTACTAGTATGAGAATACATGAAGTTGGTATACACAAATACCATGAAAAAAGATTCCAAATAGTGGTGGAACACCCTATTCATAATAGCCATGAAAATAGTGGGCACATTCGTAAGAAAGGAAAACATAAATAGGTACTCATATAGACAATACATTCTATGGAATGTTTTATGTGGTATGTCTAATGTCCTAAAATTCACTTGATGCTAACCTGATCTCATGTCAATCTTATAGAAGCCCCTAGAACTTCATATCTAGTTAAAGAGAACGTCTATTTGATATAGTGGATACTAATTATAGGATATAAACTGGTTCAAACATATGTAATCAACCAATAAATGTAAATTTACATCCGCCTTCTTGGATAAAAGCACAAGAAAATCCCAAGAAGATGTATTGGGTTGTATAAATCCTTTTTCCTATAAATCCTTTAACTACCTCTTATGCTTCTGAAGCTCAGTAGGTACCATCCTATATGGAGGAATATACACTAGAGAGGCTCCTAGAACAAACTAAATCATAAAATCTACCTCTCTATAAGGATTTAATCTAGAAAAAATTCAGGAAAGATGTCCCAGAAATGATCCACTACTAGAGGGAAATCATCATGTTGTACAACCTGATCCTCCATGAAGTGTTTTTTAATCTGGTAGGACACTCCACCTAACCCATGATTTTATGGTCTCACTCTACCATCTTGGACATCCTACTAAACCTTATATAGGTAACTATTTCCCTTTGGTAATGTAAACGATACCCCCAAAGTGATAGAATTCTACAAAGGCATCATTATAAACCAACCAATCCATCTCGAGAATGATATTGAAGAAAATCATCTCAATAAATAAAATGTTCCATAAGAAAGGCTAAATACCTACCTCAAGGGGACAGTCAGTACACTGGAATATTCCATCTGTTCGTACCCTTAACGGTGTATCTATGGTCATTGCACCATATTATTATTGTATCTTCAGTTAGAGACTTTCCATGATTGATATTGAAATAAAAGATTTTGAAACACCTATATCCAATAAAGAAGATACTATATTAGATTTCATGTGAATGGTACCTCATACTAAAAATTTTATTTCATCCTAGTCCTCAAGTATAGGCAATAGTGCATGAAATTATCATGATCCACGGCCCTACATAACAGTTTGAGTACCATGATCAAAATTTCTTTTCTGGCACGGCAGGTGATCAAGGGTATGGCTTCCATGGCCATGACCTCCTCTTTGCCCAGTCATGATGGTGTTATTCTAACCCCTACATAATTCATCCCAAAAGAACATACTACTAATGGTGGAACAGGTGCTAATCCCTTTACACTTGAAGCAGGTGGAAAGGTCCTACAAAACCTCTGAAGATTCCCCATATGACCACATGCTCTATAATTCAGTGGGTCTCTATCACACAGAGGTTTTAGATTCCCTCGTCTTCCATGCTAATGAAACACTATGGATATACCAAAATGGGTACTCTATTTCTCACTTCCTTAATTAGAACCCTCAATAGAATTCTTCATGTCATCAAAATAACAATGGGATTGATGCATCAATGGTCCTCTATGCCCATTACTATTACCATCCATTAATTTACACTCATTGATAAGAGCCTAATTGACTATTTTAGATAAATTAGGTTGGTGAAATACATTCACCTTTATAATAATGGAATACACAAACCCATCCTCGGATTTTCTATCATGTGAAAACTCATCATGAGCTAGAAGTGGTGAAAATAATTGTAACTCAGTAAAATGAGTTAAATATTCCATAACTGACATAGAACCCTACTCGAGATGCATGATCTCTCTGACTCTTTCATCTCTCAGCATCTAAAGAAAGAACCAATGGTAGAAAAAAAGTCTTCAGGTCAGACTATATCATTTCTTAATAGTGATCAGCCTAGGTAACCACATCCCACCAATGCTTGGACAAATCCCAATGCATGTATGTAGCTTGATTGAATCTCCACTCTGGATGAGTTTCTAGATGCTTATAGATAGACAAAATGGCCTCTATCCAATACTCAGTGGCCTATAGACCACCATACCCTAAGAAAGTATATGATTTTTTTGTTAGAACTCGTGATCCAGATTATCCATCGTAAGTTTACTTCATTGAGCACCATGAATGGAATGAATTAGAGGTCAAAAAATATCACAAACTTGGGAATCAGTTCCCAGATCAGGTAAAGATGGATGTGCCTTGAGTGGCACCTCTGGTGTTAAGATTAGTGGCTTAGGTCCCACTATGTGTGGATAATTATCGTTGTCACCTTCCTGGAAATGATATGAGGACATCGTGGTGGAATTGGTCTACAAATTCCAAGAACTCACCTCATGAAAAACTTTAAGAAAATTGATAGTAACTCTTTTGAAATCTAAACAAGTAAAAACTCATTACCCAAGGTATACTACCCGAACTACCCACTTAGACTGTTAGGTAATGGTATGTTCTCATGTATAAGTTCATTTCATTTTAAATGTAATTACTAGTTTCACTCCTTTACTATTTATAAACATGATAAAGTGAGATAAGGATGTGAAACCAATTCATTTCATATTTAATTTTTTACTTTATAAGGGATATCCATTCCCATTAAATCAATCCACATACACTAATCAATGAATATGACACCCATTTATTTATATCATAATGGCTCGACTCTATAAATTACTCATCCTAACCCATGAGGGCCCATAACACCTCATATATTTTGATAGGAAATCACTCAATCATAACAAAGAGTAATAAAATAAAAAGATAACTATCATAGCATCACTCAAAAATCACAGGCATATTAAGAAATTATAATTAGGGAAATTCACCTATAAAGAATGGAAATATGCATGAAATGTCAATTCTATGTGCCTATAATGATACATGGAATAATGATCCTTGCCATCATATCATCAGGTCAAGTATGAAAGGAATTCCTCAATCATAATAACAATCATCAACTCCACACATGATGTGCATCACCCAATGGTGAGATAATTTCAACTGTAATAGGAAAAAATCAGAATAACAATTATATTTTGGGTAACATGGATTTTACCCCGAACCTGAGTTTGTGATGACCACACATGGCTTATGGAAAATTCCCAAGAATTCCTAATCTTATGACTATTGTCTCCAAATTGTAATGCAATAAAATAACCTTCTCTCATACTAATTTTTGACATCCTGGACCTAGATGTCACTTAATAGGATCCCCAAGCCTGGTGGGCCCCATGACCTCAAGCACATCTCCCAAAATGCAAGACGCTGCCAAATAGTAGCGGGGGCCTAAGGTGTGTCCATGTGGAGACTGTGACCTTATTACCAAATTGTAGCATAGTGGATACATATAATCAAAGTAAAATAGTAGAAGAAATATAAGTAAACAGTGTAATCATACAAATAAATAGATAAATAAGAATAACAATAATTGTATCAACTGTAATAACTAATGATAATATTCCATGTATCTAGAAAACTAGAAAATATAGATAAAAGAAAGTTGGCATAACATTTCACAAAATTATAAATGAAATAAAAATATTATCCTAATAATCCTAAGCTCTGGCGTGGTCATCTTCTCTCAAGATCCATCCTAAACATCAAACAATTAAGTGTTTGATGTCGTACAATTCCCTTTATCTACACCTCTATTTATGTAATCTATTCTTGATACCAAACGGTGCCTAAAGAGACTGTGAGATAGATCTAAATGGGACACCACCAACAGATTTTATAGCCACAGGCCCATATAATGGAAATGTAATGGTGTGCAATCATGCATATATATATTAAATCAATACAATATAATTAAACCCCAAATTACCTCCTTCATACCTCGGCTAGTATATGAATGTGTAACTAATTAATTATGTAATTGTTATCAGTTTCTAACAAAGTCACATGTTAATAATAGTTAAGGTTGCAAGATGGAACAAGGGAGCCTATAATGATATTTAATAATGAAGTTAGAATGTAATAAGAAAGGAAATTCAGACCTCAAGGGTCACCAACTCAGTAATAATTGTAGTTTGGCATGGGGTAAAGAGTGTAATCTAGGTACCATAGTCTAAAATATTCCACAATGAGATTCCTACTGAGTCCAAGGAGCTAATTCAAGGTAAAATGGGTCTATGTAATGTCTGGGCCTGATGGGATTTAACCATGGCACCTCAATTTCAATTATGTATCCAACGAGTGTATCCAAGGAATCCAGTAATACTATGTGATGGATCCTATGGTGTTATACTGGGCATCCAAGAATAGAAAAGGATTGGGATATAGGTGGGTCTTATCCTAAGAAAGTTATATCATTGAATCAAAATGGTATTATCGAGTGCTAAAGTAATTCCATGATAAGAATCCAATGAAATCTTGTGTCGGACCACTCCTGTTGAATAATGAAGTCATTTATAATTTCAATGGGTTCAAGTCTTTCCTTTCATTAGTGTGACATATTCAAGTAGAATGCAACCTTTATTAGATCCATTTAAGGCATATTAAATAATTAAGTTCCCTTTTGATACCTTACATTATTGTTTTATGGGGTGTGATGGACATGAAACCTATTATGTATTTACATTTAATCATGTCAAGTAATATAGTTAGTATACTTTACAATTTATATTTAACATTTAATTATCAATTAAATCACTTACCATAGATAGTTCAAGTGTTGAGCATACATGCTACTTTACATTATTCAATTCAAAATATAAATCAATCCATTTAATATATAAAAGATTTACCTTAGAAGGGTCAACCAAGTCACACCTGAATGGTGGATCTATTGTGTACAATACTAAAAACCAAACTATATAATAACATCCTATATGGGATGAATGTATTTTTTGGTGTAACCACAAAAAATTATTCAAATTTCTGGATAGAGAACAACTATATGGTTCTAATGAATATAATCATGAAATAAAAATTCAATAAACGACACCCAATGAAATCAGTGGGCCCCACATGACAATTCCAAAATCAACGAACTTGAGGAATTAGTTATAGAACTCTCACATTAGGGTTATACAAATCTCCTCCTATGATATAATACTCTAATTTCGATTATAATGGAGTAGATCTGAGAAAAGGTGGAAGGTGATCACACCTCGATAACTAGGTTGGGAGCACGAGTAGAGAATAATAGCTAACAAGGACTTGAGTACTTGTCGTTGTGCATCCAACGTGATGAATGGAAGCTTGATCAGATCTAGGATGAATGAGATATTTCAATACCACCTTAGGCCTTCACAGAGGTCCAAAATGATATAAAAATATGATAATCCTGTTTTAATTCAGATTAAGAGGATGGAATAGGCTTAATTATATCATTAAGGGAAAATAGTAAAAAAATTCAGATTTTAGCATATGCAAGGTTTGTCGGCACGGTTTCAACAACCAAGTACAAACCATACATGGGTACCTAGAAAAGAGGGTAACTAGTATGATTAGTCTACATGGTTAGGGAAACCATTCACCAATCCTATGGTAAGGCTCTATCCAAAAAGGAACCACCCACACAGTTTGATCTAACTATGTAGCCTTCCAGCACGGTTTACTACAGACCATGTGCCAGACCTAATTTTCCCAAAAAGTTATGTCCCAGGCTCCAAACTAACCCCAAAACCCCTCATAACCTTCACTAACTCATTTGGAGTCTATATTAGCTCTAAAATAAAAAATTAGACCAAAATTTAAAGGATCCATACAGAAGTGAAAAACTAGTTTCTTACAATATTGGTAGGTTGTAAAGAATATTCTAAAGTAACTCAAGAATTAAAAGGATATGTTCCCATTTTATAATTGATATGAGAAATTATTTTGGGAAAATACATAGATTCCCATTACTGAATATATCCAAATGATCTAAAATCACTTTCTAGACATGTTTTTTTTTATAGAGGAGTTATGAGATGGATGGTTTCTATGTTGATAGTGGTCAATGATTATATAGGATATTAAGAGAATATTTTAGACTCTTATAAAACTAATGAATTAGTATGGATAAAAAACGTCGTCTAAAACTATGGTGTTATACCTAATAGTAAATATGGTATCATTATATGTTATGATAATAAATAAATTGTTATTCTAGAAATGGAACTAAGGCCAGATAAATAATTGAAGTTAATAATTCTAATGTATCACCTATTAAGTGATTTTTTTAATGGGGTAGTGTTATAGTAAGTAGAGTATCCATAGAATAGAGTGTTCAAACCCCCTTGAAAAAATCCTTTTTTTAGTATAAAAATGGATATCAATTTACATATAGATAACGTTTTTTTAGTTAGCTCTACTAAAAGTGTTATTTCGTTACAGGTGGTACCATAGAACATAATGAATTTGTACTTTTTATTTCTAGAAAATTAATAAATATTTTATCACACAATTATTATTATTTTGGTAATGTTAATTAATTAAGTTATATTTATTATTCATCACGTTAAATGGTTAAAATAGTTCCCAGTTATAACAAGAACATGAATATGTTATGAAAATTGATTTCCCTACTTATGCATTTACTTTTTAAAATTTGAAAAATTAAATTGTAGTTATCTTTAATGTTTTATTCCCAAGTTATTAATAGATTAAATATTTTCTTGGTATTTATATTTTAAATAACATTTTGTGAAAAGAAAAATATATATTTTTTATAGGAATTTTGATTTAGATAAATGGATGTTCACTTTTTATGAAAACTTAAAAAATTTCATTTTTATGTGAGTAGTGGAAAATGGGCCAATATATTAGCTAGACCTCAACCCATTGAACATCACATGTCTACGCCAACTACGTATCTATCCAAGACTTAGGGATAGACAGGTCGGGTGTCGTAGAAGAAGAAAAGGTTGTGTATAAAACACATAGATAGAGAAGGTTCACATGGCACAGATGAGTTAGGTCTGATGATACATGAGAGGTTGGATTCACCAGTGCGGGGTGACATCGGTGGAAGTATTAGTCCTCTGATATCAACAAGACAATAGTGACAAAAAATTATATAGAAGAGTACCAACCCTAAATTTTTTATGTTGGATTACCACATCTTATTGTTTCACCTATACACGAACACACCCACTACCACCTATGTCGCTCAATGATCACCTGGTCTCCTCACTGGATCACTAAGAAAGACAATCTCTGCTACCTTCTTGCTTAGGTACATTCATTTTGACCACTAAAATGGGGTGATGCAACCATATAAAAAGGGAATGATCTTAGGAGACTATTATTGAATGTATTCTGAAGAAGATAAATCGCTCTATGTAAATAATATTGGAAAAGAAGGAAAAATATCTTCATTATTTGGTCTATGTTGTAGAGTATGGTGAAAGGATAAGGTTGATTGATGATGAAATGGGGAATTATATGAGATTCATGTGATCAACCATGCTGAACCAGATCCTCTTGATGATAAAATAGTCACTAAAATCAGTATATTCCCATAGGGAACCCATGGTCGGGGTTCCTCCATGCATGGATAAGCATTAAAATATGACGAACTATATCATGGAGGATGGAATCCATTACTGAAAAGTTGGTCCCCATCTAAAAATTTCAAAACCTATAGCCATGTTGAGACAATTGGTGGATCACTAATTGATATCAGATGAAAAAAAACATTAAAATTCTTTGTAGAAGTACCTATGTAAGCTTGCAAGAAATTTAAGAATGAGAAAAGTTTGGGAAAATTGGCCAAGGAAATCCCGCTACTCCATGGTGTTGATATTTAAAACATGTAAAGGTTCAACCAAGTTCATCTCCCATGCACTTGATCTCATGTATGATTAATATGTTTTAAATGATTTCACCCTTATTATCTTCATTAAACATTTTAGAATTAAGTGAATTATTAAAATTGAAATTGAGATAAGTTCAAATATTCAAAATATAAACGGTAGATACAAATCTATCCAATATACTCTCGTCCTCTCACATGGATAAATAGAGATATATTGTCACAAGTTGGATAATGAAAATACATAGATAATTGAAGGAAGAATAACATATTATAGAATTATTATGTGATTAAAAAGAGGATACATGGAAGTATATTGGTGGTAAATTATCTATAAATCGATGTGTTTTATGGGTGAAAAACTCTTTTGTAGAGACTATTGATTATCATGTTTCTCCCAAGATTCATACTATTGTTTCCTTTATTAATCTATTTTTTTTCCATCATCTCATGGCTATCATGAGTAAGTAAAATTATATAGGTACATGTAACATAACTTTTGGGTATTTTGTTACTGGATTATTTTAGTTAATTTTGGTTCAGTATTGGGTCATGGGTTTTTCATTATCATCCTTAAATTCTGTCTTCTTATGTCTTATTTAATTATATTTGAATTAAAAGGTACTTTTAAAATTAAAAAGTAGTTAATATAATATATGAATGACCATATTATTGGTACGATATATTATTTATAAACATGTTATTAAATCACCTAATTTAATAAAGAACCTGAATATTTGAACTTATAAATGGTGGATTTGTTATATTATAGATAAAAACTAAGTCCAAGAATACTCTCATATTTAAATTCACAAAAAATATGACCAATACAACTTAATTTTACTTCCACCAAAACATTAAGTTTAAATTAATAGTCTTTGTTCTTCATCTCCAATTTAATTTTCACACATTAATTTTTTAATGTAAATATTTAAATTACTTTTAAAAATTCATTCTCGGCCATATTTTTGGTTTCAACACAAAAATATGATAATTAGTACATCCATTTTGTTAGTATGTTTAGAAAATATGGGTTCTAGTAGGTTTCTAAATTGTATAGACCCATAGGAACAAATGATACCCTCTAGGGGAATAAGTTATTCAGTGCTATTACCAGGGATGGATTCTAAGAATTAGATGGAACATTATTAATTTTTCTTTGATTTAGGGTGTTAATATAATTTTTTACACCTGTAATTTTAATTATGTTATTCTAGGGATAACTTTGACACTTGATTAGGAAACTTAGGTATGTTTATAATAGGTCTGTGAGATAAATCATCATCTATAAATGACATTGGGGAAGGAAAAGATCAAAGAGGATATGGATGGGGTTCGAAAACACCAATAAGAT
Organism: Viscum album; assembly: GCA_963277665.1. Taxonomy (NCBI): domain Eukaryota; kingdom Viridiplantae; phylum Streptophyta; class Magnoliopsida; order Santalales; family Viscaceae; genus Viscum; species Viscum album. The sequence goes on along the minus strand of OY728139.1, from coordinate 474,217,161 downwards.
ATAGTATCATAAATATAGGGTCCAATATATTATAAACTAATAGAATAAGTAAGGGAAACAAAAATATATATGAAAATGAGTATACTCATTCCATCTATGGTGTCCATAAACTTCTTGATAAATATATCTATCATAAAAATGACATTGAAGTCAACCTAATTATCTAAGACACCACTTGAGGATCCAAATGAACACATTAGAATTTTTATGGAATAATGTGAAACTTTTAAATTATATAATTATTATATGGATGATGAATGGTTTCATTTTCTACATTTCTCTTTGAGATACGTGGTTGGGGAATGGATCTAATGTATACCCCCCACATTCCAACATAACATAGGAGGATTTAGTAAGAAATTTTCTCACTCACATCTTGTTAGCGTAAAATTCGATGACCATATCCTAAATTTTTAAGAAGTAGGTAATGAATAGATATAAAATTATTAACAAGGAATCAAATAATTAATTAGAATTCATCCTCCCCAAGATATTGAAACAAGGATATAAAATCTAAATTTTTTTAATAGTTTTTCAAAGGAATGTAGTTTGGGTGTGGATATTGTGGTGGTATGATCATTGATGAGAAATTAACTGGAGGAAATATACAACCTATACAGTTTAATGGAAAGAGATAGATTTTAATTTAAATAAAAAGAAACCCATGGTGGACCAAATTTGTGTGGATTCCTAAATAGAGACTATAGCAAAGAATATGGATGAAATTATGGAACTCTACATACACCATGATAAATTTATTAGATATAGAAATTATGATTATTATATTATAAAAAATTATTTATAGGGATTCAAGCCACAATAACCATCAAATAATTGTTATTAGTCATAATGTCAAGGCTTTCAACTAATACCACAAGGTTATTAATCACCTCCAGGTCCCTCACCCTCCAATACATTATACTCATTAGATGAGAAATTGTCCAATTTTATTACTACCACCAAAGCTTATATCTATGATATAAAGGGATAATAAATTAATAAAAAGTGTTTTTTAAGAAATATATAGTTTCAAGTCAGGAAAATAACTGATCAACATATAAAGAGTCCAAGAGAATTACTAAAGTGTAACCTGGAGCTTAATCAATTGGGTGGAGTGGAATCAATAACACTGGGAATCAAAAAATTAATAAAATAATGTACGGATAAACAGGATGATAAGGATAAGTAAAAAAAGGAAAAATAAAATGGGAATGATAAGATAAAAGAGAAATAAGTACAAGAAGAATCCCTGGAACTATGCAAATTATGTTTACCCTTCCCCATGAGACTAAGGAAAGGAAAAATAGTGGCAATGTGAGGAATGTTTCAAGAAATTTTCAAGAAGAAACATATTAAAAATCACTTCATTATGGTTTTAGAAAATATTCCCATTCTTCTAGGTTAATGAAGGATTTATTCTCAATAGGAAGAATATTAAAGAATTATGGAAAACAAAAATATCTTGGGAATGATCAGTTGTGGTGTCAATGGATCTATTGAATAAATTATAAGACTCAAGTAATTTTATCAATGATATTAGCATTAGGTATGTTTATCTTTCTATAAGTTTATTTAATTTTTTACAAATCATGAAAACAAATTCATCAACAACTTTCAAGAGTTTTGGATTATAGAAGATGAAGGCAACTATAGTTATGATTTAACATGTGGATACAATAGTGAGACATCCCCAAGGATTACTTGAAGATTTCATTATCAAATTTGACATTTTCTACATCCTAATAGACCTTATAGATATTGAAATGGATGATTATAAGACCCCCATAATTTTTAAAATACCATTCCTAGATACTGGAAGGGAATTGATAGATGTTGTAAGTAATAAATTATTCTTAATAATTTTTGTAAAAGAGGTGAAATTCAATATTAACATGGAAATAAGAAATATGGATGAAAATGAGTATAATTTAAGAGAATAAAACTTTTATAAATTTCGTTATAATATTTAATTAGAAGATGTAAAGGAAGATGATATTGAATATAAGGATGGAAAGGATGAAAAAGTGGAGAAAAATAATATATAAGTACTGGAATAGATAGAATATAGATTAGGTGGTTTTGTCCCTGTATAAATTAAGGAAAACATATAGGATTGGGTTGTACGAGAGAATGAAATTTTATTTTCAGAAAAAAAAATCATTTGATATCTCAAATGGATATGGATGAATTGCTACTGAGATGAAGAGTGAATATATAATCGGAAAAATAAATTGAGCCAATTTATTTAAAGGATTCATTACTCCAACAATTCATTCATATAAACAGGGTAACCTCCATCATATCCCCAATCACCTAACTTCAAGAGGTAAGGTAAAGATTAATGAACATAATCAATGTGTATTCCGGAAGTAAACTACACCTTTTTATTCTTTTGAAGATATTAGGACTTAATGTATTTATTAATACTATTTTGGAACAATATTGGTATCTAGTCACCTTATATTTCTAAATATTCAGGAGAATGGGCCTAAACATTAATTGTTTGAATTTTATTCTCAGAGCTATGATGATTTAAAGAATAATGAGTTAAGACTTCAATAATTAGTATAAATGGAGGAAGATATTAATATCAAATATTTATATTCATTTAAATTTAGTACTTTATTACTCTCCTCATTCTATTTTCATTTTTTTGGGATTTAATAGAAAACATTTATTCTTCGCATTTAATATTTTTCTACATTATTAATCTAGGAGACATGAGATTCATATGAATCCCATGATTTCATGTATAAATTTTCATTTTATTGAAATTAAATAATTAAGATAGTTTAATTTTTGAATTATATTTAAGAATTGGAATTTAGATTCAATGAATCCTGAATTTTCTTTTCAATCACTTGTTGATGAGATTTTCCTTACCATTTACCATGATTTTAATTTCATAAGTTTCTGTTTATATGTTTATTGTTATTATAAATTCCATGAGTTATTTCCCCAAGATATATATTTTTCATTCCTAATAGGGTTATGTGCCCAATATTTCAAATCATTTATTGAGCATATTTCCAGAGTGTTCTTGGGAAAAGTTACATAATTGGACTTTTATTTGTTATTTTAAAATATATTATTGAAAAAATTATTATTTAATATTTTTACGGATTTTTTTAATTCACTATCCTTTGACCCACCATGAAATTAATTATTTTTTTGGTTTTTAGAGACCAAAAATGAAATTTTATAAAATATATCTATATTGTAATATAATTTTATCCATTACTATACAAATATTTATATTTTTTATTATTTATATAAGTTTAACTTTATCGGATATTGAATTAATGTTAAAAATGTATTTTATTTATTTATTGCAAAATGGAGTTGGTTTTTAATGGAATTTTATGAAAATGGTTTATGTTATCTTTAATTTATCTTATATTTTCACCACTCTTGAAAAATTGATTAAAAATAGTTAAAATTTTAAAAAGGGTGGAGTTTTATCATGTAAAATATCAACTTTCCTTATCCAATGACTTTTATCAATTGGGGTTGGGTGGTGGATGTGATACAATTCTGGAGTTCATTATTCAAGAAAAATAATAAATAGTGAAAAAAATAGATTCATAGAAAAATAAAAAACAAGGATGTGTAAGTCATTCATTATGCTCCTATATATTATTGACCATTACATAGAATTTTTGTGAAGTAGGAAGGTGTTACTATTTGAAGGGGATATTTATATTACAATTTAATTTTGTATATCATTTATTTTTCGTTAGAGTAAACCTTCTTTTTGAGACTAAATTTCTTTTACATCAATAAATACCAACCATAAGCCTAAAAATCTTTAAAACCTAATTTCAATGACCTAATGGTTATTTTTGGTATTTTTCTCTACATATTGTTGATGTTTTTTCCCATTTATATTAATATGTTTGTCACAAGAACTTATGCTATGAATAAATCTATATTTAATTGTTACCATAATGAGGAAAATTTCAACATAGTATTATTAGTAATGAAAAATTAAGATTCTTGAATTGAATAATGAATAATTTCTATAAATATTTATTTGGAAAATATAGAAAATATTATTTACTAGAAAGGAATTCAAGAACGATTCATATGGGAAAATTGAAAATTATTTCTACCCTATTAAAAATTATTACCCACCATTGATTTTTTCATTTTTAATATTGGTAATGTAGATTACTATTGATAATTTGTGATGATATTTTATCCTTCATAAAAATCATATGTTTAATCATGGTGGTTTTTTGATGTCTCTAATTTATGCATGAATTGTTTTAAAATTGAAACAATTAATTTATCTAGTTAAATATGTTTTATGCGAATGTTATGAATTTATTAATTCGTTTGTGGTGATTAATATTATAAATAATTTTTTAAAAAAATAATTAAATATTTATTTATGGAAGAATTGTAATTAAGAAAAATAGATACTCATGATCAAATTAAATTTCACAATGTAATTTTTATTCGTATAGGGAAAAAATGGTCCAACGCCTAGGCCTGCCCTCAACCAATGGAATGTCACATAGAAACCCAATGGGGAACGTGACTAAGCCTTTGGGAGAGTAATATCATGTTCTAAAAAATTATAATAGTTCTCACACTATATTCATATATCTATCAGTTGCATGTATCACACAAGATTCAGGTCCAACAACCCATGTAATGTTGTCTTCAATCGGGTAGGGTGACATTGATGGAATTTTGGGACCTTCTAACCCCATCCAACATAAAAGATAATACATTAACATATAATAATTTTTATATAAGCAAATCAACCCTGAAATTGTTTCTTTGGGATGTGAGTTATTTGGGTATTATTCACCACTTATATATACAATTCCATACCACCTCATATTGCATCACTTTCACTCAGACACACTCACTGCCACCTCTTCCACTAAATAATCACTTAACCAACACACTAGATCATTGGGGAATTTTATCACTGCCACATGTGAGCTTGTGGCCAAGCATATTTTTCACTAAAATGGGATTAGGACACCATTTATGAAGAACATGAGATTGGGTGACCTTGAGTGAGACTAGTATTAAGAAGGAAAAGACCTTCATATAAAGGAAACCGAAATTTAGAATAAAATGGATTAAATATTTAGGTTATTCCATGAAACGTGTTGTGTGGTTGAGTTTGGATGAGGATAAAGGGGGGGTGTCTATGATATTTGTGTACTCAATCATGTTGAACATGATACTTAAAATGATAAAATGACCACTTAAATGACTATATAACCATGGTGAACCCATCTTTTAGATGCCTTCATTCATTGAGAAGAAGTGAAATAAAATTCACTACACCATGGATAATGGAAATTGTGGAAGACAGGTAGGTCCCGGACTTGAAACACCCTACCTTTTTTTGGGAAGTGACATATCTCATAGATTGATCTTAGAAGAAAAATTACTAAAACCCATGTGTGGTAGTACACGTTTCAGCATGAATAAAGGTTCTGATTGATAAACATGGAGAAATATAGATAAGGAAATGATTCTATGTCATGGTGAAAAATTTTAAAAGCGTGAATGTTCATCTGAAAGCCTCTCCCATGAATGTAATCTTGCGTATTGTCTGGATAATTTTTATAGTATTACCATGTTGAATTTCATTAAATATTTTATGATGAATGAAATTATTACAACTGAAAAGGAGATAAGGGTATAGATAAAGAATTTAAAAGGAATATCTAGATTCATCAGAGCTACTCACTCTCAAACCATGATAAAAAAAATATTATCACATGTTTACTAATGTAAAGACATATCCAATTCAAATAATGTTGATATATGATATATGTTTGATTATATTAAAAATTAGATAAATGAAGAATTATTGATGGGGTATTCTCTATAAATAGAAAGTTATGGTGTATAAAATCAAATAATCTTTTATGTATACTCAAGAATAATATGCTTCATTCCAAGAAACCTTTTCATGGAGAATTCATTATTAAGTTCATTTTATTTAATTTTATATCCTATAATGTATAGTATTAGGTGTAAATTTCAGTGTTCTATTTTATATAACATAGGGGGTTGTTTTTATGTATCCTTTTTTTAATGTGGTTCATGGATGGGTTATGGAATCCTTCCCTTTTATTACACAACTTTTCATTTACATGGGATATATTGAGTATCTTTTAATGTTTAGTTTCTTGGAAAAAAGGTACATAATACATGAAAAAATATTTTATTATTATAAAAAAGGTGAAAAAATTCTTAACTAATTAATCATAATTACTATTACTACCTCTCATAACATGGGGATATACATTGAAGGAAAGGGTGATCATAAGGCCTGGTAAAGGAAAATAAGGGAAACAATTTACATGTGATCATGAGAATTATCAATAAGAACATGAGGAATATAATAAAGGATTGAGAAATAGAAAAGAAGGAATAAAATCATAAAATTAACATTAATAATAACATTGAAATTTCGATAAAATATTTAAATGGTATATTTATAAACATATCACCATGGTTTTTCACAAATGTGTCATAAAATTTACCAAGGTTATTCACTAAGATATCATAAAACCTGTCATCTCTAGAGCTTAAATTATTTACCCAATTAATAAGAGAAATATTATGGAGAAAAGTTAATATTTATTAATTAATGTGAGACACATATATCATAATAAAATATTTTAGAAATAATTCATGTCAAAAAAATAAATGAGTTTCATATCAAAATCAAGATGTTTTAAAAAGTTCTTAAAGACAGGATCTTTATATCTTTATTAACCCATGAAAAAAAGTAGGTGGATTTAATGTATGTAAATCCAAGAATAAAATAGATTGTTATAAAATTTGGGTTAATAACCCTATAAAATAATGAAGTTTTGGAATTCAAAATACAAAATATGATAATTTCTTGAGAAAAGGGAGAAATTTTGAGAAGAAAAATCAGCAGCATAATGGGTATAAAACATAATTTTAGAAAGCATTAAAAAATAGAGGTTATGAAGGTATAAAATCATAAAATAAGCTTAATAAAGAAAATAGATGCAATAAAATGGAACTAATAACATAGTATGTAAATTTTAAATACATGCGACAAAAAAAGGAAGTGTGAAAGGAAAAGAGAAGTTGAAATTTCCCTTACCTTAAAGTGTGTTCCTAAAACATGAGAATAGAGACATTGGGGGATCGAAAACTCATTTCAAGGATTACTTGGGAGGTAAAAATATTAGATACTAATTGATTATTGATTGTAAGTGAATGTAAATGAAAAAATGTGTGGGTATTTATATCAAAATTGGAAGATTTGTTTATTAATTTCCTTAGAGACCTAGGTAGTGATAAATGAAAAAATATGGGATTTCCCATGGTATTTCCAATTGTATTAGATATTTTGGTCCCCTAATATGTTATATTAATCCCAAAGAGTCTAATTTAATTTTATATTAATTATTACATTATAATGATATCACAAACCATACTTAAAAATCTCAAACTGTATTTTTACAATTCATGAAAAAATAATGTATTTTAGAAGATTCTCATAAATTCACCCAAACATAATTTCGATGTGATGATTTCAAAAATGATATTTATTTTACCATAATATTAATTTTAATATGAGAAGTTTTACTCTTAAATATAAAAATTCTGATTTATTAAAAATAACAGTGGATAGAAAATGCATAGTGAAATTGCATAGTGAAATTTCTAACACTTGAAAAAATAAAATTATTTTGTCATTTATTTTTAAATATGAGTTCTTTAATAATAATATTTTATTAAAATAATAAATATTCATAACAAATTAGTTTATTATAGTAATTATACCTTTTTTGGAAAGTATAATTTTTGTTCAAAAAATCAATTTATCAAATATATAATATATTTAATTAATAAAAAATATTCTTAAAATGAAAATAGTGAAACAAAAAAATTTATTTATAAAATGGGATTACACATTATGTAACTTGGGCCTTAACACATAACCCCTTATAACATTGTAAAATGACATAAGGGTAAGGTGTGTTATTGTGATAAATTCTTAGGGTGGCTCGGATAACAGCATCGGTGTGGTAATTTCCACTAACATTAAATTCTCTTATAGGTGATTCCTTTCAAGCTAAATATGTTTAATATTGGATAGGGCTTGGTCAAGAGTGATGCCTAGTGAAACTAAATCCCGTCCATGCTCGGAAAAATGGGATTTGTGTAGCATGAATCTACTGGTTGAGGCCATCATTTCTTCTTTCTACGTTAATTAAACTTTATCATTTATATTTTTAACCCTAATTATAATGTTAAAATTATTATCAAGATTATAGTTTCCAATGATCATATTTTCCAATGGTCATTATAATGGTCAAAACTCGATGGTCATATTTCAATTTATACTCACATCATTATTATGAAGATATAATTTTGTTGAGTAAAATATAACACACATATTTTAAGAAACAATTATCATTGAAAAAGTTCATGTTATTATATTATTCCCCCCTTAAGAAATTTCATCCTTGAAATTTAAACTTGTTCCCTAATTTTAGAAAAGGTGTGGGTACTTATGCCTCATTGTTTCCTCTGGTTTCCATGTGGCTTCTTTATATTTTTGGTTCCTCCATAAAACATTAAAAAGGGGGTTATTCTTGTTTCATATATACTTATCTCTACAGTATAAGATCTCCACTAGATTCTCTTAATAAGAGAGGTCATATTATAGTTATACCACCTTAGGATTCTGTACATGTTAAGGGTCATGTATATACTTCCTTAAGAGATATATGTGGAATACATCATTTTCTCGGGCTATATTTGGAGGCAGTGAAATTTGATAGGCCACTTTTACTATACGATCAAGTATTTCATAGTGGAAAATGTACTTAGGTTTATGTTTCCCGTTCTTCCCAAACTATATGAATCCCTTCCAAGGTAAAATTTTATGGAGTACTTTTTCTCCTACATCAAAATTCAAGTCCCTTCAAAAGAAGTCTACATAGATCTTCTTCTAACTCTGATAAGCCTTTATGTGTTGTTGGATGGAATAAACCACTTCCATCATCTCTTTCATAAGATCATGCCCAAGAATCCTTTTCCCACCAGCTTGATCCCAACAAGTAGGAGTTCTACATCGCTTCACATATAGAGCTTCATAGGGTGAATTTGAATAATCTAATGGAATCTATTGTTATATGAGAACTCAACTAATGGGATATTTTTATCCCTTCCACCTTTAAAATCCATTGATCATTTTCTCAGCATGTAATCAAGTGTTTAAATAGTAATTTCTGATTGGCCATCTGTTTTGGGCTAATAGTCCATAATAAAATTCTATCTGGTACTCATATCATGTTGAATACTTCTCCAAAATTTTTAAGTGAACCTTTTATCATGATCAGAAATTATAAAAAGTGTCACTTCATAAAAACTCAGAAATTAATTTATATAAATCTTGGAAAGTTGGTCAAGAGATAAATTTTTCTAAAATACAGATAAAATGGAAAGTCTTTGTGATATGGTTCCTTATAACCCATATCACATTGTTTTTTGGATATTTTCAGGAGACCGGTAACAAATTCCATTGTGATATTGTCAAACTTCCATGCTAGTGGTTGTAATACCCCTTTTAAAATTTATTTCTCTACCTTCACTTATTGACACACTAGGAACCCTGTAGTGTAGTCAATAATTTCCCATTTCATGTTATCCCATCAATAATGATCATGAAGGTCCCTATAATTTTTTATGATTTTAGGATGTATAGATTATGTAGATCTATTAGCTTCATCCAACAGATCCTTCATTATTTCTAGAATTGATGGAACACATAGCCTTGTACAAAATTTCAATACACCTTCTTGATCAATATTGAACATAGGAATCTTCCCATTCTTCACAGGATCCATCTTCTTGTGTAACAAAGGATATTCTTTTTGATATTTCATGATCATTTTTAGCAATTAAGGTTGATAAATCATTTGGTATAGGTTTGATGATGCCCCTTCCCTTACTATTCCCATGTCTAGTTTTAATAGGTATTCGATCAAAGGGGCTCCTTAAGTCCTCTCATTTACAACCCAGTAAATTATTTTCGACTTAATGCATGAGCGACTTTGTTATCTCTTTTGGGATGATAATGAATTGGAAAATCATATTCTTTAAGAAGTTCCAACCATATCCTTTGTCACATGTTCAATTCCTTTTGTGTGTAAAATATACTTCAAACTTTGAGAGTCTATTTATATATCAAATTTCTACCCATAAAGATAGTACCTCCATGACTTCATAGAAAAAACAACCACAGCCATATCAAGGTCATGCATAGGATAGTTTTACTCATGAGGCTTCAACTGTCAAGATGCATAATCAAAAACCTTGTCATTTTTATGAGGAGACACCCAATCCCCTTCAGAGATACGTCACTAAATATAATGAATCCTTTTTTGAAAGAGGGAAGAGTTAATATGGGTATAGTAACCAATCTCTTCATCATCTCTTGGAAACATTCTCCACAGTCCTTTTTCTCGATGAACATGACCAATTTTTGAGTTAACCTTGTTATTTTATTAGAATGTCGTGAATTGTTTTCACAAACGTCCTATAATATCCCACTAATTCAAGGAAACTATGAAACTCAGTTAATATTTTAGGATGAGGACACTCCTACACAACCTTTTTATTGGAAGTATCAATTGAGTTTCCTTTATTGGCTATAATGTTCCCCAAAAAATAAACTTTTTGTAATTAAAATACACATTTCTTGAACATTAAAAATAGCCTCTCCTCCCTAATAGTTTTCAATATAACCCTTATATTATCCTCATTCTCCTTGTGAATTTTGGAATATATCAAAATATCATCAATAAAAACTACCACAATGTTATCAAGGTAATCCTTAAATACTCTATTCATCAAATCCATAAAAACAATTAGATCATTAGTTAAGAATAAGGGAATAAAAACAAACTCATAATGACTATATCTTGATTAGAAGGAATTCTTTGGAATATCTTTTTTATTCACCGTCAATTGATGATAACCAGATCAAAGATCAATCTTGGAGAAGAATTGAGCCCCACAAACCTAGTAAAATAAATAATCAATTCTTGGAATATGGTACTTGTTCTTCATTGTGATCCCATTAGGTTATCAATAATAAATGCATAGCCACATTAATTCATCCTTCTTATACAAAAAGAGAACATGTGATCCCTAAGAATACACACTTAGTCAGATCAACCCCTTCTCCAAAATATATTTTAGTTTCTTCTTTAATTCCCCGAACTCCATATTTTTTATTCTATAATAGGTCGTTGAAATCGGCATAGAACCAAGCATGTGATCAATGGATAACTCTAACTATATTTTTTGGGGAGCTCTATGTAACTCCTCAGCAAATATATCAATGTATTCCTGAAAGATAGTGACATTACCTATTCATATAATTTCATTTCCTTATTCATTTTCACTGATCATTTTCATAATGAAGGCTATGGGAGGTGATTCTAGATATATCTCAGGTCGAGATATCCCCCCTTTATAAAAAATGTATGTTTTCATTCAAGAATACTAAAATTTCCTTAGTTCTTTATTTGAAATTAGCATTATACTTTGAGATCCATTCCATCCCTAGTATAATGCCAAATTCCATCATGGGAATAAAAACTGTATTTTTAAAGATATAATGCTCAAAAAAGTAAATTATTGAGTTTCTATACACATTTGATGCTTGGATAACCCCTCTAGGATTCTTGAACAAAATTTTTACTTATAGTAGTTCATGAATTAATTCTATATTCATTTCAAACATATAGGAAAATAAAGGAATGTGTAGAACCAAAATCAAACAAATTATTTGATAGCTTTGAGAGAACAATGAGAGTACCTACCATAAAATAATTTGGAGCTTCAACTTTAGCTATTGTGATATTAAAAACATGAACTTGATCCCTTGTAATGTGCTGATGTTAAGGGTGATTCCCCACCATTAATATCATATTTGGATAGTGATTGGGAAGTTATCATTTTTTCCACACTTAATGAATTGAACTTCAGGTTGGTCATGCACCATCTTCCCTTTTTCATTAGTGTTAGAAAGTTGACTCTTACCTCAAAATTATAGTTCGAAAAAATATGGTCATCCCTTCCACACTTCTCACATTTCCTACTCCTGATAAATGGTTTCCACAAATGCTTCTTCTAATATTTGTTGCATGTGTAAAGTATAAATTTTTTTACCCCTCTTTTTTGATAAAAGATCCTCCCTCTGTTTAGATCCAAATATCTCTTTTTTCATTCTATATATACGAAAAATGTGTCTCTCCAAACACTATTTCAACTTTTATAGCACTATTCATGATATCCTCATAGTTATCACAATCTCGGATGGGTAGATTCTTTAGTATATAGGGTCTTTTCCCACCGAATAATATGTCAACATTCCCATTAGGATCCATGAAAAATATAGAGGTTTAATGGGAAAGTCTTGTGAATTTTATCTCATAGAATCCAATAGATTCATTTTCCTTCTACTTTTGATCTATGAATTCGTTCTCCATTTTTTTGCATTGAATGGGCGAAATCGTTTTTTAAAGGTTCCCCAGATCTCTTCCCAATCTATTACATTAATCTCTCCTCTTGGATTTGTGTTTTTAACCAATGTCCACCACTAATCATCTTCTCCATATAATAGGTACACAACAAGGGTACATTCCCTTATTCCAAACAATGGTGTACTGAAAAGTTCTTTTCTATGTAGATTATCCATTGTTAAACAATCAATGGGTCAGTATATCCACTAAAATAAGGTGTTCATTGATGCATAAATGACTCAATGGAAATTTATTACCTTATAGGTCAATCCATTATGTTGTCTTGATTCAGTTTTTTGCTTGTAACATGAGTTATTTGATTCATCATTCACATATTTTTTTCATTCTGACTTCCATTAGATTGTTTCTAGTGCCTAGTCTATTACACTCACTATTTACATAGTTTCTCTTATTTGCCTCTATTTTTTAAAATAATAAATCCTTAGTGAGAAACATGATTCATTTTACAATCTTATAATTCTAAAATAATTTCATTTCATGAAACATCATGCTTAAATATGTTATTCTTTAACAACAATTACATTTTTTATAAATCATTCATAATAGATCATAAAAGGATCCTAATTACCCAAATATATCCCCCAAGAGTGTCAAACTAGTCTAGTAGTAAGGCTCGTTATTGTATACCAGGTTACACTGAGATAAGTCCAATTCACCTTGTTAGATTTGTTACATCTAGGTATATTTGTTCCAGAACCACTTCCACTTGTTCTTATCTAGAAAGGGATTTCATTACTCAAAAACTACTTACTTAATACTTCACCAGAATACCAAAAATTTTTCCTATATTTAATCTTATCCCTAGGGTTATTCCTAATGTTTTTCAAATCCAAATTTCAAAAAATTACAAAACCACTATTTATACAAACTATTTCATACCACCATTTTATTTCATAGACTTTCACTTACATGGAACGAATAGTAGAACTTTTAATGTTTAGTTTCTGGGAAAAGGTAAATAATATATGAAAAATAAAAAATTATTCTAAAACACTTGAAATGGTTCATTATTGGTTCATCCTAAGTAAATTTACATCATCTCATATATACATCAAATGAATGGGTGATCATAAGGCCCGGTAATGGAAGACAAGGAAAACAGTTTACATGTGATCATGATAATTATTGACCAGAACGTGAGAAATATCATGAAGGATTGAGAAAATAAAAAGTTGCATATAATAATATAATGAAATTAAATCTTTACATATAAATGTGGCTAAAAATTTTAAATAATACATTCATAACCATATCAAAAAATATTTGCACTATGGTGTCATAAAAAAATACAAAGGTTATTCGCCAACGTGTCATAAAAATTTTCATCTCTAGAGATTAAATTCATTACCAAATGAATTGGAGTGAAATTAGGTCACACCCTTAATATGTCATAATTAATGTGATCCATGTAGATAATAATAAAAAAAATTCATAAATAACCGATGGAGAATAAAATAAACAGGTTTCATATCAAAATCATAGTGTTTCAAAAAAGAGATCTTAAAGACGAGATCTTTATGTCATTATTAACCCACAAAAAAGGAAGGGGTGTTTCATGTATTTTAATAAAAGAATAAAATATATCATTTTTAAATATAGGTGAATATCCCTAGAAAATAAAGTTTTTCAAATATTCAAAACAGAAAATAAGAGAGTTTATAGATAAAAAGAGTGAAATTTTGAGAAAAAAATACGGCAGAATAATGGGTATGAAACATGGTTTTAGAAAACATTAAAAAGTGAGTGGAAAATTGTCTCACATTAATAAAATAATATTAATAAAGTAAATGGATTTAATAAATGTACATACGAACATATAATGCAATTTTAAATTATATACCACACAAAAAGGAAAGTTGAAAGGAAAAGAGAACTTATGATTTACCTTACCATGAAATGTGTTCCTAAAACATGATTATCAGGACCTTGTGGGGTTTAGTAAATAGTATTAATTTTGAATTCTTCTCAAGACGTTAATAATTGGATATCTTCAAGAATATAGGTTATTAGTACTAACATGCATGTATGAATTCCAAAATTTTAAGTTTCATTGTCAATATTTATGTGAGAACTTATGTATTGTTTCTTATACTTGAGATTATTATTATTAATGAATATCATGAATCACATACTTCAATGAATTGATGAAAACCCTAAAAACATATCCTCACAACAAGGAAACATATCATTGTTGTGTCACAAGTGATATGAAATTAATTAAAAAAATTATGAAATGATTCATCCCTTATGAGTTAATAGAAGAATATATATATTATCCTTTGATTGAAATGTAATTTTCTACTTAAATATTGTGTTATGGTTGTTAAATGACAAACTCTTTTTGGAATGTCAAAGTATGATAAATCATGTATTTTGGTTGATATCACATGTATGTTTCTCTCTTGATGAGATACTATGATAAATTGATTATAAAATAAAATAATTATCATAGAAAGTTTGTTGTCATTGAGACATCAAATTATTTTTCAATGGATGCCTTAACATATTACTAAACACTAATCCAAAACGTTAGGTAAGTTTCACTAATGACTCTATAAAACAGTCCAAGTGGGAAACACACTAAGTGTATCCAAAACTCATTAAATTATATTAATATTAATTTAACGAATAAATATTATCCCTAACATGTGGAATAATAATTATTCAGTTATTATTGATTGTATAAATCTAATCACAAGATATTAATGTTCTAAATATGTTAATTTAATTATATCTAGTTTTTATTATTTTAAAGTTATGAAATATATGTTTATTTATAAACTATTTTAGGGAATATATTGACATAAATATTTATTTAGTAATGTGAATACTAAAATAAATTTTTTATTTTCTTTGAATATAATATATATTCATTTATGTATTAAAAAATATTTTTTAAAATAAATATTTTATTATTCAAGTCTCAATAACATCTAAACACTTTAACGGGCTTTCTGAAGGGCCTAAAAATGATATATTTTATTTAATATATTTTAAAACTATATTGACTTATTTAATTTATATATGATATTTAAATATTTTTATTTTGTTTCATATGATAATAATATTATTATTTTTATACATGGGGAATAATATAGAATAAATGTTTGATAAAAGTCTATTAGTAAATTATCAAATATTATCCATTACTATATATTCTGACTTATATTATTTTTGAGTTGAGAGTTATTATATACAATGGAGAATACACTAGATAATTATCTCATTCCTTAGAGTGAAAACCTCCCCCCACTAATGAAAGTAGAGTGAACCATAGAATTCCTTGTTGCGATCAACAATGAATGATTTAAAGAACCAAGTTCTTGCACCCATCCATCCATCCAAGATAATATTTTTATTCAAAGGTAATGTAACAAGACCCCGACTAAGGGGGCCTGAAATAGTATAGGCCAAGGGAATCCCCTATGACCAGGTTCACACCATCCAGATTTAAACAGTTAAAAAAATGATATGAGTGCTTTTAGACCTCTAATCCGCTAAGGAGTCCAAATGATCTGCAACCTTGTTTCCCTCGCACCATGTGTGGGAGACTTGATTGTTGGATCCTATAAGAGCTTTGCATTTACAGACCATGTAAGCAATGGACCATGGAGTTGAACCTTTCCCACTAAGGGAGTCATGAAGGACCTTGGAATCCATTTCCACCTGGGATAATCCCATCTTCTCTTGCAAGCATAAGGTGATCCCAGAGAGCAGAGCAATGCCCTCAGCCTGAAGTGCGGTTCCTTTTCCGTAGGAGGAAGATAAATCCAAAACCATTTTTTCCCCAGAGTTTCGAACCACTCCCCCGCCTTTCATCCCTCTTATAGAATAGGACCCATCCATGTTTAACATTAGACCCACAGCAGGATGATGCCAACAGACCCAGTTCCCCTGAGGCTGATCAAAGTGAGAAGGAGGATGGTGCCTAACCTGAAAAGGCCGCAACAATGGAGCACAGTACCAGCCGGATAAGAGAAAGGCCATGTACGCCATAAGGAAGCGAATTATCACAATAATGGACCTCTTCGAGGAGGCTTAGACATCAAATCTGTCCATATTCCTAGCCTGCCATAGGCTCCAGCACCCAGCATTGTAGATCACCACCCGAGCCATACGTTCCTTCCCCTCCTCCAATGATTTGTGGAACCATCTATTAGGGAATGGCGCATCCATGATATCCTCGGAGGAGATAGTTGTTGTGCCACCAAAGGCAGACCAAACTGTTTGAGCCCATTCCCCTTCATGTAAGAGATGATGAGAACTCTCCTCCTACCTATTGCTGCAACAAAGGAACCGAGACGCTATATTGATACCCAGATTTTTGATGTTCTCGTCAGTAGCAGCGGCCTGGTTCCTGATCTACCAGGATAAGAAATTTATCTTGGTAGGGATCTTCTTACACCACAGCACCTCGTTCCAGCTCCCCTGGGACATCTGGCTAGTAGCCATCCTTCGAAACTCCTTTCTAGTAAAGACACCTGAAGATCAGGGAGTAAACACACATTTATCTGGCTCAGCATTGAAGACAATGGACTTGAGACATTCATGTTTCTCCTCTTCCAGAACCGCTTCTATAAACCTCAGATAGAGACTTGCTTCCCATAGCGTGATCAGAGGTGCAAGGCACCCGGGGAATCCAAGAATGGAGCCTTCCCAATTGCATCTCCAAAAAGAGATATCCCATGTGCCAACCAGCCAACATGAACTTTGATGAAGAGACTAAATCAGAGGATAAATAATCGACTATAAGGGAGATACCCGGTCATGCATCGTCTCCTCATTATGACAGATGAAGGACATGGACCTTCCCCAAAGCGTCTGATCCTCAATAACTTCTCATGTGAGTTTTGTGTGCATGCAGTGGAGCGTGCTCTGTAAACTCCTCATGTTGATCCCTCCGTCGTAAAGGGGTCTGGCCAGCCATTCCCACGAAGCCCAATGCCTCTTTCATTCTAACATGGCATCCCATATGAAGCTGCAAAGTACCTTAGGTACATTGCATTACAACATCAAACATGAATTACAACATCTTTATTGAAAACTTCATTAACATGATTGAGCTTAAATATGTATTGGATAACCTAGGGAAAATACATAATAAAGGGTGATCCATAAAGCCGAGTATGTGAAAAAACATGTAATAACATTAATATAATAATACATGTCAAAAAATTCATATCAATGAGGCATAAAGGAACATGAATAATAAGGTGTGATATAGAATGATAATAATAACATAAGAAATGTTGTAACAACTTGAAACATTGCATCATAAACAGAAGTCAAGGATAAAAAGCCAAAACTTTTGGGGGAAATGGTCCCATAAAATAATCGGGAACCCCATATCCCAAAATGAAATATCATGATACTAAACATTACCCAATTAATTGGAGCACTGTATAATTCTGGGTGCACCCGTCACTTTCATTTCATTCTCAGGCTTAAGTGTGCCATGTAGATCATAAAACATGGATTCATTAATCATCATAATTTATTCCAAAACCAAAAAGTGTGTAATAAATATATTAAATTCCCTAATAAAAAGTTATATGTGCATAAAAGTGAAAAACCTTGATAAAAAATGGGTATTTTATTCATTACACATTTGGTTTGGCCTCGAAAATCGCTGTGAAAATTCGACATCAAGACGGTGTCACATAAAAGGTCATAAAATGGTTTGGTGAGAGAGAAATGTGACTATAATAATTTTTAGATAAAATTTAAATTAATAGGGATATTTAAGCACATTTAAATAGATTTATAATAAGAAAAATAAGGCATACTATAATAAATAAGCTTGAAGAAAAGGGAGACGAAAGGATGATTAAGAAATTTTGGCATGGTAACAAGTGTACATGGGAAGAATTAATGAGAGATAATGGTGTCTCTAATTATTTTTACAAAATAATGGATGTATGTATAAGGTTAAAAAACATACCCTATCATTATTAATAGAATATAAAAGGGCATACCAAGATAAATAAAGTTGAATAAAATTTGGAAAGGAAATAAACCTTATGAAATTATGGCTATGTGACGGGTGTTATTAGGATGTCTTACTGAGGGATAAATGGTTCTATCAAAATTTATAAATAATAATTTATATATGGGTGATGTTAAAATATATACCCCATTATTAGGAATTAAAAATTATAGGGCATAACAAAGAGAAAATTCTTGAATAAAAGTGATAAGGACAGGATCCCTTACCTTAAGAGTATGACACCAAAAATATGAAAGGGGATTCTTGAGATCTTGGAATATCCTTGGGAGGATTATATAGATAGGAGGTAAGATTAAGTTCATTACAATGATTTTTTTAGTGAAGATATGTGGGATATTTGTTGGGGTTATATTGCAAAAGAGAGGGGTTTATTTAGTATTTTTGTTTTGGACACTTCAAAATAAAATATTTCAAACCAAAAACCATCCCATGGTTTTTGCCCATGGTTTTTGTCAATGTAAATAGGTTTTCATTATTTTATTATTAAAATGTCTGAATATATTAAAAAAATTACTTTACTTATGTGGAGGTGAGTCACACTTTTAAATAAACGAATTTTAAACTCTAAAATATATTAAATGTTATGGAGGATTTATAATGGCCAAATAAAATTAATAAAGTACACTTAAAATCACATTATTTTAAATGTAAACATATATTTTGACAAGAATATCTATTATATTATCTATTAAATAATCTTTAGGTCATTATGATGTTATAAAACATGTAATATATTTATGAGGTACTTAATTTTTACCTAAAAATTCTACTATCATAGAAAATTATGAAAAATTCACCATTAGATAATTTTGATGTTATGATTCCAAAAGTAATATTAAATTTAACTGTATAATTTTTAAAATATATTCATTTTAACTTTTTAAATAATATTCAACATTTATTGAAAAATTATGGGTTTTTTACAATAACAGTTTTTGAACCCTTATAAAAATTACATTTCACTTCATAAAAATTATATGACCATTTATAATTAACAAAACTTTTTTAATAATAATTTTGTTAAATACTATTTATTTCAAAAATACATTAATTCATCAAAATAAATCCCTTAATTGAGTCTGAATATTATCCAAAAAGACAGTTTGTGTTTAGTTGAATCAAAATAAAAATCATTTATAAAGTAATGATAAAAATGAAAATAAATTCATTATTATGTAAAATATAAATATTCAAATTATATAGGTCCTGATACATATCCCTTTATTACATTGTCGTACACCTTGAGATTATTATGTGTGATGGTGATACTTTCATGGGGCCATTTGGAAAACATGGTTTGGGTCGTCATCATAATGGGTATGAACTTCTCCTATAAATGGTTTCTCTCATGCTTAAGTTGTTGGATCTCAACATGGGCTTGGTCAAGGTAAAATCCTAGTTATTTTATCCCCCTTATAATCTCTAATAAATGGGATTTATAGGGTACCATCCTAAAAGATAAGGTCATAACTTCCTTTGTCTCATTCAATTGGAATCCTCAAAGCCCTGTATTTATACAACTAATATCATCATTATTTAATGGATATATTAACAATAGTAATATTATTAATGGTGTTTCAAATATAATGATATAACTATTTAAGCGCATGTGTTTTCTAAAACCATATTACATAATAAAATGTTTAATTAAATCACAAATGGAAATTTAATTTATTATATTTTAGGTATGTAAAGTGTTCCCCCTTGAGAAATTATGCCCTTGAAATTTTCATTTCACCCCTCCCCCAAATGAGGGTAATTATGTCTCATCACTTCCTCTACTTCCCACATTTCTTCTTCAAATATTTGGTTTCTCCACAACACTTTGACAAGGTGAATTATCTTATTTAATATAACATTTTCTATATTCTTTAAGATCTTCATTGTCTTCTCCTCATAGGAAATATCATTATCCAATGGTACCACCTATATATTGAGTAAATGTTAGGGGTCAGGTATGTACTTTCTCAAGAGTGATACATGGAATGCATCACGAACTTGAGATAGGTTAGGTGGGAGTGCAAGTTGATAGGCCATCACTTTAATGCGATCAAGGATCTCAAAGGGGAAAATGTATATTGGACTTAGATTTCCATTCTTCCCAAATCTCATCAATTTCGTACATTGAGATTTTTGGAGGAATACATTGTCTCTAACATCAAACTCTAAGTTTTGTTGAATATTTTCAGCATATCAATTTTTCCGACTCCAAGTAGCCTTGATGTATTGTCAAATAGTCTTTACCTTTTCCACCTTTTCCTCAACCATTTCAGAACCAAGCAGTTTTCATTTCCCAACATCATCCCAACATGCAGGTGTCCTAAACCTCTTCCCATAAAGTGTTTCATAGGGATCAATTTGGATGCTTGATTGGAAAATATTGTTGTAAGAGAACTCTAATAGCATAAGATATTGATCTCATCCACTTTTCAAGTCCATTAAGCATGTTCTCAACCTTCCCTAAAGTTTATGAGTTGTCTAATTATATTGTTCTTTGGTTTGAGGGTTATAGGTCATAATTAAGTTCAAATCAATATTCAAATCATACTAGGGACTCTTCTAGAACATAGAGTTGAATCTTGGATCTTGATCGGATACAATAAATAGTGGTACTCCATGCATCCTAACCAATTCCCGAATGTATATCCATGAAATTAGACCCATTTAGAAATCCTCTTGTATTGTAATGAAGTGTGCAATATTTATAAGATGAACCACTAAAACCACTATATAATTATTCCCTCTTAATTTATTTAGAATTACTGTGTCAAATTCCATGGTGATGTTTTCCCATTTCCATGTAGTTATGGGTAATGGTTGCATCATCCCCTTGTATTTTTTCCTTTTTCTTTCACTTGATTACATACACAACATCTTTATATATATTCTATGATATACTTATTCACATTGTCCCACTAATAGTGTTATCGTTGATATCAATAAATCTTTGTGCTTCCTAGGTGCATGGAGAAGGTTGAGGTATGTGCATCATCCAACAACTCCTTTAACTTGGTATTTGATTGTACACATAGTCTTGACCCAAATCTCATAACACCTTTAACATTAAAATTGAAATATGAGTATTTAACTTTATTTATAGATTCTATTTTCTTTTTAATTCCTACATAAAATATTTGATCATCCTTTAACATCTACAAAATATATGGTATAGTAATAATTTGTCCAAGAATTGATGATGTTCTTTCATTTATGATTCTCATATCTAACCTTTCCAAATCTAAGAAGATCGGATACCTATGAAGTATAATAAATAATAGAATCACAGGATCCTTTCTTGTTAAATCATCTACCACTTTTTTCATCTTATGAGGATGGTATTGGATGTAGTAGTCATAATATTTGATCATCTCTAACCATCTTCGTTGGCACATATTCATCTCTTTTTTTGTGAATAAATACATGAGGATTTTTTGATATATATATACTTCAAACTTGTCCCCAAATAGATAATTCCACCAAATTTTTAAAGTGAAAATAATTACATTCACCTCCAGATCATGTTTTGGGTAGTTCTGTTCATGAAATTTTAACTTCCTTGAAGCATAGGCAATGAATGTTTCATTTTTCATCAACACACAGTTGAGGGCCTTCTTCAATGAATCTCAGAATACAATGAAAATATCTCTACTTGTCGGTATTTTGAGCATAGGCATATTTATAAGCCTTGTTTTCAACTCCATGAAGCCTTATTCGCATTCATCTTTCCATGAAAACTTGACTCCCTTCCAAGTTAGTTTGGTTAGAGGGTTTGAAAATCGTGAGTCATTTCTCATGAATCAGCGATATTACCCAGATAACCCAAGGAAACTATGGATATCTGTCAAAGATGTTATCCTCTACCATCCTTTAATTGGTTATATTTTTAAGGGTCTACAGATATCCTATTTATTCTTAGTATATTTTCCAAGAAAGACAGTTCCTTCAACTAGAACTCACATTTTTTGTACATGGAATAATGCATTTCCTTTCACAATGTCTTTTTCAAAATTTTAAAATTCTCCTCATGCTTGTCTTTACTTTTGGAGTATATTAGAATATCATCTATAAATACTGACACATATTTTTCAAGGTAATTATAAATACTTTATTTATGATGTCCATAATGATTTTGGGACCACTATTGAGTCCAAAAAGCAATAATATTAATTCATAGTTCCCATACCTTGTATGAAAATTAGTCTTGGAGATATCCTCTTTCTTCACCCAAACTCGACAAAATCCCGACCGCAGATCCACCTTTGAAAATTATTGTGCTCCACTTAACTGATCGAACAAGTCATCTGTCACAACTTGCCTTCACCAAAAGGAGGGAAGGGACAGCAGATTGTCAAGACCTTCCTTTGTTAAGTTTAAGGAGAGATAATGACCCCCGAAAAATGCCTTCAATAGGTCCCGGAGTGGCGACCAGCACCAAGGGTATAAAATCTCACTCAAAAGGAAGGAACTACCCTTTTATTTTAATAGGATCGGGAGATAAGATGATTAAACCCAACAACGTCAAAACTGTAAGTAAGAGTAAAGACAAAGAAAACCACTCCCATATGCATGCTACAAAAGTAAAAGCCAGAAAGTACAAGGTGTCTACAATGGTAAAGTACCAACAGAAAGAAAAACAGCAACTGCAACGGTCCCAATGCCCAAGCTATTACGGCCCTTCACAATCCCCGAAGGCCTCCTGGAAACCTAAAAGCAGTTTTATATACGTAGGGTGATTATACAAGTATACCCAATAGGGAAAACCAAAGACTCTCATGCACAAGTGGGGAGGCATTCTAATGCCCTGTGAGAAAGGAGATAATCAAAGCACCAAGCAAGGAAAAACTATCCACCCAAGCCTCACCAAGGCACACTCCCCAAATAATGCAAGTCAAGTAAGTTATAGTAATAGAACATCGATGTTTGGGTACCCCGCACCACTTTTCCACTGGTTATTAAAGACATCCTATGCATCGGACCAATCCCACCATTATCACTACAGTCCCACTGCCACACCCACCCGCACACACCAGGGCCACAATAACCATCCATCTCGCAGACACCTGGGCCACAATAACCACACGTAACCACGCCCAGAAACACCTGGGCTAGAAAACTACTACCACGCCCGAAGACACCTAGGCCAGAAAGCTACCATCACGCCCAAAGACACGTAGGCCTCATCCCGAAGACACTTGAGAAACAAAATGCCCGTAAGCACCTGGTCCAACCACCAAAACTACCCTTCCTAAAGATTCCTGGGCTAATAATGGACTTCAGGACATCACAGCCTACCCAAAGAGTCTTGGGCTATTCTGGAAAGAGAGCAGAAAAGGAGCTAATAACCATCCACTCGTAGGAGTGTTGGGAAAAACACACTCCCCCATGAAATGTGGGTGTTTGGCACTAAATTCCCAACATGGGTGGGCTACGAATAAGAAACACAAGAACTAAAATTATATATATATAGGTAACAAGCAATCAACCCAACCTAGTGCTCCACACCTAACCCAAGCACGAATAGCCTAGTCACTACTCATAGAAAGCATACTACTCACAACCGAGTCACAACTCATTCCCAGAATTAATTTACCAATTAACCCATTATTGTTTTCATGTTCAAGTGATCCCGTTTAAGTAAATTCTATACTACAGGGAAACTAACATGCATAAGCATAAGCCTAGGGGAAAAATTTACAGCCAACATCAATTTAAACATTCACAGCAGGTTCTCTTGTAAATTCACATCAAAGTGAGATCCCTCCAAGTATTGGAACCAAATCAGGCTTCAAGATACATCCCCCACCTCCCTAGAACTATGGATAAAAAGGCTTCCCAACTGAAAATTATTCCAGCCCAATTCGTGATATAAGTAGAGAAACCACAACCCCAGATTCACAACCAGCAACCATGCCACATCAGAGGATCCCATCCTCACCCACATCACCCCATAAGAAAACAAACAGAACAACATGCCTTCTACCAAAATAGAGTAGGGAAACATCCAGGTTCAACACATCATTCATCTATTTCCTTTTTTTTATTAGTTAACTGGGGTGACCACACAAGGGAATATGTTTACATGACATCCATTTAACCAACCGAGTTTAAGTGATTAACTGAATTCCATGATAATTCATTTTTATTCATCCCAAAAGTCATGGTTAATTATTTCACAAGTAAATACCACCAACGACCATGATTTTCAGTGGGCATAGTCCTGCACAATTAACAACACATATCAAAATAAAATAGGAAATAATAACATCTATCACCCCCCCCCCCCTTCATTCTTTATGGTCCTTTCATTATCTTAATTATGTTTGGTTTCATCAATTCCCACAGAGACAAAATTGTACACACCCGCATGATACACAGAAAGGAGAGGTGAAGGAAAAATCTCTACTTTATTGATCAAGGATAGATGTTTTTCTCCACGCACCAAGAACAGGGGATGTGCGGCTTGCATGGGAGGAATTTTGTGGACTACAAGGGGTGCAGAAAGCTCCAGAAGAGGCACACCACAAGCCACAAAAAGAAGGGACTCCAGGCGCACCAAGGGGAAGAATGAAGCCATCCAAAGGAGGAAGAGGAAAAAGGACTTCCCAAATGATATATAGACAAGATCCCATTGTTACGGGATATGGAAATTTTGAATGCCTGGAAATTCGGATCATGGATTCCCATGTGGTTGGTTAGTTACACACGATGATATTAAGGTGCTATTTAATATCCCCCATCGAGGATGTTTCTCAGGATTTTTGGGAGTTAATTGTGGGATTTAATTGGCTTTAAAAGGGGTAAAATAATTAATTTATATAAAATAAACATTGCAGGAGCGGGACTGGAAAAAGAAAATATAGGGTTGTGTGAGGACATGGTGCCACCGTCACGGTACCATCATGACCGGTGCCACCATCACGGTGCCACTGTTTCGGTGGAGACTTATTTTGTCAATGTAATGGGCCATGAGGGTCTGGGGAATTACATTAGATACCTCTCAAATTATTCTCGCCCTCGAGAATCAAGAACAAACCAGAAGAAAAGAGAGGGTTCAAACAACCACCTCGAAAGATACCTCTCAGGAGTGAATATCATCGTCATCTAGAAACACCTATCCCTCAAGAAACAAGGAAACATACAAGGGTCAAACTACCCAATCATATGGGTTGGGGAGTCTCTCCCTCCTTGTCAAGATACTATCCGCTTTGGGCAGCATTGACTCACCCGCACGGGTTTAATCACATCCACCTTAATGCGTCTTGATTGGGGATCGGGTCCTCCCCTCCCTATAGAGAAGAATTTTCACAAACATTCAGAGAATAAGGAAAACCACATATTTTATAGATAACAAGGTAAAGTGTTCCGTCACAAACAAGTACAAAATAGAACAGCACAGAACTCAAAACAACTCTGGGTACTGGGCGTGCATCTGTGTTTCCCATTCCCAGGTACTTTCCTTGAGCCCACCATGACTCCACAACACACGAACCAGAGGAATGGTCCATCCATGGAGTACCTTCGCTTCATGACCCTCAACCCTCACTGGTCTTTCCACAAAGGTCACGTCGTCCTCGATATCCATCTCCCCCCAATCGAGGACGTTTGAATCATCGTGCAGATACCAATGGAGCTGGGACAAATGAAAGATGTCATGTATCCTCAGTAGCGGTGGTGGTAAAGCTAGCTGATAAGACACTCCTCTGAACCGCTGCAACACTTATAAGGGTCCGATGAACCTGGGGGAAAGCATACTTCCCCTATCGAACCACTGTTGCCCATGCTAAGGGGAGACCTTCAAGAACACATGGTCTATGACCTCGAACTCCAAGGGTCTCCTCCTAACGTCGGCATACGACTTCTGTCGATCCTGAGCTGCCTTCATCATTTCCCGTATAAGCTGAACCTTCTCTGTCGTGCTCTGGACTTCTTCTGGTCCAAGAACACTCGCTTCCCCAACCTCAGTCAAACACACGGGTGAGCGACACTGCCTCCCATACAATGATTTGAACGGATCCATGTCAATGGTAGAGTGATATCTATTATTGTAGGAAAACTCTACCAGAGGAAAGTGTTGCACCTACGATCCTCCTGAGTCCAGAACACATGCCAGCAGCATATCCTACATGGTCTGGATGGTGCGCTCTATCTGGCCATCTGTCTGGGGATGGAAAGCAGTTCTAAGATGTAACTGGGTGCCAAATGCATGTTACAATCCTCTCCAGATTCATGAGGTAAATTGTGCATCCCTATCCGAGACTATGGATATCAGAACTCCATAGAACTGCACCACCTCATCCCCGTACCTTCGTGCCAAAGCGTCCACTACACCCGACTCCTTGATCGCCAGAAAGTGAGCCGATTTCGTCAATCGGTCCACCACTACCTAGATAGAGTCATACCCCCTTGAACCTGGGGTAGTCCCATGATGAAATCCATCGATATTTTCTTCCACTTCCACTCGGGGACATCTAGAGACTGCAACAGACCACTTAGAACACGGTGTTTGGCCTTCACCTACTGACACACGAGGCACATTTCTATGAACTCTGTTGTTGTCTGTTTCATCCCGGGCCACAAAAACTATCTTGTCAGACCCTGGTACATCTTGGAAACTCTTAGGTGCACCTCTAGGGGTGAGTTGTGGAACTCAATAAGAACTTTTCCGCGCATCACCT
This sequence comes from Viscum album, assembly GCA_963277665.1. NCBI lineage: Eukaryota > Viridiplantae > Streptophyta > Magnoliopsida > Santalales > Viscaceae > Viscum > Viscum album. The sequence continues at coordinate 474,189,898 of OY728139.1, read as the reverse complement.
CTGGAACAAACATCTTTCCTCGTAAAAACATCTGGTTCTGACCATCCTCTGTCCACCCTACCACAGCTTTGCCCTGGTCAACTCGGTCACGCATCACTTCACTTTCTGAGTCTCCCCATTGGGACTCCTCTACCTGCCCCAACAAATAATATTGCACTGTCATCTGATATAGGAATCCTCTACCACCTTCCATCCTCACGTCCAGGTGTAGGGCAGTCAACTCCTCCATCGCCTTCTAAGTATATGCCGACTCTTGAACCACATCCTTCTATGACTTCCAGCTCAAGGCATCAGCCACTATATTCCCCCTTCGTGAGGTATAGGAAATCTCGAAGTCATAGTCCTGAAGTAACTCCATCCACCTTCACTGTTGTATGTTCAGGTCTCGCTGGGAGATGACATAATTCAAGCTCTTGTGATTGGTGAAGACCACAGAGCACCTCCCGATGAGTTAGTGCCGCCACAACTTTAGTGCGAAAACGACCACCGTAAGTTCTAGATCGTGGGTGGAATAATTATGCTCATGAGAACGTAACTGCTTAGACCCATCAGAGATCACCCCTTTCAGCTGCATCAACACACATCTGAGGCCTTGCCCTGAAGCATCACAGAACACCTCATATGTCGCCTCGTCTTCGGGAAACCTCAGCACTGGGGCACTATCCAACTTCTCCTTCAGATAACTGAAGGCCACCTCCCACTTCCCACTCCACACAAAATCCTGGTCCTTCTTGGTCAAAGCAGTCAAAGGTGCCGCAACTCGGGAGAAGTTGAGCATGAACCTCTGGTAGTAACCTTCCAGCCTGAGGAAACTATGAACTTCTACCACATTCTTGGGTGTTTCCCAAGAAAAAACTACCTCTAACTTTGATGGGTCCACTGATATCCCCTGCTCGGACACCACGTTTCCAAGGAAGTGCACCTCTCGCATCCAGAACTTTCACATAGACAACTTCCCATAGAGCTGGTGTTGTCGGAGGACTTCTAAAACCATCCTCAAGTGCTCGGCATGATCCTCCTATGATCTTGAGTAGATCAGGATGTCGTCAATAAAGAAAACTACGAACCAGTCCAGATATTCCCAGAATACGGAGTTCATGAGCCCCATGAACACATCTGGTGTGTTTGTAATGTCGAGCGGCATGAATACAAACTCAAAGTGCCGATATCTGCACCTGAAGGCAGTCTTTGAGATGTCACCCTCCTTCACCCTCACTTGGTGATATCCATACCACAGATCGATCTTCAAGAACCAACCTTCTCCCCTCAGTTGGTCGAAGAGATCATCTATCCTCGAGAGAGGGTAGCGATTCTTGACCGTCACCTAATTCAGTCACCTGTAGTCTATGCACAGACTTAGACCACCATCTTCCTTCTTCACAAACAAAACAGAATCACCCCACGATGACACACATGGTCGAACAAAACCCTTCATCATCAGAACGTCAATTTGGATCCGCAACTCCAGCAACATTGAAGGTTCCATCCGATAGGGAGCCATCGAAATCGGACGGGCAATGGGTTTCAAGTATATCCTGAACTCAACATCATGTCAAGTGGGAAGAGTTTCCACCTTTTTAGGGAAGACGTCCATAAATTCACTAATGATTCCATGGACTTCCACCATTTTTGCATCCACTGACTCCACTGATAGCTCAGCCAGCAGGGAGAGGAGGGCTTCCCCTCGCTTGCTGTTTCCCTGGAAACATCGCCCACCAATGAAAGTCAAATGTCGGCTGCTCATGTCCGAAAACAAAACCCTTCCTCGGAAGTATTAAATGATGGAACATAAAGAGAACAGTCAGTCAATGCCTAGGATGACATTGTATGGTTGTATCTACTACAGTAGAAGATCCCTAACTGAATAATGTGGCCCATTCATCAATCTGCAACCTCAAAAAACATACAACAAGTCAGTCTGACCTTCGACTGGTGTGCTCAGCACCTGGGGCACTGGAAGTCTATCAGCGTCTAAACCCAGATCATGGTCCATACTGGGTGTAACAAAGGAGTGCGAACCTCCTGTATCGAACAAGGCACATGAAGGGTACTAAACAAGTTGATCATACCTCGAACAACCTCTGGCCCTGATGGAACTACTACCTATGTGGCGTGCAACTTCCCACGCCCAGCTCCTCTTCCTCTCAGCTATCTGTCGCCTCCCCGACCATGCCCTGGTCGAGTTCCCTAAGGAGCGCTCTGAGGTCGGCCTCCTCCTGCAATGTCTGACCTTGGAGGGGTGGGAGCTCGCTGCCCCTACTGCTGCTAAAAATGCCCACCTGGAAACTGCCGCTGCTGAGGTGGGCGTTGAACCTGCCCACCCCCCACCGTAATGTACTCTGTCCGGGCACTATTTTCGAAGGTTCCCATGGCTTCCATAGAAGAAGCACCTCGTTCCTGGGACCAAAGGGAAAGGGCGAGGACCGGGATAGCAAAACTGGAACTGTTGCGGCCTGCTCCCTACTGGTCAGAACCTAGAGGGCCCTGATGTTGGAGGCCTGCTGCTGACAGCCTTCTCCTTTGACGAGCCCAACTGGATTCCCTCTCGTGACACAAATCCCAGCATTTTCATCCTTTCCACCACTTTGGCTTTCTTCTATACCTTTAAGTATGTCGGTAAGGTGAAGGGAGTAACGTCATACTAGAGGGAAGGTCAGAGTGCCCCCTCCAAACGTCTCACCCGAGACTCCTCATCCGGAAAGAGGTCCGGAGAAAAGCGGAGGATATCCTAGAACATGATCCCCAACTCTCTCACTGACAAACCACTCTGCTGGAGGGAGAGTAGATCCTGCCTCTTCTTAGCTTTCATCGTATAAGAGAGAAATTCCGCCCAAAACAACTTCTCAAAATCAGCCCATGTCACCTCAGCCTCCCTCTTCTCCCCTAGATAAATTGTCCACCACTGACATGATGCTCCCCGCATCTGGCTCACGGCCAGAGGAACCTAATACTCCACTGGAGCCCGGATCAAGCCGGAATCTATCACCATCTCCTCTATCTAGCTCTCCATATCCATGTCAGAGGTGCTGCCCTCATACATCCCGAGGGTCTGTCACTGAAAAGCATGAAGCATCTTCTTCCACTGGTCATCCTCCTCTTCTCGGTCATCCCTATGTTGATCAGCCGAGTCAACCTCATGGGCCTCGATCGCCCGCACAACTCGTGGTCATCTCCCAGGTTCCATAGGTGCAAGGTAAACAAGGAATGCCTAAGCCCGAGTACTGCAAAATATGGCTCTTAAATTTTTCTTAGACTTCCGATTCATTTCAAATCCCCAAAACACCACAGAAACATGAGGATACAAGACATTATGATGCATGCACCTTTCTTATTGTCTCTACCCTGCAATCAGTGTAGCCTCACTTTGTTGTTAGGTAGGTCCAAAGTCCTTGCATTGGATCACGGGGGGCCCTAAAATCTCGTGTCCTAGCCGGTATTCCTTTGCCTATTTCAGACACCACGATCACCCAATACTATTTCCCTACCATCCCATGAAATCCTAAATGTGCCTAACTCTAGAATCCATCCTATCTCTCAACCATTGTGCTTTGATACCATTCTTTCACGACCCGCCTTCACCAAAAGGATGGAAGGGACAACATATTGCCAAGCCCTTCCTTCTTTAAGATGAAGGAGTGATAATGACCCCCGAAACCCGACTTCAATAGGTCCCGAAGTGGCGACCAACACCAAGGGTATAAAATCTCACACAAAAGGAAGTCATTACCCTTTTATTTTAATAGAATCGGGAGATAAGATGATGAAACCCAACAATGCCAAAACTGGATGTAAGAGTAGAGACAAAGAAAACCACTCCCATATGCATGCTGCAAAAGTAAAAAGCCAAAAAGTACAGGGTGTCTACAAAGGTAATGTACCAAAAGAAAGAAAAACAGCAACCACAACGGTCCCAACGCCCGAGCTAGTACGGCCCTGCACAATCCATGAAGTCCTCCTGGAAACCTGAAAGAAGTTTTGTATACATAGGGTGAGTATACAAGTATACCCAGTAGGGAAAACCAAAGACTCTCGTGCACAAGTGGGGAGGTGTTCTAATTCCCTATGAGAAAGGAGATAACTAAAGCACCTAGTAAGGAAATACTATCCACCCAAGCCTCACCAAGGCACACTCCCCAGATAATGCAATTCAAGTAAGGTATAGTAATAGCACATTGATGTTTGGGTTCCCCGTGCCACTTTACCACTAGTTATTGAAGACATCCTACGCATCGGACCAATCCCACCATTCTCACTGCAGTCCCAATACCACACCCGCCCGCACACACGTCGGCCACAACAACCATCCATCCCGCAGACACCTGGGCCACAACAACCACACATAACCACACCCAAAAACACCTGGTCCAGAAAACTACTACCACGCCCAAAGAAACCTAGGCCAGAAAGAAACTGTCACACCCGAAGACACCTGGGCCTCATCCTGAAGACACTTGGGAAACAAAATGCCCGCAAAAACTAGGGCCAACCACCACAACCACCATGTCCATAGATTCTTGGGCGAATAATGGACTTCAGGCCATGACAGCCTTCCTGAAGAGTCTTGGGATATTTGGGAAAGGGAGCAGAAAATGAGCTAATAACCAGCCACTCATAAGAGTGTTGGGAAAAACACCCTCCCCCATGAAGTGGGAGTGTTCGACACTAAATGACCAACATGGGTGGGGCACGAATAAGAAACACAAGAACTAAAATTATATATATATACGTAACAATAAATCAACCCTACCTAGGGCTCCACACCTAACCCAATCATGAAAAACCTAGTCACTACTCATAGAAAGCATACTACTCACAACCGAGTCACAACTCATTCCTAGAATCAATTTCCCAATTAACCCATTCTTGATTTAATGTTCAAGTTATCCCGTTTACATAAATTCTGCACTACTGGGAAACTAACAGCATAAGCACAAGCCTTGGGGAAAAAATTACATCCAACAACAATTTAAACATTCACACCCGTTTCTCTTTTAAATTCACATCAAAGTGAGATCGCTTCAATTATTGAAACCAAAGAAGGATTCAAGATACATCCCCCAAATCCCCAAAATTATGGATAAAACGGTTTCACAACAGAAGATTATTCTACCCCAATTCACAATATAAGTAGAGAAACCACAACCCCAAATTCACAACCAGCAACCGTGCAACATCATAGGATCCCATAATCACCCACATCACCCGATAAGAAAACAAACAGAACAAAAAAACCTACTACCAAAACAGAGCAGGGAAACATCCAGGTTCGACACATCATTCATCTATTTACTCATTCTATTAGTTAAGAGAGGTGACCACACAAGGGCATATGTTTAAAAGACATCAACCAGCCGAGTTTAACTGATTAACCAAATTCTATGTTAATTATTTTTTATTCATCATAGAAGACATGGTTAATTAGTCCATAAGGAAAGACCACCAACAGACATGATTTTTATTGACCATAGGCCCGCTCAATTCACAACAAATATCAATATAAAAGAGTACAGAAGAACATCGATCACCCCCCCCCCCCCTTCGTTCTTTAAGTTCCATTCATTATCTTCATTCAATTTGGTTTCATCAATTCCCAAAGAGACAAAATCGTACCCACCCTTCATGATACACAGAAAGGAGAGGCGAAGGAAAAATCCCTACTTGATTGATCAAGGATCGACATTTTTCTCCACGCACCAAGAATAGGGGATGCACGGCTTGCAGGGGAGGAATTCTGTGGACTCTAAGGGGTGCAGAAAGCTCTAGTAGAGGCGCGCTACAAGCCACGGGAAGAAGGGACTCTAGGCACACAAGGGGGGAAGAACAAATCCGGCCAAAGGAAGAAGAGGAAAAAGGACTTCTCGTGTGATATATAGATAATATCCCGTTGTTACGGGATATGGGAATTTTGAATGCCTGGAAAGGTGGATCGTGGTTTCCCAGGTGGTTGGGCAGTTACACACGATGATATTAAGGTGTTATTTAATATCCCACATCAGGGAGGTTTCTCGGGATTTTTAGGAATTAATTATGGGCTTTAAATGGCTTTAAAAGGGGTAAAAGAAAATATTTATGTCAAAAAAACATTTCGGGAGTGGGACTGGAAAAAGAAAACGGAGGGTTGGGTGAGAACACGGTGCCACCGTCATAGTGCCACTATTTCGGTGGAGCCTTATTTTGGAAAAGTAATGGGTCAGGAGGATCTGGTCCATGACATCATCAATCTGAGGCAGTGGATACTTTTTCTTTATCATGATCTTTTTGAGCTCACAATAATCAATGAAAAGGCAGATTGATCCATCCTTATTCGTAACGAAGAAAACTGGTGCACCCCATAGTGAAGAAATTGGGTGTATGAAACCTTTATCCAAATTGTCATGTAGTTTTTTTCTTCTACTCCTAAAGTTCCACCACATCAATTCTATATGGATTATTGGATAATGGTAAGTCCACAAGTATAAGATCAATCAAAAATCCAACATCTCAGCTTGGAGGAAGACCGGGAAATTTCTTAGGAAACACATCAGTGTATTCCATCATAATGGGCATGTCTTAAAGGATGATTCTTTCCTTAGAATAAATCATTTGAGCTAGATACTCTTTCTTATAGAGAAAACAATATCTATTCTTGAGATGATGGTGATAAATATGATTCATACTTCTCCATACATTTGTAAATAATACGAGGATGGTTCATAATATAGAGAGTGGTTTCCTTCTCTTGGAAATTTATGATGGATATATATAGGGAAATAAAATTTATGCCTAGAATTGCATCAAATTACACAAAATATAGTAACACAATGTTTTCTAAGAAATTGATCCTATAAACTTTGAAAGGTGGAGTTATATACATGGGATGCAATAATTTCCAAAATTTCCAGTTTCACCGAAATCTCTACTTCCATGATTTTTTGTGGTGTTTGAATAGTTATACTAAACTTTCATGATATGAAGTAATGTTTAGAACTAGAATAAAAAATTATGTTAGATATTCTTGAATGAATAACTAGTGTACATGTCACCTCTTCATTGTTGGGATTCACTTCGGCGGTAGTGATGGAAAAATCTCTCCCTTGCTGCCTTGGAGGTTTTTGGTTGTCCCCAAAAACCCTTGGATTAATACATTGGTTTTCAAAATACCCTGGTTCCATGTAGTGATAGAAATGAGAAATATGTTGTGGGTTTACTAAAGTATTTCTTTACTCCATCATAGTAGCAAGTTTCCCTAGTCGAAAATAATTGGCTATGTGCTCTTGCTTCCAACAACTAAAGCATTTCTTCATCCCATACATGCAATTTTTCTGTGTGCTTTATTTCAAACCTTTAAGAAGTGGGATGCTAATGTTTATTAGAACCGTTAGATCTATCTATTGGACTTCCATAATTTATCTCCACATTCCACTTCTTTTCCCCATTATACCCTTAAGATTCTCCGATCTTCATTTTGACTTAAGGGAATATTGAGCAATTATTTCATAACTATCAATGTCACGAATCTCAAGGGATTTCTATAGGCTAGGTTTTATCCCACTAAAGAATCGTTCATCCTTGAATTCAGGTTTAATGACAAAGTAAGAGGCATATTGTGAAAGACTTGTGAATTTTTCATTGTACACCCTAATATATTTATTTTCATTCTTATAGAGTGAAAGGAAATACCTTTCTATTTTAAGTTACAGGGTTTGGATAAAATATTTATCAAAAAACATTTTCTAGAAATCCATCCACACCATTTCTTAAATCTCTTCCTCAGGCTTCATATTTTCTAATCAATGTCCAACATGTAATAGCTTCACCCACCGTGTGATAAACATCCAAAATAACCTTCTCATGTCGGAGTTATTATGCTGAGGTACATCTATTCCAGAACCATGTCCACATGTATTATCCCAAAAGGGACGTATTTTCTTGATAAAACACTTACTCTCTACTCACAAAATTTTTATGGATGTATTCATATACTTTGTATTATATCCAATTATTTTTTAGAGTTTTATAATCCTAATCCCAAAAATAACAAAACTTTTCCTTTGATACCAACTATAACAACCCATATTTTTATTACACATTAATATATGATTTAATTACATAAAATTAAACTTAATAAAACCTGAAAAATCAAGAAATATAGTGTCTTTTTAAATTAGGTGCATTTCATTACAACTTTAAAAATGAATTACAACATCCTTAATGAAATCTTCTTTAACATGCTTGAGCTTAAAACTGCATTGGATAACCTGGGGAAAATTTCTAAGAAAGGGGTGAACCATAAATACTAGTAATCTAATAAACATGGTGTAACATGAAAATAATAATACATGTTAGACAAGGAATATCAATGAGGCATAAAGTAACATGAATAATAAGGTGTGATATAGCATGATAATCATAACATGGGAAATGTGGCAACAACTTGAAACAATGCATTATAAAAATAAGTCAATCCTAAACTGCCAAGACTTATTGGTGTAAAAATTACCATAAAAGAATCAGGCACCCCCATGTCCCAACATTATATATCATGATACTAAACACTACCTAATTCATTGGAGTTCTACATAATTTTGGGCACCCTGGTCACTTTCATTACATTCTCATGCTTATGTGTACCACATAGATCATAATACATGGATTCATTCATCGTCATAATTTTTCCCATGATCAATGAGTGTGGAATAAATATATGTAATTCCCTAATAAAAAGGTATATGTTCATAAAATTGAACAATCCTGATAGGAAATGGGTATGGTATTTACTACACATTTTTTTGGCATGGAAAATCGCGACGAAAATTCAACAGCATAACGATGTCACTTAAAAGATAATAAAATGAGTTGATGAGAGAGAATTGGGTCTCTAATCATTTTTACATGAAGTTTACTGTAATAGGGTCATGTAAGTACATTTCCACAAATTTATAATTAGAAAAATAAGGTATATGATAATAAATAATTTTGAATAAAAAGGGAGAGGAAAGGATGATTACGAAATTTTGGCAAGGTAACGAGTGTACATGGGAGGGATTAATAAGACAAAAATGTTTCTATATTTTATTTAAAAAATAATGATAGTATGGTTAAGGTTTTAATACATACCCCATAATTATTAATAAAAAATAAAATTTAATAATAAGATAAATAATCTTGGATAACAATGTGAAGGAAATAAACCTTATAAAATTTCGGTATGGTGACAGGTGTTCTTAAGAGTGATTAATGAAAGAGATAGGGGTATCTCACCATTTATAAATCATAATGGAAGTATAGGGGAGGTGAAAAAATATACACCATCATTAATAATTAAAAATAAAAGGTAATAACATGGAGGATATTCTTGAATATAAGTGAGAAAGAGAGGATCCATTACCTTAAGAGTGTGACACCAAAAACATGGAAGGGGATTATTGAGAGCAAGTGGTCACCATGGTAGGATTCTATAGAGAGGATGGAAGATTTAGGTCCTGATCTGAGGATTTTGAGTGAATGTAAGTGGGATATTGGGTGGGTTTATATAGTAAAAGGTATAGGTTTTTTTAATATTTAGGTTCTGGACTCTACAAAAATAAAATATTTCAAACCACAAACCTTCCCATTGTTTTTTCCCAATGTTTTTTACAAAGTGGATAGGTTTTCATTATTTTATTAGTAAAATTTACAAAAATATTTAAATAATTCCTTTTCTTATGTGGAGGTGAGTCACACTTTTTAAAAAATGAATTTAAAATGCTAAAATATATTTAATGTTTTCTAGGATTTATAAGGGCTTAATAAAATTAATCAAGTAAACTTAAAATCACATTATTTTAAGGAGAAAATCTATTTGGATAATGATACCCATTTTATTATTTATTACTACATTTTTGGTCCATTATGATGTTATAAAATACACTATATATTTATATAGTTTTTCATTTTTACCCGAAAATTTGATTGTCCTAGAAAATTATAAAAAAAATATAAATTCAATAATTTAGAAATTATAATTCCAAAAATAATATTAATTTTATCCAATTTTTGTAAATATATTCATTTTTACTTTTAACATAATTTTTTACATTTATTGAAAAGCACTAGGTCTTTGATAAAAACATTTTTTGAACCCTTATAAAAAGTATATTTCACTTCATAAAAATTATACGACAATTTATAATTAAAAACAATTATTTAACAATAATATTTTATTAAAATTAAATTGCTTTCAAAAATCCATTAATTCAGAAAAATAAATCCCTTAATTGAAATTCAATATTAACTAAAAATAAAATTTGTGTTTAATTGAATCAAAATAAAAATAATTTATAAAGTAACAATAAAAATGAAATTAAATTCATTATTTTATACAATATACATATTAATATTATTAAGTTCTTGATACATATCCCTTAATTAAACTGGTGTACGCCCTAAGAGCAAGGTGTGTGGTGGTCAGAATTTTATGGTGTTGTTTGGAAAATATGGTTTGGTTCATGATCTTGAAGAGCTTGAACTTCTCCCAGAAATGGTTTTAGTTATGCTTAAGTTGATTCATCTCAGATTAGAATTGGTCAAGGGAAAATACTTGTGATTCTATCACCCTCTGAAGCTATAATAAATAAAATTCATAGGTTATAATCCTATTAGATGAGGCCATCATTTCCTTTTTCTTAATCAATTGGATTCTTTAAAGCCCTATATTTATTAGTAATGTGATCCCAGTTTAATGGCTATATTATCAAAAATAATATTATTAATGGTATATTAAATCCAAAGATATAATAATGGAAGTGCATGTGTTTTCTATAATTATATTACAAAATAAGATATTTAATTAAATCATAAATTAAAACTTCATTTATAATAGTTTGGGTCATTACATTTCCATCATCAAATTCATTTGTTTTATTTATTCCAACTGAGGAAAATAAAAAATTATCCTCGAACCAACTCTATTGATATTCCCCAAAACCATAAAGATCATAACTATCTTAGTTTCATTTTAATTTTCTCTTCAATATCTTCTGTTTTATATATGTAGGCATCATTATTTGATCTCTAAGGAATTTTATCAAACTTTGATTAAAATAATTTTAATATATTCTTTTTATAATATCTCTTGAACCCTATATTAGATCCAAAAAATACTTACATCAAATAGTTTCTATCTTGTAATATGTTTTAGTGATATACGGTATAGATCATGAATTATTAAATAGAGAGGTTTTTTTAATCTTTGAACAAGAATGATAAGTAATCTTTCTAAAAATAGAATAACATGGCTAAAATTAAAGAACCATAAATCTAAATGAATTACCAATATCCGTAATATTTACTAATTTCCTCCTCCTCTAATGGTGAAAATATCTAACAGAGATTACCACAAAACTATAGTTAATGACAAGAGATTTTATAATTATGTGTATATATTTATATAATATTTTTAATAATTATTTAATTTTTTTAAAATAACTAATGAATATAAATTTTATACTTTATTTTATCAATTCCAAATTGAAGTAATAAAAACTCATCCTTCTATAGGTGGTATAATCTACTTCATAATATAATACTTTACTTAAAAGAATTATTGTTTAACCATTAATGGGATATGGAACCAAATAATATTTTTTTAAACAACTCATGATAATAAATTAAACTATAAATTAATTTTTTTATTAATTATGGAAGTAAATGTATAAAATAAAATAAAAATGATTAAAAATTTATAAGAACTTTCCAATTAATTCCCATTAAGAATATATGACACTACACCCTCTCTATATTTTTAAAACTTTCTTAAAAAACTTTTAAATTAAAATCTATTTTACTACACTCTCCCTACATTTAGGATATTTTATCCTTAGAAAAAAACCATGAATGTATCTCATGAATCTATATTATAAACATCCTTACCATATATTAAACCTTTTATCCTTGAAAGGAATCTATTTTGAATATAATCATGAAGATGGTTTGATACATCTATCATGAAAAGAATACAAAAAAATTGAACTGTATTTACTCTTTATATATTAACATTGGTATATAGTTATAAATATATATAATTATAAAATGGTATTGAAGTATTCCATAAAACCAACCATAATCTTGAGGTGAAACATTGTCACATCCACTATAGTATATAATGATACATAATTTATTATCATTAACATAAACACAAATAATATGACTATGTTTCCAGTGAAAAACATCTCTATAAAAATAACACCAAAATGAGATAAAATATATTTATTATGAGTTTCTCTAATTTCATTACTCTCATTTTGTCTAGAAGTCAAAGTAAAACACATGTAATTTTATATCCAACTCATTTTATACCAAAAAATGTAATTATTTACATGTGAACTTCCAAATCTATGAGACAAAACATGCATCATATAATTACAGACTCATCAAAAATCATAGAAAAATGAGAATTGTAGTCTTCAACAGTCCTAGAGAATTTGGTCATAGACAAGTTTTTTATACACATTTTTGTCTATATTTTATAGGCATTGAAATTTACAAGACATAACCATTTTATAAGTAGAAGGACTCACCTAATTGATGTATGACCTTCATTTATTAAAAAATTATAAGATTTTAATAATGGGTTTTAGGTGAAGATAAAAAAAAGTCTTAACAAATCCTTAATATGTGTTGTCCAATTTCTGTACAGAAATAAAACCCTCAACCCATGGAAATATTCATAATTGTGTGATTTTTTCCTTTTAAGATAATTTCATTTTATATATTTTTATTTAGGTTCACTTTTAAAATGTTGAAATAGATTTATTCCCAACCCATCCCACATTTGCAGGCTTATCCGCAATGGCCACATGCCATGGATAAGTTTTTTTGTCTACTCATAAGGATAATTTTTTAGACATATCTATAAGCTAACCTAACAGGATATAAATAAATTTATAATACCTCAACACACATTAATATTATTAATCTAGGTTCATCAAAACATAATACCAAATAATTCTTAAACATGCTAATTTATTTCAACATTTATCATGGAAAATTAAAACATATCCGTAAGAAACTAGATAGTTTTCTTTATATATTCTTTCAATTTAGTGTAGAATATTATAATTGAAGGTTATAGTCTCTTAAAATTACATAAATATTCACTATTACATAGTGTTCAAAAAAAGTCTATGTTAGAGTTATATATCAACAATTCACATGAAAATTCATGATTGGAGCTCAAAATTCATATAATAAATCTCTCAGAGTCTATCTTTTGATTATTTCAAAAAAAATTATTTCATATAAACTAATAAATGAAAAAATAAATTAATTAAAACCCATCAAAAAAATTGATTCCTTTTTCATGACATGACATTAATCTAAAATCACATATTTAACATAATATATGAAATGGTTAATCTTCATAATATATAGAGTCTCATATTGAAAAAATTAATTTTTAAAAAATAAGAAATTCATTAATCACCACCATAAGAAATAATATGACCAATCCACAATTTTATCACCTAAACCTACAGTACATTTTTAAATATTTGGGTTTACCCCCCACTATAAAATATGAAACTCACTTTTTACATTTCTATCATAGGTAAAATTAACCTAGTAATTGCTATTAATTGATAATGTCTTATCCCCATAGTAAATAAAAACCTTAAGGAATATCACATATTAATATTTAACCCCATTTACCATCATTATAAATGTATTTAAATCTAATACAACATACCCCATTATTATATATATGAAATTTATTATAACATCCACCCAAAATACTACAAATTATTTTCATGTAAAAATAGTTATATAATATAAAAATAATTTATCATTTTTAAAAAAATAAAATAACTACAATAATAGGAATATATTATTTTCTTGTTTCTTCATCAATTATATAAAAATTACAACAACTCTCCCATCACACTAATAAGAAAAAAAATAAGCATGATGTTGCAAAATTCATTACTCAACAATGGATATAGTTCATGATCAAATATTATCTACTAATTATTGTATATCTATAGTATATTCACCTCATATAATCTATGTCATTATACATAAATATAATTAAGGGTATTATATATCAAATTTCTAGGTTATCATATCTACATCACTAACATCTTGTATGAGGTAAAAACACTACCTCTCTCATTTTACCAACTGGGATCTCAAAAACCACACCACAATTTTTCACCGTCTCTAATATATTTGAAATTAAAATTCATAAAAAATAAACATTATATATTACACCAAATAAATTTTCCTTTTATCTATTTTATAATTTTATAAGACCCTACCCCTTTTTTAGGTACTTATTTCCTTAGGTTTTGATAAAAAAAATCTTCTAAATTTAGTCGATGATCATCATTTTTATAAAAATGGTTTCATAGTGGTGATCATGGGTCTTAGAGGGGTTCTAATATTATATTATCCCGATTTTGAGGTATTTTATTGTCTATTAATATTTATTTTATGTTTGTAAAGTTTCAGTTAAATGTTTTGATGTGTTTGGAGGGAAAAAGATATAGGAATATGAATTATGGATATAAGAAAAAAATTCACTACTTTAATGGTTATTCGCAATGTGAATAGTTTTGGGTAAAAATGATGAACTTCATTCTGGGTGTGAATCATTTTCTAGGAAGAATCAGTTTACAAAGTTAGACTATATTCATGACAAGAAGTTTTTTTCAGGATTTTAGGTCAATGGGACTTTTTTCACTGTATTTTGAAACTCAAGGATTGACAACGTGAATCAATCACTCATATAATGAATGTAGTGGTTCATAGGAAATTTATTTAATTATTATTCTTTATTATTCTCATAATTCTATATCACTTTTATCTCAAACATTATCCCTCCCTTAGGAGATTTTTAGGATTTCTCTTTAATATAATGGAATATTTCATTTTATCATGGTGTTACAAAACTAGAAATTAGTGGAATTCCTCTTGGTTATTATTATCCTAGTTTATTCAATATATATTTATTTGGAAGAACCCTAGATTAGGACTGTCATACACATATCTATGATTAATCATGTGTGTTGAGATAGACTGTTTACAATCATTTGAAGGAGAAGAAAGAGGAACCTAATTCTTCCTCGTTCACTGTGTAATTTCATCATTTCAAGGTAAGTGATCTAAAAAATCTCTCTATTATCTTTATTTTATTTCTAGTATCTAAAACATATTAGATCAAGCCAATATTTTGTTCCAATTAAATATTCTATTTTGAATCCATTGAAATTTCTTGAATCCACAATCTTAGACCTCCCACAGATGTATTCTTTTCTATCATAGATTGAGACCCTAGACTTTTAGCAACCTGAGGTGTGTGACTTTCCATGACCATAGGTTGGAACTCAAAATGTAATATCCCAGTGCCTTGTATTTGAATTTTAAAATTAATTAAGAAATATGAATTAATTTAAAATGAAATATTATCATGAAACATGTGTTTTTATATTTATTATGATAATGATAAATTCATTTTCATCGACATAACTAGTATGTTAGCTATAATTATCACAATTAATAAGTGTATCATTAAAATTCATGTACATGGATCTTAGAAAAAAATATTATTATAATATAACTATTTTTATTATGATAATTGTTGTTTGGTATGAAGTAACTAGTATGGAATATAGTTTACATGATTGAAAATTTTGTATGTGTTGCCTCTTTCGTTATTTTGATACAAAAAAATTTGTAATTGGACTTGGAATGGGAATTAGCCTTGCTCTGATGTAATTGACCATTTCAGTGGCCCTATAAAGGGAATTTAAAATGATTCCATTGACACGTATAATATATAAATCACTCCTAGAATAGGAATCCAACTTGGGTCAACTGTGAACTAAGTGTGTGGTTGTTCCTCAGAAAAGGAATTCACCTGGACTTAGTGGTGAGTATAGATAGATACAACTAACATCATAGAAAAAAGGGATGGATGACCCTGGTAGTCAACCTAGAGATTTAGGGTTTGAAGGCTTATTATATTTTTTTAATTTTAGTATATAATTATTTTCATTGTATATAATAATATTACATGCATTATTACTCTAACTATATTTGTTTAGACAACGTTGATGGTGGGATACTGAGTTTTACTCACACCCAGTTCGGGATGCTGTTTTATACCCATGATGACTTTATCGGTGTAAGATTGTAAATGGTTTAGGGGTACTATTCTTGATTACATGATATTCATAATGGGAAGGGAGCTTTAATTTGGGACTATGTATGGTATTTTGGTCTATTTTTTGTTATCATTGCTTTGGAGTCTTTCTTTCAGTTGGTTCCTTATATATAATTTAGTATGATATTGCATGGTTATATTTTATTAGATTGATTTGGAATTTGTTTATATATATACTGGGCTAGATTTTTTTTATTTTTATTATCACGGTTTCAATTAAGTATAATATTCTATACCATAGGGTATATTTTACCCACTATACTTCTTAAATACTCACTTCTAGTCAGAAGACTATGGAATATGGGGAGGTACACTTGAGGTGTTGTTGCAACCCTTCTCAGCAACATGAGGCAGAACATAGATAATGAAGTTACAAATTAGTATCAAAGACCAATCCTTTTATGTTTCATTATTATTTAGGAAAGGTATAAAGGAGAATATAATGTGTATAGGCTTAGTAATAATCTCATTCGTGAGATTAGATAACCCATGTACAAGGGAAACCCCAACTTCCAAAGTATGGGATTCTTGTTCTTAGGGTTTTCTTGTTATAATGGTTGTATTATTTCACATGGTAGGTTACATGTTATGTGATTTTATATATCATTGTGATTTATCTCAGGAGAAAATATGGTATGAGGCATAAATGGATTCATCATGGTAGGAATGTAGTAATGTATGTTGACATGAATTCATAATTAAAGGGGTGTATTTAATGTATATGATATATCTAAATATCTAATTTGTTCATTAAAAATAATTCTATATATGATAAAATGGAATCAAATTAATTTGTTTTAACTTGTTAGTTCGTCTATTAATCGATGATTAGAAGTGACCTAGAGCCTATGGTTATCAGTTGTCTCTATTCCTTATGAGTTGAATAATCTATATACCCTTTTATCTGAGGATTTTGTGGACCATTTTAGATAAATATACCTGCATCATGTACTAGTAGAAATTTAATAGGGTGGTACTGAGAACACACTACAAAATGTAGCGATATAACATGTTACACCTCCTTGTAATCTGATGGATGAACAACTCTATGATAGTTTCCTATGAGTCATATGATGTATGGAGAGGGAGACAAATCATGAAATCCCTATATGTATGATATGAAAATGGAGTTCTAGAAAAAACACCCACCAATGTTCCCTAGAGAGGGAGTCCCTCATATTGTAGAGTTGTTGATCGAGTCAATCTGGAATATATTTAATCACTTTGAGACACCCATGGAGAGGAGGGTAAATCTTACTACTTATATTCAACAAGGACCATCCATGAGATAGTGAGATATCATAGTATGGGATGTACAACATGAGAAGACTACCTAGAAAATATTCATAGAGAATTTTTAGATTCACTTCTATCTAGAGATACTGAGGGATAAAAGGGATAGGAAATTCAGGCATCCCACATAGGGGTTCATGTTAGTGACGGACAATGTTGGCTGTTTCAAGGACATGAGTTGTTTTTCCTTTGTTTTAAGTAGATGAGATATCCTGAGAAAAGTGAATTCAAGATGGGATTTGGTATTATTTCAAGTCATAGGTGGACATTTCTACTTGAGATACTTTTTTAGGTGATAAATTATGCTCCAATTACATAACAGATCCTAAACGATTATTCAAGTGGTAGGAATAAAATTCCCATAAGTAAATAGGGGAGTTCCCCTTTAAGAAGTAAGAAATTATCTGATAATAATTTTCACCAAGGAATCACTAGGTATAGTGTTGAATGGAGTGGACCTCTATCCTAGGACAAGATATTAGGGTAGTGTTATCAATGTAGTTGGTTTGGTCACAGTAATTGGTGGTTTTGATTCCCTATTGTATATGGTCAATCTTATGGTAATATGGGTCGTCTATATAATTAATATGATAGAACTCAATAATAAAGTGGTGTTGGAGGATCACGATTGAAACTAGTGTCTAGAAGGGGGTTAGCTACCCCTCTGTAGATAGGTATGTGTAGTACCACTGGATGCATGATCTGAGGTAGGGGTTGGTGTGCCCAAATGTAGGCATGGCAGTATTAGTATGAATGGCGCATCATAGGGTAGTCCCACTAGTTCCCAGGGTAGAGGGGTGAGTTAGATTCATCGTATAGAGTTTAATACTACTAGTCTAGATGCATGACCATCAACTGTTAGAAGTATATTTATTGTTTCATATATACTTTCCTATATTTTTTGATATAGGATCACCACATACCTTTATGTCTTCTAAACTTGTAAATTTTTTGGGTTTGGATGTGGAAGGTGTGGATGAGGTTATCACTAATGATAGGATGTTAATGGTGAGATCAGGGTGTATAATACACTATAAGGAGTGTCATTTTGAAATTGGAGTGTATAAATTTCTCTCGAATATATTTTTGATGGATATGGATAAGTTTTATTTGATTCTTGGTATGTATTGGATATTTCTGTGCAAGAAACATATAAATTGTAATCAAAGGATATTGACTTTCATATGTCTTGAAGGGGTTGTTATGACTATATAGGTGATAATAACTTCAGGAAGGTTATAATGGACCAATTCTTAGAAAGTTATATTGTCTCATGACCCAGGTTGTGAGACTTATTCTATATATTGTTGAGTTGTTGCATAGTAGCTTTCCTATAGTAGTGGAACTCTTTTAGGATATATTTTTTGAAGAGTTCTATGTATTACCATTCACATTGGGGATATAGTTCACTATCAAGTTAGCTCCATCATTTGAACCATATTCTATATAGTATTACAGGATGGAACCCATAGAGATTCAATATTTGAAATTGTAGTTAGATTATTCTGATTCTAAGGGATTTGAATGACCTAGTACATCATCATGGGGTTCTCCTATATTATTATTTAAGAAGGTATATGGAATAATATGTTTATATATATATTACTAGAAGATAAAATAGATGGTGGTCATGAACTGGTATCTGCATCCATGGATTGATAATATTTTTGATCAATTGAGACGTGAAAATATTTTCTATAATATTGAATTGAGGTTAGATAACTATGTAGTGAGGTGATATGGTCTGACATACCCTGAACTACTCTGAGTAATATGTATAGATTATATTTTTTTGTGGTAATGTATTCGGTTATGATGAATGACCTAGAGGTATTCATGGACTTCGTGAATAGGATCACTAGTCTATTTTAATGGTTGTGTTAAAAAAATATTATTTTACTCCCTAATTGGGGACAAAAATTCATGCCATCTTTACATCTCCCTAAGCGTATTGAGAGAGCATCGACTAGTCATTTCTGAACTCAAAATGTGCACTTCATGGCTCATCATATATCATTGGATGGAGAATTAGTAGACCCATGGAAGGTGGAATCCATGATATATTTTGAAATACCAAATAATATTTTCTTGATTTTAATCTTTATAGGTCTATCATGCTATAATTTTTGTTTTATCTAAGATTTCTCCTGCCCAGAAGAATCAGTGTCTAGTCTAAATAGGAAGGGAGTAAGGTTTGTTTGGCCTAATTCTTATGATAATGATTGATATGATTTTAATCATATGTTAACCTCATCAACTCTCCTTACCTTACCTAATCCCTATAATAAGTATACCATTTATTAAGAGGCATTAGAGTTTTTCTCATATTAGTTCTGATGCAGGAGGATTGAGAGATAACTTATAGATCTAAAAAGATAAGACCACATTCGTATAATTATCTAACTATTTATCTATAGTTATTTTTTTATACGAATAGATATGCTTGTGGAATTATCTATTGGGTGAGTAGTTCATGGTGTACATATATGACTATATCTTGAAGTACATCTTTTCACAGTGGGACCTAAACCATCAATAGAGACTATGTGTCGAGTATCTGTAGTATTTCAACATTGAGTTCCAATATTTTCCATTAGAGGGAAACAAACTTTTCTATTCTATAAATAGAAATACATATAATTATTTTTTATAAGAATATTGTGATGAGGGGTGGTTGATGGAACTATTTTTATATTTTCATATGGTATTTATGGAATTTTAGAAGAGAGAACATCTAACATCAATTTATATCATTATCATGATTCAAAAATGGATCATGATGAGGTAGTTATCTAATCTGAAGGGTTTTAACCTAATGGAAAACATATATGGTGGGGATATACCAACATGTTTATTTCATCATATAAATGTGGTTATCTATGTCCATGGTATTCTCTGGATTAATATGGGTATGTATGAGAATTTTGAGAGGTAATTTCATGGTACAGAATATGTTTTATATATTCAGTTCATGAAGTTGTATTATGGTATACGTAGGAAGTATTAGGGTCCATTGATGAAGTAGGAGATAGCTAGGTTCGTGGTGAAATACTTCACCTATTAGTAAGTGAAATTTGTGAATCTAGAGCCTTCTAGATTACTAAATCCTTTTCCCATTATGAATTCAATATTAGATGTTATCACCATGGACATAATGATAGTATTTTCTAAGACACCTTGAATGAATAATGTAGTGTGGGTGATTGTGGATTGACTGTTGAAGGTATCCAACTTATTTTTATATCGAAACCTTCACCATTGGTGACTTTGGTAAAATCTATTTATGGGGGATAGTTAATTTTCATTGTGTTATACAAATTATAATTTTTTTTAATATCCCTATTCTATATCATGGTTTTATAAGGGCCTTCATAATTCATTAGGATACTGGGTTTTTTATAAAACAACCTATCATCTTAAGAGTGGAATCTAATCTGAATGGATGATTTAGATTATGCTACACATCTTTTGGGGTTTTATTCTTGATGTCTGTGGTTTTTAAGAGTAGTATCTAGAACATATAGAGCTTATGTATGAAAATAGATTCCATGCATGATTCCCAATGGATCATTTTGAGGATTTATATGTAAGTTCATGTCGTTTACCTTTTACAGGGTAGGAGGTGGGTTATTTAGTGATCATTGGACAAAGCCTCATGTAGGATACATCTATGAAGGTTAAATTGGTCATAAAGTGTTTGGAAGACACACAAAATAGGTAGAAATATTCTGTATACCATCAGAGGAAACCTATGGAATTTTATGTTGTCCATTTGGTCATATTGTGGATGTATTCTAGGTTTGTAAAACACCATATCCAGATGTATTAGAATCTCTTTCCCAAGTTTTTTGGTCCCTTTGAGTTAGTATATTGGATCGTTCTAGTGGAACAAAAAAAATTTCATCAAAAGTGGTGAAATTCCATGAATTATGTGTTTCATGTGTCATAAATTTAATGATATTATCCTTATTTATCTCACATGACATATGTTGATGATGTTGTTATTGAATTCGATTAATCCTTTGAGGATTATATGATCCATATCAAAGAACTTAGGGAGAAGATTCTATTTGTAAATACTATTCCACTAATTTCAATGTAGTGGTATCATGGATGTGATTAGGAGGGGACTAGGGAGATGTAGTTGGAGATATGGGAAAATTAGCCCGATTTGTTCACCGACACCCCATAGTAATGAATGGGAGGAAAGCTTAGGGACAATATATTATACAGTGGGACAATTATAAGACCCTACAACTTTACACATGGACTTTTCCATTTATGTTTAATTAAACCACTTTTAAAATCAATTATATGAGATCATTCATAAATAAAAATGTAGATTAGAGGTGTTTGGGGACATATAGTGAATCAGTGAATGTAATATACCCATATTTTGGTTGGTTATTGTCTCTAAATATTTTTATTAATTTGGTTAATTTTTGTTTAATTTATAGAGGTTTTATGAGGTAGAATATAATGGAAGATGATTTGAAGCTATATGGAAAATAACACATTGTGGATTTTTATTCATCACATTGGTTGTTCAAGATGGATTCCATGAACATAATTGAGGGAATGAATTTTTTTTATGGGATAAATCATTTCATGACATGATACTATATTCTTAACATGGACGGAGTTTTCTCAATTTTAAGTAGAGTTCACTTTTTTCAGTGTATATTACAACATGCTGATTCACGATGTGAATCTCTGATCTATATCATGAATGGGGTGGTTATTAAAAAAATTGATACATAATACCTATTATTCCTTAAAGATCCTTTAATTTTTTTTCTCTTACTTTTTCATTCTATTAGGCATGTTTAGGAGTTCTCTTTAATCCAAATGTTGATTTTATTTGATCTTGGTGTATCAGACCTAGAAATTGATGGTAATCCACTTTTAAATTATTCTCTTTCATTATTTGAGATATTTCCTTTGTGGAGAACACCATATTAGAACTTTCATATCCAAAAATATGAATGATGACCTATTTTTATAGTTTTTCTTTTGAATAATTTAATTCAGAGGAATGTGGAAACCAAATATTCCTTAGTCATTGAGGAATTTCTCCATGTTGAGAGTCTTTGAGACTACTAGTCTAAATCATCTCGTTATAACTAGCCTTTTATTTATAGTTTTCAATCCATATAGGATCATATGAACATTACATGTGCATGAACTATTATAATAATAGTCTAGTGGAGTTTCTTAAATCCTAATTCTTACACCACATAGGGATCTCTTCATGTATGTTGGTGATTGAGACCCTAGAAATTCATCCACAAGAGAGGTGTTGAATTCCTTTACCCTATACTGAAACATGGAATGTAAGAACCAAGATCCTTTTATTTTAATTAGAAAATTATTTAAGAAATAGTATGACATGTGAAATGAAATATTGGAATTAAATAGGTAATTTTATTATCTTTTTCATAATTTTTAGATGGGTTTTAATTTTTACAATAGATAATTGGGTTGGTCACTTGCATTAAAATAGAAATTTTCATAATGTAACAATGAAATATGATTGTTTATAGAATAATAATTGTTTTTTATGATAAATTCACAAATATTGAATAGTTTTAATATGTTTGTGATGTTTTTAAATTTGGTATGAATTTTATATTTCTTGATTTTGATACACAAAATGTGTAATTGGACCAAGAAATTGAATTATATTTAGCTCCGATATAAACTCACATGTAAGTGGCCCTAGAATGGGACTTCATAATGATTCCATTGCCACATGGAATATATAAATTTCCATTAGTATGTAAATATATATTTTTTTGGATTTGAATTGAACCTATGATCAGTCTTTGGAATGGGAATACACTAGGACTCGTTGGTGATTATGGATGGATACATCTAGCATAATGCCAATGTTTATATGGCTGACCCTGACTGTCATCCTAGAAATCGAGGGTCGGTGGGTTTATTAGATGTTCTTAATTTAGTTTGTAATTATTTACATTGCATATCATACAATTTCATACACTGTTACTCAGACTATATTTGTATAGACATAATTTGTGGTGGCCCACTGAGATTTACTCACATATTGTTCATGTCATCGTTTGGTATGTCAATTGAATATAAGGATATAGTTCTAGACATGGGTATGGTTCACTAGGAATAAATGTTGGATTTTATTTCTAGGAATACACCTTGGAGTAGGAACAGAATATGTGGTTTAGGAATGGTTTTGGTAGCCATTATTTTGGAGTCTTTTTATCAGTTGGTTGCTTATATGATTGTTAGTATGTAATCGGATGGTTTGACTATATTGGATGGATTTGGAATGATTATATTTATCTGGTGGAGTTGATTTATATTGTTTTTATGCTTTTTTATATGGTTTTTAGTATTCTATACCATAGGATATATTCTCCCCACTATACTTCTTAGACCCTCTATAATTTGGCAGCCTTTGGTGTACGATGATGCATTATTGAGGTATTTTGGTGACCTATCTCATCCAAGTGATGGAGAATCGTGCTAGTGATGTTAAAAAGATATATAACTATATACCCTATATTTCTATCACTCTAGAAGTTACTATAAAAATTGTCACATGATTTAGTTGGAAATTTTTATTCCATCACAGAGAACCTACATCTCCTCTAACTATTAATCCTAATTTATTAATATCTAGTTGAGAAAAATACCACCATATCTGAAATGGATAATCATTATTATTATTATTTTAAATCAAAATTAATTTTTTTATTATTAAATACTTTTAAGGAAAAAGTGAGAAACCAAAAGATCAAGCCAAAAAAGGGGGCATCAAGTCATTAAAATGAAATTGCAGCCTACTAGATTTTATCTCCCTAAAAAGTATTAATGATATGGTGTTTAACTGAGTTTATGGTTCCTCGATTAGAACACATTTGAACCATAATGACAGCTTATCCTATGATTGGATATTCACCTCTATGCTTGTTTTTTTGAATCCTCATATTAAAATGAAATTCGTCTTATCAATCCTGTTACTTTTCTCCTCATTAGAAGGCACCTTAGAACCCTTTCCACCATTCTGTCAGCCTCTACATCAAGATCGTTAATTGTTAGAATAGTTTCGACCATTACCTCTTCTGATCTCATAAGAAATTATAAAGTATATTCGATCTTGGAATTATATTCCTGTTGTTATGTTTCACTCTACTGGGCATGAGGGAGAGCATCATCCTTTACCAGCACCACATCCTCCGATTCTAGGATTACCTCCCCTTGAAGAACCTATAACACCATGTCTGTAACCCCATGTGTGGTTGCCAAGCCTTCAATCCCTTTTCCATTATAGCCTCCTTTTCAAGTTCTGGGGACCTAATGTCTTCTATTTGCTGAGCCACCCCACCATCCACTATCTAAATCTCAATTCCCTTTGATTTACCATTTTTTCAGCTAATTATGTCTCCATAGTCCTATTATTAAAGGAAATTATGATAACTAGGACACTTTAAATCATGTGTAATATGGTAATCATATTTTTTATTTGAGAGACACTAATTTTTTTTATTTCTAGCTTGTTTCACAAAAATCCATCGGTGTTAATTTTTATTATAATAATCCATAATCCTATGCAATTGATTTTATTCTTATCTTATAAGATTTATGAGACTCCTAGGATTTTATCCTAATTAATTGGAATTATTTATTATATTATGAACATGTTACTTGGAATTTTTATTGATTGTGATATAGAACACGAGTTTGGGGTAGATATCTCTTTTACCAACAACTTGTTGAAGATGTTCTTAGAGAAGAACCTGGTACTTTCTGATTTGGAAACAAACGAAAAAGTTAATTATTCAAAAATTGTTGTATAACATTGACTCGATTACAATTGAATTTTCAATTTTGAATATATTTTAAGAATTCATTTGAATATTTTATAAATATATCCATTAAGTAGTATTTGTTTTTTTAATTTGTACTTCATGTTTTAGTTTCATTGCATTATGGATACTTTTCTGATGGTTTTCATTTCGAAGTTTTCATGGTTTAACTTCTATATGCTTTATTCTACTACATTTTTAGATTTTGAAATTTATATTTTTATATCTTATCAGAAATTATAACATTTGATAAACAAAAATTTTATAATGGTATGAAAATCATGAGTCATTTGACAACTTCAATTAACCCCCCTCTCTTGAAATTATATTTTGTTTACCAAATGATACATTACTTAGTATTATAGATTAATCTTTTATTTTAATTTCAAATATGTTTGATATTGATATTACTTAAACTAATTGGTATAAGATTGTAGACATATTTATTTTTAAATGGAAGAAATTTTACTCGATAGATCATTAGAAATATGGAATCCAAATAGACCACAAATATTTGACTGTTATTGTGCATAATTTTCATTTGTGTTCGATTTTTTATAAATTTACAAGGAGTGTTAATGATTTTTATTTCTTTATAGAATAATGTATAGCTTGTAAGTAAATTTAAGATCCTATGATTGTTTCTATGAAGTATTCACAATCATTGTGTCTCTTTTATATTTAGTGAATGAGAAAAACTTGGAAGTAAGAGTATGAATTGATCCCCATTACATATATTGTAATAGTAATAGTTTATATTATATATCTATCTATTATTATATTTCATTTCATTGATATCATTAGTTAAAATCAAAATTGGGATTAAATGAACAATGATATACAATTAATATATTATAATTTAATGTGACAGTTATCACCTAGCTGTTGGATTCATGGGTATTAATAGGACTAACTAAACTGTAATAAATTCATTATTTAAACATGTAAAAAATAAATTCATTTATTATCAATTGATTATAAATTTAAAAAAATCATTTGGATGTAAAAGATATGTTTTAATGGAAAACAATATTTAAGCATGTAAAGTGATTTCATCTTAGTAAATATAATCAATCACTAATGGTGAGTTACTTTCATGAAATTTATAGATTATATAATCAATATAATTTTTTAACATTCATTTAATTTTTTTACAAGACACAAGATAAGAATAAGTCCACTTTTATTGATAAAAATTCATTCTTCAAAAAACTATTTTGGTTTATTTTACTCAATTAATGTAAAATTGATTTCTTTCATATCTATATATTGGGTCTTCAAAAATGGATATCATATTTGTATTTATTAGGTTTAAATTTGGTATAAAGTACCATTTTCTATTTAGTCGATATGAATAGTAACCTTGTTAAAAAAATCTCCTCAAAAGGGTAAAATCGGTAAAATGTGGTTACATCCATGAGATAATGTCAAATATTCAAGAGAAAACATTCCTGTATAATATTGGATGGGTGGATTTCGACCATTAAAATCCATGTATCAAATATATTTCCACTTTTTCCATTTTTATTTGATTATGAAATTTATATTAATTTAAGAAAATAATAAACACAAAATTTCAATCTCTTGACTTTAATATCTACAAAAATTTTAAATAAGGAGAAAAGGAATAAAATTAGTTATAAAGTCTTATTTAAAATAAAAAATAATTTTTTACATATTAATTGGTTTCCAATTTTTAGTTATTGGATAATTACATTAAATTATTAAAAAAAATCAATATAATATTTATTAGATTTATAGAAAAAACAAAATAAATTCTTTTAAAAATATGAAAAGTAAAAAAAAATTGGGAGAATTATTGTGATCCACAAAAAAATTAGATAAAAATAAAATATTATATATTTTTGGAAGTTTGGTATTCAAATTATATTAATGTCATGTTTCTTTCAATGTCAAATTCTTTTAATAGTTTTTAAAATGATATTAATATAATTTTACGATAATAATAATTTAATTATTTATTTAAAAACATAAAAATACTGAACGTGTATAGGTAGGAATAAAAATGAAATTAAATTTCATTAATTGGGAATTTATGATCAAATTTATACCTTATAAGTAAAATTATTACACTTTAATAATAAAAAAGGCATTATCATAGTTACGAATAAATTTGGTTAATCAAGGGGTTAAACTAAAAAATAATGATTAACATAACATCAGAGCTTGTATAAATTTCACTATTGTGGTTATTTCAACTTTTACATATTTTTATTATAATCTATATCAATTTAGAATAATTTTTCTTTATAATGAATTCGTTATATTTTGATCTTTTTTAAATTTCAAGTGTCTCCTTTACTTTTCTCCTAAAAGGGAGCCCCTTATCTCTTTTCATTACACTAGTTTATTCAACGTATCTCTATCTTACCCTTAAAATATCCCTCCATGAAAACCTTATCCATTTTCTAAAGGTTTTGGTCTTCCCAAAAGATCAATCCTTGGGTCCTTAAGTGGAGATGTAATTCAAAGAATAAGAAATCACCTTAACTGATAATAATTTTTTAAATTTGTTTTTTACCTCCTCCAAATATGGTGTATTTATAATAA
Organism: Viscum album; assembly: GCA_963277665.1. Classification (NCBI taxonomy): domain Eukaryota; kingdom Viridiplantae; phylum Streptophyta; class Magnoliopsida; order Santalales; family Viscaceae; genus Viscum; species Viscum album. The sequence continues at coordinate 474,162,010 of OY728139.1, read as the reverse complement.
AATAATAAGTTCAATATCCACTATATAAGAAAATGATATTATTATAATGAAATTACCATTATCCACAATCTTTTCCATCAAATGAAAAATGATAATGTCACTCATGCATAAGTGTGGACTATCAGCTCCACAACGCGATGTGATTAATTTTTTTCTTCTTTAAGTAGATGGTAATAGGGATAGATTTAATAAATATATATGACATATATTATATAATAATTATTTAAAAAGGTTAATTACAATTTACCATTATTTTATTTAATATATAGAAATGTGAAAATGATGTTCATCGCATTGAACGGTGTAATTAATTTTTCTACCTCTAAGTATTATGGATTTTTATAAGTATATAAAATTATTATATTTTATATTTTATGTCGTCATTAAAATTATTTACATGATGTATTATTTATCAAATTAAAATGACCAAAACTACAAAACTAATACATACCTGAATAAATAAGCAGTTATCACTTAGAATAATAAATTTAATAAATAGTTATTAACAAACGGGTGATAAAATGTTATAATTAAATAATATATGGTTTTTTATATGTTATTATGTTTATATAATAGATTTATAATAAATAAATATTTATTATAATTTAGGTTCTAATATATACGAAGTATGTTGGGCTAGAGGTAAGGGTTTATTTCAAAATTGTAATATTGTTCGGGATTGTTTATGTTTAAGACTCTACTGGGGGATTATTTAATATTTATTTCATAAATACAATATATTTTTCCCCACTATTTTTTCAATATATTACAAGTTTTACTTTAATTTTTCTCTCTTTATATACTCAACGTAACGAAATAATGTTTATTTAAGGAAGACCAACATTGTTTTTTTACCCGGTCGTGAATATTTTTATTCCTTGTCTATATGATCCTTAAAATATTTTAATGAATGTTTTTAATATTATAAAATGATTTATTAATCCAATTGTTAACTTTTTTTTACTTTTGACAATAAATATTATAATAATTTTCTTATCATTTTTTGAATGAGGTGATGTTGAATTTTTACCAAAAATTTGAAAGGAATATTTATTTCAAAATAGAAGACAGGAAGAGAAATTCCAATTAACATGACCAAAAAAAATAATTTAATATTTCATTACAAGTTTCAAGGGATCATTTAAAATAAAACTTTTTCCATAGTATTTGAGGATTTCTTTAGATTTTACATAGATGATTTCCACAAGAAAACAATATTTCCCCCATGAAAATTTATAGTGGTGTTTTTTGAGTTTTTTAATCTATGCCATCATCCTTTTATGAATAATATAATGATGATATAATATAATGATATCATAAAAAAAATTTCCATATATGGTTTATGATCAGTTTTTCTATGGAAATTATTTATATTCCATATGCAAGTTCTTCCCATTTTGATAAATATTGGTTTTTAAATCATGATGCTTATGTCATATTATTAATTTATATTATGAATTCATTGGAATTAATATGTTATGGTTCAAGAATGGAATTACATAGACCCTTGTTTCATTGGTGGGTCTCATGATACATAGAAGGTTGGGTATTTGGCCAAGTCCTTACCCATTTATATAGATTCCATAGCATGAGGCCTCAATATTAAGATTGAGATGTCTAACATCATGAATTACAACATTATAAAAATCAATTATTGAATTTAATGTGGTTATTTTAATAGGTATGACATCTATGTATATTAATCAAACTCATTTTATTATTTATATATAATTATTTGATCATTTTTTATTCATTACATGTCATTCATGCCTTATTTATTATATGTTTTCTTTTAATGTTTGCATACCATTATTTAGCATCTTAGATCACCCCTTTCTTTTATTTATTTTACCTAGGATTTCAAGAACTATATTATGATAAATATGAAGGGATATTCTATAGTGAAAAATGGGGTTCTCAAAAAAAACATTATGTGGTATTTTATGCTTTTAAATTTAATGTCATATTTATGTATGTATATAGTTTTCCATGACTAATAAACTATTCATTCCTTTTGGTTATATCATTTTTATATATTACTAATGAAATAAAGTAACCATACACTTTTGGATACAAGGGATGGCGTATTAACATTTGGTATCTAAGGATTTTTAGTATAAATCATGAGAACTATATTTAGGAAAACAAAGATTAAGAAAGATAGCCCTATGACTAAATTTCAGGATATATATGAGTACCATAAAACATGAAAAAGTTTTTTTAAGGTAATTTTTGTGTGGTTTTCCTATATATACCTCAATATATGGATATTATAAGATAATTTGTCTTTGAAATAGATGTCTCTATGGGTAATATCCACAATAATTATAGGTGAACTCAACCATCATTTCTTTATACAGTGAGTGTGTCCTTTATACAAGCTTGGTTTAACACTGTTTAGGTAAATTAATGGGTTAAATAAAATTTTCCTTAAATTCCATTATTAAAGATTTAAAAATATATTTATTGTATGATAATATTCTAATAAAAACCAAAAATAATTCTTTCGTTAAAATTTATGGATAAATTTTCAATTTATGTTAAGTGTTTAACAAGTTTTGAAATTATATATTATGATACATAATTTTATAATCCAATATATTATATGGAATTATGTAGAAATTATTCTTAGTAAAGTGAATGTAAACTCTATCAATGCTTATAACCTATGAAGGGATTTCCCTCCTCAAAAATATAATGAATCCAGAGCAAGAGTCAGAGCTAGAACTGAACAAATTTTAATTATATTGGGCTTGTTGACTCAGTTTATAACCTATAACCGTACCCGTATGGGGTATTGTGTTAATTCAAAAAATATTTTAACAATGTTAGACTATTTAATGTGGAAATAACCACCATAATTCAATAGATCAAAAAAATATTTATAACTAAGCAATGAATAACATCATTATAATTTATTTTTCTATTTTTGGGAAGTAATGAAAGGAGAAAGGTTATCCTGTTGGTTTATCACCTCAAGGGGGTAGAGATAAATGGTGGTAAATGATAAATTACATTAAGTATTATGAGTAAATAACAATACTATACTATAAATTTCTTAGGTCACATTTTATGTAAAAATGTTATCATTATGAAAAATGGGAAGATATGGAGAGACAATTCCTAAGTCAAAGAAAAAGGGGGGAGGAAAATATTTCCTTGTATGAAGCTAACTTTACAAGTTATGAAGGAATTATATTGACTATATACAGAATCCAAAGACAATTATTGATCATTTATTTGATGTGATTAAGATAATATATTATAATTAAGTAGTGTCCCAAACATTCTCATAATATGAGCATATAATATATTTGTTTATCAAGATAGATAAATAATTATCCAAGTCTTATGGATTAAAAGGAATGAAAGATAAGAAAATGATTGAGGGGGGGATATTTGATAAGGGAAAAAGTGAAGAAGGAATTTTCCAACATGTGATAATTTTGTAAGGAACATCTTAGTATATTTTTTATAGGAAGAGGATTTTTCTTCAAGTGTGTAAAAAAAATACATCATAACCATGAATGAAAGTGTAATGGAGAATCCGCCAAAGTATAATGCTTTAGATTTAAGTATATGAGGTACTATTCTAACCAATTCCTAAAATGTGTTGAGAACTTAACACATAATTATCATGGGGGATAAGGCCAAGCTCATGCAATTACTACACTCAAATTGGAATCTCCGAGTGACATTGTGAAAGGTAGACATATCTTTTAATCTATAATTTAAAATGTCTTGTTTCATTATGGTTCTACCGAATATTTTATTTGAATGATTTTTCAAATAGTATCACGTCATCATACAAATAATTTATTGTATATTTTGTGGTGAAAATCATAATGGTTGGATGACTTCATCTAATGTTTATCGCTCCTCTTTGATATATGTTTTTTGGAATTTTCTACCAATTAATCTTGTTATTAATCCTCTAGTTGAATTTAATGTAATTTTTTGTGTGGATTGTATCTATTAATATATATTCCATGTCAATTTTCAAATAATTTATGTAAAATTTGATAATCAAAATCAACCAATAATCATATATTAGTTTGAGGTTGAATCTAAACACCAAATCGATATTACTTCCATCATATGGATTTCTGTACTTATTCCTTAGGGATATTTATCTCAAATGGTTTGGGAGAAACTCAAAATTTAAAATGTGTGAATTTTTTGGGAATATTTTCATGTATTTCTTGAGGAATTTACTATTATTCCCTCAAATTATAATTTTGACTTTCTAATATAACTCAAACATGGTGATACACCTACTTTGAAGTCTCCATATTGAATAACCCCAATTGTGTTGTTCGAATTGAAGAATAAATCCATGAGATTCTATATAAGGGATTTATTTTGACAATTACTTCACCATGTGGTGCACTTTTTTATTTTTTTTAATAAGAAATATGGGTTAATGTGTCTTTTCCTTGATTATCAGGATCTAAAAATCAATATTTAGAACAAGTATCATCTACCTCATATCTGTGATTTTTTTGATCAAATATGGGGAGCATTATATTTTTCAATGATGGATATTTGATCTCAATATCATTATCCAAAGATTAAAATAGAGTATATGCATATTAAAACATTCAATATAAGATATATTAATTATGAATTTGTATTAATTACATTTGGACCTACCAATTCCCCTATTATCTTTATGGATTTAATGAATAGAGTCTTTATGGATCACTATAATCATTTTTTTATTAGTATTCATAGAACATTTTATTATATATTAAGAGATCAAGAAATATAATGAAAAACATTTGAGAAATTTTTTGTACACCATGTGGATGGATAACTTGAATGTTAAACTTTAAAAATGTCCATTGTAGCTTCAAAAAGGTTCATTTTTGGGTCATATAATCTCAATTAAGGGTATATCTATGGATCCTTCAAATATGGATGTTATTTAGAAATATACTATACTAGACACTATAACGAAAAACCATATTTTTTATGTGTTTTATTGATACTAATGATTATTTTTAAGAGTATTCTCATGGATATATAACCCACTCACCAAATTTTCTCAGAAAGATGTTATGTTCTTATAGATAACTAAATGAAATGATAGAATCAATGAATACAATAAAATGTTAGAAACCATTCATTTTCTTACACAAACATATAGTGGGGAAGGGTTTGTGATCTATAGTGATGAATAAAATAAGGTACTAGTATAAATCCACATAAAAAATGGTGATAGCATTTTCTTATCACTAATTAATAATTCATATGAAAAATTACCCAAATCTTTATTCGAGTAGCCTGTATATATTTTTACATTGATGATATGGAATAATTAACTATATAGTGAAATTTATGATATATATAATGATAATATAATATTTAATAGTTTATTTTCCTTGAAAAATATTATTATATGCCAAAGAAGATGGTTAGAGTTGATCAAAGATTTTCATTCCTTAGTACATTATCACTCTGGGAAGGAAAAAAAGGTGGTTGATGTTTTTAGGTGGAAATACCATGATTTTTTTCCATGAATATGATTAAATGATATACAATATTAATGTATTTTCACAAGATATATCTTGAAATCTTGAGGAAGGAGAAAATATATTATCTTTATCAGAAAAATTTTCATCCATCCACCATGAGAGGATTGAGAAAGAGAAAAAAGAAGATATATAAGTACAAAATAAGGCATGGAATATTACTAAGTTTAATAATGACCATTCTGGAATGATAAGGTTCTAGAATGGATTTTTTGTACCATCAATACCTGACATGTAGAAGGATACGTTGGATTAATCTCATAGTTCATTATTTTCTTTTCATCCTATATATACAAAGATGAATAGAGATTTGATAGACTATTTATGGTGGGATAATATGAAATGTTATATTTTAGAGTATATATCATGGTGTATAGTATGTTATAAGTTTAATGATGATGGAATAAGTATAAAGTGATGATAAAACCATTACCAATACTAGAATGGGAATAAAAAAACATCACTAGGTATTTTTTTTCATTTGACTCCCCAAAACAGAAAAAGTCCAAAAAAAATTAGGTTGTTGTTAATATCATCATGAAGTTAGAATAATTCATTACAATATAATAAGATTTATCTCTTGATAATATTTCCAAAATTTACATTATGGTTGTGGTAAATTAACATGGAGTACCACATTCTATTGTATCTGATCATATCGAAGTTTTACCTTGATATTCTAAAGAAGCCTTAAGTAAGCTATGGATACAAAGCTGTGTTTTAGCACATCCTAACATCCAAAAAAATATGGTTAGTCTGAGAGAAACATTACAAATATAGAATAAAAAATGTGTTATTTCTCTATGAATTTAAAATGTGGTTAGGATCAAAGCCTTCTTTTGGTGGAATTTTATTTCAATAATAGCTTTTAGTCAAGTATTCAGATAGATCCTTCTGAATTCCTCTATGGGATGATGTGTAGAACTCCAACATGCCAGATTGAAGATGGATAATAAAAGATATTGACACATAATCTAATCAGATAAATGGAAGTGAAATTTATATCTATTGGACAACACCAAATGGGTGCGTAATGTTAAAAAATATATTTATGGTGACAATCATCTATGAGATCTAGACTTGAAGTTAGTGGTAAGGAATTTATATGAATATCACTATAAAAGATGGAAATGAAATTTTAAGGGAAGAGAAAATTGATCCCTAGTTATGAAGGTCCATTTAAGATTCTTTATCATATTGGGATGGTATCTTATCTATTGGTGTTTCCACCCAATCCCTCCCAAGTTTGTGATGTAGTCCATGTGTCTCTCTATAGGAAGTATACACCTAATTCTTTACATCTAATGAACTCATAGATCATACCATAAGAGTAAGATATCTCTTAAAAGTAACAAATAGTATGGATTCTATATCTTATAGTGAATGTGTTATGAATCCAAACCACTCACCATGTCAATATTTTATGAAGAAACCATAAATTTGATGAAGTTATATGGTGAATAGAGGATGTGATGAATGACAGATATACAAAAAAATTGGAGTGATGGAATTTTGAGTAAGAAATATTAAGGAGGTAAAATTAATAAAACACCTCAGTTTTATGATATAAATCCCAATAAATATATTTATTTTTATTTTTTTGATATCTTACTTTGTATGAAACATTGAGTTCAATCAAACACAAATATATTGTAGAAATAATATTATATAATTTGACTATTATCACCAATCCAGTGGATTGGAGGGTATGAGTTTGGGGAACTAAATTATAAAAAAATTATTGTTTACACATGTACAAAACTAATTCATTGGATATCAATTTATTATAGATGAAAATATTATTCATTTGAAAATAAAATAGTTTTTTAACTATTTTTATGCATGCATTGTGTTTTAATCATAATAAATTTAGTTATTCAATATTTCTGAGTGATTTTAATAAAATTTATATATTATATATTCAATATTTGTTTTAGATTTCATCTAATGTTTTTACAATGCATGGGATAAGAAAAAAGTCATTTTAATGCTGGAAAAAGTATTGTTTTCTACTTTTTTCAATATGTTTTTTCAATTTATATTAAAATTGATTTATACCATTTAAAATTATTGAATGTTTAAAATTGGATACCATATTTGGAATTATAAAGTTCAAAATTGGTATATAGGTTACTTTTATTTTTTTTCAATATGAATTACGACCTCGATAAAAATTTGTCACCTCAGTAAGGGTAAAATGAGTAATATTGGGTTAAACCAATGAGATAAAGTCTCAAAATCAACCAAAAACTTTTAGTTGTACTATTTTATCAACTTATTTCAGCCATCTAAATCCAATTATTGAATATACAGACACTAGGATCCATTTTCATTGATTATGTGTTTTATATTAATATAAAAACAAATAAATAAAAATATTGGTATTCAGACCTAAAAATTAATAAAATATCTAAATGAGAATAAAATAAAGATAATATAAGTTTAAAATATTTATTTGGAAGATAAATTATTTTTTTATTGTAATTTATTTCTAATTTTTGATGATTTAATAATTATCATAAATGATTACACAATACCAATATATTTTTCATTGAATTAAGAGAAAATTAAAATAAATTATTCAAAAAATATTAAAAGTAAATCAATTTTGATTAATTATTGTGATCCATGAATTTTTTAGATGAAAATAACATATTATAGATGTGTGAAAGTTTTTCATTCCAATTTTTTTTTGTTATTTTCAAAGTAAAATTATGTGATTTTTTTATTAAAATGATATTAATATTATTTTTTGATAAAAATATATTTTTAAAAATTATTTAAAAATAAAAAAGATGATATAGGTCATGTGGGATGATAAATGGCTAAAGAATCAATCCTTTTTAATTTATTATATAATTGTTTCCTTATAAGAGAAATTAAAACCGATTAATATTTAAATGTCATTACCATATTTAGTATTAAAATTTCTTAACCAAGGGGTTAAACCAAACAATAAGGTTTAATATCACACAAAAACTAGTCAACATTTCATTTTATAGAGTTATAATGAACATAAAATCTTTTTATTAAAATATATGGCTATTTAGAATAACTTTTCTTGAGAATGAGCAAGTTATATTTTAATTGTTTTTGTAATTATTGGTGTGTCCTTTACCTTTCTTATAAAACATAAATCCTTTTATATATTTATATAGACAAAAATTTGGCATATATCTTGACCAAATCCTACTAAAATATCTCATAATCATCCTTAGAAATTTTCTATGGGTTTGTTTCTTCCTTAAAGGCCATCCCCAGGGTCTATAAAACGACATCTATAATAGTTCTTTCAAAGAATAGGTAATCGCCTTAACCATTAAAATTATTTTTTACATCTTCATTTAACTTATATAAATATATGGTATTTATCTAAAAATAATAAAATCAGTATCCTAAATATACTAATATTATATTATGATTATGAAACCACTATTATTCCCCAATTTTCTATTAAATTAAAAATGATAACAACGTCTGTATGTACGTGTGGACTACAACCTCCATGAATAAATGTGATTATTTTTTTTATTTACACATTCCCTAGATTGTAATAAATATAGATTAAATAAATATATGTAATATATATGATATAATAATTATTCTTTACAGGTAAATTATTACCTAAATTTATTTTGTGTCATCCATCAAAAAGTGAATATAGTGTCCATATATATGTATGACCTACCATTTCCAAGAACAATGTAATTCATTTTTTCTTTCACTATCTATGATGGATGATTAAAAAATATATACAATGAATATATATATATATATGATATATAAAATATGGTTAAAATTATGGATATGGTAGAACTAAGAACAATGTACAAAGACCAGAACCACATAACCAAAACTTATATGAAAAATGAAGTAGTTATCACAAAGAACAATGATTTTAACAAATAATTATTAATAAATGGGTGAAAATTATCATAAGTAAATCATATATGAAAAGATATATATTATTATGGATCAAATAATATATTCATAAAAATATATATATTTAATATACCTGTGTTTTGAACACATATAATGGTAGTTGGACATGTGGAAAGGGTTTATTTCACAATCTCATCATTAGTTGGTATTATTTTCATTTAAGAATCGTCTGGGATAATTATATCATATTTCTATCTTAAACTTACTTTTTTATTATCCTTTATTTATTTCTAAAAATTATAAGTTTCCTTCCTTTTTCATCTCATTCGGTACTCAATTTACTAAAATAATTTTTTTAAGGAAAACTTTGTTTTTCTACTCAGTTGGGAATATTTTTATTCATTGTCTATATTTTCTATAAAACAATTTAAATAAAATTTTTCATATTATTTAATGATTTATTAAAGGCATATATAAACATTTTTTAATTTATAAAAAATATTTTAATAGGAATCATCATTTCATTTTATTAATGAGGTACTTTTGACTTTTTATACCAAAAATGTGAATGAAATCCCTCTTTTAATATACATGACATGTATGGAATTTCCCACCATTACAACCTCCTGATTATTTAAATCTTATTTCAATATTTTTCAATATTCATTTAAATTAAATAATTTTCCTTAATGTGTTGAATTTTTTTGAATTTTAAAAAAATTATTTCAGAGTGAAAATGGTATTTTCCTCAAGTGAATTTACATTTATATACTTACAGTATTTTTATATATTTCATAATGATTTATTGAATACTGTAAAAAGAATATAATATAATGATATTATCCACCATATTCTCTAGATTTTTTATGATCAATTTTTCTGTGGAATGTATTGAAATTCTCTATGCTGGTTAGTCCAATATGAACAATTATTGGTTTTTAAGGAATGATAATTATGGTCTATTTTATATTCATATGATGAATGTACTGGAATTAATATTTAATGGGTGGCGATCAGAATGAAATTTACCCTAGATTAATAAGTGTGTCTCATAACACAAAAAAGGTTGGGTATTAGGAAAAGGCCTTGCCCATTTATATAGATATCTTGGATTGAGTCCTTGGTTGTAGGTTTATTATGTTTAACATTATGAATTACATATTTATAAAATTTGTTATTGATATCCATGTTATTATTTGAATAGTTACGGTATCCATGGATATGTCTCAAGATCATATAATTTTTTATACAACATTATTTGATCATACTTTTTTACTTCCATATTATTCATTCCTTATTTATTCCATGTTATCTTTGGATGTACACGTACATTTACTAATCATTTGATAACATCCCATTATTATGTTTCTTTTACCTTTGAGTTTTTGATGTCTATTACGATTGATATGAATGGATATTATATAGGTAATAATGGTGTTCTCAAAGAAAATTCTATGTTTTATTCTATGTTCTAAAATATAATTTAATATTTATGTATGTATATAAGTTTCCAAGACTACAATTTTATTTCATACTTTGGTTTGTGGTCACTTTTATCTTGTACTAATGTAAAAATTCTTTCACCGACATCAGGATATTATGGTAGAAGAATTCAAATATATTTCAGGGTAGTACAATGTTGTTGGAAGCTGTAGATATTCATTTACATGTAGTAAAACTATTTGAAGTATTTTTGGATGTATTTTCATGATTTTTGTGTGATTAAGAAATGATTTTGGTATTATGATATTTGAGGAAGTAATTTCAGGTATAAAGTAAAAGGTGAGTGCCATTTTAATGACCCAAAGTTTCTCAATAGAAATTCCCTTCTTATAATTATGTTATAAAATCACATGAAAACACAACATAGTGAACTACTAAGTTCTAAGTGACCTTTAAACATAATTTTCTCCCTTCTATATTGGGAATTTTTAAAATCTAACATACACGGTTGTGTTCAATATGATTTTTGGAGTCTAATAAAAAAAAGAATTTTTAGTGAATAGTTACCTACCCTTATGAATAGTAAAATAACCTTATGAATAGTTATATACCCTAATGAATAGTAACCTTACTATGATAGTATAAAAATAATATTCTAGTGAATGTATGATGTACCTATATTTTAGAATAAGTAAATGAATGTTTTAAAACTGTTTTTAGTAATAAACCATGATTTTAATTGAATATTAAATTCATCATATTTAGAAAATTATTTTTGAAAAATGGACTTCATTTGTGGATTTTACATATAGAAAAATGATTGGGGTGAAATTTTGGGATTTTTCTGAAATACTTGAATGTTTTGATAAATAGTGAAATACCATAATTAGCAAAATAATCTAAATAAGCTAATTATAGGGTCATGTGTGATGTTATACTAATGTAAGCCCACTTGGTTCGGGATTACATTATAAAATTACTATTTTTGGTCATTCAAGACTCACTATTCCATGTCTTAGGGGAAATTAATAAACTAATGAATTTTATGTTAAGAAAAACCCACTCCCCTCCACTATAAAAACCACTCTTCACACCCTCATTCCCTAACACCTCTCAAGCTTCAAGCCTTGTCTAAAAACTACCCAGAAATCTTCCTTATCCCCTACCCCAGGTCCAAAAGATTCTGGTCTCATCAAAATACCACGATTAGTCCCTTAAGGAGGATCTTAATAGGAGGAATCAAAATGTAATTTCTCTCCCTCTTCTCCTTTAATTCCCTTTCAATTTCAAGTTCTTTTCTTATTCTATCCACACCTATCTTTTTCCAAATGGTATGGAAACTTCAGTATCATAAATATACTACAATTTTATTATACTAATGGTATATTATATCATCCAAACCCCATTCGCCTCTTCTTTTTATTTCATTAAAGAGAACGTTGTTCGTGAGGTGTTAATTTATCACCTTCAAGAACAACATGTCTTCTTCTTCCATTTCTACCTTCAGATCTAGTCATGAAACCATTTTTATTGTTGAACCTGAATATGTTATATGTATTATGTCCTATTTAAATTTCTTGAACTAACTTATTTATATATTACTAAGTGATAAATTAAAACAAGTTCTTTGTGTTCGAAATACCGCCCAAATTAACCCAAACAATCGTCAATTAATTTTCATGGAAATGGTATATAATATAATTCATTATAAGATAATATTAAATTATGTAATTTAATTAATAACATGTAATATCATTTCTCGATTTTTACCCATGTTCTACCCAAACTTTCATTTAAGAATGCGAGTTAACCACTCAAGGAGACATAAAAAACGAACATTCCCAAACAATGTTTTTAAACCCTATAACTCATAAAAAGGCCCATAAAATTACATAATGAAACCAAAATGAACCCTATTCATGTATAAAAGGTTATGTAATTTTTAATTAATGAATATAATGTCATTATACAGGACATTAAAGAGATGTAAGTGTTCGGATACAAGGTAATGGGAAATTCTCGAACCCAAATTCCATCCTTCAGGTTCTCCCTCTTTCACTCCATTTTTGATATGGTTACTCCTAAAAAATAATTTGATCATCATTGTATTTATTTTTTGGGATATACATTTTTACCACTATAGTTTGTGTCAAACAAAATTTTATCTAAAAGAACTCTTCTTTTAAGAACTCACCTTTTACTTCTCATTCAAGGTTGATGGTTCTTGTATGAAGAATTTTATTCCCACTTTTTTTTGGGAACCCAAAGTTTATGAATGTCTTATTATGAGATGAAACTCATTCCTTTACATGGGTTAGTTATGATCATTATTGATATATGTTCTATGTTTCATGCATGATAATGATAATATTTTGATGTGATGGGTGCACCCGGAATTATATAGCGCAATATGAATTTTTGAATGTGACGGGTGTGCCCGGAACTATATAGTGCACCTATGCTTTGGGTAATGTGATGAATCTCATGAGTAAATGTGAAATAATGTCTACAGGAATCTATCTTTGTTCACAGTTATGTATGGTAGTTAACCACTAATACATGATGTTTCAATTTTATGCATTGCCACACTTCTAGTCTTTTATTTATGCTTCCTCTCATGTTCATGATCTTTTTTCCAATGTTATGATTATGCTCAACCCATGCTATATTGTTCTTATCTATCCTCTTACTGGGATTTTAGCTCACCCATTTTGATGTATATCCTCAGGTGGCTACATGTACTAAGGAGAGGTCAAGTGCCAATAAAAATCTAGAGAATAAAAAATTAAAAAAATGTTTATGCTTGATGATGTAATTTCCATGAATGGTCCTAGTTTCCCAAAGACACTAAACCTTTGGATCCTCTATTTGTAAAACTATTATGTTGTTTATCTTAAAATAATGTAATATTAATGTAATAAAATATTGGGTCACTATAGTTGGTATTAGAGGAAAGGATTAGTTAATTTGGGAATTAGGATTAGTGAACCCTAGAGAAAACCTCCAGCATGAGACTAGGTACAATTATGCACAGAAGAATATTTACATATGGATACCATATGTTATGTTTTCGGTATAAATTTTTTAAATTAATAATTTATTCATGACTTTTTTACTTATATTTTGTTCTAACATTTTATATTTTAGAAAATAGTGGGAACCAGGAGAAATCAGTTCAACAACTCGTGTGAGGTCCAATGCAGAAATTGCCCGAACAACATCCCCAATGATTTGGGATGAGGATTTCAGATCTTCATGGAAATTCTTACCCAATTAACTCAGGTTATAAACAATAACCATAATAATGGGGAACGTCCACCTTCACCAAAGAGAGAGCAATTGGATATCGAATGTTTTATGTGGCAATGACCACCTACGTTTAATGGATCTTCTGATCCACTAGCTGAGGAACAGTGGGTTAACTCCATGGAGAAGATATTTTTTGTGCTTCACTGTTCTGAGAGGGAGAAGGTGACCCAATCCATTTATCTTCTAGATGGAGAAGCCGATCAATGGTTGTCTTTGATTAAGAACACCATGCCAAGGGAGGAAATTGAAGAGATGGAATGGGAAGACTTTAAGATATTGTTTTTTAATAATTATTTCCCACAAACGCTTCATACAAAGATTGATAGAGAGTTCATAGAGATTAAGAAAAAAGAAGGAGAATCAGTCACAACCTACGAATCGAATTTCACAAGGCTTTAAAAGTACGCTTCGGGTTGTTTTATCAATAATGATAGCAAAATTTATAGATTAATTACTAGATTAAAACCACACCTTCAAAAGGCTCTTTCAATTCGAGAATTTGGGAGTTATAAAAAAGTTTTTTTGTGTGATCTCAAAGTAGATATGGAGTTTGGAGAATGGTCCCATGGATATGGTGATAAGAAACAAAATATGGAGTTTCAATCAGGTGTATCTAATGATAAAGGTGGGAAAAAAACTCAACAACCCACATGCCAAAAATGTGAAAAGTTGCACCATGGTAACTGCCAGAAATGGATAGGTAAATGATTCAAGTTTGGTAAAGAAGGACATAATGCTCATGAGTGTTAAAAAGACATGAAAATGAAGGATAATGTAGTGGAATAAAGAAGAAAACCACCCATGGTTCAATGCTAAAACTACAGGGAGCTAGGTCACTATTCAATCCAGTGCACTAAAACTCAAGTTCTCGAGGATAATCAGTGCTAGCAGCCACCAAAGCCAAAGGAACAAGGGAAGGATTATGTCATCACTACTATAGAAGTGGATCAAGATAATGAAGTCATACAAGGTACACTTCCCATTCACTCAAGAATGGAAAAATTCTTATTTGATTCTACTTCTATGAATTCCATTTATATCTTGCAAGTTTTCTATAACTATAGAATTGAAGCCCCAAATCCATGAAGTAGACATATTTATAAAAACACCAAGTGGTGAAATCATTGCAACCCAAGTGTTTGACTCTTCTCCTGTTGGTGTATGTGGGAAGATTCTTCTGGAAAGTCTCGTAATACTTCCCATGGTGGAATTAGATGTTATAATGGGAATGGATTGGATCTTGTTATATAGAGAACATATCAACTATTGGGAAAAGGAAATATCTTTTCATATTCCGAACCATCCCATGCTCCCCTACAAATTCAAGGAAGATCATAATTCTCTTTTAAGAAGTCCTTCATCTATGTGGATGTTGATTCCATAAAAAAAAGAATACCACTACAAAATGGTTGGGTCAAAGGGTAGTTCCAACCTTGCGGAAATGCCCATCGTAAGGGAATACGAAAATGTATTTCCTGAAGAGTTACCCGAAATTCCCCTGGATCGTGAGGTAGAGTTTTCAATTGAACTCATACCTGGAGCTACTCCTATCTAAAAGTGTCCCTATAGGATGGTTCCTATCGAACTAGATAAGTTAAAGAATCATCTACAAGAGCATATGGAAAAAGGGTTCATATGCCCTAGTGCATCACCTTGGGGTGCACAAGTACTCTTTCTGAGTAAAAGGATGGAACAGTGTGGTTGTGTATCGATTTTCGGGAACTCAACAAGATCACCCTAAATAATAAGTATCCTCTCCCAAGGATTGATGACTTGTTCGACCAGTTAAGAGAAGATCAATACTTCTCAAAGGTGGATCTTTGTTTTGGATATCATCATGAAAAGGTGAAGAAGGAAGATATTCAGAAGACTACCTTCTGAACAAGGTATGGGCACTATGAGTTTTTGGTGATGCGCTTCAGACTTACTAATAACCCTAAAATCATCATGCATTTGATGAATAGAGTCTTTATACATTACCTTGACAAATCTGTGGTAGTGTTTATTGATGATATTCTCATCTACTCCAAGAGAAAGGTGGAACATGAAGAACATCTAAGACTTGTGTTGGAGACATTGAGGAATGAGAAGTTTTACGCCAAGTTCAGCAATTGTGACTTTGGGATGAATAAAATCACATTCTTGGGACATTTGATCACAAGTGATGAAATTTCTGTGTATCCATAAAATACAAAGGCGATTAAGGGATGGCCCAGGCCCTCTAGTGTCAAATAAATCTATAGTTTTCATAGATTAATTGGGTATTATCTATGTTTTGTGAGAAACCTCTCACGATTGTCAAGCCCGCTAACTAAGTTAACAAGGAAAGAGGTAAAGTATGTCTGGATGGAAGAATGTGAGGGAAGATTCAAGGAGCTAAATAGAAGGTTGATCACTGCAACTGTACTCACACTACCGAAAAGTATAGAATGTTTTGTGATATACATTTATTCTTCAAAGATAGTATTTTGTTGAATAATCATGAAAAATGATAATGTGATAGCCTACGCCTCATGACAGTTGAATATCCATGAGAAGAACTACCCGACGCATGATCTAGAGCTGGCATCCTGGATTTTTGCCTTGAAAATATGGCAGAACTACCTTTATGGTGAGAAGTGTGACATATACACCGACCAAAAGATCCTAAAGTATATATTCACACAAAAGGATCTCAACATGCATCAAAGGAGATGATTAGAGCTAATCAAGGATTAAGATTTATATATTCACTACCATCCTTAAAAGGAAAAAAAGGTAGTTGATGCTCTACGTAGAAAAGAACCTGCCACTCTATCCATGTTAAGGATTGAGAAAGACCCTATCTTTTTAGATATTCAATGGATGGGTTTTGAAATCATAAGGTAAGGGGATACATCCTAACTTTATCAAATGATTTCACAACTATCCATCCAAGATAAGATTAATAAAGCACAAAGGGATGATGTGGATATACAAAATAGGGTGAATGCAATAAAGGAAGGGAAACTGTAGGAGTTCCATATCGACTATGATGGTGTGATTCGGTTTGGAATGCGGCTTTGTGTGCCTTCATCACCCGGGATAAAGAAGGAGTTATTCGAAAATGAACATAGCTAAACATTCACTATCCATCCTGGGAGTACCAAGATGTATCGTGATCTCTGAGAACACTTATGGTTAGATAACATGAAGAAGGAAATTGCAGAATATATATCATGGTGCTTGGTATGTCAGCAAGTCAAAGCAGAGAGACAAAATTCCAAAGGGGTGATGTATTCGTTACCTATACCCATGTGGAAATGGGAAAATGTTACTATGGAATTTTTCATGGGTCTCCTGAAGACGTCAAAGGTAAATAATGTTATATGGGTTGTGGTAGACCGAGTCACCAAGACTTCCCATTTTATCGCTATTTGGGAAGATCTATCTCTTGAAAAACTTGCAAAGATATTTGTGAAGTAATTGGTGAGAATGCACGGTGTTCCACTCTCAATTGTCTGTGACTGTGATCCAGGTTCACATCTAAATTCTAGAGGATCCTTCAACAAGATTTGAGTACTGAATTAAATTTTAGTACAACCTATCACCCCCAAACTGATGGCCAATCTGAAAGGACTATTCAGACGCTTGAAGATATGCTAAGAGCCTACTCTCTAGAATTCAAAAATGTATGGGATCACCATCTCCCATTGGATGAGTTCTCATACAAAAATAGATTCCACTCAAGTAGTCAGATGTATCCATATGAAGCTCTGTATGGAAATTGATGTAGAACTCCAACCTGTAGGGATGAAGTTGGAGAAAGAAAGCTTCTTGTACCCGATCTTATTCGACAGATGACTGAGAAGGTTCAAGTCATCATGAAACACATCAAAGCTGCTCAGAGTCGGAAAAATAGCTATGCTGACAACTCTCGAAGGGACTTGTAGTTTTACATTAGAGATAAATTCTTCCTTCAAATATCTCTATGGAATAGAGTCATGTGATTTGGGAAGAAAGGGAAGTTAGGCCCAAAGTACATTGGCCCCTTCGAGATCCTTGACCGCATAGGAGTTGTGGCCTATCCACTTGAACAACCACCGAATATGGCTCAAGTTCATGATTTTTTTCACGTATCACTCTTGAAGAAGTACATACTGGACCCCTCACATGTACTAAACTCAGAAGTGGTATAGCTGGAAGATGATCTCTCTTATGAGGAACAACCAGTAGAGATTCTGGATCGGAGATATATGGTTCTATGCCACAAGACAACTCATATTCTTAAAGTCTTGTGAAGGAACCATAAGTTTGAGGAAGGAACATGGGAACCAGAAGAGGAAATGAAGGAGAAGTACCCTCACCTGTTTGTGTAAAGTGAAATTTCGGGGGCAAAATTTCTTAAGGGGGGAAGAATGTAACAACCCAAAGTTTTTCAATAGAAATTCACTTCTTATAATTATGTCATAAAATCACATGAAAACACAACATAATGAACTAATGAATGCTAAGTGACCATTAAACATAATTTTGTTCTTCTGTATTGGGAATTTTGAAAATCTGACATACACGGTTGTGTTCAAGATGATTTTTATAATCTAATAAAACAAAAATAATTTTTGGTGAATAGTAACCTACCCTTATTAACAGTAACATACCCTTATGAATATTGATATACCCTAATTAATAGTAACCTTACAAATGATAGTATAAAAATAATATTCAAGTGAAAGTATAAGGTACTTATATTTTAGAATAAGTAAATGCATATTTTAAAACTGTTTTTTAGTAATTAACCATGATTTTAGTTAAATATTAAATTAATCATATTTAGAAAATTATTTTTGAAAAATAGACTTCATTTTTGGATTCTACATGATGACAAATGGATGGGGTGAAATTTTGATATTTTTTTCAAATATTTGAATTTTGATGAATAGTGAAATACCATAATTTTCAAAATAAGCTAAATAAGCTAATAATAGGGTCATGTGTGATGTTCGGCTGATGCAAGCCCACTTGGTTCTGGATTAAATTATAAAATTACTATTCTTTTTCATTCAAGAAAAACTATTCCTTGTCTTAGGGGAAATTAATAAACTAATGAATTTTAAATTAGGAAAACCCCTCTCTCTTCCACTATAAAAACCACCCTTCACATCATCATTCCCTCACACCTCTAAAGCTTCAAGACTTGTATAAACTCTACCCAAGAATATTCCCTAGCCCCTCCCCCACGTCCAGGAGCTGCTTCTCTCATCAAAAGACCAAGCTTATGCCCTTAAGGAGGATATCAAGAGGAGGATTCAAGAGGTAATTTCTCTCCCTCTTCTCCTTTAATTCCCTTTCAATTTCAAGTTCTTTTCTTATTCTCTCCAAACTTATCTTTATCCAAATGTTATGGTAACTCTAGTATCATTAATATATTGTAATTTTATGATACTAATGGTATATTATATCATCCAACCCCCTTTCACCTCTTCTTTTTATATCATTAAAGAGAATGTTGTTCGTGATGTGTTAATTTATCACCTTCAAGAACGGCATGCCTTCTACTTCCATTTCTAACTTCAGATCTGGTCATGAAACCATTTTTATGGATGGAACTAAATATTTTATATGTATTATTTTCTCTTTAAGGTTCTTGAACTAACTTATGTACATATTACTAAGTGATAAATTAAAACAAGTTCTTTGTGATCGAAAAACCACCCAAATTAACCCAAACAGTCCTCATTTAATTTTCATGAACATGGTATATAATATAATCAATTATAAGATAATTATAAATTCTGTAATGTCATTAATAACATGTAATATCAGTTCTATATGATTACCCATGTTGTACACAAACTTTAATTTAAGAATACGAGTTAACCACCCAAGAAGACCATAAAAATGAACATTCACGAACAATGTTTTTAAACCCTATAACTCATCAAAAGGCCCATAAAATGACATAATGAAACCAAAATGAACCCTATTAGTGTATAAATGTTTCTAGAATTTCTATTTAATAAATATAATGTCATTATACATAAAATTAAATAGAATTAAGTGTTTGGATACAATGTAAGGGGAAATTCTCAAACCCAAATTCCATCCTTCGGGTTCTCCCTCTTTCACTCTATTTTTGATATGGTTACTAATAAAAAATCATTTTTTCATCATTTATTTCCTCTTCTAAGATATACATGTTTACAAATATTTTTTATGTCAAAAAAAATGTTTTCCAAAATAACTCTTCTTTTAAGAACTCACCTTTTACTTCTCATTCAAGGATGATAGTTCTTGTATCAAGAATGTTATTCCCTCTTGGATTTGGGAACCCAAAGATTATGAATGTGTTATTAAGAGATAAAACCCATTACTTTATATGGGTTAGTTATGATCATTATTGATATATGTTCTATGTTTCATGCATGGTAATGATAATATTATGATGTTATGGGTGCTCCTGAAATTATATAGCACAATATGAATGTTTGAATGTGACGGGTGTGCCCTGAATTATACAGCGCTCTAATGCATTGGGTAAAGTGATGAATCTCATGATTAAATGTGAAATTATGTTGAAATGATTCTATCTTTGTTCACAATTATGTGTTGTAGTTAACCACTAAGACATGATGTTTCATTTTTATGCATTTCCATACTTCTAGTTTTTTATTTTTGCTTCCTCTATTGTTCATGATATTTTTCTCATGTTATGATTATGATCACCCCATGATATATTTTTCTTATCTCTCTGCTTACTGGGATTTTATCTCACTCCTTTTGATGTATATCCTCAGTTGGCTACATGTACTAAGAAGAGGTCAAGTGCCAATAAGAAGCTAGATAAGAAGAAGTTAAATAAATGTTTATGCTTGATGATGTAATTTCTATGTATGGTCCTAGTTTTCCCAAGACACTAAACCTTTGGATCCTCTATTTGTAATACTATAATGTTGTTTATCTTAAAATAATGTAATAGTATTGTAAGAAAAGTTTGGGTCACTATATCCATCGATTATTCAAAATAAAGAATTTTATATGTCCATTATGAACATAAAATTGAATCTAGATGTTGATTTTAAATTTTGGATTGCTACATATTTCATAAGTTTTATATTGTATGATTTAGGAATCTTTTTCTATGTTTTAGAACTATGGATAATTGAAAAATAAAATTTGGAAGGAGTACATAATGTCTTTAATTTAATTAAGATGTATTTTAACAAAGGAAAACTATTGGTAGTATGTGGATATCCATGTAACACCCATATATTTTGCTATTAGTTTCCCTTTAAGGAAAATATATATTGAATATACTTCTCCATACAACACCAACAAAATAGTGATAAATTTAATTAAGATAAAATTCTAAGTATTTCAATTTGATCATTATAATATAGAATTTAAAATAGATATTATAAACAAAAGTAACCTTATTATTAAATCAATCTAAAATATATAAGAAATTAAATCATGTTGTTGATGTGTTCCTTACAAGTCACATTTATATGTGATTGGAAAAGAGGTAACATTCCAATGGTTTTACCGAGACCAATCCCAATCTTAATCGTAATAATTATAATTTTAGTGAAGTCATTTTTGAGATAATTTCAAGATCATTAAAATTTCCCTGAGATCCATCTTGTATAAACGTCATCCCATGACTTCAACAAAAGATTATCTTTTCCTTAGAACTTACAAATATTTCTTAAGGGGCTTTGTAAGTAGAAGTTAGGATTAAAAAACTTGTAATTATTAATGAAATTATTTATTTATATATACTACATTCATTTTATACATTCAATATTTTGACTTTTAAATAAAAGTGATAATCATTTTAAACAAACTTATCGATAAAAGTCAACTAGTGTAGCTAAATAAATAGTTTCTTTTTTGTACAAAATGTATTTTTTTGAAAAGTGGTTTTTTATATTATTTTCATTATTATTTAAAGAAACTAAGAATATAATGGTAAAATTTGGATTAAAAAAAGTTCTAATATTAATAATATATTAACATATATTTAATTATAAATTGATAAGAAATATAAATAATAATAGTTAATATTTGAAATTTCATTTTCATAGAAAAATAATTTCATTATTTTTATATTTCTATTTAAAATAGAAATACTAAAATATTATAATTTTAGTTTTTAAAAAATGTACTTATTTTTTTGTTTCATCGTAACAATATTATCTTAGGGTGAATTATTTGTATTCTTCTAGAAATATTTTTTTTATGTGAATAGGGAATGATACTATTATTATAAATACTATTAATTTTATGGAATCATTAGGATATAATAATTACATAACATTTTTTAAAACATTTTTATAACCAAATATTTATTTTATAATTAAAAATATACATTTTAAAATATTATTTTAAATTTAACAACCCATGTTATACATTTTATAATAGAAGTTATTTATTTCTCTAAAAATATTTTTAATTTGTTATACATTGATTGTTTTATAATTAATTTTTACCAATTTCATAAGTTTTATTTAATGAAATAGATTTAATATTTTTAATCATGAGATAAAAATAACATAATAATTTCGATTTTATTATTAGTCATAAAATTAAATTACTAATGTAATAAATTACATTCCATGGTAAAATTCAAAAGGATAAAAGTGTTAAATAAATGGTGAAAATTCATAAAATATATGGAATACATATCTCCAAGTGATTGGATAAGGAATTTATTAATAGTAACGTATCCATTATATTCCACTTTGAATCCTTTTTCCATGTTAAAAATGATTTATTTTTTATATTAAGAAATTTTATATACAAAAATTCAATTCCCTACATATATAAAAGGAACCTCCAACCATCCCTTAAAATGGTACACCAAAAATTCTAAATCTCTAGATATTATTCTCTATTTCCTTTAAAAATAATACATGCATAGATTCTTTAGATTTTAGTCTAATTATATTTCAAAAATCCCATCTAAATCAATATGGTTTCCATGAAGAAATCATATTCTTCCATGTATGTATTTTCTCATCAATACTAATTATTACAATTGTTATTGTAAAACCTTTTATTAAATATATTTTAAAAATTATAATAAAAATTAATTTTTTTTATTAATATAATTAAATGTTTTTATGTTGATTTAATAACCCTTATTTACCTTACCTCTTTACTTAAATGAAAGAAATCATCTTTCATGTTACATGATAACAACCTCTTCTATGAATGATGTGTCATATTTTCTATCACTTCCTTACATGTATGGTACAAAATGGGTATTTAATGATTAAAAATTTTATTTATAAGATGATTATTATTATGAAAAGTTAAATAATTCACAAAATCCTTTTGATTTTATTGAAAATGAAAATGTCTCCAGTGAGTACATGTGGTCTACCATCACTATTGAGGGTCATATTTCATTTTTAATAACTAGACTACTTATTAGATGCTAATTTTTTATATATTTAATTAAAATTATTTATATTAAATGATTATGGTTTTAGATAGGTAATATTTATATTTAAATTACTTTTAAATTACAAACATTTTTTTGTCAAAACTTATAAAAAAACTCATCACGGATTTTGTCTTTATGAATCATGGCTAAAATTCTTATAGAATGAAATTAGAAATTTATAAAACATTATAAAGAATATTTTATAGTACCATGGATAATATTTTAGTGATGAAAATTGTATCAATGTATACGGAACAACATAAACATTTTAAAGCATACATGAAAAAATCAAACTCACTAGAAATCCAATGATGAAAGGAAACTATAACTAACTAAGATATGTATAATAAATTATTTTAATTGAATAGTATATATCTCATTAACCCCTCCCCCAAATGGTACCCATATTGGGAATACAATAAGATAAGGGAGATATTGACAACAGAATCTACCCTCTAGTAGGATATAAGTTGTAAACAAGCACTACTTTATATCATACACAAAATGGGAGGGATTATTGTCTATGATTTGAGAAATAAAAGATAAGATAGAAAAACCCAAGAACTCCTAATCAAAATTAAATTAAAGAATTATCCCAATAAATTCATGTAATTTCATACAAACTGAAAATCAATAATGAAAATTACATGTACCAAATAGATATTCAGAAATGAACTTGAACCCCAAACATCTCTTGAACAATTCCATGAGCTAGTAACATCTAGCCTGATCTTCTACCAGCTCCTATATAACTGAAAGAAAATTATATATATGTGATAATCATAATATGAATACTATATAGTATCCTCTTTATATACTTTCTTTTAAAACATATATAAATCTATCTAAAGCTTAGTGAAAAACAAGTGTAACTAACATGTTACCTAATTATACAAGCTAATTTTCCAACTCTACCATGGATATCTCACCAAATATATCATACAAGAATAATGTAACATCCAACATATATGAAATAAGGTACCCCAGTACATATTCCTATATAGTTTTCTACTTTCCCCAATATCTCATGTATTGAACCATCTCTCTCTAAATGTAAGCAAGATGGAGGAATCCTGGGATACAATATCACACCATGTAACATGTGCATAACATCATCATATCTTCACATCATCAAAGAATTATAAACATAAAATATCTCTTAATAGTAACCAAGTCATTCTAAGATCCAATATATACAACAAATTTTGTATTATACCTCAATTTATCATGAACCATATGCAACATATCTATAATAATCTATAGGACACTATATCCATTAGTACACAAGTATGAAGTTTCCATAAGCCATTACATCCCTCTATAAACAAACACACACACACACACACACACATATATATATATATATATGAAATATAAAAACCGTGTATACCATCACATATACTACTAGAGGAAGGGAGAGGGTCAATATGGGTAATTATAAATCTATTCTATTTTAACATAGATGTTAGGGAAAATATACTCTTAGAGTCCATTGGGGGGTTAATTTATCTACCAAAATTGGTGGGGTAGAATTTTAAATAACATAACATGTAGGATATATAAATCTTACAACCACACTATGGGAATAAACCTAGTATTATCCTCAACTAAATATATTGTCACAAGGACTCTCGATGATCACTTCTAAGTATTATATATCCAATAATTAAAGAAACATTTCATGAAACTTCCATTTAATTCCTTATATTATATTAAACCCCGTATCTTTTATACATATTATTTTAGGATTAATTTCATAAATATACACTTAATAAAATCCCAAATTATTGACAGTCCTATATACATTGGGTAATTAGATATATATCGCAATAAATCCAAACATAGATACATCGATATTATTTCAAAATTCAAAACATGTCCTTATATTCCATTGATCTTCTAATACTTGACAGGATAACATGGGGACATATATAAAAATGGGATTTAATATAAAACCCAGTAAAGAAGTAATCATAGTATAACATATGGTAAAGAAGTGTATGTTAGATAAGAGACCTAAAATGATGACATATAAAGGAGAGAATTAAAATCATGAGGATATAAGATTATAACAACAAGGAATCAAAGGAATGTAGGAACAACATAAAACATGGAATCAAAAACATAAATCTAGGATAAACACTTGGATATCATAACATTGTGTGTTTAGGAAACTATTTTTTCACCGTATATTATATCTCTTGATATAAAATCATTACCCAATTCATTAAAGGGCTATATAATATTAGCCCCCCCCCCCCCCCGATTACAATAAGATCATGTATATTCATTTTTGTGTCACATAGATAATAAAACATAAGAATGTATATCATAACTTTTAATCCCAAAATTAAAGAGTTTTGGATACATACGTATGAATCCCTAATTAATTATGTATAGGTAAAACTAGTTGAATTCCATTTAATGGAAATGGGGACATATAATCAAAACACAAATGTATTTCATGGCTAATCATGGAATAATGTTAATAGGATTATGAGTGTACATAATGGTTTGTGGAATATTTTAATGACAGTGAAAGTTGGTATCTAATTTCTTGGTGATTGTAAAAATAATGATAGAATTTTTAAACACACATTACAAGATGAAAAATTTTAAATAAAAACAATTAATAAAAATAATGTTCTTGAATAAAATGGAAGAGGAAGAGAATCACTTAACTTGATAGGTTGCTTCTAAAATATTGAGAGGAGATTAATAAAAGTGGGGGAATACGTTACGGGATTTAAAGAAAGTGGGGGGGATAAACATGATTCTAAATCATTTTTTAGTGAAGATGAATTGGTAGTTGAGTGGGTATTTATAGGAATACAGAGGTTAATTCAATATTAATTTCTAAACATTGATTTTGGATGCTTGGTGATAAAACAATCATAACTATCGAAAATCCCTGAGTGTTTTATAATGGTTTCTACCAAAGAGGCATGAATTTCAATATTTTTATATTTCATAGAACTAAACTCATTAAAATTAATGCACTAATGATGTTTAAGTGATTCATGTTAATAAATAATTGTTTTATAAGTATAAAATATAATATTGGTTTTATAGGATTCATAATAAGTATTAATAATTATTCAAATAACTTCGAAAAAATTATTTAAAGGAGAAATCTATTTTTATTGGGTATTCCCTATATAGAATTTATTAAATCAATTTTAGGATATTATGTTTTTTATAATACATAACAAATATCTATAAATTATTTAACTTTTACCAAAAAATCATATTAGAAAAGTAAGAAAAAAAATCCCCATTGGATAATTTCAATGTGTTGATTTCAAAATTAATATTAACTTTAACAAAATTATTTTCTAAATGTAATAATTTAAATTGTTACATATAAATCCTTATTTAATTAAAAATACTAATTTTTATAAATCTAATATCTTTTTAACCCTTATGAAAATTTCATTAGACTTCATTAAATTATATTATCTTTTATATTGAAATAAATATTATTGAATAATAATAATTTACTTAAATATAATTTACTTCAAAATTCTTCATTTTATCATAATAGTGTCTTAAATGAAACTAAATACTTCCCATAAATATCATTTCTCTTTATTTATATCAAATTATAATTTTTTCAAACTAATTATATAATGATATATATAAATTAATAAAAAATGTGACAAATATAATTATATTTTTATTAAAATGAAAATATTAAAATTCATACTATCGGGGTATAGATATAACACCCCTTATTACAACAGTGTACACCCTGAGGGTAAGTTGTATGGTGGTGGTACTTTCTTGGGGGTGGTTCTACAAACATGGTTTTGGTCTTGATCTCGATAATATTGAACTTTTACTAAAAATGGATTCATAAGAGTTTCAATTGTTCAATCTTGACTTGGGAATGTACAAGGGAATATACTAGTAAGTCCATCTACCTCAAATCTCTAATAAATGTGCTTCATGGGGGTATAATAAAATGCACAAGTCTATCACTTAGTCCTTATTTATTTATTAGTATTTTTCATGACTCTTAATATATACTACTCTTAATGGTCACTATATAACAACTACGTTATCAAATTTCATGATTCTTAATGGTCTTTTAAGACCAATATGAAAATAATTTCTGTAGTTTATAATTGTTCCCAAATAACAAATGAAATAGTTTTCATGTTTTTTTATAATTAAATTACTTAATAGGGAATTTAATTATTTATAATGGAATTTAATTTAATAAAGTTTGGGTTATTAAATTATTCTACCTTTAGAAAAAAAATTCTAACAATTCAATTTCAAAACTAAAATTGATGTGGAAAATTCTATTTCCTCGCCACTTCAGGTTTACATGTCACCTCCTCAAACTTGTGGTTCTTTCACAATACTCTGACAAGGAAATTTTCCTTATTTAATACAACTTTTTCTCTATAATCGATGATCATCACTAGATACTCCTCATATCGATGATAATTATCCAAAGGTATCACCTCTATATTTATTTCATGTGAGGGGTCTGGTATATACTTCTTTAATAGGGATGCATGGACCACATCATTTACTTAAGATAGGTTTGGTGGGATTGAAAGTTGATAGAAAAAAAATTATAATTTGACCAAGGATCTCAATAGGGATGATGTATCATTGACTATGCTTTCCCTTATTCACAAAAATAATGAATTTTTTCCATTTTGATATATGAATTAACAATTTACATGTGATATGTAACTCTAGGTCCCATAGATGATTATATTCATAAGTTTTCTATCAACTTTGTTTTGATATCATATGATGTTGAATGGTTTCAAATTTCTCTTTCACCTATTGGATAATATCAGGACCCATCAACTTCCACTCTCAAACATCATCCCATCTAGGGGAGTCGGTTACCTCTTCTTATAAAGATCCTCATAAGGTGTGTTTTGAATTCTAGAGTGAAAACTATTGTTATATGAGAACTCCAATAGAGAAGGTGTTGATCCCAAAATACTTGTAAATTCATTTAATATGACCTCAATATATCCTAAAGATTTTAAATGGTTATTTTAGACTAGAAATACATTATATGATTGTAAGAAGTACTAAAACTCAACTATGTATCTAAAGATTACTGAAGGATTCTCTATAACCTTGAGGTAAACCAATGAACTTATTCAGATACAATGCAGAGTTGTAATCCATGTAATTGCCAATTATATTTTGTATATCATAGATAGTTGTTTAAAGAGATATGTCTTCCTTGATATAAATAAAATGAAATGACTTTTTATTGTTATTGGCTAACACCCATATGGTGTTATTGAATTTATAAGTTATGGGGAGTCCTATGAAAAAATACATGGTTATTTCTACCAATTTCTATACTATTATAAGAAATAGTTACATAATACCCTTAGACTTCTACTGTTAATCCTTGAATTGTTGGTATACCACTAATTGGCATAAAAAATTTATAATCTCCCACTTCATTTTATCTTACAATTAGTTTTTCTTCTGATATCTATAAATATTAGTGCTTCATAGATGAATAGATAATGATGAGATATGATAATCATTCAAAATTTCACACTTTAGTTTTGGTTTTTATGGGACACAAATCCAGGTTCCAAACATTATAAATCCGCATTTATTAATGATAAACTCCATAATATTCACTACATTCCTCTATAGTTTCTCATCATATTTTTGGGCGCCCTTAATCCTCTCAAGAATCAATGGTTGAGAAGTTATTTCAGAATGGTATGATGATACTCCTTTTTGATTATAATATATATCCTTTTCATTTTGAACAAGATTGGATCCCTTTAAATCCTGATCAAGGATGGGGTTATAGGATCCTTTCTACTCGTAGTATCTGCAACTTTATTTTCCTTCTCACATAGTAAATGATGGAACACTCATAATAATTGATTAACTCTGACCACCTTCATTGGAACACATTGATCTCTTTTTCTGTGAATATATAATTAGGGATTTTATTTTCTGTATATATTATACACTTTTCCCCATAGAGATAATTTCACCAAATCATCAATGAAAATACCACAACAGCTAATTCTATATCATCTATTAGTTAATTCATCTCATGTATCTTTAATTTATGAGAGGTATATGTTATAAATTTTCATTTCTCACATGTAATTAACTCAATACAATTTTTAGATGGATCAATTTAGATTAAAAAATTACCCAACTATGGGTAATGTGATCACATGTGATGTTATTATCCTATTATTTAACTCTTTAATTCTCTCCTTACATTAATTAGTCTAGAAAAATTCACTTTGTTTAGAGTTATCCAGGTTAATGTGCTTGAAAATATTGATAAATTTCTCAAAAATATATGATAATACCTAATTAATCTTAGTAATATTTGGATATCCATCACAAATGATGGTCAGAACCATCCTTCAATTTCCTTTATGTTCGATGGATCAACATGTATCCCTTTGTTGGTGATAAAATACCCCTAGTATATTAATTTATCCTTATAAAACTCACACTTACATTAATTCACATATTAATTTTCAATTTTCAAGGTCTTCAATACTAAATTAAAATGCTCTTCATGTTCCTCATTCCTTCTGGAGTAAATATGTATATAATCTATAAATACTACCAAAACGTTATCAAGGTAATACCTAAATAATCTATTCATTAATTCCATGAGGATATATGGATAATTAGTGAGTCTAAATGGAATCACTATGAAGTAGTGGTGCCTATATCATGTATGAGAAGTATTCCTAGGGATATCCACCTTCTTCACCTTTACTTGGCAATGTCCAGAATTAATATCCACTTTAAATAAGTACAAGGCTCCATGTCGTCGATTGAGAAGGTCAAGAATTAATTTTATAGGATACTTCTTCTTCATTGTGATCTTTTTAAGATCACAATAATAAATATAGAGGTGTAATAACCCATATGTATTTTTGATGAAAAGGACTAGTGCACCCCATAGTGAAGAACTTGGATGTTTAATTTCTTTATAATAATTATACTATAGTTTCTTCTTCGTATCTTCTTGTTAAATAGTGGAAATTATGTATAGAGTCTTTGATATTGGAAAATATTTGGGTATATGTTTTATCGATAACTCAATATATTTTTTAAAGGAATGATTGATAATTCATTGAAAAACACATCCACTTATTCTCTTATCAGAGATGATATTGTACATAGTTTTAATCATTTGGCTATAAATTTTTTCTCATAAGTAAATAATGACAATTCTTTTGAATAACATCAATTTATGTTACCCAAATACAAGTAAATCTAAACCATTCCTAAAAAACATCAAATTATACAAAAGATAACATCACAATGTTTGATAGGAAATTCAACTCGCAAATATTTCTAGGGTGTGTTACATACATGGGATTAAGAAACTTCTACATGTGTTTTTTTAATGATAACTCTACTTCCATGAATTGATTTGGTGTTTGAATCATTCAAATAAACATATGTGGTATGAAAGAATGTGTATATTCATAGTAACATAGGTTATTTTATGTTCATTAATGGATTATAAGATTACCTTTGAAGATTTTATTCTAGTTATAATCATTTAATTCCTCCAAAATAGAGTTATGGATGGGAAAATTCAGTCAATTAATCATACAAATGGGAACTAATAACATTGAAGGGATAACCCATAAATGAAATTTATTACATAACCAATTATTTTATATGTTTTAATCTATGTTATCCAGGGCTTATTTACAAACATTAAATTTTATATTCATTTTTTCCCATTCATAATGTTTTTTAAAAAACACATTTTTAGCCGAGGAAAATATCTTAGAAGTATATATCAATGTGTATTGTCTTAATCATCATTTCTATGCACTAGGTACATTTTGATTTAACAAAAAAATATCTCTTTTAGAGTTATTAACCCAAGGAGCATATGTTCAATAGCCATATCCATATCCCATTATCTATATATAAATGTATTTTCTCAAAAAACCCACATAATCAAACATTAACAAAATTTATGTATGTTTTCATATGTTTAGTCTTATACGTATGGTTTAATGTTAGGTTTTCTAAACCTAATCCCAAAAGAAAACTATACCTTTCTCTAATACCATCCATGAAAACCCATATCTTTTATATAATTTATTTCATGATTTTTTACATAAAGATACACTTTATACAATCCCAAAAGATTGATAGGCCTAGTGTCATTCTATAATTAGTTAAATAGAATATAATGTGAAAAAATAATTATATAAAATTATATAAAACTCATTAACATACCCTTATATTGCATTGATCTTCTATTACTATAGAATATTACCCAATGACATACCTAAGAAAGGGGTGAGGAAAAAAACCAGTAAGGGAATAATCAAATCATAAAAAAAGGTAAAGTAGTACATGTGATTTAGCTGACATAATATGATAATTGAGAGATGTTATAATCATAGTCATGAAAATCAAGGCATGATATAAGATAATAATAATCTTTGTGACTCCATGGATCCTATCCTCCTCCTCTAGATACTACTTTGATAAAACACCCCACTAATATTGACTACATGATCACTAATAGGATATATGACTTTGTCAAATGGTATAATATTACATATATGACATCAATGCATCCTTTATATCAAGGTAAATAGATGAAAAAATCCATCAAAATTTTCTCCCATTACAACAGAGGATTATATAATAGCTTTATAAACCCACCAAGAACATGATGTTCTGCCTTCATCTTTTAGTAGACTAAACATAAAGACACACAATCTATAATTGAATGCCTCAACCCAAGCCACTAAAAAATGAACTATCAAAGTATGATACTAATTTTTTCCACTAGGATGTACCCCCAAATATAAGAAATACATATAAAAAATAATCATACCAGAATCATCAATGGAAAAAAATCCTCCAAAAAAACACCTAGCGTTGATCATCCTCATACCGACTATCCAGGGAATGACCACTGAAAACTCCCCCTCTCCAAACCTCCACTTTTAAATCCCTTATCTTGAACTCTTATACCTACTACATTAATCATTATTTCATTTTTATCTAAAAAAGGGAACCTATTCCATCAACATCTCTTATATCAATATGAATAGTAAATAGTTCTTACATTACTATTCAAGAATCTCCAAAATCACAAACATCATCACTATGTGACTTATTTCTCCGTGTGTCAGCCATAAAATTACACTTAACAAAGGTATAGTAAATTTAAAATTTACTATCATGTAATTATTCCATAGATTACCACTATCACAAGTTCATGTCATGTTAGGATATGGAATTCCTAAATCTCATATGATCATTAAAACCCATAGAAATGCTCACCAATGAGGTAGTGCCACCAAAAATTTAAGAAAAACACACCCACATTAAAATTGATGTAATGGGTCGAATAGTTAAGATAATGTGGAAATAATTATTGATAACCAAAAAAATTAATCTCTATTGAATCAAGACATTGCCCAATCCAAGATGTGATACATCATATAAAACCTAAAACTGAACTCTATCTTCAGGAATACGATGCACTTTAGCACTGACCAACTTCTCTTTTCGATACACAAAAACTTCTTAACATTGGTTAAACCACAAGAATGCATGATAATTTTTGGTCAAGGATATAAAATGAGTAAAAATTTGAGATAATTATAGTATGAAACTCCTATAGTATATTATAAGAATGATAAATATTTAGACCACTATAACAAACATGAGGGATGACTAATAAATGACTACCACAATATTCAAAGGATCCACAGCTACTCTATGATGGTACATTAAATTACCCTATAAAAACATTATGAGGCCATAACTCATAATATGATATCTTACAAATAATATATGATTATTATGAACTCCCAAAACTACATATATATTCTTGGAGTACTCCTTATCAGACATAGATTACACATGGATATCATGGATGAAAACCACCATAAACTGGTTATAAAAAACATGTAACACAGAATTCATAAATATATTTAATTAAATTAGACCATTCATCACATAAAATAGTAGATAAATGAACTTTGAATCCATATAATAATATAAAAAATATATCTTTAGAAGATCCTTATCCTTTAGCAACATATAATGGTATCTTTGTCAAGACCACTCTTTAAGAAACAACTACATCCTTTTAGCTGATCGAATAATTTATCAATCCATGAAAGAGGATATAATTTCTTCACTATCACCAAGTTCAAGTGATGATAATTGATACAGAGTTGTAGAATATTATCATCCATATTTATGTATAGGATCAGAGCAGCCCAAGTTGAAACAGTCTAAAAGGATCCATTTTATAATGAGACAATTTGATCGGAGAGGTTCCCAACTGTTGTTCTTTCTAAAACTCAATCTATCATTGAGGGGGTCATTCCACAACCACCCTAAGAAGGAAATAAAGTTTTTATTCCATAATCTTGTAAAAAACCATCAGCTGAAAAACTATAGAACTCTGCATCAGCACAACCATCAATGAATATATGGATGGTGCACACCTGTGACCTATATAAATGCATCACTCACTAAAAAACACAACATAATATCCATATACATCATATAGAATGATCTACCAATTAATTAAATAAATAGTATTCTAAACTAAATACAATAATTCCATGTCATGTATGATGTCGTAGGGTTATATCTGCAATCATAGGAAGTTTTATTGAGAGCAGTTCCCCTAAACACTAGATCCTAGAATATATATACTAAATTAAATTTAGACCTCCAACTAGTGTAGTCAATTCCATGAATAGTGGAAGCCTATCCACCTCATTTCCCAAATCATGGACTAGGGTAGGTGATATGAATATGTGTGTATCTCTTGAATCAAAAAAACTGCATACACCTAAGTAAAAAACAAGAAATGGGTACCTTGGACGAAATTCCTGTCACCTATATTTAAAAAAATATAGAGAAAGAAGTTTAACCTAGCCTTATCTATGATATCTATATCCCTGAAAAAACCACCTCCATGATCAAAATATGGAGCACCCAATTACTTCTTCCTCATAAGAAACATCCATGATAGAATAAACTAAAGAAAAACATCTAAAACACACTACCTGATCATAATGGTTAGGTACTCAAAACATTGATGAGAACATCCTTCACATGAAAAACTACCATTTGATCCCCTGTCATGGGCCTAAGAGTCACCACCATAGAAAAAACAAAGATGGAGAAGGTTGGGACAAACCACCAACTATATAAAAACCCTATTATCGAAGAAATTGGAAACACTGAACCATAACTATGTTTTTTTGTATAATCCAAATGACTCACTTATCACGAAAATTGTGTCCTGTCTTGTAGCCACTCCACAGCCAGTACTCATTCTAGTACCCAAAGATATGTCAGTAGCATAAATGGGTTAAAATTAAAATGGATATCTAACTGAAAATCCCCCTCAAAATTACTCAAATTACTCTTTTCAGCTGGCTATAGGTTTTAAGTATATCACAGAAGGTTCCTGAAATTTACCCAAAATATTGAATGCTAGAACACCTCATTTGAAGGGTAAGTAGATTCTAGAAATAGATCATCTTTATGGTTGGAGAAAGAAACTCGTTTTGAAATAATTATCAGAACTTCTACTGGGATACTATCAACTCCTCAAAATCCCCTATGAACTAGGTCTACCACTTCCTAGATTCCCCATGGAACATTTTCACCATATAGGAAACATGATTCTCCTTCTCAAACGGATCAAATTAAAGGCCATCAACACCTCCTCCAACTAGTATGCTTTTAGAGAGCCTAAAATAGATCACTATTAATTTCTCATACTCTGGCACAAAAACTCTTGAAGTTCCTTCAGCTAAGTGTCATTTTCATCCACCTTAACCTTACAGTGATCTACTAGCACATCCTGGTGAACATATTTAGAACAAACCTGATGAAGACGTTGAATTAGATCCATACCTAAAAAATAAAAAATTATTAGGGACTACTAAACATGGAATATGTAACATTTAACATTATTTATTTGTTTATTTAAGGTTTAAATTAATCACAAGCTCTACCTATTTCAAACATAGGAGCAAAGAAGAATGATGTATGATCTATTCCAAGGTCTCTACCCCCAAACAAGCATCACTTTTTATAGAAATCATTGTAATGTTAAATGTAATAGCATTATATCATAGGGGGTTATATATACATATCTCTTTTCCATTTTCACTTGTTTAAATCACTTACTGAGATCATTTGACACCATATCTATACCAACCCATACATTCCTCACTAGATCATACCTCTTAAAATATCCAATATCTCAACTTGAGACTTTAATAAAACTATGTCATGACCCATTACCCCTAAAGGTACACCCTCTAGGCCAATAAAGAGAAATAATTATAGCTAAATCCCACATTCAATAGGTCACAGTTTAGTGAAAATAATAAAGGGTATATTATATACATAAATTGGATGTATTATCCTATATGATTTTGGATGTGAGAGAGAGATAGGAATTCCCAAAAAAAAATCATAATCATAAAATAAATAATGATATATCCCATTAAATCCATGTAATTTCATACAAACAAAACATCTATAAAGAAAACTAAAGTAGAAAAACAAAAAGCCTCACTAGTGACCTCAAAGCCTAAACAGCTCTGAAATAACTCCACAATATAGTAATGTACATCCTAATTTCAAAATATATCTTATAGTCCTAAAAATATTTTATTTATATAGTTGGAATAACATGTATTCATAAAAGGATCCTCCTCATAAAATCTCATAAAAAGATAAAGAAGGCATATTAAATCCTAGTGAACAACAGCTGAAGTTAACATGTCACTTAATTTGGTGTTCTAATTTTCCATCCTCACCATGTATCTATCACTAAATATAAAATTAAATAATATTTTAATATCCAACACACATAAAATATGGTACCCCACTACCACTTACCTACTATTTTTCACTCTTTCCCAATCCCTTATTTCCTAATCCATCATTCTCACAATGTAATCCATCACAGAGACAGTTGAGACACTATATCATATCATGAACCCCGTTCATCACATCATCATTTCATCGTAACATCATAACATTATAAATATACCATATCACCAAATAGTAACATAGAATCTTTTGGGAGACACCATAGCCATTATGTGGTTTATTCTACCTCAATCCAATGAAGCCCATATAGAAGATACCTATAATAATATTGATGATTCTGTATTGGTAGATACATCTATGTTAAATAATTTTATTACATTAAAACCCTCTATAAAAATATATATGGGAAAGGTAACCACCATGTATACCAGCACAAAAAACTACCAGGAAAAGAGAGTGGGGAAAGATGTGTTATTCAGCCATTCATTCCTTACTAACCTTGTTATTAGGAATACACCCTCCAAAAGTACATTAAGTCAATGTTTCCCTACCCACATGGGTGTTTATCATATGATGTCACATAACATATAGGATATATAATGATCATAACCACACTATGGTCATCATACTAGTCTTAGGCACAATTACAGCTATCATCACTCACACACTCAACATTCATCACTATTGACTAGATATCCTATAAACATAGAGACATTAAAGGTAAGGTGAATTTAATTCATTCTATAAACATTTGATATTTAAATTAACTAAATTATGAATAATTAAGTAATATTATTCCATTTTTCTATTACATTACTAACAAATAGACCACCATGCCCTTCAGGCATAAACCAACTGATCTCACTATTCCTCGTGATTTATCATCATTAAACATTCTATTCAATAACCAGACCCCATGTTTTAAAACAGTTATTATACATTATCATTCAATAATTACATGTACTTCATTAATAATCCTATG
The DNA here is from genome assembly GCA_963277665.1 of Viscum album. Lineage (NCBI taxonomy): Eukaryota > Viridiplantae > Streptophyta > Magnoliopsida > Santalales > Viscaceae > Viscum > Viscum album. The sequence goes on along the minus strand of OY728139.1, from coordinate 474,124,605 downwards.
ATACCAAAATAATAGAAGTACAATCCAATCACAAGTAGTTACTTTATGTAGTGGGGGAGGAATATGGGAATATAAGCAACTTAGCCAACCTAACTCTAAAAAAGATTAATTAACAGGAAATAAAACATGATTTAATCACAACAATATTTAATTTTACCATAAACCCATTCCATTAGTCTCTATTACATCCTTGACACCAACATATTGATCAGCTTCCATCCCATCTCCACAGGCACCAACTGCTACCATAACATGTGTCACTCGTCCCATGTCTCATTAATCATATACAATCACATGCTCACATAATGTTTCAATTAAATTATCAAATACATATAAAACACTAAAGGAAAAAAGGAAATAATAACAATTCAACATGGAATATATGCTGCAAAAACCAAGTCATCCAGCATTGAAATGAAAACAATCTTGCTTGGGCATAAAAATTAATCTTTATCAAACAATTGGTTCATTATGAACTTTTATTAATTGATTAATTATTAGAAGTTATGACCATAGGAAATATAAGACAATAATTATTAATATATATAAAATATTTATACAGGATTCAAAAATCACTTCCAATTTCATCAAACTATAAGGAAAAAAAATTCCAATTAAACACACCTCTAATATTACTTTGATTTATATGAAATTATAAAAGGAACATTTTAATTTTTTAACATTACTATTTAAATTTTTATCCAAAAAGTTTTATCATATTTATGTTTTTTAACCAATTTCAATAGAACAAACATTTTAAAGCATATAATTGACCCATATATCAAATTATCTTGTAAAATAAGTGGAATCCCATTATTTTGGTATTAAAACATGTGATCACTAAAAATAAAAACATTATCCAATATTTACTTAAATTTTAACTTCATTAATGTTAATTTAACCATCACTAAAATAGATAAATATTTATATCATTAAAATTTATAATCAAGTAGTAGGAGAAGCAATAAATTCCCAACCTAAATGTTATATGTTCAATGTTATTCACACTTGAAAAGATGATCAGGGATCTACTAGAATTGAAAAGAACACCCCCAAAACAAGTATGTTTTCATAGAACCCATAAAAAACAATCCATAAAAAATAATGATCAAAATTCAAACAAAAAACTAGGAGAATCTCTACAATGATCACCTATAAAAAGATGAAACAAGGATAAGTAAAAAATGAAAATGGGTTCCTTGAACCAAAATCATTCGAATAAAAATGAACCAAGTAAGAATATAAAAGGAATTGATCAAAGTATTCCAAGGAATATAGAATTATAATTACCATAAAAACATAAATAAATTAAACATCCAATTGATAAAATGATTAACCAAGAGCTAGCTTCAACCAGTCTTATAGAAATCTAATAAATTCCAGGAAAAATTAAATAGACCAGTTGATAGAGTGTAGAATATAATTAAAAACTACGTTCATGACCCCTCTTAACTCCCCAAAAGTTTCCCATCTGAACAACTATATATCCATGATGATATATGGTTGTTTAATCCATTAAAAACTTATCTCAACCTCAATAATGACTCCCACCATGACCTGACCATGGTTATTGGTTTTCCTCAATGTTTCTGCATGAAAATTATTGTGCTAAGAAATATTACCCACATTTATGGAAATTTTCCCTCACCACACCCAAGAAAACAAGATTGGTTTTTCATCTTCCCAATTTGGGATAGCTGGTCCTCTATGGAACAAAACCTAGTGTCGCACTCTCACCCAAGCATTACTATTATAGGTTATTTCATAATGGTAGACACCAGACCTAAAATAACCTTGAAAATCAATATCTTTATCTATGGTGAGCCAAAACTACATGACTAACCCAAATTATCATCCACTATTCCCCACACTAGGGCATGGTTACCCCTTTAAAAGGCCAAAAAAACTCATCTAGACTTTAGTACTTCTCCACTCTCCCCCTCAGCACCACTAAGCCTCCTAAGAATCTAGATAAAAGATAAGGATGTTCAATACCATTAAAAAATTAGGTAATACATATCAGAAATGTTTTTAAATTGTTTATTATGATGGTTTTTCTAAATATTCTTTTGGTTATAGAGATTTCAAGGAAGTTTAGAGTAGAAGATATTATATTTTCATAACTCAAATTCTGTTTGATTATTTTTTTTTAATTCATTTTCTTATGATCCATCCTTTTATGTTTTTTTATTTCACATTATAATTATATTGAATTGTATTTAAACTTTCATTTCTAGGGATTTTCAATTTTTTATCAAAAATATTTTTCTAAAGGATTATTATATCAAACATTATGATATTCATAAGAAATTTTCTTGACTTAAGTTATTTTCATGGGTTATAATTTTTCAACTATGACTATGGTTTTACTTGATCATTTTATTCTATCCCATTATGATATTATATATTATGACATGCTTATTTATTAGGTAATTAAATTTTATCATCAAATATATATTCTTTTTTGGATTTAATTCTTTATAAAATATTAATATATGATGAAAAATTCTCATCCTCCAAAAATTATATCTTTCCCTTCTATATAAAGGTTATTTTTTCTCAATAATGTTCTCCTATATTAATTTGGAATAAAAAATATATTATTTAGTATTACCTTCATATTTATATTTACACATTTTTTAGATAATGTTTTATTATCCTTTTCTATGAAGTGGTTTCAATAAAAGTGTTTTTAAAATGTTAAAAGGGATTTTCCTTTCTCGATATTATATTTTACCATCCCCTCCAAATTTCCTTTATACGAAATTTATGTCTTCTTAGAGGATGAATTACTATGTTTTATTATTAAATAATTTTCATAAAATTATACATTTAAATTCCTTCAAAATTATATTTTTAGAAGTAAATCCTAACTTCTTCCCCTTATGAAAAATTAAGAAAATGTTTTCAAAATACTATTTTACATTTCACCTTAATTTTACTCTTTATTACCAAAATATATAAATATTATGGATTTTTTCTATATGAATCACCATTTTAATGGATTTAAAAATACTCATTTTCGGTTAGTTAATTTATTGAATTAACCAATTTACTTTTTGAATCTCGTTATATGATACCTTTTGGATGTGATATGAAACCCATTTTTTATACATGGGTATTCATGGTATGATGACTGGATGAAATCTTATGGAATGTTTTTTACAAATTATGATTGGTATGGTCCTATAACTATAACAAAAAAATTGGTTACGGGTTAATATCTCTGAAAGGAATGGTGTTTGTATTTTCTTGGAACTTTTCAGAATATAAAGGGTTGAAATTTTTAGATGTACTCAAATTATAAATGGTAAGACGTATTTAATTTTCTCACTACATAATGGTTTTCACTTACTAGATATTATCACAAAATAATGATTACTTATGCTTCAATTTGTTCCATAATACATAATTTTGCTACACTTTTTTATTTTTCATCATTTCTGGGATATATAATTCTGTTATGATCCATAGATCATGATTATTGTCTCATGATTATGAAAACTTATTCCGTGGTATATGTTCATTCATTTGAGATTATGCATTCTTATATTTGGTCATATAGGCAACCATTACTATTCTTGAAATTTATTTTAATTTTATATATATATCATGATCAATTTTCCCATATACTTATGATCTAACAATTGATGATGTGTGGATACATTTTACACTTATTGAACATCTAAGATCAATCATTCTTAATTTTCCATTCCCTAGGTTATGAAGATTGTATAAATTTTGGGTTTTCTAGAAGTGAATCTAATTTTTCTTGATTATGGTGATATTTTAAAAAATATTATAGAAACAGTTTTTAATGGTGATAATTCTCAATGACACAAAACCATTGGTTCATGGTACTGTGAAATTATTCATTTTATGTAATGTAAGACATATGAAATAGATGTTGAATGATCATATGTGTAGATTTTTTTGCCCAAGTTAATTTCAATTATAGTATAAAAAGTATGTTTTTTTAGCATCAGACCCAGAATTTCATGTCTTTAGATCATCGGTTGTTATCAATGAAGTGTTTATTTATTTTTGTGTATTGTCTTAGCAATATATAGTGACTAATAGAAAAAAAATTATAGGAAACAATATGGACCAGACTATGTAAAGGATAACATCATAAAATTTTGGAAAAATGTATTTTTATAGTTTCTTAGAAATAAATAACTTATCTGTATGAAAAAAATGGATGTCGGATATTTAATAAAAGAACATAGGGGTAATAACCAAATAAAATTATGGTTGGGTATCAGCATGTTTTTTAATCAGTAAATGATAAATTTTCCGAACTGAATAGCTACTGTGACAATCATAGGGGATATTATTTGTTGATTCATATGATCTTTATAAATAAATAATAAGGATTTTAGAAAATTGGGAAATGGATAATTAAAAACCATGATTTAAGCCTATAAATTTATAATTTGGGGTATATATTTGAATTATGATATGTGCCATTTTAGTTAATAGTTTTTTTTAATATTATCAAATTAAGTATTCTTAGCCTTAATATTCCATTATATTTGAAATCATTGGAGGAAAGAGAAACCTAGTTAACAATAAGTGTGATTGGAAATGTAGTGATTATCCTAATGAGAATCCAAATAGGATGGGAGTATGAGTAATGAATATTTGGGAAATCGTAACTCAATTATCATAGAAATTTATTTCAAATGAAAACCAAATTGAGCTCTTAAACACACATAGGAGGTGGATACATAAAATCAAGTCATTTAGGTGTCAACGACCACCCTCATTTAGTAGGTCTTACAAACCACTAATTTTTTATAAATTTATTAATGAAATAGGTAATATATTTTCTATTCACCAGTGCTCTAACCATAAGAAGGTTGTATTATCTTTTTATTATATGTAATTCAAGGATGGTAAATTGTTTACCATTATTAATAATTGAACTTAAAAGGAAAAATTCATCTCTATGGGATGAAAAGTTTCCAAGATAATATTATTCAAAAAATATCTTCCCTAAAATATTCTCATGAATATGGAGGGATAATTCACAGAGTTGAAACAAAAGGAGGATGATTTTTTTGGAAATTATATGGCTAACATCATGAGACACTAGTGGTATGCCTCCAATTTTAGTTATAACACTAAAATAATTATTGATTGATTATTTAGTTTCCTAAAACCATGTCTTAAAAGGGACTTAACCTCAAGAGGAATTACTAGAAACAAATAAATTGTTTTATTTCCATTTAAGGTGAAGATAGAAACTAAATAATCTTATCTTTCCTAATAATTTTATGACATGATAATAGAAAATGAGTTGTCATGGAAACCTAAATGAAAAGTATCATGATTGGATGAAAATAAAATATCCAACATGCTAAAAATTAAGTACAAGAAACACATGAAGTTTCATAAAAGGTATTTGAAAATTTCTTAAGTGTGGTAATTTTGGCCATTAAGAACATTATTATTAAAAAGTTAAAATAGTCTAGCAAATGCAACAATGGAAAAGAAGGCCCAAACTAAGGATCCTCCAACACTAAAATGATTCAAATACAAGGGGTTTATAAATTTTGTAAATAATTTCCCCAATCCTAGGGGTAATATATAACATATGTATCAACAATATCCAAGTGAAAGGGATTATAGAAGCTGATATGTCACCACTAACATTGAAGTGGATTGGGTTAATAAATCCACACATATCATTCAATCCAAATTTGTTAATGTCAAGTTGGATTTTGATTCTAGTCACCCTAGTATATTTTTGGTGTGTCCTAATATAATTAAGCCACCAACATTAATATTTGATCATCGATGAAAACATCTAGTTTTATGATTATTTTTCCCTAATATGAAGTTTATGAGAATTTTCTATGTAAATCTTATTGATTCATTATATATATGAATTTGATGTGATTTTGGAAGTATATTGTTTATCTTCACATAGAATAAATATTAATAAGAAAATAGTGAAATCACACAACATAATTCACACCTACATATGTTCATCTATCAGTGTAAAGAAAAATATGAACACTCTTGGAAATCAAATTATATTACAGGAGTCATGATGCCAAATCATATAGGATTTTTAGTTCAAATGGTTCATGAAAAATACAATATTAATGATCAAACTATTTTGAGGAAAATGAAAATTATACAATATTTTATAGTTTATATCTATCTATAAATTACATCTTAGGTCTTATATATATTTTAGATAACCCTATATATTGTCATTATTCAGTGATAATTAAAATAGAAGGAACCAATTTAATTAAAGTGGTGTAGGAGAATATAACGCCGTCAGGTTTTTTTATTTATTTCCCTTTAAATAAATACTAATCTGAATATATTTATCCACATGTAACATCAAACAAAAAAATTAGTGATAAATTTTATTAAGAGAAAATTATAAATATATTAATGTGGTTGTTATAATGCAGTTATTGAATTAGCATGTATAAATAAAAGTAATTATATTATGAAATAAATATAGATAGTGGAATAAATGGAATCATGTATTTTAATTCTTCATTACAAGGATCATTTATCCAAAAATGGAAAGAAGGTCGAGTCACTAGGATTTTCCCTCAACCAAGCCCAATCCAAACTCCAATAGTTCCATTTTTAGAGAAATTATTTGAGGTAAAAGATCAAGAACATTTAAATATATATGAGATCCATGCTAGATAAACTGCCACCCATGACTTCAAAAAAATCATATCCTTAGGACTAATGTAGAGATATCGACAGGTTATATAAGGTGAACTAATGATGATATAAGCATGTAATTATTAATGTAATGATTTATTTAAAGATATTACATGAATTTATAATATTTAAGTTTTTTATTTTTAAGGGAATGGATTTTTTATTTTTAATACATGTTTATTGATAAAATTCAATAAATGTTGAAAAATAAATATTTTGATCATTTTATGATTCAAAAAGTATTTTTCTAAAATTTTATTTTTATGCGTTGTGAGTTTTTATTTCAAGAAGATAATTATATCATAGTTTAATTATGAATAAATATATTTTTGATATGAATAATTTATTAACACTAATTTATGTTTAAATTTACTAGAAATATGAATAAGAATAATAAATATTTGAAAATTTGTTTTCCTATTAATTTTTTTTATTAAAAATTGTGTTTCTAATAAAAATATATGTGTATAAATTTTAAAATTTCAAACAAGAAAATTTAACATTATTTTTGGATTCATCATAAAAATATTTACTTAAGAATAATTTTTGGGATTTTTTTGAATGATTGGTTTATAGGTAAATAGTGGAAAATTATGTTTTTAAAAATAACTCGAACTTTTCGATATCATTAGAATATAATCATAACATAAAATTTATAACACCATCTCTTGACCAATGAATTATTTTATAAGAAAAATTATACATTTAAAGATATTAATTATAATTTACAAATTCATTTTTTAGATTTTAGAAAATAAGTTTTATTTCCCTCTAAAACTATTTTTAATGTGTTATACATTTATTATTTTATAAAAATATTGGGGAATAAAATATAAGGTATTTTATTTTCAATGATGTGGCATGATTAAATTAATTTTGGAAAGTATGTTTTAAATTATCTCAATTATTTTTTTAAAAATTAATTTTTACCAATTTTAGAAATGTTATAAAATAAAATATAATTCATAATTTTAATAAAAGGGTAAAAATTATTAAATAAGTTACACCAAATTTAAATAAATAAAAATAAATTACCAAGGTTAACAATTATTTATCACGGTAAAAGGATAAATAGTAAAATGTTTAAATTGAAGGGGTAAAATACATAATACATGTTAAACAATATCTACAAATGTGTAGTTAAGGACTTTTTAGACTTTAACATTTAAAAATATCCATTATCTATTATTTGGTATCCACATTATAGGGTTAAAGTGATTTATTTTTTATATTAAGAAATTATATTTACTAAAACATCATTACCTTCACTTGGAAAAGGATCATCCCCCCATCCTTTCAAATATACACAAAAATCTAAAATTATAGCATATAATATACCTCATTTATAACCCAAATAATACTATACCACATTCTTACGATTCTTTAACCTATATATTTCTCATTTCCAATTTAAATCAAGAATATTTCTTAGAGGAAATGACATTTTTATACTTGCATATTTTCTCCTCTACAATCATTCTTTAATTTCTTATTCTTATATATCTTATTAAAAATATTTATACAATTCTATTTTATATACATAAATATTATTAATATAATTTAATGGCTTTATATTAATGTATTTACTATTAATTAGCCTTCCCATTTCTATTGAAAAATAAAAACACCATTCTTGTTATGTGAACACTACAAAATCAATGAACAACAAGTTTTTTTCATCACAACATTATATTTTTAGTTAATTAAGGTATTAAATGAAAAAATAGTATATTTATAACATTATTATTATTTTAAATAGATTAAGTGTTCCATTTTTTCTTTTCATTGTATGGAAAATGAAAATTTCTCCTATGTGTATGTGTGAAACACCCCCTACATGGAGTGATGTATTTAATTTTTCATCACCAACCAAATAGGATGTTTTGGAAAATTTATATAATAAATTAAAATTAGGTTTATGAAATGATTAATTTTTTATAAAGGTTATATAAAAATTTAAATAGTCATTAATATGCCAATATTTGTTCATAACAAATTACCAAAACAAAATTTTCACTAATTCAGTATTCATGAATCATGGATAATATTCCAAAATAATGAAATTGAAAATTAATTAAACATTAAAAACCATATATTTTACTACCTTGGATAATATAGTAATAAAATACATTGTATAAAATAATGGGGATCACCATCGACATTTTAAATAGGTCCCAAACAATCACACTCTCTAACAATCCAATAGTGAAAATGTACTATTATTAACTAAAAATTATATAATAAATACTAATAGTTGAATATTATATAGGTTAATATATATTAATAAGATTATGAAATAGTTTATTATAATTTTTATATTTATTAAATTGATGACTAAGTTTCTTTTAGGGATGTCAATAGTAAAATGTAAGTGATTCTAAAAATATAAATTTCCTTACAATGTGTTATAATGTTTCTTATTAAGATATGTCCCTATATGTTTGGTTTTTTCATCCTATGATTACATTATATTATTTTTACACTATCATTTCATGGGGTTCACAATTCATTCTCATTAACTTTTTTTTGATGTATTTTTCCGTAAAATGTTATTATATTTGTAAGGGATTTTATTAACTCAACTAATTTTATTAAGTGATAATTATTCCTCTTATACTATGGTTTTACAGAATTATTTTATTATAAAAAATTTTGTCATTATATTTAATTTAATACTTATTTTATTTTTAATTAAATCTTAACAAAAGATAAATCTTCCATGATATATTTATTTCTTTATAAAATTTATTGATATTTAAAATAATTACCTTTATATCAAAATTAGAACTTTCTCTTATATATCCATGTTAATTCATCCCTAAAATATCATCCTTTATTAATTTAGGATCCAAATATATATTATATAATTTGACCTTAATATTTTTTTTATATTTTTTAAGATGAATTTTTATTAACTCTTTTTATTATGTGGGTTTCAAAAAAGATATTTTAATCATTCTAAAAAGGTTTTTCCTTTCTTGATCATAAATTTAATACTTTACTAAATATTTTCTATAGAAAATCATTATATATTTTTACTGATTCTCTATATAGATTTAATGTTGAATAATATTTTAATAATTAGTCATTTTAGTTTCTTGAAAAGAATATTTTCAAAAGGTAACTCATAATTTCATCCCATTAAGAAATTGTTATGAAATATTTTATAAAGACTAATTAAAAATTTTCTTCCATTTTATTATTTAAATAAGGAATAAATAACCACTATTTTTTATTCACCTTTAAAAGGCCATTATGAAACAATCCTTTTTGGAGATTAAATTTTTCATATCAACCAAATCTAATTTTGTAATCATGTTATGTTATACCATTTGGAAATGTTATGTGACTAATTTTATTTTGATGGGTTTTGATGATATGATGAGTGATTAATGTCTTATGTCACACATATTTTTTGTTGACGATTGTAGGTGTACTATATTTTCCTATAATTCATCGTCTAATGTTTTATGTCTTAGGAATCAATGAATAATGTCCCTACATATATTTCTTCATAACTAAAGGGTAGGCCATTCTGGATTTGCTCACAATAAAAAGGGTATACCTTCTTGGATATGATCACAACATAAAAAGTGTACCTTAGTTGATATAATCATAATATAATGATTCCATATTCTTATTTTTTTCCATTGTTCCTTATTATGTTGTATTTATCTATTTTTTTCACATTTATGGGTTATATATTTTTATTGTGATCCATTGATCATGATTCTTGTCTCATGATTTTGTATACATATTCCATGGTATATGTTTGATCATTTGAGATTAGACATGATTCTATTGTGGAAAATGGTCGACCTTTATGATTCAATATGTTTCTTATAATTTAATACTTCTCCTATTCTCATGTATTCTTATATACTTACGATCCAACCCTTTAAGACATGTTTTCACGTATTACCCATATTGATAATATAATCCCACCATTTATTATATTTTCATTCCCCTAGTTATGAATAGGATTATATCATATTATAAGTCTATAAGGGTGTCTAATGTGGATTTATTATAGAGAAATGTTCAAAAGTATTATAGAATAAATTTCTTTTGTTTCAAATCCTCAAATACACTGAGCCTCTGATTCATGAGATTGTGAGGTAATTCATGTGTTATAATGTAAAAAATATGGAAAATATTTAAGATAAAATATTTTTATCATTGGTCGCCTCAGTTGGTATCAAATATGGAAGTTAAATTTTGTTTATTTAGCATTAGATCTTGATGTTTGGGTATGGGGTCCCATAAGCCCCAGGGGAAAGATCAATCAGAACTGTTGTTGGTTGTAGGAAAAAATAAGCTGAAATAACTCTACTATTGATATAATGGAGTTTATGAAACAAATCATATTTTTGATTCATCTACTATTTTTTGATATTTTATGGATTGATTTTGAGATCATGTGATAAGACAATGTGCGATTCTGAGACCTGGTGTTCCTTGAACAAATTTTTTTAAAATATTAAATAACATGTGCATGAGGTTTTCTAGGAAAAGTGTAGTAACTCTCAAACAGGTGCACATATCATAAATAAGAGGTCACCATTGAGTTCAGAATGGTGGATTTACCCTAGGAGTGGATTAACAGTAATCAACACAGATTGTTTGTGAAAAGTTGTGTCACACATAAAAGGAATAAAAAATTTAATAAAAAAATATTTTATTTGAATTTTTTTTAAAATAATGTTATTTTAGAATTATAGGGTTAGACACATAACCTTGGAATCCTCTAGAGATCCATTGGAATGAGATATTTAGAATCTTTAATAATGAACGATGACAGATCAAGGATCGATGAATGACATGTACACAACTGGTCTTCATCAATGATTGATAAAAACACATGGTAGGATGTTTTATCTTATGATTTTCATCATTTTCATAATCATAGTCGAATGCAGGTCAATTATATGAAAAATAATTGATCTGCTCATTATATGTTGATTTCAATTGGATAGATTTGATAGATTTTGTTTGTTTATTTTTTCCCTCTTCGATTATCCTTCTATAATGACGAATCGAGGCCAAAAAAACAATGGATGATGTTTATTCCTCACTTTTTTTGTTTATAGATCCCCATGTTCTTCATTATAGTATCTATTGGAACCCTGCGGTTCCTAGCTCGGCATTGGTGGGTGGTTCTGAACTCGATCAGACCCTCAAATTTGTGGTTAATAGAAAATTGAGGCTAGATCTGTATAGATCGAGAGATAAGGAGTTAGGCTCTAAGATTGTTTTAATATTCATGAATCAAAGGAGGAATAGTTTTCTATATAAAGGACTAATGTCATGAAGCGGAGGTGTGGTAGAAGAGTTTGTGTGGGAGGTAGATCCACCGGTGGCTGGGAACGCTGGCGGCAGATGCGAAGAGGCGGAGGCAAATGCAGAGAGGGGTGGGTTGGGCCATATAGATCAGGCCAGGTTGGTGGTTTGGGTCAGGCCGGTGGGCTGGGCTAGACCCATATCATAAACTAGTTATATCTGAGGAAACTAGGGTGAAGACTGGTTGTGGTTGACTGTGGCAGTCGATTATGCGGTGCGGTCGACCATGCAGTGCAGTTGAGCATGAGGTGTGTTGCAGGTAGAGATTCCTCAGTCACAACAGCCACATGGCATGAGAAACTATGATGGTAAACCATGAGTTTCATTAGTTCAAGTCACCACGAGTGTTGTAACCACATGGTCGGACCATGGACGGTCGACCATGGCGGTCATTCAGCATAGTAAGTAGATTGACCGTAGTGATCAGTCCACAGGCATAGTGAACTTTTTAAGTTTTCAAATGCCCATGTTCCTAAACAGAGCATCCAATTGATGAGACATCTGCGAAGTTGAGACCAAAATATTGATACGTCCATTTTGAGGTCAATGGTGGTATTTTGTAGTTTAGATTAGTATAGTTTGAGTGAACTCTCTTGGTCCTTTCCTTGAGGGATTAGTGTGTCATTACATCATTATCACTAGATTTTAATCCTCTCTAGAGGTCGAGTCATAGATAGAGTATGGTATCCCTTCATGAGACTGGAGTGAGATCCTCTATCACCCCTAGTGTATTTTGTGGAGTTGGAATAACCTCTCTGAGTAGTTTTTGGATCCTCCATCAAGCAGGTCACATCATTAGGGTTTTTGGAAACATTGACATATGATCCCTTACATAGCGGGTTCATTAGTATCGGGTTCGTGGTGTCCCCCAGTGGTTTTGGGAATGATACCCTCTCTATGTATCATACACTTCCTTGATCAATGAGTTATATTTGGGAAGGGGACCAAATGAGCTAGACCTCTTCTTTAGGTGTCTCTGATGATATCATGGCTTGAGGAGTGATTTCTCCCAGAACGAGCATGATTCAAATAGAATTTTGTATCTGCCAGTTGGTTATGACCGCATGATGGTGTAGTGTATCTTTTGAGTATATCTGGGTTTTTCATTACTCGTTTAATATATTATACAATGTAACATATTGTATTGATCTGACTACTTGGTGCTTCATGTTTCATTTTTTTAGGTTATTCTAATGATTATTGTTATACACACCCCAACATGAGCTTTTCCCACACGTGTCATGCCTTATGAAGATGATTGGCCTTTTGATGGAGTCCTAAATGGACCAGGACCAGACAGTTGTAACATCTCAGGTATTTATAGAATAATTCATTTTCATATCCATTAATATTTATGAATAATATATTCTTTTTATATTAAAGGTGACACTTTTTCTGAAAGCATACTTTACATGAAACAACAGGTTTCTTCAACATCTTACATTGCACAAAACATTGAATTATACTGAAAAATAATACAACAATAATATTATTATTCTAAATGGTAGTTAATGACTAGATGTTGTATTAGTGGGAATGTAAAAAATTAACAATATTATTATTTTACATATTTTTTAATTGTTTTTACATTTATCCAATTAATTATAGAGACTTAAAATGAAAATGAATCCAATTTTAAGCATAAAATACTCTAATATTCTTAAAATTTCATTTTATCGCCTTTTGAAGTCAAAATCTTTTTAAAAGTAGTTTATTTCACTTTTATATATTATACATCTGAAAATAAACTTATTCTTTAGAAGTGGAACATCAAAATGTACTTTATTTGAAATTTTGGTATTTTTTGATAAAATCCATATTTTAATGAATAGTTAAAAATACTGCATTTTAATTTAAAATTGTCTTTTCATGTAATTTATTTATATATATATATGGTATCTTTAATTGGTTTTAATGTGTAATTGGAATATTTTTTATCATTTATTCTAATTTTGATCATTCTAAGTAGTTTTATATTGAAATTGGACATAAACATGGGTCAATATTTTGGTAGTTTTTACTTCTTAAAAATCCACTTTTGGGTTTTGAAAATGAGAATTAATATTAAATTAATTTCTTCCAATTATTGTTTTTAATTTGTAAAGATGTATTCAATATTTCGAATCAGAAGGCACAAATTTTGTAAATATTTCCCCATTATTTTTGGGTGTTATTAATAGTATCTTTAGAAATTATTTTTTATTTACCATGGTTAAACGATAAATCAAGTAAATAAGGGTAAGAAATATAATATTATAATAATATAAAACTACCATAGAACATGTCCTAATCCTATTAGATTATTCATGGGTGACCAAAACAATCTGTAGGCTGAAATTTTGGAATTTGGGATCCACTTGGGTGTGATAATGAACTTTTATAATATTTTTTTAAGAAAAGAGAAATATAACATAAACATGTATATTTTGACTAAAGCAATTTTAATATGGTTCATATAAATGATATCTTTGACTATAAATAGTAATTATAAATATAAAAATAATTACTACATCATGGTGTTTTATTTATAATTTTTAGACATTAAATAAATAAATAAATATATTTATGACACAATGATGATGCAACTATTAACTTATTAATGAAATATTAAAATAAGTGATATAATAAATATTTAAACAAATATAGTTTTAAAATTTTGATTCCATAAATGAATTTTATAGATGATTGAAATTTTTTCTTTTATTAAATGTTCTGGTTTTGAATTAATCAAGTTGTTATGACTTTAAGAAAAATCAAATTCTAAATAGTTTCAAAATTGAAATAAATTATTTTTTATAACAAATTCTATTTTATAAAATGATATAATTGTCAACAAAATATGATTTTCTTCCAATAGACTAGTATAATGTTAAAAATTTCATTAATGATCCACTTGAGGCTCCTTTTTCATTTTATAGTAATTATATTAACCATATAGTAAAAAATATAAGAAGACATGGTAAGAGTTAATTTATTTAAGTAAGGGTTAAAGCTAAAATATAAGGTTAATTTTGTGATCTAAACTTGTCTAAAACCTTTTGGATGAGAAACTTTTGACCCTTACTCATCTTATTCTCTAAATTTATCACTTTGGAACAGTTATAATTCTAAAATCAATTTATAATAAAATAATATTTCAAGACTTTCCCAAAGTGCGCATCCTCCCTCTTATAAAAGGCCACCACCTCTACCCACTTACTCATGCCTCTCAAGCCCCTTGACTCACGCAACTTCTACTCCAATTAGCTCCCAAAATCCATACCTTACTCTTATAATCCTTACCTTGGGAATAAGGAAATTCAATAATGTCTTTTGGCTAAAATCAAAAGGAGTAACCTGATTTAAAGGTAATGTCTTCTCTAAAGTTTTTTTCTGTCATTTTCCTTATCCAACCCTATAAAATCTATTTATTATATTATTTTATAACAACACCAGTATTATCAATATACTAAGATGTTCTTATTCTAATATTTTTACCTAAACATACACACACCTCCATCTAATGGATTTAGAACATATTGTTTCTCTGTATGGAGAACTATTGCTTCACGAAAGGATGATTATTACATTTTATCCTACCACCTATCATAGTGTCCATTATGATGGCACTGTATTTATGTAGGATATATATGATATT